>OY728133.1:971324372-972671455 GCA_963277665.1 Viscum album
TTGTTTATGGTCATATTAATGGAATAAAAAATCGAGTATAATATCATGATCAACATAGGTATGCGAGGGAATTTGAATATAGGTATTGAGATCAATAATTTGTTAGGCTTCTTATATATCCTATAATTATAGGTACTAGATTCCATGTAGCATACATAATTGATTAATGTGTCATAAATAGGTACAATAATTGGGGAATTGGGAAGTAATTATATATCTAATGAAGCCTATAACCAACTCATTATTAATATGACCTTTTGTGTGAATTTGATATGTAATTGGGATTTCATCCAAATAATGGTCCCGTAGTGAAGAAAATATAATCATGAATGTTTTATAATGATAAATATTATCTATTCCCAGGTAATTATTGATTGGTGTGATAAATAAGAGATACCAGAAGATTTCACACATTACATTAAAAAATATGGGGATTACACACTAAGGTTCCCTCAATGAGTTCTGATTAATAGTTTCATTGAGAATATGTTATAGATTTTGTGCCTTAGAAATGTGGATAAAAATCATTATAATAATAGGATTTAGATTCCTCAAGATTTAGTTCAATCGTAACCCACTAATTTGGTAGATATACTTGACTCCATAGTTGGTTCTTACACATAAGATAATTTATATGTAATAACATATTTTTCCTTTGATGATGTATATAGTGGGATGAGAGACTCAAAATATAATTTGGTCCCACGTGTTAATATTATTTAGGATATGGAGGGTCTTACACTGGGGTGGATTCCCATTGGTGTTCGGGCCATACGAAGGCTTCAAATGTATCCCGTGTTGAATGGAATTTGAGTTCTCAATGTCCAATTTACTCTCAACCTACTGATGGTTAGGGATAGTTTATCTCACTCAAAGGTGTTATTCTTATCCTAGTGATTAGTATAGTTAAAAATTTGTACCATGATGGATAGCCACGCAACATATTCCTTCATTATTCTATAGAGGGTAATGATTGATCATTAATTTAAATGTCCATCAATAAATATTAGTATGATGAAATAACCCTTTATAGAAAATATCATTAATATGGTTACACAAGTACATAACCCAAACCCATTAAGGGCACTCCCATTGTAAAGGTGGTACATGACTAGAGGATCATGGCTGGGAGTATATATTGTGTATGTCCAATTGTGTATGAAAAACATGTTTAAAATATAACAGTGTGTATATCTATAAGTACCATTCTATGTATATGGCATATTCTATATTGTCTCCCTAACATGGAATACATGTCTAAATCTGTCTTATTTTCCTTGATGATTTTTCTAGGAGTTACATCCTAACATATCCCTTGTTATTCGTTTGATCGATGCTAGAATGTCAAGGGATCTTCATGTGATCAACATTGATATGTTGAGGTTTATTCACGTGATCTAAGCTGACATGTCTAGAAAAAATCACCTGATCACATCATATATGTCTCTGTAATTTCATGTGTATAGGGATGACATTTTTGGGTCACATGTTTAAATAAAAAGACTCGTGAGGATTTTTGTGGTCATGTTTTTTTATGAAAGTCATCTGAAGGGTTATCTTGAACATTTATATGGTTTCACAAATAACTAATATTGAGCATCAAAATGATAAATTTTGATGCCAAATAAGATCATGAAATTATTACATGGGAAAAAATTTGTTTGTGGGGATGGGTGTATGCCTTAGGTTTCATCTCAGGGGAGTACATCCCAAGGGTTTCAGGGAATAATATGGGAATTCTTGCAGGTTCACATGAATGTATTGGTCACATTCCAATGGGTTTTTAATGAAATGGGTGCATTCTATTCAATGGTCAAATGGTATCAATGTGATGGGGTTATGGGAATTTTTCCAAGGGTTTCATATCAATTATGCATAAACATAAATTCCAATATAGGTTCAAATAAAGGAATAATATGTTGTTCATATCATCGTTTGACCATGTAACCTCAATGGTATCACGACATGGGTTCTACTAATGGGTTCCCACAATTACCTAGAATACTTCTAATGTATAATTTGTCTATTACACTATTTTGTTCTATGGTGCATCAATTTTTCACCTCAGACACTCCACTTGTGCATGTTTCCTAATAAGAGTAGCGATTTATATAAGAAATAGTTGATTGATATATTGGCCACATTCCATGGTTACTGTGATGTGTGCACCATAATGTGGCAATTGGTGGATTTATATAATCAAAATCACATGATGTAAACATGATCAAATAATGGTTCCACATTATCAATCAAGGCAATTTTTTACAACATATTCCTAAAATCCTTTGAGGGATTTTCATGCTATATTCTAGGACATCGAATGATTTATGAACATGTACTTGAATATTCATTATATGATCACTAATAGTTTCATTTGAGGAGGTTTTATTTGATGGAATCTTCATTGGAAAGAAACACATTCAATTTTTAATTTGAATCCACATGATATCAGGATGGTATTAGTTTTTCATCATCACTAGATAGTGCTATTTTATTTACTTTTCACATAGGATTCATGTGATCACATGATCAGTTTAAAATGGAGGTATTCTACTTCAAAACACTAAATGAAAACTTAAATCCATGTTTTTAATTTTTATCAATGTGAATGGATAAAAATATTCACCAGTCAAGAATATTCAGTTGGTTTCATGTGATGGATCTTGGTCATGTGACCTAGATAACATCATGAAAACATGGTTATTCACAAAATTGATTGGTTCTTAGAAGTGTCATATTCAAGAAAATCAGGCTTCATGTATTACATGGGGATGACTAATTATTTCATCATGAATGGGTGGAGATAGCTATAAGTGTGGATGTTGAACAATTTGATTGTGAACGTGTTTAAATGCTAAAAATACTAGCATTTGTGTTCACGATGAATGATTATACATTTAACATGATATGGATAAGTAATCAATTGAATTTTGTGAATTAGATTATATGGAATACGTTACATATATATAGTTTAATGTAGAGGAAAAATTCATATATAAATTCTCGTCCCGTAAAAAATCTATTTCCTTCATTGATCTACTTAATATAAATTTTCATTTGATACTCGAACCGAACCAACGACATGTATCTGGACAGTGTACAGATATGAACCCATGCCCTCACTGACCATTTTAAGAAATTGTGCAGCACATATAGTCACCACATTAACATGTAAGTCCATCTACAATGGGAGGTATACCATCTAACACACTACCTTTTAGCAGTATAGTTGGGGTGTCTCCCATTCATGGTTGATAGGAAAAACACATGTCCCTGGATTTAGTTGGCTGGATTATTAGCTGAGTTACATAATATTCAAGATAAGTTATTATTGAAATAAATTAAATAAATATATATAGAATAAATGTTCCATTATAATGAAAATCTCATTCCCAATAAATATTTTTAAAGGGTCCCATTTAATATTTATTCTTGTAATTTATATTAATATTTTTTCATTGGGATCCCTCTCTCATGTCTCTGAAATAAAATTGTTTGGTATAGATATATGTGGGCCATCAGTCCAAATTAGTAGAACCTCCCAAGGTTTTATCATCTACTATTTCCCTACATCCTAGTAATTCTAACAAAATCATTTTATAGAGCATATCAAATATCAATTTCCATATCCAGCTACACCCTCCACATATCCATTAATGGAGAAACATGTTGAGGGATGTAAAATTCCCTAGATCAAATTTATGATGATTTGAAGGACTTGATTAGAATTTCAGTCTATAACTACTTCCTTGGACCAATCAACCTATCTAAACAGCCCAGGGAGGCTGTTTTAGAGTCCCTGAAGTGATATCTCATGTTTGATGTTGATGTGGATGAAACTATGGTCTATTGTGTAGGATATTTCAAGAATAAAGACTCTTAAGACATTATCTCCTTCTCTTGGGAGGATGAAGGTGTAATAATTTATGGAAACATTCACCCCTATACATCCTAGGAAATATCTATGGAATAAATGTCCATCACAGTTCAATTGACATTGGGTCTATGATTCCTCAACTCCCTACTCATTAGCTATATATATTGGGACACATAGAACATTTTATGACCCTTTAATACATAAATACTTAGGGATATTATAACAGTTATAAAAATAAACAAAATAAAATCTATTTGAAACCAATTTTTTTGATTTGGTGTTGAATATAAAATTCATGGTTCTCCCATAAGATACCACCTTAATCATATTTTTGGAAATGTTTTTGATCCTATATCAAGATATTGTCCCTATCATATAACACAAGTTCATTAAAAACTCCATCATTGTTAATGTAAGGGTGACCTATGGGGATCTCTCTCACATTAACTCTTATATGGATGATAAACCAATGATGGGTACGACAGTCAAGAATGAATGTATCCCCAAGCCATATAGCTCAAACATTTTAATTCTCTCAGTAACATTAGAATTTACATGGGGGAACCATAGGATGATAGGAAGAGTATCATACTTCATCCAATCTATAATATGTATGTAACAAAATTATACATCATGAATGCTTTCATTGATATTGTGGAAAATGTGTTCTCTCAAATGAAATCATACTCTTATAAAGGCTATCTTCTATTGATGAATGTGTTATATTATGTAAAAAACACAAAGAACCTCTTTATTTGTGAATATTACCACCTAAAAAATATCATCAATTTATTAGGTATTACCAATTAGATGTTATACATGAAGCGCTACATTTATTTCAACGGACGAAACCATTAGTAACATATTCATGCTATTAAATTTTTACCTTTTTTATCTATGGAATCCAAAAAACACACATAAATGACATCATCTTTGAAGATTCAAACCCTATATAGAAAATTGAAGAAACTTTATAGTATCATGGTATTTGTGTTTATTTCCTCCTTCCCTTACTCATGAGTTGATAATGATAAAATTGATAAATCTTCTACTCCCTTTGAAGAAGGAGTCAATACCAACATCAATGAGCTGATATTTGCGAACATCAACCCCAACGATGTTTAATGTTGAAATTAATTATACCCATCATACCTATAACTAGGTAATAATATTATAATTCATTAATGAAAATGATATATTATGTATTTTTTGTGGATCTATAGGGATATGTCCCTATTTTATTATTTGGGTTTCATCCAAGGGTTATCATACCCCTTCTGACTATATATTTTAATAGTTTCCTAAAAAATGAATCCCTCATAGAGATCGATATTTAATGATGATTAAATATATTAATTATGGCTATCTTGGTTTGGGATATTTAGTATCCCATATGGTTAATAAAATTCTTCCACTTTGGGGAGAATAATGGGAAAATATTGATTTATATTGAAGTATGAGACCTCAGCTACCATTTTATGGTGGAATAATTTCTCAAACCAAACACAAAATTTTTGATCGAGGCTACCACCATATTTTATTCACATTCCATCATGGAAAAGTATTTTATGAAAAACAAAATTTTAAATGGAATCTAATGATAAAATATCCACCAAATTCAAGGATCCTCTAGGTACCTTTATCTATATAGTGGTTTCATTTGACATATATTACACTAAATAATCCTATAATTTTATGATGCATCATATCGTTAGTGAAATCCCTAGAATTGTGGTGTACTATTTTTTGGACAACATGGTGGAGAAAACATGATAATTCTAGGACCTCTTCAATGATTTAGAGAAATATTTCGGCATAAATTGTATTCAGAACTTAAAAATGATCCCTGTAAAATGATCCTTTATTGTATTCTATGGGGATTTTATTTTTATTTGTCATCCTATATAGACACACTGATTTTGAAAAATAGAATTACAACTCCACTAATGGGTTTCTTTTTCCTTGAAATCTCATATATTTCTTATCAATCCATGTTCATAGTTCCAAGATATGGAATTTCATCACCAAATTGGAAAAAACATTTATGCCTATTTTTAATTTTCTAATGTCACATGTTTACTATGAGTGGGATAAATTATCAAATGATATGATAAAAGACATCAATATGTATCTATTATATTGACCAATTGTCACGACCCATCCTCGGGGCCCGTGCCGTGACTACCCCAAGCCCGCCTTCCATAGGCCAGGGGCTGGCGACTAGCACCAAGGCGTAAATCCCAAAAAAAGGGAAGGCATTGCCTTTGAAAAGTAAACAAGCACCACAGAGTAAGCATGCGGAAAAGTAAACACTAAGTAAAAACTATAACAAGCTGTGCTGAAAGTAAAAAAGGGGCCGGAAATACAAGCCCAACTGTAAAGTACAACTGAAAGGAAAAACAGCAACTGAAAAGAAAAGTCGTAGCGTCGAGCCGTCCTCTGGAGGTCCCACCTGAAAGGTGGGTATAGATATCCTCCACTGCTCCTCGGGTCCACCTGACCGCTCCGAGTATATCCCGCCCAGTGGTCCACCTCCAGGTACCGTCCTGCTCCCCACGCCTCCACCACGATCAGCGTTGTCCGTCGTCTGTAACCAACACCACGATGTGCGGGCATAGCCCGTGCAGGGGTGAGTATAAGCTACTCAGTAGGGACCCCGAGACCCCCGAAGGTCTCCCGAAATCCACAAAGGATAATCCACAAAGGAAAGATACAATCACGAAGTAACATCCGACACAGCTTTGGTATATGCCCATAAATATACCTAAGTCATCAATTCTCGTTCGGCCCCAACGTCCGAGCCCAAGCACAACCCAGTCCACACAGGAAAGCAAACGTATACCCACATAGGATAGCACAACACACTCCACAAAGGAGAGTAAACAGTAAATCCACACAGGATAGCTCAACACACTCCACAAAGGAGAGTAACACAAGATTCAGCTCACACATGTATACTTCTTCGGATGACGATAAAGATGATCACTGATCCATCTAAGTCGTCAGACCCACAAAGGATCGATAGGTAACTAACCCCTGCAATGACCCACACAGGATCGGGCCCACACAGGACCTGTAGGCGCTGGCTCACACAGAACCGCTGAGCGCTGACCCACACAAGATCGGACCCGCACAGGATCGGGCCCACACAGGACCTATAGCACTGATCCACGTAGGATCGCTGAGTGCTGTAGTCGTCACAGTCCACTGAGGATCTCTGCACAGTCATCGTCGCAGTCCAGTGAGTATCACTGCACAGCCGTCGCCGCAGTCCACTGAGGATCTCTGCACGGTCGTCGTCGCAGTAGCAGTCGCAACCAGCTCTAGGGTTCCCGCACACATCAAGCTCGTTCGGGAGGGTCCGCTCCACGAGCCGAGAGGCCGATACATCAGCTGACACATGGTCTGAAGTTGATGTATCCAAAAGTTCCGTATCGTCAACAGGAACTCAACGTCGCAGACGGCGCGTCAATCGGACGCCCGATCTGAGAGTTATTGGCTTTTTCGTTACAGGGGCCCGGTTGGTTTTTAAGGCAAAACCAACCCGACCATACTCCACCTGCGTCCAAACCTCGGGCGGAGTATGCCAAAAGATCTGTCTCACTTAGAGGAATTCAACGAAGTCGACGGCACGTCGATCAGACGTCCGTAGCTCAAGATATGAGCGTTTCCGCTCCGAGGGCCCGGTTGGTTTCATGTACGAACCAACCCGGACGAACTCAAAGTATTCCAAAACCTTGAGTGCGATATACCGAAACGACCGTCTCGATCCAAGGATCGTGTTTCCACTGACGGTACGTCGTTCGGAGGCCCGTAGCTCATGTTAAGGGCATTTGACCGAAAACGGTCCGAAGATGGGGGGTCCGGGCCCGGGCCGACCCGGCCGGGCCAACCTGGCCCGGCTCGGCCGAATGGCCGAGCGACACGGGGGGGGGGGGGGGGAGGGAGCCGCCGCACCTGCGTGACACCCCCGCGGCACCCGCGAGGTGTCGCCCTGGACGACCCGAGCGATGCGGGGGGGAGTCGCCGCCCCCGGCTGCCGGCGACCAGCGTCGCTGGCGGCTTCCGCGGGCCACCGGAGTCACTCTGGTGGTCCGATTCTGTTCTCGTCTGCGCCGCTGCTCCTCCCGGGACTCGTTCTTTACTGCGGAACCGTCAAATTTCCATTGCGGCACGTTCCGTCGTCGCTCGTCAATCCGCACAACAACGAAGAACGGTGGAGGGTTGTCAGGCCATGTTCGTTTGGCCCGCACCCTCCGCTTTAGAGATAAACAATGGGAGAAATATAATCAACAAATGAATCAACAATTTTGATCGATTAAAATTGTTCTTATTGTCTGGTTCTTCACTTTTAAAAGAAACGATCACGGAAAAAAGGAATTATTCACAACAACCCCTACCTCGTAGTCGTCGAACGCACGTTCTTTGCGGATTTGTTCGTCGCGGAAGGAGGGGATCGTCGCGTCGTCGCAGAATCCGGCGTTGAGTCGGCGAACTCAACGGACCAAGAAACAACAGATTTAATTTAATTTTATAAAATTAAATACATGTTTTTTTAAAAAAAATCACAAGGGAGAAAAAAGAGAAACCCGAAGTCTCTTACCTCAAACAGCTGATCGAAGATTTCGTTGCGGAGGAAAAGACGTCGCAGAAGAATGTTGCAGGAAGGGAACGTCGGCGTCGCGGAACACGGCGTCGCGTCGTCGACATCCGTGGGTTTGGCGTTCTTCGTCGGAGGTCGGCGTTCTTCGGGTTCTTCGCGTTCTTCGCGAAGGAGGATGAAGGCTCAAGGATCTCTGTCAAGCCTCTCAACGAGTAATCCTCCAAATGACTTGTTGGTATTATTTTATTATTACGCCAACAAACGAAAAAGGTAAGTAACAATCCATCAATTCGTTGAATTAATTCAACAAAAGAAACTGCCCATTTAATTCATGAAATAAACCACCCAATTAAATGGTGCGTTAAGAAATTAAGAAAACACGTCAGTTGACCTTCATAATGACGAGTTTTCGCGGGTGCGTTACTTAGCGGAAAGAAACGGCGGGGCTTGTGCGGGCCCCACCTCACAAATATCCTACCAAGGGGGTAGGATATTTCTGGATAACACCCTATCCGTTTTAACTCAGTTTAAGTGGCTTCAAGTGAAATAAAATAAAGTTGTCGAACAAATTATTTTATTTTTTAACTTTAAGCCCAAAAATTAAAAACCACACCCGAGAAAATGCAACTCCGGAAGAGGCGTTTCTAAGAAAATACCGGGGCTGCAATTTCATCGGTGCCCTCAGAATTTGATTCTGGGCACCGGTTCAAAAGTTAGAAAAACCCGCTCGTCCGTTCACTGAACGTACCCGAGCCAAACTTCGGAAAATGATTCCGGGCACACCGGGCCTCGGAATCAGGTGCCGTCAGAAACTGCGCTCTTGTAAAATTTCAAAGAAAATTAAGAAAAAAATTTCCTTGAAATTTATGGGTCTTTACATTACTCCCACCTCAGGACTTTACGTCCCCGTAAAGATACATCAAATACAAGGGAAACAAATGTGGGTACTGAGCACGCATCTGAGCCTCCTGCTCCCAAGTGCTCTCCTGGAGGTTCCCGTGATGCTATCTGATGCGCACAAGAGGAATCGATCACCCACGTAGGACCCGCTCCTATCGATCCTCTATCTCCACTGGGACCTCCGCAAAAGTCACCCCATCATCCACGTCTAGCTCCCCGTAGTCAATGATGTGTGTCAGGTCGTGCACGTATCTCCTCAGCTGAGATATGTGGAAGACGTCGTGCACCCGGTGCAACTGAGGTGGTAGGGCCAGGCGATAATCCACATCATCAACCCTGTTGAGGACCTGGAATGGTCCAATGAAGCGTGTAGACAACTTGTCGCCTCGGCCAAATCTCCGCAAACCATGTCGAGGTAAGACACGCAAGAAGATGTGGTCGCCATCCTCTAACTCTAATGGCCTCCGCCTCGTGTCAACATAAGACTTCTGCCGACTCTGAGCTGTCCTCATCCGCTCCTGGATGACCTGGACCTTCTCTGTCCTAGCCCGGACCATCTCTGGTCCCACAAGTGCTGACTCCCCAGGGTCTGTCCAGCACAAAGGAGATCTGCAAGGTCTGTCATACAACGCCTCGTATGGTGCCATCTCGATGGTGGAGTGGTAGCTGTTATTGTACGCGAACTCCACCAAGGGTAAGTGGTCCTCCCAGCTATGACCAAAGTTGAGGACACATGCGCGGAGCATGTCCTCGAGAGTCTGAATGGTCCTCTCCGTCTGACCATCCGTCTGAGGGTGAAAAGCGGTGCCCAGACGTAGCCGCGTCCCGAACGCCTCCTGCAACCCCTTCCAATGCTGGGAAGTAAAACGAGCGTCCTGATTGGAGACGATAGTCAATGGAACACCGTGAAGCCGTAAAATCTCCTGAACATAGAGACGCCCCAAGCTCTCCACTGAGCCCTGCTCTCGGATGGGTAAGAAGTGTGCCGACTTGGTGAGTCGGTCAACAATCACCCAAATGGAGTCGTGACCTCTGGAAGTGCGTGGAAGTCCAGTCACGAAGTCCATAGATATCCCATCCCACTTCCACTCTGGGACCTCCAAGGGCTGTACCAAGCATGCTGGTACCTGATGCTCCGCCTTCACCTGCTGGCAGGTGAGGCACCGTGAAACGAACTCTGCCACAACCTTCTTCATGCCCGACCACCAGTGCTGTCGTCTAAGATCCTGGTACATCTTCGCCACTCCAGGATGTACCGCCAAAGGAGAAGTGTGAAACTCTCTCAGCACCTCCTCTCGTAAAGCAACTGGTACCAAGGTACGTCCTCTGAAAAGGATTTCGTGCTCTGCTCCAAAGGAGAAGCCATCAGGTGCCTGTCTCGAGGATATCTGTGCACGCTACGTCTCACAGTCAGCATCCTCACGTTGTGCCTCTCTGACCTGCTGTAGTAGTGGAGGAGTGACTTTGAGAGACTGAAGGAAGGCTCCTCCATCCATATCCACGAAGGATATCTGCAAAGCGGATAGCTGCTCTGGCGCCTCCTCAAGTAGCTGGATGCTCGTCCTCCTGCTGAGGGCATCGGCTACCACGTTCCCCTTCCCAGGAGTATGGACTATCTCAAAGTCATATTCATGGAGGAACTCGATCCATCGCCGCTATCTCAGGTTCAGGTCCTTCTGCGAGAAGATGTACCTGAGACTCTGGTGGTCAGAAAAGACTGTAAAGCGCTCGCCCATCAGATAGTGCAGCCATGTCTTCAGAGCGAAGACCACTGCTACTAACTCCAGGTCATGGGTAGCGTAGTTCTGCTCATGTGGCCTCAACTGACGTGATCCATAGGCAATCACGGCCCGCTCCTGCATCAGGACACACCCAAGTCCAGTCCCTGATGCATCGCAGTAGACTACGTATCCAACTCCCTCCTCAGGCAGCTCAAGATAGGTGCGCTGGTCAATCTCTGTCTCAGCTACTGGAACCTCGGCTGACATCTGTCTGACCACACGAAGGATTTCCCCTTCTTTGTCAACGCTGAGAGTGGTGCCGAAACTCTGGAGAATTCCGGCACGAATCTCCAATAGTATCCGGCTAGACCCAAGAAACTCCGCACCTCTGTTACGCTCCTGGGTTGCTCCCAAGCTAGCACTGCCTCGATCTTCACGGGATCCACTACAACTCCCGACTCAGAAATGACATTCCCCAAGAAGTGGACCTCATGTAACCAGAACTAGCACTTCGAGAGCTTGCCATAAAGCTGGTGCTCTCAGAGTGTGTCTAGTACAACGCGCAAGTGGTAGGCGTGCTCCTCCTCCGTGGTCGAGTACACCAAAATGTCGTCGATGAAGACCACAACAAATCGATCGAGCTATGGCTGGATGATCTTGTTCATGAGGCTCATGAACACGTCTGGAGCGTTGGTTACGTCGAAGGGCATAACCAAGAACTCATAGTGGCCATACCGACACCTGAAGGCCGTCTTCTGCACGTCCTCGTCTCGAACTCTGAGCTGATGATAGCCTGACCGGAGGTCTATCTTCGAGAACCACCGTGCTCCCTTGAGCTGATCGAAGAGGTCATCAATCCTCGGTAGCGGATACTTGTTCCTCACTGTCACCTGGTTCAGGCGACGATAATCGACACACAGTCGCAAGCTCCCGTCCGCCTTCTTGGCGAACAAAATCGGGGAAGCCTAGGGTGAAACACTGGGTCGGATGAACCCCTTGCCCCGCAAGTCCTCCAACTGTACCCGTAGCTCTCGAAGCTCAGCGGGGGCCATCCGATACGCTGGAGTGGATATCGGGGCTGTCCAAGGGTACATATCAATATAAAAGTTTACCTCTCTACGAGGAGGTAGCCCTGGAACGTCGTCGGGGAAGACGTCCGCATACTGATCCACCACTGCAGGAAAACTAGGACTTCGCACGTCAACTGCTCCAAGGATGAGGCTAACCAACTAATGAGTGATGGGCTGCCCTCTCCTCTACGTGAGTCCATCCTGTGCTGCGAAGGCTCCCTTCTCGCCGGTGAAGGTGAACCTGCTCCCATCGGTGCGCACACAACGCACCTTGCACCTAAAACAGTCAATCTGAGCATGGACTGTAGATAAGAAATCCAAGCCCAAGATGACGTCGTAAGGCCTCGACGCCGCTACAAGAAGATCACAGCCGAAGCTCTCACCTCCTAGAGTAAACTCACTCTGCCGGCACCAGTGCATAATCATCGAGTCTGCTCCCGTAGGAGTCTCTAGCCGTAAGGATCGAGCCAACGGCTCTGTCGGAATCTCTGAGCTCCGAACAAGGGCAGCGGATATGAAAGAGTGACTCGATCCTATGTCTATAAGAACTGCAGCAAGGGTGGAATAGACACAGATCGTACCTCGAATCATCTCTGGCGCGCCATGGTCGTAGGCCTCTGCTGCCTGGAGCTGTGCCTGTCTCTGCCCGCCAGGTCCCTGTGGTCGGGGCGGACCTCCTGGTGGTGGTGGTGGCAGAGCCTCAAAGTGTCGCCCACCACCTGCTGCTCGGCCAGCTCCTTTGCCTCGTCTGCCTCCTCCATGCGGACCGCCATGGTCGACCCTCTGCCTCTGCCTAGGTGGCCCCTCCACCGTCTGCTGCTTCTCAGTACGGAGGGTCAGGCAGTCACGAGCCATGTGGCCCTGCCCGCCGCAGGAGTAGCACTGCCTGCCTCTCGGAAGACTGGCCCCGCGCTGTGTGCCCCGCACTGCTGAGCCAGTGTCCTGAGGTCGTCTACGAGAGGGTCTGATGTACCTGGAACCCTGAGTCATCTGTCGGCTACCTGCTGCCGAAGACTCTGCTGCCTGCCGCCCTGCGGTAGGTCTCGCTGTGGACATAGCCAGAAAGATCTCGATCAGAAGGGCTCGCTCTAGCACTCCTGCCTGGGTCGGGATGCTGAGGGAGATCAGCGATGCACTGATCTCGTGTCTCAATCCCTGCTCGAAGGTCCGGGCCCAGAAGAAGGGGTCCCGTACAATGTCGGTCGAGTAGCGAGAAAGATCGGTGAACCTCTCCGCGTATTGGGCGACCGTCAAGCTGCCCTGCCACAGCTGAAGAAGCTCCTGAATGCGCACCGCACGGAGGGTGGATGGTACGAACTCTGAACGGAAGAGGATCTCGAAGTCCATCCAGAGAAGAGATGCCTCATCGTGTACCTGGAGCATCAAGCTCCACCATCGTCCTGCTGTTGCGTGCAGTAGGCTCACCGCGAGGATCACCATGAGGTCTGCTGGTGTCCTCACTAGCCTGAAAACTCGAACGACCACCTCCAGCCAGTCCTCGGCTTCCTGGGGGTCCATCTCCCCACGGAACCTGGGTGGTCGCTAGCGCTGGAGCTCATGCAGAGCTCTGAGGCATCATGCATCGTCAGCGGTCGGTGCTGGAAGCATCGGGGGCTCAGCGGGTAAAGGTACCGCCGGTGCCTCTGCTGTCAACGGGCCCTGTACCGAGGCCTCGTCACTCGGCGGGCTATCGTCGCGCTCTACTCTCGGAACCCTAGCTGGCTACCGTCGTGGGGCCATCCTGAAAAGGAAACAAATGCGCCACGGTCCGAACAATATACCTGGTGAGCTGACACATGTAATCATAATGAAAAAATGAAACACACATGCAATCGATGTTTTCGTGCATTAAGTCGGAAATCAGAAGTCAGGGTCCTGGTGTACGGATACGTCGGCCGCCGCACCAACACTGGACTCCCTGGACTGATAACCACACTCAATACGCTAAACACTATTGCTTCACATAGAAGAAAGATCAGAGTCCGCGGCAGAACCGACCACCTCTGATACCAATTTGTCACGACCCGTCCTCGAGGCCCGTGCCGTGACTACCCCAAGCCCGCCTTCCATAGGCCAGGGGCTGGCGACTAGCACCAAGGCATAAATCCCAACAAAAGGGAAGGCATTGCCTTTGAAAAGTAAACAAGCACCACAGAGTAAGCAAGCAGAAAAGTAAACACTAAGTAAAAACTATAACAAGCTGTGCTGAAAGTAAAAAGGGGCCGGAAATACAAGCCCAACTGTAAAGTACAACTGAAGGGAAAAACAGCAACTGAAAAGAAAGGCCGCAGCGTCGAGCCGTCCTCTGGAGGTCCCACCTGAAGGGTCTGTATAGATAGCCTCCACAGCTCCTCAGGTCCACCTGACCACTCCGAGTACGTCCCGCCCAGTGGTCCACCTCCAGGTACCATCCTGCTCCGCAGGCCTCCACCATGATCAGCACTGTCTGTCATCTACAACCAACACCACGAAGTGCGGGCATAGCCCGTGCAAGGGTGAGTATAAGCTACTCAGTAGGGACCCCGAGACCCCCGAAGGTCTCCCGAAATCTACTAAGGATAATCCACAAAGGAAAGATACAATCATGAAGTAACATCTGACATGGCTTAGGTATATGCCCATACATATACCTAAGTCATCAATTCTCGTTCGGCTCCAACGTCCGAGCCCAAGTACAACCTAGTCCACACAGGAAAGCAAATGTATACCCACACAGGATAACACAACACAATCCAAAAAGGAGAGTAAACAGTAAATCCACACAGGATAGCTCAACACAATCCACAAAGGAGAGTAACACAAGATTCAGCTCACACAGGTATACTTCTTCGGATGACGATTAAGATGATCACTGATCCATCTAAGTTGTCGGACCCACAAAGGATCAATAGTTAACTAACCCCTGCAATGACCCACACAGGATCGGGCCCACAGAGGACCTGTAGGCGCTGGCTCACACAGAACCTCTGAGCTCTGACCCACACAGGATCGGACCCACACAGGATCGGGCCCACACAGGACCTGTAGCACTGATCCACGTAGGATCGCTGAGTGCTGTAGTCGTCGCAGTCCACTAAGGATCTCTGCACAGTCGTCATCTCAATCCAGTGAGGATCTCTGCACAGCCGTCGCCGATGTCTATTGAGGATCTCTGCACGGTCGTCATCGCAGTAGCAGTCACAACCAACTCTAGGGTTCCCGCACACAGCAAGCTCGTTCGGGAGGGTCCGCTCCATAAGCCGAGAGGCCTATACATCAACTGACACAAGGTCCGGAGTTGATGTATCCAAAAGTTCCGTATCGTCAACAGGAACTCAACGTCGCAGACGGCGCGTCAATCGGAAGCCCGGTCTGAGAGTTATTGGCTTTTTAGTTCCATGGGCCCGGATGGTTTTTAAGGAAAAACCAACCTGACCATACTCCACCTGCGTCCAAACCTCGGGCGGAGTATTCCAAAAGATCTGTCTCACTTAGAGAAATTCAACAAAGTCGACGGCACATCGATCAGACGTCTGTAGCTCAAGATATGAGCGTTTCCGCTCCGAGGGTCCGGTTGGTTTCGTGTACGAACCAACCCGGCTGAACTAAAAGTATTCCGAAACCTTGAGTGCGATATACCTAAACGGCCGTCTCGATCCAAGGATCGTGTTTCCACTGACGGCTCGTCGTTCGGAGGCCCGTAGATCAAGTTACAGGCATTTGACCGAAAACAGTCCGAAGACGGGGGGTCCGGGCCCAGGCCGACCCGGCCCGACCCCCCTGGGTCGGCCGAACTGGGTCGACCCGACCCGGTCCTACCCGGCCGGACCCGGTCCGGCCCGGCCGAGCGGCCGAGCAACGCGGGGGGGAAGTTGTCGCCCCCGCATGACACCCCCGCGGCACCCGCGGGGTGTCGCCCTGGACGACCCGATCGACGCGGGGGGGAGCCGCCGCCCCCGCGTGACAACCCCGCAGCACCCGTGGGGTGTCGCCCTGGACAGCCGGACGTGGCTTCAGCCGCGTCCCGCGCGCGCCGGACCCGCGCGGCCGCAGGTCAGCGGGCGCCGCCGCCGCGGCTGAAGCCGTGGCGGCCCTGTCCGGCGGCGCGCCAGAACGCCGCCACCCCCGGCTGCTGGCGCCGCCGGGCCGGCGACCCGCGTCACCGGCGTCTTCTGCGGGCCACCGGAGTGGCTCCGGTGGTCCGATTCCATTCTCGTCTGCGCCGCTGCTCCTCCCGAGACTCGTTCTTCACTGCGGAAATGTCAAATTTCCATTGCGGCACGTTCTGTCGTCGCCCGTCAATCCGCACAACAACGAAGAACGGCGGAGGGTTGTCGGGCCGTGTTTGTTTGGCCCGCACCCTCCTCGTTAGAGATAAACAACGGGAGAAATATAATCAACACATGAATCAACAATTTTGATGGATTAAAATTTTTCTTGTTGTCCGGTTCTTCACTTTTAAAAGAAACGATCACGGGAAAAAGGAATTATTCACAACAACCCCTACCTCGTAGTCGTCATCGAACACACGTTCTTCGCGGATTTGTTCATCGCGGAAGGAGGGGATCGTCGCGTCGTCGTGGAATCCGGCGTTGAGTCGGCGAACTCAACGGACCAAGAAACAATAGATTTAATTTAATTTTATAAAATTAAATCCGTGTTTTGTTAAAAAAACACAAGGGAGAAAAAAGAGAAACCCGAAGTCTCTTACCTCAAACAGCTGATCGAAGATTTCGTTGCGGAGGAAGAGACGTCGCAGAAGAACGTTGCAGGAAGGGAACGTCGGCGTTGCGGAACACGGCGTCACGTCGTTGACTTCCGCGGGTTCGGCGTTCTTCGTCGGAGGTCGGCGTTCTTCGCGTTCTTCGCGTTCTTCGCGAAGGAGGATGAAGGCTCAAGGATCTCTGTCAAGCCTCTCAACGAGTAATCCTCCAAATGACTTGTTGGTCTTATTTTATTATTACGCCAACAAATGAAAAAGGTAAGTAACGACCCATCAATTCGTTGAATTAATTCAACAAATGAATCCGCCCATTTAATTCACGAAATAAACCGCCCAATTAAATGGTGCGTTAAGAATTTAAGAAAACGAGTCAGTTGAGCTTCATAATGACGGGTTTTCGTGGGTGCGTTACTTAGCGGAAAGAAACGGTGGGGCTCGTGCAGGCCCCACCTCACAAATATCCTACCAATAGGGTATGATATTTCTGGATAACACCCTATCCGTTTTAACTCAGTTTAAGAGGCTTTCAAGTGTCTTCAAGTGAAATAAAATAAAGTTGTCGAACAAATTATTTTATTTTTTAACTTTAAGCCCAAAAATTAAAAACCACACCCGAGAAAACGCAACTCCGGAAGAGGCGTTTCTAAGCAAATACCGGTGCTGCGATTTCATCGGTGCCCTCAGAATTCGATTCCGAGCACCGGTTCAAATGTTAGAAAAATGCGCTCGTCCGTTCACTGAACGTACCCGAGCCAAACTTCGGAAAATGATTCCGGGGACACCGGGCCTCGGAATCAGGCGCCGTTAGAAACTGCGCTCTTGTAAAATTCCAAAGAAAATTAAGAAAACAATTTCGTTGAAATTTACAGGTCTTTACAAAAATTATGATTTTTCAAGTCATAGGGTTATGACTAATCCATTTTCTAAATGTATTTTAATAATCTCTCTATTCTGCATTACCTCAAATGAATATTAATTGAAAGGAGAATAGTATATACTATCCTAGTAAAATTTTTCATGACAAGGTTACCAAGGTCTATCTTTTCATAGTGAACTATATTTCCGTGGAATTTATAATTCAATGGATATGTCAATATCCATATAATCATGAGGTCCAATTGAACATAGACATCCACCAATATATGTATATCCTCAATCGTGCTATATAGATGTGTTGATCGGAATAGTAGAAATTGATCTTGTAGCACTGTGGCATAGTGTTTTCCCATACTATCTGTTAAGGGATAAGAACTAGATGATTTCAATGTTTCACACCTAACTGCTATAATGGTTCTCCTGGATGATTACAACTTACAATATCCAAATCTCTTTATCATTCAATGAATTCAATACTAGTAGATACACATATTTAGTTCCGGTTGAATACCACCAATGATAAGATTCACTAACACTATGGAAAATAGGGTTATCCTCACTGTTATATACATCGATCACTTAAATAACCTATTGTGATACACATTTATCCTATTATAGGGATACAAAAAGAAGGAGATCTTGTATAAGGCCATAAAAACCATTTGTGAGAAGGACCACAATAATTGGGTTATGTGTTTTCACATTAATGTTGACAATGCGATAGTTATCATGATATAAAATAGTGACTACATTATCTCAAAATAAATTTGTGTTCCCTTGCCCAAGGGTATCTATGTGTTTATTTCCTAGTTTCCCTATGATCAAAAGTTGAATCTTGTCCCAATATCCAAAAATAATGGAGGATACATCCATGAATGCATGGATACATCCCTCATTATGCTATACTAGGATTTCATGGTCATCCATTTGGTGAAATAGAAAGTTATTTCACCTATTATTCTATATAAAGAGAGTTGGGAGGTGAATCATCATTATTCTAGATCATATCATATAGGTATATTAATTTCCAATGTTACAGAATAAGGGTATGAGTACATGATTTCATTGACCATGTACCACCAACACTGACCTCTATCCATTGGCCAACTCGAGGGAGAGAAAATTCACAAATATTTTATGATATTCACCCACTATCATACCCAAAAAAAGAGGTCCCTCTAAAAATGAATGATTGATTTCATACACAATTGTTTTATTGATGGATTGATACAACTTAGGTTATCATGGATTTCCAAGTCATGTATTGTGGGGGTCACCATTCGAGATTCAATACCTCCCAGGAGATTCATTAATAGGGTTGATTTTGGTGAATAATTAAAAATAAATACCTGAAATTATTGGAAGTGTCATGAATTCCAAATTCACTATAACATTATACATCATCCACCATATCAAATTCAAGTAACAAAATAGTTTTTCCCCTTTTCTCTATTGATATGTGATTCCATGGTTTCTTAGCTAGAACACAGAACACAATAGTATAGGTTTTTATATGCATCCACCAATTTTATATGAAATGGGGATGAGGATATTCCCCTATTTGTATTATAGAAAAAATATTTTTTTGAATACCAAATTATCTATAAATATAGGATTACTCTTACCGATATAATATAAATCATAACTATATTCATAGTAATGGAGTTGATAAAGGTTTTTTTCTACGTGAAATATATTTTACAATCACATTTCCCACATTTAAAAATCATAAAATGAACATATAATGACATTAAAAACTCCCACTTTAATTTTTTTTCTAATTATAGTTGACCAAAACAGTAAGATATAGCCTAAAAATACCTATAATTCCACTGGGAGGATTTGGATTAATACATTGATCTCAAAAAACAACACCATAATCCTTATAATATGGATCATTGTAATTTTTTACCACAGAACACCATATACTATCATTTCATATATAAATCTTCAATTTTTTTTACGTCGGATAGAATATCCCATGCCCATTTATCTGAAATAGAAGCCCTAAATGGAAGAAGGGTCCAGGAACTCTACAACATAGATGTTCATCAAAACTCTGTGGATGAGGCATCCACAAATAATTTATTCATTCTATCCTTACTCTAAGGATAATTTTTATTATCTTTGATAATTCTGGTGATACATGGAAGGAGCTCGTTGATGCCATAGACGAAACTAGAACTATCATTATCTCATAGCGAAACAGACTTCAATGGGGAGTATTTCTTAATCACTATTGACTTGGAGAGAAACACAACTCCATTAAATAAATGGTTCTATAAAAATTAATTTTCATAATCTTCATTTGGGTTACCATTATACTAGAAAAAAAGATAAACATCATAAAATTACCTTCTTAATGTATTATAAGAGTGAAAACCTATAAAAAACATCTGCAACATTTATTGGAAAAAATTATTTTTATTTACTATAATTATATATACATATTAGGCCATCTTTTACCAATTTTAATGTGAGAAATAATATTTTTTAATCTAATATTTTATAAAATTAAAAGAGTTCAAATCCCCTCAAATTTAAATGGGAAACACTTCCATTACTTTATTACACTTCAAAGAGTCATCTTGATAATACTAACCAATAACCTTACACTTCCCGAAATCCTTATTAATTTTATTTTCATTCTTTCCCATCTCGAATAGCAAGCCTTGCTACCTTAAGAAGTGTTTTAAAGGAATTCCCTTAAAGAACAAGTAATGGTATTTACCAACACTTTCATATTTATTTCACTTACTACATCATCTTAATGTGAGCTAACCATTATAAATTTAGAGATAAATTATCATAAAAATATTTATTTTTTATTTTGATTATTTTTATACAAAATTATATTTCTTTTCATTGCTACATAATGGAAAATCATTTCTCGTGTGAATATACGACCTACCTTCATCACACAAGGGTGCAATTCATTCTTCATCATTATTTAATATTTATGGTTATAAAGGTAAATATATTGAGTAATAATGAAATATATATATAAATTAATAATTATTATATAAATTTTAGTTAAAATTTAACTTTATTTAATTATGTTAATCAAGAAATGATAACATTGTTTATTTGAACATACTACCTACCATATCAATGAATGTTGTAAGTCATTTTTATCCCTATCATTATGGATGAAACAAAACATACAAATATATATATATATATATATATTATTTTAATATGAATAAACTTATGTATATTATGGAACCATATAAAATTATAATGAATGGAAGTACTGAATAAAAACAAACTTGAAAAACAAATCAATTATCACGAGAGAAAATGTTTTAATAAATGATTGTTAATAAAAATTCAATAAAATATTATAAATAATTCATAAATTTTATTTTATACATGTTAATATTGTTATATAATATTTTTTATAAAAAACTATATTTATTATTAATGACGTTCGAATATAGAAAACCGAATTAGGACATTAGGTAGGTTTAATGATCTCTGTTTTACAATAGAGAGACATAGGAGATATTCACCACTTGTTTCTTTTTTTTGGTGTATATAATTAACATTTTATATATTCTATGATAAATATATTTAAAATAATGCTATTAAAATTTTTATTGGATTTTATTTCATTCTTGGGGATTATAATTCAAAAGATACCAAAATGGTAAGGGTTAATTTCACAAAATTATCATTATGTATGATTGTTTATGATTATGATTC
The DNA here is from genome assembly GCA_963277665.1 of Viscum album. NCBI lineage: Eukaryota > Viridiplantae > Streptophyta > Magnoliopsida > Santalales > Viscaceae > Viscum > Viscum album. Next base: position 971,345,827 of record OY728133.1, read on the forward strand.
CAATGGGGTTTTTTTATATTGTATGCCATTTTTTTCTAAAAAAATTATCAAATGTTTTTTCTATTGTGGTATTAATTTTGACGTCATTTTCTCCATGTTTGAAAAATCAAAAAAAATATATTAAAATTAATTTTTTAAAATTTTCGGAACAATGTAATTTTTATCAATTTTACAACAGTATGAAATGTGTGTTTTTTAAAATTATACATCATTAAATTATTTTAAACACATAATAAATAATAATTATTTGAATAATACTTTAACTTCTTACATGGTTATATAAAAATAATTTTTTTTCATTATTATGGTAACATTTTTCAATTTTAAAGATTATATTCCAAGTGAAAAATGTATTTTTCAAATGAAATATTCCTATAATATCATTAAAGTATTTTAATATATTTAAACATATTTTATAGAGTATTATTTTAAATTTTTACTCTCATAATAACATTCATCAATTTTTTTTATTGTTTTTGATTAGTTTTACTAGGGAATGTATTCATATTCAATATGATTGGTTCTTCAAATATATACAATTATGTATTTAGTTACGGATTGTTGACTCATTTGTAGTATTTAATCATAGATCGAGTGTGATTAACATAGAATGTGATGTGAGGGGCCTCTTATATCCCCAAAATGCATTAGTAGATAATATGGGACAAAGATTCATGGTTTTTTTACAGGACATACCCATTTATTCATATTTCATGCCACTAGTAATTGATGGGGTTTTCAAATGACTTTCCCATATGCATGATGATACACTTTAGATGTTAGGAATTCTGAATTCCATAATTAAAAAACTATTTTTTGATTTCCATAATTTTTTTATTTTTTTATATATCTATGGATATGTTTTTAGCTCATTTGATTATTAATAAATATTATTTTATCATCATTTATTCCTATAATTTTATATTGAAGATATTGTGTAAATGGAATTTCATTCATTTATTTACCTTGCCGCGCTAATTGTACTTTTTTAATAACAGTTTATGAAATTATAAACGTACCATTATTGAGCATAATAGTATACCCCTTTCTTATATTTTATATTCATGAGGACACCATGAAGTGTTTTGTGATAAAAATCAAGGGTTTTGATAAGGGGAATAATGGATATTTCAATGAAAATACTATGACATGTTACATTTTTCAAATGATATTTAATATTAAACTGTTTATACGGTTTTCCATGTCTAATAAACAATTCAATACATTTAGATTTTATTTCATGAATCTAAGGACAATGTAATAATCTAACCACATACTCTGTTCTAATTTGGATGGGGTCTTTGCAGTTTGTAGTAGATCGTGTTTAGTAGAAACATAAAAAACTAGACATAGGAAAACGTTGATTTTGGAACAAATCCCAATGAAAAAATTGAGAAAAATATCACAAATACCCATATAACTATTTTAAGATTAGATACACATAAATCTTAAATATTGGTAAACTATTTTTCTAATTTATAAATTATAAATTATGATTTATAATCCAATATTGTGTATTCCATTGTAGAAAAGTGGAACCCTAGGGAATTAATGGAAACTATATCAATGAAAATAATCATTTTTGGGATTTCCCTCACATGAAATAAAATGATGTTGGAGTTGGGTCTATATCAGGCGATGAAAAAACAATAAGTAAATTTGGAAAGAAGAATCAGTTTATGAGGAACAATCATTCTCAAATATAGAATACTACAGATACATAGTTTGTTGTAATAATGTTAAACTGCTTCATGCGTGATAACCTCTATCATTCAAAGGGACTACAAAACTACCTGAATCTGAGCAATGGATATGTTAATTATAGAAGATATATTTCGAGTTGGAATATAATGAAACAGATAATGTTTTCATGGATTTTTATCATCTCTTTAGCGAGTTTTATTAATTGTGGTCATTGTTTTATATCACAAATTAAGAGGAATAAATGGAGATCTTATAAGGGAATGATTTTATGGAACTATTCATATAATAATAATTTTTTCATGATCAGTGCACAGATATGGAGAGACAATTCATGAGTCTATGTAAATATGAAGAGGAAAATATCTCTAAGTAAGATGCTAACCTTATATGGTTATAAAGAAATTTTTTGGACTATGTATATACTTGATAGATGATTATTGGTAATTTCTCTTATGGTTATGTTTCTGACGCTTTCGTCGAGGCATGCACATCTGTCTGTGGAGGACGCGCAGCTGTTACACTACAATCCGGCATTCCAAGGGTTGGAGACATCTGCTCCTTATTCATGGATGTCTGCTCCATGATCGAAACAGGACAATGGGATGTCAGTTCTTCCTTCTGTGGATTCCTCCTCGGAGCTCGTCACCTAGTCCGGGTCTCCGTCATAGACATAAGAGATTGTTCGTGAAACTCTTCTTGGTGATATATCTTCATGGACACCAGTTAATTTTACTACTTATGTCAGGACATTCCAAGGGGCCCAGTCAGGGAAGAATCCTTCAGTTAGAGGAGATGTTGAGATGGGCATCACCGGCGTGTCTGGACACTGGGAGACTGGCGTGTCTTTCTTCTATCCCTTATTATAGGGCTTCTCGTGGGCTCAAAAGCCCGAGGAATCCAACATCGATTGCGGGGAATCATATTCCATGGGAATGTATGTGAGTTTTTCCTTAGCTAACCATGTTTAACACAGGGTATGCCACATGTTTAATGTCTACCGGAGACAGATCTGATTGATCGGAAAACGGATTAGAGTGGATCGAATATGTGTAACCCCTTTAGGGGAATTCTAATGTGGGCATGTTGATATGACCTCACCAGGATGTGGCGCCTGGGTAAGAATTACAGGTACATGATGGATGGCTTAAGTGAAGTGGATGTAGAATGACACGGGGTCGACCCTAGGGCGACACTAGTGTTTGGATTGATCCTCGATGAGGGTTCCTACATATCCCCGAGGTAAGGAATCAATGTATGTGTGGTTCAGTGAGATTATGGGACACCTGAGGAGGTGACCCGTGAGAATGGACGCATGGTTGGGACCCTGAAGAAGTGGAACCTCCGGGTTGGGTCATGAGCTCCCCAGGACTCATAGGCTCGAGGGAGAGATCAGGATGAGACATGATTGATTGGCTCGAACCTCAGGGTGGAATCCAACGTATCCCTGTGGTAGGTAATCAACGTCCACGTAGTTCGAGATGGGGCTTAGCATACCGACATGGAGACGGTCTAGGGCATTAGTGGTTGGGATTGAACCTCAGGGAGGCTTCCTACATACCTTACCATGGAAAGGATCTATGTACTCATAGTTCATGATGGGGGATACATTTTAACGTCAAGCAGGACATGGTGATCCTAACAATAAGGTGGTCGGAACGACCGGGTGGTGGGCTTGAACCACATGGAGGATTCCTACGAAACATGCCTTGGCATAGATCAATATATTCGTAGTTCGGGTTATGGGTGTATTTGGGGCATACACTCTAAGGTGGCCCATGGTGTTGGTGAACCGACGTGAAGATGGTCAGAATGACTGGGTGGTGGGATTGAACCTCGAAAAAGCTTCCTACATACCATGCCTTGACATGGATCAAAGTCCTCATAGTTCAGATGTATTGGCACACCGATGCAGAGACAGAAGGGGCCAATGGTTGTTGGGATTGAAACTTGGGGAGGATTCCTATGTACCATGCCTTGACATGGATCAATTTCCTCGTAGTTCAGGTGGTTTTTCTACCGATGCGGAGACGGTCGGGGAAAATGGTTATTGGGCTTTAACCTCGAGGAGGCTTCCAACGTACCGTGCCTTGACATGGATTAGTGTCCTCATAGTTTCGGTGGCTTTGAACACCAACGTGGAGATGGTCTGGGCTATTGGTTGTTGGGCTTGAACCTTGGGGAGGCTTCTTACGTACCATGCCTTGACATGGATGAATGTCCTCATAGTTCAGGTGGCTAGGCACACCGACGTGGAGATGGTCGGTGCGAATGGTTATTGGGATTGAACCTCGCGGAGGCTTCCTATGTTCCATTCCTTGACATGGATCAATGTCCTCATACTTCATGATTCATGGAACACAATTGCGGAAATGGTCTTGGCCAATGGTTGTTGGGATTGAACCTTGGGGCGGCTTCCTACATACCATTATTTAACATGGATCACAAAGTCCTCGTAGTTCGGGTGGCTTCGCACACCGACACCGAGATGGTCGGGGCCAATGTTTTTTGGCCATTATCATCGGGGAGGCTTCCTACGTACCATGACTTGACATGGATATATGTCCTCATAGTTTTGGTGGCTTGTCACATGGATGCGGAGACAATCAAGGCAAATGGTTGCTGGGCTTGAATCTCAGGGAGGCTTCCTACGTACCTTGCCTTGACATGGAACAATGTCCTCGTAGTTCAGGTGGCTTGGCACACCAACATGGAGACGGTCGGGGCTAATGGTTTTTGGGCTTGAACCTCAGGGAGGCTTCCTACATACCATGCCTTGACTTTGATCAAAGACCTCATAGTTCATGATACTTGAAACACCGACGCCGAGATGGTCAGGGCCAATGGTTGTTGGGCCTGAACCTCAGGGAGGCTACATACGTACCATACCTTGACATGGATCAAAGTCCTCGTAGTTTAGGTGGCTTGGCACACCAATGCGGAGATGGTTGGGGCAAATTTTTGTTGGGATTGAACCTCGGGGAGGCTTCTTATGTACCATACCATGTCATGGATCAAATTCCTCGTAGTTCAGCTTACTTGGCACACCGAAGCAGAGATGGTCAGGGCCAATGGTTTTGTGGGGATTATTCTGTATGCTACCCAGGGTAGATGTCATGGTTGGTGCTCACTCTAAGCTTATGTGAATCATTCTCAGTGAGAGATACAAGAGATAGCAGAGACCTAATGATCACGTCGCAAAATGTGAGTCCATGGGAAATGGAGTAGGGATTATGAGTGAGTAATGTACTAAAGAGGAAACAGGGGATTATATATTGTTAGAAGCCCGAGAAGTTGGGACTTACTCTAGGATGGAGGCCCGATGGTGACAAAGCACAGTGGGAGAGGGATTTGGGACCAAAGAAAAGAGGAGCATCGTTCCCCATCATGTCCTTAGTTGGCCCTGGGGACCAAAGAAGAAAGGAGGAGCAAGGATGCAGCCTCTTGCAAGAAATGATAGGGGCTTACACAATGGTGGTTTCCCTTTCCCTGGAGACAAACACCACTCCGATAAAAATGATATCGTCCCCTATGAGGGGTGATCCCATCCCTGTGTAGACGAGTGTGCGTGGAGAATGTACAGGGTGGGGGCACCCCACATGCAACACATGGGGCAAGGACACATTTTAACGTCATGTGCTAAGGACGTAGGCACTTGGCAGTTTAATGTCATGCATCTCGGATGAAGTGGTTTCACTCTGCACCCCTAGGACTTACATAACTGGTACCCTATGCACCTTGGTGATGAGAGGGGACTGGAAACACCGTAGCTAGTGGGTGTTATGGATCGAACCATTGGGGGTCCACGTTAGTGTGGTTATGAGAAGAAGCAATAGCTCCTAGCGTGCCTATGAGAAGAAGAATGAGGTGAAGCAACACAATGGGAGGAACCGTCCAATGGACTTTGAAGTTACTTTGTACGAGCCTAGAAGGTCTTACGACAAAACGGGGTATGATGTGGAGGCACAGGGTGTGAGAGACACCCGTGAATGAAATCTTTATAAAGATCATTGGACACACGTGAAAAGGTATGCCCATGGAGTACAGGGAACATGAGTGATGAGGTATCCAAGAAGCACCGGGGTGAGGGGTCGTGGAGATTTGTGCACAACCGTTGAGGCTTGCCCGCGAAATAAGTAGACCTGCGCGAAAAACACTAAGCTTGCATGAAATAAGTGAGGATTGTGCATAAATGGAGTAGAGGAATTGTACGCAACTAGAAAGGACTCTGCTCAGGGAGTATGAATTGCATGCAATTGGGAGAGACTATGAGCAATGATTTGGGTGCCTGTAATTGAAGGGATTGCGCTCAATTTTCAAGCATGCATGAAAGTGGAAGGGATTGCGCATAGGGGAGGACACTGAAGGGATTGGAATTCAGTATAAAGAAATGGGATTTCATGTGAAGTTGGACCCCTGGGTGACATGGTGCGAAAAGAACTGTACATGAAAGCCATCTATACATGCACAAAAGGCGAATTTCGCGCACCAGAGTCGATTCAAATTCTTATTCCCAGATGTCGAAGGGGCCTCCTTATATTTATAGGTTTTAGGGGGGTGAAGAAAACATGTCGGTGAGAAATAATTATGCACCGATGTCGGTGGTGCGAAATGTCAAATGCGCTGGGCGGGGGCATGAAATATTCTGTGCCCACGCCAAAGAACACTCTCGAATCGCAAATCATTCTGTGTGGGGAATATTTTTTCACGCAGTTATGATTTTTTTTGTTCGACTTGTTCAAGCCCCCCAGACTGGGTTTCATGGATCCAAATATAACTTCACTTTTTCATGTTCAGTCCATCTACAGCCCTTCAACATTTTTCAGTGTCCACAAATGCCCTCCCTCAAAATTGGATCGGCAAGGGGCTGCAACGGTCAGATTCTGAGGGAATCACCGAAATGTAGAACCCCATGGGGTCCATGCTTGCTAAAAACCTGGAGTGGCGTGGAAAACCCAATGGGGCACAGAATCCGCTTTTTTCACGCTTGCGTAAACTAGGATTTGGTTATAAAAAGCTGTCGCGGGTCCCATGTTCCTTATGATTTTCCTCACGCGACAATCTTCGAGCTCTCATGCGTGAAACGTTCTCTGGCCCTATGCAAAAAACAACCCCGGTGGTGCACAATTCCACCATGATCAGGCGTCGTTTTACATGAAAACCTGGGGTTTTTCACACCGCATTCTGATATTTCGTGACGGTCACTGATATTTCACCTTACCCTCTCATATTCCGCGCCAGCAACTCAATCAATTGTTGGAAGAAGATGGTAGCAAATCAGGCTGATGAGGAAGAAGCCACTGCTCGATGGACGGAAATGGTTGCCAACCAGACGATTAATGGCACCCAAAGGATTGTATCCAATAACCACACCCTTTTCAATATGCCAACCCTCGCCCAACAGGAGTACTCCCATTCCAACAATATACCACTATGGGAAATCGGAATTTTGGAGGATATGCCATTGCCGGGTTTTGAACATGATACACCGCGGTCATGTGTGACCCATGAGGACAACCTCTCTTGATAAAAATTCACTAACAACGGTCAACCCGCCAAGGAAACCAGACATATGACCATTTACATCCTGAATCCCAAGACATGGACCATTTCATGGAGTGACCATGTTGTGGTGAGTTCCCCTACACTCTATGAAAGCACCTTCCGTTAAAGCATCACTTACGAGGCTAAAGGCTGGATGTAGGACTAGGAACTACGGTCTGAAGGCAACTTAACTATTGAATGTGCTTGGGCGTACTGGGTTCACCATACATGTTTCCAATTTGGGGTTGATCTGCGGCATATTGGCTTCTTCTAAGCGGTGTGCACTTCTTAATTTCACTTCTACCACCACCACGAGCTTGGGCCAGAGCTGTTCACTCGGTGGTCCCAAGATACCAATACCTTTCATCTTCATCATGTGGAAGTTGGTATCAGTCTTTGGGACAATCACTATATTGGGTGTATCCCTTTGGAGGGCCACCAATATGATGAATTCCTCCTGCCAATGAGCACTTGGGGAGACAGATCAAGAAACCCCAGGCTAACATGGCACTTATTGGAGGAGGCTAAAGAGAGGATGGGGGTCAATGATTTCCTGATGTACATCACTTACAAGGACTGGTTTAGCCTGTTCATGGAAAGGGATTCCGAAGTCAAGATTCAAGGGGAAGGGAGACGGTGTCCAACCATGGCACAGAGGAGCAAGAGAAGATCATACTAGAGGATCCAGGAGGCGGGGAACTATCAGTCATGGGGATACAACATAAATGAGAGTCAGGACCCCGAATGTTTGGTACGCCGTATTCCTCTCCACATTCTTGAGTGGGTGGATTTTATCGGTGAGGGACACATGGATGGGAGTCTTTCCAGCAACCCTTCCAATTGTTGGAATCATGGCAGACACTAGAAGCACGTCAGACAACGGGGCCTGCATAGGCCTCGACATTATCAGTGGAGACGTCGCATGGCGTGGCCATTCCCTTATCACCTAAATGATGAGGTTCCCATTTAGCAACCAAGGAACTTCCCAGGAAGAAAATAATATATCTTCTTCACCCTTCCCATGACGCAACCATTTTGGCGCAATGGTCGTCCTGGCTAACCCTGTGACAGTCGATGAGTACTGAATCCCTCTAGAAAAATATAGTGTGAGATGGGATCCATCTCCTAGAAGTCGGGCTTGTTCAGATTGTCGACAGAGTGATCAATCATCGTCGGCATGTGTATCTGACTGCCATGGACATGTCCGCATGCCAATGGGCTCGGGGTGAGGAGCCATCTTTCTTGATGAAAGTGATTCTCAGCCAAGAGCATGATCCAGAACTGATGTCGTCAGAGGATGATGAGCGTAATGATGAGCTAGAGGGCGGAGAGACAGAAGAGGAGGATGCAGAAGGAGAAGGTGAAGGAGAAGGTGAAGGAGAAGAGGAGCCCGAAGGTGAAGGTTCTCAAGCGGTGTCCCATCAAGGGAGTCTCCTAGAGAGTGGTGAGATCATCATCTCTTATGTAGATATAACTGAGCTACTCGAGGTAGGCTTCAACCCTTATTTATCCTTCCTCTTTTATCCACATTCATTTACAATCCTCAATCCACACTCACTATCTTAATTACGAGCATATTGGTGTTGATCAAAAGTCTCTAGTCGAAGGAGGGTAAGAAGTGCCAATGGAACAAGGTGGGGCACCGATGCCGATTATTGAACTGACGAGTGATGAGGGATCCCCCACCATGACATCTCCTGTAGCGGCCAGAACACTAGAGGCTAATGCCTTGGATTCCTGTAAGATCATTGATCTGATACCGGTATTATCATCAGAGAACTCAATTGATTAGGGTGCTCCTTGTCTGCACAGGGTTCATGGCATTAGTGGCTCATCGGGATGCTGAGCCCGGACCATCCACGTGCTAGTCAATGGAAAATGTACTGCCCAATCCAGGACATGCCTCCCAAACTGAGTCGGCCCTGGAACTTGGTTAGCAGAGAGTGGTAGACATCAGTGGGGCTATTGTCGGGGCTGATCTGGAAGTTGACAAAGGTGCCACCAGGGTCGAGGCGAGAGGGGATGGTCACTCAGACGCTGCAGAGCCTTACCCCCTGGGAGGAATATTTAATGAAGACCCTACTCCTAGCTTGTGGGCTGTTTTTCTAATCTATCGGCATGCCGATCCTGATGAGATTGATGATTTGGACTCGGAAGCGGCGGATGAGAGCCTGATGATGCGACACAAAGGGTGGAAGTGAATCATGCATTTTCTCAGTCAGCCATAGATGGAATGGAGGAAGCTGATGGGATCGCTCTATAACTGGCTGCTTTATCTATGTACTGGAGGGGAAGATTCTCAAAACCTTCACTGGACAGTTCGTGACTACATGGTTGAGAAGATTCATGAGAGCAGACGGCGCTCCGACGTTGCCTAGTGTCGAGAGGAGTTAGGGAGTACCCGAGAAATTCTTGATGGCGTAGCCTGAGGTCTGACGCCTCGAAGAACACGTGAATGAAAAGTAGATATTAATTTCAAAATGTTTTGAGCATGTGGAGAAGATGAGGGCTCAGTTGGCCGACACCGAAGAACAACTATTGGAAGCAAGTCAACAGATGACTGAACTTCGAACTGAATAGGTGTGGGCACAGACTAGGGTCTGCGAACTGTGCTTCGCGGCCACTGATAAAGAGGGGGTCCTTAGGGGGATGGATGTAGTCATGGAGGCCACTAGCTAAAAGGTATCAGAGTTGGAATGATCCATCTAGGTATCCGACCATAAAGAGCCCTATTTTGGAAGAACTCATAAACTTATCTCACCTTATGGCTTCTTATTTTGAACTGTATGTATGGAAAAATTTATTTAACTGTACCCTTGGTTTTACATGTTCAACAATAACCACAAAATAAATAGTAATCCATTCTTAAGATCACATGGGGCATATCCGATGGGAGAAACAAGGGATTCTCATATTATAACTTCGTTTGATCATGGAAATGTCGACCAAGCTTTGGGAATTTGATAATCGAATCTGGATTTCCGAGAAGAATAGGGAGGCCTGATCAAAGGTAGAGGACCTCAGGACAATTGTTGTATCATCTTTTCAATGTACTCTAGCGCATGAGCAAGGCAATTCTAGGGGAATTAGTATCATTCCAAACATAGGGGGATAAAAACTGTGGATCATGTTACCCCAACACCAGAACACTATGGGAGGGGTGTGACAATAAAGTATTATTGTTGACCGTGTTTGAAACGCAGTATCCCGATTGTGTTAGCCTGAAACGGGGACAACAAACGAGGGTCGACCGCTGACCATGTTCGAAACATGTGAACTAACTCAAAATATCACCCATCAGACTTCTAGAACGTTGGCCCAAGATAGCAGGAAGACCATAATCCGAGCATCCATACTGGTATGGGGTCCCTTTAGACTTGACAGAGGATTAGCATCTGAATAAAGGGAATGCAAAGCGTGGAAGGTGAAGAAGTGGTTTGTTCGAACAGAATCCAACACTCTTGAAATTATGCCACCGTGGTGGAAGCACATTAGGTGGGCGCATTAATATGATCATGGATCATTACTACATTTAGATAGAACCTCTCTGGTGAGGGAGATGTCACTTCCCAATGTAATTATAGGGAATACCAAACGTGTTCAGGGAAAAATGCTAGATTTACACACCTCCCCAAGAGGTCAGGCCGAAGGGCCGATAGTGAAAAAGGGTGGGATTTTTGATTCCAGGGGTAAGACCTGAGATAAAATTTGTGGGCGAATCTATGTATCCCATTAGGATGGGAATCAAGCCATACATTGTTCTGTATTGGGTCTTAGTTTAAGGTCTTAGAGCTCCGATCATGGATGGAAGGCAATCCGGGAGACACATGGCGATGAAACTCATACAACTCGACATGAATGAGGACGAGGCCTACATCATCATGTTTTACTTAGGGAGGTTTTAGGTCAAGGGACTAAAAAATAAAGTTAGGGTGGGCCCGGGAGCAGGGCGCATGGGCGTACCTATGAATCCCATGATGATGGGAATCAGGCCATACATAGTTCTAAGGGGAGGCACGGTGAGGTACCAGTGCAATGTATGAAATGCGCGTGTGGGAATGGCCCTCATACTAAAAAGAGCGGCATTTGATAGATCTTGTTTGTCCTTTATGGTAGATGTTTTTTTAAGAGACAAGCCGAGGAACTATGGATCCTAGTTTCGCTAAGTGAATTTAGCCATATGTTGGGATTGAGAAATGGTACGGTGGATGACTGATACCCAATGTGATGTCCCCTATGATGAGGTCATCACAATGCAGTGTCATTTTTCATCATGCGGCCGGGACGATATCATAAAAGTTTAGGGTCATGTGATAGGACCAGATAACACAGTTTAAAGTTATATGACTTGGATGTGAAGTAATGCACACAACGCGATAAAGAATACCCGATGCGAATGAGTATGAGGTCCACATCATCACCATGTGAATCTCCGGGAAGGATTCTCGAACCAAGAGGCCAGTAAGGGTCAGAGGAGAAGCGGCAGAAGAAGCTAGATCCTAGTAGATATGGACCCGGAAACGAGATGTTAGGGTGATCCTATGCATCCCATGAGGATAGGAATCATGCCACACATAGTTCTTAGAGAATATATTAGTTTATTGTTATAGAGCTCGAACCGTGGGATCCCCAAAGAACGCCGTAATGTAGCTTTGTCCCCTTGACATGTTGAGGTACACGGAGGGATAGTAAAAGGAGTGTCGAAAATTTACCTAGACATGATGGGGTGAAACATAATGTGAATCATGTAACTAACATTCAAGGCCTGAAGGAGCTGGTGTTGCGACTGAGGATTACAGCTGACCATGTTTGAAACACAACATCTATGCCACATTAGCCTGAAATGTGGACAAACAAATGAGAAATGACTACTGACCATATTCGCAACGCAGGACTTGTATTGATTTGTTGTCTAAAACCCTTGGGGACGCTGACCCGTAATGGTAGGAGAGCCCTTAGGCCTAGCATCTAAGTTTTTTTGGGGGACCCTTTAGGTGTGAAAGATAGTGGAAGCCCAAATCAAGGGATCAAAAATCCTGAAAAGTGAATGGAAACATTTCCATGTTGAATCTAACACACCAGGTCCTAGACCAGAGTACTCCTAGACACATCCGCAAACCACTGCAAAGGGTCGAGGGGCTCAACTTGAGAGCGGCCAATTCACACCGAGGAGTATAGAACAAAGAACTGGTGAACTCTTAGGGGAAAGGGGGTGCATGGAAAAATTTTTACAAACCCAACATGAAGGATGGGATAACCCGTTACATCCCTCTGATAGAAAGGAACATGCCAAGGGGACTAGGTGACTAGGAGATATCTAAGAGATGGGCAATGTTGTGTGGTACAGTATAGTTTAATGTAATGCTGAAGTGTATGAAGATTAACATTGCGTGGGATCTTATAATTTAAATTCATGCTGGACTATGTGAAAATTAACGTCGTGCGGGATGGTAGAGTTTAAAGTCATCTTGGACTATGTGCATATTAACGTCGTACGGGATGGTATAGTTTAAAGTCATGATGGAATGTGTGTAAATTAACGTCATGTGGGACATCACAGTTTAAAGTCATGATATAATTTGTGCAGATTAACATCATGCGGGATGGTACAATTTAAAGTCATGTTAGGATGTGTGCAGATTAATTTCATGCAGGACGATACAATTTAAATTCATGCTGGACTGTGTGGCTCATGAAAAATATTACTTGAGGAACTTGGCGTTATAGGGAGGGGTTATGCGCCCACCATCCATGGTCACCACTAAGTACGCACCATTGCGGTAAACCTTATGAAGATTGAAAGGATCATCCCATTTGGACTCTAACTTGGGTGGTTTCTTACCAGGTATCATTGGTGTTCTCAGAGCCAGCACCAAGTCGCCTTGCAGAAAAGAGCAGAGGTGAACCTTCTTGTTGATGGCTCAAGCCATCCTGCTCTAATGCCTTTCTAGATTGTGTAGGGCATGAAGCCTATTCTCGTCATGTGCTTCCAATTCAGATAGACAGATTTCATCCACTCTATCCAGCGCTTTCTATCCATAGATTTTTGTGCGAATTAAGGGAAACTGAATCTCGATGGGTAGGATGGACTCAGTTCGGTACACCAGGGAATTTGGGGTCACCTGGGTTGATTTAAGAATAATCGTCTTATAAACACAGAGGGAATTGGAGAGCTTATTTGGCCAAATCTTCTTGTTCTGACCCACCATTTTCTATAGGATACAGGAGAGGGTTTTATTGAACACCTCAATCTGCCAATTCATTTGTGTGTAATAGTGGGAGGTATGGTTAGAGTGGATGGTTTACATGGCGTACTACATTTTCAACTTGAATGCTCGGATGTTGGTGTCGTTATCAGTGAGGACATCGTCAGTAACTCCAAACAGATGGATGATATTTGAACTCACGAAGTCAATGACAGAACGGTCCGTGACTTCCATGAGCGGAACTTCCTCTACCAACTTGGAAAAGAAATATGTGGTGGTCAGGATGAACTGGAATTAGCAAGCTATTTCCAGTGGGTGTGGTCCTACGACATCCAATCCCAAGACTACAGGGGGCCAAGAGAACTTGTTAGTGTGAAGAGGCTCTGATGGAGGATGCACAATGTTATCATGAACATGGCATGCACAAAACATCTTGGAGAACTCGATGCAGTAATGGATCATGGAGGGACAAAAATACCCTAATCTCCGAATCTGGTGAGACAGTTTTGACCCAGCATGATGGGAATCACATGAACCGGCATGAACCTCTTGCATGAGCTGTGGAATCTCAACCCTCTTAATGAAACATAAAAGAATACCATCAAACCCGCGCTTATAGATGATAGGCTCAAGGATAGGACCACTATGGAGTGTAAACTGTAGCACACGACATCAGATTCTCTAACTCTTAGCTCAGTTTGATGAGATATTACCGTGTTGGATGTACTCAACCAACGGTGTCCTCCAATCAGCAATCATTTTGATCACTGCATCCGGATGACCTGGGGGTCCTGACGTGGAGGCGTCGTCAGTTATATGGCTTACCTGTTGGTTTTCATCCCCATTCAGGGTGACATGAGCTATGAATCTCTGATGTGCCATGTGGATAATCAGATCATCTTGTTTCGGCACTGCAAGTGATGTTGCTAATCTTGCCACACCATTGGATCTACCGTTATGTGATCGAGGGACATGGGTAACCTCTGACTGAGAAGAGAACTGAGCCATTAGCTAGAGAGTGTGTTCCAACAATGGAACACACTCTTGCTTCTTGACAACATAGTCTCTGTTGACCTGCTTAAAGTGAAGCTCGAAGTCCCCTTTCACATGCAATTGTGGCAGGTCAATCTCAACGGCCAGCTCGAGGCCAGTAATGAAGGATTGATAATCCGCCTCATTGTCGGTGTAGACTTCCGACATTAGGAATGAATATGGTAGAATGGATTACGCCAGTGAAATAAAAACGATACCTAGGCCTACTCTTTTGAGTCGAGGATCATTGAGCCTCCTACCAGTGGGGGCTCCTGGAGGCACCATCAAAGTGCATTTTCCAAAACGGGACGACATCATTGACTAAGAGGATTGCCTCATCGGAAAAATCTATGACTATAGACCGGTCAACGGGGGTTGGATGGGCAGTAAGGAAATCCGCCAATTACTATCCCATGATAGACTTCTTGGGCACGAACCAGATGTAAAAATACTAGAGGATTACCACCCACCGCGCTAGTCATCCAGTCAACATGGGACGACATATGATATACTTTAATGGGTCTACTCGGGACATCATCTGTACCTCATGGTGCTGCAGGTATGGTCGCAATTTCATTAAGGCAAACATGAGCGTAAGAATGCTCTTCTCGATGGCGGAGTTTCCGGTCTCTGCATCGAGGAGCATGAAGATGAGGTAGTAGAAGTTGTTATTTGTCCTCAAATTTTTCTTTTGGGTTAGAAGGGAAGCATGTGACCATTCCAGGGCGGTGACATAGAGGACCAGCTGCTTCCTGGGGATAGGTGGCATCATAAACGGAGGCTGGAGAAGATGCCGCTTGATTTCATCAAAGGTGGTTTGGAACTCCTTGTCCCACTCATAATCGTTTCCCTTCCTCAAGAGCCAATAGAAGGGCTTACACATTCCAGTAATATTAACAATGAATCGGCGTATGTATGCTATGTGGACTTTAAATCCTCAAAGCTCCTGAATACTACTCGTGGGAGGCATCTGACTGATGGCCTTGATCTTCTCTGGGTCGATCTCGATGCCCCAATACCTGAAAAAAAATTCCAAGGAACATTCTAGAGGTGACCTCGAAGGCACACTTCAATGGGTTCATCTTCAAGTGGTGGGAACGGAGGGAGATGAACACTTTCTCACTATCTTTGAGATGGTCCTGGCACTGGTGAGATTTGACCACCAGATCATCCACATAGCACTCCACCAATGTCCTGAGGATTGGATTGAATGTGCGATGAATGGACCGCTGATAGGTGGAATCTACATTTTTTAGGCCGAAGGGCTTAACCAAGAAAAATAAAGTACCCTGGGGTGCCCTAAAATCTATGGAATCCTCATCCTCGGGACACATCTGGATCTGATTACACTCGGAGTAACCATCCATGAAGAAGAGGTCTTGGAACCCTGTTGTGGCGTCATCAAGAGCCCCTTCATTGGGAGGGGAAATTCATCCTTCATAAAATGGCGGTTGAGATCATGAAGTCGATACAGACTCTGATCTGTTCATTCTTCTTTCTAACTGGTACAATGTTGACCAGCCATTTGGGGTACTAGACCTCCTTAATAATGTTGGCCCTGGTGATTTTGTTAACTTCGACCTCAACCCTGGCACCGTGAAAGGGATGCGTCTTTCTCGGTGTTTGTTTGAACCCGTGATGATTTTCCGGAAGACCGAGGTGGTGGACGGCTACCTGAGGATCTAGTCCTAGAACCTCATCATTACTCAAGGAGAACACATCACAATGTTGTTTAAAGAATTCTATGCATCGATGCTGCTTCTCGTGGGGCATGGAGGCACTGATTAATGTGGGTCTTGGGTCTGCCTCGCTTACGAGGTTCACTTGAACCAACTCGTCAACCGTGGCGGAGATGCCTTCTTAAATGTTTAGGGTATCCTCTATATCTTATTCCCCACTTATGGAGGGATCTTACATGGGGGAGGTTGCATCTGAGTTACTGTACGCCGATTGGAGGCTGGTACCAGCTTGAGCGGAAGTGGTTATTGCATCAGGGAACTCTTGAGCAGTAGAGACCATAGCAGTGAAGGATGTCAACCTGATCTCATCTGGTCTCTAGCCTGAGGGGAAACTCTTGATAAAATCAAAATAGTAGTGGCGCGTCGGCTGTAGCCGGATTATTCAAGCCCAGTGAAAGAGAAAAGTATCACGTACTTTCGATGCCATGATCCAGATGCCCCGATACCTGATGGGGGTGGGAGGCCCCAGGATCACTGAGGCCTGATTCGTATAAGAATACAAAGTGATCTTTCGACGCTTCCTGGATTTGGCAGCATGGATTCCCCTTGTCCTGGAAACGATAAAACATCGCCCCATATCGGGGGTCATGGCCTCCAACCGATTGATCAGGAAGATGTAGGCATAATTTAGGCCTACCCAATGGTCGGTCGTAGCGGTGACTGGCTCAACATCACTTTCTGGGAGTTGTTTATCCTTTCTCTTGTAATAGTCAGCGTCCAAATACCAGGCTTCACAAGAGGGGAAAAGAGACATGTCACCCTAGTGTTTCCCCTCAACCATTAAGGGAGTACATGAGGCATTGGTTATATGATGAAATGACCGCCGTATTTAGGTGGAGTCATGGCCTCCCCGTCAATTCATTAAACACGGTTTCCTAGGAGACAACCATAAACTCAGTGCTGGCAACTAGGCCACTGAACTGGGTCTTCAAATGGATCTTGCTGGCCAAGGTATTCTCTATCATTTCATATTTATGGATTCTTAAATCAGATGGAGTCAAGTCATCTATAGATAACCCAAGCTTCCGCAACATCTCTGTCGGGATAAGGATGGTCCCGAAGCCGGTTTCAACAAGAAAATGTTGAAACTCGATGCTGTTAAATTGGTCAGTGATGTCAAATGGGAAGATATTCCCCTGTATGGGGGTGCCTCAACCATCTCTGGAGAATGAAATGAAGGCCTGGAATTCAGCATTTCCAAACACATCAGCGTGGATGGCCACTGCCACTCCTACCTCTGTCTTAAACTACAGGGTGCTTCTTAATGCCTCAGTGCGTGCTTCATCCAATACTAGCAACATGAAAATATCTTCCACAATTGAAAGCCTCAATAGGATGTCGGCGGGGTGATTGAAAAAATCATACGTATGTTCCAGGTGCAAACTTCTGCTTGTAGGGAGCCGCTCTGTGATAGAATGCATGGCGGGACCTACTGGCTGGACGACGGTTGAGTGGTACTGGGTATATTCTTCTGCTGACTATTCGAAGCTCGTATTGTAGCTGATGGATGGGGACCAGATGAATGATATCAGACTATAGTGGGGAGATTCTGGTCGTGGCATGGCCGAAGTGGTTCTGCGTGATCCAGTAGCAAACACGACGGTGGAGGTGGGCCTGTCGACCCCAGATGAAGGGGTTACACGTGCTGAGTTATGTGTTGGGACTACTGTCTAGTCTTGGAGGCATGCACGACCTGGCTAGAGGTTCCAAATGACGTGCCCCAACGATTCACATACATGCAGCTTCGCCGGCGTTGGCGTCGGCTGGGGATGTTGGGGATGTTCGCCTCGCACTCCTTGTCGCCAGCAGTCATACATGGGTTTAGCAACTCAAAGGAATTAACAAAATCATAACCACGACTTTAACTTGAATATTCATCCACTAATGGGTTCATGTTTGGAGGTATCTCCATCTCTGGGGGCATAAAGTCACCGAGAGTGCAGGATGATGGTGGCATTGGCGGGGCATGTTTCTTTTTCTTATGCTGCTAATGATTGATCTTCTGGGAAGAGACTGGCTGAGATGATGAGGTAAAAGTGGTGGTCATAGCGTCTAAAGTCTCCTACTAATTAAGAAATTCATGAATAATTCCATAGGAGCGGGTGACCACTTTGCAGGCCATCCAGTTGTTATACTTCTATGACCCGCGGTCGAAAACCTGCTACCATTCGACCTCACTGTCGCTACTACAGTTTGTCCTTACAAAGACACCTGCCAATAATGCCAGGGATGAGCCCAACCTGACTATGTTGTTGTCAATCTGGTCTTGGATCCAATATTTTAACAATAGCATTGCTTGAGGGTGTGCCCTAGGATCTGGTGATAAGGGTAATAGTTGGGGTGATCAGTGAGATTCACCTCTTCTAGATTTCTGCACTCAGGCAGTCGTATGATTCCCTGATCTAAGGCATAGAAGAAGTAACTAGGGACCTGATCCTCATTTAACGAGTAGGTAAAATTACTTATATTTAGAAAGGGGGCACTAGGAGCCTAGCAAGGAGGTGTAAATTGATTATCTTGCCTATATGGTGGTGGCGCGTTACGTGGAGGCGCCTACCAATTTTGAGGTGGTCTCTAATGGGCTAGAGGTTGTGCCTGTGGTGGTGGACCTCTGTGGGGCTATGAAGCTGGCTCCACTAGTAGTAACTCTAGCTATCTGGAATCCTCTATCTAGTCCATTGCGGTGGGCTCAGCTCTGGCAGCCCTCCTCGCGTGAATTATAGGAGGCAACAAGCGTGCTTAACAGACTTATTGCAAGGATTTTTTTAGGTGTTGGGCCTAATCTGAGATATCTCAGAACCCTTCGGGATATTTCTAAGTGATCAGGGTGGGAACTAGCTCCTTATTAACTTTTCCCACACACATCTTCAGTAATTGTTCCTGAGTCAGCAGCATGTCGAGGGAGTAGGTGAGCCCTTTCCACCGGGCAATGATGTCCGTGACACGCTCATCAGGACTCTGTTTTCACATGAAGAGGTCTGTGATGCTCATCTTCCATGTGGTGGAACTAAACTGAAACAAAAAATGCCTACAAAGATCCTCCCATCCCACTATAGACCTGATTGGTAGTTGGGTATACTAGACGAATTCGTAATGTATTTAAAAAAATCAGACCTTGGTGGATTCTTGTTGTGTCAAGATTCCCTACATGGGTCGACACTATGAAAAAAAAGTGGGCTACATGCTGAGGGTGTCCCCCATCCCATTAAAGGGGGAGAAGGTTGGGTTTCTGAATCCCGAGATGATGGAATATCATCCACCCATTACATATATGGCATGTTATCTGGTGGGATGGCCACCTATCACATCTCCAAAGCCTCTAGGCAGGCGATGAGTGACATCGTTTGATCATATGCACGGGGTCCCTGTCGGGACGGGGGTCCGTAACCACTAGTGTGTTGGTGGGTTCTTTAATGTGATAATCAGGTCCAGTGGCTCGTGGAGAGGCTAGTGGGGTAGCTGAGAGGACCTTGGCCGCGTCCCGAGAGTAAATGCATTGTCCAGGTGGATTTGGAGACGCATTTCGCGCCCTCTTTCCATTAGTGACGACCTCTAAATGTTCTTCATGGACAAGATGTTCAGGGCTACCTGGGTGTAATTTTCCATGGAGAAGCTGCATCTATCCCAACTGTACTGGCTGAGGGTCACCATAATCTGGGCGCTATTCCACAGTGCATTGGGCCAGGTGGTCATCAACCAATTTATTCTGTTCGTTATGTTGCTGGCACAACGAGGCCTTCTAAGGATCTTCTTCTATCTTCTGCACATTGGAGGATGGGTCGAGTGTTTAGTGACACCAAGGTTCTTCTTGCCCTTACTGAGATTCAGGCTTAGAACTAGTGCTACGGTGGGCGGAGGGAGACCCAACATATTTCTCTGTTGGCATGTAACTCTTCACGAAGGGTCTAGTAGTGGTGGAACATCTTTATAAAGGATGTTCCCATAAAGATGTTCTAGCCCATTTTCCCCTCCAGACAGATTGGTCAAGTTGACTGCAACTCTTCTAGGGGGCATGTCCACAATGTCACCTAGGGAATTGGGCATGTGGCCAATAGAACTAAAGAGGAGGGAAAACATGCACATGGGGGTAGCCTCCTTACTAAAGTTTCAGAGTACTGGGAAACACTAAATGCATTTTTGTTGGAGGGCACTGTGGTGACCAGGTGACTCATGGTGCTGGACCACGGTGAGTGTGGCCAGGTCAACCAGACAGAATTGTTGACCGATGACTTCAAAGTTCACTTGGAACTTCAGATGAGTCACTCGCTGATGCTAAAGGAAGAAGTTCATCGCACAAAGGGTTCCTTAGATACACGTGACTTTTTCTGGGGTGAGAGATTTTAGTGCACAAAAATTTGGTCCTATGACCGGAAAAAACTTCTCTGGGATGTGGTCTGCTGCGAGGATGGTCTAGAAGCTCCTCAGCTAAGATTCAGGGACTGGCCCTTGATTTCCCCACTCATCAACAAGGGGTGGCTGAGGAACTAGTAGCGGTACTGAGACAGACCATCGGGACGACGGGCTGGCCAACAGAGAATACGGTGAGCGGGCTGACTGGAAACTGTATCTCAGGCTGTACTCTAAGGGTTGTAGCAACCTGGCCTCTATATCACGATAAGATGGTATGATAACAAATGCTCCTGACACAACATCAGTTTCTGCCTTCGGTGGGCTATGTCCTGGATATTCTGCCATTGACCCCCAAAATTGCTCTTTCTAGTCTCTAGCTGTGGTATATGGTACTTCTCGAGGTGATGGTTGGTATGGTATGGTCGGTCCCTGGGGACATGATAGGTTCTCTTCTTTGTGGATATACCATCGGAGGGAGACATGGATCCTATGGACCTCAAATTATGGGAGTACGAGGATGATGTGCCTCGTTCATGCCCCATCATTTGACTCGGAGGACTGAGGGGAGGGCTCCAATGCTGAGTCGTACTCCACCTCAGAGTATGAGAAGCTGACTGGTCTAATTCTAGTCTGTCCCTCCCTATATTTCATCTTGCAGTGGTGACCACCTGCTCTTCTGCCCCTTGGTGGCTCTTTGGGAAAGGCCCACTTTCGGCATGAGGAGGTCCATCGGCCATACTGGTGCTTGGGAGGAGAGAGCTCCCGCCAGGGTGGGCCGCTGTTCGAGGAGCACTGGGGAAAATGTCGAATGAGACACAGGGAGGACCTCTATGGGAAGTGCTAGAGCGGGAAAGCCCTCAGCTAGAACAGATAAAAGCATAGGTAGGAGCGGTAGGAGAATGGGTAGGACCATCATACTCACTTCCCCTAACTACATCAGTGTGAGGAAGGTCATCATACTGGTAATGCCGAGCACGGGTTGGACCTCGGTGCTGGGTGTTGGTGAAGTGAAGTTGGAATCCACCCCTCCGATTACTGGGGAGAGGAGGACCTTCACCAGCTGGTACGAGGACTTGGGGAGGACCTCTATGTTGGCGAGTGACTGGACATGCAATGTCTCCATACCTGCATTCTGCGGAAGGGGGAATGACCCCATACCCAGTGTAGTGAGTGTGGGAGAGACCCCCATATAGAATGTTGCTGTATCGGGGAAGACCATCGCTTGGGATGAAAGTTGCACGGGGTAGACCTCTATGACGAGGTTGGAAGCAGTGAGGACCCACAACTTCCATAGTGGTGCTACAGAGTGGGCCTCTGCACTGGTTGGCATTGCTACAGATTTGTCCGTGGCGGCCATCGCTTATACCAGTGACATAGAGTGTCGACCCAGCCTGCCAGTGGGGTGGTTGGGTCCTCGATCCCAGTCGTGCGTATAACTGCCCCTGCTCAACATATGTAGGGAGTTGGGGATATGAGTCAGTAGTGTCTCGTGCCACAATATTCGCATACGTTGGCACCCCATAGCGGGAACCCTCTTCCATTTGTGCCCGATGCTAGCGCTAGGTCAGATGAACTGGAGTCGGTGGTGCAGGTGAATGGCTTACCTGCTCCTTGGCTCGAGGAACTGGGCGACGGCTCATACGCATCCTGGTGGGAGCCCTCGCTGGGAGCAGTTGGAGTGATACTCTAACCGGGAAGACCCGAACATTCACTACCTCGTCAGCGTAGGTAAGGGAGTTTTCAAGGAATTCCAGGGACAATCTCCCGTAATGTTTGAATATTGGGGTGGGAGCAGTGACTCCCTGCGCGGCCCTTGGGGGCGGCTGTGATGGCGAGGCGCAACCACTTCTAGATCTAGGCGGGCCATATCCAAGGTGTGGATGATCTCGTACTCCTCATATCAGCATACAAGGTCATTAATTACCTTTTTCTGGATAATTTCTGATGGGGAGAGGGGGCGTTGGTGCCCAGAAGTCATGGTGGTTGAGGACATCATAGAAGAGGATGAACCACGTGGGGTGGTCATGTCGATATTTCCCCTGCCCCTGCGCCGGAGGGCATGCGATGATCGAGTTTTAGATGAAACAACATAGTTCCTGAAAGCAGGGAAATGAACTCATTAATACAGATAGGAAAATAAATTGACAACCAATGCCCTAGCTACATTCTGTCTTTCATGGACAGTAAGAGGGATTCATGCTGACAATGTCACAGAATGTGATTCTCAACGTCGTGACTGCCCCAACATCTGGCGAGATTCATGTCATGCCCTCTATTTGGTAGGTGGGATCTAGTGCCGGATGATAGGGTCTGGTGACATGATAATCAATTAATTGGACCTCAATTCCCCCCCCTCTTGAGTATCCACTCCGAGAAACATTTGGTATCATAGGTTTTAAAATATATTCTAAAGTACTCTGTTTT
The DNA here is from genome assembly GCA_963277665.1 of Viscum album. Classification (NCBI taxonomy): domain Eukaryota; kingdom Viridiplantae; phylum Streptophyta; class Magnoliopsida; order Santalales; family Viscaceae; genus Viscum; species Viscum album. Next base: position 971,368,823 of record OY728133.1, read on the forward strand.
TGAACTGTGATTTTATTTTTATTTTAATGTTCTTAAAATTTATGTTATTTATAAATTTTTGTCTATTTAAAATCTTTGCTTTAAGTAAGCTATCTTGGATAATAGACTTGAAGGTGTTGCTACCAATAGACCACCTTTTTTCACTGGAAACAACTATTCTCAATGGAAAATCAAGATGAAAATTCACTTAGAGAGCATGGGTTTTGATATTTGGACTGCTATAGAATCCGAATATAAAATTCCTACTACTGTTAGAACTACTTGGAATGAAGCTACTAAGGCTGCCTACAATAATAATTACAAAGCTATGAATGCCTTGTACTGTGCTTTAGGAGATGAGTAATTTAATAGAATATCTTCCTGTAAAACCTCTTATGAAATTTGGGATACCTTAGCTGTTTCTCATGAAGGAACAACTAATGTTAAGGAAATGAGATTGAATACTTATACTGTTAAGTATGATAATTTTAAGATGAATCCTGATGAACCCATTTCTGACATGTATCTCAGGTTTAATGAAATTGCCAACACAATGGCTTCTCTGGGAAAGGATGTTCCATCAAAGGAGTAAATTATGAGAATTCTGAGATGTCTACCTGAAAGATGGAGAGGAACTTCTATCTCCATTAGAGAATCATGTGATATTGGTGAACTGCCAGTCAAGGAACTAATTGGCAAGTTGATGATGTATGAAGAAGAACTCAAAGTGATCAAAGAAGATGATGATGAACCTAGAAGAAAGTTTGTTGCTTTCAAATCTTCAACTTCAAAGAACAAAGATAAGGAGAAGATTCAAACTATAAATGAGATTTCATGCTGTAAAGACAGTGAACGTGCTTCTGACAGTGATGTTGAGATGGCTCACATTGCCAGAATGTTTAAGAAGTTTTATAGAAAGAATAAGTTTTTCATAAAATAAAATTACAAAGGTATGTATGACAAGAAGGGACATTAGAAAAATGATTGGAAGAAATCTGACAAATCAGATGAAGTTGTCTGCTATGAGTGAAAAAGAAAGGGACACATAAAAGTAGATTGTCCAAAGTTGAAGTACAAGAAGATGTATGAATACAAGGAAAATAAGTTTAAGAAAGCTATGAAGGCTACTTAGAGTGCTTCTGAGGATAGCTCCACTGAATATGAAGTTTTAGAAACTGAACACAGAAATAAGGCAAACATGTGTTTTATGACAACCATTTCTAAGGTAACATCTGAAACTCCTACTTTAAATTCATATTATTCCGAAGATGATTCTGACTCAGAAAACATGTCAAAATATGAACTATTTGAATACTGTGATATGTTAGAAGAAACCTGTAATGATCTAAAAGACAAATACAAAGGTTTAAAGAAATAGTATGCTTTAACTGTTAAACATAAATCTGATCTTGATATTGAAATGGATAAGAATGCTCAGTTTCTTAAAGAAAAAACCGAACTGAAATTATCTAATAAGAAACTCAAGAAATGATTAGAGAAATTTACCAATGGAAAAGATACTCTTACTCAGATGCTAGGTAAGAAAATAGCACCTAGATACACTACTGGTATAGGATACCAACCTGGACAAAGGAAAATTACCAAAACTAGATTCCTTCCTAAATCTGGACAGAATGTAGCTAGTTCTAAAATATCATATGCCTCAACTAGTTATATTCATAGTTACAGATCTAATAAGGTTTACCTTTCAAAATCCGTTGATTCTATAAATCTTATGAGACCCATTAGACAAATCTGGGTACCTAAAGATTTATTGGCTAACCTGTCTGGACCCAAGAAGATCTGGTTACCAAAATCATTTCCTATCTAAATCTGTTTTGTAGGGAACCTGCTTAAAGATCTCTTGTAGAAAGACTTGGTACTTGGATAGTGGATGTTCATGACATATGTCAGGAGACTTCTCATGCTTTAAAAGCATAGTCAGAGTTGACAGAGGGTTTGTCACTTTTGGTGATAACTCCAAAAGAAAAATCGTCGGCTTAGGCCAAATTGGTAACACTGAATCAGTATTGATTTCCAATGTTTTATTTGTTGATGGACTGAAATATAATTTGTTATGTATTTCTCAGTTATGTGATGATGGTTTTTATGTTAAATTTGAATATTATTCTTGACTGTTTTTAATTCTAAAAATGTTTTAGTATTTTCTGCTTTATGAAATGAAAATGTCTATGCTGTTGATTTAAATTCTTTAGCTAAGCTGAATATTACTTGTTTAAATGCTTTTCATAAAGAGTCTTGGCTTTGGCATAGAAGATTAGGACACTACAATGTACACTAACTTAGAAAAATTTCTAGGAAGAACTTAGTTAGAGACCTACCAAAACTTGAATTTCCAGCAGACAAAGTTTGTAATCCCTGTCAAAAGGGAAAGAAACATAAAGTTTCTTTTAAATCAAAGAAAGAAGTTTCAACTTCTCAACCTCTCAAGTTGGTTCACATGGATTTATTTGGACCTTCCAGAGTTTCTAGTTTAAATGGGAAGCACTATGTCTATGTTCTTGCAGATGAATTTTCTAGATATACTTGGGTATATTTTCTAGCTCACAAAAGTGAAGATTGTTCTTACTTTGTAAAATATTCCAAGTCTGTAAGGAACCTTAGTGGACTTAAAATTAAAACCCTGAGAAGTGATCATGGCCGTGAGTTTGAAAATCATGAGTTTGAATCTTACTGCTCACACAGTGGCTATAGTCACAATTTCTCCACCCCTAGGACACCCCAATAGAATGGTGTAGTAGAAAGGAGGAATAGAACTATGCAGAAAATTTCTAGGACTATGCTCAATGGGTATGACCTACCTGTTTATTTTTTGGGCTAAAGCTGTCAATACGGCTTGCTATATTATCAATAGAGTGTTGATCATACCTGTTCTTGAGAGGACCCCTTATGAGTTGTGGAACCATAGGAAACCTAAGGTTAACTACTTCAGAGTTTTTGGATGAAAAGTCTTTTATCTTAATACTAAAGACATTCTCGACAAATTTGCATCCAAGAGTGATGAAGGAATTTTTCTAGGTTACTCTATTTCTAGTAAATCCTATAGAGTTTTCAATAAGGGAACCAAATGTGTGGAAGAATCTATTCACATCAAATTTGATGAAACTGATCCACATGAACCTAAGACCTCTCTTGAAAATCTTGAAGATGATCTCTCTGTTTTGAACCCTAATGATAAAGACAGTGGACCTATAGTTGAAACATCCAGTTCTGGAAATTTTCCAGAACCTGCTTCTGTTGAACCTCAACCTATAGATGAATCTGAAATCTCTAGCCCTACCTTTTCTAGACAAACTAGAATTCTAAAGAACCATCCTTTAGATGCTGTTGTGTGTAATTTAGATAGAGGAACACAGACTAGAGCTTCTCTAAGAAATCAGGTAGAACACCAAGCTTTTCATTCATAGTTAGAACCTAAAAATATCAATGATGCTATCAATGATGAATTTTGGGTAATGGCTATGCAAGAAGAACTAAATCAATTTGAAAGAAAAGAAGTATGAAAAATTAGTAGAATGACCTAAGGAAACTATAACCATAGGCACAAAATGGGTGTTTAGAAACAAAGTTGATGAATCTGGAAACATCATTAGAAACAAAGCTAAGCTATTTGAAGAAGGTTACAATCAAGAAGAAGGAATTGACTCTGAAGAAACCTTTGCACCTGTAGCTAGATTAGAAGATATTAGGATTTTACTTTCCTATGCAACACATCTGAATTTCATGTTATATCAAATGGTTGTGAAAAGTTCTTTTTTAAATGGTTTTATTGTTGAAGATGTTTTTGTAGAACAACCACCTGGTTTCTCAAATCCTCATTTTCAAAATCACGTTTTTAAACTTTCTAAAGCTTTATATGGTTTAAAACAAGCTCGAAGAGGTTGGTATGAAAGACTTTCAAACTTATTTATTTCAAAAGGATTTACAAAAGGAATAGATGATCCCACTCTTTTCATAAAAAGGATTTCAAAAGATGTGTTAATAGTACAAATCTATGTTGATGATATTATTTTTGGATCTTCTAAAAACTCTTTATGTACTGATTTTTCAAAGGTTATGCAAAATAAGTTTGAAATGAGATTAATGGGAGATATTAAGTATTTTCTTGGATTTCAAATCATTCAAACTAAAGATGGTATTATTCTAAATCAAAGCAAATACACTAAGGATTTATTAAAACGTTTTGGATTGGATAGTATTAAGGAAAGTGATATACCTATGAGTACTACCTGTAAATTGGATGTTGATGAAACTGGAAAACTAGTTGATCAAACCAATTATAGAGGTATGATTGGGAGTTTAATTTATCTTACTACTAGTCGACCAGAGATTATGTTCAGTGTGTGTATGTGTGCTAGATTTCAAGCTAAACCTAATGAATCGCACTTACTGGCTGTTAAAAGGATTTTTAAATATCTAAAGTATAATGTGAATTTGGGTTTGTTTTATTCAAAAGGACAATCATTTGACCTAACTAGTTAGTCAGATGCTGACTTTTCTGGATGTAAGTCAGATAGGAAGAGCACATCAGGAACATGTCATTTACTTGGAAAGTCCCTAGTATCATGGTATAGTAAGAAACAAAACTCTGTTGCATTGTCTACTGCTGAAGCAGAATATATTGCTGCTGGTAGTTATTGTGCACAGATTCTGTGGATGAAACACACATTATTGGACAATGGATTTGATTTTAAACATGTTTAAATTAATTGTGACAACACTAGTGCGATCAACATATCTAAGAACCCTGTGTCTCACTCTAGGACTAAGCACATTAATGTCAGACATCACTTTCTAAGAGATCATTATCAGAAAGATGATATTACCCTAGAATTTATTAGTTCTGAACCACAATTAGCTGATATTTTTACGAAGCCTTTATGGTCTGAAAGAATTTATTTTATCAAACAGGAGTTGTGTATGATTGATCTGTGAAACTGATCTGTGAAACTGATCTGTGAAACTGATCTGTGAAACTGATCTGTGAAACTGATCTCTGAAACTGATCTGTGAAACTAATCTGTGAAACGGATCTGTGAAACAGATCTATAAAACCGATCTATGAAACCTATCTGTGAAACCGATCCGTGAAACTGATCTGTGAAACTGATCTGTGAAGCTGATCTGTGAAACCGATCTATCATTCAATTACTTTTTATTAGGTTGTAAATAATTAATTACTTTTATCTTTATTATGGAAACCCTAAATTATGAAATAAATGATACACGGCTATTTCTATTCCCCAAACCGTCAACCTTTCATTTTTTCCCGCCAAGCCTTATTTCCTCTCTTCTCCTCTACTTCCAACCTTCGAACTCCAGCATTTCCTAGAATTTTCAAATGGCTAAGAAAAAGAGACCAAGCAAAGGATCAGAAATTCATGTACCTTCAAAGCGTGCTCGAGGCGAGTCGAGTAGTACCACTCAAAGATCAGTAAATCCGAACCTGGAAACTCAGATTGTTGTTGTAGAAAAGGAAGTCAGTTCCGCCTGGCTTTTGACAAGTAAGTCACTGTTGTTACAAGTTTTAGAATCGCAAGGATGGAAAGCCTGTTTCTCAGATAACACTCGTGTATACTACCCAACGCTAGTGCATGAGTTTTATATAAATCTGCAAGTTACATTAGATGGTGTAGAGGCTGCCAGAATGTATTATGTAGTAAAAGGAAGAAAATATCTTTTTCATCTAAACAGTGGGATGAATGTTTAAATGTACCCCATGAGGGTTGGGATGAGGATTATGATGGAAACATTCATCCAACCACTGAATACTTCTCTTATGAGTTAGCTTTAGAGATTTTGATTGGAAATAGAGAGTCAAGGAGAATCACAGCCTCAGAGTTGGATGGTGAATGTAGACATCTCTTTAAGTTTATTCAGCACCAAATTTTCCCCAGCAAAGGAGATTTTGCTGCTGTAAAATACCAGGATGTTTTTTTATTGTTTTTACTAAAGACCCATGAAAAGATCAATTTGTGTAGATATCTAATGGTGCACATAGCTGGAATGGGGAAACCTTCTAAGAAAGCCAATGACCTGTTCTATTCCAAAGTGATCTCTGCAATGTTAAAGAATCTAGAATGTGTTGATGTAGCTGATGAGATAACTCAATCTGATAGTGCTTTTTGTGTTAACAAAGAAATTATTAAATGGATGAAAATAAATTGGAACCCATGGAAGAAATGATGGGTTTCTGATGAGGACAAGTTTTATGAATCCTAAAATCCCACTGATCATGGAAAGAGGTCGAAGGGTTCGAGAGACCCTGGTTTGAAATCAGATGAGGAGCTAATTTTTTCTGATGATGAGGAAGAAGTAGATTGTGAAAGGAATAAGGACACTGAAGAGTCTGGTAAACAAGGGATGGAAGAAGCTGAAACAGAAGAAGGAAGTATGTCACCTCTTGATCATAGGAGTGATCCTGATACTGTGAGCCCTAAGAGAAGAATAGACTTTGGACATGCCAGTACACCTTTAGCCTTACCTAAATCAGAACCAGTTCTTGATGATGATGAAGCTAGTGACACTAAAGTATCTGACAGTGATGTTTCTATGAAGAATGGGAATGGGAATGGAGATGATGATGCTGATGCTGATGCTGATGATGATAATAATATGATGATGGTGAAAACTGACCAGTGGATGGTCTTGTTGTACCTCCAACAAAAACACATCAAACTGTACCAGAAATAAATGCCAATGGAAAGAGAGATTCTCTAGAAATCAGTTGAAAAGAAAGTTATGATAAACTGAAATATACTTTGTGTGCTGCTGTCTGGGATGATTACCCTGGTTTTGCTGTTTTGGGTTTAGTGTATTCTGAAGAAGAAGAGGAAGAATCAGAATCTACGGCGGTTATGAAGGAAAGCCAACCAGTTGAGACAAGGTCTGCTCATGTTGTTGAAGCTGCAGATGTTCATCTACGTAGTTCTACTGTCTCTCGGTCTGATTTTGATAAGTTCAAAATTGAGTTGCTTGCTCCTGTGAGAGACAAAGTCAGAGAAGAAATTTCAAATGCTATTAGACCAGACCTGGACAATACTGGTGAGTTTATTGGAAGACACATTGCCTCTCTAAATCATATTCTGAAGGATCTAAAATCTGACTTAGTTTCTTTATCAAACGAATTTAGATCAACCATTTCTGGTATGATGGTAGTGTTGAGTAATCTAATTGAACATCTTAAGAAGTCTGATCTGAGAAAGATGAAAGCTGAGATAACTCAAATAGTTGCTCATGCCAGTACAACCAAAGTAACCAAGATCACTTCTCGTGAGCTAGAGGCTCTAAGGCAGATTGTGCATGATGAATTGGCCACCGTTTGACAAGTTCTTGATTTGGACTCATTGAGGAAGATGAAGGAGCACAATGATCACATTCATAAGATGGTGACAGTATATTCAGCGGATGCCACTAAAGCTCATAGAGAGATCAAGCAAAAGGTTGACCATTACTTTTCAAAGATTTATACAAAGCATGAGATGACCACGAATTTCAAGGTGTTGGCTGATAATCTGAAACTACCTCCAGTCAATCAAGCTTTCAAGACTCAAGTTTTTCAGTTGCAGGGTTTTACTCCTACCTTGGAACGGTTCATGGAGAATAAGGATGATTTTGAGAAGGCTATTCAGAATGGTGTAGAAGTTATTCAGAATTTCCTAAATCTTTTGAAGCCTTATCTGAATGCACAAGACACCTCCATTGTGATTTCTACTACTGACCCTCTTAGTGCCTCTGATGTTGCTCCAAATCAGATCTCCATTGCTCAAGCTCTATCTCAACTACGACCAGTTCCTTAGCAATCTTCTCAACCGGCTACTACTACTCAACAACAAATCTCTGCGACATCCTCTCCTCCACCTTCCAGAGTCATCTTACCACCTTTTCAAATTCGCCCAGTTCAACCTGCCTCCAAGCCTTCCTACTTACCAACCATTGATCCTTCTTGACAAAGGAAAAGCCCCGTTACATCCCAAGAAATAGTTGTGTCTTGTTGTTGATAGGGTGGCCAGTGTTCTGTTTGTACTTTGATGTACTTTGCAAAAAAAATTCTCTCTCTATTCTCTATGATGCCTTCTTTTAATCTCTTATTTATATGTTTTCCCTCCTTTTTGATTATCCCAAGGGGGGAGATTTATATCTATGGGGTAGAAACATTCTATATATGTATATCTATGGGGAGAAACATACTATGTGAGGGGGAGCAATGTTTACATAAATATGCAAAGGCATAAATTCAGGGGGAGATTTATATCTCATTGTGTTTTACTGCCTTGTCACTATTATTGATGCTATATTATTTTTATTTATGACTAAGATTTGTGATTATCAAAAAGGGGGATATTGTTGAGCCCTCTGGAATATTGTTGAATTCTTCCTATGATTGCTGTTTTAATAATCACAAATCATCGTTACTTAATCCGGTTGGATTTCTCATATACATAATCACAATCTCTTAGTGAATCTGTTTTTATTGGTTGGATCATGTCTTTATCTATGCTTGATATTGATTTACAAGTATTCTAGAAGTCTTCTGGATCAAAAAGACAATTTGTGTTCTGCCAAGACAACGGTCGCACCGATCCATATCAAAGGACAACGGTCGCACCGATCCACATCAAAGGACAACGGTCGCACCGATCCATATCAAAGGACAACGGTCGCACCGATACATATCAAAGGACAAGGGTCGCACCGATCCATATCAAAGGACAACGGTCACACCGATCCATATAAAAGGACAACGGTCGCACCGATCCATATCAAAGGACAGCGGTCGCACCGATCCATATCAAAGTACAACAGTCGTACCGATCCATATCAAAAGACAACTGTCTCACCGATGCTGATCAAATGAGTCACCAATCATGACACACCGATGCTGATCAAATGAGTCACCGATCATGACACACCAATTCTGATCAAATGAGTCCCCGATCATGACACACTGATGCTGATCAAATGAGTCACCGATCATCTAAGTCACTGATCAGGACACACCGATGTCTAGCCACTGATGCTGATGCTGATGACCTACCGATCAATTGACTCACCAATAGTCATAAACAGCTGTTTGAATTTCATTATCTTTATTTAATCTAACCAACGGTCATATTAGAAATTTTTTAATGCTCTGTCATTTATTTAATGAAGGTTGTTGGATGTCAGGGAACCGTACCTCATACCTGCAAAAAGAAATGATTTATTTTGCTGGAGCTTGTGCTATAGATACAAGAAGTCCCTATTGGTGCGATAAGATGATGAGACATATATGAGTGAAAAGAGTGGTGGATGAGATATTTTCAGAAGACACAGAACCTCATACACACTCAAGCTTACTCAAGAAGAGTTTTGTACATTCACGACGACATTAAAGAACTTCATCGTCTACATTTTTACACTATCTCTGAACCTGGATGCCAAGAAGACGGCACTCTATTTTTTAGACAAAAACCAGAAGAGGACTCAGAACCATTTCTGATAAACCTTAAGGAGTCCAATGCTTCAATGCAATCACTAGATCCATTTCTAAACTCTACATCTCTGCTCTGTGAATCATTATTTTACATTTCGAGTAGTGTATGTTATCTGCTATATTTAACACACACACTCTCCTGTACATTAACTGGAGGATATGAAAATCCTCATCAAACTCTTTACATCTTTCATTTCCCATAGTAATAGTGGTAGAGGTCGTGTGTGACCTGGACAGATGATTGTTTTTGTTCTGTTTCCCACGAATAACAGTGGTAGAGGTCTTGGACGTGGATAGTTGAAAACTGTTGTGAACCTCGATCTAGGGTGTGGATCAAATTTATAAATTGTTGAGAGGACTAAGTCTCGGATTGAGACTTAACCTCTTGGTTATATCTGTTGTGCAATATCTTTCAAAGTTATTCTTTATTATTCAGCTTCTAATTACTTTAAAACCAATACTATTTTAAAGTCACTTTGATAATTAAACTCGCATGTGTTTATATTAGTTGTAAATCAGTAAGTTGGTTTCAAAAGTAAATCAACTCTTCTGTTTAGATTATATGGTAAATAATCAATCCCTCAAGAACCCAACACAACCTTTACTTTGATATAAATTCACTAGAGTTTAATTCAGTATTTTTTATTTGGGGGTTTTTAAGACAAAGTTTTTAAAACAGAAATTTTAATTGGAACTCAATTCACCCCCACTTGAGTATCCACTCCAACCACCATTTGGTATCAGAGGTTTTAAAATATATTCTAAAGTACTCTGTTTTTCCAATGTCCCTTGTTTTCATACATACCTTTTTAATTTGATTTTCTGAAAAACATCTTCTTTCTATAAAACTTCTTAAACCTTCTGGAAATGGGATCCATCTCAGCATCACTGTAAGAAGCACCTTCACTATCTATACAGCTTGAACTCTCATTTATAGTTTGAAGCTTCTCTTTATCTTTGTTCTTTGAAGATGAAGATTTTAAAGCAACAGACTTTCTTCTAGGTTCATCATCTTCTTATTTGTTCACTTTGAGTTCTTATTCATACATCATCAGCTTGCCAATTAGTTCCTTGACTGGCAGTTCACCAATATCACATGATTCTCTAATGGAGATAGAAGTTCCTCTCCATCTTTCAGGTAAACATCTCAGAATTCTCATAATTTGTTCCTTTGATGGAACATCTTTTCCCAGAGAAGCCATTATGTTGACAATTTCATTAAACCTAAGATACATGTCAGAAATGGGTTCATCAGGCTTCATATTAAAATTATCATACTTAATAGTATAAGTATTCAATCTCATTTCCTTAACATTAGTTGTTCCTTCATGAGAAACGGCTAAGGATTCCCAAATTTCATAAGCAGTTTTACAGGCAGATATTCTATTAAATTCCCCATCTTCTAATGCACAGTACAAGGCATTCATAGCTTTGCAATTATTATTGTAGGCATCCTTAGTAGCTTCATTCCAAGTAGTTCTAACAGTAGTAGGAATTTTATATTCTGAATCTATAATAGTCCAAATAACAAAACCCATGCTCTCTAAGTGAATTTTCATCTTGATTTTTTACTGAGCATTTTTGTTTGCATTGAAAAATGGTGGTCTATTGGTAGCAACACCTTCAAGTCTATTATCCATGATAGTTTATTTAAAGCAATGATTTTAAATAGAAAAAAATTTAGAAATAACAAAATTTTTAAGAACATTAAAATACAACTAAAATCACAGTTAAAAAATAGAGTACTTTAGAATATATTTTAAATCCTCTGATACCAAATGTTGGTCGGAGTGGATACTCAAGAGGGGGGTGAATTGAGTTCCAATTAAAATTTCTGTTTTTAAAAACATTGTCTTAAAAATGACCAAATAAATAATACTGACTTAAACTGTAGTAAATTTATATCAAAGTAAAGGTTCTGTTGGGTTCTCAAGGGATTGATTATTTCCCAATTAATCAAAACAGAAGAGTTGATTTACTTGTGAAACTAATTTACTGATTTAAAACTAATATAAACACTTGAGAGTTTAATTATCAAAGTGAATTTAAAATAGTTTTGGTTTTAAAGTAATTAGCAGCGGAATAAAAAAGAATAACTTTGAAAGATATAGCCCAAAAGATATAACCAAGAGGTTTAGTCTCAAGTCGAGACTTAGTCCTCTAAACAATTTCTAAATTTGATCCACACCCTGGATCGGGGTTCACAACAGTTTACAACTGTCCAGGTCTAAGACCTCTACCACTATTATTCATGGGAAACAGAATAACAGCAATCAGCAATACATGTCATACACGAACTCTACCACTATTAATGTGTAAAATGAAAGATGTAAAGAGTTTTCTGAGGATTTATAGATCCTCCAGTTAAAGTAAAAGAGACAGTGTGTGTGTGTTAAATACAGCAGATAACACACACTGCTCGAAATGTAAAATAATGAATCACAGAGCAGATATGTAGAGTTTAGAAATGGATCTAGTGATTGCAGTGAAGCATTGGACTCCTTAAGGTTTATCAAAAATGGTTTTGAGTCCTCTTCTGGTTTTTGTCTGAAAAACAGAGTGTTGTCTTCTTGGCATCCAGGTTCAGAGATAGTGAAAAAATGTAGCCGATGAAGTTCTTTAATGTCCTCGTGAATGTACAAAACTCTTCTTGAGTAAGCTTGAGTATGTATGAGGTTCTGTGTCTTTTGAAACTATCTCATCCACCACTCTTTTCACTCATATATTTCTCGTCGTCTTATTGCACCAACATGGACTTCTTGTATTGATAGCACAAGCTCCAGAAAAAGAAATGATTTCTTTTTGCAGGTACGAGGTACGGTTCCCTGACATCCAACAACCTTCATTTAATAAATGACAGAGCATTAAAAAATTCCTAATATGACCGTTGGTTAGATTAAATAAAGAAAAATAAATTCAAACATCTATTTATGACTATTGGTGAGTCAAGTGATCGGTAGGTCATCAGCATCAGCATCGGTGGCTAGACATCGGTGTGTCATGATCGGTGACTTAGATGATCGGTGAATCATTTGATCAGCATCGGTGTGTCATGACCGGTGACTCATTTGATCAGCATCAGTGTGTTAGGATCGGTGTCTCATTTGATCAGCATCGGTGAGACAGTTGTCTTTTGATATGGATCTGTGCGATTGTTGTCCTTTGATATGGATCGGTGCGACCGTTGTCCTTTGATATGGATCGGTGTGACCGTTGTCCTTTTATATGGATCAGTGTGACTGTTGTCCTTTGATATGGATCGGTGCGACCATTGTCCTTTGATATGGATTGGTGTGACCGTTTTCCTTTGATATGGATCGGTGCGACCGTTGTCTTGGCAGAACACAAATTGTCTGTTTGATCCAGAAGACATCCAGAATACATGTAAATCAATAGCAAGCATAGATAAAGACATGATCCAACCAATAAAAATAGATTCACTAAGAGATTGTGATTATGTATATGAGAAATCCAACCAGATTAAGTAACAATTATTTGTGATTATTAAAACAGCAATCATAGGAAGAATTCAACAATCTTCCATAGGGATCAACACAATTGATGCATAAACGCTACTTGTCTACATGTTGAGGAGAAGAACATCATGTCAAGTTCACCATTTCTATTTCGGACGCTTTCGACGGGGCACACACATCCATCTATGGATGATGCGCAGCTGTTACCCAGCATTCCTGCTTTCCAAAGGCGGGGGTCATCTGCTCCATATTCAGGGATGTCTGCTCCTTGATCGAAAAAGGATGATGGGATTTCAGTTCATTCATCTATGTATTCCTCCACAGATCTCATCCCCTAGTCCGGGTCTCCCTCATAGACATAAGACATTGTTCATGAAACTCTTTGCGGTGCCATATCTTCATGGACACCAGTTATTTACACTGCTTCTGTCAGGACATTCCATGGGGTCCATTCAGGGCAGAAATCCTTCGGTTAGGGGAGTAGTCATGTTGGGCATCACCAGCATTTCTGGCCGCTGTGGGATTGGCATGTCTATCTTCTGTCCCTTATTATAGGGATTCTTGAGGGCGCAGAATCCCGAGGCATCCCACATAGAATGTGGGGAATCGTATGCCAGGGGAATATATTGGAGGTTTTCCTCAGATTCCCATGTTTAACACAGTGTATGCCGCATGATTAACATCCAGCGGAGATGTATCGAATTAATTGGAACACTGATTATAGAGGATAAAATAAGAATAACCCCTTGAGGGGAATGATGATGTGGGTGGGTTGATATGACCACACCAGGATGTGGCGGTCCGGGTAAGATTTCCTGGTGGATGATGGATCGCTAATTTGAAGTTAATGGAGAATGTTATGGGGTTGACCCTAGGGAGACTTTGGTGTTGGAATTGATCCTCGAAGATGATTCCTACGTATCCCTGTGGCTGGGAATCATTGTCCGCCTAGTTCGGTGAGACAATGGGACATCTAATGAGGTGACCCATGAGAATAGACGCATGGATGGGACCTAGAAGAAGTGGAACCTTGGGGTTGGGGGATGAGCTCCCTGAGACACAGAGGCTCGAGGGATTGATCAGGATGAGACATGAGTGATGGGATCGAACCTCAATGAGGCTTCCTACATATACCCGTGGTAGTAAATCAATGTCCTCATAGTTCGGGATGGGGCTTGGAAAACTGACATAGAGATTGTCGGGGCTAGTGGTGGTTGGAAATGAACCTCAGGGAGGATTTGTACATAAATTACCTTGACAAGGATCAAATTCCTCATAGTTTGGGATGGGGGATATAGTTGAACGTCATGAGGGATGGGGTCGAACCTTACGTAAAGGTGGTTGGAAAGAACGAGTGGTGGGATTGAACCTAGTGGAGACTTCCTACGTACCATGCCATGACAAGGATCAACGTCCTCGTAATTTGGGTTATGGGGGAATTTGGGTATTACTCTCTGAGGTGGCCCATGGTGTTGGTGAACAGATGTCAAGATTGTCGGAACGACCTGGTGGTGGGCTTGAACCTCGTGGAGGCTTCCAACGTACCATGCATTGACATAGATCAAAGTCCTCGTAGTTCGGGTGGCTTGTCACACCAACTCAGAGGCAGTCGGGGCCAATGGTTTTTGGGATCGAACATTGGGGAGGCTTCCTACGTACCATGCCTTGACATGGATCAAATTCCTCATAGTTCAGGTGGCTTGGCAAACCAACGGAGAGACGGCCGGGGCCAATGGTTGTTGGGCGTAAACCTCGGGGAGACTTCCTACATTCCATGCCTTGACATGGATCAAAGTCCTCGTAGTTTTGGTGTCTTGGCACACCGATGAGGAGACGGTCGGGGCCAATGGTTGTTGGGATTGATCCTCAGGGAGGCTTCCTTTGTACCATGCCACTATAGGTATCAATATCCTCATAGTTCAATAGGCTTAGAACACTGATGCGGATACGGTCAGGTCCAATGATTGTTGGGATTTAACCTTGGGGAGTCTTCATACATACCATGTCTTGACATGGATCAACGTCATCATAGTTCAGGATACTAGTCACGCCGACACAAAGATGGTCGGGGCCAATGGTTGTTGGGCATGATCCTCAGGGTGGATTCCAACACACCATGGCTTGAAATGGATTAAAGTCCTCATAGTTCAGGTGGCATGGCACACAGATGCAGAGACGGTCGGGGCTAATGGTTGTTGGGATTGAACCTCGGGGAGGATTTTTACGTACCATGTCCTAATATGGATCAATGTCTTCGTAGTACAGGTGACATGGCACAACATAACAGAGATGGTCATGGCCAATGTTTGTTGGGATTGAACCTCGGGGAGGCTTCCTAAATACCATGCCTTGAAATGTATCAAAGTCCTCATAGTTCATGTTACTTGGGACACCAACACAGAGATGGTTGGGGATAATGGTACTCGGGCCTGATCCTCGGGGAGGCTCCATACGTACCATGCCTTGACTTGGATCAATGTCCTAGTAGTTCTGGTGGCTTCGCTCACCGAAGCAGAGTCGGTCAGGGCCAATGGTTGTTGGGCATGAACCTCAGGGAGCCTTCATACGTACCATGCCTTGACATGGATCAAAGTCCTCGTAGTTCAGGTTACATGGAACACTGATGCGGAGATGGTCGGGGACAGTGGTTGTGGGGGGCTTATAATCTAGGATGCCCAGGGTAGATGTCATGGTCGGTGCTCACTCTAAGCTCACATGAGCCATGCTCGGTGTGAGAAACAACAGATAGTAGAGACCTGATGATCTAGTCGCGAAAGGTGCATCTATGGGAAATGGAGTGGAAATTACATGAGATTAACCTCCCAGCGAAGAAACAGTGGCTTATGGGTGGTTAGAATCTCGAGATGTTGGGACTTACCCCAGGATGGAGGCCCGATGGCGACAATGCACAACAGGAAAAGGATTTGGGACTGATGATAGGAGGATCACTGTTCCACATCACTCCCTTCGCTGGCCCTGGGGACTGATGAAGAAAAGTGGAGTAGGGATGCTTCCTCCTGCAAGAAAAGTTAGAGGCTTACTGCAAGGTGGCTTACCTTTCCCTGCAGACCAACGCTACTCTGATAAGGAGCATGTCATCCCTTGTGGTGGGTGATCCTATCCCCGTGGTGATGAGTGGGTGTGGAAATTGTCCAAGGTGGGGGCACCCCACATGCAAGGCATGGGGCGAGGTCACAATTTAATGTCATGTTTTGAGGAAGAAGGTGCTTGGATGTTTAATTTCATGTATCTCGGAAGAAGTTGGTTCACCACACACCCCTAAGACTTACATAACCAGTATCCTTTGCATCTAGGTGAAGAGAGGGGACAAGAAATGTTGTATCTAGGGTGTGTTATGGAGTGAACCATAGGGGGGGTCCACATTAGCATCGCTATGGAAACAAGAAATAGACGTTAGCGTTCCTATGCGATGAACCATGAGGAGAAGCAACACAACAGGAAGAACCGACCAAGGGACTCTGAAGTTACTTTGTACAATCCTAGACAGTCGTACGAGAAAACGGTGTATGATGTGGATGCCCTAGCCAAGATAGACACCCGAAAATGGCAACCATAAGAAGGGAATTGGACACACACGCAAAGGTACACCCAAGGAGTATGGGACACATGAGTGAAGAGGTAGCCGGAAAGCACCTGGGTGAGGGGTCCTAGAGAGGTGTGCGCAACCATTGAGGCTTGCGCGAAAAATAAGTATCCATGCATGAAATACACCAGGATGGCATGAAATTAGCGAGGATTGTTCATAAATGGTGCTAAGTCTTTGCACGCAATAATAAATGATTGTGCGCATGGAGTACGAATTCAGCACAATTGGGAGAGACCGCACGCAATGACTGGGGTGCGCGCAATTGAAGGGGATTGCATGAAATTGACTGGATTTTGTGAAAGTGGAAGATATTGGCCATAGGGGGTGGACCCTGAAGGGATTAGAATTTAATCTAAACCGAGGGGATCTCACCTGAAGGTAGACCCCAGGGAGACTTGGCCTGAAAAAAACTATCCCTGAAAGTAATCTTTGCACGTATGAAAGGAGAATTTTGCACACAAGATCCTGTTCAAATTATTCTTCCCAGAACTCGAAATGTCGGCCTTATATTTGTAGGCATTCGGGGGCACGAAAAATAGGTCAGCATGAAATAATGGCGTGCCAATGTCAGCGGCACGAAATTTCAATCTCACGGGGAAGGGGCGCAAAATATTCCACAACCACGCCAAATAAATCTCATGAATCCCAGAGCATTCCGCGCGGGATGTATTTTTTTCACACACATATGAATTTTTTTTGTGAAGCTCATCCGGGCCCCCCGGACTGGGTCCCTTGATCCGAATATGACTTCGTTTTGTCATGTTGAAACCCTATTTAGACCTTGAGCATTTTCCAGCGTCTACAGTGTGTAAAACAATCCACCAAATTTGAATATTATCATAGATATTCTAATCATACGATTATAAAACATAATCTTATATTGGTATATAGAAATAATTATCCATTTCATATATCATTTAAATAAAGAAATTATATAGAATGATAGAAAAAAATGGATAAAATCAGAATGGAAATTAGTATTTTCTAAATTTTGATTATTATGGAATGAAACACCATGGTGTTAGATTTTAGTTTTGAGAGGATTCTATATGTGTTCTTAGAAAGGGATCTAGTTTTATGATTGACTAATAAAGAAGAATCATAAAATGGTAAGTTTCTCATATATAATTATATGGGGAACTACACAAATATATTCCCCAATAGAAAATTCAATTCATCTTACAAGATAAAAATGGAATTTGTCCAAACATATCACATTACTATAGTAGAATATGTTTGATTCAATTTCAGGGGTATTTATATTAATGAATTACTATTTAGATGTATTTTATCATATATATTATCATTATAATAATGAAGAAACATATGTGGATTTTACAGAAGATTTTTTCTTAAGGATTTGAAATCATTTGTACAATTTCACTCAAAACCATGAAAAGTGATCAATGATGAGGTGGTATTTTTTTAGAATACCTGAAAAATAAAAATATAACAGTAATATATATACGATTTTCAGAATATATTAAATGGGGTATTTTTTTGACCTTGAGAGATTTTACAAGTTTTATTCATGATGGAGTTTACTAAATATTTTTATTTATGGGATATTTTTCATAATTTAATATTTCATTTTTGGAATAAATCATGTTTCAAATATTTTTTTTTTGATAATTTAATTTAATAATTTATTTTAGGAACTTATTTGATAATAGTATTTACATGTTCCTTAAGAGATACTTTATGGGGGAATATTGAACTGTTGATATTTTAAATTTAGTGACCTTATTACTAATTTTTTGGACATCCGGAATTTTTTCATACATATATTGGAGGTTCCTTATGATCAATAAATTACGAAATGGGATAAGGTAATCATTAGATATTATTTTTTGAAGTTATTGTATCATTTAACCTATTTTATAACCTATGATTACTTTTTTATTTGTTACATATTTACTTTCAAAAGTTTTAACTAATGGTTCTTATAATTATTTAAAAAGTTATCTATGAATAAAAAATCATGGATATCCTTTTCCTATCACAATAGAAGAAGTGGAAACTGATAAAAAACATCAAAAAAATATGATTATGTTTTTAATATGGTATGATATCATGTAAGATTATTTTCACAATTGATGTGATGGGATATTAAAAAAATAACTTGAATTTAGGAAAGAACATCAAAATAAAAAAACGATAACTATTTACTTTTATTAAGAAAAATATCAATGTTCTATGAACTAATCACATATTTACAGTTCTTAAATTGTTAACTTTGTCATGATTATGTTAATTGTCTCTCATTAATAATTAGTCATCATTACACTTCTCTCCCATATCTAGATTTTCAATTCCTGCAACATTTATTCACATAAAAACGTAGTTTTCTGATGACCATCATATTTCATTTTCCCTTTTTAAGAGGATTATTTATTAACCATTTTGATTATGTGGGTTTTTAAAATGTTATTTTAAATTCCAATCCATTCATTATCCCAATTTAAAATTTAATGGAAAAAATATATAGGATATGTGATAATGTAATGATAACATATATAAAAAACAATGTTTGATCACATATATATCCTATAATACTATGCCAAAATGAACTAGAAAATATTATAATTTAAATATGACATTTATAATCCACCCATTAATTTCATAGGAATAAATAAAATTAACTAAATAATGATATATATATATATATTACATATTCAATAATAATAAATTATTTATTTATTATGAATAAATATTTAGTAAATTTAGTTTATGCTTCATAAATACATTATCTTCAAATACTGTTTTTATTGATTATTATGAGAAAATATTATAATTAACTTCCAAAACAAAGATAAATTTATTTTATAAAAAAAATATAATTTTTTAGATCAAAATATTTACATTATCTTATGGATAATTTTATTTTATTTCTCTAAAAAATTATTTTTTAGTGAAAAGATAAAAATAAATATTTATATTGGAAATTATAATTTTATTGAAAATTTAATTTTTGTTTCAATTATTAAAAATGGTTAATATAATTTTAAAATTATATATATATATATATATTACTATTTAATATCCTAAATAATCTAACTTATTTCATCGAAATTATATTTATGCTCTAATTTGTATAAAAATATATATAAAAATATTATTTTTTCATCGGAAAAATTAATTTTCATTTCATTTTTGGTTTTAACCTAATATTTACATCAACCACATATATTAATTGAGTATTTAAAAAATTATTTGAAATAATGAATTATATTTCAAAATTTATGAAAATTTCCATAGTAAATACTTATCTATGGTAAAGGATAAATCATGTCGTTATGATTAAAAATAAAAGCACAAAGACTAAAAAAAAATTCTAAGGGTTTCATAAAAAAATTATATCAGTATATTTTAAATATATTAATCAATGATTCTGTTATATTAACATTTATAGACATTTGAAGGATATTTTTACATTTCTAATATTTTAGGTGAAGAAATGTCAAAAATTCCACCCTCTTCATTTTAATAAATTTAATATTTTAAACAAGCGAAAAAACATTGTATATGTTAAATTATAAATGTTATATTGAAACATAAATGATTTATATTCATAATAGTAATATAATATTAATTTTGGGTGAAGAAATAATTAACTCAAATGCTTACATATCACCGAATTTGGCGATACTGATATTTTAGGAAAACAACATTTTATTAAATGATTTTAAATCCATAATAATATTATATTCATCCCAATTAATAGGATATTGTTAATTAAATATATAATGGTAAATTTATTTGCCCTTTTTGAAATTTATTTTAACATAATTTAACTTCATAGAGTTCAATATTATAAAATTAATGTATTTTTTAATGTGGTTAAGGAGAGGATAATATAATAAGATAAGGCAGGAATTTCATGATTTCATGTCACCTCAATTAAAATAGGGAACACATCCTTCACTTATGTGCACCAAATTTAGAAATATAGTCATACCTACCCCTTCATATTCTACTTCACAACATTTTTATCCATGTTATTTTGGTTTTTACCCTCTAAAAGTGAGACCCAAGTTCCCTCGAGTAGAGATATAAAGGAAGTCCACTGATGAAGAGGTTATCATATTTACCAACCTTTTTTGATTATTTGTTTCTCGACATCAAGTTATCATGTTTTATCCTTCATAAAATAATACATAAAACAAAATAAATATAATGATATGTTATTATCTATATGTTAAATCCATATTCCATTACTTTTCCACCATACAATATGTGAAAAAATCACTCATGTGTACGTATGGATTAACATCTCTATGTAGCACTACAATACATTATTTCCCACAACATTATTGGGATGGTTATATGAAATAAATAATTAAGATATATCATATATACATATATGGGACTTAGTAATTATTATTAAATGTTAAATGAATTATTATCATTCTTTTATTAGATCTATTGGAAAATAAAACCAGCATTCAAGCATACATACCACCAACCACCTCCATGGATGGTGTAACTCATTTTTATATACATATCATTATGGATTACTATATATATATATATTCAATATATATATTATTTATACCATTAATAGTATTAGGTTGATAATGGAACCATATTCAAAGTATAATTAATAGAACTAGTGAATAAAAGTATATGTGAACGAAACGAATTGGTTTTCACCTAGAACAAGGTTTTCGTATATATTTTTTGCTAAAACGATGATAGAATTATAAAAGGAAAAAAATGGTACAATATATATATAGACACTTTTTCAAAATAGATTTATTAGAAATCTATATTTATTATATAGGAGTTTCGAACCCATATGATGAAATTCAAATATGGGGTATATGTTTCTCATCTCACGTGTTATTCAGTGAATCATATGGCATATTGTTAACATAGTTCTTTTTTGTGGTGAATATCATTACCCTATCATATGTAATACCATTTTTCATTGTTTTTAACGTCCCATTTCATGTTATTTCCTTAATGGTTTATATGATTCAAAAGATAATGATGTTGTACGGGGTTATTTCCCAATCTCATCTTTATTCATAATTGTCAATGTTTATGTTAATATTGGGGATTATTTATCATCCAAGTCCATGATTTCCAAAAATTTATTCCAAAATATATTTTATATTATTCTATTACTTTTATTAATAATTTTCCCCATTGTATGACATTTTATAAAAAAAATTAAATATATTTATATTTATCATTTTCTAAAAAAATTACATTTTATCATTTTTACAACTATTTGAAATGAATAATTTTTACAGTATATAACATGAAAATATATTTCAATCATCATAAATAATATTTTAATTTAATATTCCTTTACATATATATATTTTTATTTTTATGGAATATTACTTCTTTATAATGGGGGAATGTTTTATATTTGTAAAAATATATTTTCAATTTAAAAGAATTGTATTTTCCTCAAGATATATTACAATAATATCTATTATAAATTTTAATCTATGTCAATATCCTTTTTTTAATACCATGATAATGATATACTTTAATGATACCATTCAGAATTTTTATTTAGATGGTTTATTACATCTTTTAATGGTGATATTATTGATATTCTGTATAACAGGTTCTTCCAATGCAGAACGTTATTGATTATTTTAAGGAAACATGACTTAGTAGTATTTTAATTCGTATGTGGAATGAATTGGACATAGTAAGTGATAGGTGGGGACCTTTATATTCCCATGATGTATTAGTAGATATCATGAGACAAACTCGCCTCAGTTTTTGAAAATACCTTTCCATGAATATTTCATGCGATAAGGCCCTGAGTTCATTTTCAGAGGTCTTGGTCAAGGATTCGATGGTATGTTTTAGTTTTCCAACATTACACATTTAATCGTATAGAAGAAATTTAATAAGTCCATGTTATAAATTTATTATTATAAATGAAGATGCATATGGTTCTCTTTCATGAAATTGCTTATATATATACTACGATCATCCATTATTTTTGTCATATTATGATTAAGTAATTTTTTAAATTGAATGTGTTTTAGTTATTTTCAATAACATATTTTTTATAATTTTTATTCTTTGTAGCATCCATTGTACGCATACCCTTACTGAGAATATAAACTCAAAATTTTTTTATGTATTACATTAAGTCAAAAATCATCATATCATTGATGATTGATATGAAGGGATATCCAAAGGGGAATAATGGTGAAATAAATGAAAATAGTTTGTTGCGTTTTGATTTAAAATGGGATGTATTATTCAAATATGTTTCAATTTTTCTAGGACTACTAATCTATTTGATCCTTTTTTATGTGGAAACATATATCTAGATCAAATGTAATAAGGTAACCAAAAAATTAGGGAAGTGGGGTTTGTGACATTACATTTACTGTTTTTTATTGGATTCCACAATAAACAAATTGAGGTTCCAACCTTGTTGTCCTCTACGTATTGAATTCAACAAAAAATTTAATGTCCTTACCATATGATGTAATAATTTATGGTTTCTCTCCAGTCACAAAACCTAATATTTCAATATACAACGGTCCACTTCAAAGTGGGAAACCTATTTTTGGGGTGGGTCTCCCACCACTACCCACATTCATTGTTATTCAACTACAGTGCACTCTACATGACTACATGAAACATGATTTTCACTATTCAGAATAGATAGCGACATCTGAGAACCATTCCCTCAACAAATCCATGAATTTGAACATAATTTAATGTTAGTGAGCATTCGTATCAATTGAATAATTTTGGTCCCCCTACCTAGATTATCATTAGACTGATACCCTTTCCTCTACATTTCAGATACCTTTTCGTGAGTTGTTTTCTTAGGGTGTTCCTAGTGATGGGGACCCACCTCACCTAATATCAATTATAATTCACATCAATACCAGGGAAAAGATTTATTTCAACCAAATTCTACTCTATATAATATATATCTTTACAAAGATGTATCAATAAATTATCTATTGGTTGTTATGTTATATAGATCAATGTAAAATGAGTTGGGGCCCCATAACTGAAAAAGGCCAAAGAATTCATATAAAAAAGAACTAGATGAAATGTAACTTAATAGATATCAATCCAAATATATTCTAGGAAGGGAAATCCCTTCCATTATATCATGGATCATGGTATTCTAGATAGAATAATGTGTATGCCCCTACTAAAGAAGTATTTCGATTGATACCCCTTCATATTCATTTCATCTTGACCTTCTTGAGTTTTTTTATTTTGTCTTTTCATTGTAATTAGGACCCATCAAATTTAACATAGAAACTAATTCATTTCACTACTAGTTATCTTTTTCATTTCAACATAAATTTATTCTTTATAATTCTTCTATAAAAAATATTTTCCATTCAAATAATCACAACATTTAAATCCACATAGTAATATATAGTTTTGTATATAGGATTTTGGGATTCAAATTTAAATGTAGTTTCATGCGTGATACCAATTGTCGAGTAAACTACCTCAATCCATCCTCATCATTATCACATGAGGTTAAAATTTCACAACATTAGTCATTATTGAATGAAAATAAATTTATAGCCACATGTCAATTCTATGTAAACAAAAATAATCCCCAATGTGTTCATTATTATATAAACATATACAATAGTGTCTCTCAATTATATGAATCATGATTCTAAATTATTAATGGACCTAGAGAATTTTATGTGTATTGAAATGGGAATTTAAATTTACACTATGGGTTTCATGGCCTCTCTCAACACAAAGAATACCACAATCATTAGACAAAGAAACATTTTGATAAAATATACTTCTTGACATGGTCCTGACAACATGAATGTAGAAGGTACAAACCCTTAATAATATTTATTAACCATTAAATTTTACAGACTCATGGTATAATATATGATACATTTATCATTATCCCAGATTTTATCAATTTTTTTTGCTAATAATCTAAATAAAATTTTGGTCACTTTAGATATTCACATAATAGAGTGACTAGATCCCATTTTAATGCCTTTCAACTATTTGGTTTAATAAATTTCCCTAAGGCCTACGTGTCTTTATATAATCAGTACACCATTTTTGATATTTTTTTCAAGAGATAGTACAACCATAGTTGTTCTCTAAATCCTTATAAACATCCCACACATTAGAATGTATAGTTTATGTCCCAAAAATTTGTTTGAAATTTTTTTAACACCCTAATTAATAATCTCTAATGTTATAAAATTACACTCTAATATACTACTCCAATCCATGGTGAATCTCATGTAGGGACCATCCACCACATCTCTAAATGGACTGCACTTGGGATATGGATTTGTGCTCTAATAGATAACCCATTGTCAAGTTTACATGTCTTTCAGTGTATATTATACACAATACTATTTTGGACCCCATTTTTTGAATTTGGACAAAGTTTATTAGCATCATAACATATTCATTCACCCATCTGTTCAAAATCATAGAGTTCTTATTTACCTCTCTGTATATTCTCTTTTGTCAAGTGGGAGTATAATATAATTTGGTTTTCTCACTTGTTAATATTTAACTTTTATATGGAATTAAACACATAGAATATTAAAAAACTAGTTCATATATTAGAAAAGGATCCCATGGTGGTCAACAGTACAGTGTGATGAAGAATTATAATCCCATATCTAGCACACCCATGTGATTAAACAGGCCTATATTTATATCATATTTCTCACACCATCCACATCTCATATATACATTGATTTTTTAAATGATTGTTATCTTAATCAGATCATGAATTCAACAAATTCATTACTATAATATTACAATCAGTTTCTATTGAATTTGATACTCCTATCCCTTCTCATAATTGTATAATACCATTCTATTTAGGCGGAATCTATTGACACTGAAAAATAAGTTTTAAGGGGATTGAACAAAAACTATTTTAATGATATTTTTTCAATATTTGGTATCTAATAACACCATATATGATATAACAACCTAATATATTCCTTGTTCATTTAATGGGATTTTATTCATTTTTTCAGAGACATAAAACAAATTTATGTTGAAAATTATATTGGAATTTTAATTTTGTAAATCATTATGTAGAATATTTATGAAATTCTGGGGCATAGTCTAGAAGTTACGATAATTCATATTTTTTTGATTCTATATAAAATGTTTCAAAATACTCAATATCCTACATATGTATAGGACTGTAAAATTTTAATTCAAAACGAAAATTGAATTATGATTTTTGAGAGTGAACCATTAATTCCTAAGATCATTCAATTTATGATGTAAGGGCCTATAAATACACAATCAGATACCTAATTGAATATTATCGTCATTGAATTTCAATAACGAATCTCCCAAATCATATAACATGTAATTTTACAAAATCACATAACCAATGAATGAAATGTATTCCCATGTGTTAGGATCTTACAACAACATTTAAAAATTTGTCCATCAATGTATTGGATAGTGTTTGGGATTCCTTTTATGAAACTCAATTCCATGAAAAAAATATTTCACACTAGAGACACATGATTCCAACAACATAATGTTTTGTGTGACATCTAACTTCCACGAAACCCATACCATGTAAATTATGTAGAACTAATTTTCATAATTACCCAAGTTTCATCCCACTATGTGTTTCATGTATCCCCCTTGTGATGTGACACTCATAGTAGGTGACTCCATTTAAATAATTATTTAGCTAGAGTGTTGTGTAATTCTTTATTATAATCTAAACCCTAACAAATAAATCTTGTACACCTAATAGAAAAATGATACCCACTATCAGTGTCATGAATACACATTCTTAATAACCATCCACCAACAATGTGTTAGGAAATTTCCTCACTTTTTCCTCATTCACATAGGCACACCCATCCCTAAATACATTACTCTAATCTTAAAATAGAGAATACCCAAGGTAGTGTCTCATCAGTACCAGCTAATTATAAAATATTGAATAAAATCCACACTGAATTTAAATCAAATCTTTATAATCACCATATGCCTCCTATTAGGTTTTATCACATTTAATGGCCTATTAAATATAAATAACTATTGTACACCCATGATAGCATATCCTAGAAAATTATCATGTAACCCAAACTCTATACATTACTATTAACCACACCGAAACATGGTCTTCGTTAGATTTATATGTTAAAAAATATCATAAAATATGAAATTAACATAGTATTTTCTGAGTAATGATCAATGCATGTCACGTATGGAATTAATGAGATGCCTCATTTGTCATGAATGAGATGAAACCTATATCATAGGATTCCTAAATCATAAAAACTATAATATCCACTATTTTATCTTGTTATGTAACACAATAATATTTATTGAATGCTTTTAAAATGAATGGTATAGTCATGATGCATACCCTTAAACTATTCAACTCAATCTATATTATGTTTTTGTTATTCTATATCCATATATACTGGACACCTATATTAGATTCCACCTCAACATCATAACTATTTGATCTACCCCTTAGTTGGGTGGAGGTGGTATCCTTGATTCATTATCATCTATAGTGAATGTACACCACCTCTCCCAAATATTTCAACAAATATATAATATGGTATACTATATACCATCCATAAATCGAAATAAAATATGTTCTCAAACATATGTTATGATCATATGAAAATTCTTCCAGACCAAAAATTTATCTATCACAAGAGCTTTTCTAACATTTCTTGATGTAATCATCACCACATGACATTTAACAATTATACACACTAGTGAGATGAGTCTAAGAGGAATTATATGATAATACTAGGACTTTAATAATTATACACCAAAAATATGGCTCTTTTTGATGATTTTATCATGACTTATATGATAGGCATGTGTTTTTTTATGTGACGAGAATAATAATCCCATGTAATGAGAATATGATATATTCTCCCCTTTTAATTATCAATGTAAATTTCACTACCTCATGTGATGAGAACATGATTAATTATCTAAAGAGCATGAGAATACTTATATGGAATGAATATGTAGCATATGTGATGATCATTAAACCTTTAAATTATCCCCTTATGTGATGAGTCTATGATTATTTCCTTGGGTTGTCTTCGGACCCAAAACATCATTAATGAAAATTCATCTTGGTCTATTCAAATGACTTCTTATGGTTATGTAAAAAGTGTAAACATATTTTTTTTTGTGTTTTGGATTTTATAATACCATTAAGAATTGTGATTATTTCTAATATAGTCATTTAAAAGTGATCACATGATTAGTAAAAATATATGGCATTAAGAAATCTAATTTACTCGGACGATGGAAGCGGTGGCCTCATCCAGTAGACTTTCCATGTATGAAGAACATTTGGTGGAGCATGTAAGTGAGGTGGTGTCATTGGGCTTCACTCTTGATCGAGCCCATGCGGAACTAGAATACATTAAGCTTGCGTGGAACTTCTTATGGGAGATGTGGAAATTGATAGAGACTACAACTCGAGTGATGTTATTCGTGCCACCCTAAGAGACTGTCATCATCACCCACCTTATAGTAAGATTTTATGCAGGTGTTATAAGGGGTTATTTAAAAATACCCCTAGAATTATGATTATATACATTATTTTTGTAAATAATAATAATAATTATTCATTTTATTATTTTTACATTGAAAATAGTTTTTTAATCACAAATAGTATTTTTAGATAATATTCTACTAAGAAATATATTTTTATAAATTAATGGATATTTGTATTAAATAATGTTTTAATAAAATAATATTATTAAATTACTTTTTATTAGATAAAAATGATCATATAATTTTATGAATGCAATTTTAATTTTTATTAAGTTTTGAACGGTTTTTGTCAAAACCAGTTATTTTTCGATAAATGTAGGTTTTTATTTTAAATGTGAAAATTCATATATTTATAAAATTATTTGTATAAAATGAATATTATTTTTGGAATCATGATGTAAAAAATATCCAACAGTGCATTTTTTATATTTTTCTTAGACAATCGAATTTTTGGGTATAAATTAAATACCGTAAAAATATATAATCTATTTTATGACATCATAATAACCCAATAGTGATTTAATAAAATACTATAAATATAATATTCGACCACTGTATGTTTTAAAATTAAAATAATGTTATTTTAGGTTTTTTTAAATTTATTTTACAAAGAATTAGTGGACACTTCAAGACGTATAATATATTTTTGTTTTTTAAATTGATTTTTTTGAGAGTGTGACTCACCTCCACATAAGTAACCTTGTTATTTTATGATGTTTGGCCATTGAAGTTATAAAATATTATTATCCACTACCCTTTCTGTATATTTTTATGCCCTTTTATATTCAATTATTAATGTTGGGGTATGATTTTGCACCTCCCCCATACTGACCTCTTCATGTTTGAATAATGAGAGAACTCATTTCTCTCTCATTAATGCCTCCCATGTACACCCGTCACCATGCCACAATTCCATACGGAATTTCTCTCACATCATTTACATTAAAGAAATTCTTTTGTATTAATTATCTACATTCCATTACATTTGTTGGGACATGTATCTATATGATCCCCCATACTTTCCATTTCATGTACATATGATGGGACACCCATTTATTTCTCATCAACCATTTTTATGAATTCTTATGTCACTCTGTTATGCTGGAAAAATTGCCCCGTGTTTTTCCAAGCCAAGAACATTGTGTAGTGAATACCATACCCATGTCTCTAACAAAAGAATTCACCTTTATGGACATATACATATTGAATAGTACATTCATTTATTTATTCAACAATCATTAATCATGGAATAACTTATTATTTTGATTGATTCCATGTTATATGATCCATGTAAAACACTAATGCATGAAATTAAATATTTAAAAGGGGTGCGCCCTAATAACACTCCAATGCGTTGGATAAACATTAGTATCTCGATAGATAAAATGCAATGGGGATTTACTAATGATAATTCTAGTACAATGTGGATTTAATCATGATATTTCAAGTGCAATGAGTGTTTACTCCTGCTTCATGTGTAGTGAGGCTTGGCTCATGGAACATCCATGTTAAGTGTTGTTGCCACATTTCCATGTTATGATAATCATGCATTATCATTCTGTTATTCTTATATTTCACTTGAGATCCATTGATATGTATAATGACAAAAATGTATTGTAATATTCCTGTAATTCATTTTTTCTTCCCTTACTAGAATTTATTGCTCACCCTTTTCTTATGCATGTCCTCAGTTTATCCCATGCAATGCTAAGTAGGAGGGAATTTAGTGGTTAGATAAAGTAATTTTTCAATAAGATGTTGCATTTTATGTTTTAAGTTGTTATGTAATGTTCTTAATCCCCAATGTCACTAGACCTATCAATATTATATGTTGTATCGAGTGAAGGTTTTATGTTAGAAATTATGTTAAGAGTGTAATAAAGTGAAGGGTGGTTATAGTTTGTATCAAGGGATAAGTATAGTAATTTGGGGATTAAGTTTAGAAAACCCTAGAGAAACCTTTGAGACTAGACTATGTATAATTATTAAAACATCACTATGTTTTGGTGAGTATTTAGTAAGTGGTATATCAAACAAATACATCCTTGTCTGGATATGAGCAGGTTGAGCCGGCTCTAGCACAGATGTTCCTAGGAGTGAAAACTTCGACAAGGAGTTTTGGGCTTGACCCAGGGTATCCTAGTACATGAAAATAGGCATTGCTTCATAATTGGTTACAACACTCCCAGGGGACATGAATTGGTAAATTAACAATCTTTGTATGAACCATTATTAAAGTAATTTAAAAAATTTCCACTAAGAATACATTTAAGAATGAAAATCATGGATAACATAGATTGAAGCTTATAGATTCATATGTTAAGGAAATAAATTTAATTTAAAAGACAAACATTTTTGTCTTTGGATTACCCTGTATGTGTTACCCCTAACATTCCTTTTATTCCAGCTAGCATACGATAATAGGGGGAATCAGGCTAATAACCGATGTGAAGTTCCATGATATTACTGTTCTAATTAGATCCCCAAACTGATGGGAGCAAGAATCACAAACTTTTTCATGATACTCTTTCTATTAAAAGAATAATTGAATAGAAACATGGTTCAATAAGAATTCCCCCCCCCCAAAGAATTAACAAGTCGCTATCGAGAGCTTCATGAGACAAAGGCCTCCAAATTTTAATGGATCATCATATCTCTCAATCGTCACCCAATGGATAAACTACATTTAAAAGATATTCTCTATACTTAAATTTTCTAACCAATAGAAGGTTATCTTGGATGTTTATTATATGATGTCGATCAGTGGTGGACATTGATCAAAAATAAGAAGCCTGAGTAGGAGATCTAGGAATTGGAATAGAAGGATTTCTAGAAGATATTTTTTGATAAATATTTTTCGTGCACCCTCTGACATAAGAAGGAAAGTGACTTCCTTAACCTTGAGAAAGAATAAAAAAAATATTTTGGGGATTTCATGGAAAACATCATAAGGCTTGAAAGATACGCCTATGAGATTGTCATTACCCCAAATGCAAGGCTGACCGCTTGTTTGGTTGGTTGAAACCTAGCATGCGGAATGCCCTGGTGATCCGTGACTTCAAAATTTATGAGAAAATTTTCTGTTGTTCCCTCAAGGTTGAAATGGAGATCCAAGAATCTCAATGGTATCATGTGGATAAAAATCATAAGGTGGACTTCAATTCATCCGATCCGATGGATAAATCCAATGGTCTAATGAAGATCCACCACCCCACTTTATAAAGGCCACGAAAGAAGAACCCATGAGACTACATGTAGGGAATGAAGAAATAATTTATGTGTGGAAGAGATGGGAGCCTATCTATTTACTACCAACCATAAAAACCCGTGGCTGTGACAGGGGAGTGGAACATTCCGTTCGACCCCCAACACATTGTTCATTCATTCAACTATAATAAACTAGTGTATATTACCGATCAGTTCCCTATGCCAAGGGTTTTCAGAGGTAACTAAAAACCTCCAAGGTAGTAGGGGAGAGATTTTTTCTATCACTGCGGCCGAAATGATCCCCAAAACTGAAGTGATGATAGGTATGCTAGTTATTCATTCAATAATAACGAACATAGTTTTTGATTCTGGTTCTATGCATTTATTTATATCTCAAATGTTTAGAAGACAAATCCCAAAACGACCAAATTATTTTGAAATAAATATGTTAGTGATTATGGAAAATGTTTCAATCATTGCATCCCATGAATATAACTACTCCCCATCCATAATTTTTGGATTGATCTTCTCGGTGAACATTGTCATACACCCTCTTGTGGAAATTGATGCAATTCACTTCTTGGAATGGATTTCCATATATAGAGCCAACAAAAATTTCCGTGAGAGAGAAATCACTCTACATATGGAGAATCGACCCCTGATTATGTACAAGTGGAAGGAGGAGGATGAATCCTCTTTTATTACATCATATCCAAAATTGATATTACTTCCCGATGAGAATGCGTATCTAGCTCAGGTGATTGATTCCAAGGAAGAAACCATCCTTGAAGACATTCCTATTTTGTGGGAATTCGCTGATGTGTTTCTCAAGGAATTGTATGGTCTCTCTACTAGATAATATTTTGAATTCTCAATTTACCTTAAACCTATGTCATTTCCATTATCCAAGACTCCGAATAAAATGGCTATTGTGGAGTATGAGGATATGAAGAAACAACTACAAGTGAATTTGGATATCGGGTTTAGATGCTCAAGTGCTTCACCATTGGGTTCACTAGTCCTCCTCATCAAGAAGAAGGATGGGTCAATGTGACTTTTCATTGATTATCTTGTGTCAAACAAATCATGATAAAGAACAAGTATCCGCTTCCCTGAATCGATGACTTGTTCGATCAGCAGTGTGGATCACAATACTACACCATGGTGGATTCTTGGTCTAGA
This sequence comes from Viscum album, assembly GCA_963277665.1. NCBI lineage: Eukaryota > Viridiplantae > Streptophyta > Magnoliopsida > Santalales > Viscaceae > Viscum > Viscum album. The sequence goes on from OY728133.1 coordinate 971,401,299, forward strand.
TATTATCAAGTAAGGGTGTAGAAGGAACAAATCCCCAATAATAATTTCTATAAAAGATATGGGTACTATGAATTCCTAGTAATGTCTTTCAGACTCACTAATTTTTCAGAAATAATCATTTACATGATGAATATTGTCTTAAGATATTACCTCGACAAATTTTTCATAATATTTATAGATGATTCTAATATACTCCAAAAAAAGGAGGATTATGAGGAGAATCTATGAACTATACTAGAGATCTTGCAAAAGGAGTAGCACTATGAAACGTACAACAACTGCGTGTTCTGGTTGAAGGAGGTCTCATTCGTGGGTCTATCATCACAAGCAATGGGATATTAGTGTAACCCTCCATGATAGTTATAATAGAGGGATGGAAAAGGCCACCATCGATAAGGGACATCCGTACCTTCTTGGGGTTAGATGGATGTTATCTCCAATTTGTGAGAAATTTCACACGATTTTCCATCACTATTACCAAGATAAATCCGATGGGAGTAAATTCTTCATGGAGTAATGAATGATAAGAGAGATTCAAGGAGTTGAAAAGAAGGCTTATCACAGAGCTCCTGATCACATTACCCAAGAGTGGAGAGAGTTGTGTGGTATATAGTGATGCATAAATGAAGGGTATGGGTTGTGTGTTGATGCATAATGATAAAGTGTTAGCCTACACCTCAAGGTAGTTGAAAATACATGAGAAAAACTATCCCACACATGATCCGTATTTAGTGGTTGTGATCTTTGAGTTGAAAATATGGAGGCATTATCTCTATGGGTAAAAGTGAGAGATATATAATGATCACAGAAGCATCAAATATATATTCACACAGAAAGAGAATAATATTCTCCAACAAATATGGATTGAACTCATCAAGGATTATAAATGCTCAATCCATCACCACCCTGGGAAAGCGAACAAGGTGGGAGATTCTCTAATTGGAAAGGATTCGGCAATTCTATCTTTGATGAGAATTGAGAAGGATCGAATCTTCTTAGATTTACTAGGGATGGACATGCAAATCATTAAATGAGGAACATCGTCAATCCTTTCTCAAATGATTGTTCAACCATCCCTTTTAGAATAAATAAAGGATGCTCAAAGAATAGATCTGTGAAATCTAAAAAGGGTAGAAGATACTTGAAGTGGGAAATCCTCAGAGTTCATGATTGACAAGGACAGAATAGTGATATTTGGGTCACGATTATATGTACCATCGGATCCAGTGATAAAGAAGTTGCTTCTAAATAACGCACCTCGATCAACCTACTCTATTCACCCATACAACACAAAGATGTATCAAGATCTCTGAGATACATTTTGGTGGGACAATATGAAAATGGAGATTGCTGAATACCCATTGAAGTGCCTGGTATGTCAGCAAGTGAAGTATAAGAGGAAAATGTCTAAGGGGATGATGCATGCACTACCCATACAAACATGGAAGTGGGATAACATTAGCATGGAATTTTTCATTAGATATCCAATGACATCAAGAGGAAATAATTCTATATGGGTCATTGTGGGTCATCTTATAAATAAAAATCACTTTATCATGATTTTAGAGGACTTTTAATTGGATCAAATTACATGTATTTACATCAATTAAGTGGTAAGGGTGCATGTATTTCCACTATATATTGTATCTGATCAAGATCTGAGATTCACCTCGAAGTTCTGGAAAAGTGTCCAACATGCTCTAAGCACTAAACTATACTTTTATACAGCTTTTCATCCTCAAACTGATGCCCAATCTGAGTGAACTATTTATACAGTAGAATATATGTTATGATCATGTTTTGTTTACTTCAAAGGATGGTGGAACCAACATCTTCCAAAGGATGAATTCTATAATAATAATAGTTTCCACTCGAGATTCTGTATGGCACCATATAATGATATTTATGGGAAAAGGTGCTGAACACTGGTTTGTATGGATGTAGTCGATGAGAATAAGATGCTATGATCAGAAATGGTAGAAAAAATGGTGGAAAATGTGAAAACTATTCAGCATCATATCAAGGAAGCTGAATGTCTAAAGAAGAGTTAATCAGATAACCATTGACGGGACCTTGAGATTAAAGTTGGAGACATAGTGTTTCTACACAAGTCTTCTTGGAATAAGGTTATGAGGTTTGGAAGGAAGGGGAAGTTATGTCCTAGGTACATCGTTCCCCTCAAGATTCTATATCATGTCCGGGTTGTGGCCTATCGACTAGCACATTCATCTACCATCGCCAAATTAAATGATTCCTCTGTTGTATCCCTCTTAAGGAAGTACATACCAGACCCTTCACATGTACTCTCTTCAAGGGGTGTATCGCTAGATGATCATCTTTCATACAAGGGACAACCGATGAGGATATTAGATTGTAGAGTAAAAGTTCTACGAAATAAGACAATTCCCCTCGTCAAGGTGTTGTGGCCAATCTAGATGTTCGATGAAGCGACGTGGGAATGGAAAGAAGTGATGAAGAAAAGTTACCCACATCCGTTTCAGGGTTGGAAAAGGAAAGTTTGAGGGATAAATTTCTTAAGGGGGGGAATATTGTAATAACCCAAAAATTCATTAATGAAAATTTCTCTGGGTATATTTAAATGTCATATTATGTTTATGTAAAAATTATGCACTAATTTGGTTTTATGTTTTGGATTTTAAAATACCATTAATAATTATGACCCTTTATAATATATCCATTGAACAGTGATCACATGATTTATAAAAATATTGGGTTTTAATAGATCCAATTTACTCAGACAATGGAAGCGATATCCCCATCTCGTAGACTTTCCTCGTACGAAGCCCATTTTTCAGAGCTTGGAAAGGAGGAGGGGTGATTGGGATTCACTCTTGACCAATCTCAAGATGATCATGAATACATTAAGTTTGACTGAAACCGCCTAAAGGTTAATTTTATGTTGATAGAGATTGCCACTCGAGCAATGTAATCTAAGACACCCAAAGAGTCGGTGACCAGCGAACACCTCACCCTAAGGTATAATGTGGGTGTTTTATGGGGCTATGTAACAAGATCCTATCATTATGATTACGTACATTATTTTTTTATATAATAAATAATATATATTAATTTTTTTATTGTTACTTTGAAAATAGTTTTTAAAGCAAAAATAGTATTTTTAGTTAATATTCAACTAAAAAATCTATTTTGATAAATTAATGGATTTTTGAATTAATTAATATTTTCATAAAATATTATGATTAAATTTCATTTTATTAAATATAAATAATCATATAATTTTAATAATGCAATTCTAATTTTTATAATGTTTTGAATGATGTTTTGTGAAAACCAATGTTTTTTCAATAAATGCCCATTTATTTAAAGTAAAAATTCCGATATATAGAAAATTATTTGGATAAAATAAATATTACTTTTGGAATCTGGATATTTTTAATAAAATATTATGATTACATTTCATTTTATTAAATATAAATAATCATATAATTTTAAGAATGAAATTTTAATTTTTATATAGGTTTGAATGCTGTTTTGTCAAAACCAATGTTTTTTCAATAAATGCCGGTTTTTTTAAAGTAAAAAAATTAAGATATATAGAAAATTATTTGGTTAAAATAGATATTACTTTTGTAGTCTGGATGTCGAAATTATCTGACATTGAATTTTTCTTAATTTTATGAGACATTCAAATTTTTGGATAAAAATTAATTACTTTTTAAATATTTAATGTGATTTATGACATCATAATGACCCAATAATGTTGTAATAAAATACTATAAACATCATTTAAATCCAATATATGTTTCACCATTAATATAATGTGATTTTAGGTTTGTTTAATTTGTTTTAAAAAACATTAGTGGACACGGGTTCCCCTTCAACCCTTAAAAGGGGGATTATCTATAATAAAATAATAAAGAAGGCCTTCGGGCCATTCGAGATAAAAAACATTAGTGGAACCTTCAAGGATTAGTCATGCTCCAGGTGCAATGATCCTTGGTTCCTGCTAATTCCATGTTAAATGTTGTTGCCACATTTCAATGTTATGATAATCATGCTTTATGATGCCTTTATGTTTATGTTTCTCTTGCACTTCATTAATATTCCAATTGACTAACATGTGTTTTAATATTCATTTTATTATTTTTTATTCACTTACTAGGCTTTATTGCTGACCATTTTTTTATGCATGTCCTCGTGTTATCACATGAAATGCTAAGTACGATGGAATGTAGTGGTCATGTAAATTATGTATTCCAATAATATGTTGTATTTTATGTTTTAATTTGTTATGTAAGGTTACTAAGCCCCAAAGACAGTATACCACTTGATCTTCTATGTTTTATCAAGTGAAGGTTTTATGTAACAAATTATGATAATTGTGTAATAAATATAAGGGTTATCATAGGTTGTGAGAATACGATTTATATGGTGATGATCCTATGTTTTCATATTTAATTTGCATAGAATGTCTCATGTTGTGACCATGGGTAGCCTTTTTGAGGATCCAATTACTCATTATGAAATGATCAAAGGATTCCATATACGTAGATCATATGATTCTATTTGTGAGGAATGTGGGATGACTATTGTCTAGAACATGAAATAACCAACAGAATGAATACAGAATTCCCTTATAGATCATCCAATTGGTGATATTTTCTGATTACCAACATGTATAATGTTTAATGATGAAGCTCAAAAACATATCATATCCAATATAATGTGTTCACCATGCTAAGGTATCCAACGATGAAATAAATTGGAGTCCACTTATTGGTGGTATAAGGCCCCAGCCTTAAACCTTACTTAATCTTGAGTTATTACAAGATTACACATTGAGGATCTTTTTGGGTTTAGAGTTTTAGAGAATTAGATCACGAAACTTGCATTACATTCCCCATTTAAACAAAGTGGTTACATAAAAGACAATATTCATTCTTCCCATCAACAGAAACATATTTAAAATAAAACACATATTCTTTCTTGACACATCCTTGACACTATCATCACATCATGTACCTTTCCTTGACCTGTGAAAAACATTTCAAAAACTTGGGATGAGCATAAAAAGCTTAGTAAGAGTTATAAAAATATGGAAAGGAAACATGAGTTCATATATACATAAGAATGAAATCATACTTTACCCATAAAACATAGGAACTTTAACATACCTCATCAAACCATGAATAAATCATAGAAATCATAAGACATAAAGGTAACTTGAGGCATTCATAACATTCATACGTAGGGAGTAACCCCCTTGGTTACGTTTGGAATACCCATCACAGTATATTCCCTAAATCTCTTCAGAGAAACCTTAACGTTTCACTCCTTCGCGTTACCCAATGCATTGGAGAGCTATATCGGGCTCACCCGCCCTTAGTTTATCACGGAACCACCCGTTTTCATAACAATGCCCAAGAACCATAACATAATCTTATCACATAAAACATGCATAAAAGAAACATAACATTTCCATCTTTCAATAACACGATATCAATACAACACATTGATACAAAAACATTATGAAAACCATTTTCAATACCAAAATAAAAGAAAAGTAAAACTTGGTATTTATTTTTCTTTTAAAAAAAGTATGGCTTGTAGAAGAAGCCGAAACTCAAATAATGGCCACGGAGGCGGAGAAGTCGTTGTCGCCGCATACGTACGACAAAAACATTCCCTTTTATCGTTTAGTAAAATGCTTCATATAAAAAAGATTCCTTTTTGGGTAAATGCAAAAGTCAAAGGGGTTTATACATCGTATAAAAGAAGGTTGTGTATAAAACAAAATATGCCTCAATGAATGGAGATTGAGACGAAGTCCCGTACAAAGACGATATCCTAGGTTTAAGGAGAAATCAATTACATAATTATGTGTGACAAACGAATACACCAAATATAAGTGGATATTAAGTGTAAAATAATCAAATTTCATTCACACATATTCAAAGGATGACATATTCAATAACTACATGTTGAACCCAAAGAAATCAAAATAGGGTTAAGAAGTTCCCTTGACAGCCTAACGGTGTCACATCAAAATGAGTTGATGAGAGATAAAAAAATGTATCTCATCACTTGAACATAAATTTTACATCAATAAGGATATATGAGAACATATCCCAACATAACAATATGTAAACCAAAGGACCCAACAAAAGAAGTATTTTAAAAAGAGGAGGGTGAAAGGTTCCTTTACCGACATGGGTATCTTTCGAAACATACGCCCTGTGAAAGAAGGACAATACAACATTGATGTAAATACTCATAAATGAAATAATATTACACAATGATTAAAATAATGGTCAGTACATTCACCACTCAACATAAATTGTGGAAAATGTAGCATAAATCTCACGGGAATAAAAGTGAGATGAAAAATCCCTTACGAAAACTCTGCAGCCTAACGACGCCACATAAAAATTCCAAAATGGATTGATGAGAGGACATAGGGTCTCTCATCATATCATCATAAAGTTTACAGAAAGAGGAATACAAAAGAACATCCCCCAACATAACTAAGAGGAGCTTAAAAGAAGTGACATAAAGGAGAGTACTTAAAAAGAAAGAGAGAGGTTGGATCTCTTACGAAAATTCGGCAGCCAAACGGTGCCACTCAAAACTTCCAAAATGGATTTTATGAGAGAGAATAGGGTCTCTAATCAAATGAACATAAAAATTACAGTACGATTCATATAAAATAACATCCCAATCACAAATAAAATGAGTTTAGAAGGAATGACATAAAAGAGTGTACTTAAAAAAAAGAGAGGAGTAGGATCCTTTACCTCGGGTCCGACTTGACTCGATCGTTCTTTAACGTCCAGAATAAGAAACTTGATTTAATTTCCACTTTATTAAGAACCTTTTTCTAGTTCATTATTCCTTTTAGATCACTTATTTCCATGTTATAAACATTATGTAATCATTTACGTTAATAATGTTTGTTTTGTCGATATTTGGTTATTAAGTCGAAAGTGGACTTCTTACAATTACATGTTGTTCGTGTGGTCAAATGTTCATTATATCCAGAATTATATTCATGATTTGGATATCATATATATCATATATATCCAGAATATACATGTATTTATAATATTACATAATCATTTAGAGGTAATAAATGAAATTCACCGTTCATGGAGACGGTAAGCCGTACGTACGCATGAACGCTTCTTTAATTTCTATGTCATATTAATGGAATTAAAACTGAATGAGAGGTATTTATATTTTAATTGCAGAATTATATTCATAATTTAGATGTATCATTCATCATATATATCCATTATATACATGTACTTATAATAGTACATTACATTTGGGGATAAGAAATGAAATGCACCGTTCATGGAGACGGTAAGCCGTACGTACGCATGAACGCTACTTTCATTTCTATTTCATATTTTTATGGAATTGAATAATAATGATATAGAGGTATATTATAATTCCAGTATAACATCATATATAATAAATTTAAATCCATCCTTTAAACGTCCCACATATGGCCTTAACGAATCACATCACTTTGAGGGGGAAGTAGTCCGCACTTCCTTAAATGAAGATATCGTGTTTACCCATAATGGAAACCATAAAGGTATGCCCAAAATGAAAAATAAATAAGATTAAGGAAAACATAAACATATTATATATCATATATAAATATAGTGTCATCTTAATGGCCACCTTTGAAGGTGTTAAAAGAATGTTGAACAATCATCATTTCGGGAGGCCGAAATTCTCCATCCACGGAAACAGTATGTTCTTTAACCATTAGATGTAGGTGTGTGAAAGTGTAGCTCGAATCCTTATTATAACAATATCCTAGTATATTTATGAAACTGTAGTTGTTACAAAAGAAATGAATAAAAAGAGTATAGGGGGTTGGAGAAGAAAAATAAAACAAAAGGACACAAGTGAAGACATTACCTTAAAATCGGGTAACTCCCTTTGGTTTGAGCTCAAAGGCTTCCGTGGGAAGACTTCTGCCCAAAGTGAGGCTTCAAGGAGTAAGAGAGGGAAGTGGAGAGACAAAATGGGCAGAGGGTGGCCGAGCCAAAGGCTTTGGGAGTGTGGGTAAGGAGGTAGAGGTGGGGGCCTTTTATAAGTGGAGAGGAGGGGCACTCTTGGAAGGTAAAGAAAAGTCACTTTATTTTAAAATGGTATTCGGATTTAAGAGGTTCCACATTGATGTGTTTCTAGGATAAGGTGATAAGGGTTCGAAATCCACCCATCCAATAGGTTTTGGACATGTGTAGGTCTTATATATTACATTATCTTTCCATTTTATTTAAATCATTAAATAATGAGGTCATCGCTACATCATCATGATGTCATAAATAATTTAATTTATTTAATGTCTAAAAATTATAAAAAAAATACTATGATGTAGGAAATCGTTTTAGATTTCCAATGAATATTTATAGTCAAACATATGATTTGTATAATCCCTTGTAAAAATTGTTTTAGTAAAACATTTCATGTTTGTCTCATTTTTACTTTAACTTTAAATAAAAAGATATTAATGTCATTTTCCAACCAAAGTGGCTTCATGGGGTCCCCAAGTTGACCCATGGGTTTTTTTGGTCGTCCCTGACACATCCAATGAGGTTAGAACATGTGTCAAGTTCATTTCATATTATTAAAACATTATTTTTACCTTAAACTACCCTAATTACCTCTAATCGCGATTAAAAACTTAATAAGTTACTATTCACCAAAAAAATTATTTTTATCCCATTGAACCACATTTTACATCTTAATTACAACCATGTATGTCGGATTTTTGAAATTCAAAACACAAAGATGGCAAAATTTCATTTAAACCGAATCAGTTTTTATAAGTACCACTTAGTGGTTTCACTATTCATCAAAAATTGAAGTTTTTCAGAAAAATCAAAAAAATTCACCCTAAGCTATATTTGATATTACGAATTCAAAAATGAAGTCTATTTTACAAAATTCAAATCATATAAGTCACATTAATTAATTTAATAATTAATTCCCGCTGTCAGAGCAAATAGCATGTTTTTATGAAATAATATGTATCAAAAGTTTGACACTAGTTTAAGTCTGATTTCAAAGTGAAATTAATTCCAATGACCACTATTGGATTTAATGGTAAAAATATATTCTAATTTCACTTTAAAACCAATTAAAAATATAATCTAATCATATAAATAAATTAGATTAAAAAGAGGTTTTGAATTAAAATACAACATTTTACACTATTGATTAAAAAATGAACTTTATCAGAAAGATATCAAAAATTTACACAAAGTAAATTTTGATGTCCCAATTCTTAAGAAGAGTTTTATTTGGTCCAAAAGGATGTATAAGAGTTAAAAAACTATATTTAATGACGGTTCTCCATCAAAAGGTGATAAGTGAACCTTTAGTTAAAACTAGGGCATATACGCCTAAAATTGAATTCTTTCCGTATTTTATGCCTTTATCTTTTATTAGATAAATGTTAAAACATTTAAAAACATATATAATCATATTTTAGTTATTTCTATCCATTCCCTCCAATAAAACGGCTACTTGTAAACTACCATTTAAAATAATATTATTTTATTATTAGAGTGCAACGTAAGATTCCCAAGAAACTAGTTGTTGTGTGTTGGGTACGCCATCGAGCATAGCGTCCCCTTTAAAGTCATCTTAATATTTTATTCACAAATATGGATAAATATGAAAATGTCGTATTCTTTATTTACCTGGGGTGTTACATCCTTCCCCCCTTTTGGGAATTGCGTCCTCGAAATTCTTAAAATTGAGCTTGGAAACATCCTTGAAAGTCCCACATCGAAACAAGTGTCGGTAAAACAATCACTTTAAAATAAAGAAAGATAGGTACAGAGGTCACCCGAGTTAACCCATAATAGGATTCTGTGTAGGAAAACATGGATATGGAAGAAAAAGCAAAGGGTCATGTTCTTGAGGGAGAGTGATAGTAAATATGTCTAGGAGAAAGTTAACCATAAGAAAATCACAAACTTGTGATGGGTTAAACGGTATTCGATTCCCCAGTAGGAAAATTTAATCGACAACATTTTTGTTTTAAGTTACTTTTTATTGAGGAATTTATTCATAAGGAAACATAATCACTTATCATGTTGACTTTCAACATTTATTAGATTCCTTACACACACTCATATTTTCTCCAAAAGACGAGTATTTAGGAAGACTTGTTCACATTAAGAGTAATATAATCAACTTCTAGAGAATCACCTAATCCACAAAAGAGAACTATATACTTTCCATGTCTTTAGATTAAAACCAAAACCAAAAAGGCTAGTACAAGATCAGATATTCCAGAAAAGGATAACCCTTTATAAAAATAAAATCTATTCTTAATCTCCAAAATTTTTCCAACAAAACCCATTGTTCAACGAGGACCATTCGATAAACAATTTGTCCATAAAATTCTTCAAAGTAAACCAATCTAAGATTTAAACCCAAATATTTGAAGGATTTAGTCACATAGTCCTCCAAGTTAAATCGTAACATTTATCTCCAAACAACATCAGTTGCTCTTAAAGTCTCGTATTGAAAAGTAATTAACCTAATCACATATCCTCCATGATAGGTTAATCATTTTCATAAATAACCGAAAATCAACTTACTCTTAATTCATAAAATCATATAACTAAAAATAATCAGTCTACCTGACCAGGGACTTCACGTAGTCCAGTGGTAGGTGATAAATACCAGTCGCACTTTAGTTGTGGGTTCGATTTCCACAGCTTTGTCTGACGCGACGGGTTATCACACGGTCTGCATGTTGTCCGTTTTCCAAAACTATATAATTCTTAAATAAATCCCCAAAAAGAGATAAAATCATAAAAAATGATCATAACATATTTTAACCTCAATTTTATCTCATGCCTTTCATTTTCCAGCATATCATATAATAACCCATAATTACCTCAAAAGTAAGGATCATATAAACTCTAATGGTTACCTTTATAATTATTACCTGAACTTCCCCATCGATTGGTCATCTCGTACATGATGAATTACAGAACATACCAAGGTTCAAGTGGTTGATCATGACTCCTTGATATTTGGTTTAGAATAACCACGAGTTTCCTCATTAAATCCTCTATTTTATCTAGTATCATAATCAGAGAACCACCATAGTTTCCTTCAAACATGTTGTCTCTTTGGTGCTTGCTAGATCCATCCATTCACTAAAAACAGAAATTTCAGTGTGAGTATATCAACAAAACCATCATGTACTAATGAGGAAGGTAAACACTAAGATATACTTACTCATTTACTTTATGTAAAACTAGGAATTTTTCTGAAATCCTAACCATTATAGTAATGTCACTTATGCTTAAAGAATACCCTAACCTCTAAAGTTATCTAAACCGACCTTTGATACCAACTATAAGGCCCCAACCTTAAACCTTACTTAATCTTGAGTAATTACAAGATTACAAATTGAGGATATTTTTAGGTTTAGAGTTTTAGAGAATTAGATCATGAAACTTGCATTACATTACACATTTAAACAAATTGGTTACATAAAAGACAATATTCATTCTTCCCATCAACGAAAACATATTTAAAATAAAACACGGATTCTTTCTTGACACATCCTTGACAATATCATCACATCATGTACCTTTCCCTTGACCTGTGAAAAACACTTCAAAAACTTGGGATGAGAATAAAAAGCTCAGTATGGGTTATAAAAATATGGAAAGGAAACATGAGTTCCTATATACATAAGAATGAAATCATACATTACCCATAAAACATAGGCACTTTAACATACCTCATCAAACCATGAATAAATCACAGAAATCATAAGACATAAAAGTAACTTGAGGCATTCATAACATTCTTACGTAGGGAGTAACCCTCTTGGTTACGTTTGGAATACCCATCATAGTATATTACCTAAATCTCTTCGGAGAAACCATAACGTTTCACTCCTTCGCGTTACCCAATGCATTGGAGAGCTATATCGGGCTCACCAGACCTTAGTTTATCACGGAACCACTCATTTTCATAACAATTCCCAAGAACCATAAAATAATCTTATCACATAAAACATGCATAAAGGAAACATAACATTTCCATCTTTCAATAACAATATATCAATAAAACACATTGATATAAAAACATTATGAAAACCATTTTCAATAACAAAATAAAAGAAAAGTAAAACATGGTATTTATTTTTCTTTTAAAAAAAAGTTTGGCTTCTAGAAGAAGCCGAAACTCAAATAATGGTCACGGACGCGGAGAAGTCATTGTCGCCACATACGTACGACAAAAACATTCTCTTTTGTCGTTTAGTAAAACGCTTCGTATAACAAAGATTCCTTTTTGGATAAACGTAAAAGTCAAAGGGGTTTATACACCGTATAAAAGAAGGTTGTGTATAAAACAAAATATGCCTCAATGAATTGATATTGAGACGAAGTCCCTTAAAAAGACGGTATCCTAGGTTTAAGGATAAATCAACTATATAATTATGCGTGACAAACGAATACACCAAATATAAGTGGATATTAAGTGTAAAATAATCAAAGGTCATTCACACATATTCAAAGGATGACATATTCAATAACTACATGTTGAACCCAAAAAAATCAAAATTGGGTTAAGAAGTTCCCTTGACAGCCTAACGGCGTCACATCAAAATGAGTTGATGAGAGATAAAAAAAGGTATCTCATCACTTGGATATAAAATTTACATCAATAAGGATATATGAGAACATATACCAACATAACAATATGTAAACCAAAAGACCCAACAAAAGAAGTCTTTTAAAAAGAGGAGGGTGAAAGGTTCCCTTACCGACATGGGTATCTTTCGAAACATACGCCCCGTGAAAGAAGGACAATACAACATTGATGTAAATACTAATAAATGAAATAATATTACAAAATGAATAAAATAATGGTCAGTACATACACCAATCAAAGGAAATTGTGGCAAATGTAGCATAAATCTCACTGGAATAAAAGTGAGATGAAAAATCCCTTACGAAAACTCGGCAGCCTAACGACCCCACTTAAAACTTCCAAAATGGATTGATGAGAGGAAATAGGGTCTCTCATCATATCAAAATAAAGTTTACAAAAAGTGTAATACAAAAGAACATCCCCAAACATAACAAAGAGGATCTTAAAAGTAGTGACATAATGGAGAGTTCTTAAAAAGAAAGAGAGAGGTTGGATCTCTTATGAAAATTCGGCAGCCTAATGGGGCCACTCAAAACATCCAAAATGGATTTTATGAGAGAGAATAGGGTCTCTCATCATATGAACATAAAAATTACAGTAAGAGTAATATAAAAGAACATCCCAATCACAAAAAAATGGGCTTAGAAGGAATGACATAAAAGAGTGTACTTACAAAGAAAGAGAGGAGTAGGATCTCTTACCCCGGGTCCGACTTGACTTGATCGTTCTTTAACGTCCTGAATAATAAACTTGATTAATTTCCAATTTATTAAGAACCTTTTTCTATTTCATTATTCCTTTTATATCAGTTATTTCCATGTTATAAACATTATGTAATCATTTAAGTTAATAATGTTTGTTTTGTCCATATTTGGTTCTTATGTTGAAAGTGGACTTCTTACAATTACATGTTGTTCGTGTGGTCAAATTTTCATTATATCTAGAATTATATTCATGATTTGGATATCATATATATCATATATATCCAGAATATACATGTATTTATAATATTACATAATCATTTAGAGGTAATAAATATAATGCACCGTTCATGGAGATGGTAAGCCGTACGTATGCATGAACGCTACTTTCATTTCTATGTCATATTAATGGAATTAAACTAAATGAGAGGTATGTATATTTTAATTCCAGAATTATATTCATCAGTTATATGTATCATTCATCATATATATCCATTATATACATGTACTTATAATAGTACATTACATTTGGGGATAAGAAATGAAATGCACCGTTCATGGAGACGGTAAGCCGTACGTACGCATGAACGCTACTTTCATTTCTATTTCATATTTTTATGGAATGGAATAATAATGATATAGATGTATATTATAATTCCAGTATAACATCATATATAATAACTTTAAATCCATCCTTTATACGTCCCACATATGTCATTAACGAATCACATCACTTTGAGGGGGCGGTAGTCCGCACTTCCTTAAATGAAGATATCGCGTTTACCCATAATGGAAACCATAAAGGTATGCCCAAAATAAAAAATAAAGAAGCTTAAAGAAACATAAACATATTATATATCATATATAAATATAGTATAATCTTAATGGCCACCTTTGAAGGTGTTAAAATAATGTTGAACAATCATCGTTTCGGGAGGCCGAAATTCGCCATCCACGGAAACAGTATGTTCTTTAACCATTACAAGTAGGTGTGTGAATGTGTAGCTCGAATACTTCTTATAAAAACATCCTAGTATATTGATGATACTGTAGTTGTTACAAATGAAATTAATAAAAAGAGTTTAGGGGGTTGGAGAAGCAAAATAAAACAAAAGGACACAAGTGAAGATATTACCTTAAAATCGGGTAACTCCCTTTGGTTTGATCTCAAAGGCTTCCTTGGGAAGTCTGCTGCCCAAAGTGATGCTTAAAGGAGTAAGAGAGGAAAGTGGAGAGACAAAATGGGAAGATTTGGGCCGATCCAAAGGCTTTGGGAGTGTGGATAAGGAGGTAGAGGTGGGGGCCTTTTATAAGAGGAGAGGAGGGGCACTCTTGGAAGGTAAAGCAAAGTCACTTTATTTTAAAATGGTATTCGGATTTAAGAGGTCCCACATTGATGTGTTTAGAGGATAAGGTGATAATGGTTCTAAAGCCACCCATACAATAGGTTTTAGACATTTTTAGGTCTTAGATATTACATTATCTTTCCATTTTATTTAAATCGTTAAATAATGAGGTCATCGCTGCATCATCATGATGCCATAAATAATTTAATTTATTTAATGTCTAAAAATTATAAAAAAAACTATGATGTATTAAATCGTTTTAGCTTTCCAATGAATATTTATAGTCAAAAATCTGATTTGTATAACCCCATGTAAAAATTGTTTTAGTAAAACATTTCATGTTTGTCTCATTTTTACTTTAACTTTAAATAAAAAGATATTAATGTCATTTTCCAACCAAAGTGGCTTCATGGGGTCCCCAAGTTGACACATGGGTTGTCGTGGTCGGCCATGACACATACAATAATGTTAGGACATGTGTAAAGTTCATTTCATATTATTGAAACATTATTTTTACCTTAAACTACACTAATTACCGCTAATTGCGATTAAAAACTTAATAAGTTACTATTCACCAAAAAAATTATTTTTATCCCATTGAACCAAATTTTACTTCTTAATGACAACCATGTATGTTGGATTTTTTAAATTCAAAACACAATTATGGAAAAATTTTATTTAAACAGAAAAATCAGTTTTTATAAGTACCACTTAGTGGTTTCACTATTCATCAAAAATTGAAGTTTTTCAGAAAAATCCCAAATATTCACCCTAAGCTATATTTGATATTCTGAATTCAAAAATGAAGTATATTTTAAAAAAATTCAAATCATATAAGTCACATTAATTAATTTAATAATTAATTCCCACTGTCAGAGCAAATAGCGTGTTTTTATGAAACAATATGTATCAAAAGATTGACACTAGTTTAAGTCTGATTTCAAAGTGAAATTAATTCCAACAACCACTATTGGATTTAATGATAAAAATATATTCTAATTTCACTTTAAAACCAATTCAAAAGATAATATAATCATATAAATAAATTATATTAAAAAGAGGTTTTGAATTAAAATACAACATATTACACTATTCATTAAAAAATGAACTTTATCAGAAAGATACCAAAAATTTACACAAAGTAAATTTTGATTTCCCAATTCTTTAGAAGAGTTTTATTTGGTCCAAAAGGATGTATAAGAGTGAACAAAACTATATTTAATGACGTTTCTCCATCAAAAGGCGATAAGTGTACCTTTATTGAAAACTAGGGCATATACGCCTAAAATTGAATTCTTTCTGTATTTTATGCCATTATCTTTTATTAGATTAATGTAAAAACATTTAATAACATATATAATCATATTTTAGTTATTTATATCCATTCCTGCCAACACAACAGCTACATGTTAACTACCATTTAAAATAATATTATTTTATTATTAGAGTGCAACGTAAGATTCCCAATAAACTCGTTGTTGCGTGTTGGTTACGCCATCGAGCATAGCGTCCCCTTTAAAGTCATATTAATATTTTATTCACAAATATGGATAAATATGAAAATGTCGTATTCTTTATTTACCTGGGGTGTTACAGGTGGTGTCTATAACGAGGACCACAAGCGTGAGTTAAATATATTTTTAGAATCAGAATATGAATCAATATCCATGGTTAAATTAAATTAAATAATTCCAATATCCAATCATCCCATCAATGATTTGACGATATTATCCCTGATGGATGTAGTCCACCAACTATTTGAAAATATGAATGCGGGACTGAAGGATTTCAAATATTAAAGATGAAATCCAATAATGGAAGTCTCTTTTGAAATAACATGAACAAATTAAAATAAAATAATTATTTATGAGACACCATATTAATTTGACTTTTACAAAAAAAATTATGGAAACATTTTCGGTAATATTGGATCTCTATTTGAGTTTTGAAAAGTTAATTTTTAATGTTTATTATACATTATAAAATTTTGGGTTGATAAAAATTAAATTAAATTGGAATTAAGTAGTTTAATGAGTAGGATATTATTGGACAATCAGTACATAACCATAGAGAACTATGCTTTATTATAATGGAGTTCTAATGAATATATTTGGTTTAGGAGCGCGGTTTGGATATTTTTCTTCTAAAACATGTGTCTTTGGGGAGGGAGGTGGGGATAACTATAGGATTTGATGTATGTTTACACTAGTCATGGTGAACAAATAACATAATTATGAAAATAATACCTCAAATCTAAAATTTTAAATTTATTTTGGGATCATTTTCTTATTATAATCTCATTCATGAGGGGTTGTTAGTGTAGTTTTACTTTTGGGTGATTTTTTTGGATTTTTTCCTACAAATTTATTATATCTATAATAATTCAATGCAAACACACTAAATATATGTTCTTCAATAGTGGATATCATTAATTTTAGTTCGTTAATATTTAATTTTGATTAAAACATAATCAAAATGCAGTTGGTTTAATTTTTGTATTTTGGTTAATATAATTTGAAGAATTTGTTTCAAGGTGTCACAGACAGTTCAAAATAGGTTAGATATTGGTTTTGTGAATGTTTCCACCCTCTAAAAACAAAATGATGTTTGGAAACACTACTATACTCTTTTGTTTATACAACCACAATGCATATATATTGGTTTTTAAATGAAGTGGTTTTGGTGTATTCAAATTGATTTACATGTATTTTCGATAGGGGAGGTGATTACGAACCATTGTTGTAGTTAATTATATTAGGGTAATGGAATTTAATACTTTATTACATTCATGTGTGATTTCTAAAACATTTTATATTTTTTAAATTGAGAAATATTTATAATAATGTCATTCCATGAATTATTTAATAAATTTCTTCATTGGGAATAATAGTTATTTTAATCGGTTTACATGACTAATGATGGATGTTATTCATTTTAATAACTAATATATTTCTCAAGTGACACATAATATATTTCTATGTTTTAAATATATTACCCTTTAAGGAATTAAAAGAGGTAAATTTATCCAATAACTCACCACTAGTGTCATATAATTTTGTTCTATATAACTCAAAATCTAGTGAATGCCCTTCAGTGTGATTTTACATAAATTAATAAAATTTTTAATTCTATGGTCACTTAAATATTTAGTCAATATATGAATCTTTAATGCATGAATTTTAGTGCTTGTATCTCTTAAATATTTGGTCAAATGAAAATTTAAGCATTGTAGTTTAGATTAATTTTGAATAATTTCCCTAGAAATTGAATAAACAATATGCATGATTTTTTGGTAACAGATCGAGTATTTTTTTTATTTAAAACAATAACCCACCTATTAAAAGAAAATTAATATATTTCATTCATGTACAATGATGTGTAGTTGGTGATTTTTCTTATTCGATAGTGTGTATAGTGAAAATTTCCATCCAATTAAAATATCAAGATTAATTTGATTATTGATGGAAATAAATTAAAGGCTGCAATAGAAATTATTTAATGGTAGTCAATTACGAGTGACCAGTTATCATAATGGAATATTTTAATTTCAATGTTACAATTATTTTATCCCCATGGGGGAATAAATTCCCCTATTAATAAATATTTGTCTTTAATTGTTTTGACATTTATTTGAATTTTTCTCTCCCATGACAATCAATATTGAAAAATTCGTTATTCTCTTAAAATTATTCAAGGTGGATTCGATGAGGTTAATGGCGAAGCTTGATGTGATGATTATGTAATGGTAGTTTTTACATTCATGTATTTTTTATAGTAAAATATTATATTTTACTGATTTAAATTATAAATTCTTTTCAAATTTATAATTATTTTTTTCATCTATGGTATTATACAATGATCGATCTGAAATAAACAAATGACCCAAATGATTCAATATTTTCATATTTAGATGGATTTTATCAATATATGATGTTCATGGGATGCTTTTATATAATGTAAGTTAATAAACAAGATGAAAAGAGTCAAACATTTCATAAATTGTCAATTCAAATCACAAATGTTATTTAGGATGAGAATGGAATCAATATGTGAATTACTTCACAGTGTAATAGAGACCAGAGTGTAGTTTGAAAATTTACCAAAGATAAATAAGCATCATGGTGTAAATTTGGATCAGAAGACCAAGTAAATACTAAATTTGATGTAACATTCAACGTCGACCATGACACTATGATATTGAATGAAATAAATCACATGGAATTACTCAATAATAAATTAATGATCATATTAATTAAAAATTAGAGCCACCATGGGAATTCATCTATTCTTATAAATAGGGATTATGTTTGTGGTCTTTTAGGTTCAATTCATAGGACAATTCCTGGGGTGAGGTGTTAGGCTACTTATTGCTCCACAAATTCAAATTTTTCTTCATATTGTAAAATTTTTAATTCATATCATTCCTTTGGTTCCCTTAATACTTAACTACTATGTTTAGGGGGTACTTCCTACATTTTCATGGGCAATATAGATAAAGGGGTAAGGGTTAAGTATTTTATTTTATTTATATTTTTAATGGAATTGGGTTTCCATAATAATAATAAAAATTATATTTCATTACAATTTCTATTTCATGTCCCTCGAATAGAATCAAGGAATTACAATATTAATATTTGGAACAAATTAAAAAAGACTAACTCATTACGATATAACACAACAGGGTATTTAGGTTTATTAATGGTATAATGAAAAACTTCATTCAGTAATGACTTAAAGTACCTAGCCTGAGGGAAATAGTTGATTTCGTTATCATGGATTGTAGTGTGATACCCAGTCTATTCAGTGTCAAAACTCCAAATCCAATCATTAACCCCCAAAATAATTTCTAAATAAATTGCTTCTAGAAGACTATATCTAAATAACAATGAAATCAATTTTTATCTAATTTCAAAATATCTATTTTATTTTTGTTTCATAATTCTATTAGATGAGTCAGATATATCTCCTTTTAAATTCATAAATGTAATGACTCAACCCCAGTTACCCAGAGTCAGTGCATTATTTTAATATATTGGCTTGATTATAAGTAATACGGTCCCGAAGGAACGATCAGTTTAGCAGTCATGGAAAATATATTACATACATGAAAGTTACATTAAATTATTAAATGAAAAATAACAACAACATTGTCTCCATTGAAAACATTTATATCCCATAGACTATCCCTAATGGCCAATCATAATATACTTCATCGCATCCTAGGAAAAATAAAACATATAAAGGGATGAGCTTCGATGCTCATTATGGATAAAAATATAGCAGAAACATTCATAAATATGGATAATCATTTAATGCAAGGTATAAGACTAAGAAATAAGAATTTAAATATTAAACTTCAGTATAATATGGTAAATATAAATCAAATAATTCCATTTACTTATTCACATGTATATTCTATTAGTTGAATAATCACATGCAATATCAATAGCCAATTCTATAATGATGGAATGCATAATGGCAGACGTCATAACCACACAGTGAAGGCCTCTTTCCAAGACAACAAATAATATTTTGTCAAGGCCTTATTCCAAGAAACTTGTTTGTCTCATGAGACCTACCGATGCATCGAGATGTTATAGCGGGATCTACTCATCACTTACTATGTCCAATGCATTCCTCATAAGAAAATGATTAATCATAACATAAACAATCATATTAAAATTACAATATGAAATTTTAATACATTTACCTTAAAACATGAATGGTATAAAAGTTTCAAACCCACATTAAATCATATCATAACATATTCAATAAAATATGGATGACTGTATTATAACAAATCAACCTCGATCAAAAATAAAATTCAGTTATGGATGTTGACATAGTTGAAAAAGATCAGTAAAACTCTTTGCGAGAAATATACAGCTTTCATGAAATCATTTTAAAAGTCACACAACTTATAAAGGATGTCATTTTAAAGATACTTTTGAATCGAAGAGTACTATAAAACTTTTAAACTTTTTAATGGAATTCACATTTTAAAACATTCACGTCCATATAAATAAATCCTTAAAATCATTTTGAAAACATGGAAATTAATGAGAATGGTTTAGACGAATAAATATTTAATACATCTAAAATGATGTTTTAGCTATAGAGTACCTTAAAAATAATACTTATAAAAATTATTTTATGAAACATGGACATAGACAATAAATATTTCCCAGTATAAACATACACATAAACAATCTCGGATAATAATGAGATTGAGGAAATAACCATTACGTTGCACATTAATTTGGTTGAGGGTACTTTTAACCTCCGTTATAATGACCATAGTATGTTATTAAATTATACTAAAACCATATTCATAAATATCATATCATATATGATCCTCTAATATTAATTTTTTAATAATAATTAAGTAGTATCATCGTTTCGGGTGTTAACTGATTTGATTTACTTTATATGCTTGGTTACGTAAGCCATGTTTGTTATGTATAGGATTTATTTTATCCATATCCATAATTATATTCAGTTCATAAAATTTATTTTTAATCATAAAGTTAAATTTATTCTTGAATGATTATGATGGGGAATGAATCTCATTGCGTTCGTGGCGACAGTAATCTGTGCGTACGCACGAGTGACAATATCATTATATTGATGATGAAATTGCATGTAATTGGATGGTATATCATATATAACGAATCATTAACATGTTATATTTATTATTTACATTAGGTAAACTCATTATTATACCAATAAAAATAATGAAGTGTTTGAGTAATAAACTACACCACGACGTGGAGACGATATGTTGTACGTACGCACGTATAGTGAATTTGTAATTTATAGGATGAATATAATAATTAATATGGTTGTACCATATTTCATAAAAAATAACAGTATGTAGAAGTTATTGGAGTTATTATTTAGGTATGGAAACAACTAAGTACGAGGAAGAGGAAGAAGAAATGAACTTGAAGGAGGGTGGTGAAATTATTACATCTTTTTCAGGTGTTTCCATTTGATTTGAAAAAAGGGATCCTTGAGATGAGTTTCGGATTAATGTGAGCCATCTAGGTTGAATGGAGGGACGTTTGGAGGATATTTTTTAGGATTTGGCCAATCCAAATTGGTTTTGTGGTGTGAAATTAGGATAAGGGGAAGTTCCCTTTTATAAAAGAGGTGAGGGTCACATTAGAAAAAACTTGTAATATTATTTTATAATAAAATAATATTAGGTTTATAATGGACCCACAATGATTTATTTTTAGGATAAGGTGGTTATGGGTAAAAATACTCTCATCCAACAGGTTTTAGGAATGTTTATGTCACCATATTAACCATATCATTTGGATTTAACTATTAGTTAAATATTTTAACTTTTAATCTCTTCTTGTATTCTTACAATATATGGTTAATAAACTTGCTATAAAAATCCAAGAGAACCTAAAATGGTTCATTAATGACATATATAAAATTATTTAAGGCATTTTACCAAAACATAGATTTTTAGGAATATTATACAACTTAATAATATAATATTTATTTTAAAAACACATTTATGTTAATTTTGACACTATTTAGTATTTAGTTTTTGAAAAAGTCATCACAACTTTATTACTCTTCCCCAAATACATTTAGTCCACCCTAACATGTCATATTCACCTAGAAAATTCGTTTATGTAATAAAAACATTCATATTATGTTTATTTTAATATTTATTATATCAATTATTTTAATATTTCATTAAGAAGGTAATTAATGCATCAACATTATATAATAAATAAATTTAATTATTTAATGTCTAAAAATTATAAATAAACTACCATTTTGTGGTAAATATTTTTATCTTTATAATGAATATTTATAGTAGAAAATATCTTATGTATAACCCAATATTAAAAATTGTTAAGTTATTAAACATTGAATTTAACATTTTTAACTCTTCTTTAATCAAAATAATAATAAATGTCCTAATATATTACATGTGAACCTAAAGGATCATATTTTTTTTCTAAGGGTTATTTTGGTCTAAATGAACATATAAAATAGAATTAGGACATTTGTTGGGGTAATTTTAATATAATTCTTACCTTTAATCACCATATTTACTTTTAACTATGCTAAATAAAAGACAAATGTTACACTTCAACAAAAATTATTTTCATCATATTGAACCACATTTTATATAATGATGTCAACCGTGCCTCTTGGATTTTTTTAAATTCAAGTCACTGATGTAATGGCCTGACCCCAGCTACCCAGAGTTGGTGCATTACTTCGTAACATTGGCATGATCACAAAAGATCAAGTCTCGAAAGACCGATTAGTTTAGTAGCCGTGGAAACACTAGATACATTCATAAATGCTACATTACATCATAAACTGAAAATCTACAATAACAAAGTCTCCATAGTCCACACTCATATCCTCTTCTGACTATCCCTGCAGGTCATTCATAAAATACTTCTTCACATCCTGGAAAATATTAAAACATTGAAAGGGGTGAGCTCAGATGCTCAGTAAGGATAACAATATTGCGGATGCTTTCATAAATAAACATTAACATTTAAGGCAATGTATAACTAAAACAAAAGCCTTTCAAAAATGAACTTCAACATAATATGGAAAATGTAAAATGAGATAATGCCATTTACTTATTCACATGGATTTTCTACTGGTCGAATAATCACATGAAATATCAATAACCACTTTCATAATGATGGAATTCATAATTCCAAACTATCATAACCACGTAGCCAAGGCCTCGTGCCAAGACCACAATTAAGATTTTGTCAAGGCCTTGTGCCAAGACACTAGTTTGTCTCATGAGACCTACCGATGAAATTTTTTTAGAACATACTTACATTTAAAATTGATCAAATATACTCCAGTGTTTTTCTGAAAACATTATGCAAGCTTCTTAAAACAAAATAACTAATTCTGAGACTGCTCGACTAATTACAGGCCATGATGGGTCCACCCCCATTCCCTTCCTGTCCACTACACTCGAGAGCCGGGTTTTCTTAAAACATTTTTAAGCTTGCGTTAAATACGTATACAGTTACACTGGATTTTCATATATTTGAGAGAAATATCTATTTTTTCAAATCATTAAAAATCACATAATTATAAAAGAAAACCATTTGAATAAATGTAAAAGTCAAAGGGGTTTATACACCGTATAAAAGAAATTTGTGTATAAAAAAAATATCCCTCAATGAAAGGAGATTGAGACGAAGTCCTTAAAAAGATCATTTTTAAAATAAAATAGATCTATTATGTGTATTCACTATATTTACATATAAATAAAGTATAAATACCATATATTACATAATAATATCATGACATAATTTGAAAGTTGGAGATTAACCCAAAGAATTGAAATTTGGTTATGAAGTTCCCTTACCTCGTGTCCAAATTGACTCGACTGCTCTTTAACCTCCTGAATAATAAACTAGAGTTAATATATAAATTATTAAGAACCTTTTTCAAGTTCCTTATCCATTTTTATATCACTTATTACAATTTTACGAAAATTATGTAGTCACTTAGGTTAATAACGGTCGTTTTGTCGAACTTTGGTACTTGAGTCAACAATAAACTTCTTATAATTACAAGTAGATTATGTGGTAGAATATCCATTATCTCCAGAATTATATTCATGATGTAGATATCATATATATACTATATATCTAGTATATACATGAATTTATAATATTACATAACATTTAGAGGTAAGAAATGAAATGCACCGTTCATGGAGACGGTAAGTCGTACGTACACATGAACGCTACTTTCATTTCTATTTCATATTTAATGGAATGAAATTATAATTATATAAAGGTATAATATAATTCCAGTATAATATAATATATAATATCATTTACTCCATCCTTTATACATCCCACATATGGCATTAACGATTCAAATAACTTTGAGGGGGCGGTAGTCCGCACTTCCTAAAATGAAATTATCGCGTTTAACCATAATGGAAATCATAAAGTATGCCATAAATGAAAAATAAAAAATCATAAGGAAAACAAAAACATAATATATATAACATATATAAAAATATTTTCATCATAATGGCCACCGTGAGAGGTGTTATATGAGTGTTGAACAATCATCGTTTCGTGAGGCAGAAATTCACCATCCACAGAAACAGTATGTTTTTTAACCATTAGATGTACATGTGTGTAAGTGTAGCTCGAATAATTCTTATAACAACATCCTAGTATATTGAGGATACTGGTGTTGTTAAAAATGAAATGAATAAAAAGAGTTTAGGGGGTTGGATAATCAAAATAAAACAAAATAAAATAAGAGAAGACATTACCTTAAAATCGGGTAACTCTTTTTGATTTGAGACAAAGGCTTCCTTGGGAAGACTTATACCAAAAGTGAGGCTTCTAGGTGTAAGGGAGGGATGTTGGGGGAGTATTTTGGCAGATTTTGGCCGAGCCAAAAGGCTTTGAAAGTGTGAGTAAGGTGGTAGTGGTGGGGGCCTTTTATAAGTGGAGAGGAGGGGCACTCTTGGAAAGTAATGAAATGTTACTTTATTATATAATGAGTTTCGGATTTTAAAGGTCCCACACTTATATAATTCGAGTCTCAGGTGATAAGGGTTTTAAATATACTCACCCAATAGGTTTTTGACAAGTGTAAGCCTTGGATTTTACATTATCTTTTCATTTTATTTAAATCGTTAATTAATGAGGTAATCACTGCATCATCATGGTGTCATAAATAATTTAATTTATTTAATGTCTAAAAATTATAAAAAAATATCATGATGTAGAAAATATTTTTAGATTTCTAATGAATATTTATAGTCAAAAATATGACTTGTATAACCCCATTTAATTTTTTTAGTAAAACAACTTATGTTTATGACATTTTTATTTTAACTTTAAATAAAAGTTATTTATGTCATTTTCCTAGAAAAGTGGCTCCATGGGGTCCCCAAGTTGACCCATGGATTTTATTTGTCGGCCATGACACATCCAATAGGGGTAGGACAAGTGTAAAGGTCATTTCATATTTTTATAATACCATTTTTACCATAAATGTCACTAATTACCTTTAATCGCGATTAATTAAACTTAAAAGTTACTATTCACCAAAAAATTATTTTAATCCCATTGAACCAAATTTTACTTCCTAATGACAACCATGTATGTCAGATTTTTGAAAATCAAATCACAGAAGTGGTTATATTTCATTTAACCGAAAAATCAGTTATTTAACTACCACTTAGTGGTTTCACTATTCATCAAAAATTGGAGTTTTTTAGAACAATGCCAAAATTTCACCCTAAGCTATAATTGATATTCCGAATTCAAAAATTATGTCTATTTTACAAAATTCCAAACATATAAGTTTCATTAATTAGTTTTATAATTATTTCCCGATGTCACAACAAATAGCGTGTTTTTAGGAAACAATATATATCAAAAGATTGACAATTGTTTATGTCCAATTTCAAAGTGAAATTAATTCTAATGAACACCATTGGATAAAATGGTAAAAATGTATTCTAATTAAAATTTAAACCACTCAATAGTATAATTTATCACTATAAATTATTTTGATTAAAAAAGTTGTTTTTAAGTATTTTTCACTATTCATAAAAAATTGGAAGTTCTCAGAAAATTACAAAAAATTCAACATAGGCTAATTTCGATATTATGAATACAAAAATGAAGTCCATTTTGAAATATAAAATTTCTATAAATTTAAAAAGTAGTTATTACTATTCATAACGGCTACATTGATTAGTTACGGTGTGTTAGAACTCGAAGTTGTGTACAATGCAAGCTATTGCATTATTGAATGAGAAGCGTATCATGGAAGCTCAGGGTGTTACATTCTCCCCTCCTTCAATAAATTGCGTCCTCGCAATTCGATAATGTTCTTCGAAAATAAAAGGTTGAAAATATAAAATACCTTTGTGGAAAACCCACATCGGAAATAGGGTTAATAAGAATATAACATTAAAAGAAAGAAAGAGATGTACAAAGGTCACCCGAGATAGCCCATACTAGGATTCTATAAAAATATGGATATGGAAGAAAAAGAAACCATCATGGTCTGATGGAGAGTTTTAGAAAACTGGATTAGGAGAAAGTTAACAATAAGAAAATCACAAACTTGTGATTGGTTTAACGGTCATTGAATCCCCAGTTGGAAAAGTTAACCGAAAACGTTTTTGTTTTAAGTTACCTTTTATAAAGTTGTGGAATTTATTTAGGAGATTTACTAAGAACGTAAGGGAATACACATTCTCTTCATGTAGACTTTCATTCTTTATTAAATTTTTACCACAAACCCATCCTTCACTCTAAACGTAACAGAACTCAAAAATATTCTATTTATCCTAATTGTATAAGGTTCTAAATATTAACACATACCATTTATATTAGTAAAACTATTTTGTAATAACCAGGGACTTCCTGTAGGCTAGTGGTAGGTAATAAAGTCCGGTCACACTATGGTTGTGGGTTGGATTCCTGCATCTTTCTCCGACGCGACGGGTTATGCCCCACCCTGTAGGTTGTCCTTTTCCTAAAACTATAGTATTATAATATTCCAAAAATAATCTTCAGAAATATTTTAACCTTAAACAATACTATCCAAACATCAACTTAATCCATTCCAACCTATATAGTTATCCAAAATACCTCTGTCCAGACTTTTTCTAAAAGGTCTCTAAATTCCAAAATCAATTGTAACATCAGATTCCCCAAACAAATTAATGTTTCTCTTATTGTCACATACTTAAAATATGATTACCTTCAACATATTAAAACCTTAATGAAAAAAACATGTACTGTAGTACAATCCTTATATATATCACATTATTCTTATAACCATAATCTAGTTCTTGAGTCCAAAAACACAAATACAATAATTATTCAACTTCATATGTAGTAACAGCATAAGCTTGGCCTTGATCCCTTGGCCTTTTCTGAGGTATGTTTTCTTGACGCATAGGACATTCATTTGCATAATGCCTCATTTCCCTACAATTGTAGCATTCAACATTGATAGCCTTTTTCTTTCCCTTGCAATCACGCACCTGGTGACCTTTTTCTCCACATTTATAACAAACTCCCATTCCTTTTAGGAAAGTACCGGGGTGATTCCTCCCACAATTATCTCATAATGGAAAATCCTTATTTCCCTTTTTCCCTTTATCCGTCTCTTGTTCCACCATTCCCTTCTTCTCTTGCTTTACTTTATTGTCATAAGACTTAGAGAATTCTTTTTCTGTCTTGACAGCACACGAGACTATATCTTCGTATGTTGAGAAAGATTGTGATACTAAAGCTCGATGGAGAAATGGTTTTAACCCATCAAAGAAACGATCAATATTACTTCAGGGGTTACATATATAATCTGCAGCATGTCTCGCTAACCTTGTAAAGTTGGCCTCATACTTTGCGACATTCTCATCCTCCTTTTGTCTCAGACTCAGAAATTGCCTTTCCATATATGCTCGATGGTCACGAGGAAAATATTTTTCTAAGAAAATCTCTTTTAACTCCCTCCATTCCATATTCGAGACTTCATCATCTTCCTTTGTGTTTTGAATCAGCGACCACCACTGATCGGCATCTCCAGTGAGGCGGTAGACTGCCATGACAACCTTCTCCCTTTCACTACTCCCCAAGGCGTGGAATATTTTCTCTAAGGAGTTTATCCATTGCTCAGCTACTAATGGATTTGTACCCCCATTAAATGTTGGTTGTTGTTGCCTCATGATGCGGTCTAACATTGATCCTCCACGTTGCGGATCAGGGTTCTCCATTCGAGTAAGGTTATTATTCATAACCTGAGTGAGTTGTCCCAGTATGGTAATAAGTTGATCAGCACCAGTTGTATCTCCAGCTCCATTATAAATATCTTGAGCAGGAGGGAAATACATATACGGATTGTGTGCATTGATAAGGTTTTCATTCCTTCCACTAGGCTCCATTTCTAAACAATGGCATAAACTAGATTAGTTTATGAATCAAAATACATAATTCCATACTTATAAACTACTTAACATAAATTGAACTATTTATGGATATAATCCATAATTATAAAAATGTTTTCTTTGAGGAAGTATGTAATCATAACCCTTTATAGTGGTTTGTAAAGAAAACGATAATTATCCTAAGCATATCCCCCTGGAGTGTCATAACCAGGAGTGCAGCAAGGCCCGTTGTCGTGCACCAGTTCCCGTTCAAGTCTAGCTCAAAGCGGTGTTTTCGGGTTTTACCCCTAGGTACATATGTGCAAGAGCCGCCTCTACCTGCTCGTATCCAGACAGGGATTTATTTCTTGGAAAACTCACAAAATCTCTATAATACCAAAATTCTAGGAAGTTATTCTATACTAATCCTTAAATTCTTTCTTTGGGCTATGTTCTCTAATCAGAGTTTATTAAAATCTAGCTTCCAAGGTTAGTACTAAACTGCCTCTGATACCAACTGTAACGCCCTGACCCCAGCTACCTAGAGTCGGTGCATTACTTCGTAACAATGGCATGATCACAAAAGATCAAGTCTCGAAAGGCCGATTAGTTTAGTAGCCTTGGAAACACTAGATACATTCATAAATGTCACATTACATCAAAAAGTGAAAATATAAAATAACAAAGTCTCCATAGTCCACACTCATATCCTCTTCTAAATATCCCTGTAGGTCATTCATAAAATACTTCTTCACATCCTGGAAAATATTAAAACATTGAAAGGGGTGAGCTCAGATGCTCAGTAAGGATAACAATATTGCGAATGCTTTCATAAATAAACATTAACATTTAAGGCAATGTATAACTAAAACAAAAGACTTTTAAACATGAACTTCAACATAATATGGAAAAAGTAAAATGAGATAATGCCATTTACTTATTCACATGGATATTATACTGGTTGAATAATCACATGCAATATCAATAACCACTTTCATAATGATGGAATGCATAATTCCAGACTATCATAACCACGTATCCAAGGCCTCGTGCCAAGACCACAATTAAGATTTTATCAAGGCCTTGTGCCAAGACACTAGTTTGTCTCATGAGACCTACCGATGAAATTTTTTTAGAAGATACTTATATTTAAAATTTATCAAATATACTCCAGTGTTTTTCAGAAAACATTATGCAATCTTCTGAAAACAAAATAACTAATTCTGAGACTGCTCGACTAATTACAGGCCATGATGGGTCCACACCCAATCCCTTCCTGTCTACTATACTCGAGAGTCGGGTTTTCTTAAAACCTTTTTAAGCTTGCGTTAAATACGTATACATTTACACTGGGTTTTCATATATTTGAGAGAAATATCTATTTTTTGAAATCATTTAAAAATCACATAATTATAAAATAAAACCATTTGAATAAACATAAAAGTCAAAGGGGTTTATACACTGTATAAAAGAAATTTGTGTATAAAAAAAAATATGACTCAATGAAAGGAGATTGAGAAGAATTCCTTAAAAAGATGATTTTTAAAATAAAATAGATCTATTATGTGTATTAAATATATTTACACATAAAGAAAGTATAAATTCTAGATAGGACATAATAATATCATGACATAATTTGAAAGTATAAGATTAACCCAAAGAATGGAAATTGGGTTATGAAGTTCCCTTACCTCATGTCTGAATTGACTCGACCACTCTTTAACCTCCTGAATAAAAAACTAGATTTAATATATACTATCTTAAGAACCTTTTCAAGTTCATTATCCCTTTTATACCACTTATTACAATTTTACGAAAATTATGTAGTCACTTAGGTTAATAACGGTCGTTTTGTCGATCTTTGGTACTTGAGTCAACAATAATCTTCTTATAATTACAATTTATTTATGTGGTAGAATATCCATTATCTCCAGAATTATATTCATGATGTAGATATAATATATATACTATATATCCAGTATATACATGTATTTATAATATTACATAACATTTAGAGGTAAGAAATGAAATGCACCGTTCATGGAGACGGTAAGCCGTACGTACGCATGAACACTAATTTCATTTCTATTTCATATTTAATGGAATAAAATTATAATTATATAAAGGTATAATATAATTCCAGTCTAATATAATATATAATATCATTTACTCCATCCTTTATACATCCCACATATGGCATTAACGATTCAAATCACTTTGAGGGGGCGGTAGTCCACACTTCCTAAAATGAAATTATCGCGTTTAACCATAATGGAAATCATAAAGTATGCCATAAATGAAAAATAAAAAATCATAAGGAAAACAAAAACATAATATATATCATATATAAAAATAGTTTCATCATAATGGCCACCATGAGAGGTGTTATATGAGTGTTGAACAATCATCGTTTCGTGAGGCAGAAATTCCCCATCCACAGAAACAGTATGTCCTTTAACCATTAGATGTATGTGTGTCTAAGTGTAGCTAGAATCCTTCTTATAACAACATTCTAGTATATTTAGGATACTGGTGTTGTTACAAAATAAAATAATAAAAAGAGTTTAGGGGGTTGGATAAGAAAAATAAAACAAAATAAAATAAGAGAAGACATTACCTTAAAATCGGGTAACTCTTTTTGATTTGAGCCAAAGGCTTCCTT
This sequence comes from Viscum album, assembly GCA_963277665.1. NCBI lineage: Eukaryota > Viridiplantae > Streptophyta > Magnoliopsida > Santalales > Viscaceae > Viscum > Viscum album. The sequence continues at coordinate 971,432,634 of OY728133.1, forward strand.
GGAAAGCCTTCTGCCCAAAGTGAGGCTTATAGGAGTAAGGGAGGGTAGTTTGGGGAGTATTTGGGCAGAGTTTGGATGAGCCAAAAGGCTTTGAAAGTGTGAGTAAGGTGGTAGTGGTGGGGGCCTTTTATAAGTGGAGAGGAGGGGCACTCTTGGAAAGTAATGAAATGTTACATTATTTTATAATGAGTATCAGATTTTAAAGGTCCCACACTTATATAATTAGAGGCTAAGGTTATAAGGGTTTGCAATATACTCACCCAATAGGTTTTTTATAAGTGTAAGCCTTGGATTTTTACATTATCTTTTCATTTTATTTAAATCGTTAATTAATGAGGTAATCGCTGCATCATCATGGTGTCATAAATAATTTAATTTATTTAATGTCTAAAAACTATAAATAAACTATCATGATGTAGGAAATCTTTTTATATTTCTAATGAATATTTATAGTCAAAAATATTACTTTTATAACCCCATTTAATTTTTTTTAGTAAAACAACTTCTGTTTTTGACATTTTTATTTTAACTTTAAATAAAAGTTATTTATATCATTTTCCTAGAAAAGTGGCTCCATGGGGTCCCCAAGTTGACCCATGGATTTTAGTGGTCGTCCATGACACAACCATTTGGGGTAGGACAAGTGTAATGGTCATTTCATATTTTTATAATACCATTTTTACATTAAATTTCACTAATTACCTTTAATCGCGATTAATTAAACTTAAAAGTTACTATTCACCAAAAAATTATTTTAATCCCATTGAACCAAATTTTACATCCTAATTACAACCATTTATGTCAGATTTTTGAAAATCAAATCATAGAAGTGATAATATTTCATTTAAATGAAAAATCAGTTATTTAACTACCACTTAGTGGTTTCACTATTCATAAAAAATTGGAGTTTTTCAGAACAATGCCAAAATTTCACCATAAGCTATAATTGATATTCCGAATTCAAAAATTATTTCTATTTTACAAAATTCCAAACATATAATTTGCCTTAATTAGTTTCATAATTAATTCCCGCTGTCACAACAAATAGTGTGTTTTTAAGAAACAATATATATCAAAAGATTGACAATTGTTTATGTCCAATTTTAAAGTGAAATTAATTCTAATGAACACCATTGGATAAAATGGTGAAAATATATTCTAATTATACTTTAAAACCACTCAATAGTATAATTTATCACTATAAATTATTTTTATTAAAAAAGTTGTTTTTAAGTATTTTTCACTATTCATAAAAAATTGGAAGTTCTTAGAAAATTAAAAAAAATTCAACATAGGCTAATTTCGATATTACAAATACAAAAATGAAGTCCATTTTGAAATATAAAATTTCAATAAATTTAAAAAGTGGTTATTACTATTCATAACGGCTACATTGATTAGTTGCGATGTGTTAGAACTCGAAGTGGCGTACAATGTAAGCTATTGCATTATTGAATGAGAAGCGTATCATGGAAGCTCAGGGTGTTACAACTGATGTGGTAAAATTATGTTTTATGAAAATTTTCAAATGTACCTATGTGGTGGGTAAAAGATGTTAAAAAGTTCAATAAAATTTTGTACATCTAATTTTATTTATAAATGATTCCAATTATTTACATTGAACATATATAGGTATTATATATCTATTTTTACTTAATATAAATTTAAATAAAATAAAAAAATTACCTAAATAAAAAGTCTGTTTTAAATAATATCGTAGTGTTTTCCACTATTCATCAAAAATTGAAAGTTTTCATAAATATAAAAAAAATTTACCGTAAGCTAATTTTGATATTATGATTTCAATAATGAATTATATTTTTTCAAATTAAAAAATAGAAGTTTCATTTCTTAATTGAAAATTATTTTCTATATTCAAAACCAAAAAGTGGGTTTTTTAAAAGTAAAACCTATCAAAAGATTAACATTTTTATGTCCAATTTATATGTGAAATTACTTATAATGTACTACATTGTATTAAATGATAAAAATATAATCTTATTATACTTCAAACCCATTAAATTTACTAATTTAACACTATAAATTATTTTGATTAAAAAAGTTGTTTTCAATTAAAATTTTGCATCATTCACTATTCATCAAAACATTAAAATTATCAGATAAACACAAAAAATTTATCCAAACTAAATTATTATATCTCAATTATAAAGAATAATTTAATTTCATTAAATTGAATAATGAAAGTGTCAAATAATGGTACTAAAAAGGGTTCTCCATTAAGAAGCTGTAATATTGTATTATTTCCAAAATACTTAATTTATCTGAAAAAAAAGAATTTTTTCTTATATTATCTCTATGAAACATAGAATATTCATTAAAAATTTATGCTGAGTATATATTATTCCAAATTCAGTTAATACTATTCATTATATCTTTATGAATGGCTATATTGGTAAGTTGTGGTGTGCTCGAACTCGATGTTGCGTGTAGTGCAAGCTATTGAATTACTTTAATGAGATAACGTATTATGAAATCATGGGGTGTTACATTAGTCCCACATTCAATAAATTAAGTCCTCGCAATTTGAATTTTTTTAATAATAAATGTTAAAAATAGAAAAACACCTTTGTGGAAAACCTACTTCAGAAATTGGGTTAATAAAATTTATTCTTAATAAGATGGAAAGGGAAATGAAAAAGTCACCACCAAATTAAGATCTCTATTAGGAGAACATTGATGACCATTTTAGACACATAATTGGAGGGGATACGTAAATATTTATATGGAGTGATTGGGATCATCAATCACAAACAAGTGTAAAACTGAGGGCCTCAAAGCCACCAATCTAGGCTGATTTAAAATATCATCAGTTCAACAAAACATCATGTATTAGAAAAACAAATTATTGGTTTTAGTATACCTTCTCTAATTTTTAAGAATTAATTTATTCATAGAATAAGAGGAAAAAATAATACCTGACAAGTAGAGTTTCATCCTTCAACTATTTCCTAAGAAAAACTATTCATTCACTCTAAAATATAAATGAATTCAAAAATATTTAATTTATCCTAATCGTATAGGGTTACAAAAATAAAGAATTTATAAATAATTTTCTAGACTATTAAAAAAAAACTACATTATACAACCTAAGGCATCACATTGGCTAGTGGTAGGTGATGTACCCTTTTTCTCCTTTCGGTTGTGGGTTCAAGTCTTGCGGCTTTATTGGACGCGACAGGATGTCACCCGACCTCCAGGTTGTCCTTTTTATGACTCTCCAATAATAATATTAATAAATCCTTTAACCTTAACAATAGCATCAAACATCAAAATTAATCCATACCAACCTTTAGACTTATCAAAAATACTTATGTCCAAACTCACTACCCAAAATATATAAGGAAGGTAAAAATAATGAAGGTCTTTTTTTCCACGTAATAACATGTGAATTCCTTCATCAAGTAATCTTTCAAAACATAATAACACCCTGAGTTATCATATAAACTTATTTATTACATTCATTATCCCTTATTCTTTATAGAATATTGGATATACACCTTCTATCCAAAAATGTTGTAAACTCCAACAATGATGGAATAAACAAACCATTAATTTGTTTCAAGATAGTCAATAATATCCAAAATAATTTTTCCAAATCAATCATCTATTATTCAAAAATGAATACCTCAGTATGAGGACCATATTAAATTATAACTTTCCATTAACCATGTATTTTCCAAATAGTTTAACCTGTAATTAGTTCACATTTCCTTGTACCACACAATATAAAATCCTTAATGAAATAGTAATGTAGTACAATCCTTATATACTCCATAATTCTTATAACCGGTACATCGTTGATACAACAATCAAATGACATAACTATTTAATATGAACATAATAAGACTAGTCATTATTCTTCCTCTATGACAGTATCATAACTTTATTATTATCCAACATCATCATTTTCAGTATACTTTGATGATGTGAAAATTGATTTGTGTAGTTTCCCAACTCCTTTTAGATTAGGCATTGTACATTTTAAATGTTTTTCTGAACCTTAAAATCAAGTACGTGGTGTCTTTATTACTCCACAGATATATTAATCTCTCTTTCCATTCAAAAATTTACCAATGTGATTATTTAAACAGTTACCACATATGGGAAAATCATCTTTCCCATATTCCATTTATCCATATTTCTCTATACCAACCTTTTATTCTCTAACTTCCTTTCCAAGCCATAAGACTCATAGAATTTTTTACATATCTTATTAATAGATGATATTATTTGTTCATATGATTATAATACATGGGAGACTATTTTATTTATAAATGTTTGATTAATATCATTAAATATATGATCCTTATTACTCTTTGGATCATGCGTATTACTTGAGTTCTCATTCCATCTATTGGTGCCATTTATAAACAATGGAATACACTAGGTTAGTTTTTTAATCGCAATACATAATTTCAAACTAGTAAAATACCTATCTTAAATTGAAAAGAAGAGGCATATAATCTACAATCATAAAAAAGAAATTTGAGATAGTATTTACACCTAAATCCTTCACAATGGCTTGTAATGAAAATGTGAATTATCCTAAGCATATCCCATGGGAGTGTCGTAACCAAAATGGTAGGAAGCCATGTTGTCATGTACTAGGATACCCCGGTTCAATCCTGATACTCCATGTCAGAGTTTTTATTCCTAGGTACATCGGTGCAAGAGTTGCCTCTGCCTCCTCATGTCCAGACAGGGATGTAATTTTTCGAAATTTCCCAAAATCCTTACATTACCAAAATTCTAGGATGTTCTTCTATTCTAATCCAAAGTGTTTATATTAGTTTAATGTTATCTAAAAATGGTTTTTCTAAATATAGTTTCCATGGTTATTGCTAAACTACCTATGATACCAACTGTAATTCCTTGACCCTCATTACCTAGAGTCGGTGAATTATTTTAATACATTGGAATGGTTACAAGGAATCATGTTTCGAAGGACCGATAAATTTAGCAGTATTACAAAGTAGATTACATAAATGAACGTTACATTGCATTATAAAATGAAAAAAGCAACAAAAATGTCTCCATTGACCACATTCCTATCCCTTGGACTATCCCTAGAGGTCTGTCATAAAATACCTTTTCGCATCCTGGGAAAAATAAAACATAGTATGGGGTGAGATCAGATGCTCAATAAGGACAAAAATATAGTGAAAAAAATTCATAAATATGAATAAACATTTAATGAAATGTATAAGACTAAAAAATAAGACTATTAAACTTAAACATCAGTATAATATGGAATATATAAATCAAATAATGTCATTTACTTATTAACAAGTATATTCTATTTGTCTAATAATAACATGAAATATCAATAACCAATTTCATAATGATAGAATGAATAATTTTAGACTTCATAACCACATAGGCAATGCCTCATTCCAGGACTACAAATAATATTTTTTCATGGTCGTGGGTCAGGACACTAGTTTGTCTCAAAAGACATACTGATGCATCTAGGAGCTAAAGCGGGTTCCACCCATCACTTACTATGTCCAATGCATTCCTCATTTGCAAATATTTAAACATAACATAATCATTCGTATTAAAAATAGCATAAGAAATGCTAATACATTAACCATAAACCATGAATGGTATAAAAATATAACATCCATAATAAAACATATCAGAACTCATTCAATACAATATGTAAGATTGTATTATAATAAACCAAGCTCTATCAAGAATAATATCCATTAAAGGATGTTGACATAGTTGAAAACGATCAGTAAAAATCATTGAAAGAAATATCCCTTTTCCATTAAATAATTTCAAAAGTCACACAATTTATAGAGGAATTCATTTAAATGATATTTCTAAATCAATGTGTCCCATACCACATTGAAACTTATGAAAGGATTTAATATTTTAAAAAATTCATTTCCATAAAAATAAATCCAAAAAATAATTTTGAAAACATGGAAATTAATGAGAGTGTTTTAGATGTATAAATCTATAAAACATTTAAAAGGTTGTTTTAGTTAAAGAGCCCTTTAAAAATAATCAATTTGAAAACTCTTTTATGAAACATGGACATGGATAATAAATATGTCCTATTCGAAACCTACACATAAACAATCTCAGATAATAATGAGATTGAGGAATTAACCCATAACATGATCATTCCTTTGGTAGAGGGTACATTTAACCACTTGTATAATGACCATAGTATGTTATTAAATTATACCAGAACCATATTCATAAATATGATATGATATATGATCCTCTAATATTTCATTGTTAATAATGTTTATGTAGTATCATTGTTTTGACAGTTAACTGATTTTATTATTTTATATGCTTGGTTATGTAACCCATGTTTGTTATGCATAGGATGTATTTGATTCATATCAAGAATGATATTAAGTTCTTAAAAATTATTTTTAATCATAGATTGAAAATTATTCTTGAATGATTAAGATGGGGAATGAATCTCATCACCTTCGTGGAGATGGTAATCCGTACGTATGCATGACCGACAATGTAAACATATTGATGGTGAAATCACTTGTAATTTGATGGTATATCATAAATATAGAATCCTTAACATGTTATATTTGTTATTTAAATCAGTTATACTCATTATTATACCCATCCATATAATGAAGTGTTTGAATAACAAACTACACCACGATGTGAAGACGGTATGTCGTACGTACGCACGTATGGTGAAATTTTAATTTATAGGATGGATAGAATAATGAATATTGTGGAACCTTATTAATAATAATATCATTGTATGTATAAGGTATTAGAGTGATTATTTTGTTATGGAAACAAATAATAACTAGGAAGTGGGAGAAGAAAAGAACTTGAAAGAGGGTGATTAAATTATTACCTCTTCTTCAGGTGTTTCATTTTGATTTGATCAAAATGGATCCTTAGGTTGCCTTTATGATCAATATAAGGCCTCTAGGGAGAAGGGATGAATGTTGGGAGGACATTTGCGTATGGTTTGGATGAGTCAAATTCCTTTTCAGGTGTGAAATTAATATAAGGGAAAGTGCCCATTTATAAGAGAGGTGAGAGTCACTTAAGGAAAAGCTTGAACTATTATTTTATACTAAAATCATTTTTGATATCTAATGGCTCAAAAATGATTTATTTCTAGGATAAGGTGAGGATGGGTCGAAATCTTTTAAACAAATATGTTGTAGAAAAGGTTAGGTCAGCATATTAACCGTATCTTTTAGATTTAACTATTAGTTTAACAGTTTATTTTTTACCATCTCTTCTTGTATTCTTACACTGTATGGAAAATAAACAAACTCTAAACATCCAAAAAAACCTCATGTGGTTTATTAATGACATATATAATATTATATAATCTCCTAGACTGAACCTTATAGTTTTTGTAATATTATATAATTTAATAAATTAATATGTTATTAAAATCTCATTTATGTCAATTTTGACACTATTTAGTATATGGCTTTTTGTGAAAGCCATAAAAACATGATTACTTAGAACCATATAAATTTAATAAAACCTAACATGTCATATTCACATATTAAATTCTTTTATGTCATTAAATCTTTCATATTAAATATATTTTAATATTTATAATAACAATTATTTCAATATTTAATTAAAATGGTAATTACTTCCTCATCATTGTTCATTAAATAAATTTAATTATTTAATCTCTACAAAATTTAAATTAATTTCTATTATGTACTAAATCTTTATATATTTATAAATAATATTTATAGTCAAATTTATCATATGTATAACCCTATATTAAATATATTTTAGTTATTATACTTTGAATTTAACACTTTTAACTCGACTTTAAACAAAATAATAATAAATTTCCTAATTAATACAAGTGAAACTACAGGAACATATTTTTTTCTAAGGTTTATTTTGGTTTAAATAAACATATATATTAGAATTAGGACATTTATGGGGTAATTTTAATATTATTTTTACCATTAATTACCCTAATACTTTTAATCATGCTAAATAAAAGTCAAAAGTTAATATTCCCCAAAATTATTATCATTTTATTGAACCACATTTTACATATTGATGTCAACCGTGTCATTGGGAGTTTTGAAATTCAACTCACATATGTGGTAACATTATGTTTTATTCAAATTGGGAAATGTACCTAGAAACTACATAAAAGAGGTTAAAAAGTTCAATTAATTTTTATAAATCTAATTTCATTATAAAATGAATCCAATAAATTACATTGAACTTATATAGATATTATATATCTATTTTATGTAAAAATAAATTTAATTAAAATAAATAATTATTTAAATAAAAAGTTAGTTTTATATAATAACTCATTGTTTTTCCTTATTCATTAGAAATGGAAAGTTTTCAGAATAATACCAAAAATTGTACCAAAGTTAATTTTGATATTTTGAATTCAAAATTGAAGTCTCATTTACCAAATTCAAAAAATAGAAGTGCCACGACCCGTTCTCAGGGCCCGTGTCGTGACTACCCCAAGCCCGCATTCCCTAGGCCAGGGGCTGGCGACTAGCACCAAAGGCATAAATCCCGATAACTGGGAAGTCATTGACTTTATGAAAGTAACAAAACACCACAGAGTACAAGCGGAAGTAAAACACTAAGTATGAAAGGAAGTTCAGAAAAGTAAATAGGCCAGAATACAAACCCAATCGAAAGAACAGCTACAACTGAAAGAAAGTACAATAAGGACAAGCAGCTGGAAGAAGATAGAAGCAGCTCCTGGGTCGTCCTCCTCAGATCCTACCTGAAGGGTAGGTACAGATAGCCTCCAAAATTTTCTCGCCCGTCAACCACCTCTGAGTGTCGCCTCGTCGTGAAGTCCACCACTGGATACTGTCTCGTCGTGAGGTCCTCCTCTGGGTACCGTCCAGTCCTAGAACACTCGGCCTCTGTCTGCGCTGCCCGTCGTCTACAACCAACACAACGAGGTGTAGGAATATCCCGTGCAGGGGTGAGTATAACAATACTTAGTAGGGACCCCGAGACCCTCAAGGTCTCACTAAATCCAACAAGGATAACCACAAAGAAGATCTCAACAGATAACCTCTACTTAGATATATGCCCATACATATATCTAAGTAATCATATAACCCATCTCAATCTTGAGGAAACTCAAAGATTATAGACTCAGCTCAACCAGGATATTATTCATGACGTCGAAACCACGGCTGATGGAGAACTCCTCTTCCGTCGAGTATAGTTGGCATGCCGCTACAACCAAGCGAGCCGAACTCCTCCTCTGTTGAGTTCAAAGGGCCTGTCACTCCTTCCAAGCTCGCCGAACTCCTCCTCTGTCGAGTTTAGAGGGCCTGCCGCTACAACCAAGTGGGTCGGAATCCTTGGAATGTTGTAGTACTCCACCTAAAGGGTGGGTACAACAGTAAGCCCAAGGAGTCTGACGTGCTTGGTTGTAGCGGTAGGCCCTCTGAACTCGACAGAGGAGGAGTTCGGCACGCTTGGATGTAGCGGCAGGCCCTCTGAACTCGACAGAGTAGGAGTTCGGCGCGCTTGGTTGTAGCGGTAGACCCACTGTACTTGATGGAGGAGGAGTTCCCCCGCAGTCGTGGTTTCGACATCATGAATAAAATCCTGGTTGAGCTGAGTCTATAATCTTTGTGTTTTCTCATGATTGAGATGTGTTACATGATAACTTAGGTATATGTATGGGCATATATCTAAGTAGAGGTTATCTGTTGAGATCTTCTTTATGGTTATCCTTGTTGGATTTTGTGAGACCTTGAGGGTGTCGGGGTCCGTAATGAGTATCGTTATACTCACACCTGCACGGGCTATTCCCGCACCTCGTTGTGTTGGTTGTAGACGACGGGTAGCGCAGACAGAGGCTGATTGTTCGAGGACCGGACGGTACCCAGAGGTTGACCTCACGACGAGACAGTATCCTGTGGTGGACATCGCGACGAGGCGACACTCAGAGGTGGCTGACAGGCGAGAATGTTGTGGAGGCTATCTGTACCAACCCTTCAGGTAGGATCCAAGGAGGATAACCCAGGAGCTGCTTCTATCTTCTTCCAGCTACTTTTCCTTGTTGTGCTTTCTTTCAATTGTAGTTTTACTTTCGATTGGGATTGTATTCTGGCCCATTTACATTTCATCACTTCCTTTTGTACTTAGTGTTTTACTTCTGCTTGTACTCTGTGGTGTTTTGTTACTTTTATAAAGGAAACTCCTTCCTAGTTATCAGGATTTACGCCTTTGGTGCTAGTCGCCAGCCCCTGGCCTATGGAAGTCGGGCTTGGGGTAGTCACGACATGGGCCTCGAGAAAGGGTCGTGACAATTTGGTTGAGCCTCAAAGCGTCGCCCACCACCTGCTGCTCGGCCAGCTCCTCTGCCTCATCCTCCTGCTCCCTGCGGACCGCCACAGTCACCATCTACCTCTGCCTGGGTGGCCCCTCAACCATCTTCTGCTCCTCGGCATGGCGGGTCGGGCAGTCACGAGCCATGTGGCCCTGCCCGCCGCATGCGTAGCACTGTCTACCTCTATAAAGACTAGCTCCACACTGTGTGCCACGAAATGCTGAGCCAGTGTCCTAAGGTCGTCTTCCTGAGGGTCTAGTCTGCCTGGACCCATGAGTTATCCATCAACTGCCTGCGGTAGAAGACTCTGCTACGTGCCACCCTGCGGTAGGTCTCATTACTGATGCAGGCTCAGCAAGGAAGCTCTCGGTCAAAAGGGCTCGCTCTAGTACCCCTGCCTATGTCGGAATGCTGAGGGAGATCAGCGATGCCCGGATCTCCTACCTCAATCCTTGGTCGATGGTCCGAGCCTGGAAGAATGGGTCTTATACCATGTCTGTCGAGTAGCGCGAGAGATCGGTAAATCTCGCCGAGTACTGGGCGACCGTCAAGATGCCATGCCGCAGTTGTAGAAGCTCCTGGATGCGCACCGCACGGAGGGTGGTTGGGACGAACTCCAAGAGGAAGTGGCTCTCAAAGTTCATCCAGAGGAGAGATGCCTCATCGTGCACCTAGAGCATCAAGATCCACCACCTGCCTGCTGCCGCGTGCAGGAGACTCACTGTGAGGATCACCATGAGGTCTGTTGGTGTCCTCACTAACCTGAAAACCCATACAACTGCCTCCAGCCAATCCTCGGATGCCTGAGGGTCCATCTCCCTGCGGAACCTGGGCGGTCGCTGGTGCTGAAACTCGTGCAATGCACTAAGGAGATGTGCACCGTCAGCGGATGGGGATGGAAGAATCGGTGGCTCGGCGGGTAGAGGTACCGCTGGTGCCTCTACTGTCAAAGGGCCCTGTACCGAGGCCTCGTCGCTCGGTGGGCTGTCGTCACGCACAACTCTCGGAACACTTGTTGGCTGCCGTCGTGGGGTTAAATGACTATATGATATGACTCAGGTCAACAAGGTGCATCTTCCTTTTCGAGAGCCTGTCTGATTAATACTCCACACTAAAGTGTGCTTCGCCTGGAGTAGTGATCAGGATTGGTGACCTTCTGGGACTTTTCCCAGAGTGTGTGTGAGTGAGGACAAAGCACATTGGAAAGGACATGTGTTGGCCTATGGGGACAGTCATTAGTCAGATAACTCGTTCGGGCACGTGGGTGGGACCCTGGGGTGGGCCCCACGTTTCTGCGGGGCAACTGGTGGGCGGGGCCCGGTAGTCACAAGAAGTTTTATTTATTAAATTAAAATTATTTTCCATTAAAAACCAAAATTTGGGTTTTTAAAAAGTAAAAACTATCAAAAGATTGACATTTGTTTATGTATAATATAAATGTGAAATTACTAATAATGACCTAAATTGTATTAGATGATAAAAATATTATCTCATTATACTTTTAAACCATTAAAATGTCTAATTTAACACTATAAATTATTTTTACTGAAAAAGTTGTTTTCAATTAAAATTTAGCATCTTTCACTCTTCATCAAAATATGATAGTTATCAGAAAAACACAAAAACATTTATCCAAAATAATTTTTTATGTCCCAATTCTAAAGAATAATTTAATTTCATTAAATTTAATATATAAAAGTGTAAAATAATTTTTTTTTAAAAATGGTTCACCATTAAAAAGAGGTAAAATTGTATTTATTTGAAAAATACTTCTTATATTTGAGAAAATGAATTTGTTCGTATATTATGTCTATGAAATACGTAATATAGATTCAAAAATTATATGGAGTATATAAGGTTCAAAATGAAGTAAGTACCATTCATAATTTCTTTTTGAAATACTAATTTGGTAAGTTGTGATGTGCTCGAACTCAGTGTTGCGTGTAACACAATCTATTTAATTAATTTAATGAGATAACATACTATGAAATCATGGGTGTTAACATAATTAAATACATGAATTATTTTTTTTGGTTTGAATTAATACAAAACACATGATATAAAAAATTTAATAATAAAATTCGTTTGAGATTTGATAAATTATTAAATATTATTATCCTCATAGGAAATTAGTGAAAGTATATGGAATATCAAATTTCTATCACCATTACCAGTGATGGTCGTAAATTATTTTTTTGGGTTTTTATTTTATTTTAAATTTATTTAGTTATTATTTATTTCCATAGTTACACTGGGTAATTTTGTGTTGAGTTATTATATTTAAAATCATTAATTCATGATTACCACACTCTAGGTAATGTGAATGAATCCATGAAGTTTGTCACGGATATAGAAATGTTTCGGAATAAGTATAAATGATAACTGAACTTGGAGTTTGAGGTATAGAATTTGGATAATAGTGGAGATAATATAGTACATCAGTCAATATGAACCTTAATTTATTACTATGGTCTATCAAAAATAGTATCCTAGTAGAACATCCTAATTATACCTTTTTTAGAAAATAATTTTGAGATCAAACACTATACCATCATGATTATCTCCAACACCGGGGTGGTCACTAGAATACTATTCAATGATCTAAATTCCCACCTAGGATAAATTATCAAACTATGTGATACATTTTAATTTCGTAATATCTCATGTAATGTTAGAATAATTTTCATAATTTGATTCCGTTTGAGATATCGATCCTGAAAATGGATCCAAATCATTTTTACACATTCAATCCAAATATTGGGTGATCTAGAATGATATTTTTTTCACCGAATTCATTCATCATACTAAAACCATCTACAAAAGTGAAAATATATTTTAATTAATTTTAATATGAATATTTATTTATTGATAGGAAAAATTTTAATGATATTACTCTGGAATTTCCTCATCCTAATATTCAATTATGGTAAATATGATAAACATTGTACATTTTTTATTCAAAATATACAATGTTTTTGTTGATTATTTGTACAAGGTATAATTTATGAAGTTGTTACCTAAGAAAATATATAATATAATATTCGAAATAGAAATAAACATCTTCTAGTAGAATGTTTAATAACCCAATGGTTAGGCTTGAATGTGGTGGAAAAATTCTGGATACCTTCCCGAATTTTGTAAATTTAGAGAAAGATGGATATGATGATGGTAATGCAGAACCCCCATGTTTTCTAAAATAATGATTTTAATTATGTTTATTATAATTGAAAAAATCTATTTTATGGAGGATAAATAATCAACTACATGTTAATGGGTTCCAACAAAAGTGACAAGGATTTTAGTAAAAGAATTCCATTTTTATCCCATTCATGATAGATTCATACCTTATAATACACATTGGACACATTAATGTCCGCTACCAGACCAATGATCTATGATATAATGGAACACATAACAAACTTGAAGGTCTTTCATTGAGAAATCATGAATTCCTTGTTTAAATAAATATCTAGTAATCATATATGGAGTATGAGAGGATTACTACCATGATTCACTAAGCCTCACCCCAATACAAATTCTAATGATATAACATGTTGAAACCAGAAAACAACAAAAAACACAATGATCCAACAAAGGAAAAACTATATTATATGAAAAATATAGTATATATTAATCCAACTAGTGAACACAATGTATTATATATTGATAATAAATTATAGAATATAGAAGAGGGTATGTAGATTGTAGTTTTGAAATATTAATGAATGGAAGAACCCCAATACAAGTAAAATATACATTTTAATGAAGGATTGTTACAAGGGATGATGAATAATGATTAATGTTAATATATTGAAAATTTTAATTATAAAACACGTTATTTGTAATTTTAATGATTTTGTCTCTTACATGATGATGTATGCCTAATTTTTGAATGGGATTGTGACTAACAAGAAAACAGCTTGTGGAATTATAACCATACCACTCACATAGGAGCATATGGAATTTTTTTGAAGGACCAATCTAAAACATATGAGGACCTATGTTGGTTATCAATTTCGATAAATATTTTTTCATTAAAATTTATACATGAATTTTTTGAACTATGATCTATTATAAATATCATTTCATTAAATAATTTCAAGAGAATTTGTTCAGATAAGTTCAATAATAGAAGAGTTATACTTCTTATGGAATATTCAATAGATAAATACCCAAATGGGGTCATTTAAGGAATTATAGTTAGTATAAAAAAATTACAATTTGTTATGTATTTATTTTTATTATTATGGGATGTGTTATGTATCCTATAATTTTGGGAATAAAATGCATATCTTCGTTAATAATAGCCATTAATACGAAAATTGTGGAACAATATCTAAGAGAATATACCTATTATTTATATTTTAATAATCACTGAGAAATAATGATTTGTGATGTGAAGGATGAACATGAAACCGAAGGATATGAAATTATGGATTTTTTATATAGATTAAATTTAATAAGTACACACAATAAATTATTTAATATAAGTATATATTAAAATAGGTTGTTCTAAAAGAAGAATCAGGCAATTGATGACATCATAGGGGAAATTGATTCATTAAAGATTAAAAATATCCTTTAGTTTTTTCTGGAAAATTATTTTACAATTAGTTTTTCATGATTAAATTATAAATGGTGGACTCTTCAGATTGATTTTTATAATGATCAATGATTTTTAAAAATCTAGTTGTTTTCATAGGAATTATATGTATACCAAATGTGGATAGATCCCAACCATGTAAAGTTTTAGAACAAAACAAGGTATAATCATTTCAATTATCTACCACCATACTTAATGAGGTAATGTACATCGAAATATGTTAAATAAAATATATTCCTTGAAGATATATAGGTTTTGAAGAATTTTTTTAAAAAAATATATTTTTTATGCATTTAAAATTTTCATGATTTTGTGTAAAATATTCTTATACATTAGTATGATTTTTTATAATTTTCAGGTCCAATATTTTGATTCATTAAAGCATGAAATGGGTTGATAGGGGAAACACACATCCTGAGATCAATTCCCTTCATTAAATTAATTCATGTTATGATATTATAGTTTACATTGTGAACATATCATTGAATGATCTAAAATAGGCCATGTTCGAAGTGTCATAAAATGTGTTGTATTAGTTTCAATTTACTATTTCCAAATTATATTCTACACATTAATTTTATTCATAATCTATCAAATAATAATTTTTTCTATGCATTTATTTTTTCTTTGACAACTTGATATAAGATACATGAACAACATTGGATAATTAAAATTCCATTTTTTGAATTTCATAGTCATTAAATTGTAGGGGTAAAATAATGATAATGAATATGTAAATATAAATGTGGTAATTTAGATATTAAAAAATCAAAATCAAGGGATACGTGTTTATTCTAGTAAAGAATTGTTTATTTAATAATTTTCCAACATTTATTTTAGATATTTTTCTTAATTGTTTTTGGAATGTGTATGTATTTAAATGAATAATAGTCTATGAAATATTTCCCCATTTCCATGAGTATTTCATAGTGATTATTTCTACTTCATTAAATAGTTTATTTATAGAGATATTCGATCATCTTCTATCCTAAACATGACTAGAATAAAGCTATATCTATGAGTATAATTAAACAAATATTAATATGAATTATGTATTTAATTATTTTCCCCATTATCTCTAGACCAACCTTGCATTAATAATTATTTTTTCAATAAAATAAATGAATTAAATTGATTGTAAATGGTCCACAAATAATGAATATTATATTCCATCCAAACCTAAACTTTGTTTGTTGCATGATATTAAAAGAAATACATGTGGAGGAGAGGTTATACATGGTAGAAGGGGATGTACATCAAAAGGGTTTCTTAATGAACATTTAATGTAACTTTAAGAAACCACATATTTCATTCAAATTTATTACTCAACACTCTTAAATATATTTATATATTTGTATATATATGTATATATATTACAATTTTGTGTGAGTTTTTATTTAAATAATAGGTCTTCTCAACTGTAGCATCCAAAATCACAATTTATAGAATGATTCTGTTATGATCACATGGGTTTAGTGGTGAATTTGATATTTTTAATTTACC
The DNA here is from genome assembly GCA_963277665.1 of Viscum album. Lineage (NCBI taxonomy): Eukaryota > Viridiplantae > Streptophyta > Magnoliopsida > Santalales > Viscaceae > Viscum > Viscum album. Next base: position 971,449,076 of record OY728133.1, read on the forward strand.
AACCCTTAAAAATCAAGAATGAAATAAAAACCAAAAAATAACATTCAGACATTAATTCATTTAACTTACTTTTATAATATGACGACATTGATCATTAGGATTTAGGGAGATTAAATATTTATCATTATAGGATTATTTAATTGTACTATTTATTTGATATAAATAATTATGTATTAGAGTGAAACAACTTTTTTATAAATTTATTTTCACATCATTAACCACTAATAATAAATACTTTGAGATATTTTATCCTTAATTAAAAGTTATCATGATTAATTTTTATCCTGAATTTTATATGGAGGACATGAAAAATCCTTGAAATCCTATTATAAGTGACATGTATTTTAGTGATGTTCATATTTATATTTATATTTTTACCATAATAATGAGTGTAAAAATTGAAAATCATCTATATTTCATTTTGAATGAAAATTAATTATTAATTAAAAACATAGATTGTTGAATGATGGATTGTGGTTAATTACAGATTCCAAAATTAAAATATATGGTTGAATAAAATCATTGAAAATTAAAGAGTTGATAAATTTTGATGTGTAATGCTTGAATTTTTTTTACACTTTTAATAAATTGATTTATTATAATTAAATTTAAATTAAGTTTTATTGTTCATCCATTATATTATGTTGATATGTTACCCATTAGGACAAGTTATAATTCATGTGTTTTGGGATTTGATAGTTATATTTAATGAATATCTATTGGATATTAAAATAAAATATTTTTTTACTTGTAATGTTAATTCTAACCCTAATATATAGTGATTTATTCATTCACAAAATAATATAGTGATCAATTAAGAAATTATCAAAATATTCCAAATGTTTTGAGATTTTTATTGTGACAATCATTTATACTACATTAAATATAAATGGGTATTCTATTTAGGGTGAGAACTAAATAAACATGCTCATATATAGATGAAAATTTAGAAATATAGACATTCACATCATTAATATAGATCATGATGTGAGTAAAAATTTTGATATGAAAAATCAAATCTTGAAATCATTCTTGGAGAAAAGGTAGAGGAATTATTTGGTACAACATAAACATCATTGAATGAATAAGGATTACTATTCAAAATAAAAACTAATTTTGCTATATCTTTTGATGGATCAAATTACTTGATGACCTAAAAAGTCATAAATAATTGTTATTTATAGGATTATATATTAAAAAAACTATTAGCTAAATATTATAGCCACCATTATCGCAGATCTATGGTTGTAGATATAGAGATAGGTTACGGATATGAGGGATCTATTCAAAGTCTAATGTTTGGGGTGATATTTTGTGATGTATATTCCCACACAAATAACTCATTTTTTTCAACAATTAAATTATTCTCATTATTTCTTCCACTTAGTCCAAAAATACATGGAAAATGTGTAAATTACATCTATTTATGGATTGATATTGATATATGTGTTTGGTTCATGCGATTTTATTTACTTAAATTGATTCATGTATTTGGATTTATTTTATAATAAATTAAATCATGTCAATCCACTTTATGTTAAATTAGTATAAATGGAATAATATAATTATATTTCAAAATTTTGAAAATTATTAACCAAAAAATATCATGGATGATGAATATTCACAGGTAAAAATGTTTAAAAATGACATCGAAAAAAACATTATTTCATAATTCCATAAAGTACATGATAGTGGACAGTTATTGATTGTTGAATAATATAGGGGACACAATGACCAATTATTAACCTTTTATATAATCATAAACCCATCTAATACAACCAAATTAATTTCTAAATCCTTTTTTACATCAATCCTAAATCTAAAGTTCACTGGATTTCATTTAAATTTAATTTCAAAATCCTTTTTATACTGCAATACTTTATTTTCAAAGATGAATCAAATAAATCTCTTTTTAAATTCCTAATATTGTAGTTATAATATATCTGGAGGTTCAATCTTGAACTCTCCAATATCATAACATAATTATTTATTCACATTCATTTGAGTATATATAAATTATTAAATTTTATTGGCCCTTTATGAAACGAATGACACCCTCTGAGAAGTTAGTATCTCTCCATAATGTTATATCCATATATTATATTAAAAAACCTTGTTCTTTATGAATTATATCAATTTCTATAAGATTAATTATTTTAAATCATTTTAATTTTCATCAAGGTAATGTAAAGGAATTAAAAAATGAAAAATCAATGATTTTAATTTTTTTATAGTGTTTATTTATATAATTGAAATAAATAATTATATCTAGATTTTTTTAGGTGATAAATAATATAACAGTGAATAAAAAATAACTAATGTAGAGTATGAATTATTTTAATAATGAATCGATAGAATGATTTTTTAAATTCTCAAATATTATTTGTTAATTTTTTTATGAAAATTATTTTCATTATTTCCACATACTAATCTATTTTTTGCGAATGAATTTATCTCCATGATATTAAAACATTGAAAAAAAATTTCTAAATGAAAACATGATAATAATTTTTGATATTTTATTATCTAATTATTTATATTAAATAATTATATTAAAAAATTAATTTTTTATGATTAATGTTCAATGTGGTAATAATTTTATATTAACATGAAAATCAAAAATATATTTTTGTTCTTTATCATTCATTACACATTCAGAGAAAATTAATTTCATGTTTGAAATATTCTACAGATTTTCCACTTCTATTAGTGGATTTATAATAGAAAAATTATAATGGTTAAAAAAATAATTAAATGAATTATTAGATTTTTTTATCTTTCTCAACACATAATCAATTGATTAATTTTTTTTATTTTGGTCATGTGAGATTTAATACCAGTGATTGATTTATTATAGCGTGTTATTATCATGGGAAAAAAGACTCCATATTTACAATGAATTGTAATTGAGAAAATTCCCTGGTTAATTTTTTTAACGAGTATTTTTCTTCGTACCAGATATTATTATTTTTATTTATCATTGATGAAATATTTTTAGATGCATTTATTTAAAATTATTTTATCAATTATTTTTTTTCAATAATCATCAATTGAATAAAACCCTAATAATTTTATTCATTTTTCAATGAATCTGTGGAATTTTTTTTAAAGGATAGATATCGAACCAACCAACAATATTGATATTATTCATTCATCTACTTTTTTATGATTTGATTTATTTTGTGGGGTATTTGAAAAATTAATAAATTGAATTATTGTTTCACATATGGATTTAAAGTCATTAAGCCTATCTAAAAATATATTTATTCTCGTAGGAAGAGGTGACATCGATGTCCACACAGAAAAAAATTGTTTTAGGATTCACAAATTTTCTGAAATAAATAACTTGTAGTCCATGGTCAACCACATGTTGTTCCAAATTTATATGTTACATGGAATCATTAGTTCCATAAGATATATAATATTTAATATCGAACCATGTGACTTAGACCCAATTGTTCGAGGAGTTTTGAGTTAAATTTTAATACAATTGATTAGCTAACCTCTGGTATACAACATATTGAAATAGACTATATCCATAATCATGTACACCATGAACTCCAATGATCAATGAATTAAACCCACAAAAGGTTTTCCACCCTACATTTTTTATTTTTGTTTTTGATTATAATAATTGGAATGTATATTTAGTAAAAAAAGGTTTTTTTGTGGTCCCATTACTAATCTATTTTTGTAAGATGTTATGTGTTTCATGGGATGATTATTAACTAGTATCAATATTATAAATCATTTATCTCAATTGTACATTAATATAACAGGACTCGTTGTGCATGTTGTGTATATCAACTCAATATAGATTGAGCAGTGGAAATAAATGAGATTCATTCCCAATTGACTCAACAAGTTATGAACCCTAAACATGCATTTTCAATACAAAAGATTCCATTTTGACATATAACTTAACAATTATAAAAAAATTACAACAATGATGAAAAGGGTTTATATCATTTTAATTTTCTTTATATAATAATGTTGTTGTTTTATTTTAAATTTTATAGTTGTTTAAAGATAATGGTGAATACGAGGAGATTATATTGTATCCATAAGGTCAAGACCCTCTTGGTAGCATGATGTCTTCATGGTATGGGTCCTCTAAATATATACATATTTTAGTTGATAATGTCTCATAGTGATGTAGTATCTTCCATACATATATGGAGGAAATAACTCTATTGTATGATTTATGTTACTTATAGTGGTGAATTATACCTATATTGAGGTCATTACCTCTCTTGAGAGATGTTTTTTAATGAGTTGAGGACCCCCACCCCCCCCCCCCCGTATATTTTTTATTCTGATGCATGATGTGTATTAAATTAGAGATATTTGGGATACTATGGGTATTATGGATCCACTTTTTGATTATTATTCTATGAATCTTAGTTGTGGTTGTGACTCTTCAAATACGTGATTGACAATGAGGTATGACATATAATTGAATATTTATCATTGAGATCTGTGTAATTTTCTAATTTTTTAATAAATAATAAATTCATGAGATATTTTATCCATTGTAAACTTGAGTTATAAGGTTTTGGGTCTTCACCTCATTAATGAATGACATTATTTTATAAAATAGCCAGTGTATTTGTCTTTCTCCTTGTGTTCAGTTCATGTTGGTTTGAGATGGTCTATTAGATTACCATTACATTGTGTTTTAGGATATTATTAGTGGGTATACATACACTGACCCATTTGTGTTATCCATTATCAAATGTTTACATAATGTCATCCCAAATTTAAAAGATTGATTTTATGGATGTGGAGGAAGTAATGATAAGTTGGGTTAAAGAATGGTTGATGATATTGGTAGTTTAAGGGGGGTTTTTACTAACCAAATCTATTATAGGATACTACATAGTAAAATAGATCCATCTAAAACTTGGAGTCATTAGAACATGATTCATTATATCTATTAAATATTTATTTCTTTTTTAATTAGCCACTATTGAATTGTACTAAATGGTTATTGACCCTTGGATTCATTGTTATATTTTATACTTGTTTAGATATTCATTCCATGTTATTTCTTTTCATAGTGTATTTTATTTTCATTTATGATACAAGTTTTTATATGAAATGATATCATATGAATTTTTATTCCTTCTTGATTCTTATTGAAAACCCCAACCCTATAAGAGGTAGTCATGTGTTTACATAATCGGCTTCTAGTTATCCCAATATGAGTCCCAGTATAATGAGTCAATCCATTATTACATTTCAATATGTAATGGTGGAACATAATATATTAAAAAAATTAATATTTTATTTTTAATGGGGATCAGATTATGATGGAATTCATTATTTTCAATCCAATTATTTCCGTGGAATAAAATTAAATTTGGCAACCCATGGCTAGACAAACAGAATTATCACACCTCACATCTATTCAAGTAACTCAGTCTTTTAAGGCTTTTTAAAATATTAAAGTGAATTAAAATAAAAAATTTCATGGAAATCCATCAATTATTAGTTTCTGAAAAGGATATCGTTTTTATATCTAGATATTGGAATTCACATTAGTATTGTATGGTTAGATGAATAAAATTCATTTCCTCTCTTCATTCATAGATAAAAAAATAGTCTCAGATGAATATAGATGTGTTAGATGACATTATAAAAGATTTTTTATTGATTATAGTTTCTAACAGGAGGAATATTTATCCCTCATTTAATTTTCATAAAATAATATTCATTGGAGTCTAATTACTAAGGATTATATTGATTCAAATTAAGTGAATCTTTGATATTTATCCTTTTTGATTGAAAAAAGTAGGGGGATTATCAGTGGTTATTAATAGAATGTTCATAAAGGCTAATGTGAATATATTTTTAATTACAAAAATAATGGTGACAATGAAATGAAAAAATATATATATTAATCCATGTTAGTAGGAATTGTTGTATATCGTATCATGTTTTTCATTCATTCCTACATAATATAAGACAATATATTTTTAGATGGCAATGATTGTGATAAAACCGATATGTGGGATACGATGATATTACCATGAATATTAGAGGATTTTTATATTTAGATTCATTACCCATCCATTTTCTTTCCTGCTATAAATTCTATTACATTTTATAGTTATAGATGTATGAAGTAGAGACCTCACATGTCTTATATTAGGATCAATTTAAGATACAATTATATGTGTACTTTATTTTGGATCTGTATTATATATTTGATTAAATACAGAAAGAACAATGTTGTCAAATTATTCAATTATTATTAATTCATAAGAGTAAATGTGTTATATATTACGATACATGGGGTTTGGTGTATTTTATGTGGCTATAGTGGCATATACACTTTATTAAAATGGACTATATCTTACTTCATGAGATTAGGATATGAAATATGGTGTATATTTTTTGAACCCCCATGTTGGTTATAAAGATTCAATATTTAACTTATAATGATGGTAGGGGAGTTGTGAGATGCAAATTTAAAATTTGAATTGTTTTTTTGGGAAAAATTGATAGGGTCATGGATATTCATCCATGTTCCAAATTAAGTAATTGTAATTTATGATATTGAAATCTTGTGATGGTATCGTTTTTAGGAGAACATATTTATTTAATCAATATTTGAACAATAAGAATTTAAAGGCGGAAGCAGTCCAATATTTAGAAATCAATGAACAACTAATGTAATAGTGAAATCAAATAGCTTGATCACAGAAATATCAAAATGAGATTTGTATTATCATCTATATTTTATGAAATGTTAAAGAGAATTCATTATTTTCAATCTTATATAATACTATATGGTTTTTTGGTTATGTGGGTATCCATATTTCTTATTATCTAGGATATATCCGGGATATCATTCCAGATTGAATGTACATTTCACCAAATCGCATCATTTTTTTATTTAACTCGTTTTCTACTAGTAAAATACTTACAATATATATTTATGTAAATTTTAGGGATAATTTTTATATAATTTTGATATATTTTTTTATTGTTGTTGAATAAGGTTGAGTAAATAGTGGATCATGGTTTTCTATCTGTGGTTTCAGACTAGAATAATGTTGAGGATGGTGGATTCAATTATACACATAGTTGTTCAATATCATCAGGTATTATAAATACTATTATAATTGAATCATTATTATGGTTTTTAAAATTTTATTTTGTCTTAAAAAATATATAGTATTTATATAAAATAGTTGAAGTGTAATGTGATTGGATACTAGATTTTTCTTATTTTTTTAGTTCAAGTGTGATTTATTTTTAAAATGTAGATGTTACAGAGAGAAATTTTTTCTTAAATTTTTATTTCCTAAAATGAAGATTTTTTTTATTAATTATGGTCAATAATTTTTTTTGTTGAAGGAATATGTGTTATATTATAATTCCCAATTTTTCAATAGGGGCAAAATCATGATTGATGTGGAAGTTCAACAATCATAGTTCAATGTGGGGGGTTTTTCAAGTATATTTGGACTGCTTTAGTGGGAGTGGAAGAGATAATGTGTATGAATATTCTTGTTGTGTACACTAATGTGTAAATCATGGTTTGTTGAATTTCTCGACATTGAGGTCTATATTATTTACTAGTTACAAATAATATTACATGGTATACATAATTAATGATATTTTAAATCAATCCAAAAGCATTATTATATTTAGTATCATATTATTTTTGATTTTAACATATTATGATAAGATACATTGTTTATTTACATTTTGTTAATGGATTTCAATACTCACACAAAATGATGATTCGCTATAGTCAATAAAATTAGATGAAATTTTTAGTGGTTTCATAATGTTTGAATTGTATTGTCCTCAAAAAATATCCACCATTAAATCATATATTTCAATAAAATGGTGTTCATGACCCTCTATTTTTTAGAATTATTATCACTTTCATGAGTTTAATATCTCATACACACTTCACTTCCTCTTCCATTATAGAATAGGATCAAAAAAATTTAAAATATAAGTCATCATACTTATGCATTTAGTGATTATACATTTGAATGTTTATTTTGTGGTATTTTTACTTCATTTCTAGTTGAGGGATATTAGTCAAGCTACATCTTATATATAATTTCATATAGGTAATTAGTTTTGAAAAAATTAAGTTTTCTAATACCTTTTATCACTTCCTCTCTTGGTAAATCTTCTGGATGTGTTTTAATTCTTTATTATGTTGCATTTAGTTATACATTCTCTAATAAAAAACCTCATAGATATTATATAATCTTCCAGCGATGAATCAAAAAGGATATGATGAAAAATTGAAAAATATTTTTGACACTATATAGAAAAATATAAATAACTACCATTTTTAATAGTTTTTTGAAAGATCGATATTGAATGTTCGGGTTTAAATTTAATAGTTGGTTTTTTTAAAACAACTACCAATTAATAGTATTTTTTTATATACCACTTTTACATAATAAAATGTATTTTTTGACTATTTGTTAGAACAGTTGTTCAATAAATACAAGTAATTGATATATTGTGCTTCAGTTTTTATAAAAATTGAAATAAGTATATTAAAAATTATAAACAATAATAATAATTTATCTATAATATATATGTGTGTGTGTGTGTGAAATAATTAATATGAAATACTAATTAAGTTTTTTTAAATACTTTTTAATTAATATTTTTATATATTTATAAATAGAAATTATTAAATACTATTTAATAATTACAAAATAATCATTACAATGTATTTTATATTTATTATTAAATTGTTATGATTTATGACTAAAAAACATGTAATAAAAAATTAGTAATTAATTAATTTTTATTATTAGTTATTCATTATTCATTTAAAATAGATATGTATTTATATATATATATATATATCTATGTGTGTGTCTATTTTTATATTTTAATAAATTATTATCAATTCATACTAAATTATGAGATATATATATATATATGTGTGTGTGTGTGTGTGTGTAATCATATAAACAAATAAATGCAGTTATTTTTATACAATTTTTTTGTAAATATATTTTTGTGTATAATTAAATAAGTAATATTTAGTAATTTATATGAACAACTTAATGTACGTAATTAATATATAATTACATATATAAGCATTTAAATATATAAATATATAGAAATTTAGAAATATATGTAAATTTATACATAAAATTAAAAATTTTTATATAGATTTAAATATAAAAATTAATTTTAATATATTGATATTTATAAAAAATTAAAAATGAAATCAAAGACATATAAAAATATATTTAATATATGTATATATATGTATTTTTTAAATACATATATATATATACATTTAATAACATGCATGTTTAGAAATATAAAATATATATATTATTATATGAAAATAAATAAATATTTATTTATTTAGGGTCTATGACATTATACAAAATGAATACTCACCCTCATGCGAGAAAGGAAAAATAAACAACCCCTCCCTCTAATGACTCACCATCCCTTAGCTTTCCCATTGTAATTTTAAATCCCAAAGCACCACATTTTGATGGCATAAAAAATTATTCGTTATAGCCCAAGTGGTCATGGCTTATGTGAAGCTCTACTATAACATGGTCCTCTGTTTGTAAAACATTTCTAGGAATTTTAGAAATCGCCACCTGCACCCTCAATGGCAAATGCCGCCCCAAATAGAGGCTTCCATGGGTTGATTCATTATTATATTCAAATTTAAAGGGTAGATTTACTGCTCATGGAAGCATCCAAATAAATAAATATACATATAATATAAATTTATAAAATTAAAAATAAAATAAATTTTTGTTGTACATATATTTGTATGTAAATATAAAAATCCACATAATTATATACTTGCGAATATATTTTAATAAAATCACATATATCCAAAAATATTAAGATAAAAATTTAATTAATTTATAAGTATATATATATATGTATGTATGTATGTTTATAAGTATATTATTTTTTTATAAAAATAGATTTATTTGAATATATGAATATGTTGGTATACATAGATATCATTTTATGTACATTTATTTAATTATTAAAGGGTATTTACTATGTATTTTTATGTCTTAATATATATATATGTATACATATATATAATCATGATGGGAAATGTTGAGGATATTCATATTAATTGGGTGGGGATTTCAAAAAAGATCTTGATCGATAAATTTAATATCATCACAAGGATTTCTCTAACATCACGGTAGAAAACATGGAGGGTAGAGAATCCACATCAACAACATTTTCATGATTGAGGCATTTTTGGATGGAAATTTATACATATAAGTTGACATTATTTTAGTTTTCTCTTTCCTTATCAGAATTAGAATATTCGATCATGGGAGCATGGATTAGTATCTCGGGAATGAGTTATACATTTTATCCAATATGGGGTTGCTATTTTTAATCCTATTACAATAAAAAAATTTAGATAAAAAATGTGTATCTCAGTCATTATCCTAAATAGATACTATAATATTAATGGATCATTTATGACATTAGTTCCACAACTACTGTCCTAATTAAAAATGAAAATGACATAGAGGAGGCTCGGTTTTTTTATTTTTCATATAGCCTTGCAGGGATTGATCTCACAGCCACTCTAATAAGTAATCCCATATTATATACACTTGGATATGTCTATGATTTTAATATTATATATTAAAATGTACCATTACTTTTTATTTTTTTTAATGTAAAATTCCACTTTAATGTGAATCTTCATAGAGATATGTAATTATCTTCTTTCTCTTTGAAATAGAATAATGATTAAATTTGTAGAAAATTTGAAAAGGGAAGTAGTTCTAATGCAGTTATCCTGAATATCCAAGATGAAAAAAACAATGTAAGGTTAGGGGAGAATAGTTCTTCTCTTTTTAATATTTTCCATTCTAATTCCCTGAATGGTCCATGAATGGATTGTGAAAATTTAGGCACATCTGATGTCTCTCTAGGATTTGGGATGGTGATGGATTACATTGGGTGCTACACTAACCGAATTAATGTTCTACTAATAATGATGATTCTTCTCATCTAATGGATGATTTTTACACCTCTGAGTAGGAAATGGATGGGAAACACAAGTGAGGTAGTAATACACAAAATGGGATGGATTTACCACCTATATGGATGGTTACTCATGAGGGAATCAACCAATTTTATCAAGGAACATGGGGAATGATTAATTAGTTTAACCTTGGACTAATAATCTCTCAATATATATTCATGAGAAAGATTATTTTTAGGAGTCTCAACATGATTATAAAAAAATTAATAAAATGGATTTCCATCCAGTTTTAAAAATATTTTCAACTCTTTAGGAAAAGAAAGAAAATATGGTGAAATTTCTCAAGTATAGAATGTAAATCGTGAAAAGAAGATGTCATAATAAGAAAAATAGGGAAGTGGTGGTTCATTGTACATTAATTATGTTGATAAAAATGGGAAGGAATATGAGTCTTAAAATGAAGGAATCCCATGTATTCCTCTAATGACAATTCTATTAAAATATAATTCAAATATTATTAGTATCATGCCTACAACATCATATTCAAGTGTGTCAAATTTTATATTTACTCTATGGAATGAATGGGATAAATTAGATATTCCCATGATCATCAATAAAAATAATTCATAATCTGATTAAGAATGAATAAGAATCTAATTATGATTAGTAAAAATGGGTATATTATTATCATTGGATTTTTTTACTTGAATAATCTCTGGTCCTTTGTTCTGACCATGTCCATCTGGATGATTCATTTTTTATTATTTCTATAATGGCTTGGGAGATATTTCTCCTATATAGTCTTATTTAAATATATATATATATATATCTATATCTATATGTGTATTTATTTATATTTATATATAAATATTGATATTAATATTCATTTTTGTATTTTTTTATATCTGTATACTTATTCTATTGGTATCTGTCTGTGTCTTTATTATTAATTAAATGAATATATATATATATATTAATATGTCTTTATATATATTATGTAGGTAAATAGCTATGTATCTATCTATATATATGTATATTTCTATTTTTTGTTTATAAATTTTTATGTTTATATATTTATATAAGTATATTTGTATTAATATATAATTATTCAGAAATATATAAATTTATAATTATACATATTTGTATTTATATACTTTTATATATGTTATTTAGAAAAATAGATCTTCATCTATTTATTTATATAATTATATTAATATATATATACACTTTAATGTAATATAATTTATAGTCACAAATATTTAATCAATGTTTTTATATATATCTACCTATAAACATATATATTACTACATTTTTATAAATTTATATGTAATTATATTTCAAAATGTATCATTTCATAATTTGTTAATACATTGGCCTTCCACCGAGGTGGCACGTTTATGGGTGTTGCAAATATGGCAAGACGAGGATCTTCACAAGTCCCAATTTTCATAGAGACGGGCTCCCATTAAAATTACAATTCCATTATTTCGACCAATTCATTGTCATTATCCTTTAACAAAGGTTGAGCTAACCATGCGGGGAACAATTGGTCTCAGTGGGTGATTGTGTGGGTTTAATGAATTCATGCAATCGGTCCATCTAGGTTATGACTTCTTCAGATGGTCTGCAAAGGGTTTATTCATGGTTCCATGAATGACTAACGACCCTGGTATCCCTAATTGATGGACCTTCTTTCCAAAGGCAGGCACCTGTTGGCTGACGATTTGGACAATGACATGTGAGGACTCTATTGATCGAGAGGATGGGAGGTCAGGCTCACAGCACCCTTCTGGGGGAGAATTGTTGCCTGTGTCGAGTCTCTCTTATATATTTATGTCGTGTTCATATGTTTATGAATCCTTGGTTCATTCCCGAAGAATGTGTCCATGGGATACCCTTGGTTTGCATAATTGTCGTGATCGTACATATATTTTATTCCATGGAGGTGATGATTACATATCCATATATTTCCCATTTTATGGGACATGTTTGGGTGAAACCTTTTGGAATGGGAACACTTTTGATCTCGGCGCTTATAGCATGCGTCCTACATATCATGATTTTTTTAGGAATCAGAGTTCTCATAGTTCATGATTTGTGGGTCTTACGCATGGGAGCTTCCCATTTTATAATAACAATTGGGTGGACCCTTTATGGATGTGTACCCTTTTGAGCTTAGGCCTTCTAGAAGGAATCCTATGTACCTGATTTGGTCAGGAATTAGAGTTCTCGTAGTTCAAAATATGTGTGTGATGATAATGAAATCCTCACAAACCTCTAAGACCAAGTGAGTCATACTCACTGTGATAAACAAGAGTATGTGAAATATTTAACAATGCACAAGCCTCTTACCCTGTTAGTGGGGGTGGGAGAGCCCGCGGTGGAAGATGTTAGGGAGAAATTGTGCGAGGGCACATAGCAATGAACCTTTCAACATGAAATAACGTTAAAGGTTATGCGGCCCTGACCCAGAATATTGGGCAGTTACCTCAGTGGGAGAGCCTCAGAGCATTTTCTAGGAAGGGGAGGCATTTTTTTTATTTCCAATGGATGGTGGAAACATAACCCCTTTTATTGTTCATTGTTCCTCAATTAATGAAAAACAAGTGATCACCCATAATCCTGAGAACGGGGAGGTTCACATCCGCATATCAGTATTAGAATTTGGGTTACTGTAGGAATTCATCCTTATAGGCATTTCAGAAGCCCACACCTTTGTTGGGAGATCCTCCATGACTCCAATTACCATGGGTATGTAGACTCAATAGAGCATGTTGATTTGCTTAGAGGCCTTATCATACAAGTCTGGTAGCTTTGGAAGAGCGTTTGGGCTATCACCGGAGAACTGGATATCAAAGTGATTATGGAGGACTAGATGGTAATGGATGGGTGAGATTATAACTAGAGGGAAAAATAACAAAAATCACTACATCCCGCATACTGGTTTCTCATGCAGTATGGGGATGGCTCTGCGTACCGTAGTGGAATGCGGTTAGGAGGGCCATCCGCGTACTGGTGTGGTATGCAATCATGGGTACCACCAACCACGTACCAATGTGGTATGTGGTTCACCTTTCCTCTTTGGGTTATATCTGTGTAGGGATTGGGTACGTAGTGCCAAGTTCAGCTTGCGCAGTGGTATGCTATGTGGAGCGCCATATTGATGGAGGATCGAGGTAATTACCATTAGCGAGAAATTCATCCTCCAGATGTCTTTGTTTATAAGTTTTCCAGTTCAGTTCATGGTTCTATTTTTATTATTAAATTCCCCAATTTTTATGGATCGAGGACGGCTGTACCTATGGAGGAAGTGGTTCATGGTTCATTCATTTCTAATGAAACAAGATTGAAGTCGAAGTGAAACCTTTGAGTTTTCCTCAAGCTTTAATCGCTTGTCCTTCCTTCTATTTTTCTCCACTATTAATCTTTGCATGGATCATCTTCTTATACTGTTCTATTTTATAGAGCATTGAAATGATCATATCTTCTGGGCCGGAGGCACCATTTGATGTGGCCCATTGAAGAAATTTTTTATCCCGCAGAACACTCAGTCTACTGAGGTTTCCAGAGACTTTGGTTCACGATAATGACTGGTGGAACCGTACTCATCTGTATAATCCATGAACTGAGGGGTTTTTATCATGGTACTCGGACCGTCCTCTGTGTGGTTCTTGGTTTTCCATTCTTGGTTTCCATCACTTCGTGTGCCAGATGTTCATGTACAGTCTCATATAAATGGAGGTCCGCGGTCCAAAATCACTGCGTACCATTCCAAGTGATGGTATGCAGGCCATTTGACCACATTAATTCCTTCATGTTCCGTCAAAGAAATGAAACTCAATTTGAGTCCCTTCTCCTATATAAACATATATATGTTCTTAATTCATTCTGAAATGAAATTACGGGGGTGTTTGCATCCCTTGGGGGGATTTTCAGGATCCTAAAAATTCCCCCCATTGGAATGTTGTCCTTTTAGAATGAAAAGGGCACTATTCCAATGTAGAAGAAGTCTTAGACTAAATGGGTTCGTGAAAGAGAATGTATACCATATTGGAGGGGATGATAACTATATATTGTGGCTCAGGTCATCTATCTTTTACCATTTCACTCGAAAAAAGAGCTTCTTATTTCCCAACCACCTCACTATTCATGTCCTAAGCTCTTTATAAATACCACATTCTTGAACAATTTTGTATGTTCTGCGAACTGATTTCCTCACCATTTTCCATCCCCATACCACATTTTGGCTTCCACAAATAGGACATTAGAAATTTATAACTTAAAATCCAAATTTCTCAGAGAATAATGCATCACTACAGATTTGTTTTCATACCGAACCTAGATCGAAAAACCTAACCTCAATAAATATTAATATAGACATAAATTTTAATCCACTACATCTGAAGGAGAACATAACTAAGGTCGAGGTTTGCGAATTCTATATTCCACAGACCATTCTGTTTGATAGAAAAAGGGTCACGGGCATTCCCCTCGTAGTCATTCCACATACCAGGGATGTCGTGGGGAATAAAATCTGCATAACCTAACTGTAGGCAGAGTAGCTTCCACATGTTATGATGCATACGGAAATCTCGTTCCACATAAAATTATTCTGAATAGTACACAGAGCCTTTTTTGGAAAATTTTTATGTCATTTATCCATTTTTTTCATATCATTTGCTAATAAATTCTTATCATACTGAAAACTCATCGGCTTCTGGATCATCCTATGTAAGATACAATGGTTGTTTCTCAGGATGCTGATAAATCAAAGAAGATGATGGCTACCATGGTGATGAATAAGGATGATACCCTTCATACGCACATCATTCCTCATGACATCTTTCTGATGGTCTTCTGGTCACAAGAGGTTATAGCATACCTTATATCCTTACAATTTCCACTCTACGGCTTTGGTCTTCCAGCCGATGTGCCACTTTCATTACCAAACACCAACCTCCCTTTTTTCCTCTTAGAGGAACCACATTATAATGATTTTTCTAATATTTCCTAAATAAGATAAGTCATTGCCACTCCAATTCTAGAAAACGTTTTCATATTGTGAGGTTTGGCATGAACTCAAGGAAACTTCAGGTGCCACAATGGCGTCCCAAGAATAGAAATTCGTGAATACCCATCCATTATCATCATTTCATGAGAAAATCCTAGTGGTGGGTAGAGCACCAAGTGGGATTGGCAGGCTCGAGGATGTTTCTTCGATGAGTGTGCTTGGGCGTTCTGGGTGCATCAGACCTCTCTGGAGTCCCCGATTAGTTGGAAGTACTGGGCTTGCAATAGGAAGCCTAGGTGTCTCAGTTTTCAACCTTCTATCCAGGAAATATCCTTCCGGATTTATTGTGTCCCTCGTGGTCCAGCACCAACACCTTTTATCTTCTACAGAGAGAAGTGGGCATCAGTTTGTGGGACATCTACCAGCTTGGAGGTCTCCTTATCCGTGGAGAGATGTACAACTAGTTTCTCCCAGTATCCCCAACATTCAATGACATTGATCACATGTCTCATTTAACAATGACTTTATTGGTCATGGTGGTTGAATCACTGGATCATCTCCTCGAATATCATCCCCTCATCCCATTCGAAGCATGGATAAGGTTATTATTGCCGATAGATGGGCCTAATCCGATGGTGCACCATCGTCGAACTCACCCAACTTGTCAATCCCGTAAGACTTCAGGGTCATACTGTGCTACCCTTGAATGAGGGTGGTATGCCAAATGGGAATCAGGGCTTCAGGACGACATTTCAAATGCTCTTAGGATAGAAGGTTTCTTCTCCATGTTCTAATGTGGATGTCTCTTCCCACCCAGTGACCTATATATTTGGGTTTGTGTCTACACTATGATGACGATGGCCATTATGGAGGTGGGTGGACCCATTAATTTTTCCCTTCCAACACTTCCCCATATTTAGGAATTTTTATGATAGATTCTAGAAGGCTGGCCTCCACATCGTCTCATTAGACAATTCCAATTCTTGTACGGGTGGATGGCGGAACACTTCCACTACTACGAATATCAGCATACTTCACGGGTTCCCCATATTGACTTTCATCTGGCCCTTCTCAAAATTTTGGCTATTTTTCCCTAAAGTCTGACTATTACAGATTCAATCAGGCTATTCATTGACGCTTCTCATTTCTCATTTTCACCGCATCCAAAAACACATGGATCATTGAGAGGTGATAGAGGAGGTTACTTTAGAGGAATTTTCATACCTCATCAATCAATGGGATGGTATGCTTACTGATTGTGTGGACTAAGTAGTTATTTGTGATCTATACCTCCCATACCGGTTTTACAGGAAGTTGGGATGCCTTTAACTGACTATATTGCTATAGGTTTTTCGACTAAGGGGAGAATCTCATCATGTGGTTCTCTATCAATAGTGTCTTATGATGATGCACAAAGGTTCTAATAGAGAGGTTATCATTACAAACACAATGGGTCCCACTATCCTATCACAGGAGTATGCCCAACTATGGGTCAATTGTTACCCTATGGGGATGCTGAAAGAACCAACTCAGATGGTATAGAAACCCTTGACTGTTTCCTATCCAATTCTTTCCCCTACAAAAACACTACACATTACCATCATCGTGTGAGGTGCAATAGCCATGCCATCTACTTCTGTACCATTAACAACCAAGATGGATACACCTCCTACTCCTACTCTCATTGTGAGAAGGTGCTCGACGCATCATCAAAAGCATCTGGGGTGGGATTCATCAATATAACCCATTTTACTGGGGAGCGATTCAGACTAACTCCCTCTTATCGATATTAAACAAGTTCATGAAGTGGCATGAACCAAATGAGCATTCCCAATCATTTCGAAGACCATAGTTAGTCCTCTGTATCCAGCTCCAGTGGCTGGACCATCTGAGGGAAAAGAGAGTCTCCTGCTAGGGGTGACCAGCCATAGGTCCCTCTCCACTCCTATGGCGATGCTTCCTGCTTAAAAACACATAGAAGATGGGGAGGATCAATGTTTTAGGGTCATAATGAGTCATCTAAAAGTCTTAAAAGAGGCATGGAGAAAGTTAGGTTCTCTGTTTTGGAGATACACTAGGAAAATTTCACTGACAAGGGTGACAATTTTCAGCCGTTATTTGGTGAGCTGGATTCTGGAGTCTTTGATTTTCTTCACCTTCACCTCATTATTTTCAAAATTTTAATTTCCTGAGAAGACCTATCCTCCTACGAGGACAAGATATCTAGGTTTAATTCTTACCATCACCATGTGGAAACCATCTGAGTTATTTGAAAATAATTTGATCATCTGACCGCCGAAGAGGTGAAGGCCCATGATTTGGTGGTGGCCCGAGAAGAGGAGATGTAGGAGTACGATGACCGCACAACCATGTTGAGGAAAAACTAGCCTCTTTGTGTTCCAATAATGATACCATCCAGAAGAAAGGGTGGGTATTTAATGTTGTCTTAGAGCGGTTTAACCCGACAGTCAAAGCCAAAACAGAGGAAAGAATATCTTTGGAGAAAACCATTGATGGCTCAAAACAATCACTCACTATTATTGTAGAAAGGTATAACCAGTCTCTATTGTAGCTCTGTCCCAATTTACAACATGTAGCCCCCCCTATTACTCTGGAGGGACTCTGAATTGGGGGTGTTCCTCCATTTTTGCTGAACACGATTAAACATATTTGGATTTTAAATATCTCTTCTCTGACTCATCATATCATCTTCATTTCAATGAAGTGTTTTTTATATACCATGATTGAAAATCAGTAAGCATAGACAACTAAATCGAGCTAAAATTTTTTCCTGAGCCAAAGGACTCAGAGAGCGTAGTTCGATTATTTCTAAGGCTGAATGGCATACCTCATGAACATTTATGTATTTTTCATTATTAAACTAATTATTACCTAAGTCTGCTTGGAAAATTCGTAGTGGGCATAACATGGCTCATGCTTAGGCTTCCCATTGTGGGATTCCAAACTAATAGGTTTTGTGCCTTTTCTGATGGCTCAATTTTTTTAGAGAACTGATACTCTAAATTTACCCAGAGGTTCCTTCATCATATTTTCCCTCTCGTGAGTCTAACATCTTCTTTTTTTATGACAGTTCATAGTCCTAGCAATAAAACATAATACTGATGTTTTAGGTCAAACATATTTGACCAAATTTCATGGGGTGGGACCCCAACTTGATACCATTAGTCATTATTGTCCTAGTGTCCTTTATAAATGGGTTAGGGATTTTTCATTACCCTAGATTTGTGGATTTTGGACATTCAAAATGCTTAAAAGTTTATTTTAGGCATATAGTGGTACAGAAATACTCTTATATTGATTACTTTTCCTTTGATTGGAGACCATTTCTGTGGGTGGCCTATTTAGATCCATTGGGGGATGATGTGCATAGTCAATCAATGGTGTCCCCAGGACACTGGCCTTCCATTTCTGATGGCCTGGGGGGATTTTCCAAATTAGAGATTTATCGTGATGATTGGAGCCACAATAGGTGATTGTCTTGAGTAGTGTTGTTTGAGAACATTATAAACATTCATATCATCCATTAATGTATAATTGTTCCCGCACACATCTTTCATGCATGAGGGGGATATGAAAAGTGGTTAGTTTGGTTAGAGTCTTTTTTTGTCTGGGGCACTGGGGAAGAAGGTGGTACATAAGCCGTAATCCATGATTATTTCAAATCATGGGGTGTAGCAATATGTGACTGTCATTGAGAATATAGAGGATGTAAAGGAAACACATAGAGGAAAATATTCATTTGATTGATGACCATTTTTATGGTGTCATATGTAGAGCCATCGAGGCATGATATGAATAGTCAAGCAACGGTTTCCTGAGGAAATTGTCCTTCCACCTTTGATAGCTTTTGATAATTATGGAGATTTGGAAATTTCTGAATACTGTGTCTGACATTCGACCAGGGTTTCCCCTGGTCACAAGAGTTGGATTTTTAGCTGAACTTCTTTAGGTAAACCCAGAATTGAGTGTGGAAACAATTAATTTTCATGTAGATCAACTTCGCAAATGCAGATATGATATATTTTAGAAACATAAAATGAGAGCAAAGGTGAATCAGGACCATATGTTTCGACATATCTAGGATGTGTAAAAGGAGGAAAATTGTAACCATGGATTTGAGGACCCTTGAATTAGGAGGGTAAGCATGAGGCTTAGAATCCATTAGGTGTACTAAGATAGGAGAAGACTCTTTTTGGGTCAAATTTTCACTTGATTGATGACCATTTGGGGGAGACATATATAGAGCCATAGGGGCATGATATGCAATCTCAATCATTGGTGTCCACAGAACAATGGGAATCCATACTAGATGGACATGGAGTGTTATGAGGATTTAGGATCTTACAATGCCTGGAGTTCGGAATATGGAAGGTGTACACCAGGACATATTGGGGACATTTTCTTGTGATTTTATAATGGAATTATGTCACCTACTAAGACCTAACCCATACACAGGGTGCAATATTTGTTCTATCATTGGGATACCCTGTCATTTAACATCATAGTTCTAGGACACGGGGTTCCTCTCAGGGGAGGAAACGGTGACATTCCATTTAAGGTTGTGATCCTAGGACAAAATTCTTGGTCTATATTCCCATAATGTCATGGCTGATCTATTGCTAAAATCCCTAAGCTCGCGGGAGGTATACTGAGGGTGAGAAATAAAGTATCAAAAGGTTTTCATGTCAATATATAATAATTGTGAATTGAAAAATATGGAAAAAATTTAGGCTAATTACATTATCTTGTTGTTAAAAATGCTGTGGTGAGGACAATTTTGGCCTTGCAGTTTAATGTAGTGCGGTGAGGATGATTTTGGACATGCAGTGTAACACTATGTTGTGAGGATGATTTTGGACTTTTTGTTTAACATCGTGCATTGAGGATGATTTTGGCCTTTCATTTTAATGTCATGCGGTGAGGATGATTTTGGCCTTGCAGTTTAGCATCCTACGGTGAGAACGATTTTAGCCTTAAAGTTTGATGTCATCTAGTGAGGATGATTTTGGACTTGAAGTTTAACGTCGTATGGTGAGGATGATTTTGGCCTAGCAGTTTAATGTCTTGTAGTGGGGACAAATTTTCCCATGCAGTTTAACATAATGAAGTGAAGATGATTTTGGTCTTATAATTTAACATCATGCTATGAAAATGATTTTGGCCATACAGTTTATCGTTGGTGGTGAGGACGATTTTGGCCATAAAAAATTCTTCAAAAGTTTCAGGTTAATTGCAGTCAGTGTGTTTTGAAATTCATTAGATGTGAGTGATCACAGAAGGTGTAAACCATAGTCCTGGGGGAGACATGAATCACGAGGGATGACAGGGGGCTTAAAATCCATTGGGTGTACTGAGGTAGGCGAGGACTCTCCTATGTAAGAATTTTCCTTTGATTGTCGGCCATTTTTGTGGGCGACAAATGAAGAACCATCGTGGAAAGATAAGCATATTCAATCAATGGTGTCCATATGACACTGGACTACCATCCAAGATGGCCTTGGATGATTGTGAGGATCCATGTTTTCCCAAGATATGGAGTGTTATGAACTAGTAAGGTATGCATGGGAATGGGATAATACACATACCATGGTTAATAGTGATGTTCATGGAGCTTCCAATTAGTTCTAACCAGTGTATTGGGAAAAATGGGCAGTTTTTGCTGGTGGCTGGGACCGGATGTCGAATTTGAGCATCGCTACGTATCCCGTGAAAGTAGGATTCATGACCCACGTAGTTCATGATGTATCCTACAAAATTTTGTTCGACATGTTTGGGACACTTAAGGGTGTTTGGATTTTACTTAATATGGGTTCCAGACCTACCATACTCCTATATGGTTAATTTGAGTAATAGAATCCCTACCACTGATCCTAAGCTCACGTGAGATATAAACGATGTGAGAAACGAAGAGTTATAATGGTCACTTTTACGTATTTGGCTAGAGAGGGGCATTAATGGGGCATGAATTCAACTCATAGTTTAACGTCATAGAGTTTATTCCTTTACATGGGATCATATATATGAATCTTGGTTTATGGACGTAGAGTTTAGACCATGGCATTGAGAGGACATTTTTATGACTCATTGTATAGGGTTGTAGAGTTGGACCAACAAGTAGAAACATTTTTTAAGACTCATATTATAGGGTCGTATATCTTAGACAATCATTTTTTTAACTCATATTTTTTGGTCTTAGAGTTTGGGCCTTAATATGGGGCCTTTTTTATGACTCATAGTTTAACGTCATAGAGATTAGACCGGCATTTTTTAACTCATAGTTTAAGGTCTTAGAGTTTGGACATTAACATGGGAGCATTTTTATTAATCATAGTTTAGGGTTGTAGAGATTCGACCATGACATTGGGAGCACATTTTTTTGAGCCCTAGCTTAGGGTCGTAGAGATTGGGCCAACACGTTTGGACATTTTATATGACTCATAGCTTAATTTCGAAGAACATGGAAATGCATTTTTTACGCATTTTTTATGGTCATAGAGTTTTTACCGTAGCATGGGATCAATTTTTTATGACTCATAGTTTAACGTCGTAGAGAATGGAATTTAATTTTAGTAACTCTTAGCTTAAGGTCCTAGAGTTTGGACCTTAACATGGGATCATTTTTTACCTCATAGTTTATGGTCTTAGAGTTTGGACAATATCTATGGAATTTTTCTTTACTCATAGTTTATGGTCTTAGAGTTTGGACATTGGCAATGGGGGAAATTATTACTCATAGTTTAGGGCATAATGCTCGGACGAATACATAGGAGAAATTTTTATGAATCATTGTTTAATGTTTTAGAGCATGTAATTTGGCATGGTCTTTTTTACGTGAAGTATTTCTTTAGAAACAATGCATTTATAGGAGACGGGATGAGCTACCCGTCCATTGATATTAGCGCATACGCTCTATTAAAATAGACACAATGTATGACATATGATCCTTACCACATTATTTCAAGATTCGGGGGACTCTTCCCCAGTATAATCACGTTTATGAGGACGAACACGATTTATCATTCGATTAAATACTGAAGGAGAAACTATTTTTTAATGGCTTGTGCAATCTGGGATTGGAAGATTTTTAAATGGTACAGAGTGTGCTGCCTATTTGAGTCAAATCGATCCAATTAATCAAATGTTCTCTAGGATTGGTCATCCATGGACAATTTATCACAATGGGACACATGAAGTGATGAAACTTGGATTTTTATAGGAAACACCGCCTCTGACCTGTATAGTAGTGAGTATGGGGTTTTTCTGAGTGGAGGTGCGGGTTGTGTTTTGGTAATCCCACCAAGCATGAAGGATCTTGACTGGGCATGATTTCATATCCTTTTCACCCATCTTATTAAGAATATTGGACGTGGTCTTTTTGAAAGCTCTTTCATCCAATTTTCCATTGTGTATTAGTGGGATGACTAGTTGATGTTGATTCCATATTTCTAGTACATGTTATCCATCAGCGTAGTGTAGAATTTGGCTCCGTTTACCATCAAATTTGTATGAGGGACACCACATCTGGGGATTTTTTGGCCATAAAAAAGATGATGATTTTTTTCCTCGACATCATTAAGGGTTATGGATTAATACCATTTAGAAAATAAGTTAGTTGTTGTGAGTATATACATGAAATTAATGTCTGTATTTGGTGGATATGATCCCACAACATCCACCCCCATGCAATTAATGACAAGAAGTTTTTAGCTGCATGAAGCAACATCAGAGGGTGGTGTATGAAATTAGCATGAACATGGAAAGAATGGCACTACATAGAGAATACGGTGCAATCCTGTATCATGGGGGGCCAGTAATACCCAAGCCACTGAATTTGTTGATTGATCTTGGTTGCTGACTGGAGTCCTCCACAGGCTCCGGTGGGAACTTCTTTAATGATTGGAGTAGTCTATTCTCCATCAATGCACCTGATAAGGACTCATTCAAGGCCTCATTTAAAGATAACCATCTCTGGGTTCACCCCATTATAAAGTTTAAATGTTACTTTCTTTCTTCCGACAGGCTCCCATTCAGCCCTAACTGGTGGGAGTTCCCCGTTCCGAAGGTAATTTGTGATGGATATCATCCAAATAGTGGTATGACCATAAGGTATAACAATAAGTCAAATTTCATCAATTTCCTCCATATTTCTCTAGATGAATAGAAATACCATATGATGGTGAATAATGATAATGATTGTTTCATCCCGGTCTGGATCGTCCATGGTTGTGGCTGCATTTTCTAATGTGTCAGCATGAGTAATATGTGACCTTGGGACATAGTCAATAGTGGTTCATAGGAGAATTATACCATCAATGCTTTAATATGGTTCATTAAGGGCACCAACACTTCTTTCTTAATAGCATAGTAACCCTAACCAAGTATTATTACTAGATATGAATCACCCTTTATTTTTAGGTGTTCAGATTGAACCTTGGGTGGAAATTCCAGGCCTTCAATAAGGGCCTGATACTATGCTTCATTGTTCATAAACCCTTTAGAAATAAAGAAATAGCCAGGCTAGATGGCCTTTTAGAGTGATATGAGTACAACTCCCAACCCCACATTGTTGAGCTTGGGATCCTCCAACCTTTTTCCTCTTGGGGATCTGGAATCACAATCGATGTACATTTCCCACATATGGGGGTTCTCTTGAATGGAAAACACTTCTTCATCTAGAAGATAGTTATTAAATAGTGCCGTTTATTTCTAGGGGTGATCGGCCAGGAAGTCTGCTAATGCCTTGCCATTGTTGGCCTTCTGGGGCCTGAACCGTATTTCAAACTATTGCAGGATGACCGCCCATCGTGATAGTCTCCAATTTAGCATGGGACAGTTGAGGATATACATGAGATGGTTTCAGCGGGAGACCATGTGGACCTCATGGTGTTGTAGGAACTGCATGCACTTCTGAACTACAATGATTATGGCCAAGTAGTTTTCTTCAATCCTTGAATACCATGTTATGTTATCAATCATTCTTCGGATGCAGTAGTAGAAGGTTTTCTCCATGTCAGTAACATTTTTCTACATGACTAAGGCACCCATTAACCATTCCAGGGAAGATAGATAAAAAATGAGCAGTCTCCCTCAACTGGTGGAATGAGCACTGGTATTATTATCATATATCATTTGATGTTGTCAAATTCTTATTAACAACCATTATACCATTCATACGTAACTCCATTATTAATTAGATCGGTGAAAGGTTAACATTTACCTTCTAGGTTTGCTATGAAGTGCAGAATGTAGGCGAGGTGCCCCTAGAGACCACACAGCTCGGTGATGGTATGATGTGGTGGTATTCCCTGAATGGATTTTGGCTTATCGAGGTCAACATCGATTCCCCGATGACATACGATAAAGCTGAGAAATTATACCAAGGAAATACCAAAGGCACATTATATGGGATTCATCTTTAAATTGCATTGTATCAATTTTTTGAATATATTTTCATGTTTAGCGACGTGGTTTGAGAGATGGTGTGATTTAACAACCAGGTCATCGACATAACACTCGATGAATTTTCCCAAAAAGGCATGATGATGTGATGCATGAAACACTTATATATGGCACTGACATTATTTAGACTGAATGATGACAGGTTATAATAGAACATCCCCTGAGGTTCCCTATTAGTGGTAATTTCTTCATCTCCTTGGTCCATCAAGATTTGATTGTATCTAGATTTATTCTCTATGGTGGAGAGGGCTTCGTATAAAACTTTTTCATTGATAGAAAATTTTGTGATTTGGACCGGGAAGTCATATTTTGGGAAATTTTGATTAAGGTCCCTAAATTCAATGTATATTATAATATGTCCATTCTTCTTTTTGAAAGGGGCTCTGTTGGCCAGCCAGATCGGATATTGGACCTCTCCTATATTGTTGGCTTCCATCATCTTTCCAACATCAGCCTCTATTTTAATAGCATACATTAGGTGGGTCATTCTGGCTATCTGTTTATATCCCCATTGATCTTTTGGTAAGCCCAGATGATGTGTGGAGACTTCATGATCATGGTCTAGAATCACTGTGTAATTCCAGCAAAAATGTCTGAATTCTTTTTTAGAAAGGAGGAATAAGCATCTTGTACATCAACAGGCAAGCCAACACTGATTAACGTGGGCCGCATGTCATTTTTTTGTCCCACATTTATCTCCTTAAGTTCATCTATGGTGGTAGAAACACCTTCTTCAAATACATAAGTGGAATCTTTGAGGTATTCTTCCTCTTCTTCTTAATAATGAACCTCTTCCCCTTCTAATGGAGAAATGATTTTTGAGATAACTTCTCCAATATTTGGAAAGAAATAGTGTTCTTCCTTAGTGTGTGTGGAAAAGGTAGTTTGATGTCCCAATGATTGGATGTGAGCATATTCAACATGTATTTCCTTGAAAACTTGGGAGTCAACACGTTCTTCTATTTCATTGGAATTGGTGGTTCTTGAAGAGACCTTGCAGACATCTGAGTCTGTATTATGACATGAAATTATGCATTCAACATGGTTGATGGGAAGTACGTACTCCTCCCATGTTTCTGGAAGGGCTCAGAGGAAGCGATCTCTAATCCATTCGGGGCATTTATCCATTCAACGTCGTTAGAAGAAAGAGGTTTTTATTCCGACTCATAGAACCCCATGTTGATGTAATGCAACTCATAGAACTAAAATTTGTATTATCGGTGTGCAATGTCCCATTTCTAATATTAGTTTAATATTTATAATAAAGATGTTATGAGAACGGAATTGTAGAATGCTGATGCATCCATGGCCTCCCAAAAAAAACAATAAAAGTCGTACTTTTCCACCCCAGTAAGAACGCGGAATATGATATGAGATCTTTGACCCATGTTTTATGCATGATGCTACCCACCAATTTATGCGCTCTTTTTTCGTATCCCTGTAGAGTTTTAGTGTAGGATGTCATGCTATCTTCATCATATCCTTGTTGAAGAAGTGTTCTCAGTGGGAGAATGTTAACTCCATATCAATATTCAATGAAGATCCTCTGAACATCAATTACATTTATCTTTTTGGACACATATAAGGAATTAATTTTCCCTTTCATGATGAAATATTTTATCCTTGTCAGTGAAAGAGACGATGACATGACATTATTTTGGGCTTGTTTCGATTTGGTAGTCTTCAGCCACTTCTAATTCAGCCTCGAACTCATGGAGACTCAGAAATGCTTCGATGAGTGCCTCCTTAATATTAGCAGACAAACTCCATACATCAAGGATTGATAGATTTGCTGGTACTAAAACAAACTTCTTTAAAATTTCATACTTCTTATCCTATGGTTGGCATATCCCTACTTGGGGTTGCTATTTCAGAGACACTTTAGGGGCCTTAGATTTAGATGTAGATGGTTCAGCCTCGGTAGTAGGAACTGGCTATGCTGGAGTCCTTTCCAAATTTGGCCGGACTGGTCTTCCCGTATACGAGGGGAAGTTCAGTAATTTTTCTTCCCCTAATGGATATTCCAAGATGAATGGTCTTGGGTTTTCTCTAATGGGGGCAATGGAGAATTCTGGTTTTTATTGCATCTACCAGAGGGTCCTTCCCTAAGTTTTTGCAATGTTGACAATTTGACTTGTGGCCTGGCTTAGAATTTGGCTTTTTTCCATGACCATGCCTTCTGAGAAACCCCCAGCCACTACGGCCCCTTCCTCCGGATCTCTATTTGGGGGTGGGGAATTTGGGTTTGTGGCCATAGTATTTATCATAAAATTTGTACATCAAGTGAATGACATTAATGGATACGAAGACTAGTTCTAGATCTGATACTATTCCTATCTAACTACCCCCTTCTGATGGTATAATTTTGTGGGGCGGTGCCCGTTGTATCCTTTGGCAGGGCAGTGCCCGTTGAACCATGATTTTTGTCATGAAGTCCAAAGGATTCAAAATTGACTATGGATTTGGTTCCAAGTCATCTTATTGCACTTTATTTCTACCATTCTAGACTTTAGGGGATCACGGGGTGGAGGAATGTGGTTGTACTGTTTTAGGAGCTTTTGGGGGAATAATATTATGTTTCAACTTGGAGGAAGTCATGGACTCAGTTGATGGTCTTCTCGGACATCTATTTGTCAAACCATTTCTCCTTATTTCCACCAACAATTTTCCACTCTTCATCATATCTTGAGTCGGTGGTAGAAACATACACCACTTGTGTGGGTAGTGGGCCCAACATGAATTTTCCAGAATCCACCATTATCTGAAAGAGATCCTTGAAAACAAATAATTTCTGGATGGCATGTAATAGTATCCGGTGGTATGGAAAATAATTTGGAAAATAATCGAGACCTACTTCATTGGCTTGATTTTTTCCTGGTAGCTGAAGTAGATTTCAATTCATGGCAAGAATGAAATTGTACCAGACCTGGTCGTCTCGAAAAAAATAAACTCTATTTCTTCATTCTATGAACTAATTTCTTCAATCACCCTGTCTCTCATCCTGAGGAGGTGGGGGTGGATGTTGGAAACTAGGGGGTCCTGCACGGTTTGGTGGGGGCCTCATAACTGGGGTTGTTGCTGTGGTGGATTAAGCATGATAGAAGCCGCATCATCTTTTCGGGTTCTCTTTTCAGGGGCCGATGGGGCCACTCAGTACATAAGGTTTGTCCTTTATAAGGAGTCTTATAGCCTCTTAACAATGGGAAACACGTCTATAAACCCACTTGTGTACTTCACTAGGATAAGTGGCATTCGTAATTCATCCCGAAGGTCATCGAATCACATGTAAAGCATCTCATCTGGTGGGAGTGGCCGGTTCAGGGAATATGTCAGGCCTTTCCATCTAGAAATGAAGTTTGAGACTCTCTCATTCTCTCGCTGCATGCAGTTCATGAGATCACTGGCCATCATCTTGGGTAGCGTCGAACTGAACTGGAAGGGAAAATGATGTTGGATGTCCTCCCATCGAGTAATTGAATTAGCTGGTAGGCTAGTATATCAGTCGAATGTTGAGCACTATAGGGTTCGTATGAAATACAAGACTTTAGGGATTCTTGCTGCTCTTGAGTACCCATCATGGGATCAAAGTAAGAGGTATAGTACATAAAATTTTGTTCGGGGTCCCCCGATCCATTGAATACTTGGAATACTGTGTTCTCATAGTTTGGTGGTGGTGGAACATAGCTCACCCACTCGGGGTAGGGTTTGTGCTCTACATGTATCGAAGCAATCCGCCCCTTAATGGATTATAGTCAGGCTGTTAGCTGCTCGACGGTGTTTAAGATCTCTTGATTCATATAATGTTGGGGATGAGCATGAGCTGGTGTAGCATGGGTCATGATTTGGAAAGCTGAGGCAACTATAATTTGGGGTGGATGCCCACCTGGGGCATCATTTGTGGATTTACCTGGATATATTATAGTGGCCTTCCAAATGGGGGGGTTGTCTTGATATTCTTCCAGTCCTGGGTTGAACAGTCTTCCGAGCTTGGATTCATTAACTTGAAGGAGTGCATGTGGTTTTGGAACCTTTTCTTGGAGCACCTTCTAATGTTCCACATAGGGAATATATCCGGTGAGATAACTCCTTCTACATAGCCCAACATTAATTCGTCCTATCTCATTAATTTTTTCCTCCTGCATGGGGATCCATTCCTCAATGGTGAGGGACACACACTAACGGGGTTGAGGAGGTGGGTCATAAACGAACATGGATTATTTTTCTATTTGATGTATTTTCTCACAGGGGGGGTAATGTTGGATTGACTGAGAAGACACCCAGATATTGAACAACCCTCTTGTTACAAGTATGCAGACCCTCATGATTTGTGTGGAATGCCTCTGGGATGGAACCATCTTCATTTGAATCTTCTCACATTGTGTTAGTTTCTGTGAGATTAGTGGGGTTAATGCTTACCACATTCAGTTAGGCATACCGCATTGGGGGTGGTGTGCCCGGAGCTGAATGGTAGGAAGGCTTATGGAGCCCTTTATTGGATTTCTCCTTCCCTTTTGCAGAATTATTTTGTCGTGTCGACAAATATTGAACCTAATGGATCCATGGTCTTACCTAGTAACCCACCTTTGTCATGAATGGAGCAAACCACGAGAAGGGGTTTAATGGGTCACTCCCATATCCATCGTTCTTCCTAAATTGTGTAAGACAGATGTCCGTCGTGTGGGGATTTGAAGTAAAAATTCCCCCACCGAAGCATGCCGGGGTATACCAATTCTCTGGCCGATGCATTACATCAAATATTTGTTGGTCTTTAGGGGCAATTTTGATTTAAAATTTCCCAAATCCATGTGGGTTGGGGTTATTCCTGTATTGCGGTAGTAGCTGCCGCTATTTCCTCCATTTAAATTTCACATACTCCCACACAGTTGTAAGATGTGTGTTTCATTGGGAATGAATGAGGTCTATGGTATTTCAATGAAATTAGCATTGCTACTGGTTGGCTTCCCCTAGGCGGGAAGCCTTGTGGATGTTCACATTCTGCTGAATTAGATGTTTTTCAATGGATTGATCACATCAGACCTGAAGCTTTTGAGTCCTACTCTGGAATGATTTTGGTTGAAAATCCCATATTTCTAGCCAAGGGGTTTCATTTGATTATGTCACTGGGTGATGAAATTTCATGATGTCATTTTTATTGGGGAATGCTAGATGGGGAATGGGGTGAAGTGTAATGTTTCATTATCTCCCCACCCCTGAATGTAAACTCCATCTGAGGTGTTACAAATGAGGTGATGAAATTTATGCAGTCCATGGTGACAGGACATTTCAAGGTTTTTCATTTTCCTTTCTGATTGTGGATACCTTGAGTACGAGTGGTATTCCAATTCGATCAGATGGTGAAGCTCCCCTATTGTGTTAACATGGTCTGTGTACCCTTTATAGGGTATTAATTTTTCTTTCAGCATTCCAAGATTTGTCTACTTATTGAGCTAAATTTCATGCATGTATTCCCCAGACCATTCCACTGGATTGTCGAAGTGATGTGCGGTCGTTGGCCAATACATCATTGGTATATTTTCCTTATGTAGTTGTCATCTCACAAGAAACATATCATGTTATTGTTCTTTCAGATGCTCCTCTACTAGATATGCCCAACTCGGCTGGTTGGTATTAATTTTGTTCCATGAAACTGGGCTGGTGGGAGCCTTGTCAATTTGCGGATGCCATAGGGCTGTCTCAAGAAATGAGCGTGGCCCCAGGCCATCATTTTTTTGAGAATGAATATCACTATTTATATACGTAATTTCTAATGTGTCCAACTCCATTCTGAGTGCCACGAAATAGGAGGGATTTCTCATATTTGTTCAGGAAAGGGGATAACCTTCTTGTCAACTTATGTTTTGATTATGGGGAGGACATCTGCAATTGGTGTTGTGATGGTGAGAGCTGCTTTTGCAACATGATGCCCGACCGTGGGATGTTTCCTTTCTGCGTATACCCTGAGGAGGACCATGAGGGCGGTCTGTAGCATGGGTAACACCTTCAGGCTGCTTAACATCACTGTGAGGATGACCTTGGCAACAACAATAATTGCGGGGAGGGCCTTCAACATGATCGTCATTATGGAGAGGACTACCATCATGACTTGATATCTAGATGTTGGGTGAATTTCTATAGTGTATATCTCGAGGAGGACATGGATGATGTACTAAAATGATCAGAGGACCTTCTCGTTGCTTGAAGTTAGTATTGGGAAACCTTCCAACCAACTGTCATTGTGGGGAGGGCCTTCCCAATGACTGCCATCATGGAAAGGAGTACCATCATTACTTGATCTGTGACTATAAGGATAAAAATATCTATAGTGTATACACTGGGGAGGACTATCAGGGCGAATGGCAGAAAGGGGAGGACCTTTTTTCTTTATGATCTTCAAGTCTTGGGGATGGATTCCCCAATGCCCATCAAGAGATATGCTCACGAGATCAATCATTCATGACCAATGTAGTAAGAACCCCATGGGTGCTCTTTTTAGGACCTTCAGGGATGCTGGTAGCAACATTGCAGGGAAGTCCTTCAAAATAGATACTACCACTTAGATAATTTGTTAATGGAATGACATGGTCTTGATCATTTTTTGATATGTGTTTGAAGGTGTTGAAAACCCCTGCTTCCAGCAACATAGGATCATGTATGTGATCTTAATATTCAGGTTTCCTTTGGCTCTTTACATTTTTGGGCGCTCTCTTGTGGGTAATCGGGACCTTCTTCTATTGGTAATGGCTTTCATATACGGGTCCCAATCTTGTTGGGTATCATGATGTCGTTGGGATACATCGACGAGCATCTTGAGTTTTACAGGGATATAAGTCTTCCTAGAGCGGCCACAAGTTGGACCGGCGTCCCGCAGTTGGGACGCATAGTTGTTCATGATCAAGTTTTCCGTATGTCACATGATATTGTTGTTGACCGTCCAAGAATAATTTAGGGATGCATAACTGTTGTATAGTGACTAAGTCATTTTATAAGTGATTCATTCCGTTCAAGAAAATCAGGTTGTGGGCTCGATTTCTCGACATTGCCTCCAATGCAATGATATCATGTCATGTTTGGAGGATATGGTCTGGAATCAACATTTAATCTTCCATCATTTCCAAGATGTGTTGAGATACATATTTGGATGGAAAAGGTTTGAAGGCCCATTCAGATGTCAGAGCAGAAGTCTATGCCTACTTCAGGCTTCCATGAGTTGCTAGTAGATACTTGAAGTTCTCCTTTTCCGGGACAGAGGAATGAGTCTGTCGCCAGTTGTCTTCTCTGGATTCTACCGTATTTTACTGGTTGTCTTCATATTCATGAGCTGAGATTTCCATCTAATCTCCTACTGAGGTATTTGTCTCATGGGCTTTGTGTACACCCCTAGAAATTTGACTCCACTCTTATTTTTTGCCTCCTGATATGGATGGAGGGACTGAAGTCTATCAGTAGGTATGTGTGGCTCCGTATAGGTGGGTGCTTTCTTATTTGGATGGAAGGCTTGTTATACGTTGGCATATATTTCTGTCTGACTATAGTTTTCTACACTATCCGCATGGCGGGACTGGCGAGCACTATCATAAAGGTTCATGGTCTCATATTTTTCCACGCTACTTCTGTGGTGGACTTGAGTGGAGAGGGAAGAGTTGTGTGTCTGACTGTTGAACTCTATCGCATTAGTACGACTGAGCTGCTCCATAGAAACCATGGTGATAACATGTACTGTGTTATATATTCTCTGCCCTTGTCAGGAATCCCGAGGGGCCTAGGTCCCTTGGACATTGGTAGGTTCCCTTGAAATAATTTCCTCCTCAGATGGAGGAGGCATGGTGGTCCGGTGTCGGCGGTGAAGCTCTATAGTAGGAGCTCATGGGTAGGGAACTTGTGGAGTTGAGATGAATTCATCATAATTGACTTCACCTACCTCCCTAATGTAAGGGAGGTATTCATTGTCTCATTTCGGGTACAGACTCCTGAAATTGTTCGAGATGACCAATGAGACCTCCAGGTGTTAGGGTTCTGACATTGGCTGAATTGGCGGCTAGTGGACATTTGTAGACTGGAGGGCTTGTCTTGTATTGTCCATCATGGGTAGAGTACCGTTTTGGTGGTAATCTCTAATCAGAATATTGGACAACCAACATTGAAGATTCTAGGTAGACGAAGGGGTCTTTCTCTTCGTTGAGGCCCAGGTTTCCCACGAGATAGCTAATGCATGCATTTTCATGGATTGTGGGGTTGTTGTTTGGATCAAAGGTCACTCTCAAGGAACCTACAATATATTTATGACATATAAACCACTAAACATCATCAATTATTCATTACATTAAATACATGCATATTTGAAAATTTTGATTGGCCCACTTCCCTTAAAAAAAATTTGTGGGGAAAAGGGGCCTGAGTTGGGTGAAACCTCAACCTTTGTTAAACATACATTTCGAGTTCACCATTTTCGTTCTGCCTCTGAGGTGGATCATTTTGTTCATACCAGGGAGAAAAAAATGTTATGACTTGTTTTATCCTTATATATTCTATCATTGATGGTAGAACCGCCACCTTTGTTATGGATTCGTGTTGGGTTCACCATTTTTGTTCCGCCTACGATGTGGCACGTTTTGCACATATCGGGGAAAAATTTTCTGACCAGCTGTATCATTTCATCTTTTATCGTTGTGGGTAAAACCACCACCTTGGCTCAAGATTTACATCGGGTTCACCATTTTTTAACCTCCTACAATTTGTTGTGCTTACTGGAAGTGCAGAGATAGAACCACGAGGATCAACACTCGTCCCATTTTCAACAAAGGCTGGCTCTTTTTGAAATTACCATTCCATTATTTTGACCCGTATAGTTTCATTATCGTTAAAATATATTTGAGATAACCCTAAGTGGATATTTTGGTCCTAGAGAGTGATTGTGTGAGGGCTACACACTCAAGAAATCTGTTCTTCTCGGATATAACATCTGTGGATGGTCTCTAATGGGTTTATTCATGGAACCTCGAATGCCCAACGACTATGGTATTTATGATTCATGGACCTGCTTTTCATTGTAGGTGTCCATTGGTTGATGATTTGGCCAACAACACTTGATGACTCCATTGGTCGAGAGGACGGTAGTTCAAGCTCACAACACGCTTCTGGAGGAGGATTGTTTCCTATTTCTCGACTCCCTTATTGATTTAAATCATGTTCATATGTTCCTGAATCCTTGGTTCATTTCCAAAGAGTGTGTCCACGGGCTACCCTTGGTTTGCAAGATCATCGTGAACATACATTTGTTTGAGGCCTCGGAGATGATTCTGACTTATCCATATTGTACCCATTTGATGGGACATGATTGGGTGGACCCTTTTGGAATGGGCACCCTTTGGAGCTCTGTCATTCTGACAGGCATCCTATGTAACCTAATTTGGTTAGGAATCAGAGCTGTGTAGTTCAGGATGTGTGGGGATTACACAAGGGATCTACCCATTTGATAATCATCATTAGGTGGACGCTTTATGGATGGGAATCATTTGGAGATTAGGCCTTCTGGAAGGCATCCTATGTATCCTAATTTGGTCAGTAATAAGAGTTCTCGTAGTTCAGAATAGGTCTGTTCTGATGTTGTTATCCTCACAAACATCTAATTCCACATGAGTCATACTCAGCGTGAGAAACAATAAGAAGTGAAATATTCGAAAATGCACATGCCTCCTCCCCTGTTGGTGGGGGAGGGAGAGCCAATTGTGGAAGATGTCGGGGTGACCGTGGGACAGGGTATGGAGAAATGAACCTTTCAATGTGGAATGACATTGAACATCACGAGGCACTACCTTGGATGATTTCAGACTCACTTCAGTGGGAGAGCCCTGATGCATGATCTATGATGGGGAGGAGATTCGTACTCACCAAAGGGGGGGCGAACATAACCCCTTTGACAAATCACTACTCCTCATTGAATAGAAAAGTAGGTGATCACCCATAATCCTGAGAACATGGTGGTTTATATCGGCATCCCAAGGTTAAACTCTAGGATATCATGGGAATGTAGCCTTAGATGCATTACCAATGCCCAAACCATTTCTTTAAAGGCCTTCGATACTCCTCTTACTGTGGGATTGTATACTCAATGGAGTGCACTGATGCACCCTACGGCCTGATCATACAGGTTCAGTGGATTTGGAAGTGGATTTTCCAAGAACTGGATAACTTGGTAGCTAATGGATTATGGAGGATAGGAAGGTAATGGATGGGTGATGTTGGAACAAGAAGGGACAAAACCAAAAAAATCCCCCAATCCTTGTATTAGTTTCTCATGCGGGTTTGGGAAGGCTCTGCGTACCATAGTGGTATGCAGGTAGAAGGGACATCTACGTACTAGTGTGGTAAGTGAGCATGGATATCTCCAACCATTTACCAATGTGGTATAGAGATCACCTAGCTACATTGGTTTATATCCATGTAATGATTTGGCCTGTGGCATCTTCTTCAGTGCGCAAAGCGGTATGCTACGTGGAGAACCATATTGTTGGAAGGTCGACAAAATTACCGTTTAGTGGAAATTCATCAGTGAGAATTCTTTGGTTCACAATTTACCTGTTGGGATCAAGGTTCTAATTTTATTACTCAATTACACCATTTTAATGGTTCGCAGACTACTGTACCTATGGGGGAAGTGGATCATGGTTCAAGCTTCGCCGATGAAACAAGATGGAAGCCGATGTGAAACCTCTGAGTTTTCCTCAATATTTCATCTTCCATCCTTCCATAAATATGTCTCATCTCTTAATCATCGTGTGTTCCTTACTCTAATATTGTGATAATATTATAGAGAATTGTAATGATCAAATCGACTAGGCATAGAACACCATTTATAGAGGCCCATTGAAGCAATATTCTATCACGTGAAAGACTCAGTAAATGGGGGTTTGTGGAGACTATGGTTAGAAATAATGGTTTGGGGAACCCTTCTCATATAATTAATCCATAAGTTTATGGATTCATGTAATGGAATGTAGATCGTCTTCCATGCAGTTTCTGGTTTGCCTTACTTGTTGGCCAGCACTTCACAGGCCAGCGGTTCGCAGACAGTCTTGCATACCTGGTGGTTCACGGTCTTTCTTCTTCACGTATATTTCCCTGTGATGGGACACTTGTCATTCGATGACATGAATTCTTTATATTTCCATCAAATATATGTAACTCAATTTGAGTCCCTTCCCCATGATAAAATTATAGAAGTGCATAATTCCTTCTACAAAGCGATTATGGGGGTATTTTCTTCCCTTGGAGGAATTTTTTAGGACCCTACATACATATATATATTTACTTATCATAGTTTATATAATTATACTATGTTATTTTTGGTCACCACATGAAGTGTTTCGTGGAATGGTAAATATTTTATATAATAAATAAGATATAAGGTGTTCAAATCTCACATTTCACATATTTAAGTCTTATTATCTTATAATAAATATAATGAAATAACAATAGAATTATAAGTAGGAATATATAAGTAATAATTAATGATTAATTGATAATAAAAAATTAATAATATATCAAAAAATAAAATTCATTGTTTTTAGAAACATTTATTAAATCAAATGTGAAATGACTTTTTAATTCCATTAAAGAATAATATAGAAATTATTTTTTCCTCCTTATGTAGCAGAGATTATAAAAAACAGCATGAAATTATTTAAAATCCACTGAAAACAACACAAATTGGATTCCTTTATGTAGTGTGATTATTTCATAATTCATGACATTGATTTATATGAATACATCATGCAGTATAAATTTTTATTGAAACCCTTTTCATTTCTAAAAAATTCCAATGTTGTTCATATAAAAAATAGAGCATCATAAAAGCAAAACATTCTTGTCATGTCTTTGACCAATTGGAAGTATTTCATATAATATATATTTCGCTGAATAAAAATAATGAATTGAAAAATATTATATATTCTAGGCTTAATGTGTGACCACCAATGAAAAAAACATCTTGTTCAATGTTCTGTGTGTTTTCAATGACTAAACTAGGAGTAATTCTTTGTTAGAAATAGATTATGAATATAAATCTATTTTTCATTGATGCATAATTTTTTTGGAAAAGTAGAAATATCACTATCATAGTCCACTTTGATTTAGTTTATTTAAAAGAAATATGTTACTACAATTTAAATTTTTTATATCTATTATAAAATATTCAAAATTTTCATTTATTTTGGATATAACAATTTAATATTCATTACTAATTTTTTTATAATATGGATATTAGTAATATTTATATAATTATGTGTACACAAATTATTATAAATATCATTGACTTAATATTAGAATTACATTTTATGTAAGACACAATGATATAATTTTGATCAACTACAAAAAGTATTTATTATTTTATTCATAATGTAAATAATTATGGTTGATTGTTATTTTCAATGATTTAGTGAAAAAATTGTTTTCAAATTTAGATTTATCTAGTGTATTGATTTATGAGTAATGAATAATTATGTTGGACTTCTCTTTATATAAAAATCATAACCACTATCAATATATGTAAGTGTTGTGATTTTTTTCCCACTATACTTTTCGTAGTCGGGATTTTGGTTTTGTGTGATTCTAGGTCACTACATGAAATGGTTTCATATACATTATACATGATATTCATTTGACATGTCTGAATAAATTAAAATATAATTTTTTTGTAAAAGAAGTCACGAGTTGTATTTGTTTGTATACATTAATAAATTTTCAACAGATCGACTTGGTTGAAGTAATATGATTGAAAACTACATTGTAAAACACATTAATATATATAGGTATTTCCTAAAATGTAATTTTTTTGAGAGATTGTATATATTTCATGTAATTCCCCAACCCATAAACTCAGAGTTGGTGTGTTATTTTAATACATTGGCATGATTACATGTAATTAAGTCCCAAAAGATAGATCAGTTTAGCAGTCTTGGAAAATAGATGACATACATGAACGTTACATTACACATTAGGAAATATAACACAACATAAATAATCCATTGAGAAGTCACTAATCCCCTATATTTACCCTTCATATCAATAATAATACACTTCTTGGAATCTGGGGAAAATAAAACATAATAAATAGATGAGCTCAAACTCTCTGAAAGGATAACATTATAGTAGAAATATTCCCGCATAATAATAAACATTTAAGGCAATGTATAAGACTAAAACACAATCACTTTAATCTTAATATTCATCATAATATGGAAAATATAAATCAAAAAATTCCATTTACTTATTCAAATTGATATTCTACTAGTCAAATAATTATTGTTAATATCAACAGCCAATTTCATAATTATGGAATGCATAATGCCAGACTTAATAACCACATAGTCAAGGACATGTATGAAGACTACAAATAATATTTTATCAAGGCTTTGTTCAAAGACACTAGTTTTTATAATGAGACCTAACAATGCATCGTGGAGCTATAGAGGGCTCCACCCATCACTTACTAAGTCCAATTCATTCCTCATATGAAATGGATGAAACATAAAATAAAAATTCGTATTAAAACTAACTTATGAAATGTAAATACATTATCCAGAAACCATGAATGATATAAAAATAACACATCCACATTAAAAAATATATCAAAAACTTTAATAAAATATTGAATATTTGTATCATAATAAATCTACTTCTAACATGTTTAAATTCCATCAATCGATATTGTCATAAATGATAATGATTTGAAAAACTCTTTGAGAGAAATATCATTTTTTCATGAAAATATTTTAAAGACACAGAATTTAGAATGAAATACATTTGAAGACATTTTTGAATCAAAGTGTCTCATAAAAATTTGAAAATTTTGAAAGGAATTATCATTTTAAAAACCTTCATGACCATATAAATAAATCCTTAAAACCATTTTAAAAATATTGACATTAATCAGAATGATTTAGAAGAATAAATATTTAAACCATATAAAATGATGATCTAGTTAAAGAGTACCATCCAAAAAACTATAAAAAAATAATTTTGATAATATTTTTATTACACATGTATGTGGATGATAAAGATATCTTAGTAGATACTCACATAAAAATAACCTCGGATAATTAAGAGATTGTATAATTAACACTTACCTTGCACTTTCCATTCATCGAGGGTACATTTAACCTCATATATGATGACCAATGATTGTTAATAAATTATTCCAGAACTATATTAAAATTTATTATATCATACATGATTCATTTATGACTTTATACAACCCATTTAATAATTATTTCCATGTTAAATTAACATTTCGGGTAATAATCCCTTTCTTTATCTTTCGTGTTTTAAATTGTTATTATTGATTGTATCATTTAGATAATGATTTATGTACTTCCAGAATATTAAACATTATTTATATATAATATATATTTAGAATATAAATATCTATAATATAAAGATATATGGAATGGAAAACACCATTTATGTAG
Source organism: Viscum album (assembly GCA_963277665.1). Classification (NCBI taxonomy): domain Eukaryota; kingdom Viridiplantae; phylum Streptophyta; class Magnoliopsida; order Santalales; family Viscaceae; genus Viscum; species Viscum album. The sequence goes on from OY728133.1 coordinate 971,489,025, forward strand.
ACGATAGGTCGTACGTACACATAAACTCTGTTTCCATTTTCATATCATACTGAACGAAACTATGTGAATAATATATATATATATATATATGTGTGTGTTTTGTGTTGAATTATTATTCCATATATTTCATACCTATTAATAATGTATATTTTTACTATCATCGATTAATGGTGAATATGAAAATGAATCTCATCGCGTCTTAGAGACGGTTATCTGTACGTGCGCGCGAGCGACAATATAATTATATTGATGGTGAAATAGTATGTAATTGGAAGGTATATATTATATATATAATCACTAACATGTTATATTTATTATTTAAATAAGTTATACTCATTATTATACCCATCCAAATAATGAAGTGTTTGAATAACAAACTACAGTACGACGTGGAGACGGTAAGCCCTCCGTACACACGTATGGTGACTTTGTCATTTATAGAATGGATAGAATAATGAATATGGTTCTACAATTTATATAATAACATCACAGTATATAGAAGATAGAAGAGTTATTATTTTATAATGGAAACAAAAAATAAAGAGTAAGTGGAAGAGGAAAATAACTTGAAAGGGGTGATGAAATATTTACCCCTTCTTTTGGTTCTTCCATTTGATTTGATCAAAAGAGCAACACAGGTTGGATTTCTGACCAAAGGAAGACCTCTTGGATGAATGGAGGAATGTTTGAAGGATATTTGTGTAGGGGATGGATGAGACAAATGACTTTGGAGGTGTGAATTTAAGAGAAGGGGTGGTACCCTTTTATAAGAGAGGTGGGGGTCACATTGGGAAAAGCTTGAAATATTATTTTATAATAAAATCATTTTCGGTTTCTAAAGACTCGTAAATAATTTATTTTAGGGTTAAGGTTGGGATTGGTCAAAAAACTCTCATCCAATAGGATTTAGTCTGGTTTAGGTCACCATATTAACATTATCTTTTAGATTTAACTCTTAGTTAAAAAGTATGACATTTACCACGTCTTTTTGTATTTTTATATTATATAGTTAATAAACATACTATAACAAACCAAGAGAACACTTAGTGGTTCATTATTAATATATATAACCTTATGTATTTCCATTGTCTGATCCATATATTTTTTGAATATTATATCAATTAATAATATAGTATTTGTTTTAAAAACTCAATTATGTCCAATTTGACACTATTTACTATTTGGTTATTGTGAAAATCATAACAGCATGACAAATTCAAAAAAAATATTTCATCAACCCTAAAATATGTTACTTACCTATAAAATTTTTTCAATTAGTCAATATTCTCAAATTACATTTATTTGGATATTTATAATATCAATTATTTTAATCTTTCATTAATAAGGTAATTACTGCTTCATCATTGTGCCATAAATAAATTAAATTATTTAATGTCTATAAATTATAAATAAATTACAATTATGTTGTAAAATTTTTTATATTTCTAATTAATATTTATAGTCTAATTTATCTAATCTATAACCTTATATTAAAAATGGTTTAGTTATTAAACATTGAATTTATCTCTTTTTACTCATCTTTAAATAAAATAATAATAAATGTCCTAATCTAATCCATGTGTATCTAAAGGAGTATATTTTTTCTTATGGTTTATTGTTCGAATTAAACTTATCCAATAGAATTAAGACATGTGTTAGGGTAATTATAATATCATTTTTACTTTTAATTACCCTATTTACTTTAAACCGTCATAAATAAAAGTCAAAAGTTACTATTCAAAAAAAAAACTAATTTCATCTTATTGAATCACATTTCACGTATTTATGGCAACCTTGGCTCTAAGGTTTTCGAAATTCCACTCATAGAAGCTGTAAAATTATGTTTTATACAAATTTGCAAACATGACTAGAAGGTGGGAAAAAGAGGTTAAAACGTACAATAAAATTTTATACAACTAATTTTATTATAAAATGACTCCAATGAATTACATTGAACTTATATATGTATTATATATCTATTTTTTACTTAAAATAAATTTATATAAAATATATACTTATATTAATAAAATTTGGTTTTTAAATTGTAACGTTGTTTTTTCACTATTCATGAAAAATTGGATGTTTTTAGAAAAATACAAAAAAATAACCTTATGATAATTTTGATATTCCAAATTCAAAAATGATGTCGATTTTACCGATTTCAAAACATATAATTTAAATTTAGAAATTTAATATTAATACCTATTGTAATAACTAAAAAGCGGTATCTTAAAAAGTAAAAACTATCAAAATATTGACATGTGTTTATGTCAAATTTGAAAGAGAAATTACTTATAATGACCTACATTGTATTAAATGATAAAAATATAATATAATTATACTTAAAAACCTTTCAAATGATTAATTTGATACTATAAATTATCTCTATTAAAAAAATTTCAATTAAAACATAATATTTTTCACTATTCATAAAAATATGAAAGTTATCAGAAAAGTACCAAAAATTTATCCAAACAAAATTTTTATCTCCCGCTTCAAAAAAATAATTTAATTTCATTAAATTAAATATTTATAATTGTAAAATAATGGTTTTAAAAATATTTCTCCCTTAAGAAGACTGTAAAATTGGTTATTTTAAAGAATACTGCTTTTATAGGGACTGATTGAGGTAATCAATCACAAAAAAATGTTAAATTGAGGGCCTCAAATACATAAATCTATGAGGATTAAAAAATTATTCAGTTAAACAATACATAAGGTATTATAATAACACATTTTTCGTTTTAATATCCCTTCACTAATTTTTTGGAATTAATTTATTCATAGAATAAGAGGAAAAACATATACTTGACAAATACAGTTTCATCCTTCAACAAATTACTACCAAAAACTCATTTTTCAATCCAAAAGATAATAAAATTCAAAAATATTATATTTATCCTAATCTTATAGGGTTCCAAAAATAATGAATTTATAGTTAATTTTTCACCCTATTTAGAAAACATTTATTATATAAACCAGGACATCATGTATGCCAGTGGTAGGTGATCACCCTTGCCGGCCTTCGGTTGCGGGTTCAGGTCCCTCAGCCTTGCCGGATGCGACGGGATGTCACCCGACCTCCTGCTTCTCTTTTTAATGAAAATCCAAAAATAATCTCACGAATTCATTTAACATTCACAATAGTATCCAATGTCAAACATAATTGATTCCAACCTTTAGACATATCCAAAATACATCTGTCCAAAATCTCAGTCCAGAATTTAAAAGGAAGGTAAACAAAATGAAGATCCTTTTTTCCATGTAATAACATGTGAATAGATTCATTATGTATTTATTTAAAACACTATAACACCCTGAATTACCATAAAACCTCATTTATTACATTCATTCTCCCTTATTCCTTATAGAATATTGGATATACTCCTAATATCCAAAGATGTTGTAAACTACAACATTGATGGAATATACAAATCATTAATCAGTTCTAGGGTAGGTAAGGATAACCAATATAATTTATCCAAATCAATAATATCTTATTCCAAAATCACTACCTCATTATTAGAATCATATTATGGTTTATCTTTCTCATAATCATATATTTTACAAAACATTAAACCTTCCATTGAGTCGCATTTCGTGGTTCTACAGAATCTCAAGTCCTTAATGAAAATGTACTGTAGTAAAATCCTTATATAATCTATTATTATTATCACATGTACATCATTAATACAATACTAAAATAACACAATACATTAATAACATCATAAGAAATATTAATCATTTCTCTTAATCTTTGGTAGTATAATAACTTAATTATTATCCAATAGAAGAATTTCGGTTATACTTTGATGATTCAGACATTGATCTACATAGTATCCTAACTCCTTGAAGATGAATCATTGTACATTTGAAACAACATTCTTACCCTTGAAATCACGTACATGGTTTCCTTTTTCTCCACTCTTATAAAAAACACCCATTCCCTTCATGAATTTACCAAGGTGACTCATTCCAAGGTTATCACAAATGGGAATATCCTTATTTCCCTTATTCCCTTTATCTATATTTCGTTCTACCATCCTTTCCATCACTGGCTTCACTTCAAAGCCATATGACTCAGAGAATTCTTTATTTATCTTATTAACACATGATATTATTTCTTCATATAATGATAATATGTGGGAGAATATTTCGTTTCTAAATTTTAGCTTAATACCATGAAAGATATGATACTTCTTACTCTTTTGATCACGCGTATTTCTAGAGTTCTTATTCCATCTACTGGGCGCCATTTCTAAACAATGGCATACACTAGGTTATTTTATGAATCACAATTCATATTTCCAAATTTGTAAATTACATAATGTAAATTGAAAAGATTTTGAATACAATCTATAATGAAAAAAACTTTTTCTTTGATGAAATATTTACTCTTAAATAATTAATAATGTCTTCTAAAGAAAATGCGAATTATTCTAAGCATGTCCCCTGGGAGTGTCGTAACCAAGAGTGCAGCAAGGCCCGTTGTCATGTACCATTATACCATGGGTCAGGTCTGAAATTCCTTGTCAGAGTTTTCACTCCTAGAGACATCTGTGCCATAGACGCCTATACCTGCACGTATCCAGAAAAGGATTGATTTCTTGGAAGATTCACAAAATCTCTATATTTCCAAAATTTTAGGATGTTCTTCAATAGTAATCCTCAATGTTTATCTTACTGTAATGTTCTCTAATCATATTTTTTTTTTCTAAATATAGTTTCCAAGTTTATTGCTAAAATTCCTCTGATACCAACTGTAACAGCCTGACCCCAATAGCCCAGAGTTGGTGCATTATTTTAATACATTGGTATGATTACATGGAATCTAGTCCCGATATACAGATTAGTTTAGCGGTCTTGGAAAATAGATTACATACATGAACGTTACATTAAACATTAGAAAATAAAACAAAACAGAAATGATCTTTTGAGAATGACATTAATCCCTTAGCTTGACAGTTCTTATCGATCATAATACACTTCTTGGAATGTTGGGACAATAAAACATAATAAAGGGTTGAGCTCAAATGCTCTGTAAGAATAACAATAAAGCCAAAACTTTCACAAATAAGCATAAAAATTTAAGGCAATGTTTAAGAATAAAACACAAGCCCATTAAACATAAACTTCATCATAATATGTCCATGATAAATTAAATAATGTCATTTACTTATTCACTTGGATGTTCTACTGGTCAAATAATCACAAGTAATATCAATTTCCAATTTCATAATTATGAAATGCATAATGCCAAACTTCATAACCACGTAGTCAATTCCTTGTTCCATGAATAGAGATAATATTTTTTCAAGGCCTTGTTCCAAGACACTAGTTTGTCTCATGAGACCTAACGATGAATCAAAGAGCTATAGAAGGCTCCACGAGTCACATACTAAGTCAAATTCATTCCTCATATGAAAAGGTTGAAACCAAAAATAAACATTATTATAAAAACTCGCATACGAAATTTCATTACATTATCTATAAACCATGAATATTATGAAAAAACACATCCACTATCAAACATATCACAAAACCTTCATTACAATATAAATAATTTTTATCATAATAACTCATATTAAAACAAGTATAAGATCCCTCAAAGGATATTGACATAGACAAAAATTATTTGTAAAACTCTTTGAGAGAAATATATCTTTTTCATGAAAACATTTAAAATCCACAATATTTAGAAAATAAGATATTTAAATACATTTTTTAATCAAATTATCTTATAAAACTTTTAATCCTTTGAAAGGAATAAAATTTTTAAAAACATTCAAGTGAATATAAATAAGTCCTTAATAACAATTTTGAAAACATTGACCTTAATTAGAATGATTCAGAAGAATAAATATTTAAACAATTATAAATGATGATATTGTTAAAGGGTCCCTTCCATAAAACCTTAAAATATTTCTCTAGAAAATATTTTTATGAAACACGGATGTGGGTGATAAGAAGATATCGGTAGATACTCACGTAAAAACAACCTTGGATAATGAAGAGATTGTAGAATTAAACCTTAACTTGTATTTTCCTTTGGTCGAGGGTATATTAATCCTCTGGTATAATGAAAATAGTATGTTATTATATTATTCTAGAACCATATTCAAATTAATTATATCATAAATTATTCATTTATGACTTTATACTACCCATTTAATAAAGATTTTCATGTTAAATTAACATTTTAGGGAATAATATCTTTCTTTATAGTATGTGATTCAAATTAATATTCTTGATCATATCATTTAGATCATGATTTACATAATTCAAGAATATAACACATTATTTTTATATCATATATATTTAGAATAGAAATTTGTATAACAGATAGATAGATGAAATGGAAAACACTGATTATTGATATGGTAGGTCGTACGTACGCATAAACGTTGTTTCTGTTTTCATATCATAATGAACAGAAATTAGTGAATAATATATATTTAAATAGAAAAATATATGTACATCTATATTCAGTATATATAATTATTATGTCATATATTTAATACTTATTAATAATATATATTTTTATAATCATTGTTGAATTGTGAATGTCAAAATAAATCTCATCGCATCGTGGATACGATAATCTGTACGTACGCACGATTGACAATATCATTATATTGATGGTGAAATCATATATAATTGGATGGTATATGATCAATAAAGAATCATTAACATATTATAATTTTTATTTACATTATTTATACTCATTATTATACCCAAGAAAAAAATGAAGTGTTTGAATAACAAACTACACCACAACGTGGCGAGGGTAAGCCGTACGTAGTCACGTATGGTGACTTTGTCATCTATAGGATGGATAGAATAAAGACCATGATTGTACCATTTTTATAATAACATAAATGTATATAGAAGATACAGGAGTAATTATTTTAGAATGGAAACAACAAAGAAAGAGGAAGTGGAAGAACAAAAGAACTTGAAAGTGGTGATGAAATATTTACCCTTTCTTCGGGTTCATCCTTTTGATTTGATCAAAACGGATCATTGGGTTGGCATTCTGACCAAGTTAAGGCCTCTAATATTATGGTAGGAACGTTGGGAGTATATTTGGGTCGGTTTTCTCCATTCCAAATGGCTATGAAGGTGTGAAATTAAAAAAAGAGTAAGTACCCTTTTATAAAAGTGGTGAGGGTCACTTTAGGAAAAGCATGAAATATTATTTTATAATAAAATAATTTTAGGAATATAATGTCTCCAAAATGATTTATTTTAAGACTATGTTGGGGACGGGTCGAAAAACTATCAACTAGTAGGTTTTAGATAGGTTTATGTCACTATATTAACCTTATCTTTTAGATTTAACTCTAAGTTAAAAATATTGACATTTTCCATGTCTCTTTGTATATTTTTATATTATATGGTTAATAAAAAAATATAACAAGACAAGAGAACACCATGTGGTTCAATATTAATATATATAACCTTTTCTATGTCCTTTGGTCATGCATTATATTTTTATAAATATTATATCAATTAATAATATTGTATTTTTAAAAAAAAACTTAGTTATGTCAATTTTGACACTATTTATTATTTAGTTTTTGTGAAAATTGTAAGAGCATTATTACATACAAAAAAATTATTTAATCAACCATTATGTGTCATATTAACATATAAAATTTCTGTAATTCATCATATGTCTAAAATTATATTTATTTTGATATTTATAATATCACTTATTTTAATTGTTGATTAATAAGGTAATTAATGCATCATCATTGTGTCCTAAATAAATTACATTATATAATTTCAAAAATTATATATAAAATACCATTATTTCGAATTTTTTTATCTTTCTAATGTATATCTATAGTCGAATTTATCTTATGTATAACCCTATATTAAAAATGGTTTAGTTATTAAAAATTGAATTTAACTCATTTAACTCTTCTTTAAATAAAATAATTACCAATGTTATAATCTAATCCATGTGGACCTAAAAGATCATATTTTATTTCAAATGTTGTTTTTGGTATAATTAAAATTATCCAATATAATTAAGACATGTATTAGGTAAAATATAATATCATTTTTACGTTAAATTACCCGATTTAGTTTTAACTGTGGTAAATAAAAGTTAAAAGATGCTATTAATCAAAAATTACATTCATCATATTTAATCGCATTATACTTACTGATGTCAACCATATCTCTCAGATTTTTGAAATTCAACTCACAGAATATGTAAAATTATGTTTTATGCAAATTGGCTAACCAGCCTAGAAGGTGGTTACAAGAGGTTAATAAGTACCATAAAATTTCATACACATAATTTATTATAAAATGACACCAATGAGTTACATTTAACTTATATAGAATTACATATTTATTTTGTATAAAAATAAATTTATAAAAAATAAATAATTATTTAAATAGATAGTCGGTTTTAAATAATAACGCATTGTTTTTAAATATTCATCAAAAATGGATTGTTTTCAGAAAAATACCCAAACATCACCCAAAGATAATTTTTATATTATAAATTCAAAAATGAAGTCTATTTTACTAAATTAAAATCATAGAATAAGCATTTATTAATTTAAAATTATTTCCCATTGTCAAAACTAAAAATTAGTTTTTTAAAAAGTAAAAGAGTTAAATGATTGCGATGTGTTTATGATGAATTTAAATGTGAAATTACATATAATAACCTACATTTTATTAAATGATAAAAATATAATCTCATTATACTTAAAAATGATTCAAATGCATAATTTTACACTATAAACTATTTCTATTAAAAAAGTTTTTTTCTATTAAAACATATTATTTTTCAGTTTTCGTCAAAATAGGAATCTAATCAAGAAAAGTCGAAAAAATTTATCGAAAATAAATTTATTTGTCCTGATTCAAAATTAGAATTTTATTTCATTAAATTGAAAATATAAACTTGAAAAAATTTTGTTTTAAAAAGGGTTCTCCATTAAGAGGCGGTAAAATTGTATTTCTTGAAAAATACTTCATTTATCTAAAAAAATGAATATGTTCATATATTATTTCTAAATAAAATAATATGGATGTTAAAATTATATATAGTTTATAATATTCAAAAATATTTTAATCCTATTCATAACCACTTTTTGAATGGCTACTTTGGTATGTTGTGGGGCCCTCGAACTCGGTGTTGGCGTGAAACACAAGCTATTGAATTACGTTAGTGAGATAACATACTATTAATTCTTGGGGTTTAACATTTCTATGATATATAAAATTATTTTCGAAATGTTAAATCATAATTAATCCACTAGACATTCTTTTTTGGAGATTCAATCCATCCTGATAACTTGTGAACACCTCAATCATCAAATTTGGTAGGTCTTGGAAAATTTGAGTTTCCATAGATTATCTTTTGTAAGTCATGTTGGATATGGGTAATCCTAATATAAATAGCTTACTATATTAAATTATAATATTTTGGTTACACATATATTGATTACCAAAATTAGATTAGTTACCAAGAGTAATATAGTAATAATATTTATTATGATGAAATTATTAAAGAGATTTTTACCTAACTATACAAGATTATTATTTGATATGGTTAGTATGATATTATAATTAAATATATAAATGTTAGAAGAAACACCAATGTGACACAATTTATTATAAAATTTTGTTTGTACTCTTCTAATTTATACAATTTATATCATAATTATTTTAGAGTGTGTTTTTATATAATTACCATTTGGAATCGATATAAAACATGGAACTCACCTGATGAATTTGATTTATTGTCGATAATGGAATACATAATGAATATAATTCTGGTATACATTATATTTTAGAACTATAGTTTAATGTATTGGAATATATGTTCGATAATTTTTCTCAAGGAGTAAAATAATGAGTTTCTTCACATAAATGTTATAAAAATAAATTTCTCTAAATCTAACTCATGGGTAATGGATTCTGGATAGGGGTGAATTATATATATATATATATGTATGTGTGTTTTTAAAAACATATAAATTTAATATATTAATTAATTGTGGATATATATATACATTTTTGTTATTTGGAATGATTTTTTGTATTGGTTGAAGGTGATTATTGTCTAAGTCAACCAGGTTAGTGAATTCAATAATAGAAAATTTCTTCTATACTACTTCTATAAATTGGTATTTGTTTTCTTTTTGGTAATAAGTGAATTTAATTCATGATTAATAATAATATTTCTTTTATTTACATAATGTGAAAATTTTATAGAATTTGTAATATGTTTCAAGGGTTATAATTCTTCACATGAATAATATAGTTTATTATATTATTGTTAAGAAGTTCAATGATGTAAATCTAAACACTACATGCCTTTGTAATTGTTTCCTTTTATGAATGAATTAAAATAAAATATTATGAAAATAGATATAGATTCATGGAACAATTCAATTCTCTAGATTTTAAAATTTTGAAATAATTATTATTGGTGGAAATTTGTGAAATGACACATATGAACTATATAAACAATATAGGAATTGGAAATATTATTCAATATATGGATTAATTGGGTAATAGTGTATATGAATTAGTTAACATGAAAAATGAAAATATTCTTTTAGTAATTTTTATTAAATATATATTATCATTAATATATTTTATTTCAAAATGAAAAATAATATATATAAGAATATATTATTCTATTTATTAAGATTTTCAAAGAGAGGATAATTATAATTTATATAAATAAAAAAATTATATATTACATAAAAATTATTTATTTTTCTATTAAAATAAATAAATTTTTTTATGGGATTACATGTCATTATAAGAAATTAAATAAATGGATTTATATTTCATTTATGAAACTAAAAACAAATATTCAATAGATTAATAAAAAACAACATTAATTAAAACCCTTAATAGTATTCATTACCGAAAATATCGAAATCAGCTTTGAGAGGAATAATTGAGAAGGCATGTTGACTATTGGATCATATATGTAATTATTTATGTATACAAATGATTACTCTTGAATATTTAATGTAAAGGTATTTTGAAACCATTAATGATGAATTTTGGGGTATAAGATTATTCTGTTGAAAATACATAATTTTTAATCGATTGAGAGATATTAATTATTAAAAAACAACGTATTTGATAAATATGAAACACAGGAATTATGATAATTCAATTTGATTATCATGGATGACAATTTAGATATGAATATATTGATCTATTGATAAATTATATAATTGATTCATTTATCTGAATACCTATAATAGAATAATAAAACAATGATCTTGAATAGAGGAATTTTTTTATTATGGTTTTATTGATGATGAATCAGTGTGACATCTATATTTCATTAATAGAATATATATATATATATATATATAACTATAGAATACTTACTAAATAACGCCCTAAAATGTACTTTTATGAGGATTCCATATTTGAATAATATGTAGGAGGGGTTTTTTATGTTAAAAAATAACAAATATTAAAGATATTATTTTTTAGAAATCCTAATGATGATATGTGATATTATATAAATAAACCTATGGAGAACCATGAGTTTTTGCAATAAATTGTAATTTTATTAAAGAATGAAAATATAAATATGTGAATCTAATATAAGAAAATTAATCACATAGACATTCAAACTGAAAAATGTAATGGTTCATTGTATTTTATTTGACCGTGTTCCAAAAAATAATTTGAAAATATAAAAAATAAATTTAAATAAGAACATATAATTACATGTTTTATTTTTAACATGAAAAATAGATATCAATTTCATATATTAATTTCTTATGAAGTAGGTATCATAAAGGATAAACTTATGAATACCATGAGATCATTACCTATATTAATTTTATAAACTGATTAATGGTCGTTATATCTAAGCTCAAACCCATGTACAACAAAAAATTTAGACATTGATAGATGTATATGATGGCATGACACCTATATGGTAGAAGGGTTTTTTCTAAAATAAAAAGACATGGATATTACATAATTGATATTCTAATGTCACCGGGTCTCTTTATAAATATTTATTCATTTGAATGAGACATATTGTAATAGATGTATATCTCTTAAATATACTTACATATGGATTAATGATTTCTCCTTTTTATATTTATTAATATCAAATTCATTTAATATGATAATAATTGTGATTTTAATACTAGTGAAACCATAATAGAATGAAACTATTGAATAAATCCATTAGAAACAATAACAAATTATTATAAATATAAATAGGGAATACTTTTTAATTCATATTTTGGTTGTCTAGTATCGTTTACAACTCAATATTTATGAATGATTTTATTTTGAACTAAAATTCTTGGTTAAATAGAGATATTATCATTGACTCGTAAAATTTTATAGAATGAAGGTTCATAATCATTACACTTCGATATCAAATAATGTTTTCAATTTTAATGTGAGTTCATTAATTTACCTTCACAAATCTTAGTACGTTTTATTTATCATAATTATCACTTTTCGTTATCAACTCTCAGTCTAGTGAATAAATTTTTTTGTATTAATATAAATTTCCTTCACATGATATTTATTTTAAATCACATCCTTCAATATCCAGTCTTTTCAATTAGAAAATATTCCTGATTAATGAGTTGGATAACGTTGATATAAAATAGGGAAAAATAACTTCATGAAAACAATTCAAAAAATTCACAAATAATTATATTATCAATGTAAAATTTATGTTAATAAATAAACAATGTAAAATTCTAAAATAGAAAATGATAAAACACTATTCCTTTACATTAATCAATATTAATATTAGTAGTATTTAATTTACATGCTTCATCAAGAGTTTTATCATCCTCATTGTATCTATAATATTATTTGAAACCAAATTTTCTTCTAGATCATTTCTCCATTTTATAAGAAGTGAAATAAAATTCGATAAATTTTCCCCTCATTACTATATATTTCCCAATATAGGAATATATATTTTATATAGAGTTACTTTATTATAGATTACCTTCAGAATCAAAATCCTTGGATAATCCTATAATAAAATATATCATATATTTAAATCATCCATTCCAGTCTAAATGGAAAAATCCATGATTTTATTACTTAACTAATTTGGTTGAACTACCTGAGTTAGAAAATTACTTATTTATAGTTTCCTACATATAATTTAGATGGTCCATATATCATAAACATATTTAACGTCATTTTTAATAACAAACTTCTTTCGTCATCTATATATTGGTTTTAGGGATAGTTGATGATGTAGCAGGACTTGTGAATGTCTGGCTTTTTTGATTCTCAATGATTTTTAAATGATGTAAAAGAAGAGGAATGTCACGAAAAGTTAAATTCATTCATAGATTAATTGATGTTATAATTTCACAACAAAAAATTCTTGATCATAATGTAAAGGCTTATAAATAATTTATGTAGATACATAATTACATTTCAATTATTTCTTTTAATTGATGTACATGAGACCCAAATAAATTTATTTATCATTATGTCACATTAGTAATTTGTATATTCCATCTATTGTTGGTAAAAAATGCACCATAAACCTATGAGGTATGTCATATGAATCTCTATGTAATGTTGTAGATATTCCTATTTCTTACACTACTCAACATTGGATTCCATAGGAATCCGTTCAATGATGGACACTCCATCTTCTCTGTAGTATGAAGATTGAAGTAGATAATGATATCTCAACATTCAAAATATGATTCTTATAGAGGATCCCACTAATACATTTCATAATTATAAATAGATATTTAGGCTCAATTAACAAATAACGTTACTTTTTTTTAAATAACATTATTGTATATAGGTTTTGATGGGATTAGAAAATAAAAATTACATATAGGCCCTTAGTATTTTTCATAATCATTTAAAAACCTTGTATATAAATAATAATAACATAGTGTTTATTTATATTGATATGAGAAAAAAATGGACTGATTTAATATTACTTCTTCAACAGATTCCATAAAATTTACTAAAATAATATTTAATATATAATATTTCTCCCAGAATATTGAAACACATTCATTCATTCATCCAAAATATTTATTACTCCTTAAGTAATGTCAATTTACATACTAAATATATTCCACAAGATTATTTTCCAATAAATAAGTAAATATTTAATTTACAAAATACACAATGAATATTAGTTAAATATTTATCAAATTAATATGTTATAAAATAACAACTTCATGAATATATATAGTCAAAACATTTTTTATTATTAATTATCAAATTAAAAGTGTATTTATTTACCATATTAAATAATTATTATATTAAACTGAGGTTCTCGTTTCCCTAAATATGTTCTCCTATGGCCTCTTTCATAGTGGCATTAAGGGGAGTTTCCTAGATTCTAGGGTTAGCATATAGAAACAAACTAAGAATTTTGAGTGACTTATTTCCAAAATATTTATTGTTTGATAATAACTAAAACACACATAGTTAATATTTGTTACTACTAATAAAAACATCATAATATTTTTAAGATTAATTATTTAGGATATTATTTACGTTTAATTTATAATTTCTAATAATTTTTATTGTTCTTAATCATTTATTTTATTTATTTTTTAATTTAATTTAATATTTTTACATTGACTTATAATAGTTAAATGTATAAATGTGTTGATAGTGTATTAATTATTCATTTGGATAAACATTATATTTTTTGCAATGTAAATTATCACTATATATGTACTCAACCAAAAATTTGTGGTCACATTATGTTTGAAAACACAACATTTTAATCATCATCACGTGTTTAATAAGCATTTGGAATGAACCTCACATATAGAAATATGGTTTTTCAATAAAAATTGTCAGTGAACATCTTTTTTGGAACCTCATATTTGGAAAGAAAGATATCTTTGGGACCTCACATTTCGAACAATCCTCAAATTTGGGATCGTGAATTTAGAATGTACCTAACATTTGATATGCTCATGTTAGTGATATAACTCAAATTATCTATAATCCTTCAATGCATTTTAATGATAATAGATTTAATTAGAAATCAATTCCCTCATGTTTAGTGTAGAATAAAAAGTATACTATTTTCATTATTATATTGTCAGATGAAGAATATATCATTAGGGAAATATATTTAACTTTTACTATTTAAATATACTAAATTCATGAATATTTATTTTCTTATCCTAATAATTTATTATTTCATATGGTCGTGGTGTTTTGATCCTAACTTAACATTCAGTTATAATAATTGAGTTATTATTGGTGTGATTGATATCTATGGCACTTATCTTCAATTTATTTTTAAATTTTTATAGATTTTTTAATTGATCATTTAAGTTCACTAAACATTATCAAATGTTTAGTGAAATAATTCAAATTCCTTATTTTTTTTATTTCTTCTATTTTTTTATGATTTTTCGTGATACATGATCTTGATTGATGTGTTTGTTGGTATTATAGAAATATAATGAAAATTTCAAAATATAATTCTTATGATCCAAATAAAAAATAATATTATAATGGATATAAAAATAATTGAATCTGATGATTTTTACCTTCCTTGACTTTTCTAGAAATTTCAGGTGACATTATATTTTTTCAGATTCATTGTATATGACTAAGAGAAATATTTTTTTAACTATAAATAAAAATTAAAAGTTCAATATAATTGTTATTTATGGAGGTTTAGTAAATTATTTTTCATATAAATAGTCAATGATATATTTGGGTAAATTTAAATTGTTTTTTATTTTTTTATAGTTTATTTGAATATTAATCTTGGTATTTATTTCTAGGAATTTTTTTACATTCCCTAAAAATAATTTAATTATTATATATTATTATTAGTAGTTTGAATTATTATCTTTTGAATTTATTTTGGAATAATTCAATGGCTTTGAAAACCCATTGTATAAAATTAGGGAATTCCTTTGAGTTGGTTGTTTTTTGAATTATGGATGAGGGATACATTGTCTAAAATGAATGAAAATTTTTATAACACATTTTTTATTAGACATTGGTGATATAAGTGGCAGTGAAACACAATGACATAACTATTAATGAAAAAAATTATATGTACTATAATTCATATAAACTACTATTAATTATGGAATCATACAATAACTGATGAAATATTAGATGCTACTATGTTTTCCTGAAGATCCAACGAAATTTTAGTTGTAGTGGAAAATATGACATAATGTGGTTCTATAATTAAACATCAATTTAAATTTCGTGAAATGTCCAAAAAAATTTATTGGTTATAGTGGAGTGTTAGATTCTTGAAATTAGATACTAATATTCCTTATAATATAACATAAATTGTTAAAATAAGTCAAAATACATCACATTGTTTCAAATGTATCCATAAAAAAGACCGTCTTACTGAAAATCGTCATCCTGACAGAGAGGGAATTTTTGGATTGTACGAGGGGATATTTTGTCACCAAACGACTATACATTATAGTTTAATGAATTTATTTATTTTTTTGTTTCATTACGTGATATTCTTAATTAATATAAAAAATTCATTATTTCAACTAGGAAGATTTTTATTTTAAATATTTCATATAATACCATGGAGTTCAGTTTAAAAAAAATTAAATTGGATTATTTGGATACCAAGTTCTGAGACAGTATGTAATTCCAAGGCCTAGAGTGACTGGAATGTATTTTTGGACTATTTTAATTTTTCATTAATCAAACATTAGAGTGGGGTTTTCTAACATTTAAACTCGTACCCAAATCAATAATTTAAGGGCACCATTGAACATAGAGCCCTGGGCTTCACCCAAATAGGGCCTCTCATTGGCCTGTGTGGGCCAACCGTGGAATGTAGTTTTTGGCCATAAATAAAATAATTAAGTAAAAATTTATATTATTTTCAATCCCTTGTAACTCATAAATGGTAACTCGGATTCCAACTCTTAGTGTACCATTGAGCTTGTGAGGGAATTTTTACCTTTGGAAAAGCTTAAGCATGACCGGAACATGACATGGGTGAATGTTATTTATCTAAAATTTCAGGAGAAAAAATTAAATAACATAAAATTTTATTTTAACTATGTTCTTCATCATTCATTAGTGGCACGTTAGCACTACATTGCAGTAATAAGGAGACGTTTAATTTAATTAATGAACCCCATTAACGAGACAATGTAATGATGCTTCAACATATCATAATAGAAAATTTGATTCATGTTTTTCAACAAATATCTTAAAAATAAATACAACATAGTTCGTACAATCTTGGAATTGTTCTGAGGTTTTTGTGTGTGGTGACAATCAATAAGCAACACACCTTCTTCCACCCTTCATGAAATTTCAATCAATTGTGGGCTGTGGAACCATAATGAGGAACAGAGGTGTGCAGTCTCATTCTTCCAAAACCAAAAATTCTATCCCTAGTATGGGTTTTATTTTATGTTAATTATAGTTTTCCCTATTCTTTTCCTCAAAAGAATATTGCGGGTTAACTGAAAAACAAGTTAACCTGCAAATATGTTGTTCAATTGGGGAGGATAATGATGCTTGGAAAACGGGATATTTATCATAGTGATATTTCCACCATATATTTGGTTCTTTGTGATCCTGATAACAAGAACCCATCTGATTCAACACAAAAAATACACGGATTGTTATTTGGGTGTTTTTCTGTGTGACACCATCCCCTCTACTATTCTTTCAACATTATTGTTCTTCATAGAGTAATGGTGGTGACACATCATCTGAGGAGGCACCCAGAAAAAGGGCCAAGGGCAGGTGGGTCGTGACACAGACGAGAAGCTGTAGAAGGAGTCCATAGTGGTGGTATGTATAAGGGCCCATCATTAAACATTACTTATTCTTGAGTTATTACAATAATTCACATTGAGGATCTTTTCAGGTTTAGAGTTTTAGAGAATTAGATCATAAATCATGCATTACATTCCACATTTAAACAAGGAGGTTACATACATGACAGTATTCATTTTTACCATCAAATGAGACATATTTAAAATAAAACATGGATTCTTTCTGGACACTTCCTCGACATTATCATCACATCATGTACCTTTCCCTTGACCTGTGAAAAACATTTCAATAACATGGGATGAGCATAAAAATCTCAGTAAGGGATATACAAGTACAGAACGAAAACATTAGTCCATGTATACATAAGAATTAATGAAATAATACTTTACTCATAAAACATAAGCACTTCATCACACCTCATGAAATCATAGGATTTATGAATAACTCATATAAAACATAAGACATAATGGTAACTTGAGGCATTCATAACATTATTATGTAGGGAGTAACCCTCAGGGTTACGTTAGGAATACCCATCACAGTATATTCCCTAAATATATTCAGAGAAACCATAGCATTTTACTCTTTCGCATTACCCAATGCTTTGGAGAGCTATATTGAGCTCACCTACCCTTAGTTTATTATGGAACCACCGGTCTTCATAAAAAATTCACAAGAACAATAACATAATCGTATCACATAAAACATGCATAAAGGAAACCTAAAATTTCCATATTTCAATCGCAAGATATCAATACAACACATAGATATAATAAAAACAATATCATAACCATTTCCAATACCAAAATAAAAGAAAAGTAAAACATGGTATTTATTTTTCATTTAAAAATAAGTTATGGCTTGTAGAGGAAGCTAAAACTCATATAATAGTCACGGCGGCGGAGTAGTCGTTGTTGCCACATACATACGACAAAAACATTCCCTTTTGTCGTTTAATAAAACACTTCGTATAAAAAGATTCCTTTTGAATAAAAGTAAATTTCAAAGGGGTTTATACACTGAATAAATAAAAGTTGTGTATAAAAAAAAATATGCCTCAATGAAAGGAGATTGAGACGAAGTCCCTTACCTCATGTCTGACTTGACTCGATCATTCTTTAATCTCCTGAGTAATAAATTTGAGTTAATTTCTACCTGCTTAAGAACCTTTTTCACATTCATTATTCCTTTTATATCACTCATTACCATGTTATGAACATTATGTAATTATTTAAGATAATAATGGTCGTTTTGTTGATCTTTGGTACTTGAGCCAAAAATAAAATTCTTATAATTACAAGTTGTTCATGTGGTACAATATCCATTATTTCCAGAATTATATTCATGATTTAGGTATCATATATATCACATATAACCAGTAGATAAATGCATTTATAAAATCACATAACATTTAGAGGTAAGAAATGAAATTCACTATTCATGGAGACGGAAAGCCGTAAGTACTCATGAACGCTACTTTCATTTCTATTTCTTATTTAATGGAATTAAATCATAATGATAAAGAGGTATATTATAATTCCAGTATAATATTATATATAACACCATAAAATCTATCCTTTATACGTCCCGTATATGGTATTAACGAATCAAATCACTTTGAGAGGGCGATAGTCTGCACTTTCTAAAATGAAGATATCGCGTTTACCCATAATGGAAACCATAAAGGTTGAAATAAATGAAAAATACATAAGCATAATGAAAACATAAATATAATATATATCATATATAAATATAGTGACATCTTAATGGACACCATGAAAGGTGTTAAAAGAAGATTGAACAGTCATCGTTTCGTGAGGCAGAAATTATCCATCCACCGAAACTATATATTATTTTACCATTAGAAAAAGGTGTGTGTAAGTGTAGCTCGAATACATCACATAAAAAATCATAGTATATTGAAGATACTAGATTTTTTACAAAATAATGGAATAAAAATATTTTAGGGGGTTGGAGAATCAAAATAAAACAAAAGAACACAAGTGAAGACATTACCTCTAAATCGGGTAACTCCTCTTGGTTTGAACCAAAAGGGTTTCTTGAAGAGCTTTTTAACTAAGGTAAGGGTTCTAGGATGAATAGAGGGATGTGGAGAGATAACAGGATAAGATATTGGCCGAGCCAATGGCTTGAGAGGTGTGGGTATGGAGGTAGAGGTGGAAACCTTTTATAAGAGGGAGGAGGGACACTCTTGGAAGGTCAAGAAATGTTACTTTATATTAAAATGAGTTTAGAATTTTAAAGGTCCCACATTGATATATTTCGAGGATGAGGTGATAAGGGTTCTAAATATACTCATCCAATAGGTTTTTGACAAGTTTAAGTCTTAGATATTACATTATCTTTCTATTTTATTTAAATTGTTCATTAATGAGGTAATCGTTGCATCATCATGGTGTCATAATAACTTTAATTTATATAATGTCTAAAAATTATAAAACAAATACTATGATGTAGTCAATTTTTTTATCTTTACATTGACTATATAATTTCCAATAGATAATTTAATTAGACGAAATTAAAATTATTTTACTTAGGTGTTACATACTTTTGTGATATTCTCCTTACTTTAAAAAAATAAAATGATAATGTGTCATTATCACCCAAATGTGATTCCATGGAGTCCCTAAGATTGGAACAAGGCATACCATGGTCGGCCATGACACAACCAGTAGCATTATAACACATGTTGAGGTCAATTGTTATTATTATGATATTATTTTATTACACTTAACTACTCGATTACTAATTAATCACGATAATTAAAGATAATTATTGTCGTTACTATTCATAATGTCAACAAAAATATTCTTAATTACATAATCTGGAACTTATGATTCCAAATATGGAATAAATTTTACCAAATTCTAAACACAAAGATTACTGTAATTATTTTAAAAATGATTCCCGTTGTCAAAACAAATAGCGCGTTTTTTTTGAAACAATATCCACGAAATGTTTGGCACTAGTTTATGCCCAATTCCAAAGTGAAATCAATTATAGTGTACACCATTGGATTAAATGGTAAAAAAATATTATAATTAAAAGTTAATATCAATTATAAGGACAATATATATATATAATTAAAATATTTAAAAAATAGTTTTTATGTAAAATGCAGTATTTTTCACTATTCATTAAAATATGAACTTTGTCAGAAAATTACCAAAAATTTATCCAAAGTAAATTTCTATGTCCCAATTATAATGAAAAAGTTTATTTTGAATAATAGAGCTTATAAAATTTTCAAAATGTAGATTTAATAATGGTTCGCCATCAAAAGGCAGTAAAACAATCTTTTAAAAATATTAGAGAATTCCATGCTTAGGATTGGATTTATTATCATTTTAAGTCTTTAAAACACTATCTAATTCATAAATAGACATAGATATGAAAATTAATAATTCTTTACTTGGGATGTTACATACTCCCCCCCCCCCCTTTAGAAAATTGTGCCCCTGCTATTTATTTACTTATCAAATAAGTGGGGGTATTTATTCCTCATTGCATTTTCAGATTCCCATGTTGCCTCTTCAATCAAGTGGTTTTTCCAAAAAAGCCTTTACTTGATGAATCAACTTATTATATAACACTTGCTCCCTATGGTAAAGAATCTGGAAAAGTTGTTCCTCATAAGAAAGGTTCTCTTTTCACTGAACTACCTCTAGAATCAAAACATGAGATGGATCCGGCATGTGCTTCCTTAATATTGAACCATGAAAAACATTGTGTACCTGAGATATACTCGGAGGTAAATCCACTTGGTATACAACTGATCTATCTCTCTCCAGAATTTCATATGGTTAAATGAACCTTGGACTCAGCTTTGCTTTCATACCAAATCACATCACACTTTTCCATGGTGAAACTTTGAGAAGGCATGATCACCTAACTCAAAAGAGAGATCATTCCTCCTATTGTCCATATAACTTTTCTGTATGCTTTGAGCTATTCTCATCTGTTTCTGTATCTACTGAACTTTTTCTGCCAACTCTTCTATCAATTATGGTCCAATCAACTTCCTTTCACCCACATCATCCCAAAAATCTTGACTTCGACACTGCTTCCCATATAATGCCTCAAATGGTGGAATCTGTATACTAGAATGAAAATTGTTATTATAAAAAAACACAACCAAAGAAAGTTGTTTGTCCCAAATTCCCTGATAATCCAATGAAAAGGCACGTAGCATATCCTCTAATGTATGAATTGTTCATTCTAACTGCCCATCTAATTGAGGATGAAAAGCTGTACTAAAATTTAATTCAGTACCCAATGACATCTGAAGGCCTTTCCAAAAGTCAAAATTAAACCTGGGATCATGATCATATACAATAGAGAGGGAACTCCATGAAACCTGACTATCTCTTTAAGATACAAATGAGAATGTTTATCTAGGGAAGAAGTATCTCTTATAGTAAGGAAATGAGCAGATTTAGTCAAGCGATCAACAATAACCCAGATTGCATTATTACCTCGAGGTGTCTTCAGCAATCCCACAACGAAGTCCATGGATTTATTCTCCCATTTCCACTCTGGTACTGGTAAAGGCTAAAGCATTCCATTCAGTAACTGCCACTCAGCTTTAACCTATTGAAAAGTCAAACACTTCATAGTAAAATCATCAATATTTCTTTTTATTCCATCCCACCAGTAGTACTACCGAAGATCTCTATACATCATAATACTTCCTGGATGAACTGAAAACAGAGAACTATGAGCTTCACATAACAACTATCTCTTCAACTGTGAATCACACGACATAGAAAATCTCTTCCTAAATCTCAATAAACAATCATTATCAATGTTGAATTAAGGAAACTTACCATTCTGAACTAGCTCTAACTTTTTCATCAACTCGCTATCTTGCTTCTATGCTTTCTTAATTCTGTCTGATAGAGAAGATTTCAATGTTACCTAAGATAAAATAGAAGAAAATTCTACACCAACTAATTTTATGACAATTTTCATCAAATACATATCCAAAGGATCACATTCCAAACACAACATTGTTAATGAAGCATTACTTTTTTGACTCAAAGCATCAACCACTTTATTTGATTTTCACGGATGGTAATGAAATGTACAATCATAATCCTTGATTAATTCCATCTACCTCCTTTGTCTCATGTTCAGTTCATTCTGAGTGAAAATATACTTTGAACATTTGTGATCAGTATATATTTCACACTTTACACCATAAAAATGATGCCTCCAAAATTTTAAAGCGAAAAGAATGACAACTTATTCCAAATCATGTGTAGGGTAATTTACCTCATGAGTTTTCAACTAACGTGAAGCGTAAGCAATGACCTGAACATTCTACATTAGGACGCATCCAAGTCCTTTCAATGAAGCATCATTGTAGATAACAAACTCACCATTCCTGGATGGTAGTGCCAAAACTGGAGCATTCACCAATCTTCTTTTCAATTCCTGAAAACCATCATCACATTCTTTTGTCCAGATAAACATAACACCCTTCCGAGTTAGCTTAGTCATTGGACTAGATAACTGGGAAAAATTTCTAAAAAAACATTGGTAATGTCCTGCCATTCCAAGGAAACTATGAATCTCAGTTACATTTGTGGGTCTTTGCCATTCCTCAAAAAACATTTCTTTTGTTGGATCTACAGTTATTCCATCTTTAGAAACAATGTGACCAAGGAAAGAAATTTGTTACAACCAAAACTCACACATATTGAATTTCCCATAAAATTTATTTTCTTTTAAGGTTTGAAAAATAACCCTTAAATTACTTTCATTCTCCTATTTACTTTTAGAAAGCACCAATATATCATCAATGAAAACAACCACAAAATTATCCAAGAACTCATGGAAAATTCTATTCATAAGGTCCATGAATATAGCAGGTGCATTGGATAGCCCAAAAGGAATTAATATAAATTCATAATGTCCATATCTTATACGAAACTCAGCCTTAGGAACATCTTCTTCGTTTACATTCAACTGATGGTACCCCAATCTCAGGTCAATCTTTGAAAAATACTGAGCTCCCTGGAGCTGATCAAACAAATCATCGATATGAGGAAAATTATATTTTTTCTTAACAGTGATGTTATTCAAAGCTCTATAATCAATTTAAAGACTCATAGAACCATCTTTATTTTTAATAAATAAGATAGGAGCACCCCATGGTGATTTGCGAGGTCAAATGAAACCTTTCTCTAATAAATCATGCAATTTCTCCTTCAACACTAAAAGGGAAATTTCAGCCATTTGACAAGGGGGAAAGTGTCTTAGCATCAGGAAATAAGTCAACAGTAAATTCAACTTCCGGATTTGGTATTATTTTAGGGAACTCATCAGGAAAAACACCAGGATACTCATTTACCACTAGCACATCATTAATTTGAATAGTTCCTTTCCTTTCAACAATATGTGCAAGGTAACATTCATTTCCATTTTTACAAGTTTCTCAGCCTCTTGATATGTTATCTATAGTAAGGGTTCATTCGTGTACAAAAACTAAAAGTATTTTTGAAAAGGAACTTCTTTAGCTCTACAATCAATCTTCGCATGGTAAACATAGAACCAATCCATACCCAGGATATCATCAAACTCTACTAGAGGTAAAACAACAAGGTTTTCAAGTAGGTTTTTTCCACGGATAAGGATAGGATGAATCTAAAAAAAATTGCCTCAACATTTAACCTAGGTGTTTTGACCAAATTTTCAGGAGTCATTTCTTGAGATGGAATTTTCAATTCACTAGAAAAGTTTTCATAGAAGAATGAATGTGTAGACCCCGAATCAAATAACACATTGGAATAATCTAAGAAAACAAAAAAAGTACCTGATGCCACTTCATTTAATGGCCCAACATCTACTGAAGTAGTTTCAAAGGATTTCACCACCCCTTTTTGCTTGTAGTCTGACTACTTCCCATCACTCGAGCTCTTTTTCGGACACTCGTTTGCATAATGACCCATCTCATTTCCCTTGAAACATTTCACTAACTGTAAGTTAAATTTGGTATTACCATCACCCAGATCTTTTTCAAAGCAATCACAAGCCTTATGTCCCATCTTACCACATCGGTAGAACTTTACAGAATTCAGAAGACATTCCTCAGCATGACTTTTACCAAATTTATCAAAAATAGGAAACTTAGTTTTCTTACCATCATACCTTTTTGAATAATTCTTCCCTTTATCCTACCACCTCAGTCTCTTCGTTTATTTGTTGGTATAGAACACTTGATCATAAGAAAACACCATTTCCACCATCTCAGCACATCAAAAAAGATTTTCATAACTTTTGAACTCATGAGAAGCTAAAGATATTCGATATTTTGGATTTAATCTTGAGTAAATATCTTTGATTTTACTATCAAGGTCTCAGATAAAATTTGGAGAATACATTGCCAATCGAGTGAAACTTTCTTTATAAGCAGCCACTGAGTTGTCCTCTTGCCTCAATTACAAGAATTGTTTTTCCATCCTAAGTCAAACAGCCTTAGGAAAATATTTCTCAAGAAAAATATCTTTGAGTTAATCCCGGTCAAGAGAATCAATCTCATAAGCATCCCTGATATTTTTAACCATCGACCAGCACTGATCTGCTTCACCCTCCAAATGGTAATCAACAAGACTAACGTTTTGATTGTCTAAACACTCCATGACATCGAAAATCTTCTCCAGTACTTTAATTCACCCTTCAGCAAGCAGAGGTTCAGATGATCTTCTGAATGATAGGGAATGTTTCATCATGAAATGTTCCACCACCGACATGTTCCTCTACGGTTGATCTAGCTGATCTCATGCATTGATACCACTACCATTTATCGCTTGAGTCCATTATGCCATTACTGCAACAAACTGTTTAGTTCCAATTCCAACCATATCCAGATGCTGATTCAGAAGGACATTTCCTTCTGTATGCCTTCC
Source organism: Viscum album (assembly GCA_963277665.1). Lineage (NCBI taxonomy): Eukaryota > Viridiplantae > Streptophyta > Magnoliopsida > Santalales > Viscaceae > Viscum > Viscum album. The sequence goes on from OY728133.1 coordinate 971,514,740, forward strand.
TAGCACTGCTTCCCTATTTCCTCTATAGAAAACCATTCTGAACAAAAATGTCTTAGATGAAGCAACATGGTAATCTTCAAATGGTATAGCATTTCAATTTGACCATAAAAAATTATTTTTAGATAATCATTTAATAGAATTCTAACTCCTAATGTTATCTAAACTAACCTTTGATACCAACTATAAGGCCCCAGCTTTAAACATTACTTATTCTTGTGTTATTAAAATAATGTACATTGAGTATCTTTTCAGGCCTATAGTTTTAGATAATTAGATCATAAATCATTCATTACATTCCACATTTAAAGGAGGTGGTTACATACAAGACAATATTCAATTTTTCCATCAAAGGAGAAATATTTAAAATAAAACAAGGATTCTTTCTTGACACTTCCTCGACACTATCATCACATCATTTATATTTCCCTTGACCTGTGAAAAACATTTCAAAAACTTGGTATGTGCATAAAGAGCTCAGTAAGGCGTAAAAAGGTACGGAACGAAAACAGTAGTCCATGTATACATAAGAATTAATGAAATCATACTTTACTCATATAACATAAGCACATTATCATATCTCATTAAATCATAAGATTTATGAATAACTCATAGAAAACAGAAGACATAAAGGTAACTTGAGGCATTCATGATATTCTTACGTAGGGAGTAACCCTCATGGTTACGTTGGGAATACCCATCACAGTATATTCCCTAAATCTCTTCAGATAAACCTTAGTGTTTAACCCCTTAGCATCACCTAATGAATTGGAGAGCTAGATTGGGCTCATCCACCCATAGTTTATCATGGAACCACCCGTCTTCATAAACAATGCCCAAGAACCATAACATAATCGTATAACATGAAACATCCATAAAGGAAACCTAAAATTTCCACATTTCAATTGCAATATATCAATACAACACATTTATATAATAAAAACATTATCAAAACCATTTTAAATACCAAAATAAATGAAAATTAAAACATGGTATAAATTTTTCATTTAAAAAGATGTTATGGATTGTAGAGGAAGCTAGAACTCAAATAATGGTCACGACGGTGGAGAAGTTGTTGTTGTTTCATATGTACGAAAAAAACATTCTATTTTGTCATTTAGTAAAATGATTCATATAAAAAGATCCATTTTGAATAAAAGAAAAAGACAGAGGGGTTTATACACCATATAAAAGATAGTTCTGTATAAAACAAAATATGCCTCAATGAAAGGAGATTGAGACGAAGTCCCTTACCTCATCTCTGACTTGACTCGATCTATATTTAATCTCCTGAATAATAAAATTTAGTTAATTTCTACTTTATTAAGAACATTTTTCAAGTTCATTATTACTTTTATATCACTTATTATCATGTTATGAACATTATGTAATTATTTAAGTTAATAATGGTCGTTTTGTCGATCTTTGGTACTTGAGCCAAAAATAAACTTCTTATAATTACAAGTTGTTCATGTGGTAAAATATCATTTATTTCCAGAATTATATTCCTGATGTAGGTATCATATATATCATATATAACCAGTATATACATGCATCTATAAAATTACATAACATTTATATGTAAGAAATGAAATGCACCGTTCATGGAGATGGTAAGCCGTACGTACGCATAAACACTAGTTTCATTTCAATTTCATATTTAATGGAATGAAATCATAATGATATATCGGTGAATTATAATTCCAGTATAATATCATTTATAACATCTTAAACTCCATCCTTTATACGTCCCACATATGGTATTAACGAATCAAATCACTTTGAGCGGGCTGTAGTCCACACTTCCTAAAATGAAGATATATCGTTTACCCATAATGGAAACAATAAAGGTATGCCATAAATGAAAAATAAAAAATTATAAGGAAAACATAGACATAATATATATCATATATAAATATAGTGACATCTTAATGGCCACCATGAACGGTGTTAAAAGAAGATTGAACAATCATCGTTTCGTGAGGCAGAAATTCGCCATCCACAGAAACAGTATGTTTTTTAACCATTAGACGAAGGTGTGTGTTAGTGTAGCTCAAACACATCACATAAAAAAATCCTAGTATATTTATTATAATGGTGTTGGTACAAAATAAAGGAATAAAAAGGTTTTAGGGGGTTGGAAAAGAAAAATAAAACAAAAGAACACAAATGAAGACATTACCTTTGAATCAGGTAACTCCTCTTGGTTTGAACAAAATGATTTTCATGAAGAGATTTTTTCCTAAGTTAAGTCTTCTAGGATGAATAGAGGGATGTGGATAGATAAAAAGAGTAGAAAATGGCCCATAAAATGTCTTGAGAGGTGTGGGAAAGGAGGTAGAGGTGGGGGCGTTTTATAAGAGGGAGGAGGGGCACTCTTGGAAAGTCAAGAAATGATACTTTATATTAAAATGAGTTTCGGATTTTAAAGGTCCCAAATTGATATATTTCAAGGATAAGGTGATAAGGGTTCGAAAAATACTCATACAATAGGTTTTTGACAAGTTTATGTCTTATATATTACATTATCTTTTCATTTTATTTAAATCGTTCATTAATTAGGTAATCACTGCATCATCATGGTGTCATAAAAACATAATTTATTTAATGATTATAAATTATAAAAAAAATAATATGATCTAGTAAATCTTTTTAGTATTCCAATTACTATTTATAGTACAATAGATCATTTATATAGACAAAATTAATATTGTTTTACTTAGCGGTTACATACATTTGTCAAATTCTCCTTTCTTTCAAAAAATAAAATGATAATGTGTCACTATCACCCAAAAGTGATTCCATGGGGTCCCTATGTTTGGCACAAGGAATCCCATGGTATACCATTATAAAACCAGTATAATTAAGACACATGTTGAGGTCATTTGTTATTATTATGATATTATTTAATTACCCTTAATGACTTGATTACTAATTAATCACGATAAATAAAGATAATTACTGTCGTTACTATTCATAATGTCCAAAAACAAAAGAGTCATAATTACATAATTTGGACCTTATGATTCCAAATATGGAATCCATTTTACCAAATTCCAAACAAAAAAATTACAGTAATTAATTTAAATATGATTCCAGTGGTCAAAAAAAATAGTGGGATTTTTTTTGAAACAATATCTATGAAACGTTTGGCACTTGTTTATGCCCAATTCCAAAGTGAAATCAATTATAATGTCCACCATTGGATTAAATGGTAAAAACATATTCCAATTAAACTTTAAATCCTATTAAAAGGAAAATATATCTATATAATTAAATTAGATGAAAAAATTGTTTTGAAGTAAAATGCAGTATTTTTCACTATTCAATAAAAAATGAACATTGTCAGAAAAATACTGAAAATTTATCCAAAGTAAATTTCAATGACCCAATTATAATGAAAAAGTTTATTTTGACAAATAGAGCTTATAAAATTTTCAAACGATAGATTCAAAAATGGTTCTCCATCGAAAGGCGGTAAAGAAATCTTTTAAAAATATTAGAGATTTCTATGCTTAGGATTGGATTTATTCTCATTTTAAGTCTTTAAAACACTGTCTAATTTATAAAGAGACATAGAAATGAAAATGAATAATTCTTTACATATTGGGGATGTTACAGTAGGAGGCTGTGGAACTTATCTGCGGCAACAACACCATGTCCCTACACACTGGCCACCGGTACATAATGAGAATAGGAGACTCACGGACGCGGCCACCCAGCTGCATTGGAGCCATGAAATGACTCAAGGCCACGGTATGAAAAAAACACAAGCTAGTGTCTGGGTAGTGGTAGACCGTATCGTCATTCCGGCTAGGCCACATTTCGTAGACCATAAAAATGTCGGGGCAGGGGGAGGACCAGCCAACCATGTAGGCATGTCCAGTGGTGCGAACCGGGCCACTAGTTGGTCTAGGCTGGAGATGAGTTAGCCCACCAATGCAGGAAGGGATGTAGGGACAAACCAGGACACTGGGAGTCCTAGTCTAGGAATGAACTAGCCCACTAGTTTTGGGTTGGGCCATAAAAAATTGATCATTGGGTGACCTGGTGCGCTGGACCAACGGTCGAACTGGGCCAGGTTGAGCAAGGCCCAATGGGCTCGGGCCAGCGGCCAGGAAGGACAGGGCTAGCCGAGACGCCACCAATATAGGTCAGATCGGCCAAACTAGGTTGGGTCATACAAGACCCTCGGGGCGGTTTGGTCATGTCGGTGTGACCAAGTCGGACTGGGCCCAGACACAACCAACCTATGTTTACAAAAAAACCATTACCGTTTAGACTGAGACTTCGATTGACTTTCCCTCTACGGTTTTGAGTCCATTGAGATTAGAAGTTCCTTTGGTAATAATATATGTATGATATCAATGTAGTTGATATGTGACCGATTTCATTAGAAGTATATTCTATTAAAATAAAGAGTGCTATGAGCAGGAATCCTACGGTTGGCTGTGACGTGAATGATATAACGTGCAAACCATTGTGATCCAATTTTTCAAGAGAAGAGTGGGTATTATGGATCCAGTTGGTCCAGAGAAGATTTGGATATTGTGACCCAATTATCCTATATATTAACGGATGTAAGTGATCTAGATGGAAAATAGATGAGTGGTTCTTAGTGATCTAGCTAGCCCAAATATGAGCATGTATAAGTGATCCAGATGGCCTAGAGATGATCTGACCTATGTGATCCAGCTATCCTAGAGATGACAGAGTATGTGTAATCTAGATGGACCAGAGACAAGTGGGTCTATGTTATCATGCTTTCCTAAAGACGGGCAAGTCTATGTGATCCAACTGGCCCTAGAGATGAGTAGGTCTCTATGATCCGGCTAGCCTAGGTGATGAGTATTCCTAGCTTATGAATCCATCAGATGTACAAATTTTCACATTTATGACTGGTAACTCTAATTTGTATACTTTCACTTATACCTGGTGTGTGATATTTGTTTTGTTTTCATGTTGTATGGTCTTTCTTTCTGATATTTCCTTTTCGGTTTGTGGCCCCAACTGAGTATAATATAAATCACCACTTCATGAGACTTTCTTGCACATGTCGTGTCAAATGCAGTAGATTGATGCTTCTACGGAGTGCTCACTGGTCTGGGACCATGTGGTTCTCAGTCAAATGGGACAGACTGGCATACCTTTATGACTAAAGGAAGATACCCTTCACCAACCCTTCTGGTGGGGTCTCGAGTTGATAGGTCATTGTAGTTTTACATTCCTTTGGGGTATTAGTCATGTATTATGACCCCTTTGGACATTTAGTTTTTATTTTACTCTTAATAGTCATCTTAGTTATAATTTTTAATTACTTGGTGTTTATTTTCCATTATTTGGGATTTGGGTGTGTGGAAGGGTTTAAAAGAAAATTCCTTCCCTTTTAGGATATTACTACTCGGTGCTAGTCACCAATACCTGGCCTATTGAAGGTGATATTTGGATAGTCATGGAATGGGCCCTAAGGGATGGGTCCTGTCATTTTTAAAAGGAAATAATTTACACCCACTTGTGTATGTACTACCATCCTCGTCAATCACAAAGTAGAATCAGTGGGACTGATCTATTTCTAGAAATTTTTTACGATATACATTTTTTCTACCTAATAATAATATTTTCAATCAGAGGGTATACTCTTTTATAGAATAATAATTATATCTTATGTCCTTAAAATCCTTGTATTAAATATTAATAAGAATACCAATTTTTATGAATGATATTGGAGAAGTTATTTTGATGATCCATTCCCTATATATAAATGGTTAAAATTATTAGATCTAGAAACATCTTCAGATTGTATGTTTCAAAATTTATGGAATAAAAATGAATTTTCAAACAGTAAAAACATATGATATTAAGGAAGGTGAAAGATCAATGTGATGTTATATTCATATATCTAATTATTACCATAATTAAAGAGAAATTAATGATATTATTTATGAATTAGAATCTAATGTATATATATGATGTTCTTGGTCTATCATATATTATGAAATTTTTGAAACCACTGTTGCTTTCAATAAAGGACCCTATTATGTATGAAATCTAAGGTTCAACAAATCTAAAATTAATTTGATACATTCATGATATAGAAAGCTGAAACCATCACCTAAACGAATGTATATTGATAAAGATGTTCAATATTGCTTCTAACATGGAAACTCTAATTATAGAGTCTAATCATGTGTTATATGTACATATATTATTACCTTCTATATAGAACATAATCTCTACCACTATTCAACAATATACACTTTTCAAGGATGTATGGATGAATTAATTTATTACTACATTAAAGAAGTATTAATCTAAAATTTAATTAGAAGATAAAGATCATATATTTATTAAAATGGAAAAGGATATCTCAATGTTTTGATGAATGAATATTCTAATTCTAATTCTACGTAATTGGAATTAACTGATGAGTTATATGATATATATAGATATTTTAATACATTATAAAAATGGTAAAATATAATTCAAATAGTGATAACTACAAGTAGGTTAGATGTGTTGAATTTAAAAAAGAGTGTTTATTTGAGACTTGACTTCATTATACATAAGGATCAAAGAAAATCCTATTATAAAAGAAAAGGGAAAATAAATCAAGGACTTTTGGAGTGATTTAGAAGATTCATGTGATTAATTTAATTCAATATTTGTAGTTTATCATTAAACAAATGTATATCTATATCATATGTATCTCACAAATGAGGTATATTCATCTTACTCTCTTAGTTCTAATTGTGAAAATAATTTTTTTAATGATCATAGTGAATTTTAAAATATGGTTCACAATATATTTGACTAATTATTAAAGAGTATTGAAAACAATTAAAATATAATAAGGATGTTTTTATTGAAAATTAAAGATTAACTATGGCAATTCATGTTTTATGATGTAATATATCCAAAAATTAATGATCTTTGCATTAAAATAAAATAAATTCTTTATAGATTGAATTTATTTCATTCAAACAATCTACTAGTACATTTAGAATGTGGATAATTAATAAAATAATTTTTTTAGAAGAATTGATTTAAATTAGGCCGGATTAGTATTGTTTGTAACATTAAAATTCTTAAATATTGTATAATTAATATTATTCGAGTTCTAAATGAAGAATAATATTTATTTTTTAATTTTTTAATTATGGTATTATGGTAATTAATTCGAAAAATTTTTATTATAAAATTATAAATATTTTATTCCATCATGCTTAATATTCAAAATAATTTTCACCATTTAAATTTGTAATTTAGTTTGAAAATAATGAACTTTGGTTTCCCAAATATTTAATTTCAAGTACATATGATCCAAAAAATAAATTTATACCTAATGGATCATGTATTTGATATTTTATAGGTTTATTCAATTGTATATCACTTTTATTTCATCTATTGGATTCTATAAATACGTAGAGTCTACTTAATTTTTGTTCTATTTGAATTTTTTTTAAAAATAATTTAAAATATACAATGCATAGATCTGAAACTGATAAAATCAAAGAATTTTATTATTTCTAATTTAATTATAAAATTTTATTTATCACTAGACATCATTAATTAGAAATAATTTTTCCATATATTGGAATATTTTTCTATAATTTATATTTTTTTAATTTACTAGTAATAGTTTATTTTAATGTCTCATATATCATCATGAATTATTTTTTTACATAATTCTTTTAAAATCATTATCTTATTACTCGAAAATAAATTTTAATTTATTTCTTGTATCATTGTATTCAAAAATTTTACATATGGATTACACTAGTTTTATATACTTATCATTTTTATTCGGTCACATATTTTAAAATTCAAAAAATTCATGGGGAAAAGTAATTACATATTTCTTGGTTTTTATAATTTTATTAATTTTGAAAATTAATTTTATAAATGATTATTCTTTAAAATATTTAAAAATTTGAAGAAATTATTTCTTATGAAAAATAATTTTTAATTTCATATTAAAGATATAAATTTCATTAATAATTTACAATGAATCTATTTTCCCTAGTAAGAATGTCATTAACGCATCATTATTATCTTTACTATTAAATGTTTTTACATCCTATGTCCAAATTTTAAATTATAGTAGGAAATTAATTTTTTCTTTTCCATTTTTATATACTAAAGAATATTTATATTTCTACTATTTTAAAACCATTTATTTCATTATTTGAATATACATATGATTAACTTTTTTGAGGGAAGTGTCTAAAATATTTTTATTTTGATTAAATGTTTTATTTTTATGTATTGTATTTAAATTGTTATCTATTTTATTGAATTCAATGGAATTATTCTGTTATTAATTAAAAATTATATTATATATTTCATGTGTTATATAAGTTAAGTAATTTTCTATGGGATCTTATCGTATTGTGTATATTCAAATAATTTTTAGAAAATAAATTTAGAAATATTTTTTGGTTATATTATACCATGTCTTCATTCAAAACATTATTATCATAACATTTCTAAAATGAAAAAGTAGTATAACTTATTTAATATTTTATGGTTTTTAATTTTTCCAAATGGGGTTATTATTTAATTAATACTTGAAACATTATTTGTATTTTTATAATTAATAAAAACTATATTGTTTATCATTTTTCTAATTAATAATAATTTCTATAAATTTGTGTTCCTTGTTTTCTATGATATTATTAAATATTATTTATTCATTTATAAAATTGTTTATATGACATCATCATTTATTTATTTTTATTATTCTATTATTATATTGATTATCATATTATTATATTGATAAATATTCACGGATCACAAAACATCTTCATTATTCGTTCATATAAACATAATTTTTTTAAAAGTAAATGGTCTCTATAATTTTCTTCAAATCCATCATTTCGGGTGAATGATATTTTTTGGAACCCCATGTTGGTATTCATCCCCATTATGAAGACTTTACATTTGGAAGGAACATTTGAAATGAACATCATGTTTGGAACATAGATTCTTTGGTGATTGATTGGAATGAACCTCATGCTTCGAACCTTATATTTGGAATGATACTCATATTTAGAACCACTGTAATAGAATATACCTAATAGTCATGATCCACATGTTTTTTATACACATTAAATCATCTCGAATAAATTAATGAATTATTTGGATTTGTGATGTTATTAAGAATCACTACAGTCATGCTTAATGTTGCATGAAAATCATATTTTCTGCATTATTTTTTTATCCGTTGAAAAATCTCTCACCATTGAATTACATATTTGTACTTATGAATTCAAATATATTGAATCATTCAATTTTGTTTTATTATTTTTGGAATTTATTTATTTCATTCTATAGTTATTGTGATCATATGTCAAGTAGGATGTAGTAGAGGACAGTTCTTATTAGTGTGATGGATATCCAATACAATTATCTTGATTTTGTAAATTTTATAGAAGATTTAAATGTGTGTTTGGTTCTCTATATATTATCTGATGTTGAGGAAATTTTTTTTCATGGATTTTTTTCTATAAAAATACACTTTCTAATTTTTCATACCTCATGATATAAAATTAAGATTAATGTGTTTTTGGGCCATTTGAATGGTCCTGAAATTTTCAAAATTTAATACTTGTATACTAAATACTAATGTTATATTTTATGGGTTTTATTATATAACTGGATATTTTTATATCATCCTATTATAATTTTTTTTGTAAATTTAATAAGAGATTATTTATTTCAAGATTCAATGTGTTGAATTAAGTGTGGTGTTATTTTTATAAGCATTATTCCAATATGAAATTTTAATATCATGATGATTTATGAATAATAAATTCTTGAATTATCATAGAATCATGATATGGTATAATTATAGAAATTAAAATCAAAAACTATTTATTTTTTTAATTACTGTGTGTTAATTAATATTCAATTTTATATTGTTGAATATTTTTAAACACAATTATTAAATATTCATTTTCAAATGTAATGTTAATTGGTTTTAATTATTATCTTCTGAAAATATTTCTAGAATGATTCTACACCCATTATAAAATTTTTGGAGAAAATTATAAAATTCCTTTTAATTTGTAATTTTTTTATTTATGACATTGGAAATTTTATATGAAATTACTTGACCAGTTTTACTTTTGATTCGGCATGGAGATACTAGAAATTTAAATAATATTGCAATAGAAGAAAAATATGCATATAGTGAAAAATTAATGTTTTTAAATCTACTGTTTCGGAAAATATAATTAAATATATCCTAATATAAATGAATATTTACTAGGAGATAATTCTATTTACTGAATATAAAACCATTTATCAGTCATGGGAGAAACTATGAGCTAAATTGTTGAAAAATTATATATCTAATATATTTTCATGAAATCCAAATTGCTTATATTAACTCACGGTGGAGTGTTACATTATCAGAATAAAATATTGACATTTATTTAAAAAAACATTATTTTTGTATATATTCATCTATCTTCCCTCGATTGTCATTTTTATCAGATAAAATGAATGAATTAGTGAAAATAAAAATTCTCATTATGATAGAATCTTTGGAATGTATTATGGGATATTTATACCCTCGACCACTACACATAGTTGTGTACTATACATTATGATAATTTTTTTTCAAAACATTAATTGATGACGATAAAAAATAACTTCTATTTATTTCAATAAGAATATTTTAAATTTTTATGATTTTTAAAAGGACACAATCATGTCTCTATTTATTCTTTCTTTGTCATCGTCTCCAACCAAAAAAAGGAAAACATATGGAAATAAATTAATGTGACAGTGAAATATAGTAATATATAGTTATATTACTACTATTTAATATAATACCTTTATCAAAATTTCTCAAATCATATAGTTTTCATGATGGTATCATTAAACTATGTTTTTATGCCTGTTTATTTTACATTCTTAAAATGAACATGACAAAAAAAACACTATGAGAATCGATTTATTTATAATTTTTTGTTTCTATTAATGTTATGTGTATATCAACATCAATTGAAGATCATGTGGGTTAAATTTACACTCTTGTTATTAAATAATATAATATCACACACGATGCACCCAACATATCCTACCTCTCTATGAATGTATTTCATTCATTTTTTTATCAATAATCATAGTATGTGGCTAATCATATATGATAATAATAGTTTAAATTAAATGGATCAATATACACATATTAAAATAGGATCATCCAATGGAACATATAAATGTTTATTTTCTATTGGTGTGTATTTTTCTCATAATCACATTAACTATAAATTACCAAGGGCATGCACCAAGAGATTTTTTCTCAATGTCCTATATGTATTCACAACTAATATATTGAATTTATGATATCCTATAATATATTCTAATATAAATATATAAAATATATTTGTATAATACCATCATGGAACATCTACATTCTCTTAATTGTTAGGAAATGATATGTCCTTTTTGTGATACAATTAATCATTGGACAGAAGAATATACTACATCACATAAGAGAAATGTAATTATCTAATAAGATGATTATATATATTTAAAGTAATGAATATAGGTAATCAAAAATTAGATAGAATTTTTCCTATTGAACCAAATCTAAAACTCTCAATTTTAGTATATCCAACTATTATCCACCATAAATCCATTAGCACTCACATTGTACAATTTATTCTACTAAGATAAGGATTAATCAAAGAGAGCATCCATATTTTCAAATTTTGAAATTATTTTAACTAAAACACCACTATTATGAAAAAATATTACCTCAAGTGGTGATACTTCAAGAGTATATTGTTTCTCTAATACTGTGAACTTTATCCCCTTCACGAGAGAATCAAGTTAACTATTTCAATAAGAAAAAGTTATAGAGTCATTAAAATTATATTAAAAAATCAGGGAAAAATTGTCTATTGATGCGTCAATGGATTTGATATACAAGGAAAATGATATAAAAATGATGAAAACTATATATTATGAATTATTCCATTATGTAACTCCTCTGTTGAGACAAAAAAAAATTCATAAGTTTCACATTAAATAATTTTTATAATATTGAAAGTTATAATCTTCATAACCCATGTTGACTAGCTCCTTATCACCCCTATACACAGGCATAATATCCTTAGTTCTTCTGTGAAATATAATGATAGACTTATTAGCTTACTAATGTGGTTCACCTATATTAGACTTCAGTCAAGATACCATTCATATGGACTAGATAACATCAATCCTATTACGTAGAATAGAATTCATGATTTATCATATAGTTGATGAATATAGGAAAACAATCGTTATCTCTTTATATTATTATGTATGAAGGAATGTTATTAAAGAAACATATAAACCATGTTATAGTAAAATGAGTCCTAACATGGATTATACCATAATAATGATCTTTGGTATTTAGTACATATATATACCATAACATTTTTCATCTAGCCTCTTAGATTTATCATGAATTGACATGATCAGAAGAATGTAGCTTTCTTATCCAAACTCCTTTATGGAGAATAACTTGTTTAAACACTCTTAAATTTAATTTAAAAATGGTATATCCTTATTAAAAAGTAATATATCATTAAAATATACTATTATGATATATACTACACTCTTACAAAAACACTTAAAAATTGAACACATTATATCATAAGTATGTAATATTCTATTATTCCTATATTCAACGTCGTTTTCAAAAACATTTTTGTTTTCTTCAATGCATAAATGCATCTCTATAACTGTCACACATTTTCACATTCATTAGGGGTAAAAATTTTAATTACATGAGATTTTAGATCCCAAAAATTACATAATATGTTAAACAACATGTTTCAAAAGCTAATGAAAATGTAAAAAACCATTATATACTAAGAATATATAGGTAATAACTCTATAAAAAACACATTTATGGAAGAATTCTAATAACAACTACCATTAGAAGAAACATAATGACTATGAATTAATATTGAACAGGTTATTATAATATAAATTATTTTATCTTTAAACTTCTTTCAAAAAAATTAAATAACTAATTTTCAATGTAAATTTCATTACATAAAATTGATTATTTACATATATCATGAAAACATACATTGTCTGAATTATTGAATTTCTTCCGAAATGAATGATTTTCTAGGATTATTGTTTTAATGATTTAATTTCTATGTAATCATATCCTTGATGTTTAAAAAACCTTTAAATTAATAAAATATTTATTTAAATATTAAAATTTAGTATTTTTATATATTCAAATATCTTATGAATACCATTTAAAACATTTTTAAATATATTAAGGAATTTCAGTACAATAAAAATAGAATTTTTATTCTATTTAAAAGATGTATCCTCAAGGTTATATTTGGTTTTTTAATTACATGAATTACATATATAATTATTTAAATTTATAATTAATTAATTAATGTTGATAAAATCATTAATACTAATATTTTTAACTTATATATTTATTTTTAGCTCAAAAAATTCATTTTTAGCATGTTTTATTAGAGTATGTGTGATTATTTCGAATTAACTTTTAAAAAATATATCAAATTGATATGATAAAAAACATTAAAACATTTAAAATTTTAAATATAAAATTCAGTAATATGATCAATTTTATTTTTAGTTATAAAAATTAATTACATTGACTGAAAATTATTCACCCCGATAAAAAGTGTAACTGCTTAATATAGTTTTAAATGGGTAAATTTGCCAACCCATTTTATAAATATAGTGACAGTGAATCTAATAACCTATAGACAATTTTTTATTTGTTAAATTAGAATAGGATATAGTGAATGAAAACTCAAATGACATAATTGTTTAATAGTCTTGATAACTTTGATGCATATATTAGTGACATATTATATTTGAAATAAATAATAACAACATCATTACTAGTTAAGAATGATATTATTCCCCTATCTTATCCTTGATAATAAAAGAAACTACACATTATGGATTCCTAATAGAATTAAAAATAATTGGGTGGGATTGAAATCTCTATAAGTGTGTTGAATAGTTACAAAAATTTAAAATCAATAAGAATAGTCAATATGTGATGATAAATAACTGAACAAAAATACATTTAAATCAATAAATTGTGAAGGAAGGGTATCTAGAGATAGTATAAATGTAAAAAAAATCATGGATAATAATAAATATTCTATGGTAAAAAACTAATTCTCATGTCATTTACAAAATAACATAACTACAACATATGGATATGAAATATTTTATATAGTAAGGTAAATAACTAAAAGACATATGAAATATAGTCAATAATATATAATGAAAAACATTGAGTGATAATATCATTGTGAAAATATAATAGAGAATGATAACTGAATTATGAACGAATGAAATTCTTAGTAATTGGACATCATGTATCAGACACAAAAAGACACTACAGTAAAGATATGACATCAAGAAAGTTTCAAATTGATAAACAGTAACCTATTTAATTATAGATAGCAATCTAGTTCTACTCATGAGACATGTTGATGCATCAAGGGGATATCAATAAGAGGGCATCACCCATGGATTCATGTTTAATGAGTTTCCCTCTCTCTCTCTCTCACGCATATATATATATATATATATTGTTTTAATTCATGATAAATTTTACTTATCATCAAATATCGTAATTGGGTAAGGAATAAATATTATTCAATATTTTATAAAAAAAATATTAAATGAAGAAAAAAATCTATTTAAATGACATATAATTTATATAATAAAAACATCCATTATAACATATATATTTAGGGGAATAAAACTATCCCTATTGAACTGAATAGTTCAAGGTAATGATTATGACTATAAAATAAATATTGAAAGTGAATTTTAATACATTCTTAAGTTTGAAGGATCATATAACATCGATAGGAAGAATAAGGATAGAATCAATACACTTCATACCCATTGGAATAATAATATTGGATTTTTGGAATTTATGAAATTAAATACCATAAATATATATATATTAACATTATTCATGAAAAAATTCTTCCAATTTTTGGAAATAACATTTTAAACATAAAAGTACATCATACATTTAGAAAATAATTCCCATTGAAAATAATTTGTTTTCAAATATTATTCATTGAAAATAACATTTTAAACTTATAGGGTATTCTATAAAATAGTTGATTGTCCATGAAAACATGAAATTATATCAATTTTATATACGAATAAACAATGATTATTTTCACATTTTTATTAAAAAAATGGAAATTATTCTTAAAATAACTTGAATATCCATTAAAAATGTTTTATAAAAACAAAAATATGGTAAAAATGAATTTAATAAATTTTTTATATAATGGAAAAAAATAGAACTATATTATCAAGATAGTTTTTTTACTGATCTCTAACTAAAGCGGGAAATTAATTCAATTTTAATAAAAAAATCTAAATTAATTTATGTTCCAAAGAGCGTAAAAATAATAAAATAACGTTAAAATACCCTGAATAACCATAGGGTAATAAAATTAAATGGGTCTATAAAAAAAAGGTAAAATAATTTCCATCGACTAGAATTCATGAATTAATAATATCGATTAGAATGAGATTATATAGTAAACAATTAAAATAATCCCCAAATTGATGTGAAAATTAATCATTGAATTCATTATGATTATTAAATATAAATATATAAAAAAAGTGAAAATATAAAATAGGGTAATAAAATTTCATTACACACACAATCATATAATAATAATTATAACTAAGAAGTAACATAACCCAATAAAAAGAAATTGATTTATGAAATTATTTACCATTTCATAACTTATAAGTCAAATACCCGTTTATGAAATAATTAAAATTAAAATTTAAAATATCATGTAGTATAAATTATTCATGATATTAAATGTTAACATTTATGTGTAAAACCCATATAAAATAAATTTGACTATAACATAAAAATTTACCACAATGAAAAGAAATTTAGATAGAGTCCCTAACCACATGGTAATATTCATGTCAAAAATACTTTGATGGAATAATACAAATTGAAATATAAAATACCATTAATTATGATGTATTCATGATATTACATGAAATATTTTTTGTATATAACCTATATTAAATAAAATTGAATATATCATAAAAATTTCTCTCAATGAAAGGATCTTGAGATTGAATTCTTTACCACGCACTTCATTTTGAATGAATGTGGTTTTACATCTTGTATAGTCTTTCAATGCATGTTAATAACATTTAAATGAATCATATTAATACTTATAAAATAATATTTGATACTTAATTAACATATTACCACTATTTTATTACAAATCATTCATTATATTTGTTGTTTTGAGTGTTAACTACTTTGTTTTATCATGCACACATTATTATGAATGTTGTGGTTTTTATGCATAATATATTGTTCAATAATATCAAAAATTATAATCCAAAAAATTATTATCATATTTTAACATCAATTAATCTTTTAAAATCAATAAGGTAATATTTTTTTTATAAATGAAGTATGTTACAATCATAGACACAGTAGGTTGTACATACGCATGAGTAACATGTCCATTTTTCACTAATCATTTTAGAAACGAGGTAAGTTATATTTAATCAATCCATAATGATCATATTATAATATATATTATATTATTTCATTAGATTTTCTTATACATATATCACATGTGGTTTAGTCATGAAAATAGAGTCACATCATTTCATGACAACGGTAGTAAACACATACACAAACAACATTATCAAAATTAATTTTGAGAATAAGTAAGAAACAAAATGATATATATATATTATTTTATGAATGATATATATTTCATTAATTTCGTAATTATTTCATATATATCACATGTAATCTTTAATATTATAATTATCACTTTCTATGTAAAGCATTAGTGAATGATGAATCTCATTTCATTGTGAGGTGGTAGTTTGGTGTATAAACGAGTGACATTTTCGTATCCCTAACAGAGTGGAAAGTAAAATTGTATATATTTTGTAATGACACAATATGTATAATTATAGAGAAAATAAACTATATAAAATTTCTCGGACCTTTCCGGTCAATTCCTTTGTGAAAACGTGGTGTTGTAGGTGTTCCAGGAGGTCAAGGTGACTTGAGGGAGAATTTGGGAGGACTTTTAAGGAAGATTAAAGGGAAATAGCTTTCGCATGGTTAGCGCACAGTTTTCCTAAACTGTGCGGCCAAACCATGTACTGTTGGTCTTGGAGGTAGTGGTGAACATATGGTTAGCACACGGTTTGTCTAACCATGTGGCCTAACCATGCGAGGAGTGTTTGACGAGGCAGAAGCTAACGCACAGTTATCACATGGTTTGTTAAGCCGTGCAGACTAACCATGTGGGCACAAAATCATATATCCTAAAATTGTGGATCTAACTCGTTTTTCATCTAAATGGTTCATTTAATCTCCTAAGCGGACATTACTCAGGATTACCCTTCCTTGAAGGTAGGAGAACCTCTACCACATGTTTTGGAAAAGATCTTAAGGCTTCTCTTTGTGAATCGTAGCTGGTTTCTTTTGGTATGTGATATTTGTTGTTTGGTTTCTTATATCTACTTAGATCTACTTCTCATATTCTCTCGGTTTCTTATATCTACGCCCATTATGGGTAGATATAAGTGTGTAGATTCCAAATGTGTTGAGATTTGGTCTTAAACTTTCTAGGAGGAGAGATATAAGGCAGGTTTTCGGAGAACCAACCCGGATTTCTTATGAGTTCTTCGTTTTTTGGGTTTTCGTCAAAAACCTTGAGGTATGGGATTCATTGATTCTATTTCTTTTACATGAAACCATTTTGTTAGCATGTTGAATCTCGTTGTATGACAATGGAATTAACCTATTAAAATACTTTGAACTAGATAAAGAAATCGTATTGATTGTTTGTTAGTGACTCATGTTTTGTTAGACAGTTTGATATCTATGCTTGCCTTTATCAGCGGTTGTTCTTGGTGAAATTTAGTAAAGAACGTAAACCGGGACAAATTGATATTTCTTTGGATAAAGATAAAGAGGCATGTGAACAAATATAGTTCCTTTTGTAATTTTATGTTAATCAAACTGGCATAGTTAGCATGTTTAATCATTTTTGATAACTTACTGGTTAGGTTTACCGATGTTGGAACCAACGGTTTATAAACCTGTTAATTCAAGATGGATTGAAATTTTAATTGTTTGATAATTCCTTAGAGTGTTCTGAGTTACCCTCCAAATTGTTAAATGGCCTTATCCCAATTTATATGATGTTATATTTCCTGCTGCTTGTGCGATGATGTGACCGTGGAAAGCTGTTGAGATATGTGGAGTCATAGAGGCCTTTTGGTTGTGGCATCAGATATCGCCTAGAGTGGCGAAATGCATCGGTTTATGCATGTGGGTGTCGGGGAGGACACCAGGAATGATGGAATGGGATGGATGTGATTGTTGGATTCTTGTTGACCCTTCAGTTGTTTATCTGCTTTACTTTTCCCCACTACTCAAGGAAGCTGGTTTTGCTTACCCTTCTTCCAAAAGAGGTGAAGACATGTGGGGTATGACACATGCTTTCTGTGTTTATCCTCTTAATGGAGAATGGGTCTACGCTCTTCCTATAGGCGGCAAAGACTCGAAAGGTAGTACATCTACTCGCTGTGTTGAGCCCCTTGTGTTTAGTAGCAAAGGATGATTTTCTATATGCCTGTGAATATGGGAAAGTAATTCTGTAATGAATGTTTGAATAAGTGATGTTAACCCATGGGGTTGGAGTTTTTTGAATCTTAATGATGAGCTTGGGGACTTTTGAAGGGACAATGTAATTGTTTTTGGATGTGGGGTTAATGGAATTTAATTTGGAAATGTTCATGGTTAATTAATGTTTGAAGAATTAATTAACGTACTGTTGAATTGATAAAAAGGGAATGAAGTAATCTAATAAAACCCTTAAATGGTTGTGTGATTATATGATATCTATTCTTAGATGTGAGGGTCCGGAGTCTGAGAGACGTTAGCTACATTTGTGTCTAAGACTAGGTTATTCCCATAATGTGGTTGTGAGAAATAATATATTATGTACTTTTTGTGTTTCTATACTCTACTCCACCCTTTCAGTAAGGGAAACTGACACCTCTTGGATTCTGAGCCCTGGGGATGTTTTCCCCAACATTCAGGTGGGAGGATGAATGGGTGACTACCCACTTTGACCATGCTCTCTTCTCGTGGTAGATACTAGTGCCATTTGGCACATCAGTTAGTTTTCCCCATATATGTGTGTAGAGGGCTGTAATGGCTTGTGGTTATTCACACACACATATTCTGGATATAGTATCATATGGGCTACAATAGGTGTAACATGTATAGGCTGTGATAGATTGAGGATCCTTACTTGGTGTATGGCCTGTAATGGCTTGAGGTATAATACCCGACGTATGATACTTGTTATACGAGCTATGGTGGCTTGCGGAAACTTCTTGGTAACTTTTGGTTGTGAGGATGGTGTCGTGCTTCGCCTAGGTGTCTGCGGTAAAGCCTTTGTGGGGCACGTGGTGCAGATTGTGGAGCTTAGACCACGTGTCTTCGGGAAAGCCTTTGGAGAGGGTTGCATAGGACGTATGTCATTGGTGAAAAGCGGCACAAGACTGGGGAAGTTGTAGTGGGGTACCCATGATATTCTATACTATATACTATATTCATGTATGCATTACATGGTGAGAGTATCCATGGTGAGGTGGGAAACATAGTATACATGTTTAGGTGATGAGTTGGTTTCACTTGTTGTTCACTAGGCTTTAGCATGCTATATTTACTTTTGCACGAGAGGCTTCGGGGAAGATCCTACTGAGTATACTGTTATACTCACCCTATGTATATATAAACAGTTTTTCTGCTTACTTCGAGCAAGTTCGAGATCAAGCTGGTTTCAACTAGCTTTGGGTTGCAAGAGTAGTTCAGGTTTGTGGTTCCAGGTTTTTTCATTTTCTTTTGGGTACTTGTAGTTTTCCCCTTCCAATTGTAGTAATTTTTCATGACATTCCATTTGTTCACATGGGTTTCATTTATATTTCTAGTTCTGAGTTGGAGTAGATTGGTATCTATCTTATCTCTCTCTTCCACATGCGTTCTCTAAGAGGGTAATGCCTCACATTTGGGCGTTACTATACCCTCGGTGCTAGTCACCTACCCGAGGACTACTGAGGATGGACTCGGGGGGTCATTATATCCTATCTCACATTGTCGGTAGAAGAGGGGTACACTTTGTGGGGAGGGGGTGTGACAGAGTGGTATCAGAGGTCTGGTTGAGGGATAGGATGGAGTTTGGAGTTAGGCACATGTGAGGATGCATGGGTTGGAAGGGAAACAATGTCATTTATGATTAGAAAGTAAGGTAAACACTGGAGACTGGCTATCACATAGGTGTTTCGGGCCCCATATGATCTGATGTACAAACCATTAAGTTTACAATGGCTACTAAAAATGGTGATACTGGTTGGAGGGTAGAGACTTAGGAATAGATCCTGTATCATTCTTCTTTGTGCCTGTGTTTGAATGGGTAGACCTTGGGATAGGATAACATAAAATCGATGAAAGAAAACAATTAGTTAGTTAATTAATGTTGAGTCTTCTATATTCCATGCTTAGGAGCACAAGTGGTTTGTTATTTTACAGGTATGGCTCCAGGTAGACGTCCTCATCAGGTTTGCACAGAAAATGTCCAGCAGGCTATTCCAGCAGATTGCCACAGGGTAGAGGTTGACAACGACGACACTTGGAGGATGACACTTTGAGGGTTCCAATGCCCGAGTTTGCAGAAGTATGAGGGCTCTGTTTCAGATACAGTCATGGATAAATAGTTAGAGCAGGTTGAGATAAGCTTCAGTTTGATCTGTTCTTGGAATGAGTATTGGGTGTCCTTAGCTGTGACGATGTTGTGTGGAGTAGTGAGGCAGTGGCGTTTCTTGTTCCTCGGGGATCGTGAAGAGACAACGATCTCATTGGAGGAGTTCCGAGACAAGCTTATAGTCGAGTTTCTTTCCTCGAATGCAAAGGTGTCCAGTCGCCAGGAGCTTCTTACCGTTCTATAGGGGATCTCCAGTGTTCGAGTGTTTGGAATCTGTTTCAGGAACCTTTTACGATATGCTTTGGACCTGTTACCAGATGAGGAGGCCAGGGTGAGGCATTTTGAGGAGGCTTTGTGTCCATAGATCCAGTGCCAGCTCACCCCATTTATACTGAAGACACATTTCAAGGTACTGGCACGGGAAGAGGTTGTCGAGAGGACTTGGGCCAGGACCTGATCATCGTGAGAGGGGGATCGTCATTATCCCTCACGATGTAAGGATGTGGTCTAAGGTTCCCAGTTTTCAAGGCAAAAGAGTTTTCGTTCAGCCGGGGGTAGGTCCCAGCCCTTCACATCTCGTTTCTTCGGAGCCAGCAACTCTCAAGCCAATGCCAAGGGATCAGGCGCTTGTTTTTCTTGTGGTGGTGGTGCCCATCAGTAGCGGGAGTACCTGACCTTTCAGAGCGGCCATCGTGCACCAAGTGTTATGCTCCAGGTTCCTCTATTGAGGCAGTTCCTACAGAGGTATCAGTAGCCAGTTTCACCATCTTTAGATCAGTAGAGGGTAGATGGGGCAGGCAGAGGATAGCCCCATGACGCTCCCCATCCTCAGAGAGTAGAGCATGGCCGTGGTAGTGGTCGTCATCAGGGTTATAGTGGTTGTGGAGGAGTTTGTGGTCAGCTTCATGCTCTAGCGTTTCCAGCTCCAGGCAATCCAGATATCATTCAAGGAAGCCTTTGCATGTTTTATACCTTTTTGTATGACTAGTTTGACTCAGGAGTGACACACTCTTTCATATCATCTACCCATGTCCATGATTTGGGGCTTGAGGTAGAGAGGCTTCCAGTGCCCTTGGCATTGACTACACCCGTTGGAGGTAAAGCTGACGTGTTTGAAGTATGTTGAGACTATGAGCTAGTGTGGGGGCAACACCACTCTTAGGGAGATTTCCTAGTTTTACGAATACAACCATATTATGTCATCCTCATCATGGATTGGTTGTATTTGGTGCAGGCTATCATGGATTGCTTTAGGAAAAAGGTTGTTTTCTTTGGTGAGGATGGAGAACAAGTGTTTTTTTTGGTGAGTGGGATCTTCATATGGGTCATAGGCGCATTCCATCATTATCGTCTGTGATGTCTGAGATGATGCTGAGTTCTCCAGAGTTTCAGTAGTTGGCTTTTCCTAGATTCATAGAGGAATACCCTGATGTCATTCTAGAAGTGGTTGTAACACTATTCCCTCAACGAGAGATCGAGTTTGGGATCGAGCTACATCCCGGAGCTTCTCCTCTCTCTATGTCTCCATATAGGATGACCCCTTCTAGGTTACGAGAACTACGTATATAGCTTTATGTTCTATTAAAGTACGGTTTCGTTCGGACAAGTGTGTCACCGTGGGCTGTACTAGTTTTGTTCGTGAAGAAGTCCGACGGTAGATTGCTGTTGTGTGTGTATTGTCATCTCTTAAACACAGTGACAATAAATAACCACTATCCACTTCCGCAAATTGATGACTTATTCGATCAATTGAAGGTTGCAAGTCAGTTCTCAAAGATCGACTTGTGGTCATGATATCATCAGATGCTTGTGAAGGATTAGGATATTCTGAAGACATCTTTCCATTGTTGTGATGTGAATTATGAGTTTGTTGTAATGTTGTTTGGCATGATGAATGCTCTAGATTTATTCATTTGTTTGATGAATGTTTTGTTCTGTGAGTTCCTGGACATGTTCATGGTAGTTTTCATCGATGGCATCCTTGTGTACTCCACATTTGAAGAGGAGCATGAAGAGAATATACGAGCCATCTTGGGAGTTCTTCGTCGACATCAGCTGTTCGGGAAGTTTTTGAAGTGTGAGTTTTGGGATTGAGTATTCCATTTCTTGGGCCATGTTGTGTCTCAACAGGGAGTAGCTGTGGATCTATAAAATATAGAAGCAGTTGTGTCTTGGGCAGCCCCCAAGGCAGTTTCAGAGGTGCGAAGTTTCCTTGGTATCGCAGGCTTCTACAAAAGGTGTGTAGCCAATTTCTCACGAGTTTCGACTCCTCTAAATGCATTGAATAGGAAGGATCTGGCATTCATATGAACTGAATAGTTCCAGGCAGCATCCCAGTATCTAAAGGAGATGATAGTAAGTGCTCTAGTTCTTTGTCTTCCAGTTGAGGGAGTTCAGTTTGATGTTTTTGCTAATGCTTTGCTTCTGGGGTGAGGCTATGCTCTGATGCAGCAGAGATCAGTTGTTTCTTATGGGTCTCGGAAGTTCTGTCCTCATGAACACAACTATGCCACCCCTGATTTTGAGTACACAGCCATGGTGTTTCCTCTGATGTTTTGGAGACATTAACTCATTTGTGAGCGCTTTGTGGATTTCACCGATCATAAGAGTTTGAGGTATGTTTTCACCCAGCCTGAATTGATCATATGACAACGTCAGTGGATGGAGTTTTTATAGGAATACAACTTCGAAATATCGTATACGCCTGGAAAGAGGAATGTTGTAGCTGATGCGCTGAGTCGAAAGTCACGTAGTGATCCTATGCATAAAACCGGGGATTCATAGAGAGTAATGGAATAACTGTCAGCATTTCATCTTGTTATTGGAGAAGTTGGGGGTAGAGGTTGTCTTTTTCAGATGACAGTACTATCATCCCGGATGCAGAAGGTGGAAGAGTCCCAGTTGGGGGATCTTGAGGATGAGGTCTGGAGAGACATGGTTGTTTGTGGTGAGGCCCCTGATGGTTGATCGAAGGACACACAACATTGAGTGTTGAATCATAGAAGCCTTTTTTCCCTTGGTGATGTGCAAGAAGGTTCTCAGAGAGTTCCATAGTTCACCCTTTGTAATACATCCTGGCGTGACAAAAATGTACCGATTTTTGAGGAGTAAGTTTTGGTGGCCTGGGTTAAAGCGTGCGGTTGCATAGTTTGTGTCTCGATGTTTAGTCTACCAGAAGGTGAAGACTAAACACTTTGTTCTAGGTGGTCTTCTTCTACCTTTGGATATTACTCAATGGAAGTGGGAGGATATCTCATTTGACTTTGTTACTGGTTTACCTCGAGCTCTGGGTGGACATGATGATATTTGGGTGGTAGTGGATCATTTAACGAAATCAGCCTACATTATAGCAATTAAGGAGTCAAGTTCAGTGGATGTTTTTTCGAGGAAGTATCTAGAGAAGGTGGTGAGACTTCATGGAGTACCTAGGACGATCATTTTTGATCGAGATCCTCGGTTTACCTCCTGGGTGTGGAGTGGTCTCCAACATGCATTCAGTTCTCAACTATGCCTTAGTACTACGTTTCATCCTCAAACGGATGGTCAGACATACGAAACCATACAGACCCTTTATAACATGTTGTGCTCTTTTGTTCTTGATTTCAGAGGTTCGTAGATGAGGCACTTACCCTTGGTGGAGTTCGCTTACAATAATATTTTTCACTCCACCATCAGTTTGGTTCCATTTGAAGCCTTGTATGGTCGACCATGCCATTCTCCATTGTGTTTGATAGGGGTCAGAGAGTCAACAATTCTTGGACAGGAACTAATGGATAATACAAAAGAGATGGTTCAGGTGATTCATGAGAGGATGAATACATTACAAGATCATCAGAAATATTATGCCAAACAAATAAAGAGACCCTTAGAGTTTAATTTTTGGGATCATGTGTTTCTAAAGGTGACTACCTGTCATGGGCAGTGAAGTTTTGGCCTTGGGAGAAAGCTTTCTCCCCAGTTTTTCAGGCCTTTCAGGGTGTTAGCTCGTGTTGGAGCTGTCGAGTACCGAGTAGCACTTCCCCCTAAGATGAGTCGGATACATGATGTTTTCCATGTAACACAGCTTCGTCGTTATCTTCATGACGACTCTAACATCATCGATTGGGGATAGATCGGTGTTGATGATGATGCGACCTTTGAGGAGCGACCTGTGGAGATCCAAGACCGTAAGGAGAAGGTGTTTGCACGAGCATTCTATCCCATTAGTTTGTGTCTTGTGTCGACCCAGTGGCTTGGAGGAGAGTACTTGGGAACGTGAGTCACAGATGCATGCTCAGTACCCAAATTTCATTGATGTTTAACTCTTTTTAGGCTTTAATGTAATTTGTGTTGTTAGGAAACATTCATGTTTATGAGATGGCTCCATTTGTTGTTTTTGGTGGCTTTATCTCTTTTGAGAGGTATCTTTATGGGTGGTTTTTCAGACCCTATTTCTTTTTCTTTTTAGGTGGGGTTTGGATTCCTGAGGATGAGAATGTTTTGAGTGGTATCTAATGCAATGGCATGGACCTCTCCGGTCGATTCCTTTGTGAAAATTTTGTGCTATAGGTGTTCCAGGAGGTCAAGTTGACTTGGGGGAGAATTTGGGTGGACATTTAATGAAGATTAATGGAAAATAGATTTCACATGGTTAGATCACAAATTGCCTTAACCATGTGGCTAAACCATGCAAGGATGGTCATGGAGGCAGTGGCTAATGCACGGTTAGCGCACGGTTAGTCTAACTGTACGGCCTAACCGTTCGAGGATTGTTTGACGAGGCAGAAGCTAACTCACGATTAGTGC
Organism: Viscum album; assembly: GCA_963277665.1. Taxonomy (NCBI): domain Eukaryota; kingdom Viridiplantae; phylum Streptophyta; class Magnoliopsida; order Santalales; family Viscaceae; genus Viscum; species Viscum album. Next base: position 971,540,341 of record OY728133.1, read on the forward strand.
CGGGTTTGTTAAGCTGTGCGGACTAACCGTACGAGCACTTAATCTTATATCCTATAATTGTTGATCTAATACCTTTTGCCTCTAAATGGTTCGTTTAAGCTTCTAAGCGGCCATAACTCGTGATTACCCTTCCTTGAAGGTAGGAGAACCTCTCCCAAGCATTTTGGAGGTGATATGAAGGCTTCTCTTGGTGAATCAAAGCTGCTTTCTTGAGGTATGTGATCACTATTGTTTGGTTTCTTAGATGTATTTGGATCTAATTCTCATCCTCTCTCTGTTTCAAAGATCTAATCCCATTATGGGTAGATCTAAGTGTGTGGATGCCAAATATGTTGAGCTTTGGTCATGATCTTTATAGGAGGAGAGATTTGAGGTGGGTTTTTGGAGAATCAACCCGGATTTCTTCTATGTTCTTCGTTGTTGGGGTTTTCATCAAAAACCTTGAGGTAGGGGATTCGTTGCTTCTCTTTCTTTTACGTGCAACCATATTGTTAGCATGTTGAATCCCTCTGGATGACAATGGAAGTAACTTAATAAAATACTTTGAACCGGATAAAGCAATCGTATCGATTGTATGTTATTGCCTCATGTTTTTCTAGATAGTGTGATATCTATACTTACCTTTCTTAGTGGTTGTTCCTGGTGGAAATTGGTAAAGAACGTAAACCAGGAATAATTGATATTTGTATGGCTAAAGATAAAGAGGCATGTGAATGATTCTTGTTTCCTTTGTAATTTGATGTTAATCAAGTTGGTGTCATAAGCATGTTTAATCATTTGTGATAACTTAATGGTTTGGTTTCCAGATGTTGGAACCAACGGTTTCTAAACCTGTTAATTCAAGATGGATTAACGATTTGATTGTTTTAGAATTCCTTGGAGTGTTCTGGGTTGCCCTCTTGATTGTTAAAGGGCCATATCCCAATTGATGTGATGTATGATTTCCTGCTGCTTGTGTTGTGATGTGACCCATGATGGGTGTTGTGATATGTGAAAGCATAGAGGCATTTTGGTTGTGGCAGCAGATGGCGCCTAGAGTGGTGAGATGAATCAATTTATGCATGTGGGTGTCGAGGAGGACACTAAAGATGATGGAATGGGATGGATGTGATTGTTGGAGTCTTTTTGATTCGTTGGTTGTTTATCTACTTTAATTTTCCCCACTACTCAAGGCAGCTAGTCTTTCATACACTTCTTTTGAAATAGGTGAAGACACGTGGGGTAAGCCACGTCCTTTCCGTGTTTATCCTCTCAAGGGATAATGGGTCTACGCTCTTGCTATAGGTGGAAAAGACTCGACTGTTTGTACATCTACACACCGTGTTTACCCCCTGGAGTTTATTAGCATAGGATGATTTTCTAGAATGCAAGAGAGTATGGGAAATTAATTCTGTAATGAATGTTTTAATTAATGATGTTAACCCATGGGGTTGTAGTTTGTTTAAACTTAATAATGAGGTTGAGAACATTCGAAGAGATAATGGATTTTTTTGGATGTGGTGTTAATGGAATTTAATGTGTAATTGATCATTATTAACTAATGTTTGAAGAATTAATTAATGTATAGTGGATTTAATAAAAATTGAATGAAGTAATCTAATAAAGCCCTTAAATGGTTGTGTGATTATAGGATACCTAGTATTAGAAGTGGCAGCCCGAAGTCAGAGAGACGTTAGATGAAATTAGGTCTAAGACTAGGTTATTCCCATAGTGTGGTTGTGAGATATAATATATTCTGTACTTTTTTCGTTTCTATACGCTAATCCATACTGTCAGTAAGGGAAACTGACACCTCAGGGATTCTGATCCCTGGGGGTGTTTTCCCCAACATTCCAGTGGGAGGTTGAATGGCTGACTACCCTCTTTAACCCCGCTCTCTTCTCTTGGTAGATACTAGTGCCATTAGGAACAATAGTTAGTTTTCCACATATATGTGTGTAGAGGGATTTAATGGCTTCTGGTTATTCACACACATATATTCTAGATATAGTATCCTATGGACTACTTTAGGTGTAATGTGTATAGGTTGTGATGGCTTGAGGATCCTTACTTGGTGTATGGGATGTAATGGCTTGAAGTATAATACCCGACGTATGATACACATTATGCGAGCTATGGTGGATCCCAGAAACTACTTGGTAACTTTTGGTTGTGAGGATGGTGTGGTGTTTCGCCCAGGTGTATGCGGGAAAGCCTATGTGGTGCACGTGGTGTAGATTGTGGAGCTTAGCCCAGGTGTCTGTGGGCAAGCCTTTGGAGAGAGATGCACAAGACCTATGTCATTGGGGAAAAGAGAAAAACCAGTGGGGAAGTAGTATAGGGGTACCCTTGATATTCTTTACTATATTCCATATTATTTTATGCATTACTTGGTGATAGTAGCCCTGGTGAGGTTGGGAACTTAGTATACCTTATTAGGTGATGAGTTGGTTTCACTTATTGTTCATTGGGATTTAGCATTCATTCTTTAATTTTGCACGAGAGGCTTCAGGGAGGATCCTACTGAGTATACTATTATACTCATACTTTGTATATATAAACTATTTTTCTAGTTACTTGGTGTAGGTTAGAGATCAAGCTGGTTTCTACAAGCTTGGGGTTGCTGGAGCTGTTCGGGCTTGTGGTTGCTGTTGTTTTCACTTTGTTTTGGGTACTTGTAGTTTTTCCCCTTCCGGTTGTAGAACTTTTTCCTGACATTCCATTTGTGCACTTGGGTTTCATTTATATTTCCCATTTTGAGTTGGAGTTGATTGGTGTCTATCTTATCTCCCTCCTCTGATTGTGTTCTCTTAGAGGGTAATGCCTCGCATTTGTGTGTTAATATACCCTCGGTGTTAGTCACCAACCCGGGGCCTACTGGAAGCGGGACTTGGGGGTCATTATCTCTCGTCTCAAATTACCAGCCAAGGAGGAGTACACATTGTGGGGAGGGGGTCGTGGCACTATATATATATATATATATTATAATCATCAGCATACTCAACTATGACATGTGGTAATGGATAAAATGAATGAAATCGATTTAAGAGTTGGCATTATTTCGTACAAATAAAATATGATTTCGTAAAACATTTTGTAGAAGTGTATTTGGTTGTAGGGAATCACAATTATATAATAACTTATATTTATATGTAATATATTTTGGTTAATATATCATAATGTTTTAATAATAATTGATAGTGGAAATGGAATAATTAAACAAAGAAAATGCTTGCAGAAAATTATTACCTCTTCTTTGGGTATCCTCGATAGGTTTTCAAAAAATACTTCCTCAGATGGATTTTATACAAATTTGAGGCTTCTAACATTAGTTCCTATATTTTTTTAATTTATTTTGGTACAACTTGTTCATGAAAAAATGTATTTTAGTTTTGAGTAAGAGTTGGTGAATTTTATAAGTGATGTAAGGGGCATGCTGTTAAATCTTAAAAAGAACAATATGTTCTCAAGGTTTTCTCCTAAAAGAATGGTCAAAATAAATAACTATATAGACTTCTAAAATCTTTTTTTGAAATATGGACATAAAATAGAATTTTACATATTATTAGGCCTTCTAAACCGATATCATTTATGTTCAACCCCTGGTACATCTATTTTAATCTTAATCATAGTAAATTATTTTCAATATGTTTCCAATTAATTGTACTCAAAAAAATGTAAAACATATTATAATATATGAATTGTTATGATTAAAAATATTTTATATAATTTTAAAAATTCCACCCCCAAAATTTGATAGTTTTAATTTAAAATTAATCTACCATTCGCGATGAGAATGCAGTTATTGAAGAGAAATGGTTAAAAATATTACATTGTTTTTATATCAAAATTAAATATGAAAATGATTCAAATGATATTATTTTCATTAATTATAATTTAATTTAATTAATTTTAAATTAAAAATAAATAATTATATAATTTAACATTATTAATAATTTATATAGTAATACATTTTTCAAATAATATTATTATATTTTCACTATTCATTAAAATGACATATTTTAGAAAAATCCCCGAAATATACCATAAGATAATTGAAATATTATGATTTAAAAAATTTACTTTATTTTTTAGTACATTTTATAATTGGTAAAAAATAATTTAAATTATTTCATGCAACGAGAGACTAAATATTCCATTAGAAAAAAACTCTTTTGTTTGAAAACATTTCCTTTTTCATTTAAATGATTCTTATTTAATTTTTAATCATTAGTTAACTAATGATTTCCTAGTTTAGTGAATACCATTCATAAACACAAAATTATTGAAATGTTATACTATTCTACTATATAATTTTTTTTAGAATTTATGTTTCTTATTTTACAATATATTGAAGAGATTAAAAATAAATAAACATATTTCATTGGTTGGTTACACTCGATGTTGGTTGTCACATAAAATATAAAATTGAATTTTATTCATTTTTAATTTCACAGTTTTAAATTCTCTCAAACTTAAATTAATTTCATCCTCATAATTTAATCCTCATATTGGTAATAAATAGTCTAACATTGGGAAATACCATTGTTAAAAAAGATAAAAAAGATAATAAAATACACTATTAATAAGAGAGAAAGAGAAGTACAAAGGATATGTGGTATTAAACATAACTACGTTTCTTTGTAGGATAATATTTTTGGAAACATAAGATATATAAATAAATGAAAATTGAAAATAATTATAGATATATATAGTGTAAAATTATCATAACAAATTAAATGATCAATATAAATCTAAGGAACAAAAATCCATAATTCTTTGATGATATAAATTTAAATCTGATTAATCTGATATAAATGTAGTGGGTTAATTATTGGTTTTAGTATTACTTTTTTATTCTAGAAGAATTATTATACAATTTAATAATAGAAGTTAAAATAATTTCTTGATATTTTGCAATTTCATTTAAAAAAATACATTATATGGGGTTTCCATGTAAAATTTAGAATTCATAACTTACACCGATTAATGAATATCCAAAAATTAAATTTTTTAGTCAATTGAACTAATGTTCACTTCTTATGGTTTATAATACCTATAAAAGATTGAAATGAATTCTATATATTTCCGAGTATTTTCCTAAAACATTATGGCTTGAAAAAATTGTCCAATATTAAACAATTATCATTATTCCTCAATAGTAACACTATTTGTTCTCCCTTAATATTTATTTATCAAATTTTTTAAGTAAATATAATGACACATTAACTAGTACATCAAAATGTCTATTTTTAGATGCTAAACCCTGGTCGTGCATTAGTTATGAGCTCAATACACACGTCTTTGCTAGACACAATGGGTTGTCACCCAACAAGCAAGATACCTTTTTTTAAAAACAATATTATTATAAAACATATAATTTTCAAATAAATTAATTACTGGTTGTTAATAAAACGTAAAATAAATGATAAACATTATTTTTTACCAATACCCCTAATATTGTGCTTATAAAATTTAATATATTTCTTCACTATATATATTTTCATATTCAAAACTAGTGGTTTCAATTACAATAAATGTTTTCATCAAATATCCTTAATCATGTAATATTACTACAATTTTTTTCAAAAGTGGGGTTTAAGAAGTATTTATTATGATTATCCTCAATCCCCTGAACAATGATGGTATCCATAAACTTTAACTTAATTAAGACATATCTTCTTATAAAATTTTACAAAATATATAGATGATTCATTATTCATATCAAAAAAATAATATTGGTAGATATACTTGTATAATTTAATTATATAACCCATAAATATAAAAATATTATCCTTTTAATTTCAAAATGTTCCTTTATTTTTATTTGGTATAACCATTAAAAGAGTTAATTGACTCATATAATTCATAGGTTCCCCAAGTTTATGATAATGAGCTATAAATGGATCTTGATAATGATATTTATTTCCCTCTATCATACACTTCATTTTTCCCATATAAATTATTTTTGATACCCTACCAATACAAATATAATGAATATTAAAATCCATTGAGACATTTTTATAGGTGTCTCCTTCCACATTTGAAACAATTATGAAATTTAACATTCTATCATCCATGGTCTCCATCGCTCAACCTCATATTTCACTCCATCCTTCTTCTACATATTGAGTCTAAGAGTTAGTTGATGTGTAGTTTGTCAATTATAATTCATTATAACTGATTATGAATAATCATGTTATAATTATCTCCTATCAGCATCCTACACAGTTTCTCAAAGGCACCACATTGTCTGACTTGTTGAAATTTAACATGATTCCTTTGGGATCCATCCATTGATTAAAACCGAAAATCATATTGTAATAAATAGTAACCCTAGAGGTATAATCATTGAATCAATTATAAGATTTTAAATCATGAATATTTTTCTAATATATGACATATTAGTTTTAAACTAGGTAATTCAATCACATCAACTTATAAAATAATTCATTATAATTTGTAATTAAAATTTCAATTATTTTAGGCATATCCCCCAGGATTGTCAATACAGGTTCACATTAAGGCATGTTTTAATGAACCGAGTGGTGATAGGGCCATCACCAATGTAATTTTTTTGTGTTATTACCCCTATGTAAATCTTTTATAACTCTATATCAACTTTTTGTATCCAAAAAGGAATGAATATTGATGAAAACACCATAATATTTACATTAACATAACATGATAATGTTCTACTATAATTATAATCCTTGTTTATCATAGGGTTATAATCCATAATATATAATTTCTTAAATCAAGGTCCTAGTGATACTTCTAAATTTCATCTTTACCAAATTATATTACCCCCCAAATCCAGTAACCTAAATTTTGGGTCATTCTCTATAACATATGAATATGTTACCCAAAATCACATCCTGAAGGATATAATATATTAGTAGTATTGGTAATATAGATACTTACTTCAGTCCAATATTACAGTTGAAAAAAAATCAAAACATATTTTGTTCAAGAATTATATTATCCCCTCATGTAAATACTCCATTATCAGACATAGTATACTTCATTGATTCCTCATAATTGAAAAAAATAAGGATGGCCTCCAATTATCATTAATGGATTTTTATATAATTAAATCGCAAATAAATAAGAATAATGATTTTGTCAATGTAAATAACTGAAAAAACGTGCCACATAATATATAAACTAAGAAATAAGTTCATCTAAATAAAATATCAATTTGAGAATCTGATGGATAATAATCAATATATAAAGGTTACTTACTAAAAACTCCTTCCATTAAATCAATAACATGACTATAATATCTTGATAAGAAATTATATAGTTTTTTGACAAATTAATAAATATGCATACAATCTAATAAATAAATAGAAATTAATTACATCTATAAATAATATCAATGAAAATTATCAATGAAAATCATTGGCGAATTTTGAATGAATGAAATTCTTAATTAATAGACCACATTTTTCAAGAACACGATACCTCTACCTTAAATATATATACTTAGATAGTATAAAATTGAAATCTTGAACCTATTATTACTATGTATAGATGGTATATCCTTATCATGAAACTATTTTTTCATTAATGTACTGTATATAACTTGGTCCCACCGATTTCTACATATCCAAAAGAGTCCTCATATATCAAATAGTAGATTTAATTCATAAAAAATGTTTCGTATCGTCACATATCTATTTGGAGTGTGGAATTTGGTTTTATCAATATATTTATAGATAAAAAACAACATTCAATATATAACTACATGTGTAAAAGTTATATATTTTTTCTGAAATAAAAATATTCATTATAAATAATATAGATATTTATTGTAAATTAAATGTCTACAGGATGTGACTAAACCAATGAAATGTTAATGACTCAAAAAAGAATCAAGGTAGTTAATATCAACAAATTACATGGTCAAAATAAATAAAAAAATATAAAGGAAGTAATATAATGGGAAATATAAAAAAAATCATCCCATTGTAGTATGAATAAATTGTTCATATAATTGAAAAACCTAAATTCCATAAAAATATCACAAAATACGTTCTTCACGAATATAACCTTTTAACATTGAAAAATATTTTTTAAGACTAAAGGTTCACTAAAAATTGTGACAAAAATTTTATTTGAACATAATATTCATAAAATATAAAGTAATATCGAAAATATATTTATAATCATTAAATTTAGAAATTCTGATCATTCCACTAATGTTAAAATTGGGGTACTTTTCATTTTTTCAAAAAAATAAAAAGGAGCATTGTTTTTCTAAATAGTTGAAAAATCCTTTAGAAAAATTAAAAACCAATAATGGTTAAAAATTTAATTATTAAATTATTTTGAAATGGAAAAATAAATTTTTGAAAACATTTATTGAAAACATAGTTTTGGAATATATTATATTTCTATTTAAATAGAGAAATTAGTTAATATTTTTTTAAAAAAAATTCTCAATTATTTATGCAAAAATTCTATGTGCTATGAATATGTTATTCTCTCATTGATCATGTAATTTCATTCAGATATGATTAATGTCAATAAAAATACCAAAATTTATTCAGTGACTCAATATTATGATATATGATATGAATCAAATTGTTTTCAAACATTATAATCTTGTTACCACTCCTTTATTTCAATGTTATTCTAACATTTCTCTTGTATTTTCCATTTTAGAGCACATGAGCTTACCCATTCTTATGTTTCCATTCCATAGGCTGCGAAGAAATGTATTTTGAATGATATGTCTAAGACTGATTATAATTATTAAGATCATAATGTCATATGATATACTTCACAAATGGACTAGTTGTTCCTATTTCTATGTTTCTAATGACACTAAACTATTAATGTCTTTAGGTGTGTAGTTTGGAAATGAAGTGAATATTCGTAAAAAATTCTAAACATAAAAGTTTGACAACACTAGGTGAATATAGTTGAACACTTTTGTAACATGAGGAATTTCCATCACATGGATTCAATGGAGTGAGCTTCCATCAATCCTACACCTATAAAGTGTATGGTCTTTATTAGATCCATCTCAAAGGGTGTATTGCATTGAACGACAATGGATTAACTCATATTTAGATCTTCTTGGAAAGAGTCAGATTTAAAAAATACATAATTATTGGATTCAATTAACATTAGTGATTCTTTTTCTATAGCGTAATTTAAAAGGACAATATATAGAAGTTCTAATGACTAGATAATTTATCTATTTATCCATTTCCACAAAATTATTAGTGATCATTACTATACCATATTACATAGGAATAACCTAGTCTTCATGGTTGGGATATGATAATGATGAATTGTGGATTTCCATATATTTATCTAGGTCATTTTATGATTAGGTAATAGGAGTCGCATTCTGGTAGGAAAGAGAATAGGATACGACCTCATGAGACCACTCTAGCAAGGAGAAATTTTTCCACTTCTTGACAACATAGTGGATAATGATTTTCTAAATGAATAACTTAATTTCCCTCTTCAAATCCCATCTAGGGATGTTTATATCAAGATCAATCTCTGGAATGATGATAAAAGAATGATACTCATATTCATTGTTACTGTATCCTTCACATAAAAATGATTATATAAAAATAGAATGAGTATGACTGATGAAGACAATCCCATGGCCCACCAGGTTAATTATGGTTTTTTTATCATATCTTTCTTAATATATAGAGGGAAAATCTAATTTCATCTTCCATCAATGAGATACATGATCCACAAAAAGGATGACCTCATATTGGAAGTTGACATCTTATGGCAGTACGTCAGGGGTCACACAGGTGGAAAAAATATTTCATAGTCCTTATCCACATGAAGAATTCGATGTGACAAACATGATTTATATAAACTATTGAAAAAATACCTAATACACTAATTTTCATGAAATCATAGGGTAGTTGAGAATGTACTCTAGAGTATATGTGTTGTATACCAGTTGAATCACATGGCACGTTATATAGTTTCAAAACATCTATACTGCAAATACAATGGTATGTAAACACTAATCTATGGGGGAATATGTTGTATCTATGTCATGAAGAATATGAAAGAGATAATACATGTTTAATTCAATACCCTCATTGTTCTTATGATTTTGAATGGATCTAAGGGTGTTATCTAGAGATTTCAAATAATTGGCCAAAAGCTTACCTATGATATGTCGCATAGAGATTGGAGGATGTCGAGTATACGCCTCAATGTTAATGTTTGTAGCCATATAGTATTAATCATAGAATCATGACATATCACCCTTTATGATTCTCTAAATAGGATCAAAAATTACATATAGGTTCTAAATGATTTATCATAGGAATGCTAAGTGTCGATGGAGGCTTTTAAACTCCTATAGGTGAATTGGAAGAATCTGTTTGATGTACATTTTCTCCTATGGATCAATTATAAATACATGTTATCTGCAGATGACATGAATAAATTTTATGGTGTTTAAACAGATAACACATTTCATGGGATTCATCTTCAAGTGATGGGAGAGGAGAATGTAAAATAATTTGTTAAGATCCTTGATATAATCCTAGAATTAGTTATATTTGACCATAAATTTTCCACATAGCACTCTATCAATGTTCTGAGGAGTTTAAATGTGATATGGTTCATGAAATTCTATTATTCAACTCTATAATTAGTAAAATTAAAAGTCATAACTAATTAAAATATTGTTCCTTTAGGCGATCTGAAGGTGGTGGGTTATTCATCTTCCAGGGATATGAAAATATTATTATATCTATAGTTTCCATCCCAGAATAAAATATCATGGAAACAAAGATAAGAATCCCTTAATTTATCTATCACCACATGTGGAAAATAATTCTTCAAACAGGTGTTACTGAGTTCCCCGAAGTTGGAAAAAAACTAAATTACCATTCTCTATTCTAAAAGGGAAAATTATGGAATGAAACAATAGGTATTATAATTCAATTGATAATTTGTCCTTTATATTCATTTCAACAACAAACTGATCTATAACACCATGGCAAGGGATCATTTTCTTTGGGGTTACCTGAATCCTCCGGGTGAACACATCACGATGCTTTTTATAGAATCTAAACAAAAATGTTTCTTCTATATATACATGTTTTCACTTATCAGTTTTTTCATTGGGTCCTTCATAGTACTGATATATAACCATTTCAACTCATCCAATGTGGTGGATTCACCCTCTCTAATGGTTAAAAGGGAATCTTCCCGATTATCTTCATCATCCAAAACATAAGAATCACGGGAAGGAAATGACACCCATGAAGCAGTAGACCATGGAGTCATAAAATTGTATAATGTTTCCAATATATATTTATATATAAGGGATTCCTACACTATGGATATCAGGTAGAAAAATCATGATGACCCAATACAATTTGGTTTATAACTATGAAATCTGATTTTGATATCAAATCAATGATATTGGGTTGGCCTCCATTGAGTCTTCACATTTTTCTAAAACATATAAGAATGTCGAAAATTGATGGCCATGTGGTGAACATCTCAATATATAATAGGAGAAGTGGTTTCCAATATTGGAATATCATGTCGCATGTATGAGTGCAATGTAATCTTTGAGTACTCCATCATCTTTGTGAATATGAAACAACTCTAATAATATGGGGTTTATAGATCCTATGGTGGATTATAAGGATGAATAAATATTTCAAATCTACATAAGGATCTGCTAAAGTTGTTGTTAGGTCATTAGGTGAATTGTTATTCTCTACAATAGTATTCTAGTGTTTCTTTCCCCCATTTTCTAAATAGGAAATTACACTTAGTGGTCTTCATAAGATCCGAAGGGGGAAGAATCACCCTGGAGTACCCCTACTAAATATTAATGGGGAATTTGAAGAATTGATTGAATGATTTGGGGACCACAATATGAATATGAATATAATTACAACCGAATAATTCATTGTTTTAAGGATCCTATGAGTTAACAATGAAATAAATGTTTTCTATCATGTCATGGAATTGATTCTGCATCTGAGTTTTTCCACATGGATTTTTTTTAAAGATATGATAACGAGAAATGGTGAGGTGGGGAAGTAATATTTTCTTCATTGATCCCATTCTTTTAGACCATCTACGTAATTATTTTATTGATCTTAGATCCAATATCCACTTAGATATATCATATTCTAAACCAACTGAATTACCATGTGATATGAAATGTGCAATGTATTCCCAAAATAATGTCACCCTTATCATTTTCAGCCTCATATACACTATAGGAAAAGAGACAACTACCACAATCTCAATATTGGGATAGATATTTGGGGACTCATTTAGTGATTCACACATTCCCATTGACAAAAAGATTGCAACATGTATCTAGAGTCACGTTGGTATTCTAATGAGTTGAATAAACACATCATACATTTGGGAAGGGGTTTGTTTTAACCTACCACGGGTCTCTCTCTAATGGGGAGTGTAGTGGGTTTCACTAGTTCTGACACTAGATATAGATGGTTCATACTCTACTATGATTCTGGGAGGATATCATAGGATAATCACTAAATGTACGAATATAGACATTGTATGGATGTTTATATGTGGAAAGCCACTGTGGATGATCCACCTTATCAATCCATATGTCCAACTATGAAGATGTTCCTAAAGGATTGGTAAGGGAGGGTTGTGTTGGAAATGTTTTGTAAGAGGCTTCACTTTTGGTCTCAATCGCATGAACAATATTTTTTGATGAACTGGAAAAAATTTGTTTTCTTCGAACATATCACATATCCCACCACTGATTGTGTTACCATGAAGTGCATGAGTTTCCACATTGTGTTCCTCATTATTAATTATTGAACCATTATACACTATTCTAACAGATATCATGGGATCATATTCATATTCCCCATCACTGTCTTATTCTAAAATGGTATGACTTCTATAGTATTCTTGCAATTTTAGAGGCATGATGACATTGAAAGTGTATAGTGATTTACGTAGTAGCTGAGGATTATAATTTCCATGGATCCATCAATTCACATTCATCTGATATTTGGTACATTCTAACATATATATAGTGGATGGTGGAGGTATTGTAAACATTGGTATTTCTAGTCTACTCAAATGGTCACGAATATTTACTTTGGTTTAGAAACCATCATAGAAACCACCCAGTTGTACTTCTATGTAACTCTTTCTTGATCCATCTTCTATAAACCAGATACATCACCAACACTATAAGGTTGGTAGAGAGACATGATACTTATGTTGATACATCTAAAAATATGACTACTTCATTATCCATCTTTTCATTTTGTCAATATTTTATGACAAGTAACTATTTTATTATGTGTCCAACAATGTCGTCATATGGGTAGATTTTAGCCCATTCCATGAGTTCAGCCTCTTAGGGAATTATCAATTTTGGAAACAAAACATTATTATTTAACAGGGAAAAAATAACCCTAATTCCTTTGAGTATTAAATTTTGTATGTTATATTCTCCTTCTATTGGATTGTAATTTTAGGTGTTTATCACTGATGACGATCTTTAGAAACATTCTATTTTTAAGGTTGTGCCTGATGATGCCACATCTCATGAGGCCTGTATGGTATAGGTTCTTGATTGTGAACATGTTTTTGGGAATCATTATATATAGTAGAGATTTTTTATTCCTTCACATATCATCACATGGGAGTTGGTTTTGGTAATCAAAATTATAACTATTTGGTGTGTTACAAAAAAATCATCCAAATGATGAGATATTTTTGAAAACCCTTAAAATTGTATGTAGTACCACAAAGAAATGACGATAGGGTAATTCTTGACCTAGATATTCGTTATATATATCTATAGAAACATCTCCTTTAAATCCTTCACGTATATGATGTATTTGATTCAATTATATTTGTAAATTATGTATGAAACTATCTATTCCTATCTTTTTTCATTTTGAGAGTTCGTAGATACTAGGATATCATCAACTAAATCTGAACTAGTAAAGACACTAGTTGTGAAGATCCTCTATTTCAGTAAGGGAACTCAGGGCTAGATGAATGTAACACAGAAAAGAAGGTCCCACTAATGAATAGATGAAATAGAAAATCCATGATGATTCCATCTAATTCAGTGATCCAAAAAATTTGTTTTCACCATGAGGAGATTTTTTCCACGTGTTACAGTGGGCCACCCATAATTCTAAATGGGTTTATTATCATATTTAAAAAACCTTAGGGATGATGTAAATTCTCTACCCATGAATATTATGGACTCCCATCATGTAGTATCAACACATGATCCATCTCTTAAGACTTTAATTAGGTGATGAGAACATTTATCAAGCCACTATAGTGAGGGTTGTAATTCACCAATGGTTTTAAAAACCTACCATATTGAGAAGTAATGGTATCATGGTACAATGGTGGGAATTAAAATTAGTTGGAAGATGTTGGTATGTAATAATAATAACACTTTCTAGGACCACCAGCCTCTGCCTATATCTGGTGCATGGTTCCACCTACCTAGACCCAAGATTTCTAGCCAAGTTGACTTAATGTTCATATGATGGATAGATTAGGTCCACATAATCTTTTTAACATTCTATAATTTTTCAAAAATGATCTCTATAGTAATCTTATTGTATCCCTCAAGAACATATAACAAATCACCCATCCTAGAATTGTACCATGTCTCTATATTACTATCATACATGTTAATAGAGTTAGTAATCCCTTTTTCTAGGTCGTAATGTCAACAATATGGCAGCTCTATCTCATTGGGTGCAATTCTGAGGCCCTGGGCGTGTCTCTACGATGTTGTGTGGGTTTCTATTGGATGTTTTTCCAAATAATGTGTGTTATCATGATGTTGTATTTCTTCATCATTCTTGAGGTTTTTATCTAGTTCCTCTAATCATTCAAGGGATTGATCATGAAGACATTCTCGGTAGCATGAGTTTGCGGGGGGGGGGGGGGGGGGGTCTTTCCCCATCCATGGATTGACTAGCTCGAAATTATTTTTATTTTTAAGGATGTGGAGTATAATGGAGGGTAGTGTACCTCCCACATCTTGGGATCTGTATAAGGTTATATGACACTTTCATAACATGTTTATGTGTGGTGAGGCTCCTAATGCAGTGTCATATAAAAAGAAGGTAGTAAATATATGAGTCGTGGTGCTAGGAGACCGGGAGTGCATCAAATTCAACCTTATGGAAATAGTACTGGATTGCCTCTATTTTATCATAGAGTTCTTACTAGGTAATATAGGGGTCTCAGAGGTGGTTGAGTGTAGCTCAAATATTTACATAGAGAAATGTCATTTGGAATTCAATGAGGAACTATGGGATGAAAATGGGTGGAGTGGCAATTGTCTAAAACATGACCAATCACTAGTTGATGTATAATATTTCATGAAGTTATCACCATATATTTTTATTTATTTGTATATTTTTATCCTAATAACCCCAATCTCAAATTAGCATAGTTTGAGGAATTGGGGGTGATAGTGATGCAGACATATACTACTATAGACTTTCGAAAAGAGGGTGTATTGTAAGGGAAAACTGTCCCAAGAATGTTTGAATGTATTCCATAGGTTTGTCTTACTTCGTAACCAAATCCAAATATGAAGTATTATCCATTTAATTTTATTAATTAGGAGGGGTAACATTATTTTCTGACTTAGCTGAATGCTCACCATTACTGGAGGGTTCCATCCTAGATCTTGAAATATCCCGAACATCCAAGGTAGTGGTATAGCTAACAAACAATACTGCTTGAAAGGATGGATGGACAAAAATTCCCAAGATAAAAATATGATTTATTCTAAAAAAACATAGAAAAATATGTATTTAGGGACCTTATTGAACTCAGAAAAAATATGAGTTCCTCTCGAACTATGGGAATATATTCCATATTAAAGTTGTGAAGGAACATGCTTTTCTATTGAGATGATTTATTCCTAAAACTAGGAGAGTTCATTGGTTCATGATTTTTCCCCCACACATTAATTATCAAGTGTGGGGTTATCATAGAGTTATTATCCTTAGTTCATGTGTATTATTTAATTTTCTATCACGTCGAGCACCATGTGTACATCACCCAAGTTATTTTTTGTCCCTCCTACAAAATGATTAATCATCACGGGCTGTGGATTTCCTTGGAATGGGACGAAAATGTATGTTAGTTAGAAGTTGATAGTACATGAAACCAATATTTGATTTATTTATCATGGGGTGTCCCATGATAATTAGCAGTGGATCCCATGATGGGTAGAGTCAACAAAACATTCCTATTGGATGGTGGGTGTTTTGATCCAAATAAGGTAATGATGGCTATTCTAAAATTGTTATTGGGGAAGGGTTCAATGATATTATTGTGGAATGTACAACTTGAACGTTTGAAAAACCTCCTTTTAGGTTGGTTTGATGATGTACACACAATAATGGAAATGGGTGTTTTGGAATAGATCCCTTCTAACAAGCATTTCTTTGGTCTTCACATCAAACTATAGATTCATTCGAAATTACTATCACAGAATAGAAGGATCCCTCATATGAAGCTCCCTTGAATTAGTTTCCTTGGAGAAATCATGTACATACCGTACCTCATAATCTTTAGAAATTGATCCATTAGATCATTTTAGGTAGAGGGTCTTGAAAGAGTTCTTCCTTGTGATCATTGAATGGGGTTTCCCCCTGTGCGGCCCTTGGGTAAGTTGAGTTTGTATGTTCTGGATTCATCCTTGTACTATCAAGAAATTCCCTCAATTTGAAAAACCCCATCATGTTTCTAATAATGATATATAATTTTTAT
Organism: Viscum album; assembly: GCA_963277665.1. Classification (NCBI taxonomy): domain Eukaryota; kingdom Viridiplantae; phylum Streptophyta; class Magnoliopsida; order Santalales; family Viscaceae; genus Viscum; species Viscum album. Next base: position 971,557,105 of record OY728133.1, read on the forward strand.
TACCATTTATATAATTTTATAAGATAGGCCCATGTCCTTTTTATTATATGAATTATTCTATCTTTATATGTTTTATGAAGATGATCCTCATTGATAATAATGTTATTCATTCTCTCTACGAACAATGAAGGATCCATGTAAATGGTGTCTCAGAATGAGGATGCCCAAATTTTGTTACTTTCTCCAGTTAGAGGAGAAGAACATAAACATTGGTAAAAAATGTTATAGATTCATACCATTGGTGAACACAATAGGTTAGAGACACATTCTTTTCCTCTATTAGTGTGGTTTTGTTCCTAAGGCATGTCACTCCTCCTCCACAATTACTGGTTGGATCTATTTTTTGCTCAATGAAAATTAAAACGACCTATACCATCCATATGATTATATATTTCCTTTAATTATAATTTTATTATGTTATTTTGATTCAACATTTCATGGATTATTCATTGCAGCTCATTTGTTAATCTTTGTCTCACTTATTTATTTTAATCAATCACATAAATATTATTTCCATTTCCATTTTGATTTTAAAACATTTTAATTATGGTATTTCATTCTTCAAAGAGTAGTTACCTATTTTTGGATATGAGGATGAAAATGGAAATGTCTTTATATCTATAGATGTTGGGCGTGTTGGTAATCTATAGTGTTATCCTCCTTCTATTTTGAGGGAAGGTATTAAATGAGGCTTCTAGGGCATGGAACGTACATACACCCATGCCGTTCAGGGGGAAGCAAATCTAGGGGAACAAGGTAAAAATTATTTTTCACTATTGTATGTAATGATTGTCACATGAGTTAGAGTTTCTAATGATTCAGGTGGGGTCACATATTTATATTCTTGTAGGGGCACGATCCCAATTTTAATTTCTATTGGGGACATAGTAACACATTTAATATATTATTATAACGACCCATACTTTACATACATTGTTAATACTTCAAAATTGAAGCACACTTATCACAACATATGACAAAACCACAAAGGACCGTATAGGTATAGTGTCTTTAGAAACTGGGAAACATAAACAACTGGTTCATAAATCTTCTACAGTGTCTCCCATTTATTTCATCATATCTAGGGTCCCTTTTAGCATATTCTACTTAATATCCATCTTCCTGACCTGGGGAAAATAAAACATAAAAGGGTGAGCTCAAATGCTCAGCAAGGGCAAATAAAGGAAATAAAAATAATATCATATCTTTTTGAATATCATGACCTGCAAAGGAGATCATAATATCTTAACATGGAACAAATCATAGAAGTGAAAATGAGATCCCCATAATCATAACATGAAACTTGAAACTTTGTGGCATGCACACATAATCATGGAAAATCATTTCTTGTTAGTCATGACTCATTGCCAAGACTATCTTAGTGGACAAAGTCCCTTTCTGAACCGAGTCACCCTCGTTCCAGACCTGTTTCACTGAACCGGTATAACCTACCATTCCAGCCATGTCTATCTCATGAGATATAAAATATTTACCCAATGCATTGGAGGGAGAAATAGGTCCCACCCATCTTATAATGAATCCTTTCTTATGTGTGCCACATAATCATAAACCATACATCATAGCGTAACCCATGTAATAAAAATGGGATTCTTAAACAACATGACATCATAAAACAATTCATATAAAATAAAGGAATTCATAAAAATATTTCCATCACAACATAATCAAACCAATGTAATAATAGGGATAAAAATAGAACCCTTTTATTATCTTAGATGGAAAATAATTTTGATAAAATACTTGAACTCCGTTCTTGAGGAAAATATCCTTTCTACTTCAAAAACATTTTTCCTTTCATAACATGTCATACGACTTTAAAATAAATAAATTTGATTAAAAATAAACTTGAAAACTTGTAAAGTAAGCTTCTTGGAAATAATGTTTTAAAAATCCGTTCATGCCGTATAAGTTAAAAAAACATTCTTCGTACTTTTGTCGGAAAAGTCAAAAAGTACCTCGTACGAAAAACGACAAAAGATTCCTTTCATATCCTTTACTAAAAACTCACCAAAGGGTTAAATTGGATTTAAAAAATTGTAGGTGGATGGAAATAATATTACATATTGATGAAACATGGATGTGGATGATAAAATACACCCCAGTAAATACTTACGAATAAACAATCTCAGATAAAAATGAGATTGTGATATTTCCCTTACCTTAGGTCCGATTTGCTTTGTACGTGTCCGAAGCTCCTGTATAATGGTTTAAATAATGTTATTGACTTATTACAGAATCATAAATATTGATATGATATCATATATGGTCATATTCTTAGCTTCTTGTTAGTAATATTTCATTGTTACTTGTTACTCGGGTCTTTATTGCCTTTTGTTCTTATGCGTGTTTTGCCGAATAAATTCTTATTCTTATTTTAAGGTTATAGATACCTTATATCCATAATGGTATTAGTGTAACATATATCATATTTATTCATTCAATTCATTTATATAATTACTATGTAATGATGATCATGTAGAACGAGTCGCATCACATCGTGGAGACAGTATTCCGTACGTACGCACGAGTGATGATATCGTTCCTATGATCATGGAATTGTATTGGAGTATATATATATTATTTAAGTATAAATATTACTTTATAATAATCATAAATAGTTACTCATTACACCATTATACCTATCCTTGTAAGGTGATGGTGGAAAATAGATTACACCACGGCGTGGAGACGGTATTCCGTACGTACGCACGCGCAGTGATTTCATTTTTCCATAGGATGGATAAAAGGTGAATTAGGGTTGTTTCATATTTATAATAACATATCAGTATGTAAGTAATACTGATGTGATTACTTTATCATGAAACAACTAAAGAAGAAGAATTTGAAGAAGAAAGAAATTGAAAAGATCGGTAATGGATATTACCTCTTCTTTGGAACGCCTCTTTGAATCCTCCACTTAGGGTACTAAGATTGGTATTTGAAGAAGACCAGTACCTCTAGGATTGTTCTAGGGAAGTGGAGAGGAGAAAATGGCAGGGGTTGGCCGAGCTTGAGTGCTCAAATTGGTGTGAGGAGGAGGGGGAGGAGGTGCCCTTTTATAAGGGAGGAGAGGGGCACCTTAGGAATATCTCAAAATATTATTTTATATTAAAGTAAAAATCGGTTTATAATGGTTCCAAAGGGTCTTATTTCGAAGCTAAAGTGGGGGTGGGTCAATATCCTATCAACAAATAGGATTTAGACAAGTTTATGGTATTATTTTAACCTTATCAATTAGATTTAACTCTAAGTTAAATAATTTAACTTTTACTATGTCTTTTTGTTTTCTTTCACTATATGGTTAATACACTTACAATAACATGCCAAACGAACCCCAAATTGTTTATTATTAATATATATATCCTTATCTAAGTCATTTTTCCGAACCTTAGATTTTTAGGAATAAAATAACAATTAATAATATAATATTTGATTTAAAAACTATTTTGTGTCAATTTTGACACTATTTGATATATGATTTTTGTGAAAGTCATAACAGAATTATATGTTCGAACCAACTTTATTAAATCAACACTAATATATCATAGTAACCTAGAAAATTAGTGTAATTCATAAAAAGTCTCAAATTACATTTATTTTGGTGTTTATAACATCAATTGTGTCAATATTTCATAAATAAGATAATTACTGCATCATCGTTGTGTCATAATTAAATTAAATTATTTAATGTCTAAAAATTATAAATAAAATACCATTATGTAGGAAATCTTTTTATCTTTCTAATGAATATTTATTGTCGAATTTATCTTATGTATAACCCCATATTAAAAATGATTTACTTATTAAACTTTGATTTAAACTATTTTAACCCTTCTTTAAATAAATTAATAATAAATGTCCTAATCTAACTCAAGTGGGCCTAAATGGTCATATTTTATTCATAAGGGTTTTTTTGGTCGAATTAAACTTATCCAATAGAATTAGGACATGTGTTAGGGTAATAGTAATATCATATTTACCCTTAGTTACCCTATTTACTATTAACCGCGGTAAAAAAAAGTAAAAAGTTACTATTCACCAAAAAATTATTTTTATCTCATTGAACCACATTTTACTTACTGATATCAATCGTGTCTGTCGGATTTTTGAAATTCCATTCACAGAAGTGGTAAAATTAAGTTTTATGCAAAATTCAGTTTTTAACCTACCACTTAGTGGTTTCACTATTCATCAAAAATTGAAAGTTTTCAGAAAAATACCAAAATTTCACCCTAGGCTAATTTCGGTATTCCGAATCCAAAAATGAAGTCCATTTTGAAAAATAAAATTTATAAAATTTCAAAAAGTGGTTATTACTATTCATAATGGCTAGTTTTAATAATATTTTAATAGCATATCGTTGTTTAGTGAAACTCGGTATTGCGTACGACGCAAGCTATCGAGGAAGGTCACGATTGCGTGTAAAGTAAGCCAAGCTAGTATGTAGTGAAAGATTCCTTTGATGATATATAAAAACAAAATATTACTCCTAAAAATCTCAGGTGTTACATTCAACCCCCCTTAAAAAAAATTTCGCCCTCGAAATTCGTCACTTTGTAACAAACAGATGAGGATACTTCTCCCTCATCATATCCTCAAGCTCCCATGTAGCTTATTCTAATTGGTGGTTCATCCATTAAAACATTCACCAATCGAGTGGTCTTGTTTCGTAGGACTTTTTCGCTACGATCCAGAATCTCTATCGGCTGTTCTTCATAAGAAAGATCTTGCTCTAGCGGTACAACTTCTGAGCTGAGTACATGTGAAGGATCAGGTATGTACTTTATCAGGAGAGATACATGGAACACATCGTGAACTTGAGAGAGATTCGGTGGAAGCGCCAATCGGTAAGCTACCTTTCTAACACGATCCAGTATTTCGAAAGGACCGATATATCTAGGGCTCAACTTCCCCTTCTTTCCAAATCTCATAACCCTCTTCCAGGGAGATATTCGTAAGAACACTTTATCACCCCCTTCAAACTCTAGGTCTTTTCTTCGGTTGTCGGCATAACTTTTCTGTCGACTCTGAGCTGCTCTTATGTGTTGTTGAATAGATCTGACCTTTTCTGCCATTTCATCAACGAGATCAGGTCCTAATAGCTTTCTTTCCCCAACTTTATCCCATCAAGTTGGAGTCCTGCATTTCTTTCCATAGAGAGCTTCATAAGGAGCCATCTGAATACTGGAGTGAAAGATATTATTATAAGAAAATTCCACCCAAGGTAGGTGTTGATCCCAACCTCCTTTGAAATCCATAGAGCAAGCTCTCAACATATCTTCTAGGGTTTGAATTGTTCTCTCAGACTTACCGTCTGTCTGGGGATGATAAGCAGTGCTGAAACTCAACTCTGTATCCAGAGTATGCTGAAGACTTCTCCAGAACTTCGAGGTAAATCTCAGATCCCGATCAGATATAATAGAAAGTGGTACTCCATGCAATCTTACCACTTCCTTTACATATATACTGGCAAGCTGATCTAGAGAGAAATCCCCTCAAATAGAAATGAAGTGTGCAGACTTTGTAAGACGATCAACTATGACCCAAATAGCATTATTGCCTTTGGATGTTTTAGGAAGTCCTATGACAAACTCCATAGTGATGTTTTCCCATTTCCATTCGGGTATGGGTAATGGTTGTAACATCCCCTTAGACTTCTGTCTCTCAGCTTTAACTTGTTGACAAACCAAGCATCGAGTGGCATATTCAACAACATCTCTTTTCATGCCATCCCACCAAAAGTACTCTTTCAGGTCCCTATACATCTTCGTGCTTCCAGGATGAATAGAGAATGATGAACTATGAGCCTCATCCAGCAGCTCCTTATTTAATTCGGGGATGGGAGGAACACAAACCCGATTCCTGAACTTTATTATCCCATCACAATCAAGGTTAAATTCAGGAACATTTCTCACCTTCTTTTGTAACTCGACATCTTCTTTCTATGCCTCTTTAATCTTCACATGTATAGATGGTTGAACATTCATTTGAGAAAGATAAGATTTTTCCTCTTCCATTATAATTCCAAGATCCATCCTTTGTAAATCCATAAATATTGGATCTTTTGTGATCCTCATCATGGATAAACTAGCATGGTCTTGTCGACTTAATGCATCTGCCACCTTGTTTGCTTTCCCAGGTTGGTAATGGATTGAGTAGTCATAATCCTTAATCAGCTCCAACCATCTTCTTTGATGCATATTCAGCTCCTTTTGTGTGAAAATATACTTTAAACTTTTATGATCAGTATAAATATCACACCTTTCACCATAAAGGTAATGCCTCCAAATCATTAATGCAAAGATTACCATAGCCAACTCCAAATCATGTGTTGGGTAATTTTGCTCATGGATTTTCAACTGTCGTGAGGCATAAGCTATCACCATATCATTTTGCATAAGAACACACCCCAATCCCTTCTTGGATGCATCACTGTAGATCACAAACCTTTCTCCACTACAAGGCAGTGTGAGCACAGGTGCACTGGATAACCTTCTTTTCAACACCTTGAAATTCTCTTCACATTCCTCTGTCCAAACAAACTTAACTCCTTTCCGAGTCAACTTGGTGAGTGGATTAGATAATCGTGAAAAATCTTTTACAAAACGTCGATAATATCCAGCCAAACCAAGAAAAATTCGGATCTCAGTTACTGTTGTTGGTCTTGACCATCTTTCGATAACCTCTGTTTTTTCTTGATCCATAGATATTCCCTCTTTTGAGATTATGTGACCCAAAAATGAAACTTTTTGAAGCCAAAATTCACACTTGGTAAATTTGGCATAAAGCTTCTCCTTTCTCAGGGTCTTCAATATAATTCTCAAGTGATCTTCATGCTCTTCCTTGCTCTTTGAATAGAAAAGAATATCGTCTATAAAGACTACCACAAATTTATCAAGATAGTCTCTAAAGACTCTATTCATTAGATCCATGAAGATAGAAGGGGCATTAGTAAGACCAAATGGCATCACTATAAATTCATAGTGTCCATACCTTGTACGGAAAGCCGTCTTTGGTATATCCTCCCTTTTGACCCTTAATTGATGATACCCTGAACGAAGATCAATCTTGGAAAAGTATTGAGCTCCGCATAGTTGGTCAAATAAGTTATCAATGCATGGGAGAGGATATTTGTTCTTGATAGTGATCTTGTTAAGTTCTCGATAATCAATGCAGATTCTCATTGATCCATCTTTCTTCTTAACAAATAGAACAGGTTCTCCCCAAGGTGACGCACTAGGGCATATGAATCCCTTATCAAGATTCTCTTGGAGTTGCTTCTTCAATTTCTGCAACTCAATTGGGGCCATTCTATAAGGTGTCTTTGAAATAGGCAAAGCACCCGGTACGAGTTCTATTGAAAACTCAACTTCACGATTTGGTGGAAGACCCGGTAATTCCTCCGGAAAGACATCATCAAACTCCCATACGATGGGAATATTCTTAATCATAAGTTTCTCAACAACCATTTGAGATAAATAACCTTCATATAGTGGAATCAAGACCCATAAGATGGAAGGAATTTCCAATGGAAGGTTATATTCATCCTTGCATCGATAGAAGATCGTAGATTGATCTGGAATATGAAATGTGACTTCCCTTCTTTGGAAATTGATATGATCTCCATGTAGAGAAATCCAATCCATGCCAAGAATCACATCAAATTCCACTAAAGGAAGGATCACAAGATTTGTAAGAAGCACTTTACCACAAACTTCGATCGGAGAAGAATTATAAACTTTTGATGCGACTGTTGTGCCATTAGGTGTTGTCACAGCTAACTAAACATCTAATTGTTGAGGTAATACGATGATACCCTTAGAAAATTTTTCAGAAATAAAAGAGTGGGTGGATCCAGAATCAAATAAAACATTTGCTACTTTAGAGTGGATGGTAAGTGTACCTTTCACCAATTCGTTATCGTACTCCACATTGCTGATAGAAATTTCATGTGACTTTCCTTTGTCATTAGCCTTAAGATTTTGTTGACGTCGACCATCATCATCAACCCTTGGATTTGGGCATTTATTGGAATAATGCCCCATCTCCTTGCACTTGAAACATTGAAGTGTAGTAGGTTCATTCTGTGTATCCCTTCCTTTGATTGCATCATTAGACATCTTCTTCCCATTATCGCGGCATTCAAATTACAGATGACCTTCCTTTCCACATTTGAAACATTTACTTGTCCCTTTAAGACAACTCCCTCCATGTTTCTTTCCACACTTTGAGCATAAGGGAAATCTCATCTTCTTTTCAGTGTTCTCTTTAGATTTTCCTTTGAATTCCATCTTCCTCTTCTTATCAAACCCATGTGACTGATGGGTTGCTCCAATCTCCATCTCGACTTTGAGAGCACATCGAACGATTTCCTCGTAGCTATTGAAGTCCCTTATGGCTAACACCCTTCAAAGAATTGGTTTTAAGCCACTAAATAATCGATCGATCTTACTCTCAAGTTGGATAATAATACCAGAAGCGTACCTTGAAAGTCTTGTAAAATTTGCTTCATAGGTACCAACAGATTCATCATCCCTTTGCTTCAGTTCAAGAAACTCATTCTCCATCTTTGTTCGGAGAATACGAGGGAAGTACTTATTAAAAAATAAGTTCTTGAACTCGTCCCATTCCATAGACTCAATTTCATCCCTTTGCCTTGTATTCTTAATAAGATTCCACCATTTATCAGCATCTCCTTCCAAATGATACACTGCTAGGATGACTTTATCATGTTCAGATCATTGAAGAACTGAAAATATCTTTTCAGTAGTACTAATCCATTGTTCAGCAACTAATGGATCAATAGACCCACTGAAAGAAGGTGGACGCTGCCTCATGAAGGATTCAACAGAATGTTGCTCCTTCCTTTGCTCGTTTGGAAGTCCTGCATGATTCATAGCTTGAGAAAGTTGTGTGAGCATGGCTACAAGATTTTGCATTCCAGCTCCCATATCGTTTGGTTGCTCAGGGGGACAATCATTGCATTGCCCATCGCATTCCGCATTAACACGGTTCCTTCGGGTTCCAGCCATTGACTAAAACCAAGAAGAATAGTGTGAGAAACACTAATTATAATAGGAAAACCACATAATCAAGGATAAAATTTCACACTTAAGGTCTTATCCAAGGGTATTCATGGCCATTTCTAAAATACTAAGATTGTGTTCTATGCTTATACTTATCCTTAGGGTTCTTACTAAGGCTTTCACATCCTAGTTTTCAATGGTTGACTACACCATTCCTCTGATACCAACTATAACGACCCATACTTTAAATACATTGTTAATAATTCAAAATTGAAGCACACTTATTACAACATATGACAAAACAACAAAGGACCGTATAGGTATAGTGTCTTTAGAAATTGGGAAACATAAACAACTGGTTCATAAATATTCTACAGTGTCTCCCATTTATTTCATCATATCTAGGGTCCCTTTTAGCATATTCTACTTAATATCCATCTGCCTGACCTGGGGAAAAGAAAACATAAAAGGGTGAGCTCAAATGCTTAGCAAGGGAAAATAAAGGAAATAAAAATCATATCATATCTTTTTGAAAATCATAACCTGCAAAAGAGATCATAATATCTTAAAATGGAAATAATATTACATATTGATGAAACATTGATGTGGATGATAAAATACACCCCAGTAAATACTTACGAATAAACAATCTCGGATAAAAATGAGATTGTGATATTTCCCTTACCTTAGGTCCGATTTTCTTTGTACGTGTCCGAAGCTCCTGTATAATGGTTTAAATAATGTTATTGAATTATTCCAGAATCATACATATTGATATGATATCATATATGGTCATATTCTTAGCTTCTTGTTAGAAATATTTCATTGTTACTTGTTACTCGGGTCTTTATTGCCTTTTGTTCTTATGCGTGTTTTGCTGAATAAATTCTTATTCTTCTTTTAAGGTTATAGATACCTTAAATCCCGAATGGTATTAGTGTAACATATATCATATTTATTCATTCAATTCATTTATATAATTACTATGTAATGATGATCATGTAGAACGAGTCGCATCACATCGTGGAGACGGTATTCCGTACGTACGCACGAGTGATGATATCGTTCCTATGATCGTGGAATTGTATTGGAGTATATATATATTATTTCAGCATCAATATTAATTTATGATAATCATAAATAGTTACTCATTACACCATTATACCCATCCTTGTAAGGTGATGGTGGACAATAGATTACACCACGGCGTGGAGACGGTATTCCGTACGCACACACGCGCGGTGATTTCATTTTTCCGTAGGATGGATAAAAGGTGAATTATGGTTGTTTTATATTTATAATAACATATCAGTATGTAAGTAATACTGATGTTATTAATTTATCATGAAACAAATAAAGAAGAAGAAGTTTAAGAAGAAAGAAATTGAAAAGATCGGTAATGGATATTACCTCTTCTTTGGAACTCCTCTTTGAATCCTCCACTTAGGGAACTAATATTGGTCTTTGAAGAAGACCAGGACCTCTAGGATTATTCTAGGGAAGTGGAGAGGAGAAAATGGCAGGTTTTGGCCGAGCTTGAGTGCTCAAATTGGTGTGAGGAGGAGGGGGAGGAGGTTCCCTTTTATAAGGGAGGAGAGGGGCACCTTAGGAATATCTCAAAATATTATTTTATATTAAAGTCAAAATCGGTTTATAATGGTTCCAAAGGGTCTTATTTCGAAGCTAAAGTGGGCATGGGTCGAAATACTATCAACCAATAGGATTTAGACAAGTTTAGGGTATTATTTTAACCTTATCAATTAGATTTAACTCTAAGTTAAATAATTTAACTTTTACCATGTCTTTTTGTTTTCTTTCACTATATGGTTAATACACTTACTATAACATGCCAAACGAACCCCAAATTGTTTATAATTAATATATATATCCTTTCCTAAGTCATTTGGCCGATCCTTAGATTTTTAGGAATAAAATAACAATTAATAATATAATATTTTATTTAAAAACTATTTTGTGTCAATTTTGACACTATTTGATATATGATTTTTGTGAAAGTCATAACAGAATTATATGTTCTAACCAAGTTGATTAAATCAACACTAATATATCATTGTAACCTAGAAAATTAGTGTAATTAATAAAAAGTCTCAAATTACATTTATTTTGGTGTTTATAACATCAATTATGTCAATATTTCATAAATAAGATAATTAATGAATCATCGTTGTGTCATAATTAAATTAAATTATTTAATGTCTAAAAATTATAAATAAAATACCATTATGTAGGAAATATTTTTAGATTTATAATGAATATTTATTGTCGAATTTATCTTATGTATAACCCCATATTAAAAATGATTTACTTATTAAACTTTGATTTTAACTATTTTAACCCTTCTTTAAATAAATTAATAATAAATGTCCTAATCCAACTCAAGTGGGCCTAAATGGTCATATTTTATTCATAAGGTTGTTTTTGGTCGAATTACACTTATCCAATGGAATTAGGACATGTGTTAGGGTAATAGTAATATCATATTTACCCTTAGTTACCCTATTTACTATTAACCGCGGTAAAAAAAAGTAAACAGTTACTATTCACCAAAAAATTATTTTTATCTCATTGAACCACATTTTACTTACTGATATCAACCGTGTCTGTCGGATTTTCGAAATTCCATTCACAGAAGCGGTAAAATTATGTTTTATGCAAAATTCAGTTTTTAACCTACCACTTAGTGGTTTCACTATTCATCAAAAATTGAAAGTTTTCAGAAAAATACCAAAATTTCACCCGAGGATAATTTCGGTATTCCGAATCCAAAAATTAAGTCCATTTTGAAAAACAAAATTTATAAAATTTCAAAAAGTGGTTATTACTATTCATAACGGCTAGTTTTAATAATATTTTAATAGCATATCGTTGTTTAGTGAAACTTGGTATTGCGTACGACGCAAGCTATCGAGGAAGGTCGCGATTGCGTGTAAAGTAAGCCAAGCTAGTATGTAGTAAAATATTCCTTTGATGATATATAAAAACAAAATATTACTCCTAAAAATCTCGGTTGTTACAATTATGGGACTATATTCCCAATTTTATATTCATGTGGGGATGTTTCCCATGTACATTCGTTGTGTTATAATAAGGATATCAGTGAAATATAAAGTGACGCCGATGCCCAATGAAAATTTTATTTTTTGCTTGTGAGTTTGACTATTTTCATGGAAGAAATGACCACACATATGTATTTTCACCACCTAGGGGGAGATAGAATGATTCAATTGTGGTGTTGTGGTATTAGAAATGGAACTTACAATGGTGTCATATATACCATGTTAGAAGAAAGGGATCAAAAACGATCTCATTCATGTACATAATATAAGGTTCTATGAGATGGCCTCTCTCGGATGTTTAACATCTTGTGGAAATGATGATTATTTCTTGAAATGATAATGAATTGGGGATTCTGAGGGGTTGATGCATTGAATCCTCCCAAAATATTTGTGTTCATATCCTAAATTTATATGATGCCTCATAAATCTATCACAAATGGAAGGGGTTACTGTTTAATGGTTTGTGAAAATGATATTGATCTTTCTTTATCATTGTAAAAAAATATGTGTATTTTAAGAATATTGAGACATTATAAACATGGACATATTATGTATTTCACCATAGAATTCCTAGAATTATTGTGTTCAGCCCATTATTATATAAATTAATCATTTTTTATCACATAGGGGTGGTATTACATATTAACTTCTTGAACATAGGTTGTTGTCTTTAATTTTAGTGTCATACAACTCTATATGGATGTTGTGATGTATTATATTCTCACTGCTCATACATTTATGTTACATACCGCAAGGGCTACCTAGAATATGTTGGTTTATTTCATATGTTGGAATGATGAATCATATTTTTTATCTCTCAATATATTGATTATTTTAATACACTATCTAATGAATAAATTTCCATGATGTTTAATGGTGTATAACTAATTTTTGGATGCTACATTGTTTAAATGTCTTGAATCTCGAATGTGGTTGTGCCTTAAAATAGGGGTATCCAAATCCCCATTAGATAAGGAGGAGAAAATTATATGTCGCTTTCCCAAAATAGAGGGAAAAATTCATTTCCCTAAAATATGTCATAACATAGGTTGTCTTTGTGGATAATAATGTTAGGTTTCATTCATTCAAGGTAAATAGGTGACAACATTTTCTATACAACCAACTCAATGAATGGTATGGACATGTGCTTCATTGAATCCTATTATAATACCTTGTGAGGAATGGGGGGATATGGAATAGTTGTTAGTGGGGATCCTATCAATTCATCTTGTGCATAAAAAATACTTGTGTATGTAGTTGTTGTGTCATGGACCAAACTATTATACCACAATATTATTGAGTTGTAAATGCATTGCAAGTTGCTTGAACCATGGGATCTAGAATATATGTAAGGATATAATTCAGGGGGAATGATTTTACTCTAATTTTGGTTTTGATAAAATCATCTGTTTTCATCAAATATGTTATTAAAGAATGGATCCTTCTTTCCACCATGGAAGGTCAAATAATTCCATGTGTAACATAATTTGAAATTTATTGGGACCATTATGAGGGATATGATTAAATTTATCTTCCTGTATGAATATATAGAATTGTATGTTTCATATTTTCATGAAATATATATTTGCAAGAATTAGAGATCAATTCATCATCATCTAGGAATCTATCACTTAAATTGGTGGTGGGATGGTCTATTAATAAGAAAATTAGTCATAAAAGTGTTGGGTCATGGAAATTTAGTTTAGTCACATAATATGGGGATAGTTCATGAAATCATCGATTGCAACAATCTCTTTAATTTTCTCCCTGGGTTAGGTTGTGGTGTTTAGGAGTTGACATATTTTTTCTCAGAAAAGTGGTTTTTTATATAAATTGGGTCACGTGTAATATTGTTCAAATTTTTCAATGATCAGCCCATTTTCGTTGGAATTGTACCTCATAATGAGTATTGAAATGGAAATGTGTAAAAAAGGTTTATATTGAAGATTTTAACATGTTCTTGGACTAACAATGTCAATATTTTTTCCATCCATTTAAAATAAATTTTTTATCATCCACTGATCATTTTATTTTAAAAAAAATTATTTTTTTGTTTCAATTTATAGTTGTTTTTAAATGAAAACATTTAAAAAAATTTACCATTATGATTTAAAAAATATATTTTGAAATTTTCAACTTTGAATTGTTAAATACTACTTATAAAATTAAAAAACATTAGAACTTTTAAATAATTCCCTTATATTTCTCGGAAATTTATTTTGATCCAAATCCATTTCATGAATGGTTTTAATTTGATAAAAAATGACGTTTTTGAAAGGATAATTTTAAATATGACTTTTCCTACGTTGAATTCCATTTTTTAGGAGTAAATTTCCAATAATTTTTTTTCATTGTGATCTATCATAGATGGAGGTAAGTTTCATGTGTCCACCTTTGTTATTCATTAATTGTCTGATCATTTTGGTTGATATTTTTTTAGTATCAATTGATTTAAGTTATGTTTTTTATTTATGAAATTTATCAACCAAATGTAAAATAATGAGTTCATAAATAAAATTGAATTAATTCTGTTGGACATCTTATGAGGTTCATTTTATATCAATGAGTTATTTATACGATTATTTGGAAATATCATGAATACCAATTTTATTTATATGGGTTATTTTATTATGTGATATTTTTTTTCTCAAGAGTCACAAATATTTATGTATTTTCGAATTGGTGGGACATTGATATCCCTACAATAACATGCTTAAGGAATTATACCTCATAAGTAAGGTATTTTTGGCATGTATTTTTTTGTTCAAAATATAATGATTGGGAATTATGTTTGTTCACAATATGAAGCATGAGATATTTTTTGTTCATAATATGAAGTCTGTTAACTTTTTTCATTCACAACATGATGTGTGTGAATTATGTTTTTTTCACAACATGATGTGTTTGTGTATTTTTCAAAACAATATTTTTTTTCGAATTTTTTGTTCCCAAGATGAGTTAGGGAATGTTTATTTGATCTAAAAAATTAAATAATGATATATTTTTTGTTCATAATGAATAAATATATATAAGATTATTATTTTGAAACATTTCTATGTTTTCTATCATGTTATTCCGTGTGTTCTTGATTTTTCATTATTTTTTACTATTTCAGACATTTTATGTCACGATCACATGTTGTCTATTAATGATGGGTATTTTTTCACAGTTCATACTATTTATTATTTCATGATGATCTTTAATGATAATTATTTTCCACCATGTTTTAAAATTATCATACATTGTATTTTAATATTTTATGATTATATATATTTCACCCTAAAATTTTCTTTCATGTTCATGATCAAATAGTTTTATATATATCATTACCACATAGAACATTTCAGCATGACCATTTATTTTATTCCAATCCAAATATTTTGAATATTATAAATTTAGTTAGGATTTTTAAAAATGTTCTATGGGGTATGATTCTGGAAAAATTATTGTAACTATTATAAAATATGATGTTTGTTAGCCACTCTCAAAGACACTAAAGCCTTAGCTCCTTGTATTTTTGACCTATTGTGATATATATAATCTTAATCATGATATTTATTTTATATTTATGAAATTTTTAGAATTGGTATCTATTCAACCCCTTATGGTAGTGTCATGTATAAATATTTGTGACGATTCCCATTAAGGAAGGGTATTTTGACATCCATATAATAAATCTATTAATCATGTTAATAAACTATAACATGTAAAACTATGAAGGGTTTAAACAAATAAAATAATATAATGTATTATTCATAGTGAATTACATGATTTTATTAAAACCCTTTAGCCACTATTTCTACATTATAAGTATTCAATTTATCTATCTTATCCAGTTTTATCATGAATTCTTATTTGAACCGTATGGGTTTTACATCATCCTGATGATCGTCCATTACGAAAACATGATCTTCATGAATGGAATATATTTATTCATGTATTGATTATTTTTTTTTATTTTTTTATCTCTCTATATTATTTATATTTAAATAATATCATAATATTAAATTAATAGTGAGTCTCCATCATCGAGAATAGACAAAAATATCTCTCTTATTCTATAAACTGACTTGTGATCATATGCAGTTCTTGTGTGACGAAAAAAATATTTTTCTGGGACCTATGAAATTTATTCATATACGAAATATTTTTATTAATCAGAACCCTCTTAATCTATGTCAATCGAAATCCCACTAATTTTCATGATGACATTTTCCCTCTAAAAATTGTTATATTTTTAATTATCACCTTCTCACTAGAGGGTTTATATATATAGTATAAATATTTTCTCATGATATAACATAAAAAGATACACATCGGCCCTCTAGGTGATATATTGTTTCTTTAGTGGGAAAAATAAAATTCCTCACATCACCATGCATGGGTATGTGATAAAACATGTTTCATTTAAATCATTAACTCAAAGGGAATTGCATTCGACACTTTTATTGATTTTGAGTTTGGTAAATATTTTTGATTTTATAATTCATTTCCTCAAAAGACTAATGGAAGATATTTCTGACACATTATCATCATCCCTATGTAAAATAAGTTATTGTTTCTCATTTCACAAACACCATTTTTCTATTTTTTATAAGTTGATGTGAGTTGATATAGAATATAAAGCTCAAATAGAGTTTTGATAAAAAACTATTTCTTGATATTCCTCACCTTAATAATATAGAATCCCCATTATTATTTTACCATGTAAATTTTATAAATCATTCATGGATTATATTAATTTATTAACGTATTCATACTTATACCTCATTGAGTAAATATAACCGTATCTACTCATGACATTGAAAAAAAGATAAGATGTATGAATATACTCATAAATATTATACTTCTAATGATCTATGAATATTATTGTGTACCATTCATAGAATATCTTTAGATATAATTTACAATACATAAAAATGTTCTTTCATCATTTTTCCTTGTAAATATGCATGAAATATTTTAGGTCGCCTTACCTCAAAAGAGTCTAAATATCAATCTTGATAAATAATTGAGATATTCTGCTTATTTATGTGACCAAAGAAGTGATTCCACATCAAGATGTTACAAATGTCATGTGAATATGATTAATTAACTATTTACAATACTTGATTCTCATAATTTAATTCATAACGAACATTGTTTACTTATATCGTAATATAATAATATTATCATTCAAAAAGAGGTATATTTAATTCTAAATTTTTAAATAAATACATCCATATAAATGATTGAAATAGAGATTATTTTCATAGTAACATTTTGAACAAATAATATTTCCTCAAACCAAAATAAATATAGTTGGTAACAGAAGGTGAAAGTCTCCAATAGCCAAAGAAGCATGTTTTCCCCATTGGATGATCGAAGATCCACCTCTCCCTGTAAATACTTCAAAATATACAGTGTTACAAATTTTGAATACGTATTTGATCACTATAATAAAAATATAAAATAACATATATATATATTTAATAGAATAAATTTAAAATTAATACACTGTTAGTTTCCGCTATATTCATGGTGTAGTTCTTCGTGGGGCATAGTATCCAACATATAGAACATACATCATTATCCTCCTTTTCTTTCCATTGAATATTAATCTTCTTAGAAGGACGATTATTAGGATACATTTAAATGAAGTAATTATTGGTAACCATTTCATCATTATTACTTTTATTCACCGTAATCAATGTAGTTTTGTCACACCATATTTTTTTCCTAACACAGAGTCAGAGAGTAAGAAGATCAAATATAGTGTTGTGTATAATTATCATTTTATAATTAATAATAATACATGAGAATTATTTTGGTTGAGAGGGTAGAACAAAATATTTTTGTATCTCATTTATGAATATATTGTGTATGATTATTAAGTGTTATATATATCCAGTTTACATCAATAGATTAGACTATCCATCACTGACTATCTATGATTTCACATCAATAGGGCATTGGTGATCACATATTTCAATTTTCTCCCATTCTCGGGATATAGATCATAATGGTGAGAAATAAGTCTATATGTATACATATCCTGGTATATCTTAATATAAAAGTTTTACTTGGATGATAGCAAGGAAAAATGGGAATCTATGCAATCATCTAAAAAATTCATAGAGAGAGAAAATTTTTCCACACTTTCCTCATATCCAGGCACTTCAGGAATTGAGTTTTCGTTCATATATAATTAAATTTAATTATATATAATAACATTCAATTTCATTTAATATTATTGATAATTTTTAATGTTGAGAAGGTTATCCATCAAACATAAGGATCATGGTGATACTATTTAATTCATATGGGTTGTCTTTTTACAATTAAAAATATATTAAATTTATTCTATTATATGAACTATAAAATTAAATATTAAATATCCAATTTATTAATATCTACTACTATACCAATACACAATTCCCCAAAATATTTGTTTCCAAATATCATGTTCTGTTGATATTCTAGTGCAAATGACATATCTTACCGTTCTTGTAACCCAAACAATGAAAAAACTAGTTATTTAAAGGGTTCTCGGTAGAAATATGTTTCTGAACTACCTTAACTCTTATTTCCATTATATATTGAGAAGACTCCCAAATCTATAGATCCTCAATTTATATTTCTTCAATTATTTCCTCTTAGTTTCAAAAAGTAACATTTTGGGATTAAAGTATTTATGTAAACTATGTTATATCATCCAAAAAATCAAATTTCAATTTCTATATAATTTAATGAACCCAAACATTATCCAATCACGAAGATTTATCTAAAGATAAATTATATATTATGAAGTCTAATTTTATATTCAAATAATACATATAAATCATGGATTTATTTAATATATATAAACATACCATTAATATCATCACTTCTTTTTTTTAATATTGAGTGGATATATTAAAGTGATTAATGTTGTATTAGTTAATGATTTCAAAGAGATTAATTTATTTTTATTTTATATTGAATTATTGATAATTAATTTATTTACATTTGAATGAGAAAACATCCTTAATGATATTTACCAAGAAGAATGTTAGAAATAAAATAATTAATTGTGGAGTGATCATGAGGCTTTTTTAATTTTCATATTACCTTGGTGATAATAAACAATCCTTAACATATTTGGAAACACCTCAAACCATGAATTGGTTTGTATTTTCGACTTCCAGATTTCCTCACATGTACCTCCTAGATTGGATTCACCTCCATACTTAAACTCAATAAATTTTACTTGGTACCCCATTGTCCCCAAATATTTAATTAATTGAAGGTGAACGGAACCAAAATAGTAGTTAATGGGGATTACATAAATGTAAAAATGGGAATATAGGTACTTACATAATGAGAGGATGGATAATGAATTTGCTATACATTTGTTTAATAATAATAATGAATTAAAATGGAGCTATGATAAAACAAATTTCACTTATATTATATAGAGAACCCACATACCTAAAAATAGTAATGAACTTAAAAAACTATAATTCATTACTAATAATTCTTATTTTAGATAATTAACACAATATTAAATTATTTATATTAATTAATTGATCGATTATTTAACCAAAATTATAATCCAATTGTTCTTGAGATTGTGATCTATAAATATTTTAAACAAACTAAATAAATAATTTTAAATTGACTAAGTAAAAAATAGGTACCATTGAAGCAACATGAGAAGTACTAAAATTATCTATATAGTGTGTATGATGGTTGTATATAGTATAATAAATCAACCTATATCATTCATGTATTATCATTTAATTCACAAGTGTTTACTATCTAATAAATGGAACATATAAACAATTTTTATTATACTGAATATGAATTTAATTCACAAAAAGAAATTAGTTTATTATAAATTATACATCAAATGTAGTTCTAGTTATTTCATTGAAATTAATTAGAAATTTGATATATATTTATATATGTATATAACCCATCACATGGAATGAATGAGTTAAATAAATGAATCATGGAAAACAGATAGATATGTTTTAAAAACTGTAATAAACTAATTTAAAATTTTTGATGAATTGGTATTATGCATGATGTATATTGTCTTTCTATACATTGTGTATTGTAATTCCACACTTATCTATGAAACATGCTTAGGTATTGGGATGATTGGCCTTTCGGGTAATATAATAGAGTATATATAGTTCACCAAGGCTACATGTTGCATTGTCTCCAAATTATATGGTTATCCATCATACATGTCACATAATAAAAACCTGTCATTTCATTGACTAATGGAGTACACAACTTGTATACAAATTACACACCATGTAGTTTGGAACATTATGAACCATGTGGTCCTCGTAAAAATTTTTTATGTATTAAATTCACCACATGGGAAATAAATACATGGAGCGATAAAAAAAATAATTGGTCATTAGGGGGTATTAAACCGGATTATAGTGAATGAACCTATAAGATACACACTATTTAATCTTGTATTATCCATCCAGAATAAATTTCCCATAGAGTTGAGTGTATCGAAAGTTAATCATTCATAAATAATCCATTTTTTATAACATTTTTTTGAACAAGGACGAATACAAGTATATATCTATATATAGGTTTAAATAATGATTAATCCATAATTGAAAAATAATTATAAATATGTAGAAAATGAAATGATCATTAAATAATTATTTATTATTATATGACTGATTTAATACCACTTGTAAGTTATAGGTGTAGATGAATCATTGATATGTCATTCCAAAAAAAATTATAAATTATGTTAATTGATTATTCTAAGATTTAAATGATTTCTAAAATAATGACCAATGAAATAAATTCATGTATTAATTGATGAGGGAACACTAAAACCAAAATTTAGGATTATTAGACCATGATTTACAATTAATGTTTCTATTGAAATAAGGTTTTTTGATGTTATCATTTTTAAATAAAAAATATGAAAACAACTATACATTTTACTAATAGTAATTATTAGGAATAAAGTCAAGATTCTCTTATGAGTTATTATACACAATAAAAATTTAACTCAAACTAATGCCATAGTAAATTTTGAGTGATAGAATGGATCCCCCAATTCCTACATTGATAATATTTACTCACCATGAGAATCAAATAAATGAAAGAATCTCATTATTTTATTTAGAATAAATAGGGGTTGGATAATTATCATTCTCTATTCATGATATCATGCTAGAGTGGAAATCAAAATTGGTAGAGATTTTTACGTTGATTTCATTGTAAATAATTGAAAAATGGATAGAGTAATAGTTAAATATAACATAATTTTATTTTAATTTCATCCTATGACACAACAGGGCCTACCTAGGTAGTGGTGTGATGAGGGTGAATCCCTAATAAAACCAAAAATAGGATAGGGGATCGTGAAAAGTAATGAGTAGTCATATATAACAGTCGACATGCTATATATTAATGTACATGAACTCAATAAAACATTTCTAAATAAAATTATAGTACAAAAAAGTAGAGATATAATTGATAACAATGTGTATGAAATAAGATATATCCCACATTATAGTAAACAAATAATATTGTAATGAAACGGAATAAATACAATCCCACCACATCTGCAAAAGTGAAAAACATTCTAGAAATAGGGGAATTCCACCAAGATGGAACTCTTAGAACATGCTATGGTTTTATCATGGTTGGAAATTAGTAAATAATAAATTTCCATATTTATTAATGCTTATGAATTATATTTCACCTTAAAGGGACTCTATGTTTGATATCACCCCTGACATACAACAAGGGGTTTCTCTGAAATCATACATTTCACAAAAGACTAAGTTATACCGAAAACTAATATATTATTACAATTATTATTTTATGTTTTTTTCAATGCATAGCCGTTAGAATGACATGAATGAATGATATTAACTAAATAATTAGAATAGTGATTAGATATGATTATATAATGATTAATTGGTTACCGAATTAACATGAAATGAAACTAAAAACCAATTGAACGTAAATTAGGTAATTTTTTTTAAAGAAAACGAATTTATATATGAATAATTAAGTTTATAAAATAATAAAATTAGTCATTATGGATTAAATAAATGAAATATTAATTCAATATAATGTTACTAATTTATATAATCTATTTTCTACACATTAAACAAGAATAAATATAATTTTACAGATAAAATGAGTGTTTTTCTAAAAATATAATTTTACAACCTTTTGAGTTAGAACTAATTATAAATCTGGTTATTTCACTTTTGTATATTATATTTGAAAAAAATAGAAATCTTCTTTAAAATTGGGACATCAATATTTAATTTGCATGAATTCGTGGTATAACTCTAATTAAATTCATATTTTAATAAATAATATAAAATACAACCTGATTAATTCAAACAACCTTTTCATGTAATTTATTTATATTTCTACATTATTATTTTACATTGTTTCAATTTATAAATAGATGAACATTTTATTTGGTAATCAAATTTAGATCATTTGATGATTTTTCAAATTAAAACTAAGTAAAAAAACTATGTGAACTTTTGAATGTTTTACTATAAAAAATGTTTTCTGATTCTGTCAAAAGAATTAATTTTTCTTTAATTTATAAAAACACTATTTTTTGAATTTGGAAAAATGGATTCCATATTTTCATTTTGATGATACAAATTATGTTAATTGTTCCCTTTTATTTTTCGACGTTATGGATAATAAATTTACTTACTGTTTTAATTTCCACGATTAAGCGTAAATCATGTATTTAAAGGTAAAAATAATATTATAATAACATAAAAGTGAACTAAATGTTGTATTAATTTAATTGGATGTGTTTATTATTACCATGATAATACTTGGGTCGATTTTAGGACCACTTGGTGCCACTTGGATGACTTTAATGCCTTTTAATTTTGTATTCAATGACTAGTCAATTTTGTTATGATTTTTTTTATAAAATAAATTATTTTAATGTGGAGATATTAAAGGTATATCTTATCTATAAATAATCCTTATAAATTAAAAAATATTACCTACCTCATGGTAATTTATTTATAAATGTATGTTATTATATAATTTAGTTTAATTATGACACAATGATTATGCAGTAATAGATTTATTAACGAATGAATCAAATAAATGAAATTAATAATATTAAAATTATTATAATATGAAATATTTGATTCCATAAAAGAATTTAATCGATGTTTTTGAAATTTTATAGATGATTTAATTTTTATTTAAATTTATTCATTATATGATTTTTTTTAAAAGTCATGTAATGAATACCATCGAAAATGAAAATAATTCAAAACATAAAATATAAGTTAACAAATTTAGTGATATAAAATTTCATAAAATATAATATTCTTCACAAAATGATTAGATATGTCTAAAAATATAATTAATGACTCAATCATCAGCAGTTTGGTATGAATTCATAATTATATTCACCATCAATGTGATAATTTATTAATGAAATGCGAAAAGATAAAAGAGGATAAAATTAATTGATAAGGATTTAACGACATTAAAAACATTTATAATTTTAATTGAATTATTAATATTAGACCCAACATCATCCTATATTATTAATAAATTTGGTTTGGAATATTTGGAACAAAAATTTAATTTATGTTAATGGAATACTTTTTATAATTCAAGGGTGCCCATCCCCTCTCATATAAAAAGATACATGTTCCTCGGTATTACTCATACATAAAATACCTTTTGGTTCAGTGAATATATTTCCAAAACACTTCCTATTATTACTAAACACATTCGTTAGGTCTTATTTTAGGAAAAACACCATCCTTAGGGGTGTTAAGGTGTTCGTCAAAGGAGATCTACTAAATACGATATATCGTTTTTATATAATTGTTTCTATTTTATATCTTGATCCAATTCATTAAAATATCCACCAACCATGTTGAAGTAATAAATATTGTATGATCAATTTAAAAAGATAATATTATTCTAATATCATAACCTAAATCAAAACACCAATTTCATCAGATGGGAAATGAAAATTACATTCATATGCATTTTAAACTACGACCTCCCTAACTGATATAGTTAATTTTTCATTACCATCACTCAATACTGGTCATAATGATATAATTAATGTTTGTATATGATGTTCATGACTTATTTATAATTATAAGAGAATAATATATGAATTATTTATTTACCATCGATTCATATAAAAAGGAAAACATCGTTCTTGTGTATGTGTGATGTATCACCTCCACGAAGCGATGTGAATCATTTTTTCTTTCACCACAAAAATAATTATATATATAAGAATATTTAAATTATTATGATGAATATAATGATTTCATGATAATTATGGAAATGTAAAATGATAATTAGCATATTTGAAAGATGATTAACGAAAAATGGACATTTTACTCATGCGTACGTATAGCCTACAATCTCCATGATTATAACGCTGATCATTTCGATAATAAATGGTTTAATTTAATGTAAAATGGAAATATAAAAGTGATACATATTTTGTGAATGTTATTATGGAGATGGTGGACTTATGATCACATAGACAATTGACATCATACAAAAGTTAAATTTCAACCCAACTACCGAATATCGGCAAACTGTCTGAAATGAACATAAATTATTATATAATTGTCATAAAATGATAATATGTTTTATAAAAGAAATAATGAACAAAAAAGGGTTATAAAAAGATGAAATTAACATAATTTTATTATTCATGATGATAAAGAAAGTACGAGATGATTCAGACTCGATGTAAGGGACATCATCTCAATCTCCTTTCATTAGAAGCATTATGGACTATATACATCATTATTCTTTTATATGGTATATATAAAACCATTACGTTATTTCATACCGATTATATATCTATAATAATCTAATATAATGATTTTTTAAATTTATTAATTCAGGGATATTATTATTTAAATTTTCAATGTTGTATAAGACACCTTTTACATTTGACGATATAATTATCAATTATATTTTTTCATGATTTTAATTTACATATATATTTATATGGATATAAAAAGAATTATACTAGAAATTTTCTATTTATCATTAATTTCATTCAATGTTTTCAAAAGAAATATATTTATATATGAATCTTTTTACAGTATTTTGAAAATGAAAAAAGGGATTTTTTTTACCATATATTACGCTAACACATTATTTTCCACCAAAACCATTATTTTATATTTGGATTCATCTATAATCCATAATGTATTTTTAAAGGAAAATAAATTCTTTATTATAATCTTTTTTCCAGTTATGTAAAATGAGTTATTAAATGAAAATATAAATTTTATACGAAAATGATTTTGATATGGTATTATAAGACTTTTTGAAAATTGGTTTTAATGAACATGTTTTATTCATGAAATTGTACATAGGAATTATATGAATGGGTAAGACTGATATAGAATCTACAAAGGCTTATGCCCCATTATAACTAATGGGTGATCCTAAGACAACTATTATCGTGGGTTGGCCTCATTATAAATCACAGACGAACCCATTATATATTATAAAAAGGCATTATCCCTATTATAGGTCACATGTGATCCTAATATTTCTTATATGAATGGTGATCCCCTTTATAGATATCCAATTAATTGGGTAATAATAATATTGGATAGTAGCCATATGGTTATTCGAATTGAAAGGTATTGAATGGGTTTTATGTATAAGATTCTATATGTCACCTAAATAAGTTTTAACTACTTGCTATTAGTTTTATTGTTTTTCTTACACACAAAAAATATGACTGTTATTCATGTGAAAATGTTTTGTTTCATCAACTAAAATAAAATTAAATCGGTTTCCATGCATTCATTATTCTAATAGTTTTCATTATATTTATGTCCCTTAATATGATTTTGGTACTCATTCCATGTTTTTTAATGTTTTCTCTAGATTTAAGGGATAATAGAGTCGTGGATGGAATCATAGAAAAGGTATGATGATTATACATGAAAGAAAACAAATTTTTTCTTAAATTTTTTTATGGAAGAAATTTATACTGTTGTGAATGTCTACATTATATTTCTATGGTTTTTTTATATTACATTAATTGAATAATTCAATAAATCTTTAATCTTGAAAAGATCCTTAATATGTATTCTTTAGTTAATTCAAGATTATTTAATGTTATGGTTGGGGAAATATAGTGGGAATAATAGGTCAGTATATATATGTGTATATATATATATGTAAAGTCATTTACATTTATAGATATATAAATTTATCTAGGTATATGTAAAAAATTTATATATATTCATTTATATATTTTTTTTTATATTTATACATAGACTTTTTATTTTTTGATAGGGAATTAGGCACCCCCATTAGATCTAAAATAGAAATCAAAATCCTTACAACAGTAATAAAAGAAAATATTAAAAATAAGACAATGTCACACAACCAATATTCTACTAAAGACTTTATTTTTATCCTGTAATCTAATTTTGAATTTTTAGATGATGCATGAAGATATTCATCTCAATTCATATGGGTACACTACAATAATGTTTCAGTGAATCGGCATGATGAGGCATGATGAAAATTATCATCCATTCAAAGAGAACCACAGGCTATTTAAGAAACTACCATGTTGGATGCTAGAGAAATGATGAAATATTGTACCACCATTAAATATTTTATCAATAGATATACTATTAAAATTTTTTATTACAAAATTATTGTGAAGATACATCACTCAAAAAATCTGATGAGAATGATTCTATGGGTATCATTAGCCTCGCTCCATATATGTTTCCCATTGATCAAATTATAGATGAGGGCCAACCAATTATATAAGTACATTATATCCATTTATATGAATTTATATACACACACACACACACACACACATATATATATATGTAGAACTATATATATTTAATAATTATTTGTATGTATTATCATATATTTATAAATTTAAATATAATTATATTTAAATAAATATATATGTAGTTATATTAGTATATGTATCTATTTATAAATTAAAAATATATATATATGAATATATATGTATAAAAATTTATTTACCTATATATATAAGAATTGTAATGTCTTTTTAGTCACTATGTGAACAAAATTGTGGAGGGTTATAAGTTTTATAGAATAATCATCATGTAAGGGATTAAAATATCACCACAGACATATTTAATCTTAATTATACAGAATTAAAAAAATCAAATTTTTTAAAAACATGTAATATAAGAAAAAATTTGAATATTTGTTTTATATTTTTGTCCAAAAAATAGCAGAAAATTATAAAAACCCCATTTTGAAATCATTCATCATGGTTTTTAAGGTGTTACAAAATAATTTTTGATATATAAATTCAAAATGAATTCAAAAAACCACAATGAATAATATTTCAATGGTTAAAAACCGTTAAATGTAAAAAAACTGACAATATATATTTTTAGCAGAGTGTTCAACCAATAAATATATTGTATTTTCATTGATGTTATCATTTTCACCCATATTTTTAGTAAGTAAATGATTTTGTTTTTTTGTGGCCATAATTTCTAAAATTAACTCTACAATCCTTTAATTTTTCATTTTCTTTTATAAATATCTCATATCCTGTAAAAACCCAGAGTTTATAAACATTATTTTTTTTATCTTAAAAAAAATTTTGTAATAATATACTATATACTATTATACTCATATTAAAACCTAAAAAATATTTCATTAAGAATTTTTTTTCATTAATTTCAAATGATCCCAAATAAAATTAAAACCATTGCAATTGGACAAAAAATATTAAATCGAATAGATAATGTGATAAAATATGAATCACCCTAATTCACTAGAATCATCACTCAATCAAACAACACTATAGAAAAGAAACAAAATGTTATTAAACCAATCATCAACATAGGAAATAGATATACAAAATCTTGATTGTAAATGAGTTGAATAATTATTTAATGTTATTATAAGTATATATAGGAAGAAATATATATGTTGGAATACTAATGTGACCATTGGAATATTAACCTAACCATTTGGAATACTAATTTTACTATTGGGAATATTAACCTTTCCATTGAAAAATTAATTTTACATCAAAATAATATTTTATGATGTAAATAATTTTAATCTTCATTCAATTAAGTAAATATAAATATCATAATTCTAAAAAAGGCACATTTAAAAAGTCAACAAAAGATAATCACATTTTTAATGATGTTTATTTTAATGTATTTCATATTAATAATAAAATTTATATTAAAATTTAAAATTAACTATTCTCTAAATCTATTTTAATAAAATAAATATTTTTTTTGAAATAACCACATAAAAAATCAAGGGATTGTTGGTATTTTTCTGATGTTCTTCAATTTTCTGGTGAATAATAAAAGTAAATTATTTCACATAAGCAATGTATCATGAATTACATCATTTTTTATGTAATAAAATAATAATAATTTCTAGAAAAAAATCTTTGGACGTGATATATTTAATATAATAAATTATTCATTAAAATATGATAAAAATAATTTCCAAAATCTCAATTCACTTTCCAAAGCCAAAAAATCTAAGTTGTAATACTGAAATATTATTTTCTCATTTTTTTCACATTTAATTTTAATTAATGTAATGAAAAAGAATAATAAAGTGAACTAGATTAATAAAATCTTCTCTTTTAATTAAAATATGGTTTAAAATCGCAAAAAATAAATATTTAAAGGTTTACCAAGGTTATAGTAATTTATTAACTATTTTATTCTAAGATTACCCATCCCCTCATGTATAAACTACCCATTCCATTACCTTGGTTAAAAAATCCTACCATCCATTCCAAATAAAAATATCATCCCAAATACTCCCCATCAATCACCATATAATAATTGGGAACATTATAGAAAAAATATAACTATAATCACCAAGGGAGTTACAATGTTGTACAAGAAGAACTACAGCACGTAGAGAGTATATCTTTATTAACTCTTCGAAATTTTCATTATCAATTAATTAATATTCCCAATTCCATTAAAAACCAAATACTAAAAAATTATTTATTATTCCATGTTGACATTATAATAATTATGTTAACTTAATATAATTTTTATATTTAGGAAAAATATATTTTTTTACTTCCTCTTCTAACTCAAAAAAAATGACCCAACGAATGTTGGTTAACCACGTTCAAATACATTTCCTAGTCAATGATTATAACCACCATCATGGATGGATATTATGAATTATATATAATATATAAATATTTAGTTACATATATTCTATGATTTCTGAATTAGTTATACTACTATAAAAAGTGCATTTAAAAACATAGTGAAATCGAGACAAAACATACAATTTTTGAGAACAACATGACATCAAATCACATAAATATAATTGAGGAGAATTGGGAAATTTAATAAAATTATTGTAATTGATGAATTGTTATATAAATTATTATAATTAAATTTTGGATAAATGATTTATTAAATCTATGTTTTTTACTTAGGAGGTGTTAAATAAATGAAAAAACTTATGAATTACGGTAATGGGATTGTTGAACCCAACTCATTTTATGTGGGTTGTCCCTCTTTAATGACACATTTGGTAGTAATATTCTACTAAAGTTCCTTAAGTATTATTTTATTACTGTTACCTTTTAATTTTGGTGATATACATATTTCAAACATAATATAATGAGACAAACAATGACATTCCAAAACAGATCTTCTTTCAAAAAATATTTATTTTTCTCTTATTTAATTGTTTATTTTTCACTCATGAATGATTATTTTTATATAAAATATGTTTTTTAACTTTTTCATTTTTGTTCCACAATTTTAATCCTCAAATATATATTGATTAAATCCTCTTGGAAATTTTTTTCATTCTATTGTTTAATTCATGACTTGGATTGTAATAAAATCTATGTTACGTATATGCTTTTGTGAATATTATGAAATGATGGGTGGATCTAGTATTATATAGTAATATAATGCATTGAATATAGTGATGATTCTTAGAAGATGATTTGTATTATGAATTAACAATATTTTATTTTAGGGAAATGTTATTTTTTGGTTGTATTTGTTGTCAATAGATCAACTTGTTGGTTATGTTGAATAATTAATGTATATTTAAAAGATGTTAGATAGAAATATATATTGAATAAATTATTCAATATGATCCCTAAAATCTGTATGAGTCAACATAATCCATTATAAAGGAATATTGATAAAAATTTAGAAGGTAGTGGAAATTAGATTCACCACTAGAATAAGGATGATGATGGTTGGTGCTTATTTATATTCCCAAAGTGGAAAAAAGAAATCACATCCCATTGTAAAATATATTGAATAGACTCAAAAATTATATTCATGAATTCTATGTATTTTGGAATTCATCAAATACAAAAATTCACAATATTCAGTAGTCCTAACTCAAAATCATATTTCAGAATATTTACTCAAAATCTTTTTCAGATTTTCTTACATGAAACTCATATTCAGGAATTCTAACTCAAAATCATAGTCAGTAAATCTTACCCAAAAATTTCCATTTGTAATTATGTCAAAATAATTGTACTTATGAATTATTACTCAATAAAATATTCATAAATTCTGACTCATTGTGATTCTGAATGTCCATCGTATTGAGAAGATGATTTTAGGAAGGAATTGTTCATCATACTCATGTTTGGCCTAGTATGAATAGAAGGGAAAGTTATAATACTTTCAATTTAAAATGTGTTTATGCTATTCTGATAATGGATTTATCATAAATAAAAAGTATTCTTTAATCCATTTCATGAGATATTGAAAAATAATGGATGAGAAAATATATTGGAAATTTAATTGAGACTAATCATAATCATGTCAATTGTATACAGTATAATAAGGAATGGGAAATATAGCTAGAGGAATTGGAAGTTATAATATGTTCCATTTTATGTAAGATGTTGGTAAAGCTGATATTTAATGTATTAAATGTCATGATGGAAGTCATGATACTTCATGAATGATTTAATATGATGAAAGTTACAAAAGATGATTATTTCTTATCTCAAAATCATCATAATGATTTCATCTGATTCAAATTTTTTTAAAGGATGGGATGATTTATGGAAAATGTGAGAGACCAAAGCCACTGGTTTTTAGTCAGATCAAAATTCAAAAAAAAAATATTTTTAGATAAAGACATTGATGATTTTTAAAAATGTAGAATAATTTATGTATTGAATGATCATTTGTATCATATTTAGAAGAGTTTTTGTTATTAGGACCATTAGAAAAACAAAATCTATGTTCGTCAACAATATAATTAATAATTCATCAGGTTGAATTGTTTTTATTACAAATAGGTCAAGTGATATTATATTGAAGTTAATACATACAAATTTTTAAAGAGAAAATAATATCTATATGTAGTTTAATAATGATGAAAGATTTTTTTATTTCCAACGTAATGAGAAAATATGAATTGGAAGGTAGTTCTTAAAATAAATTAAATGGGGATTTGGACTATATAATAGTGTTTAGATCATGATTTTATGAATGATAGAGGTGATAAGAATATTGATAGAATGTTCAAGAAGGATTAAGAAAACATCATAAGATTTTAGAAATGTTGTTGATGTTATGATGCCCTTGAAATTAATTAAATATTTTTGCTTCTGGTAAATTAGGTTGAGAGTATATATTTTCAAGAATCTCTCCTGAACCATAATCAGGGAGAGTATAAATGGAGAATGTAATATTTAAATTTTGTGGCATGTACTATTAGAATGAAAGAGATAGAAGCTCCATATTTTTAGGGAGAAGAATTTTATGTATTGATATTTGTGGAATATTTTTTTTCAATGGAAGAAAAAATAATAAGAGACAATATTGTAATAAGTTCAGAATCATATTTTAGAAAAAAAATTATTTAGTGGTGAATCATATTCAACAAAATAGTATTTATCATGGTATCTTATTTAGTTAGGAATAATATTCAATTGTGAATTGTACAAGAATTCATGGACCCATAATAGAAGTGGTGTGGAATTGTCCCAACCATATTCTGATAGAGAAATATTATCATATTAATAAAAAAACTTGGGAATCAAAATAGGAAATCGTACTATATTTTATTACAATGTACCATAGAAGTTCTTACTAGATTCTAGTTGAGAAAGTAAACTAATTTTGGAAATATCATATTTTTGAATGTTTATCAAGAAGCATCATAACATGTTTTATTACTAAAACATTACATTACATAATTTTTTCTAGAAAGAGGACACAGACTATTGGATTGTTTACATAGTTTTACATGAATATAATGGAATATCCTACTCATTATATACAACTAAAAATGATATTTTCTAGTGGATTGTGTGGTATTTGTTCATTTACATACAATACTAAGGACATAACTATTGTTTTTGAAGATTGAACCATGTAAATACCTGTGTTTCTCTGTACGTGAGTAGGATATATTTTCAATAAGGAGCTATTTATATAATATGCTGTGAAGGTTGTTTCTAAAGAATGAATCTTAAAATAAAAAAGGTAAAACTCATTCAGCCCCTCCCCCACACTGTGATATGATTTTCATGAATGTGTACATATAAGTAGTATCATAACTGATGGATCCACTCATTTATTCATTACTTATAGAGGAATATTTTTTGATGGATAATCTGGTTTCTGTGAATAGTAATGGACCCATGATCATAAATTATATAAATTATAATATCTGTAAAGGAATAATGATTCTATATCTTATTTCTCCTAGTTATAATGATTTAAGAGCTGCAATTGATGGTTTTTCTCTTCGTAATAGTAATTATCCTCTCAAAAATTATGAGAAGGAAAATCATTGGAATGATTTAAAGAAAAAAATTATCTACATTAATCACTTTTTCCAAGATATTTTCTAAGGGTAAAAGATATTTCACCAGAAAAATGTATCTGCGATAAGCTTAAAACCTCTATAAAGTCAATACAGATGTAAAAAATTGAAATGTTACGTTTTTATAGATTGAATTATAAAGATCTGAATATTGGTTAGTATGAATCTATTGGTGAATTATTTACTAGGGTGAATTATAGTTTTTACAGTATCATAGGTCCTGGTGAAAATTTAGAATATTATACTATTATTGAAAATATCTTGATAATTATACCTGACAAGATCTATTTAAATGTTTCTTCATTGTAATATGTAGATCATTACATAATATCTCTAGATTATTAATATATTACTCTCATCATATATGAGATGAGAAGAGAATAATTATAAAGGGAAAAACATAAATTATAAGAGAAATTTCATTCAAATCTCCATGAGAGGAAATTTTAAAATGATTCCTAAGGAAGAAGATGGGACATATTCTGACACCATAATTTCGCTATGTTAAAATATTGTTGAAATTTTTTCCTTGTTTAGAAAAAATTTGAAAATTGGTAGAGGAAGTTATATTAGGAAACATATTTTAAAACATTCTGGAAGTGGTTCAATTGTGAATTTCCATATAATTTTCCTCAAATAGGTGATGGAAAAGAAATTGATAATTAATAATGTCGAGAAGAATAATCTAGATAAGAAGAATAAAGGATAGAAATATCATGGATGAAAAAGGGTGATAATGAGAAATTATATACCGAGAAGTAATATAATAAGCTCTCCAAATCCAAATGGAGAATCTATTTCTCCAACAATGTTCATAGTAAGGAGGATAAATGTTGTGTTGAAGAGAGAAAATAGATATAAATTGTTAATAAGGAATGTATTTACATCATTGAATGTTGTTATTATATTGAAGAAGAAGAATGTGAAGTTAAATCTAAAAAATCTACCGAACGTACTATAAAGAATAATTTCATTGCAATAATTTACAATGAAATAGATAAAAGCATCTTTTCTGATGAATAAGTAAAAGAAACTCAATTTCAATATCATATTAAAGAAAATTTTAATGAATGTATGAGATTTGGAGATATTAAAATGAAATCAGGGACTTGAAAAGTGTAACTCCTCAAAAAACAATCAATAATTTATACATTATAAAATATTCAAGATGATAGAAGAAGTCAATGATTTTAATAAATATATTAACAATTATAAGAATCATAATTAACATCTAGATGTGAAGATTATGTAAAATTAGGAAGAGTTAGAACATATCCAAAAAAATATCTAAATTATAATAGAGAGTTATCTAATTAAATAACCATATCACTAAAGTTGGTGAATGTTATCATAATGAGAATCCAATGAAGGATTCAAAAAACATACCTTCAATGTATTAGTATAATGTTGGAATTTTTTTTTGAAAATAAGATAGTATGGAAGGTTATACATGTGTCCAAGACCAAAAATGTTTGGAAATATGATGTTATGAATAATTTTGAGTGCAAAAAATATTTCCATTACTTCTCATTCTGATAAGGATAACAAAGAAAAATAATCCATAGATGAAGCTTCCAATTGAGAATATAATTTTTTGTGATCAATTAAGTAGAATTAAGAAGGCTACTAAGAAACATATTCACAAATCATATTAGTATGAATGTTATAGAGGAAAGTAATGTTTCTATAGATACTAATGGTATTTTGTTGAATTTTGGAATAAATAAATCATTTATTAATTAAACACACAATATTACAATTATTCCATAATATATAGTAGGAAAAATTTATGGGGGGTTAATCCTCTAAAGAGAGGAGGTCTGGGAAGGATGTTCAGAACAAACATTAGATAGTTGGTT
This sequence comes from Viscum album, assembly GCA_963277665.1. Classification (NCBI taxonomy): domain Eukaryota; kingdom Viridiplantae; phylum Streptophyta; class Magnoliopsida; order Santalales; family Viscaceae; genus Viscum; species Viscum album. The sequence goes on from OY728133.1 coordinate 971,591,944, forward strand.
GGAAAATTAAAATAGGTTCCATTATCTAGGATCTATTTATGTAAGATTCCAGTATAGTGGATGTATTTATAAATTAATTAATGTTTTTATATTGGAAAAAAATAACATAAAAACTGTAAAAAGCGGGGTGATTTGGATGTTTAGAAAAATAGAAATAGTGAGTTAGAAAATAAAGAGTCCTTGGTTATCTAGCCAGAATATATTGACATAGATATGAGGTTAGAGAAATAAATAATCATTAAATAAAGTGGGGAAGAAACATAAATCCAAATATATAAGAATATTTGAAAAATGCATCAACATATTGTTGATATTAGAAAGATGGTCATTATATACAAAGGTGTTCAACTATCCTTCCTGGAAAAAAGGCAGACATGGATAAAAAGACAGAAACTGATTGTCATAAATATGTTACTAATAATAAAGAATATTTAACATTCTCATCAAAATATTCTATAGAAAGAATAATCTTTTCATAAATCCATGTAATGATCAACTCAATGAAGAAATAATATCCAATACAAAATCCAAAAAAAATAAGAAAAGGTCAGGAATGTGGGAGGACTATTAGTCTAATTTTTGATTCTTTGAAATAATCAATGTATCTCCTTATTCCCAAAATTGGTTTATACTCATACTATCTTTTAGGGATTTAAATGACTAAAAATAATGAATCTTCAATTGATATGTGTTTTTATATTATTTCAAAAGAATGTAATGAAGTTATGAAAACTGTATGTTTTTGAAAAGTTATTTTCCTATCTACTAGAACATTTTGATATGTTTTTCATGATGCGTGTATGTTACTTTTACTATAAATTAATTGTTTGCATGATTTCTAAAATCATGAGATTGTGGAAAAAATCATGAAAGTGTTATTATATGAATTATTTGCGATCTCCAACCTGAAAAACATTTATTATTAACTCTTGTTTCTACATTGTGTTTTACTATGTCGACATAGACTTGTTTAGTTATTGCTTATATTATAAAAAAATAGTGGGATATGAAGGTTGAATCAAAGGTTCTTGATTTAGATAAGAAAAGTTCCATCCTCTAAAAAAGAGATAATTTATCAATAAGGGAGGAATTTTTTAGGATGAAACCATTGAATTAGATTTCCTATAAGGGTGAGAGAAAGTAAAAAACGTAGAAAAATAAATGAATGTATAGAAGAAAACATGAGAGATGAAAACATTACCACTTATTATTTTTATGTGGTTTAATTGGTTTAAGTGGGTATTGATAACAAACAAAAAGGAAGATATTGTTAGGTCGATGTTTTGTTTTTGTTGTAGTTGGTGTCAATATATTAGTATGTAGTTTATTTTGAAGATAGAAATTATATTAAGTTATATAGTACATCTGGATGAGTCAATATGATCCATCATATTGGGATGTTTATAAAAATTAAAATTTTTTTTTAAAATGGATTCACCATCATTTTTAGGAAGGAGTATGTTGGCGATTGGTTTTTATACCATAGAGGAAATGAAAATTACTTCACATTGTAAAATATGGTGATCATACTCAAAAATAATATTCATTAATTAATTTTATTTTGAAATTCATCATATTTAAGAATTCTTACCAAAAATCATATTTAAGAATTCAAACTCAAATTGTTTTTAATAAATTCTGACTCAAAAATCATATTACCAAATTCTGATTCCAATTTGTATTTAGGAATTATGACTCAAAATGTATTAAAAAATTTCGACACATAGTGCTTAATAAATTCCATCATATTGAGGAGATTTTTTCTAGATGGAAATTTTCAATGGGCTCACCTTATGTTCTGTATGAAAGGAATAGAAAGTTTTAATACATTCCATTGGAAATGTGTAAATTATTTTTTTATCTTATTTTTAAAATAAATTGTATTTATTCAATAAATCATGTAATGAAATATGGTTAAAATAAACTGGGAGATAATTAGTCGGAAAACATATTCAGTTTGTCTTTAATCATGTCAATCGTATTTATGATTAGTAGGAAAGAAATATGTTTTTGGATTAATGGGAAGTTACAATACATTCCATTATATCTCATACTGGGCTAAATATGATCTTCAGCTTATTCAATTTTTTGAAGGGACACATAATACTTGAAAAATGATTTAAGAAAATGAAATTTGGTGACTTTGATGATTTCCACTCTAAAAATAATCAAAATTAGTTCATCAGATTTATATTTGTGTATAGGTAGGGGTAGTTTGTTGAAAATGTTATAAAATAAAGGTATTGATTTTTATTCAGGCAAAAATATATATAATTATTTAGGGAAATAACTTTATGATTTATAAAAAAGATATAATAATTGTAGTAGTGAAAAATGATTTTCATTTTATTTAGTAGAGTTGATGTTTTTGGGACCATTATGAAATGAATATCACAGTACCTTAGTAATATAGTCAACCATTCATCATGTTGAATTATTATTATTATAAATGGGTCTAGATCCATAACATTGAATTAAATACTTATTCATTGTTCTATAGAAATGAATTAGTGGAAGTAGTTGATGATGATTGAACGATTCAACTGTTTTCATCTTATGGGGAAATCAAAATGGGATGATAGATGTTCAGAAATCAAAATGTAGAATTGGAATGGAGAATTGGGATGGAGAACTAGTATAGGACTAATGATTTTAAAGAAAGTCTTAGTTTAGATTACCATTTATAGAATATCCAAGAAGGATCAAGAAGAAACAATAATACTTTAAAACACTGATTATGTCAAGATGCACTCAAAATTCAAGGAAATTTTTTTCTCAATGAGAATTTGTTTGAGTAAGAATATTTTTAATAATACCAAAAAAACAACATTTATGGTGAGTATATAATGTTAATGTACTTTATTATTTTTAATGCATGTACTATTCCGAAAGAAATACTGAGAATCTCTACATTTATTGGGAGAAGATGTTTCTCCATAGAGCATTATTTAAGAAGAATTGTTGGAAAGAAGAATAAATGAGAAGAGTAAATATTATATTCATATGTAAATTTTATTCCTATGAAAATCATATTCAGCTATAAATTTAATTGGGTATAAAATAATATTTTTCTTCGAATCATATTTATCAATTAATTGTGTTTAGCTAGGAATAATACATGAATTTCGAGACTCATAATATAATTGTTCATAATTTTCTCAACTATATTATGAAAATACATTATTATCATATTGTCAAATTATATTTTGAAATTGTACTGGGAAATAAGATTTAGTTATATTATAATGTCCATAATAATTTCATACAATCTCCCAAATAAGAACAAGAATATTAGGTTTGAAATATCATGTTTTTGAAATTTGATCAAAACATATTGTAACATGTTATGTTATAAAAGAATTCTATGTAATAATTTTTTCTAAAAAGATATAAGATGTTATTATATTATTAGCACAGTGATACACTAGTGTAAGTGAATATCTAACTCATTGTTTTCCAAACAAAATTAATTTTTTCTAGTGGATTGTGTAGTATTGAATCATTTCCATATCATAACAAGGACTTAACTGTTTTTGTTCAACATGGAATATGGTAAATACATTTCTTCTATGGATGTGTTTTTGATTTTTTCTATAGTGAATGAAATATTTAACAAGAGGTGATGTTTTTTTCTTAATAAGGATTCTTAAACGAAAAATGAATCACAGAGTCACCCCCTCCCACTCTCAGTGATTTAACAATCATTCCTTAGAACATAATTTATATGATTTTTCACAATAATGTTGTTATGATTACGAACACAAGTTTTTCTTGAACATGGTCTTGGGTTTTTTCACCACTTTGTTTTGTATTTGATCACTAATATATAATGTTTTATTTTTATGAATTTCCACATTCCAAACCTTTTTCACTTGTTTTACTAATTTTTTTAAGATAATCGTATCCTTATGATTTTATGATTATCATTTTACTTGCACATTTTATATTGAATCATGCCCCTTTTTCAAAATCTTATTGTGGTTTCAACGGACCCCTTTCATTGATGAATATCATAACATAATTACTTGTACAAATGAGAATATTAGGTAAACTTAGAAGATAGGGAAGAAAGAATTAAATAATGTTTATGTTATATTATGTTAATGTTATGTCTAACACAAATTTTCCCAAGATACAAATCATTTTGATATTGTATTTGTAATGCCTTTATGTTGTTTATTTCAAAATTATGTAATAGTTATTAAATAAAAAAATGGGGCACAATTGTTGTTATTTGTGTAATATTTAATATCTTTATGGATTAATATTAGAAAAAAGAGGGAAAAGATATGTATGTGTAAAACATCATAGAATAATATTTTATGTTAATGATAAATATGAGGATCCCATATGATATTCCATTAATGTTAATTTCATAATATAATTACTTTTTTTATTTTTTTCCTTACTTTTTGGTGAAAAAATTTCTACTATTGAAATTGGTGGGAACAAATAGAAACTACGCCAAAAACCGATATGAGGGAAAATGCAATGATTTCGCTAATGTCATACCCAATTCCATGGGAGAAGGAGTTCAAAAAATCTTTGAAATTCTTACCTAGTTTTTTCATGTTATGAATAATTTCCCGAACCACATGTAACATCTTCCTTAAACCAAGAAGGATCAACATTTCATTAATCCATTTATGTTTCAATGACCACAAATGATTAGTGGAACTTCTGATCCACCATTAGTGGAATACTGGGTTATCTCAAGGTTGATGGTATTTTTTTCCTTTGTTAATATAAGGATATATTGAAACTAGCCTTTTAACAATTTGTTGAGAATTTGATCAATAGTGAGTGTTGATAAAGAACACCAACATGGAGGATAAAATTAAAGAGACAAATTGGATGTACTTTTAAAAAATATTTCTTACCATGTATTCCCCTTGAAATATTTAAAAAATGATGGATAGTGAATGTATAGAGCTAAATCAATACTAATGTGTATCTATCATTTCTTGTGCAGAAAACAACAAAAGTACTCCAATATACGACTCATGTTTAGATATCAACAAAGATACAAAAAATAGGTATATTCTTTATTATTTTAAACCACGACTTTGAATATATCTTCATATTCGATAACATTGGAGTTCTGATGAAGTGGTTCAATGTAATATGGTAATAGAGATAGTGTTTGGATAATGGCCCCATGGTTATTGAGACGAGAATATCAAAAGGTGGATTCAATCTAGTGGTTCAAATGACTAAAGATGATATATGATCAAACTACCCATATATAAAAAATGATGGAAGAAGCATCATGGGAATTTCCTCAAAGGGACTAGGAAATGATTCAAGTGTGGTAGAGAAGTCCACCATGTTCAGGATTCTTAATGAAACTCTAGAAATCCATCCCACATAATAAGGGAAACAAAGGAGCCTTCAAATACACCACCCATGGTTCAATGCTTCAACTATAGGTTAAAGGGGACCAATGAAAGTTAGTGAACTAAATCACTAGTCCTTGAGGGAAATAACCATAAAAAATCGTCAAAGCCAAAGGTTAAAGGGGATGATTATTCCATAACTATAGATAATGTTGACCATGAATATGAAGTCATAAAAGGTATACATCCTATTCACCAATGAGTGGAAAAAATATATAATATGATTATGTTTCTATGCATTAGATTATATAATGTAATATTTCAAGAAATAATGAATTAAATCCCAGATAACCTGAAGTTGAGATATCATTAAAAATTCCTAGTGATGCAATCAATGATTCCCAAGTAATGGGATCATCCATTATATGTTTCCATGGGAGGATTCTTCCATGTTCTCTCAAAATTCATCCATTGGTTTTATTTGATGTTATATTAGGCATGGATTGTCTTTTAATATATAGAGAACACATAAACTATCAGGAAAAGTAAACGACTTTTCATATTCTAAACTATCCAATAATCCACTACAAATTAATGTAATATCATGACTCTTTATTCGATAATCCGTCAATGGTATGGTTTTTTATTGCTTATGAAGAATAATTCAATTCACAAATTGTTGAGTCCTAGAAAGGTATCAACCAAGATAAATTTTCTTATGTTATATTAAACATCGATGTATTACAAAGGAGTTACCTAGACATCCCTCATATCATGTGGTATATTTCTCAATAGTTCTCACACATAGTGCTACTCCTATCACAAAATTCCCTAATAGGATAGACCAGATTGAACTCGAGTTGTTAGAGAAGCAACTGAATGAAAATTTTGAAAATGTTTTACTACACCCTAATGCATCACCTTGGGGTGTGTCAATGCTCATTGTCATAAATATTGATTTAATAATGTGGCTGTGTATCATTTTTCAGGAGCTAAAAAATATCACAATAAATAACACCTAACCTCTTAAATGGATTGAGCAACGATTCTATCAACATTAAAGATCTAATTACATCTTGAAGGTGTATCCTTAGTTTGTATATCATCAAATCAAGGTGATGAAGGAATATATTCATAAGAAATCGTTATTTAAAATGTTTTTTACTATGTGTTTATAGTAATTCCCATAAAATATAAATATTTTGAGGAAATGTTCATGGATTTAATTAATATAGTCTTTAGGGAATACCTTTAAAATTTTGTATTATTTTTTATCAGTGATATTCTTATATAATCTATGTGAAAGGAGGATCATAAGGAAGGACAATAATTTTTTTTTGAAATATTAAGGAAGGGGAAAATGTATGATAAGTTCCCCAAGTATGTCTTTTGGATGTAGAAAGTCACATTATTTGGTCACATGATCATATGTGATTGAATATTTGTGGAAATGTAAATAATAAGGGAAATTGATGAATGGCCCACATCCACTATTTTCATGTAAATACATAGTTTTCTAGGATTAACTAGGCTCTACAATTATTTAATGACACATTTATCATGATTTTCATGACTTATAACTATGTTAACACAGAAATAAATAATGTATATCTAGAAGAAGTAATTGAAGGTAATATTTTAAGATCTCAAGAAGATATTGATTATTATGTCTGAACTCACTCAACCAAAATGTTGAGAAAGATTTGGGACAAACAAAAATTCAACTATGTGAGGACATGGTAATGTATTCATGAATAATTAATGAGTGATAGTCCATGACTAATGGAAATTCAAGAACCATTAGAAGAACTACCCAATGCAATATATTGAGTTACATATTATGTTTTTTGATATTGGTTTTTGGAAGTACACCTTTGGAGAAACATTTGATATATATTCCCATAATAAGGGTATAAAGTATATACTAACACCGAAATATCTAAACATGTATCAAATAAGTTTTTTAGAGTGAATCGTGGACTATGATTTCACCATTCAAAAACATACATTAAGGGAGAACAAGGTAGATGATACTATTAAAAAAATAACCAACTTCTCTATCGATGATAATGATAGGGAAATACCTAATATGTAGGATATAAAAATGAAGTATTTTACATTTATAACGATATGGATAAATCTTACCTTTACCAAATTATTTCTCAACCATCTATCTAATATATGGTCATGGTGGAACAATGGGATGATCTAGGGTTACAAAAGATGATTAATGTGGAATAAAAAAGGAATATACGTGAGTTTTTTATCAATGATGAAGGAATTATTCAATATGAAATGAGGCTTCGTGTGACTTAATCACATTGGATAAAAAACCCATTAGTATAATGCACATTGAACTAATTTATTAACCCATCCAGGATGTTCCAAGTTATATAATGATCTAAGGGAAAACCTATGGTTTGAAAACATGATGAAGCATATTGAAGAGTATATATCACATTGTATTGTACATCATTAATTAAAATTATAGTAATAAAATTACAAAGGGGTGAAGAAACAATTTTCTATAACCATTTGTAAATGGAATACTATCACCAATGACTCTTTCACTCGACACCTAAATAAATCCTAAAGCAATAATGAGATATGGTTTGTGGTGGATTGAATCACAAATAATTCCCACATTATCACTCATTAACATGATCTATCCCTTGAAAATATTCCATGATATATGTGAATGAAATGGTGAGATTGATTTGGGATCAACATTTCATCATCGTAGACCTTGATCCAATGTTCACATCATAATTTTTGAAACGTAATCAAGAATATTTGAGTACTGAGTTGATTTTAAGAATGGGATTGAACCCAAAAACTAATAGCCTATATGAAATACTATTTATACACATTATGACATGATAAGATCATAATAAGGAAAATTAAAAATTATATGGGGTCAAAATCTACCATTATTTGAGTATTCATATAATAGTAGCTTCCACCTGAGTATTCAAATGGCTCCATTTAAATACATTTATGAGAAATGATGTAGAAGTCCATGATGCTGGGATAATGTCGTGGAACGAAAGCTACTGTGACTTGATCATTTTAATAATTTGATTGAGAATGTTCAATCCGTCCAAAAACATACAAAATATTTTTTTATTTGAAAAATATCTATGATGACAACTGTAGAAGGGACATGGATTTTTATTTTAGAATGAAATTTTTCCTTCGAATAGAACCATGGAACATACTCACAACATTTAGGAAGAAAATGATTATTAGACCAAAGAACATTACCCCATCTGAGATCCTTGATCTCATAGAAGCATTTCCCAATTATTGATCACTTTTTCCAAGTACAACTCATGTTGAGGATGTGTTACACATATCACACTTTGGGAAGTACATAGCTGACCCCCCATATATAATGAATTTATTGATGTACATGTGGAAAAGGAACTATAATATGAAGATCATCTGGTGAAGTTATTTTATATAGATACAATGTTCAAGGAAAGAAGGTAACTAATATTTTTAATTTGTTGGTGAGGAACCACATGTATGAAGAGGCGATATGGGAACTACAGAAAAAAAGAAAATAGATGTTCCCTCATCTATTCTCTCCGAAAAATAAGTGATGAAATTTTGGGTGTGAAAATTCGAAAGGGGTGAAAATTGTAACTTAACAAACTTATATATATTTTTCACTCTTGAAATAAATAATGTGTTAAAATATACTATATAATATTATACACATAAGGGAAGGGAAAAAATTTCATTAATAAGCATTATTACATTAATAACAAGAAAATCTATTAAAATTCAAAACATTAAAATTGTAAAATATATATATAATAGAAAAGATAAAATGGAAAAATATAGATCATATCAACCCACTTGAATAAATATTCCCACTATTAAAATTATAGAATAGAAATAAATGTTTGTTAAACAATCAACATTTCCGAAGACAGAAATCGGACCTTCATATGAATTGATTTTAATAATGAATTAATGAAATTAGATGTAATTATATTAGGTAATGTTACTATTGGAATTGTAATGTTGAACTTCAAAATTGAAACATGACTATTTGGAATAGTAATATGACCATAGGAAATACTAACATTACATTTGGAATAGAAATTTTACCTCAAAATAATATTCTATAATGTAAGTAATATATATCGAGATTTAATTTTGTAAATATAAATGTTATAAATCCAAAAAACTCATTATTACAAAACGTAATAAAAATGAAAGTACTTTTTTAATAAACTATATTTTAATGAACGCAATAAAAATCATAATTTTTATATTAAAACAAAAAAATACAAATTTATATGTTTATTTTCTTAAAATTAATGTCATTTTTTGTAATTATATTGCCAACATTGTTTAATGGTAATGTTTTGGTAATTTTTTTGAAATACATCCATTTTAGGTGAATAGTATAATAAAATTTTGCAAATAACTAGTGTGTATTAAATTACCAAATTCATGATGTAATAATGAAATAATCTATATTAGGACATTATGTTAATAAATAATTTATTTAATTTCATAAATGAGTATTTAAAATATGATAACTTTAATTTCCAAAGCAAAATGTGAATTAAAAAAACATATAAATCTCCCAATATCATTCCAAATCATCCACAAAAATCCTTAAATAATATATAGGGACATTTTGGGGTAATAAAAATCAAATCAGTAAGGGATTTATAGTATTATACAAATGAAACTACACCAATGTGAGTGTAAGTCTATATTAACTCTTCACAACTTAATTATTATGTTTCTTCTTATTCACAATTCATTTGAAAAGCATATACAATAAATTTAAAAATGAAGTAAATTTACATTATATAAATGATTTTGAACTATTATATTTATCATGTTTATGAGAAATATAAATGTTATACTTCACTTTCTTTCTCTCACCACAACGTCTCATCAGTGGTTGGTTAACCACAAATAGAGACATTGTCATGTAAATGATTTTAACCACCTCCAGTGATAGGTTGTATGAAATATATATAATTTTGAAATATTTAATTTTGTGTATTCTATTCTTCTAGAATTAATTATTCAAATTTATTAATTAAATTTTATAAAAATGTGAAATAGCGGAAAATGGGAATTTTTTAACAAAAATATGACATAAATAATATTTCAATTTTATAGAATGAAATTAAAAAATATAATAAAATTATTATAATTGATAAATAATTTCATAAATGACTGTATTTTACCTCTAGATTAATTTTTTAATACTTATATATTTGTTATTCCTGAGTCATAAAGTCATTGAAATAAATCAGGAAATAAGGCAATGGGTTCTCAAACCCGTATCCTTCCCGTTGTTTTATCCAACTTTCTGAACATTATTGGTATGACTATTCATTTAATTTTACATAAATAAATTTTCATTATTATTAAAATTTATTTTTAGGGATATAATTTTTAACAACATAATTTCACAACAAATTAAAATATTTTACAAAATAACCCTTATTTCTAAAACAAATATTTAACACCACATGAGTTATTTCTTCTTCTCTCGAGAATGATGATTTTTATACCAAATGTGTTTTTCACTTTTTATTTGTAGAACCCAAAATTGTTCAAGAAACAATTATTGATTAAATCATTATGAAACACCTATATATACATGATTTATTTAATAAATTTGATTGTAATACATTTTATACATCAGGCATGATTATGTAAATGTTATGATGTGACATGTGGGCCCAGAAATATATATTACTATAATCTATTTGGTAATCTGATGTATCTCATGAGATGATATTTATTATTCATGAACTTGATAGAAAATTGTTTCATAATGATGATGTTATGAATATGCACATATGTTATACGTGAACATGATGTTGGCTTTGGTTACCACGTTGCTTGGTAGTTTAACACTAAGACAATATGTTTATTTGTTTGAATTTCCCCATTCCAAAACATTAGATTAAGTTTACCTTATATTTTTAAGATGATATTTTTCTTATTATTTTATTATTATTTATATTCTCAACCATGTATATTTAAATCATTTCATATATTCACCCTCTTACTTGGATTTTTGGTCACTGTTTATATTGATCTATATACATAGGTAATTACATGTACTAATGAGAACCCAAGGGCCGATAAGAATAGTGAGAAGAAATAATTTAATTATTTTTCTGTTTTTTATGGTAAATTAGTTATGAGTCTAGTTATCCCATGACACTAATCCTTTTTCTTGGATTTTTAATGCTATTATGTTTTTAATCTAAAAATTATGCAAAAATTATAACAAATTAGAGTTTCTTTTTCTCCATCACTGTAAAATGAACACCTACATTCATGAATCCATAATAATTCTGTTCGAGATTAATTAAGTGTTACTTCCAAAAAATTGATTGTACATTCTAATCCTCTTCCTCCACATGTTTTTTTAGTTTTTTGATTCATAGTTAATTGATCCAGTCATAAGGGAAGGATGTTTTATTCATTTTGTATTAGTTGATTATATAATTGAAAATATTCGTTCAATATATAAACAATATTTCACATATTCACAGTAAATTTTCACAATTTTTGAAGTCTTTTTATATCAATGGAATAAATCCCCCTCAAATTATATATTTTAAATATTATTAATTCATAGAGATACCATTGACTAAACCAAAATATTCTCTATAAACATTTGAAACCAGCACAACATAAATAATATCAATAAAATAACAAATCTTAAAAAATAAAATTATTTTAAAAAATTAATGTATTTTATATAAGCTATTTTATAATTATTGTTTTTATCTTAGTTTTAATTCAAAATACAATGAAAATACTTTCATATTTCCATTTATATTATGACTTTTACATTGAAATTTTCAAATTTCTATTTCGAGATAGTTTTTCTCCAAATATTTCTTTTATATTTTTTCAATATTTCATGAATAAATCTATTTATGGAAATAATTGAACATGCATTGAATTTAACTACTTCAAATCCTTTATAATAATAAATTATGGGAATTGTTTCATCCAATAAGGGATGTTTTTAATAATTTGTTGACTCTTAAATCCCTTTGAATGATTCAATATTTCAAATTATTTGTTCTTGAATTTCATAGAAATATATATAATATTAAAATAAAATCTTTCATATAATTTTATTCTTAAAAATCTTTTTTTTTTGAATTTTCATGTTAATTTTCTTTCATTTTACCATATGTTTTAAAAACATCATTACAACCATATCTTCAAACTCATCATCTTCAAATCATCATTTCAATTTCCATTATTTATATATCTAGAGAATTTATATTAATTAAAATTTATAATAAATTTATTCTCTTCATCATCACATATTTTTTAAACATCACTATCATCATACCCAATTTATTTATCAATGAATATAAATTTGAAATTTAAAATTTAAAATTTATATAATCTTTTACACTTTCTTTTTGTGGGAAACATATTATTATAGAACATTGAATATTTTATAATTGAATTACTAATTGGTGATTCATCTACAATATAATATAATTTTTACTTTATTTTTAGGTAGTTCAAAATGAAACCACTACTGGATCTATATTTAAGTAAAGACATTGAAATATCACCATGATACATAGTTTTCAATTCCGAACACAAAATGTGTTAAATGAAATTAACGTAATAAATTTAGACTCAATATCATCATCATTACTTGGATTTTATACGTCTATCTTGATTTATTCCTGTAACTCCCCAAGATACCATGGTACGTTTCCCTTTGAATAATGCAGTTTCTTGCATTGTACGCAACTTGGAGTTTTAACACACCACGTCCAATCTAACTAGCAGTTATGAATAATAATTCCAAATTTTTGAAATTTTATATATTTTATTTTTCAAAAAGGAATTAATTTTTGATTTTAGAATATCAAATTTATTTTAGGGTGAATTTAATATATTTTTCTGAAAACATTAAATTTTTTATGAGTAGTGAAAAAAAAGTTATTGGTTAAAAGAGAAATTTAATTTAAATAATTAGTTATTTTATTTTAAATATTTTACGTCATAATAGATACATAATACTTATATATGTTCAACTTAATTCATTCCAGTCATTTTATAATAAGTTTAGATATAAATAATTTTATCAAACTTTTTACTTCTATTACCCACCTCCTAGGAGCATTTGCAAATTTCCATAAAACAAAATTTTATAACTTCTGTGAGTTGAATTTCAAAAATCAAAAAGACATAGTTGATATCAGTATGTAAAATTTGGTTCAATAAGAAGGAAATAATTTTCTGTGAAAAGTAATTGTTGACTTTTAATTACCATGGTTAAAATTAAATAAGGTAAATAAGGGTAAAAATGATATCGTAATTACCCAAAAACATGTCTTAATTCTTTTGGATTAGTATAATTAGGTCAAAAAACAATATTAATATAATATTAATCTCTTTGATCCACTTTTATTAGATTAGAATCTTTATTATTTTTTTATTTAAAGACGATTTAAAAGATTTAATTTCAACTATTAATAACTAAACCATTTTTAATATAGGGTTAAACACAATATTAATTCAACTAAAAATATTAATTAGAAATCTGAAAATATTTTCTACATAATGGTATTTTATTTATAATTTTTAGACATTATATAATTTAATTTATTCATGACACAATGATGATATAGTAATTACTATATTAACGAAATATTAAAATAATTGATATTTTAAATATCCGAATAAATGTATATGGAAACATTTGATGAATTCCATTAAATATTTAGGTTAATATGAAATGTTTGGGTTGTTTAAATAAATTTTATTTGATGTGATAAATTTTTATGGCTTTAAAAAAAATCAAATACTAAATAGTTTCAAAATTGACATAATTGAGTTTGTTTAAAAAAATACTATATTATTAATTGTTATAATATTCCTAAAAATATTCAGTTTGGAAAAAGAACTTAGAAAAGGTCATAGATATTAATGATTAACCACATGGTGATCTCTTGGCTTGTTATAGAAATTTTATTAACCATATAATATAAAAATACAAAGAGACATGGTAAATGAAAAACTATGTACCTAATAGTTAATTCTAAACGATAAGGTTAATATGATGACATAAACCTATCTAAAACCTATTTGTTGAATGGTTTTCAACCCATCCCCACATTATCATGGAATTAATTCATTTTGGATCCATTGGAAACCAAAAATGATTTTATTATAAAAGAAGATTTCAATATTTTCCTAAAGTGACTCTCACCTCTCTTATAAAAGGGAACTTCCCCTTCACTTAATTTCACACCTACATGGCCTTTTGGCTCAGCCAAACATAGAACAAATATGCTCCCAACGTTCCTTCATTCATCATAGAGTCCTTCCTTTGGTCAGAAAGCCATCCTATGGATCCATTTTGATCAAATACAAAGGAAGAACCCAAAGAATAGGTAAATATTTCATTACCTTTTTCTAGTTCTTTTCTTTTTCCACTTCCTCATTCTGGGGGTTTTTATTCTAAAATAATAACTCCAGTATCATATATATATTTTGATGTTATTATCAAAATGGTACATGCATATTAATTATTAAATCCATCACATGAATGACAAAGTCACCATATATGTGTATGTACGACTTACCGTCTCCACGTCGCGGTGTAGCTTGTTAATGAAACAGTTCATTATTTTGATCAGTATACTAATGATTTATAATTTATTTAAATAATAAATATTACATTTAATGATTCTTTATATATGATATAACATTCAATTATAAAGTATTTCACCTTCTATTGAATTATATTATTGCTCGTGAGTACGTACAGATTACCGTCTCTAGGAATGTGATGAGATTCATTCACCATCATATTCATTCATGAATAATTTCATTTGATGATTAAAAATAATTTTTAAGAACTTAATATCATTCTGGATATCAATTAAATGTATCCAATCCATAACAAACATGGCTTACGTAACAAAACATATAAAGTAAATGTAATCAGGTAAAACCTGAAACGACGATAATACTAAAATATTATTGACAAAGTAATATTAGAAGATCATATATGATATCATATTTTTTTATATGGTCATTTTATAAATTGATAACATGGATTAAACTATTATAATGGATATTAACGTACCATCTACTAAAAAGAAGTACAAGGTATGAGTTAATTTCACAATCTCTTTAGTATTGGAGGTTTTTTTACATGAGTATGTATTGTGACTTCTTTATCATCCACATTCGTGTTTCATAAAAATATTTTCAAAAGGAATTATTTAAGGTTTTATGGAAGGGAATATTTGACTATATCATCATTTTAAATTGTTTAAATATATATTCATCTAAATCATTCTCATTAATGTCAATGTTTTCAAAATAGTTTTTAAGGATTTATTTATATATACAAGAATGTATTTAAAATGTTAATTCCTTTCAAAATGATTCAAAGCATTATGTGAAATTTGGATTAAAAAATATCTTTAAATGTATTCATTTCTAAATTGGGTGACTTTGATGTGTTTTCATGAAAAGGGATACTTCTCTAAAAAAGTATTTCAAATGATTTTTATCCATGTCAGCATCTTTCGATGGATTTGAATCTTTTTTGAAGTTGATTTATTATGATACAAATCTTATATATTGTACTAAAGGTTTTGTGATATTTTTGACTTTGAATGTGTTATTTTTACACCATTCATGGTTTATGGATAAACTATTGACATTTCATATGCTTTTTTTAATACGAATGTTTATGTTACATTCAATCATTTTCATATGAGTAATGCATTGGTCTTAGTATGTGACAAGTGAAGCCCGCTATAGCTCCTCGATGCATTAGTAGGTCTCATTAGACAAAATAGTGTCTCAGAACATGACCTTGAAAAAATCTTATTTGTAGTCCTTGAACAAGTCCTTGAATATGAGGTTATAAAGTCTAGAATTATACATTTCATTATTATGAAAGTGGTTGTTGATATTGAATGTGATTATTCGAGTAGTAGAATATCCATGTGAATAAGTAAATGGAATTATTTGATTCTATATTTTCCGTATTATGCTGAAGTTTATGTTTCAAAGGCCATTTTTTAGTCTAATAAATTTATTTAAATGTTTATGCCAATTTACGAAAGCTTCCCTTATATAGTTATCCTTACTGAGCATCTGAGATAACCCCTTTCTATGTTATATTTTTTCCAAGATGTGATGAAGTATTTTATTGTTTACCAATAGGGATATGAAAAGGATATAAGTGTTTTTAAAATGGTACAAAATGTTGTTGATGTTTTTATTTAATGATGTAATGTAAAACTTATGAATGTATCTAGAACTTCAAAGGCTACTAAACTGATTGGTCTTTCGGGACATGATTCATTGTATCATGCCAATGTTATGTAATAATTCACCGACTCTGGGTAACTAGGGTTGGGATGTTATATTTGGTATTAGAGAATTTTTAGTACAAACCATGGACGCTAGATTTAGAAAAACTCTGATTACAGAACATTACCCTAAGATAGACTTTGAGGATTAGTATAGAAGTACTTCCTAAAATTTTTCTACTATATTGATTTTGTGAGTTTTACAAAAAATAAATATTTGTCTCGATACGATCATGTATAGGTGGATCTATAATAGATGTACCTAGAGGTAAAACATGAAAGCCCCTTTTGAGCTAGACTCGAACGAGAATTGGCTCACGACAACAGACCTTGTTGCACTCTTTGTTATGACACTTCTAGGGGATATGATTAGGATTATTCCAATTTTCCATACAAACCATTATGAATGATTTATGAGTATATTCATTCTCAAAGAAATCATTTTTATGATTATGGATTATATCCGTAAACTGTTCAATTTATTATAAGTGTTTTACAAGTTTGGAATTAGGTATTGTTATTCATAAACTTATCTAGTGTATGATATTGTTTTGAAATGGTTCCTAGTGGAAGGAATGGAAACTATATCAACGCATGTAATGAAGGTAGGGATTTCAGTCATACATAAGATAATAATAGTGGAGATGGTGAAACAACTAGTGTTGATCAGCTTATCACCATACTGGGACAACTCACTCTGGTTATGAATAATAACTTGACCCATATGGAGCACCCTGATCCACAATGTGGAGGATCAATGTTAGACCTATTCTTGAGGAAACAACCACAAAAATTTAATGGGACTTCGAATCCATTTGTACCCAATAAAAGGATAACTTTTTTATAGAAAATATTTCATGCTTTGGGGTGTAGCGAAAGGGAAAAAGTTGTCAGGAAATTTTATCGCCTCATTTTGGAGATGCAGATCAATTTTGTTCATTGACTCAAAATAAAAAGGAAGATGCTAAAGTATCAAATATGGGATGGAGAGTGTTTAAAGATATTTTATAAGAAAAATACATTCCTTGTGACCATCAAGGGGATTTGGAAGGGAAATTTTTGAGTTTGAGGAAAAAGAAGGATGAGGATGTCGCAATGTATGAGGATAACTTCACTAGGTTATCAAGGTATGCAACAAATTATGTATGTAACCCATGGAGTAAGATTGATCGATTCTTAGATGGGTTAAAACCATTTCTATGTCGACCATCAGTCTCACAATCCTTCTCATCATATGAAGATATAATCTCATGTTCTATTAATATAGAAAATTAATTATCTAAGTCTTACGTCATTAAATCATAGAAAGAGAATAAGAGATATATTTAACACTCTAGAAATGGAAATAAGGGGAAGAAGGGAAAAGTTGAATATCTATCTGGTGGTAAATGTGGGAAGAAACACATCAATAATTGTCTGATGGAAATGGAAGTCTGTTACAAGTGTGGTGAAAAAGGCCACCAAGCTCATGATCACAAGGGGAAGAAATAGGTTTTCAATATTGAATTCTAAAATTCTAGAGAAAAGGGGAATTATGGAAATGAATTTCATAAGCGACAAGGAAATATACCCTAGAAAAAGACAAGGGAGAAAGGAAAAGGTTATAAAATCACAACTGCGGAGGATAATGCTCCGAAAGACATGGTGGCATATAATTTAATGGTTTCATAATGTTTAGCCAATACTTTATTTGATTCTGTATCATCGCATTGTTTTATATCTTCCCAGTTTGCTATGAAAATTAGATATTTTCAATTTGACATAACCAGAGATTTGTTAGAAAAAATCAATAATGGAAGTATCATTGCAACAACATTTTTTTAATCATTTCTAATTAAGGCATAAAAATGTTCTTTATCTGAAGATCTCATCGTCCTAACCTTGATGTAATTTTATATAATCCACAGAATGGATTGTATTTTTGACCATGATGTGAAAATTTTCTGTAAGAAGAAAGAGGATACAATTTTTTATGATGATAATGAGTACCTTATACTTACAGGAGAAACATCACCACTTGATTCTTTTCTAGATCCCCCCCAGTAGCTCAACTAAATTCAGTTATTTGGGAATAAGGGAATCAAATAATTATGGGTGAGGAAAACAATGTTCGAATAGAGAACATAACTACTGTGAAAAAATTTGTTTATTTGTTTCTAGAGGATTTACATGTACATCATCCAGAACGAGAAATTGAGTTTTCCATTGACTTAATTATTGGTTCAAGGCCCATATCGAAGACCCCTAGTAGAAAGGACACTATAGAATTAGTGGAAGTATTGAAAAACATGAGGAATTGAGTAATAAAGGATTTATTCTCCCAAGTGTTATTCCATGGGGATCCCCTGTACATTTTGATAATTTGAAAGAATGATCTATGAGATGTGCATTGACTTCAGGGTGATCAATGCTATAAAAATAATGAACAAGTATCCCCTACCCCATATTGATGATTTATTCGAAAACTTCATAGAGCTCAATATTTTTCAAAGATTGACCATAGATCTGGATATCATCAGTTGTGTGTGAAGAAGAAAGACATTCTGAAAATAGCATTTTGAACTAGGTATGCGCATTACGATTTTACGATAATGCCTTGTGGATTGATTAATGCACCCTCTGTCTTCAGGGATCTAATGACTAGAGTTTTCAAGGAATATATTGATGTCTTTTTAGTCGTATTTATTTATGATATCATGGTAAACTGAAAAATCTACGAAGATCATGAATATCACTTGCACGTAATTCTAAAGATGCTTAAAAGAAATCAATTATATGGGATGTTTAGCAGGTGTTAATTATGGCTTCAAGAGATTTCTTTTCTTGGCCACATTGTCTCGAGGGATGGAGTCTTTGTTGATCCTTATAAGATAATGTCAACCCATGAATGGCCAGCACCAACGAGTATAACAGAGGTATGCAGTTTTATTGGTGGTAGCAGATTATTATCAGTGTTTTGACCAAAATTTTGCCTGATTAAGAAACCCATTAACTAAGCTCATACGTAAAGGGGTTAAATTTGTTTGGACAAAAGAGCGTGAAGAATGTTTGGAAGAACTGAAGAGAATATTATTCAATTCTCTTATACGACTCTACCATCAAGGAATGATGGGTTCATTATTTATAGTGATGCTTCAAAGAAAGGACATGGTTGTGTCCTTATGTAGAATGATAAATTATTTGACTATGCATCATGACAGCTATAAATTCATGAACAAATGTATCCCACTCATGATCATGAGTTAGAACCTGTAATCGTTTCTTTGAAAATATGGATACAATATCTCTATTGTAAAAAATGTGATATTTATACTGATCACAAGAGTTTGAAGAATATTTTCTCATAGAATATACTCAACATGAGGAAAAGATGTTGGATTAAACTACCCATGGATTATGATTTCACTATACACTACCACCCATGGAAGGAAAATAAGATGTAAGATGCTTTTAGTTGAAATAATCATGGAGTTTTGAACAAGATGAGAGTTGAATGGGATCCAATTTTCAAGGATCTAGTTAATATGTATATGGGAGTAACCATGGAAGGTGAAACATCAATACTTTTTCAATTAGTTTCAAAAACAACTTTACTATAAATGATAAATAGTTCTCATACTGATGATGAGAAGTTTCAAAAAAAGATTAAAGCATTTAATGATGGGAGATTGAGTGTCTTCATATATGAAGTTGGAATTTTTTAATTTGGGAAGAGACTTTGTGTCATAACAAACATGATCTAAAAAGGGAATTATTGGATGATTCTCATAGATCCAATTTCTCTATACACCGTGATAGCACAATGATGTATAGAGTTTGGAAGGAACATTTTTAGAGGGGAAACACGAAGAGAGAGATTGCTGATTTTGTGTCGAGGTGTATGGTTTTTAAACAAGTGATTGCTGGAAGACATCATCCTAGAAGAGTCATGCCAACTCTTCCCATACCTTAGTGGAAATGTGATGATATTATATTATAATTTTTCATGAGACTAACAAAGAATCCTATAAAGAATGATGAAATATGGGTCATTGGTGATTGCCATACCAATTCAGCACATTTTTTTTACTATAAGAGAAGATTTACCACATTCACGTTTAGAAAAACTATATATTAATAAAGTTTGAAGACTTCATGGAGTACCCCTATATATTTTTTCTACTCATGGTCCCCATTTTACATCAATATTTGGGAAAAGTATTTAAAAATCCCTAGATACTGAAATTAATATGAGCACTTCCTACCTCCCAGACACTGATGGACAATCAGAATATACTATTCAAACCTTATAAGGCATGTTGAGATCTTTCTCACATGACATTCAAGGTATGGGGGATGAATGTTTAACTCTATTATAATTTTCCAATAACAATAGCTTCCATTAGAATATTCAAATGGCACTATATGTGGCATTATAAGGAAAGAGATGTTTCACACCAACATGTTGGGATGATGTTGGTGAAAGAAAACTCGTCAGCCCAGAACTTGTTGGGGAAATGTTGGAAAAGGTGAATGTTATCCAAAACCACATCAAAGCCTCTCAATGTAGGCAGAGGAGTTATACCGATTACCGAAGGAATGATATTAAATTTCAAGAAGGAGAACATGTTTACTTAAAGGTATCTTCTTGAATGGGAGTTATACGATTCAGTAAGAAGGGTAAATTATGTCTGAGGTACATCGGACCGTTCAAAAATCTAGAATGATTCAGGGTTGTAGCTTACTGTATAGAAATGCTTCTAAGTTTCTCCAAAGTTCACACTACTACAAAAACAGGCAAGGGAAGTGTCACCTTATATCAGTGCTAGGAAAAAACCGCTGATAAAGAATCCCTAAATAAGCATTAAAATTTTAGCGCTGATATAGGTAATCATTACTGCACTTGAAAAGCACTGATAAAGAAGCCCTTTATCAGTGCCAGAAAAGCGCTGATAAAGAATCCGTGTATCAGCGCTAAAATTTTAGAGCTGATCCAGGGTAACCATTATCAGCGCTAAAAAAGCACTGATAAAGATACCCTTTATTAGTGCTAAAAAACCACTGATAATAAAGGCATGTATCAGTGATAAAATTTTAGCGCTAATACAAGAAGTATTTATCAGCTCTTTTTTAGTGCTGATAAAATCGTAGCCCTATATTTTATAAAATCGGTCGCATAGTGTCCTCGATTTATCACACCCTAAATCTATTGTGATAATGTAACCTTAAGACTCCCCTCCTCCTCCCCCAATCATCACGTTTTCAGACCTCTGTCCCCCCACGATCTTCACATTATCGTACCTCCATTACTAGCCCATATCCCAATCCTTTCCCTCGATCCACTTCAGCGGATCCTCCTCCCCGAAAACCCAAATTATCCTCTTATCTGATTGACCCTACTCCTTGAAAACCCAACTCCATCATTTCTCAATAGTTGGCAGCTCCTCTCGTGCACCTCCACCTCTGGTTGTCGTGCCTTCCCCACCCGACGTAGCGTAAAAGGGTCCCTACTTCTCCTCCTCTAAGGTGAATTTATTTTCTCTTGTTCTTGATTCTCTTCTTAAACATTCTTCTAAAGAAGGATGTGACAACAAATCTAATTTGGTTTTTGTGTTTTTTGGTATGTTTTTAATAGTTAATGGTCATACATTGGACTCTTAGTGTGAATTTATTATATGTTTTCCCTTTCATGCTAATATGTACGGCGTATTTATCACTATGATTATAAGGGTGGTGGTTGATTGAAGTGGTTGGGAGAATGTGGTCTGTTAATTAATACAGTAGTGATGGATGGATTATTGTGTGGTTATGATAGCAATGATATGGCTATTTAGGTAGAAAATAAGTTGTTTTATGGATTTTAGAATGTGATTAGTTGTAATTTATGTCATTAAAATTTGGTTGTTATTGGGTGTTGGTATAGTTTCCTTTGGGCATGAAATATGGGTGGAATAAATGAAAATATTAATGAGTGATGGGTTGGAAATGAAAAATGATGGTTCTTTAAATGATTAATGATAAGGATTGGGATAATTATGTTTAATAAATTTTTAATGATAGAATAAATGTTATTAATGATTGCTGAATGGATTATAGTGGGGAGTGATTTAATGATTGGTATTACATTAAATTGGTTAATAATTGAAATGCATATGGTAATAAAAAATCCAAGCAATTATAATTTTAAATGAAATGAGAAGTTGATAATATTAAAATGTATACTTATATAATTTGTTGGGGATTATTTGTGCCATTATAATTGAAGTGGTTATTAGAGGGTGGTAGTAACAAGGCAATGTTTGACGATGGTGTTTGCAGTGTTAGTTTGGTGTAAACCCTTTGGAAAGTTTTGTGTGTGACTATATACTTATAATATTTTCTTATTATTTCTTAAACACCACCACTTTAGTCTAGTAACCTGATTGAAATCCACATGTGTACTTTGGTTCTAAGTGTTTTTTAATATCTAGGTTATAGAGGGAACACATATAGAACCACTCCCTCTTCCCTTCTCCACCATCACACTTAGTATGAGTTTTAATGGCTCACAGTGGATGTATATATATGACCAATAACGATTTTAGGTTTTGGTGTATATATATTGTTGTTGACATGATTATGTGTATTTGGTGTGGATAAATATTGGGAATTGTGCATTGTAGGAGGAGATTATGATGTTTATGTCTTTCATGTTCCCAATATCATAAATAATGAGTATATGATCTGTGTTTGAGATGAGGATATGGATATTTATGTGTTTTTGACATGTGTATGTGTTGATATATGGTTATGAGATTATATAGAAGGTTTGAAGCATAAGTAATATTCCATTAGAGTGTGAGAATGACTAGATTAGTGGGGAAGTGGATGTGGGGTAATTTATTAATATATATTCTTTTGATATTACACTAAAGATGGAGTTTGAAATTAGACACTCGTCAGGATTGAATGGGATGAGAGGTCAATACAATTTTTTAAAAAATTTCTTATGAAATAACATGGGAGACAATCTATGACACAAGCGATTATCCCCCTGTTATTTAAAGTATGTAACTTGAGCATACCAAAAATATTATTCATGATGATATTGAATGTAGGGAAGAGACCTTGGAGAGGTAGATGTATCATTCTTGATTATTCTTGTTTTTTGACTGGGGAGATTTGAGGAAACTATAATGAATCTATAGTAAATATATTTACTGAATTCCATATTTTAGAGATTATGATAATCCATTAATTACTTATAGAGTTGGCTATTGGTTTTCTTCCACATGTATTTTTGGTTGCTGAGGTATAAAAGGATGGACTAGTTGAACATTGAAGGGTTGACCTGATAGAGGAGGATGAGCCATAGGGGATGATGTCGTGTGAGTTTTACCATCTATGTCACAAGTGATTATCCCCGCGAAACCCTTTGTGTTTGGAAACTATGTTGATTTTTATGTGGGGTCTAACCTGGTTCTGTTGATTTCCAAATCATTGTTGGAAATTGTTGGGCTCTATTAATCTCTTTTTTTATAAGGTTTTGGTTCCCTTATACTATATTGGGAAGTATTTTTTTGTGCATTTGAACCATAAATACTAATATTTGAGATTCAAATATGATGGAGATGAATAAAGAATTGATGGATGATAATCGTTTGACAATAGAGTATTAGAACGGAGTAAAAGAGTTAATCATGTTTTCAAAGGATCACACAACGGATCATTCTCAAATACTTTGTCCATGTTTATGTTGTTGTTATTATAGACTACTTACTATAGAGGAGTTAGACGAACATTTGATATGGCATGGAATACATCAGAGTTTTAAATGTTGGAATAAACACGGAGAAAAAGAGAATGCACCTACTGGCTGGGAGAAAAATGATTTGTATGGATCATCATATATGAATAAAAATATTTATAATGAAGAAGCACATATGGATGATGTGATTACAGATGTCAATGATTATGAATATCGTATTTAATAAATGACAAAGATGATTGAAGATGAACCTCGTGATTTCCCAAAATTGTTTGACAAGTTAAAGAGTTCTGCAAAGATTCCATTGTATGCTGGTTGCACTAAATGTACAACATTTTCAGTTGTACTGAAGTTTTATAAATTGAATGTTGGAAATGGATTGAGTGATGTCAGTTTTATGGAACTACTTTCTCTCTTGAATGACTTGATTCCGGAAGATAATGAGATCCCAAGCCGGACATATGAAGCTAAACGAATGGTATGCTTGATGTGTATGATTTTAGAAAGAATTAATGCCTTCCTGAAAGACTGTATATTTTTTCGCAAGGAGAATAAATCACTTACAGAAGTTTTATAGTGTGGTGCATCTCGATACAACAAAGATGAATCCAATCCTATGAATGTTGTATGGTATATTTCAATCATTCCAAGGTTTAGGCGTCTATATGTAAGTGAAGAAACTGCAAGACAATTGTCATGGCATGCAGAGAAAAGAAATAAATATGGGAAACTATTTCATCCAACCGACTCTCCTCAATGGATGAAAATTGATCATGAGTATCCTAAATTTGGAAAAGAGATGAGAAACCATCGTCTTGCATTATCGAAATATGGAGTGAATCCTTTTGGTTTTCAAACCAGCACTCATAGTACATAGCCTGTTATGTTGGTAAATTATAACATGCCACCCTTGAAATGCATGAGGAAGAAATTCATAATGTTATGTATGATTATATGAGGACCAAAACAACCAGGTAACGATATTGATGTTTATCTGGGTTTTTTGATAGAGGATTTGATGTTATCGTGGGACTCATGTGTTATGTTATATGATGCTTATAAAATTTAATACTTCACATTGAGAGAGATGTTGTATGGGATAATAAATTATTTCCCTGCTTTTGGAAATTTTTCAGGCTATAGAATTAATGGAACTCAAGGGTGTGCCATGAGTGAAGAAGATACAGAATCAACTAGGTTTAAACATTCATCGAAATCTATGTTTCTAGAACATCGTAGATTTCTACCTCGTTAGCATAAGTACCGGTCTTGGAAGATATAATTAAATGGATGTTTAGAACACCATGCAACACCGTCTCCACTAATAGGTGATTAGCTGTTTGAGAAAGTAAATGAAGTGAACACTATTTTTGTTATACCATTTTTGAAAAACATTTTGAAAATCGGTTGGAACAAGAGATTAGTTTATTTGTCGTACAATACTAGAATTGTTTGTACGTCAGAAATTTTATTGATGTAATTCATGTGGAAAAAATTGTATGTGACTGTGTTATCATAACATTTTCTAAATGCCCCAAGAAAAAAAAGGATGGAATTAAGGCATGAATGATGAACCACTCAAAGTGTTTCTCTTTTGTTTAAAATGGATAGAATTTTAATTGAATACAACAACTAACATATGGAAATAAAACCAAATGCATTAGAATTGTGTTTATCCTTTAGTAAAATGATCCATGGGTGGGTTGGGGATGGGTATGAGTCAACCCCGCCTCAATCCGAGGCACAGTGTGGTCGGTATCACTCAAAGGGTCACTCTTTTGTTTAAAATAGATACAATTTTATGTGAAAACAACAACTAACCTATGGAAGTTGGTCCAAACGCATTTGGATTTTGTTGATATTTTAGGAGAATTATCCATGGGTCCTTTTTGATGTGTACGAGTCAACCCCGCCTCAATCCAAGGCACAGTGTGGCCAGTATCACTCAAAGGGTCTCTCTTTTGTTTAAAATGGGTAAAATTTTAAGTGAAAACAACTTACCTACAGAAATCCAACCAGACGCATTTGGATTTTGTTGATAATTAATGATAACTATTCATGGGTACTTTGTGACATGTACGAGTCAACCCCGCCTCAATTTGAGGCACGGTGTGGCCGGTATCACTCAAAGTGTCTGTATTTTGTTTAAAAAGGACACAATTTTAAGTGAAAACAAAAACTGATGTACGCAAATTTGACGAAATGCATTTAGATTGTGTTGGTCCTTTAGGAGAATGATCAGTGGGTGTGTTGGAGATGTGTACACGTCAAATCCGCCTCAATACGAGGCATGGTGTGGCTGGTATCCCACAATGTGATTGTCTTTTTATTAAAATGGACACAATATTAAGTGAAAATAAATACTAACCTACCGAAATCTGACCAAACGCATTTGGATTGTGTTGATCCTTTAGGAGAACGATCCATGGGTCATTTTTGACATGTATGAGTCAACCCCGACTCAATCTGAGGCACGATGTGGCTGGTATCACTCAAACGGTCTATCATTTCATTAAAATGGACACAATTTTAAGTGAAAACAACAACTGATATATGAAAATATAAACAAATGCATTCGTATTGTGTTGATACTTTTGGAGAAAGATCCATGGGTGCATTGGTGACATGTACAAGTCATCCCTACCTCAATCTGAGGAATGGTGGGGCCGGTATCACTCAAACAGTTTGTTTTCGGTTTAAAATGGACACAACTTTAAGTGAAAACAAAAAATGACATACGAAAATCCAAGAAAAAACAATCAGATTGTTATTATCCTTTTGTAGAACAATCCATGGGTGCGTTGAAGACATGTACGAGTCAACCCTCAATGAATCCGAGGCACGGTGTGGCCGATATCACTCAATATGTATGACTTTTGATTAAAATGGACACAATTTAAATTGAAAACAACAAATGAGATACGCAAATCAGACCAAATGCATTCAGATTGTTTTTATATTTTAGTATAAAGATACATGGGTCATTTTCAACATGTAAAAGTCAAACCCGGCTCAATCGAAGGCATGGTGTGGCCAGTATCACTCAAAGTGTCTCTCTTTTGTTTTGAATGGACAAAATTGTATGTGAAAACAACAACTGAACTATGGAGATCCAACCAAATGCATTCTTATTGTGTTGATCCTTTAGGATAATGATCCATGGGTTCTTTTTGACGTGTACGAGTCAACCTATACTCAAACCAAGTCATGGTGTGGCAAGTATCACTCATTGATTATCTCTTTTGTTTAAAATCGATAGAATTTTAGTTAAAAACCAAACTAACATACCCATATCTCACCAACCGCATTAGTATTGTGCTGATCCTTTAGGAGAATAATCCATGGGTATTTTTTGACTTGTACGAGTCAACCCCGCCTCATTCTGAAGCATGGTGTGGCCGATATCACTCAAAATGTCTCTCTTTTGATTAAAATGGACACAATTTTAAGTGAAAACAACAACTAAACTATGAAAATCCAATCAAATGCAATTGTATTTTGTTAATAATTTTGGAGAATGATTAATGGGTCCTTTGTGACATGTATGAGTCAACTATGCTCCAATCCAAGGCACGATGTGGCTAGTATTACTCAAAGGGTATCTCTTTTGATTAAAATGGATAGAATTTTATGTGAAAACAACAACTGACGTACGAAAATCTGACCAAATGCATTCGGATTGCGTTGTTACTTTAGGAGAACAATCCATGAGGAAATTAGGATGTGTACGAGTCAACACTTCCTTAAACCGAGGCAAAGTGTGGCCGGTATCACTCAAAGTGTATCTCTTTTGTTTAAAATGGAGAGAATTTTAAGTGAAAACAAAACTAACATACGTAAGTCTTACCGAACACATTTATATTGTGTGGATACTTTTGTATAACGATCAATGGGTCTTTTTTTGATGTGTATGAGTCAACCCCTCTTAAATCTGAGGCACGGTGTGGATGGTATCACTCAAAGTGTCTCTCTTTTGTTTAAAATGGACATAATTTTAAGTGAAAACAGAAACTGACCTATAGAAATCTGAACAAACGCATACGGATTCTGTTTGTCCTTTAGTAGAATAATCCATGGGTCATTTCTGATTTTTAAGATTAAAACCTACTTCAATCCGAGGAACATTGTGTCTGGTATAACTCAAAGGGTCTCTCTTTTGTTTAAAATGGACAGAATTTTAAGTGAAAACAAGAACTGACGTATATAAATCCATCCAAAACTTTCATATCGTGTTGATCCATTAGGATAACGATCCATGGGTCCATTTTCACATGTATGAGTCAACCCTTCCTGAATCCGAGGCATAGTGTGGCCGGTATCACTGAAAGTGTCTATCTTTTATTAAAAATGGACACAATTTTAAGTGAAAACAACAACTGATGTACTCAAATCTGAAAAAATGCATTAAAATTGTGTTTATCTTTAAGGAGAATGATCCATGGGTGCGTTGGTGATGTGTATGAGTCAACCCAGACTCAATCCGAGGAATGGGGTGACCGGTATCACTCAAAGTATCTGTCTTTTGTTTAAAATGGACACAATTTTAAGTGAAAACAACAACTGACCTATGGAAATCCGACCAAACACATTCAGATATTGTTGATCCTTTACGAGAACTATCCATGGGGCATTTGTGACGTGTAAGAGGCAACCCTACCTCAATATGAGGCATGATGTGGCTGGTATCACTCAATGGGTCTTTTTTTAATGGACATAATTTTGAGAGAAAACAAAAAATGACCTACAGAAATCCAACCAAACGCGTTCGGATTGTGTTGATCCTTTAAGAGGATGATCCATGGGTAATTTCTGAAGTGTATGAGTCAACGCCACCTTAGTATGAGGCATAGTGTTTCTGGTATCACTCAATGTGTCCTTATTTTATTTTAAATGGACACAGTTTTAAATGAAAACAACAACTGACATATAAATATCCATCCAAATTCATTCGGATTGTGTTGATACTTTAGAAGAATGATCCATGGGTCCTTTGCGATGTGTATGAGTCAAATCTGTCTCAATCCAAGGCACGGTGTGACTGGTATCACTAAAAGGGGTTGCCTTTTGATTAAAATAGACAGAATTTTAAGTGAAAAAAACGGAAATACGCAAATCCGACCAAACGCATTTGGATTGTGTTGATTCTTTAGGAGAACCATCCAAAGATAGCACCACAACCACCTGGATAGCCCCCAACCCTTGGACGCCCCCAGAAACCACCCCACCACTTGGACTCCTCCCCCACACCCTAGGACTCCCCCACCCCCTTGGAAATCAACCCCCACCCCCTTGGACACCACCCTACCCCCCTTGGACAACCCCACCAACCCCCTAGACCGCCCCCACCCCCGCTGGACACCAACCCACCCCCTGGACACACCCACCACCCTGGAAACCCCCACCCCCTGGAAAGCCCCCCCAACCCCCTGGACACCCCCACCCCCGGGACACGCCCATGGACAGCCCCCCCCCCCCCACCCAAACCTCGGACACCCCCCCCCCCCGAACACCCTCCCCCTCGGACAACCACCAACCCCCTGAACAGGACCCCCACCCCTCTTAGACACCGCACCCACCTAGACAGCCCCACCCCCTGGACACCCCCACCCATGGACGGCCACCCCCACCCTCCTTGACACCATAACACCCCGCTTGGATAGCCCCACCAACCCCCTGGACCACCCCCACCCCCCGGAAACCCCCACCCCCTAAAAAGCCCCCCCACCCCACCACACCCGGAATCCCCCCTCCATGGACACCACCCCACCCCATGGACATCCCCTCAACCTTTTGGTCCGCCCCCACCCCCTGGACACCCGCACCCCCTGGAAACCCCTATCCCCCCACGGACACCCTCACCACCCCATCTTAGACAACATACCACCCCCTGGATAGTGCCACCAACCCCCTAGACCGCCCCCACCCCCCGGACTCCCCCACCCCCTGGAAAGCCCCCCCAACACCCTGGACACAAGCCCACCCCCAGCACACCCCATTGACAGCTCCCCCTGCACTTGGACATCCCCCCCCCCCTCCTTGGAAACCACCCCCACCCCCTTGGACACCCCCCCCCCCACCAGCAACCTCATGGACCACCCACATCCCCCTGGACACCTCCCACACCCCCTGAACACCCCTAGCCCCCCGAACACCCCCATCCCACCCTCCTAGACACCCCCACAACCCCCTTGGACAACCCCACTAACCCCATGGACTACCCCCCCCCCCCAGACACCCCCAACCCTTGGACACCCCCCCCTCACCGGGACCCACCTCCTAGACACCACCCCACCACCTAGACACACCCCAGCCCCTGGACACCCCCACCCTCATGGACAGCCCCCACTACCCCCTGGAAACCACCCCACCCCCTTGGACATCCCCCTAACCTTTTAGACCGCCCCACCCCCCCGGACACTCCTCTCCCCCTGGACACTCCCATCCCCCCGGACACCCACTACCCCCTTGTAAATCCACCCCAAACCCCTAAACAACCCGCCAACCCCCTTAATTCTAAATTGAAATTTTTATGTATTCAATTAACTTATGAATTATGTGTTAATGGTGTATGGGTATACTTTTTTGTATGAGCATACTTGGTGTAATTACCATATGATTTATCTGTTAATTTTGTATGGGTATACTTACTTGTTGAGATGCTGAATTATTTGCACGTGTTGTATGGGTGTGCGGCTGTAGAATTTTTGGTTGCAGGAGACATGGCATTTATCATCACTAAAAAAGTACTGATAAAAGAAACCACTATCAGCACTAAAAGCGTTGATAAATGATCAGTTTATCATCGCTAAAATAGGGATGATAACAACACATTTATTAGTGTTTTTATTGTGGATAAAGAACCGCTTTATCAGCGCTTCTTGAGTGCTGAAAAAGGTGACCCCCCCCTCGTATCAGCACTGAGATCTATAGTGTTTTTAAGCACTAATAAAGCCTGTTTTAATTGCTGATAAAGCATGTTTTTGTAGTAGTGTCACGATGTGTTCCACGTATCATAGTTGAGAAAACACATGCCTGACCCAATGCATATAATCACCTATGAGGAAATTGAACTAAAACTAGATCTATTTAACTTTGAAGAGCCTATCATGATTTTTGATACTGGGGAACAAGTGTTAAGAAACTGGATGACTCATCTGTTAAAGTTTAGTGGAGAAACCATAAGATGGAATAGGCAACCTGCGAACCAGATGAACTTATGATGAAGAACCACATGAATCTTTTTTTGCGGTAGTATTCTAGAATTGTTGAGGACGAAATTATTTGAAGGAGGGAAGAATGTAACATATAAAGCTTCCACGGTACGTTTCCCTTTAAATTATGCAGTAGGTTGCGTTGTATACAACTTGGAGTTTTAATACACCACACCCAATCAAACTAGATCTTTTTAATAGTAATACACAATTTTTGAAATTTTTTAAATTATATTTTTCAAAATGGACTTCATTTTTTAATTCGTAATATCAAAATTAGATTACGGTGATTTTTTTTATTTTTCTGAAAACATTCAATTTTTGATAAATAGTGAAAGGAAACTGTGTTATTAGTTAAAACTATTTTTTATTTAGAAAATTAGTTATTTTTTTCTAATTTATTTTGTCTAGAAATATATACATAATACATATATATTTTCAACATAATTCAACTGGTTCATTTTATAATAAGTTTAGATATATAAAATTTTATCGAAATTTTTACCGCCTTTTACCCACCTCCGAAGAGAATTTTAAAATTTGCATAAATCTTAATTTTACCACAATTGTGAGTTAAATTTCAAAAATTTAAGAGAAACAGTTGATATCAGTAAGTGAAATGTGGTTCAATAAGATGAAAACAATTTCTGGTGAATAGTAATTTTTAATTTTATTTACCACGGTTAAAAGTTAATGGGATAATTTAGGATAAAAATGATATCATAATTTCCCTAATACATGTCCTAATTCTATTGGATATGTATGATAAGACAAAAAAACCATAGGAATATAATATGATCATCTTTGGTCAGCATGGATTAGATTAGGTCATTTATTATTATTTTATTTAAAGAATAGTTGAAGGAGAAAAATTCAAAGTATAATAACAAAACCATTATTACTATAGGGTTAAATACAATATAATTTCGACTATAATTATTTATTATAAAGATAAAATAATTTCCTACATAATGGTTCTTTATTTATAATTTTTAGTCCTTGAATTATTTAATTTATTTATGACTCAATGGTGTTATAGTAATTACCTTATTAATGAAATATTAAAATAATTGGTATTATAAATATCCAAATAAATGTAAATTGAGACTTAAGATGAATTTGACTAATTTTATATGTTAATATGAAATTTTAGGGTAGGTTAAATAAATTTTATTCGAAATTATAATGTTTTTATGGTTTTCAAAAAAATAAAATTCCAAATAGAGTTCAAATATATATAATTAATATTTTAAAACAAATACTATATTATTAATTGATATAATTTCTTAAAAATATATTTTTTGGTCAAATTACATAGATAAGGTTATATACATTAATAATTAACTTCATGGGGTTATCTTGGCAAGTTATATTAAGTTTATTAATTATATTATATAAAACATACCAAGAGAAATGGTAAATGTGAAACTGTTTAGCCCAGAGTAAAATCTAAAAGATAAAGTTAATATGATGACATAAACCTGTCTAAAACCAATTGGTAGAGAGGTTTTCGACCCATACCAACCTTATCCTTGAAATAATTCATTTCGTAGAAATTAGAAACTAAAAATTATTTTATTATAAAATAATATTTCAATCATTTCCAAAAGTGACCCTCACCACTATTATAAAATGGAATTTCCCATTCTCTTAATTTAAGACATCCAATATCTTTTGGCTTGGCCAAACCCTAACGAAATATCCTCCAAACATTCCTACCATCATTCTAAAGGACTTACTTTGGTCATAAAGAAATTCTACAGATCCTTTTTGATCAAATCAAAAGAAAGAACCCGAAGAAGAGGTAAATATTTCATTACCTCATTCAAGTTCATTTCTCTTTCCACTTCTTCTTTATTTGTGGTTTCCATTATATAATTATAACTCTAGTATCTTCTAAATACTTTGATGTTATTATAAAAATTGTACAACCATATTCATTATTCTATTCATCATATAAATGACATTGTCACCATACGTGCGTTTGTACGGCTTACCGTCTCCACATCATGGTGTAGTTTGTTATTCCAACACTTCATTATTTGTATGGGTATAATAATGATGTATAATTTATGTAAATAATAAATATAAAATTTTAATTATTCTATATATAGGATATAACATTCAATTATATACGATTTCACCTTTAATTGAATGATATTATCGCTCGTGCGTACGTACCGGTTACCTTCTCCATGAACGCGATGAGATTAATTCCCCATCATAATCATTCAGGAAAAATTTTCATTTTATGACTAAAAATAATTTTTAAAAACATAATATCATTTTGGATATGAATCAAATATATTCTTTCCAAAACAGTCATAGCTTAGATTACAAAACATATAAAGGAAAACGAATCAGTGAACACCTAAACGACGATAATACTAAAATACTATTAAGAATGTAATATTGGAAGATCATATATGATATCATATTTATGTATATGGTTCATGTATAATTTAATAAAAATTATTTAACTATTATACTGGAGGTTAACATACCCTTGCCCAAAGAAATGTAAAAGGTAAGGGTAAATTTCACAATCTCTTTATTATCTGATGATGTTTTTACGTGGGTATCTGTTGGGACCTCTTTATCATACACATCCATGTTTCATAAATATATTTTCTTTAAAAAAATATTATGCTTTTATGGAAGGGAATCTTTAACTATATCATCATTTTTAATGGTTTAAATATATATTCTTCTAAATCTTTCTCATTAATGTCCATGTTTTCAAAATGGTTTTAAGGAATTATATATATAGACATGAATGTTATTAAAATGTAAATTCCATTCATAAGTATCAAAGTGGTATGGTACCCTTTCATTCAAAAATATCTTTAAAGGTCTTAATTTCTAAATTGTGAGACATTTAAATGTTTTCATGAAAAAGGGATACTTCTATCAAAGAGATGTACAAATCATTTCCATCTATGTCAAAATCCTTTGATGTATTTTAAACATGTTTGAAGTTGATTTATTATGATACATATCTTCCATATTTTATTAAAGGTTTTGTGATATATTGGACGGTGGATGCTTTTTTTCACCACTCAGGGTTTATGGATAAACTATGGAAATTTCGTATGCTATTTTTAATATGAATGTTTATGTTATATTTAAACCTTTTCATATGAAGAATGCATTGGATATAGTAAGTGATGGGTGGAGCCCGCTATAGCTCTTAGATGCATCAGTAGGTCTCATTAGACAAACTAGTGTATTTTCGCAGTTCTTTGAAAAAATCTTATTTTTAGTCTTGGAACAATGACTTATCTATGTGGTTATGAATTCTGGCAATATGCATTCCACCATTATGAAAGTAGTTATTGATATTGTATGTTATTATTCAACTAGTATAATATCCATGTAAATATTTTAATGGAATTATTTGATTTTATATTTTACATATTGTGCTGAATTTTATGTTTAAAAGGCTTTTGATTTGGTCTTATACATCACCTTAAATGTTTATGCTTATTTATGAATGTTTCTTCATTATTATTATCCTTACTGAGCATATCAGGTCACCCATTTCTATGTTTTATTTTCCTAGGATGTGAAGATGTATTTTATGGTTGACATGTAGGGATTGGATAAGGATATTTGTGTGATAAAAATGGGATAAAATGTTGAAGATGATTTTAGTTCATGATGTAAAGTAAAACATATGAGTTTTTCTAGTCCTTCCATGGATGCTAAACTGATCTTTCTTTCAAGATGTGATTCCTTTTATCATGTCAATGTTATGTAATAATGCACTAACTCTAGTTAACTATGGATAGGGCATTACAATTCTCTAATAATACCTTCCATTAATGCTTTAAAATTGATTTTATTTTGGAAGTTATCCATTCTTATAGAGAGTTAGACCAATACTTATTCCATAATAAATAAAAATTATATGTAAATATATAAATTGAAACATCGTAAGATGATTATATTTATAAGATAATATAATTTAGGAAACTCTATAAATAATGTTCTGATGTATAATGTTCACCATGACGGAATCATCCACAGTATTAGAGAACCCTAAAATAGTGCTTAACACTACTCCAAATCATGGTAATATTTCATCAACAAGTTCATCATCAAGCATTCAAATATTTTCATACACCAATCACAAAATCGGTAATTTTAGTTTTACTAATTTAGTGTTTACTTTTTATATGTATTAAAATTAACCCATATTTCTTTTTCTATCTCAACACATTCACTTATATAAATAAACAATTTCAAAATAGACACAAAATTGAATTCATTTCCAGGGCATCATTCTAAATATTAGTATTATAAAGCACAATCATCATTTATTATTCTACATAAAAAATATAAGTCATTCTAGTAACATGAAATAAATATAGAGATATCATATTCTTCTATATTTGAAAATTATTTCAATCAAATATCTTAATCAAATTCCAATTTAGTAATTTATTATGATATATCGAGAGTATAATCATTATTAACATCTTCTATTTAAAAATATAAAATACTCATAACCTATAACCTCAAATAGTATTTGATGTAATTGAATGAAACAAGTAAAAAATAATTAATATAATTTGTTGAAAACATTACTTCAATAATTATATTTACCCTAATATATTTATTAGTAGGGATAACAAATTAGTGAATTAATAACTTTTAAATTTCATAAATGAAAACTTATCATCACTAATTAAGACATACGACTTTCAATTTTTTTCATTCTTCCTTCTCATATAGAAAATATTTATTTATTTAATTAATTAATTAATCAAAAACACTATAAAAAAAATAATGAAAATAATATTGAGTTTCAAGGTACATAATTCAATACAAATGTCTATAAATGTCACAACCCTCTTCCTCCACTGGTACACCTCTTGGATATCTATTGAAGACTTCAATGAACCCAAAATATGAACTCCAATAAGAAATTTTATAGAGAGTAACAAAAAGGGAATACAATTCATAAAAGTGGGAGGAATCACACCATTATATAAAATCATGGAAAATATATAATATTTTATATTTTAAAAATGTATCATTTTTTGAATGAAAATTACATTCGAATTATATAAATGTGTCATATTTACTAATTAATGTTATATACCGCACATGCACCACCTGAATTAACTGCATATTTTTTACATTGGCCTGACCAGTTCTTTTAAAAAAAATATCCATAATAATTTAATGTATTACAGTGGGACAATAATATAACAAAATGATAAATACAAGATAAAAATTTTGATCATCCAGACCACCTCATATTATCACACATAGGGAATATTATTTAGAAAAAAACAATAGTAGTAATGAAATAATAACTTTGAGAATTAAAATATATATTATCTTGTTATTACATATAATTTATGGAAGAATGTATAAAATACGAGGCATTAACAGAAGGTAGGGGATCTATATTATGGTTATAAACCTAACCGTTATAATTATAATATACCCATTTTAAGTAGTAACCTAATTTATAGAATTGTAACATAGAATATGTAACTATTAAATAATATTATGTTATCTTATTTATTAAATATATAGAAAATTTATAACATGAAACAAATATTTAAATTTTTAAAAATTGATAAAGTTGATGTTTCGATTTTTTTAACCAACATGTTAGATTTTTATTTATTGATAAATATAGAAATATAAAAGAAAATAATTTTCCTAAAATGGGTTTATAAAATAATAATACTTTTCATTTAAATTATAATATAATTTTTATGATCCAATAATTAATATTTTAATGGGTTTGAAAATTGACCATAATATTAAAATTATTAATTTTCGAATAAATATGGAAATTATACAAAAATTAAATTCACATATATTGATAAATATTTTTAAAAAATTGATTTAATTTCAAAATATATATGTAGAGAAATGGGTTAGTTGAATTTTTTTTATTTTTCTAAAAGTTAGAGTTTCGGTGAATAGTGAAATACTATAAAATTAGATATTTTACATTATAAATTAAATAAATGAATTATTGTGTCATGGATAATTTATGAAACCATTTTAACTAACTCAAATATAGTAGTTATGTTATTTCATCACTAGAATAATTAAAAATTACAGTCTACAAAAAAAATTTAATATTATATTCAAAAACACTCACCCCTTCTAATAATAAACACAAACCCTTATCCTCCATACATATAAGCATTCATGGAATCCAAAAAATATACATTTTCTCTCCACATATATGTCATGAATTATATATTCTTACCCAAATACCATTCCAGTGATCCTTAGAGGGAGGAATAAGAGTAGATAATGAAAGGATAAGGTAATACTCTCAACTGAGATTTTTAATATTTCTTCCTCTCTGTCAATATAAATAATTACACCCTCCCTAACATTATAAAACTACGGTAAAAAATATATTTTAATTGTATTTTGTTAATGGAATATAAATTACTAAATTTCACCTCATAACATTCTAAATTGATAATGATTTTTCATATTATTAGATGTTAACAACCTGTATTAGAAAAAATCTTTTTTTTTCTCTAACACCATTAAAATTAGATATATAAATAATATTATTTTAATACATCAAGTAATCAGTATTTTATAAAATATTTCATTTTTTGATGAATTAATAGTAATTTAATTAAATAAAAGGAATTTAGTACATTATGGGTGATAAAAAAGCCAAAATAGACTTACCATAAAACAATTAAAATTATAAAAGTTGAATCTCACAATTCTAAAAAAAGAAATGGATATTTGTGAATATTTCATATTTAAAAAATAAAATAATATCATTTCCCTTCAATTTTTTTTGTCATATTTGATAAGGACATCGAGAATTTCCCAAAACTAATATGACATTGTAATAATAAAATGAACGACCAACAGACAAGTATTATACACCATGTCTCTCTAATAAATCAATCTAAAATTACATAAGAGCTCGATAACTAGTATTTTTTTGGTATAAGGTTATCATTCAGGTATTAAATAAATGTAATTTTTTTATTCAGTATATCATGTAATATTTCATGGTGATTCTAATCCTAATTTAATGAAAACGTCTAAAACATACGCTTTTCTTTGGAATATTAAAATCCCACTATAAAATTTTTTATGTCACCATTTAATTTTCTAGAATTATTCTAAATTGAGTTTATATTCATTTTTAATATATTCACAAATTATTAACTCATTATTTTATGGGGTTATATTTGAATCATGTCCATTTCGTAATACTTTATATAGATTAATAAACAATTAAGGTGAAATTATCAATCACATAATCCATTGATGAATAACCTTTTTAATGTATTTTAGAAATTAGATATTTCATAAAATAATATTTATTTTAGGTTAAAAAAATTCATATGGTTTAAAATAAAATTAAATAATCGTTCACTTTTAAAAGTATTATATTGACTCATTAACAACACCGTTTGAAATGTTTTATTTCTAAACACAATTCTCTACCATTTCTCATGAATTCATATTCAATAAAACTCTATATTTGATACCTATGATTATTTATTCAAATATTAATGTCCAAAATAATTAATTCCTTCCCATCTTTGGAATGAATGTGAATTATTCTTTTAATATTCATTGGGGAAATATTATATAACCCATTAGATGACATGGAAATTTCATATCCTCATTCTTTATGTTTCATTCTAAAGTGTCGTATAGATATGAATTCTTATATTTTGAGGGGTGAATAGAAATAGATCAAACATTATTTGTTATTGTATATATATAATTTGATCAAATGTATGGGATTGTGTAGTAAACAAGATGCATTCTGGGACTTCGTCCACCTTGTTACGTTGTCCTCTCAGAGAGCCACGTATTAATCATATTTCATGTTTTATTTTCATTACACACTTAAATAATTCCATGATTCAATGATTCATTCTTATTTATTCAATATTTTCATGTGGTTATTCATTAACCTTTTCTATTATGATATCATGTTATGACAATATACATATATGTTATTATTTATTATTAGGACAATTATTTTTCTAGGATTAATGCTCAACCATTTTTTTAAATCACCATGTTTTCTACTGTAATTTTATAATATATAATGGAAAAATTAGAACATTATGGAGACTAAAATATATGTTTTTTATGTTAATATATTATTTATTATTATGTACATAGTCTCCCAAAGACACTAGGCCTCACAATCCATGGGTTGTTTTTATTTGATATTTATATTTAAAATCATGTAATATTATTTTTCAAAGTCATGGGTAACTATAAGAACTGTCACTAAAATACATTCATATAACATTATTAAATAAAATTATACAAACATAATTTCACACTAAATCGAAAATAACTGAAAAGGCTAAAAACTAGTGATAGGAAGTTACCATGAAACACCTTCTAACCTAAATAAACATCAAGAAATTGCAATCATAAGATTGATCAACAAATATTTATTACACATTTGAATAATATTATATATATATATTGGGTGATCATATTGGAATACTCATTATTATATGCCATAAAACTACTCATTCAAATAAAAATTAAGCATTCTAAATCCCAGCTATTGATCAAATGAAACAAACTACATACTAAAATAGGTAATACCTTATCTTATCCTCAACATGTATCACTCACTAAGTATACATGATAATTTTAATATATATGTATCTATATATAATGGTATTCCACATCCACTTCACAATAAATTTATACCTCTCACACCCCAAAACAAGATATTCATTGCTAAAATCCACTCCATTAGTAAACATGAAACTCATTCATCAATAAAACCCCTTATAATCATGTCATATACAACCAAATACTATGTCTTACAGTGACTGAAACTAATTTATCATGAACTATATGTAAATAAAAAATATATTCTATATGTATACTAGTATGAAATCATTTCCACTATAATATGGATATCATTATGTGATATGACCTCATGTCACTATAGTTCGAAAACACATGTATGGAAAAACAATGAGCTATCATATAATTTTTATGAAAACATACAATACCTTATTCATTTATATCCTAGTTATTCCTACACATCATGTCACGTTGATGGGGAAGTGGGGTAGGGAGAGAATTCACCTTATAATTTTCTTTCCAACCTGGATGCTGGAAAAACAGCCAAACCTATATCATTTCTAAAGTTTCTTCTCACCGAACTCATGTAGTTGAGGATAAGAAATAAAAAAATAGTAGATGAAATATAACACAAATCATTACTAATGAAAACTACTTAGAGATTAAGACAAACACAATTTTCATCCCTCATGACACTAAAATTTTATCGTTAGGGTTTAAGAAACTAAATTCAATATAATGAAAAAATTATTAATATTCAACAATGAAACAAATTTATTTTATTAATTTAAAATTGTAATTATTTCATTAATACCATTAAATAATTATAGTTTTATTATATCATTTCATCACAATCCAACATTCTTTTATAATTCAACATTTAACATATATATTTCCATTCCACTCTCTCAAAGAATTTATTCCAACCATTTGATTGTTTATACTATTCAAAATTACCAAGCAAGAAAACAATACAATTTGATAATTAATAATTCACTCACAATCCCACATTAATTTATTTTATATTGAATCCTAAATTATCAAAATAAAGATACAATCATGTGTATGGGACCAATGCAAACTGTATGTCAAAATAATAAAAAATACTAGTGACAAAACATCAATCCAAAAATTAGTAAAAAGGGAAATCCCATAACTCATCCCGAAAACATAAATAACTTTATAACCATTTGAAATGTAAGAAAACCATTATGATGTAATATTCTATCTACCCAGTCTCAATGGTTGTGAAATAAGAAATCCCAGCTATAAACATGAACCATATATTTTAGTTATAAATAGTCATATAAGTTAATTATAACAATAATCTATTATCCATGAATATAATGACATGGTAGTAAAATAATCTAATAATAAACAGGGTTCTGTTCTGGTGAAACTAAACAATTATCTCAAGAAATTATCATTTTTAGTATCATCTTGAGTTAATTGATTCAATATTAATGGGATTTAGTAACAAGAAACCATTCAACATTAGCTAAAAAGATAATAAACAGTTAGTAACACCCATTCAATAATACTTCTATACTCAATAGTCCTAAAGGATGAACAATAATTACATTCACATTCATTGTCCATTAATCTCATTATAGTTACATGTTATCTATTAGTTAACAAATTTCAATCATATAAATCATGATAATAGAACTAAGTTTTTGGAAAATAGGTTGAAACCTATTTTGAAAATAACAATAGGTTTCATCAAGACATAATCACCCCATATAACCACATCCTCGCATTAAAATATATTTTTCCTTTAATTTTTTTCTACATTTAAAAAAATTCCATTGTTTACATAGTGAAATAAATTTATAATAATTCCAAACCATCATTTAACAAAATAGAGGCTGTGAATCTCCCATAAGGATAAATTATTTTTTATTTTTATCAAGTTATAATAAAATAACAAGGATTCACCCCTCAAAACATGATGAGGACCACTTTGAATCGTAACCACATCAATGCATCATTATGTCAGAGTTGAATCTCCTCCAAAATAAAATGAACCAACACTTTATGAACTATTTGAAATAAAAATGAAAAAAAAATTAAGATAATGGGAAAATGGTATACCTAGAAACAAGACTCATTGATCCGAATTATCATAGAGTATTATACTCATATGTTAAGTAGAATGAGATTTATGAGAGGATTAGGAGTCAACTGGGTTTTGGTTAGAGAGAAAGAAATTCAAAACAATGGGAACATGACGAACTATTTATATTCAATGCCCAATTGGACTCCACAATGACATTTTTAGTTGTACTAATGTCATGGTTATAATCATTAAAAGTGGATTTTATTTCTCAAAATTATAATTGTCTATATATCCTTGAATATTACAATTTTACAAAACCACATTTGAACACCTTGACCAACATTATTCCCTGCAGCATGACATGGGGGATGATAATTTTCCCCCTTGATTTCCATGAAGGATACTAT
Organism: Viscum album; assembly: GCA_963277665.1. Taxonomy (NCBI): domain Eukaryota; kingdom Viridiplantae; phylum Streptophyta; class Magnoliopsida; order Santalales; family Viscaceae; genus Viscum; species Viscum album. The sequence goes on from OY728133.1 coordinate 971,634,641, forward strand.
ATACGGTTTAGAGAAAGATATATAATAATTTTGACTCACCACATCAAATAGTATGTTGTGTTGAGTTCAGGATTTTTTCCATCTCACATGTACAACTCATGCCTGCCTCTGCCAAGAGCCACCATTCCCTACAACATTGCATTGTGGTCTCCCTATCTCCCATAGTGAGGCACACTAATCACCTTATAACACCATTTCAATGCATTAAATAATTAATCCCATCGACATTTATTACAGGTAAAATTTTCATAAAAACTATATTCTACCATGGACACTCTCATAATTTCACTCCCCAAGGTGTGGCCCAGCCTAAAACAACCAATAACAAATTCCCATGTTCAAAAACATCCAATAAAAAGGTCCATCATATTATAAAAATCCAAAATTGGTAACAAATTATTGAACCACACCTACCTCCACTGCATTGTGGTCCTCTAGATGGCTAGGACTCAACTACTAACATTAAAACATCTCCAAATCCCTCTTGTCACATTGGAGCCCTGGGAAAATTCTGGGGGAGGGATCTTAATATAATATATTTTAGTACAACTTGTTAATTAAGGATTTTTTATATAAATATACTGACAATAAAATCCCAAACGATCATGTGGCTTAGTCTATTTTTATAAATTAGGTACATAATATATTAACATGAGAATGGGTATATAAAATTTGTTAAAAAACACAAAAAAAAAATTTTGTTATATTCAATCAATATTTTAATACTACACATGATAACCTTTGGATGCACATTTGAAAAAGGTGATATTTAAATCCCAAAAAGTGAATATTATTAACATAACATGTTGAAAATAATAATTTTTAATTAAGGGTTTTTTTAGGTTACATGAAAGGGGTAAGAATCATAAGCAATATCTTTGAAGAAAGATAGAAGATGATAATTTGTAGGAAACATTGGATTGTTGAAACCATATAAAACATGATGTCATAATAATAATTTAGGGATATTCAATGTTATATAATATAATATTATTCTTAAGATAGCCTTTATTTCAACATAAATGGAATCTCCTGAGATAATAATATTATAAAATACATTATAGAGATATATAACTCAAAGCCCACTCATCACATACATATCATGTGGTTAAAATTTATCTCCATTGGGATGAAACTACATAAGAATACATTTAATAAATTATTTACCCTTGATTAATGAGTATTGGTTAAATAGAAGGAAGTACCTAATAAATTATGTATAGTAATAATTTGTGAATAACCTAATTTGGTGATTGGGACATGTATTCATTATACTAATGTTTGGAATGGAAAATCACATAATAATTTTGGTTTCATAATAGGTGTAAATAATGGCTTGTGTGAGGGGTGAATAAGAGTTAATGGTGATCACTCATTATATGTCAATAATAAGAATACCAATGTGATGTGTAGAAAAACAATACTACATAGATAATTTGAATTAAAAATGGATTATTACTATGAAATAAAATAAATAAATAATATTTGATTTTCCCTTAACATCAGAGAGAGAATCTAAAAGCTTTGGAGGGGATCCATTATATAATTGGAATAACGTGGGGAGATTTAGTGAGAGATGAGGTAACTAAATCAATTTTCTAGGGGTTATGAGTGAATATGAGTGGGAGTATGAGTGGGTATTTATAATAACTGAAGGTGGATTTCATAATCGATTTACATTATTAGGTTTTGGAATAAAACATATAATTTAATAAAAACAAAAAAACCATATAATGGGTATTTTAAATTTTTTCCTAGAAGAGATTGTTTTTAAATATTTTAAAATTCAAAGTTCCAAACTATTAAAATAATACCATTACAGATTTTTATGTGAGTTATGTTCGTAAGGAATTGATTTTAAAACCATAAACTGAAATATTGGTTTGAATGATTCAATAAAGGATAATAAAATTAATTTGTTTACATAAAAATGATTATTTTAAAATGGTACTATATGTATGATATTTTATACATTTAATGGTACTTATTACATGACTTTTGGGATATTATAATGTCATAATTCTTACTGTATATTTATACAATATTTGTTACCCAGAATTTCAACTCTAATAAAATGTAGTGAAAAATTTACCATTAGAAAATTAAAATATATTTATTTCTAAAATATTATTTATTTTATCAAAAAAATTTCTAAAAAAATTTCTTTTCCTTTTAATGTAAACAATCCTATATAATAAAAAATATTATATTTTGAGATACTAAACAATATTTAACCCTTATAAAAATTACATTATAGACCTGTAAATTATATGATCATTTATATTTAAATAAGTTTTATATAGTAATAATAGTTAATTAAAATTAATTATATTTGATAAATTATATAAAAAATCAATATTGTGTCTTAATAGATAATATATATATCCAAAAAAATACAATATTGATTTCTTCTTGTCATACTCTAATATTTATCAAACTCATTTTATAATCTTTTATAAAGTAATAATAAAATTCGATAAAAATACCATTGATTCTATTATTGTCGTAAGATCCCATTATTTCTATATAAAGGGTATTATAAAATTGTTTGAGTTCATTTCTTCATCCAACTAACTCACTTGAAAATTATCATAAAAGTTAATTTATTTTAATCCTAATAATTATTATATTATATCTATATTATCAATGGTTAATAAGATTATTGGTCTTTTTAATTGGACAAGACGTAGTTTATACTTCTTCCAAATAACCAAACTTGTTTATATATTCTTTTTTGTTATACAATATTGACTTAACAAAAAATGTATCTCATTTATACTATCAAGGTCATAATATTATTCCTAGGCCCTCCACCCTTAAAACGTTTTTCCATGAAACTTTAATTTTATAAAATATAATATATGAGGGTAATTTTCATTCATTGCATAGTATGGTTTCAGTGTTTCCTCCTCAAACATATGATACCTCCACAACACATTGACCTAGTGAATTATCCTATTTCAAAAAACTATTCCGAACAATATATGATACTAATTGAATTCTCTTCATATGAAAAATATATTTCTAAATGTACTTCCTTATGATTCACTAAAATTGAGTTTTATATTATGTATTCCCTCAAAATGGGTACATGAAACATATAACATAAATAAGATAACTTAGGTTGGAGATCAATTAGGTAATCCATTTGTCTCATGGGGTTATATCTCTGAAAGGGAATGATGTAATTATGAAAAATATTTCACATATTTAAAAAACCTCATATATTATTTCCAGGAAAATATATGAAGGATCACTTTATGTCAACCTCAAAATCTAAGTCACATCATCCCTTTACTATATCAGTTTAATGTCAATTTTGAACGGATTTCATATGTCATTGAATATACTGAAAATTTTACATCATCACCAAGATAAGATCATCTCCAATCAAATTCCACCCTCCAACTACATCCTAACATGTTAGATTCAGACACCTCTTCTTATAGAATCCATATAATTGGGTATTTTATTACTAAAACTGAATCTGTTGTTATATTAGAACTCAAATAGTTAAGATATTTATCTATAAAAACTTATTAATCCATTGAAATTTATCTAAATATATCTTCTAAAATTCTAGTGGTTCTCATATACAAAATATTAGTAAGCCAACTATGTACAGTATTGAAACACATATATTTTAAACACATACTATATCCTCTTTTAGAACCTTATGGTATCCCTTTGATATCAATCAGATATATTAGAGAGTGTTAACCTATGAAATTTTTCCAATTCCCTTATATATAACATGGAAAGTTGTTAATGATAGATATATTCCTTGATAATAATGAAATGGAACGACAATATAAGGAGAATGAATACCACCCAGATAAAATTATTACCATTATTATCTGGGGGATTAGGGATGAAATCCCGATAATATTTTCCAATTTTCCTGATCATGTAGGAAATGGTTCCATCAAACCCTTATACATCTATCATTTATCCCTATATTGTTTGAAAACCAAGCACCAATATATAAATTATACAATTTCCCTATTCTTGTTACAACACCATAAGTTATTCTTTATATCGTTATATATCATTGTACTTACAAGATAAATAGTGGAGGGTTTAATATGTTCATCATTCAGATGTTATCTCTTCGGTTCATATTTTAATGGGAGAATTATCCATGTTCAAAAATGCATGCATCCATACATAAAAATATAGAACTATAAAATATAGACTTTTTTTATATCACATAAATATGTTTTTTTCCATCTTTAATCCTTTACTTAGTAGAGTCTTGAGATGTAATTTTATAAAGGAAGCATAAAGATCCTTTAGTTATTCTCATGTCAATCCATTTTTTAATTTATATGATTGGATTCATTTCAATCCCCATCATGGATAGGGTTGAAAAATCCTTTATACTCAGATAATTTTCCTCTTTTTTCCTTACCAATATGGTAATAGAATGAATAATCATAATTCAGGATCATCTCTCCTCATCTACATTGGTTCATATTGAATTCATTTTTTGTGCACATATACTTGAGAATTTTTTATTCATATATATTCGAATCCTCTCCCCATAGAGAAAATTTCCCCAAATCATCAATTTGAATATCCCAATATCCAACTCTAGATAAATAATTTTGCTGTTCTACTCATCGATCATTAACTAGTGGGAGGAATAGGATATCCATATTCATCATGAATGGGTACAAAACCCATGAAATTTTTCGAACAATCATTATACGTCACAAATCATTCCCTAATGGTTTGAAATATGAAAACTAGTGATGTTATTACCATCTTCTTGAACTCTTGAAATATCTTCTATCATTTAATAGAATAATTTCACTTCACTCTATTATGAGTTATCATTGTTAGTTAGATAGAAAATCAGATATTTTTCTCTCAAATTGATTTAAATACTTTGATAATTCAAAAAAAATTCAACTCCATCAATGATGTTGGTCTAACAAATCGTTTAATGTCATTTATTTATTAATTGTCCAAATATATCAATTTTTTAGTGATAACATTCCCCAAAAATGATACATTCCATATCAAAATATCACTTTTATTGTACTTCAAATAAACATTTACATTTATAAGGTCATCAGTATAGTGTTCAAATTTTATTAATGTTCCTTTTTAATTTTAATGTATATAGTAATTTAATATTTAATTGCATTCACAAATTATTCATGGTAATCCCTAAAGACATTATTAATCATGTCCATAATGATAGTTGGACCCTTATTTAATCCAAATGGGATCATAATTAACATGTAGTGCAAGTACCATGTATGAAAGTTAGTCTTCAGAATGTGTTACTTCTTCAATATTACTTGATTTTATCCCAACTATATATCCAAATTATAAAAATATTATCATCTATGTAGTTGATCAAACAATGCAGCAATACATTTTAGAAGATACATTTTCATTAAAGTGATCTTTTTTGCCTCATGATAATCATTGTAGTAATGTATTCACCCATCTTCCATCTTGAAAAAGATGACTGGTTCACCCCCATTGGGAAGCACGTGAGCATGTAATCTCTTTATCTTGGTTTACATAATGATTCTTCTTCAAATCTACATGTTTATAATTTACCATTATATATATATATTAATTTATATTTTTATGGATTAGGGTATATGATCAATTAAGAATTCAACCTCACAAACTGGAGAGAGAAAAATAAATTCATTGAAAACACATTAAAATTTTCTGTTGTATTGTTCATGTTACCAAGGATGATATTTTACTTATTTTTAATCATTTGATATTGATACTCTTTCCCTAATGTAATCAATTTCTACTCATTAGATGTTGTAATAAAAGAAGGTCCATCCTCTTCCTTACAGATGAATAAAAATAGAGAGTAATTTTCAATAGGGAGGATGATATACTTTTCATTAAAATATTTGATATTTCTATACATGTAAATCCAATCAAAACATTGAATTGTATTGTATTTTTCTTAAGTGAGTATAAAATGTTCATTTGGAAATTCATCATACGAGTATTGGGAGGTGAGAAGCTATATACCTAGGATACAATAATATCACAATTTTAATCTTTCACACAGATCTCCACATACATGTTTTAAGGGGGTTTATAAATAGTTATACTAAAAATGAAATTATTGAACACAAAAAATAAAAATTAAATAGTTCTATAAATAACTGTTAACGAATAATTTTTATACTCATCACTAAATCATTATTGGGATCCACCTCACTAGTTGTTACAGAATAATCTCTCCCACAATCTCTAGGCCTTTGATGTTGTTGGAATCAATTATAATAGAAAACCCTGGGGACATTTTATTGATTTTCATGGTATCCTAGATCATTGAAATTGAATATTTGGACATTATGTTATTGTTTAACTATATAATTTATTTCTCCCTACACATTAGTTGTTTTATCCCCTATGAATTTAATATCATGGTTCCCTTCCTTCCACTATCTAAATAATTTCATTATCCCCATCTTGAAAATTTCAATAATATACATCCCACACATTTGAAAAGTGGAAAGTTGAAAATTATTTCCCCTGTGAGATTTCCCCATCAAAAATCTTGAAATAAATTCCATTATCTGATTCTTATCATCAGACCAATGATACCCATTAGATTCCACAATCGCTTTTTTTTAATTAATTTCACATAAATTTTTTTTTCATAGTTTAAATTGTATTAAATTACAATTTATTTTCATAGACTCATATTTATCCAATTGAAGAAGTAGTAAAATCATTTATTTGTTAATGATAATGGTATAGTCATATCTTGAATTTCCTGAGAGTTTTAATCAAAAACTATGTGGTATTACTCATAATTTTTCATAGGGAAAAATAAATTCCACTCCAATTTAATTTGGACCGTTAGAGGATGATTTTTTTTCAAAAAACATTTTAATGATTTATTTCAACTCCATCGCTTCGATGTTTTCTACAGGCATTAAATTTTTTTATTATTCCCAACCTATATTAGTTTATTATTCTATTTTATTAATAGAAAGAACAACTATCTCATTCATGTTGAATTGAAGGATATACAAGATATAATAAATGGGATTTATCCATATTTTCGTGATTATGGGAATAGACGTTCTACTGAAATTTGGAGGCCATTTTTGCATAATGTTCTCAATTACAACATGTTAATTCTCAGGGGAATGTATTTTGTCTCCCAGATACATGTTGTTATGTCCTAAAATGGATATGACATATAGTCTAGCATTGGGTGAATAGACTATATTAGAAGGATAATCAAATATATTTATTGATTAAATATATTATTTAATTTAACTATTCTGTTTAATTAAAAGAAGAAAAACTAAATAGTACAAGGGTGTTTTTTATTGTAGTTCGGTCTAATGTGGGAATAATCCATTATTAAACGAAACTAGTTGGTGGGAGATATATGTAAAATAATAATATTTTTTAAGGTGAATCACAAACCCATTATAGAATCCTTTTTAAGTGGATAGATAACCAAGACACTCAATTTTGAATGGGGAGTTGTATGGCGAGGAAATAGATGAAAGAATAATTATTTTTCATGTAAATACAGAAATAGAAAATTAGATATTTCATGTCAGATAAGAAATAGTGTCACGGACTATGAAACTGGATGAAGGGGAAGATAAATAATGAAATCATAGTTACTAGTACTTGAAAATTGGAATCAAAAATATCATCAGGGAAGTAAAAGACAAAGAATAATTTATCATGTACATGGGAGAATTTCCACGTGAATAAATAGAGTTCTGGACATGACATTAGTTTGTATAGAAGGATGAAAAGTTCATAGATTTTTTTGAGGAAAAAAATGTATAAAATATTTTTAATCATTTATTCATTAAATTTAATTGGAACCATTGAATAGGATCAATAAAAAAAGAATAAAATACAAATCACTTTTTTTAAATCAAATCAAATTAAAAAATTATATAATTAATTAGGATAAAGGGTGATAAAGAATTATAATTCAAAATAATAACAAATAAATTAAATATTTGAATTAAAAAGTTATTACATATTAAAAATGATTCAAATTATAAATTTCATAATATTAATAATTAGAAGGTAGTCTCATAATGAGCATAAGAATAATTGAAATAAATATTAAATATATTTTTAATTTATTAACGAGTGTAATTTAAAAAATGTTAAACAACATTAAATTTCAATAAATGTGTATGAATATATTTTAAATCCTTATATAATAATTAATACAACAATAATTCAATTAAAGTAAATTAAATTTAAAATTAGTTGAATTAATCTCTATGTATATAGATTAATAACGAATAAATTTATACAGTTTTTTAATTAAGTAATAAATCATATTTAAAAACACATCTCTTGCTTTAAATATTATATATAAATAATTTAGGAATTAGGAAAACCAATATAATAATAATAAAATCTTGGATTTTCATCACAATATAAAAAGTGATGAAACATAGAGCATGAATAAATCTCCATTTGTGGTATAAAAAATTACAGGCTATTGAAATAAATACTTTTTTTGTGGTAGGAATATTTTAACAAATTATCAACTATTGAAAATTTTTCTACCAAAAAAAAGATCCATAGTTGGAAAATTGTATTGTCCCCAAATTTTGAAAAATATTTTTTTCCTAAAAATGTGTGTTATTTCATTTTATACAACACAAAAAAATATCCTTTAATTATTTAAGTGATACGATTAGGTTTCAACTATTATATAATTGTTAGTCAATATGACTATTGGAAAGTAAAATATGAACATTATAGTTGTTGTTTATAAATAAAAGTGATCTTGGTAAATTAATACAGAAATTAGAGTTGATGGCCTCATCCAATAGACTCGGGTCATACAAAGCACATCTGTCAGAGTATGTGAAAGAGGTAGCATCATTGGTCTTTTCTCTGGACCAAGCCCAAGATGAACTTCAACAGGGGAAAAGTGAACGGAATCGCCTAAGGGAGATGTTCAAGATGATAGAAATCACAACTCGAGCAATGTTTTCTGAGCCACCCCAAGATTCCATCACCATACCACACCTTACACTTAGGTCTTATGCAGGTGTTATAAGGGGAAATGTAATGAGGTCGTAGATACTTTTGGAAATCCCAGGGTAAAAATAAAATTATTATTTCATCCTATGGTAAAATTTGTGAAATTAAAATGTTCGGATAAATGTAGGATGAATTTATAGAAGTTCCATATTACAATTGAATTATGGAAAAGTGTATTTTAAAATATTTAAGTAAACATTAGATAATTAAAAATGTAAAATGATTTTCAAAAAATGGTCTTCAACAGTTGTGACCATAAATAAATTTAGAGTCTAATTATCTCAAAATTATTTTTAGTGAATAGTAATGTATCAATAGTAACATACCGTAATGAATAGTAATTAATAGTAAATCGGCCAAAAAAATAGAAACTTCACCCATGAATGTATAAATAAAATTTAGATATATTAAGAGTGAAAAACGATCTTATTATATTTTTTAGTATTTTTGAATGTCAGATATACTTTATTTTATATTTTCTATTTAATTTAACAATTTAAAATGGAAATTTACATTCATACAATGTAATCAATAATTTTTACATTATTTTAATTTGGTTATATGATAATTTAATTGGACATTGGATACTTTTTCAAGGTATTACAAAACAAGTTATAGATTTAATGTTGTTTATTTGGTATAAATAATTATTAAATTTAAAAACTAAATTAGAAAATAATTAGAAAATAATTATCATAAAATGGAGTTCATTTTTTAATTCAAATCATCAATATTAGGTTAGGGTAAATGTTTGGGATTTTTCTGAAATAGTTGAATTTTCAGTAAATAGTAAAAATATAGTTTTGTGTTTTGGGTGTTTAATGGCATCATTAGTGATGTAATCATGATGAAATAAATTTGTTAGACTTATGAGTAGTAAAATATGTTATGAGGTGTCCCATGTGTCCAATACCATGGGAAAATACCATGGTCCAGCACATGGTTTTTCTAATACCACTAAGGAGGTGTCTCTTGGAAATAAATTAAATATTCTCTCACTTTTCCTATAAATTCAAATCCATTACCTCATTCATTTCATTCTAAAATCCTCCTCAATGAATTTATAGTATTATTACCTCTTAAGGAGTCCTCCAAATGTGCTTTCAAACCCTCCAAGGTCCCAACTATCGAGCTTTCGAGGATAACCCTTAAGGTAATAGAACCCACACCCTCCTCTTTTTAGTCATGATTTCATTTATGTTTTGTCGTATAGTTTCCATATTATTATGTGGGGTTATGTTATTATATATTCTTATTACATTCCATTTAATTTTCAAATGATGAGAGACCATTTTCCTCTCTCATCAATTTACTTTCTGAATTTTTAAGCAACGTCATTAGGCTGGTGAATTTTTTATAAAATAAATAACATCTTCTCTTTTCTTTAATGTTTCCTTTTCATGTGGTTTGTCATTAAAATATCAATACCATGATCTTATTATGTAACCATACTATATTATGAATTATTTATGAGTTTTTGACCCTTTTCACCTCTCTTTTTAATATTTTCTAAAATGATCTTATGTAGCTATTATGCTGCAAAATGTTCTTCTCAAAATATCGTTCTTTTTTTCAAGAAATTCTCTTGTATTATTTATGTGGACACCCAAAACTATTATAATTCCCATGGGTATTCATAAATACATGAAATTATTCTATTTTATTCTATTTTTTACATACATATAACCTTCACTCCTTTTACATGGGTTATAAATGACATAATTATCTTACATTTTAAAAACATTTAAAACATCCTGATTTTGAAATGAAACCCATTTCTTTTATTCTCCATAGGTTATTCATAAAATGTTTTATTCTGATCCCTATTTATCAAAATAAGATAATGAAAAATTAACGGTTTCCCCTGATAGCACTCCAATGAATTCGGTAAAGAAAATAATCTCTAAAGATGACATGTTTCACAATACCTTGGTTAAAAACCTTGGTAATGTTTTTATAAAACCATGGGAATTATCCTTTTTGATATGTTCATGAATGTATAAATGAAATTTGGTAGCCACATATTAATGTTGTGATTCATGTTCTTTTTTATTATGATATTCATCTTTTTCTATTTCTCATGTCTTGTAGTTTTCATCAAGTTCTTATTGATATCACAAGTAAACTGATTCCCTTGATATCCTTACTTGGCCTTCTCCTCACCCTTTACATTTATTTATGTCTCCAGGTTATGAGATGAAGCAATTTTACATAGTATGAATTTATAATGAATCATTTCAAGTGGATTGGAAGAATGTTTTATGTTTTTTTATGTTTTCTGTTCTTGATTTCCATGATACTAGACTTTAAAGATCCTATGTTTGTAAAATGTAATGAAAAGTTATGTAATATAAAGGCAGGAAGCCATAGTTGGTCTTTATAAAAAGTTTAGTTATTTATGAAAATTAGACGATGAATTATTTAGGAAGAATCATATAGAAAATTTTAAATATTGAAAAACGTACTACTATTTTGTTGATAATTGAGTATGTGGTTTATCAATCAAATACATCCTTTTCAGGATACGGGTAGGTAGAGGCGGCTCTATTAGAGATGTACCTAGATGTCGGAACTCCGAAATGGAGTTTTGGGCTTGAACCGGGTATCTTGGTACACGACAATAGGCCTTATAGCACTCTTTGTTATGACACTCCTGATGGATATGTTAGGTTAATCAAAAGCTTTTTATGAATCATTATGAAGGATCTATAATGAATTGTAATAGTTTAAAGCATGAAGTTTTAAGACATAAAATATGTTGTAGTTAAAAGATTCTTAAAACAAATAACATTCTCCATATGTTTTTTTATTTTAGAAAATTGGCGAGCAATAGATGGAACCGTGCAAATAGTGACTGCAATGGACCATGCACTGATCGCCCTTTGATAGAAACAGGAATGGAAACTTTCATGCAAATGGTGAACAAAATGACTCATGTTATGGGAAGTAACATGAATCTATTTGAGAGACTGAACTCACCACAAAGGTAACAATATTTTGTTGAGTCCAATATGAATCAATGACCACCTTCATTCAGTGGATTGACCGACCCACTGATTGCTGAACAATGGGTCAACTCTATGGAGATGATCTTTTTTGGGCTCTGCTGTTTAGAGAAACAGAAGGTCACCCTGGCTGTCTATTTCTTAGGGGGAGAAACTGATCAGTTATGGGAACTGATTAAAAACATTAGGCCAAGAGTGGAGGTTGAAGATATGGAGTGGGAAGAGTTCATAGGGAACATATTTAGTAAGTATTTCCCTAGTTCCATGAGAACTAGAATGGAGAATGACTTTACCTAGCTTAAGCGGAAGAAGAATGAATCTGTGGAATGATACAAGATGAACATCACATGGATTTCCCGTTAAAAATAAAACTTATTCATGGATACTAACGGGAAGGTTGATATATTATTTAATGAAATGAGCCCTCATATACGGAAAAATCTATCCAACCAAGACTATGACAGCTCTAAGGATATTGTACAGAGGTAAATGAATGTCAAACTAGTGTTTTGTGGGACACAGTGCTCTCATAAATCCAAGGACAAGAAGATGTTAATGGAGACAAGCATATGGAGGAGCTTCAATCAAGAAAGATTAAGTAAGCATATCCAACGTCCCACGTGTAATAAATGTGTGAATAAGCATTTTGGGAATTGCCTGCTCTGGAGCGGGAAGTGCTACAAGTGTGGTATAGATGTCCACATTGCGCGGAATTGTTTTAGTGAGGTGAAGCCTAAAATTACTATCACTAACAAAAAAGGGGATGATGGAGAAGGCCCTACCTGATTTACAATTCTATAAGTTTGGGATACTTTGACACTTTTCCAATCACTGTGAAAATCCAAGGGCAGTGGAGGGGAATCACCATCAGTCTCAGCAACGGACAAGGGAACAAGATTGTACTTTTTCAATCACTACTACTAATGTTGAAGTTTCAAATGATGTGGTGGAAGGAACTCTTGTTGTTTTCTCTATTCTAGAAAGTACATTGATTGATATTGGTTCTACACATTCCTTTATTTCATCCATGTTTGCAATTAATTTAGAATCAACCCTCAATTCTCTAAAATTATAGCTATCAGTCAAGACTTCTTGTGGGATTATCCAAGCAACTTCAGTGTTTAGAAACTCCAGTATTTACTTTATTGAGCACAATTTTAATGAAAATCTATTAGTAATTCCCATGGTGGAATTCATAATTATACTTTGGATAGACTGGCTCTCAATGTATAATTCTAAGATCAAATGCAAAAGCAATGAAATCTCAGTAGTTTGGAATGGAGAACCAACAATTATCCTCCAAGGAGAGATATATCAAACTGACATTTTTCTATAAGAACCTCGTATATCATTAATTATGGGGTTTATCTGTGAATAAGAAAGAGGAAATGAGATTTTTATGATAGGAAATGTCCCCATATTCTAGGAATGCGTTGATGTATTTAATGAGGAGTTACCCAGACCTCCCCTAGAAAGAGAGGTAAATTTATCCATTGAACATGTACCTGGATCCCATCTGATGTCAAAGACCCCATATTGGATGGAAAATATGGAGTTGGGGGAGTTAAAGAAAAAACTACAAGATCTTATGGAGTGGGGTTTTATCCGACCGAGTGTGTCTCCTTGGGGATCACTAGTTCTCTTTGTGAAGAAGAAGGATGGATTGATCCATCTATGCATTTATTATATATAACTGAATGGGATAATAGTGAAGAAAAAAAATACTCTCATTCAAGAATTGATTGCTTATTTGACTAACTTCATGGGACTCAAATCCTCTTTAAGATTGATCGTCGATATGGTTATCATCAATTGAAGTTGAAGAAAGAAGATATTCCTAAAATAGCCTTCCGATCAAGATATGGGAATTTTGAGTTTATTGTTATTCCCTTCAGACTGACTTATGTACCTTCCATTTTTATGGATTTTATGAATAGAGTCTTTAAGGACTACCTTGATAAATTTTTGGTAGTGTTTACTAATGATATTCTAATATAGTCCAAATCTCGTGAGGAGCATGAGGATCATCTAAGGGTTATTTTTAAAACTCAATGTAAGGAGAGGATATTTAGGAATATCAGAAAATGTGAATTATGGTTACAGCAAGAAGCTTTCTTAGGACACATTGTTACCAATAAAGGAATAAAATTTGACCATACAAAGGAAAATGTTATAGAGGAGTGGCCTTAGACTACAAAAATAACTGATATTCATAGATTCCATGGATTAGCGGGATATTATAGGATGATTGTGAAAAAATATGCATGATATTATAATCCATTAATCAAGTTAAATAGAAAAGGGGTCATGTTAATCTGTACAAAGGAGTGTGAGGAATGTATCTATGAGATGAAGAATGGATTAGTCACTGTACTCGTGTTAACATTTCACTCATGTGGAGAAGGATTCGTTATTTTTAGTGATGAATATCTTAAAGTTATTAGGTGCATCCTCATGAAAAATAACAAGGTCATTGCTTATGCATCTCGGTAGTTTAAGGCTCATGAGCAGAACAACCATAGGTATGATTTGGGGTTGGATGTGGTTGTTTTTTAACTGAAGATATAGATCCCCTGTCTTTATGGGGGGAAATGAGATATATACAAAAACCATCAAAGATTGATGTATATTTTCAAACAAAAGAAATTTTAAATGAGATAGAGGTGATTGTGGGAACTTCTCTAAGTCTATTATTTTTTCATTCACTCTCATCCTGGAAGAGAAAACATTGTCGTTGATGCATTAAGAAGGAACGACCAAGTTGTTCTTTCCATGATGAGGATTCAAAGAGATCCTTAGATCAATGACATATTAAATATAGACATGGGAATTATAAGAGAAGGGACATCATCAGCCCTTACCCAAATGATTTCCCAACCATCATTACTAGAGAAGATCTAGAAAGCTCAAAACAGATCCTTTGTTACATAAGTCTTTTGATGATGTGGAGGATGGGATGTTTCCCAAGTTCAGTATTGATAAAGAAGTTTTACTAAAATTTTGTACAATACTATGTCTTTCATCTATTTTATAAATAAAGAAGGATATTATGGATGAAGCTCATAGATCAACTTTCCCTATACATCCTTGAAGAAGAAAAAATGTATAGGGATCTTCCTGATCATTATTGGTGGGATAATAAGAAAACGGAGATAGCTGACTACACATTAAGGTGTCTGGTATGTCTATATGTGAAGGTGGAGCGACAAATACCAAATGGGGTATTTCAAACACTTCCCACACCTTCATGGATGTGGGACAATATCACTATGGACATCATCACTGGTCTCCTGAGAACAACGAAAGGAAACAATGCGATATGGATTATTGTGGAGCGTCTCACCAAGACTACCCTTTTTATCTCCATTTGGGAATATTTCTCTCTTGATAAAATTGTCAGGATTTATGCGATGGAATTTTTAAGGCTTCACGGAGTTCCACTTTCTATCATATCTGATCGTGATCCAACCTTCACATCAAAATTCTGGAGAAGTCTTCAACATGATATGAGAACTGAATTGAATTTCAGTATGTCTTATCACACCCAAACTGGTGGCCAATATGAAAGGACTATTGAAGCACTCGAGGATATGCTGAGAACATTCTCAATGGAATTTAAGGGTGGATGGGATCAATATCTCTCTTTAGTTGAGTTTTCTAACAAATATAGCTTCCACTCGATCGTTAAATGGAGCCCAACTAAGATATATATAGTAATAGATGTATAACTCTTACTTGTTAGCATGAATCTAGTTTGGGAATGCTTCTTGGGCCTTATCTTGTGCATGAGATGTCAGAAATGGTCCATGCCATTCAACAACACATTAAGGCTGCTTAGAATCAGCAAAAGTGCTATGATGACAATAGTTGAAGGGAATTTTAGTTTATTGTTTGTGAGAAGTTCTTTCTTTAAATTTCACCATTGAAGAGAGTCATGAGGTTTGGGAAGAAAGGGAATCTCATCCCTTGGTACATTAGCCGCGATGAAATCCTTGATCACGTAGGAGCAGTGGACTATCGACATGCACTTCATCCAAATTTAGCACATGTTCATTTGGTCTTCCACATATCCTTCTGGAGGAAGTACATACCTGACCCTTCACATATACTAAATCCAGTGGTATACAATTGGAACATGACCTCTCTTTTGAGGAACAACCAGTAGAGATATTGGATCATAGAGACAAGGTTCTATGCAAGAAAGACGACCCACATTTTTAAGGTGTTGTGGAGGAACCACAAATGTGAGAAAGCCATGTGGGAACCAGATGAGTCTATGAGGTAGATGTACCCATAGTTTTTCTCTTTTAAGAGTATGAGTTATAATTTTGGGGACAAAATTCCTTATTGGGTGAATAATGCCATGACTCCATATTTTGAATAAAAGTGGGTTCTTAAATTTATTTGTTACATCATTTTATACTCCACAAACTATATTCATTAATTAATGAAGTGATGTCATTGGGTTTCGACTCTTAATTGATCATTGGTCAATATAACCGTTTAAAAATTAAACATTTAACATTACAATTATTGTTTGTAAATACAAGTGATATTGGTTAATTAATATAGAAATAAGTGTTGATGGACTCATACAGTAGACTCAGGCCGTACAAATCCCATTTGTCAGTGTTTGGGAAGGTGGTAACATCTCTTGGCTTTTCTCTAGATGAAGCCCAAGATGAACATTAACAGTTGAAGCTTGAAAGAAATATCCTAAGGGAGAAGTTCAATATGATAGAAATCACCACTCGGGCAATGTTGTTTGAGCCGCCCCAAGATTCAATCACCGTAGCACACCTTACACATAGGTCCAATGCAGGTGTTATAAGTGGCTATGTAATGAGGCCTTAGGTACTTTTTTTAATCCATTGGTATAAATAAAATTTTTATTTCTTCTTATTGTTAAATATGTGAATTTCAAATGTCTGAATAATTGAATGATAAAATTATAGAAGAACCATATTACAAATGAATTTTGGAAGAACTGGTATTTTAAAATATTTATGTTTACATTAAATAATTTAAAGTGTAAAATTATTTTCAAAAAAAGGTGTTCTACAGTTCGGACTAGTAATAAATTTAGAGTCTAATAAGATCAACTTAATCAGTAATGAATAGTAATGTATGAATAGTAAAATACCCTTATGAATAGTTATGAATAGTTATGAAAAGTAAATCATCCAAAAAAATTGAAACTTCTCCCATGAATGTATAATTACAATTTAGACATTATAAAAGTAAAGAAACAATCATAGTATATGTTTTTTTTTATTTTTTTATGTCATAAGTACTTTATTTAAACTTTTATAATTATTTTAATAATTTAAAATGGAAATGTATTTTTATAAAATGTAATAATAAATTGTTAAATTATTGTCTTATGGTTATATGATAATTTTATGGGTCCTTGATTACTTTTTCAAGGTGTTATAAAACGAGTTATAGATTTAATATTGTTTATTCAGAATAAATAATGATTTAATTTAAAAATTAAATTAAAATTATTTAGAAAATGTATTTAAAAAAATGGAGTAAATTTTTAAATTCAGAGCATAAATATAAGGTAAGGGTAAATTTTTTAGATTTTTCTAAAATAGTTGAAGTTTTGGTTAATAGTAAAAACACAGTTTGGAGTTTCGAGTGTATAATGACATAATTTATGATGTAATCATGATATAATAAATCTGGTCGACATGTGAATAGTATGATATGTTAGGAGATGTCCCAAGTGGAAAATACCATGGGAAAATACCATAGGAAAACCCTTAGTTTTTCTAATACCACTGATGAGGTGTCCCTTGGAAATTAATTAAATATTCCCTCAATTTTACTATAAATACCAAGGCATTCCCTCATCCATTTCATTTAAAATTCCACCTCAATGAAGTTCTAGTCCTTTTACCACCCATGTATTCCTCACAATGGGTTTTCAATCACACCATGGTCCGAACCATCAATCATTTGAAAATACTCATCTATGTAAGAGAACCTTTCACCCTCCTCTTTTTAGTCATGACTTACATTATGTTATGTATTGTAGTTTCTATATTCTTGTGCAGGGGTAGGTAATTATATATTCATATAAATGTCTTTTTGATTTACAAATTATGAGATACCCCTTTCTTTTCTCATCAATTAATTTTCTGAATTTTTATGCGACGCCGTTAGGCTGTCGAATTATTCGTAAAACAAATAGCATATTCCCTTTTCTTTCACGTTAACTTTTCATGTGGTATGTCATTCAAATATCCATACCATGAACTTATTATGTAACTATACTATATTATGAATTATTTATGTGTTTCTGACCCTTATCCCTTCTATTTTTTTCTAAAATGATGTTATGTAGCCATTATGCCGTAAAATTTTCTTCTCTAAATCTTTCTATTTTTCACAATAAATTATCTTGTATTGTTTACGTGGATACGAAAATCAATTTTCATTTCCATGGGTCTACATCAATACATAAAATTGATCTATTTGATTCTTGAAATGAACTACATATAACCCTCACTCCCTTTACATGGGTTTTAAATGACACAATGATATTATTTTTAAGATATTTTAAAACATCGCGATTTTGAAATGAAACAAATTTTTCTTATTATCCATGGGTTATTTATGAATTGTTGATTATGATCTATGTTTCTCACATGAAAATAAAGAAATATTAATTTTGTGCCCAGGTAGCACTCCAATTCATTTTGTAATGAAATTAATCTCTACAAATGAAAAGTTTCACGATATCTTGGCGAATAACCTTCGTAATGTTTTTACAACACATTGGGAATGAACATTGGTGATATGTTCATGAATGTATAAATTAAATTTTGTACCATAATATTCATGATTTGATTCATGTTTTTATTATTATGATATTCCACTTTTTCTGTTGCTTGTGTCTTTTGGTTTTGATCAAGTTCTTATTGATATCACAAGTAAACTGATTCCATTGATTTTCTTACTAGGCCTTCTGCTCACCTTTTCCTTTGATGTATTTTTCCAGGTTATGAGATGAAGAAATTGTACTTAGGATGAAATTATTATAATTCCTTATAAGTGATTTACAAGTATGATTTATGTTGTTTTCATGTTTTATGTTTCTAATTTCCAAGACAATATACTTTAATGATCCTCTGTTTGTAAAATGAAATGAAATTTTATGTAATATAATGGTGGGATTACATAAAAATGATTCACAAAGGAAAAATTATTATATTTTTTAAATGCATCATTATTGAAATTAAACTAAATAATCAACCATTGAAATTAATTCTTACCAACCATTGGAATGAAGAACTAATATTTGGAAGACAAATTTACATACAAGAATAAAAAAACAAAATGTTGAAATTGAATTTTACAAACCTTTGAAGTTGAATTATACTAACTATTTAAGGAATGGAAGGAGATATTGGTTTTAAAAACTAGAAACCATTATAAACAAAATACTGATTCACTATTGGAATGGAATAGCTAACACACGGTTGAAAGAGAATAACCCATCATTGCTTTTCTAATTCATCCAACGTGGGATTTCAAAAAATTCATAATAATAGATTTCATATTAATCGAGTAATAGATTTCAAAACATGGGTGATCGATCTTTTGATAAGGAAATAATACAATTTTTCTACTAGTGAAAATTATTTTTTATAATCATATTCAGTGGGGAATAAGATAAATGTGAGCTGATCTCTATGTGTAGAGATGAGTTGCACTCCATGAATGGATATGAGGCATTATTAAACTATAAATATAATGAAAATACTTAATTAATCCTAGAATATATTCTTAATGGATTTAAAGACTATGTGAAATAAAAACGCCTTAAGGGGTCATCTGTGCAAGAATGAGGCTATAGGAGGATGATGATGAATAATGATTCGTTATTTTATATAATATCTGGACACATATAAATCACAAAATTTTTAATCCATCTAAATGACTAAAATAGAATTTGGCCAATTAGAACTAATTGATTATAATATCAATATAATTTAATTAAATCATGAATATTGTTATTATGATAAGAGAATAAAATGTTTGATAAATTTGTTTTTGAAAACATGTTCTGATTAATGAAGAATCTATTTTAATAATTAAATCATTTTTAGTGTATGAAAATGAAATATATTAAAATTTATATATATTAATAAAATTAAATAAAATTTTATATCTTTATTACCCAATTTTTGTTAACTATTATCATTATGAAAAAAATTAGACATCAATGAAAAAACATGTTTTTAATTATGGAAAATTTGGAATTACATATCTATTACTAGAAATTAAGTCAAAAGGATGAACCCTAATAAAATAAATTTTGTTGTTCATTAATTATAACTAAATGAAAAAACATGTGTTGGATAAATAATAAAATTCGTATCGTAATAATATAATAAGAATATTAAAACTAATAAATAAATTACAAAATAAAACTATAAATAACATTATGTTGGGAAGATAACGGGAGACCAGAAACAAGAATCTGGTTTGGACTAAATACAAAAAATATAGAGTATGAATTATAAAATCTCAGAATTTAATAAAATATGAATTACATTTTAATATTAAATATGAAATAATAGTAATAATATTCCCTTAACTACAACTAATTTTATTAAAAAAATACAAAGAGGCTTCAAAAAATTTTAACATTAAATTATAAAAGGTTTTTTTATATTTTAAAACATAAAATAACATGTAAAAAAACCTAAATATATACATTAATGGGAACTAAAACTATACACCTTTTCCATTTATTAAAAAATAAGATCATTTAAAATATTTTTTCTACCCCTTTTATAAAAAAAGGATAACAAAAAATCCCCATAAAAATTTGAAATCACTAAATAATTAAATTTCTAACATTACAAGTTGAAATTTATTTTTTTCACAACTAATGAGATCATAATGACTTAGTAAAAGAGTGTTCTTCAGGATTTTGACTAAAGATAAATTCTAAAACAACATCACCATTTTTCATAAGATCTCAAATAAAATTAAATCTAAGATAAATATGCTTTGTTCTAGAATGCATTAATGGATTCCAAGAAATAGAACTTGAAGATATATCATCATAATAAATAGGTAGTGTATCAATATAAATACCCAAATAAAATAAATGTTGATTAATAGATATTATTTTAGTACAAATACTTTCATCTTATATAAACTCAAGTTTTTCAATAGATATAGAAATAGACAATTTCTTCAAAGAAGTACAAGAAAATAAAAAAAATCAAATAAAATAAAGCAAACCATGTGTGATTTTTATATCAATTCTATAGAATCCAAAAGCCGAGTTATAAAATTTAATTAAATCAATACAATTATCTTTAGTATCAAATAAACTAGATTAAATGGTTCATTTACACCATTTAATTGTTATTTATTCAGTTTTAATGTGACATTCTTTTGGATCAATATGAAATATAGAACAAACACAAATGCTAAACATGATATCGGGTCTATATTTGGTTTTATATATCAAGGAACCTATCATTTCCTGATAATAATTAATATCAAAAGATTTATGAGATGCATCAAATTTTTATTTATAAGGTGTACCCAATAGATTATTAATATATTTAATGGAATAAAAACAAAATATTTTAACAAACTCTTTATTATAGAAAGATTGATAAAAAAATCCATCATACCATTGAGAAATTCTATATCTCTGAGAGAAAATTAATTCATCCACTAAACTCATATCAAACTCAAAAGACATCAAGATAGAAAAATTCATACAAATTAGTTCACTAGATTAACAAAAAAAATTATCATCAATATAGATTTGTATAATTTAAATATCATATGTTGTTAGTTTAATAAATATTATATGATCCAAATTTCCATTCAAGAATGAATTACATAATTTAAACAACTAAATCATTTCATTCCATGCATGAGGGGCTTGTTAGCGATGATAAAAATCATTAAATAATTAAAAATCATGGGTTTGAAAAATATTCATTTCAAAAATGTGGTGGATGAAAAACATAAACATCTTAAGTTATAAACCCATTTTAGAAAAAACATTTTACATCCATTTTTACTCTTTAAAACCTTGGAAAGAATAAAATGCAGTCATATTTTTAAATTCTCTAACTTGGAAATATGTGAAATGTATCTTCTATATTTATAAAATATTTTTAAAAATATACATGATAATAAAGTATATATTTGTTTTTGAAAATATATCTAGATTGATTCTGATTGTTTCCAAATATCCACTCTGTTACGATTTCCTTCTTATAAAATTGAAATTAAAAAAAAGGAAAACATTATTAATAATAAACTGATTAAGCTCATATTTCATAGAAACAATAAATATATAATTTATTAGATAATAATTTATATTATGATTAATAATATTATAAAAAATGTAGAATTGGAAAAATATTTAAAAATTGTGTTTGTAGTTTTAACTCAAGAATCATCAATTACAATTTTATTTTTATTAGGGTTATCATTATGAATCTTCCATTATCAGGGATCAAGTCATGATTGATTATCCTCCCCCTTAGTCGATTCAATCATATTTGTATAAATTTCACCACTAATATAAATATCCATAATATTTTCAAAAAAATAGAATCTAAATTTAGTATAACAATTTTTTTTCATCAAATATGACATAAGAAGATAGTTAAATATCCAAATTTATATTATTTTAAACATTATAAGCTTTAATATTTTCGTTATAACCATGAATAAATCACAAATCACTTTTTGAATTATATTTATCTAAATTATCATTCTAATTAAAAAAGAAAAACATAACAATTCAAAACAATAAAATAACTATATTTAGGTTTTCAATTTTAAAATAATTCATAAGGGGGTTTTTAACAACTTTATAATAAAAATTCTATTTTATATATAATTAGATGAAAAATTTCTTCATCCCAAAAATATCTTGGAAAATTATATTCAATTATCATAGTTATTTTCATTTAAATATGATTTCAATTTTTTGTTCCAAAAAAAATTTGTTTTGTTATAGGACCATAAAAATTACAAAAATTACCATTATTTTTTTAAAATAAATTAAAATATAGAATTTTTTATTGAACTCATTTATCTCTACAAAAAACAAATGATAATATAGCCATTTTTATATTTAACTAAATAAAAAGGAATATTTAGTCATGATAAAGAATCTTATTTGTGAGAATGAAAGAATACCAATGTTACACTACAATAATAATTAATAATAACTAAATTATATACCATTCCACCAAGGTTTAAAATTTGAGTATGACCAAATAAATCAATATATACTAACTATAATTGTCCTTTAGTACTTGTTTTATTGACAAGTCTAATAGAAATTTTACATTGCTTCCCTTTAATGAAAGAGTCATAAACATGAAGTTATTGTTGAATCATGGAAGGAAATGGTAACACATTATCATGTTTTTTATAAAATATGCAATATTATGAAATTAACAGGACATCTATATCAATTCCAATAGATTAATTCATTATACACATCATTCAAACACATATAATGTTGAATAGTTAGTTCATAAAAATTAATAGTAGAAATATATTCATTTCTGTTATCCTGAAATAATAGTGTATAATACATAAAAACTAAAAATTTATATATATGAAATTTAAATTCTATTCCATAATCACATAATTTGGATACAATATATATATATATTTTATTTTAAACAATATATATATACGAAATTATCAATAATATTAGAATTTGAAATAGAAATACAACCAAAAATGTATACATTTCCATTGAAATTACCTCCAAAAGTAACAGTGGATCCATTACATGTTTTGTATGTGGAAAATTTTGATTTGTCTCTAGACATATTCTTAGTCCATAAAACTTTCAGGTATTATATGTTTTTCTTAAGGAATCCAATTTTTTTTTCATATAATAAAATATTACATCAATATTGGGGAAACCACGACACTCTACATCCAATCAGATTTGTAATATAGTTTTTAGGTACCCATAAAATTCAAAAAATGTAGTGTAAGGTACTCTTGATAATAAGGATTTAGAAATATATGTTTTCTTAAATAACAAGGTTTTATTTTAATTTACAAGAATAATCTTTCTCATAATTACTATTCATGGAAATTATAAAACATATTACCATATAAGTATGACCATATAAGGCCATAAGCCTTGATACTTTGTTTGTTTCCTACTACATGTACTGTGATGTGAGCCTGGACGGCTATTGTGATATTTGGTGATACAGAGGCCCATTGGTTGTGGTAGAAGTTGTCAACTAGAGTGGCGAGATGCATTGGTTTGTGCATGTGGGTGTCTATGAGGACCCCATGGATGATGAAATGGTTTGGATATGAATGATTTTATTCTTGTTGAATCATTCCAGTTGATTATATACTCTATAGTAATCGGTACTCAAGGTATTTGTTCTTGATACACTCCTTTCAAAAAGTAGAGATGATGCAAGGGGTATGCCATGTTCTTTCTGTGTTTAGATTCTCAGTGATGGATGGGACTTCGCTCTTTCAATTTGTTGCAAATACTAGACGAGTACATCACCTGCTCCCTGTATTTATCCCCTTGTTCTTGGTAGCTTAGAAGTATTTTTGGAATTCATGGGATTATGGGAAAGTTATAATTTTGTTAATAAATGATTGAATAAAATATTTTAACACTTGGGGTTACAGATTGCAGAGACACAATACTAAGGATGCAATATAAAGGAATAATAGAGATTGAGTGTGATGCAAATGAAATATAATGTGTAATTGATAATGGTTACATAATGATTAAAGAATTAATTAATGTATTGGGAAAATAGTAAAAATGGATAATGTAGTATAATGTGTCTCTTTAAATTGTTGTGTTCTTATGAGATACGAAGTCTTAGTAGTTGAAGTTGGGAGTATGAGAGACATTAGATTCATTTGAATCTATGACTAGGTTATTCCCATTGTGTGGTTGTGCAATATAGTATATTTTGGGATTCTTGTTTTTCAATATGATAATCTACCCCATCAGTTGGGAAAACATACACCAAAGGGATTTTGATCCCTAGGGATGTTTTCCCCAACATTCTAGTGTGAGGTAGGATGGCTAACTACCTTGTTTTTCCCTACTCTCTTCACTTTGTAGTTAATTTTTCTAGTAAGAACAACAATTAGTTTCCCCATATGTGTGTGTAGAGGGATGTAATGGGTTTTTGTTATTCAAAAACTTATATTGATGATATAGTTTTTTATAGACTACTATAGGTGTAACATATATAGGTTGTGATGGCTTGAGGATCCTTACTCGGTATATTGGATTTATTGGTTAATTCCCGACATATGGTACGCATTATGTGAGTTGTGGTGGATTCCAAAATCTACCAGGTCACTTTGGTTATGTGGATGCAGTGGTTGTGTTGCACGTGGATCGTGGTGTCATATTTTAAGTAGGTGTTTGTGGGAAATCCTTTTTGGAGATGGATGCTAATGACGTGTGACACTGGGGAAAAGTAAAAAACCAGTGTGGAATGGGCAGTTGGGTAACCTTGATATTAATTATTATATTATATTCTATTCTATGTTATATATGGTGAGAGTAATCATGGTGAGGCTAGGAACATAGTATAACTATTTTTCTGGCAAGTTAGCTTCACTTTTTATTCACTATGCTTTAGCATTATTTCATTACTTTTGTACGTGAGGCTCACAGAAGGATCTTGCTGAGTATATTATTATACTCACCTGATGTATATATATAAACTATTTTTTTCGGTCTCTTGTACAAGGATGGAGATTAGGTTGTCTACTATTAGATTTGGGGTACAACAGAGTTTCAAGCTTCGTGGTCGTTGTTGTTTTTACTTTCTTTTGGTACTTGATTTTTTTTATTTTCCATCATAGTAGTTATATAATTACATTACATCTTTTAACTATGGATTTATTTTATATTTCATTATGATTTGTAGTTGGTTGGTGTATGTATTATCTATCTCTTTTTCATGTGTTCTCCTAGAGGGTAATGCCTCCCATTTGTGTGTTTAGAGTACCCACGATGCTAGTCACCAAATTGGAAACTACTAGAGGTGGGACTTGGGGGGACTCTATCAGCTATATCACAATTCCGGTCCACGAGGATTACACAATGTGGGTAGGGGTCATGAAAAGTGGTATCAAAGGGAGTATGATGGATATGATGGAGTTTGGTGTTATGAATAAGTGAGGTTTCATGGGTTGGTTTGGAAATATTTTCAGTTAAGTATAGAATGTGATGTAAACACTAGAGAGTAGACGATACATAGAAATTTAGGACAACTGTTATCTGATGCATGGTACTTTTATTATTTAGTGGCTACTGAACGAGGTGACACTAGTTGCAGTGTAGAGACCAAGGAAAGGATCATGCATTATTCTTTTTTGTGCATGTGTTTTAATGTGTAGACCATGGGATAGGTTAACCTAAAATGAATAAAAGATAGAAATTAATTAATTATCATTGAGTCTTATATATTCTAGGTTTAGGATCCACAATTTATTTTTATTTAGAAGGTCCAGCCCAATGTCCACATCCTCATCAGGTTCATGCAGAAGATTTCCATCATGTTGCACCAGAATATCGCCATAGGGTTCATGTTGATGACAACGATACATGGAAAAGGAAACTGTAAGAGTTCCTAAGGTAGTGACTATATAGTTATTATGGATCAATTATAGATACAGTCTGGGAAGACTGGTTGGAGGAGGTTAAGATAGAATTCAACTCGATCCACGATCGGAAGGAGCACTGGGTGTCATTGGTTGTGATTATGTTGTGTGGAGAAGTGAGGTAGTGGTGGTTCTTGTTCCTTGGTGATCACAAGGAGTTAGTTATCTAATGGAATGTTTTCCGAGAAAAGTTTATATTCAAGTTTCTTTCATCGACCATGAAGGATTCTAGTCACCAAGAGCTGTTAAAACATCGATAGGGGAACTCCAGTGTTGGAAAGATTGGAATCAGTTTTAGGAACCATTTACGATATGCTTTATACCTATTTCTAGATGAGGAGGCAAATGAGAGGCATTTTAAGAAGTCTTTTCTTCAAGATATTTAGTAACAGGTCCTTCTGTTTATGCTACAGACATATCATGAGGTGATGGGGAGGGTAGATTTAATTGAGAGGACGTTGTCCAGAACCAAATCGTCCTGAGAAGGGAGTTGTACATTTCATTATGATTCAAAGTTGGGGTGTGGGGTTCCCAGTTTTCATGGGAGAAGTGTTTCTGTTCGGCAGGGGAATGCCTCGGCCTTGAATATCTCATTTCTCCAGTGGTGGTATCTCTTAGAACTATTCCATGGGAATGGTGCTTATTTTTCATGTGAAGGGCAAGGTCATCAGTAGGGAGAGTTCATAAGGTTTATGAGTTTTCATCGTACCCCAGGTGTTCTGCTTGAGGTTCCTCCGATGGGGTAGTTCTAGCCGAGGCAGTAGTAGTAGGTTTCACCAACTTTGGATCAGTAGAGAGCATATGGGACATGTAGAGGACAACCCTGTGACACTCTCAATCCTCAAAGAGAATAGTGTGGTTGTTGTGGTGGTCGTCATCAGTGTCAGAGTGGTCATGGAGTAGGTCATGGTCAGATTCATTCTTAGCATTGCTCGTGCTATGTGATCTTGATGTCGTACGAGGTAGCCTTTTCATAATTTCAACATGAATGTATTCCTCGTTTGATTAAGGAGTGACATAATCCTTCATATCACCTTCACATTCCCATTCATTGGTGCCTGGGGTAGATAGGATTCAAGTTCCCATGGTGTTGACTATAATAGTTGGAGGTTGAGCTGATATGATTGAGGTATGTATAGACTGTGAGATAGTGATGGGGAAACACCACTCTTTGGATGATTTTCAATGCTTATAGAAATATCCAAATGATTTCATCTTCATTATGGATTGGTTTTTTATGTTTAGGCTATTGGGGATTTCCTTTGGAGTTAGGTGTTTTTCTTTGATGTTGATGGAGTGCCAGCTGTGCTTCATGGGGAGTGAAACCATCAGATAGGTTAGAGGTGTGTTCAGTCCTTTTCATATTTGATGGCTGAGATAATGCTAGTTTTATTTGGAGCTTTAGTAGTTGTAATTTCCAAAGGTTTTAGAAGAGTGCCCTATTGTCTTTCCAGAATAGGTTTTAGCATTACCCCCAGAAATTGATATTGAGTATGTGATCGAGCTACAGCCATGAGAATCACATATGTCTATGTCATTATAGAGGATTTCCCTTTTTGAGTAATGGGAGCTACGTATATTTCTCGATGGTTTGTTAGAATATGGTATTGTTCGGCCGAGTGTGTTCTCATGGGGTGCACCAATTTTCTTCTAGAAGGCTGAGGGTAGATTTTGGTTGGGTATTTATTTTCCTAACTTAAACAAAGTGTCAGTGAATAATAATTATCATCCACCATATATTGAAGACTTATTTGATCTAGTAAAGGGTGAATGTTGGTTCCCAATGATCAAATTGTAGTTAGGATAATGTCTGATGGGTGTGAAGGATGAGGATATCCTGAAGACTATTTTTTGTTTTCATTATGGGCATTATGAGTTCATTTTTATGTTGATCGGTGTGATGAATTCTCCAATTATGTTCATGTGATTGATGAACACTATTTTCTTTGAGTTCATGGATATGATCAGGGTGGTTTTCACTAATGGCATCCTTGAGTACTCCATGTCTGAGGAGGAGCATTTAGAGCATCTTCACAGCATTTTGGGAGTTCTTCATCAACATCAGATGCATGGTGGATGAAGTTATTTTTGGAATATTTCTTCTAAATATCATATACACATGTAAAGGGGAATGTTGAAGCAGATGCACAAAAATGGAAGTAACGTAGTGACATAGTCCATGAATTTGGTGATTCTAGGATAGTTATGGATGAACATTTTACATTACACCTTGATATGGGAGATGTTCAGGGAAGAGGTAGTTTTTTTCATATAACAATGCAATTATCTCAGGTGTAGTAGGTGGGAGAGTGCCAATTGGGGGATCTAGTGGTGGTGGTCTAAAGACACAGATTTGTTTTTAGATAGGCCCATGATGGTTTTTCTGAGGAAGAACAACATAGATTGTTGTATCAGGGATGTCTTTTTGTTCATTTGGTAATGAATGAGATGGTTCTCATAGGGTTCTATAATTCACCTTTAGCGGTGAATCCTAACAAGAAAAGGAAGTACCAATCCTTGAGGATTCATTTTGGGTGGATTTGGATAAATCTTATAGTTGTAGTGTTTATGTCTCGATATTTGGTCTGGAAGAAGGTGAAGGTTTTCCACAGTGTCCTCAGTGGTTTTCTCCATCCATTAAATGGTTTTCAATGGAATTTTTAGGACATATCAATTGAAATTTTTACTAGTTTACCAATACCTATTGGAGGACATGAAAATATATGGGTGGTGGTGGATTGTTTAATAAAATCATCACACTTCATAGAGATCTAGTAATAATGGTTAGTGATGGCATTGTCAAGACAGTATAAGGAGGAGGTGGTATGAATCCATGGAGTCCCTAGAACAATGATTTCTGATCGAGATTCTCATTTTTACTCTAGGGTGTGGATCGATCTACATCATTCTTTCAGATCTCTGATATTCCTTATAACTACTTGTCATCCACAGACAGACGGTTAGATAGAGAAAACCATCCAAACACGTGAAGATATATTTTACCCTTGTGTTCAAAATTTTAGAGGTTCATGGATGAGGGAATTAACCTTGGTGGAGTTCACGTACAAAAATGTTTTCACTCCACCATTGGTATGGCACTGTTTCAATACATTTATGGCCAAATATTTTGTTCTCCATTATATTAGACTGGGGTTGGAGAGTTAGAAAATCTATCACCATTACTACTAAAAAACAAGATAGATATGGTTAAAATGATTTTTGAGAGGATGAAAGAAGAATAGGATCATCAGAAATCATATGTTGATCAAAAGAGGATACCTTTAGTGTTTAATGTTAGGGATCATGCGTTTTTGAAGGTGTCTCCCCATTGTGGGAAGTAATGGTTTTGTCATGAGATTAACATTTCTCCACTATTTGTTGGGCCTTTTGAGGTTTTGGAAAATCTTAGAGCCATGGAATATAGGGTAGTACTACCCTTGATGATGTGCCTGATACAAAATGTTTATCATGTATCATAACTCTGTTGCTATCTTCATGACTAATATAACGTCATCAATGGTTGAGAGATTGACAATGATGATGATGAAACCTCTGAGGAGTGGCATGTGGATATTTTGGACCACATGGATAAGGTGTTGCACAGGCATTCCATCCCCTTGGTTCATATCTTATAGCAACACAGTGGCGTGATAGATAGTACATAAGAAAGTGAGTTGAAGATACATTCTTAGTACCCTATGTTTTTTTATGTTCAACTCTTTTCATGTAACTATTTTCATTTGTGGTTGGAGAACATTCAATTTTAGGAGATGGATTTATTTTTTTGTTTTTTTTCTTTCTCTCTTTTGAGAGGCATCTCCATGGGTTATTGTTGAAACCCATTTTATGTTTCCTTTTAGGTCTGTTTTAAATTCTCATGGATGAGAATTCTTAAGATGTATATAATGTAGTGGACTAAATCTCTTTGATCTATTCCTTTATTAAAAGTTGGGTTCATAGGATTTTTTCTTGGACATGGTGACTTATCCCCAATAAGTTTCCAAATTACCATTTCTGTGAATATTTCTCATTGTTTTGTGAAAAGTTTCTTCGGTGACACATATGTGAACAATGTCAATTATGAGACAGATATGTACAGTGTCGTTGGTGAGACAGATGTGAATAGTGTCATCAGTGAGATGATTTGAATAGTTTCATAGATGAGACGAATGTGAACAGTGTCTATGTCAAAGATACATTTATACTCTCAGCATCGGTGAGACATTTTTAATGTCATCTTCCATGATTTATTTGTACTATCAGCATCTTTGAGTAATTTCTAGTGTCAATTTTGGTGATTCAATTGTACTGTCAGAGTTGGTGAGTCATTTGTTCTGTCAGTACCCAAGAGTCATTTGTATTTTCGGCTTCAATGATTCAATTGTGATGTCGGCATCAGTGAGTCATCTGTAAGGTCAGTGTCGGTGATTTTTGGTACATTCTACTTCATTGGTTTATTTGTAAAATCGGTGTCGGTGACTGTATAGTGTTTCAAGATATCGGTAGATGTACAATGTTTTTGTCCATCGATAGCTATAGAGTGTTTCTAACTATCTGTAGGTGTATAATGTATCTATATTCCTACAGTTAACCCATTTAACATTTTTTTTGACAAAAAATGCATTCAAGGCCTTATATTAATGCACTAAAGGCATTTTTCAAAACACCTAACACCTATCTTAATTTTCGTAATGCATGGGATTCCATTACATGGTAATGCAATGTGGTTTAATTCAATTCTATATTTATGGAAAATCGAGCATATCATAAACCACTACTTTGTTAAATTTTACAAATGGATGAAATATCTTTCTCCAGTGTTCAACGTTCTTGTTATCTAGTGACATTTTCTTGAACCATTCCTTCCTCCCCTAAGAGTGTTGTTATCAATCCCTAATCCATGGATGGTTTCACCATTAAGTTTATTCCTACTACATGTGAACCCCTATTTGGTGCAGACATAATGTGTTGATCCATCATTAATAAAAGGTCTTATCAACCTCCAATCGTGTGTATTCTTCAATCCTTCTTCTCCCACTTCTCTATTCCAGGTAATGGAATGTGATATCTATGTTTCTAGTAGAGTTTTCTTGGGTTTCTGTTTGTGTGGTCATGTCACCCCATCCTTATGTGGGTGCAGTTGTCGCGGGGGAGGTGATCGTGATCCGTTGCATGGATTTATCTCTTGTAATGAATGTAAAGAAAATTTTGAGGTAGGGGATTCATTTATTTTCTATTTACTTATGCATGATTGTATAGTAATCATGATTTAGACACTTGATCATAATTGAATTGTCATAATAAATATTTAAGCTTGGCAAATAAGTTTTTATAGAACATATTTTATTGCCTCTTGTTTTGATAGACCCTTTTATTTCTATATATTCAGTGTATATAAATTAGTTCATGAGGGAAATTGGATATTAATGTAAACTGGTATTAATTGAAATTATTTTTCAAATTTAATGAGACATGTTAATGAATCCAGTAGTTTTTTAGTAATCATGTTTAATTGAATTAATTGATGAGATATAAGCATGTTTATTCGTGTTTACAAAAAAAAAAAAAAATATATTTAATAAACAATTTAGATAAATTCGGATAGATATGATTGATTTCCATTTTAGGTTTCCCATATTTGGACCATAAAAAATTGGTTTATTCAATATGGATTAAATAGTTAGTTGATTGATAAATGTAAATTCCTTGTAGGGTTCGAAGAAACCAATTTTCATGTAATGTCGAGTGCCTTCTGCTTTGGAGAAATGAGAGCAAATTGACTATGAAGGAAGAATGCATTTGTTGGGGAATGATACCTTTTCTAGTTTGTTTCTTGATTCATGTGTTGTGATGTCAGACTGGATGGTTGTTCTAATATGTGGGGGCAGGACGACCCAATCGTTGTGGTAGTTGTTGATTCCTAGAGTGGTGAGATGCATCAGGTTATGCATGTGGGTGTTAGGGAGGTAACGATATATGACGAAATGGATTGGATATGAATGATTGGTTTATTGCTTAATATTGTCGCTTTCATTTCTACATTACTATCAGAATTACTCACTATAGCTATCCTTTCTATCACCATTCCAAAAATCATTTAAGACACACTAGATATGTCATGTGTTTTCTGTGTTTATCATCTCGATGATGGATGAGTCTTCTCTCTTTCTGAAGGTGGAAATGAATCTACTGGTAGATCAAAAACTGACCCTCTTGAGCCCCTTATTCTTGGTAGATATGATTTTTTGTTATAATTCTTTGGAATATGGAACGGATAAATTACAGTTAATAAATGATGTTAACCCATGGGGTGTGATCGTGCTTGGATGAAATGCTGAGGTAGCAATTCAGAGGAATAGTGGACTTTGAGTGTGATGCTAATGAAATATAATGTGTAATTTATAATGATTACATAATTATTAAAGAATTAATTATGTATAGTGAAAATGATAAAAAGAGATAATGTAATCTAATGTAGCTCTTTAAATGGTTTTGTGCTTATAGGATACCAAGTATTAGTAGTGAAATCTGAGAGTCTGATAGATGTTAGCTACAACTAGATTCAAATACAAGGTAATTTCCATAGTGTGGTTGGGATCTAAAGTATATTTTGTACTTTTTTTGTTTCTATACGCTACTCCACCTCGTTAGTTTGGGGAACTGACACCCTGGTGATTCTGAGCTCTGGGTGTGTTTTCCCCAACATTTCGGTGGGAGTATGTATTGCTAACTTCCTCATTTGGCCCAACAGTTTTATCCTGGTTGTTACTTGTACTGGTAGGAAAAGTGGTTAGTTATACCCATATATGTTTGTAGAGGGATGTAATGGCTTCAGGTTATTCATAGACATATATTTTGGATATAGTTCCCGATTGAACACTATATGTGTAACATGTATAGGATGAGATGTCCTGAGGATCCTTACTCAGTATGTGGGCTATAATGGTTTGTATCCGGATGTATGATACAAGTTATGTGAGCGTTGGTGGCTCTCGAAAACAACCTAGTTACATTGGTTAGGTGGATGTAGTGATTCTCCACCCAGGTGATTGTTGTCAAGAAATTATTGAGAGAGATGCATAGGACATGTGACATTGGGAAAAAGTGGAAAAACAGTTGGGAAGTGGAAGAAGGGTACCCATTATATTATATATAATATTATATACTATTGTATGTGATACGTGGATAGAGTAGCCATATTGAGGATTGGAAATTATTATATTTGTTTAGCAGGTGGGTAATTTTCAATTGTTGTTCATTGTGTTTTGGCATGATTTATTTACATTCGAATGAGAGGATTTGGGGAGGAGCCTACTGAGTAAACTATTATAATCAATTTACATATAAATTTAAACTCTTTTTCATGTCACTTTGAGCAGGTTAGAGATCAGGGTGGTTATGACTCGCATGGGGTTACAGGAGCTATTCAGGCTTCATCACTACTATTGTTTTTACATTCTGTTGGAACTTTCAATTTTACCTTTTAGTTGTATTATTTCTTTCATGACATTAAAAATTAGTAATTGAGATTTTTATTATTTTTTATTATAAGTGTGGGTTGGTTGGTTTCTATATTATCTCTCTATTTCTCATGTGTTCCCTTTAAGGGTACTTCCTCCCATTTGTTTATTTAATATTCCCTCAGTTCTAGTTCCCAACTCGGAGCCTATTTAATTTGGTAATCGGGGTTTACTATATCCATTTTCACACTTACAACATAAGAGGTGTACACCTTATGTGTAGGTGGTCATGAAAAATAAGAAATATTTAAATTCCAAAATGTAGAGAAGGATATATGATCAAAAATAGTGAATACATGTTTTGATTACTACATTTTGGATTACATAACTTCATCCATTTTTAGGATTTTTAATGACATTTATATCAATTCTTATATTTTCATGAAATGAATAGTAACTTGTTATATTTAAAAATCATCTAATTTAAACCAATATTTATTATTAATGAATGAGATATAAAATAATCAAACAAAATTTCAATTATGATAAATTCTGACTTGTTGTTCTCTAGTAAGATCTATAGACCACCGAAACACACCATAAAAAATGAAAAACTAGTTTAATTTATAAAAATTAAATGAATAAAATTAGTTCCTTTTCAACTGGGAAAATTATTATAAGGATCAGATTAGTACAATATATATTATAAATAAACAATGAATGAAATCTTTAATTAAGTATACGTTGAAAATATTACTTAAGACCAAAAAGCATGAAGAATGTGCGAGTCTCAATACAATCATTCTTGAGATATAATTTGGAAACATCACACTTTTATAAATTCTTATATAACCTTTTTAAATATCCTATAAAATAATAATAATAATATTTTTCTCACTAAAACACATGTTATATGAAAAATACATATAGGTTTTAAAAATAAATTTTCAAATAAAATTATAAAATTATTTGGATGTCTAAAATTTTAAAATAACATATAGTAAAAAATATATAAATAATTTCATTCAACAAAATAATAAAATATTTTCAATAATATATGGGTTAGTTGAGAATTTTATTTCATGATTCTCTCGATTCCTAATTTTATTGATTCAGCTATATTATTCAAGAATCCATTCTAATACGCATCTCATTGGTTGATAACATGATTTGTCATATTCTCAACTATAGAAAAATATGAAGGGATATTTTGTGATGATAACTTGAAACTAATTAAACAAATTTTTACTTTGAACACTAAAGGGATTACCCATAAATAACATAAATTCCCAAACCTATAAATTATTAAACTCAAATAAATGTTATCCATGGTCTAATTTCAATGAAAAACTTTTATTGGATTTTTCCCATCAAAATGGTTCATTGTGATATTTTAAACATACCAAACCATAACACTCATAAGTGTAAAAAATGTTTGAAATAATGATTATTTTACATCAAATAGGTGACAATTGAGGCATTTCCTTGCACACTTTGTGAGGTTATTAGAGACATGTACAACTATGCTAGTGTTGCATCATGATATTATATCTATATAGTGATAATGTTTTATAGAAACCGCATACTCTATACATTTTCAATCATTAATTATGTTTTATTATGTTCCGCCTTATCCCTTATGAATTCAGTAAATATTTCTAATCATAATCCAATTAAATAATGAGTCATTCCTCTACATTAAAAAATAACAATAGGTATCATTAATACATCATAATTATTGATTTATTACATAATGATACTCCAAATTCAATCTTGGATGATTTTGAGTCCTAGTGTATTTAAAATTTAGGTACATAATACATTATCATAAATCAAGGGTATAATAATATTATTTAACAAACTCCAAAATGTACCCTTATATTTTATCAATCAACTAATACTGTACGAGATAACCTGGATGGAATATAATAAAACGGTGTGCTAAAAATTCTAGAATGGGAATAATCAAACTAAAAAATGTAGAAAGTAATATAGTTTAATTAATAGGAATATAAGGGTGACATAAAATGGTTGAAAATCATAAACATGATCTTAGAATATTGATATAATAATTTCATATAATAAAAAATGGACTATGAAGAAAATATAAATCCTGGAATCAAAAGCATAATTCAAGGGTATTTTACAAGAATCAGAGAATAATGTAAATAGGATAACCACCCATTCACCATACATGACACGTAAAGAGGAAAAAATGATAACCAATCCATTGGAGGAATATTTAATATTATACCAACCCATCACAGTCCTACCATGTACATGAATTTTTGGGCCACATAAACCATATTAAATAAGAAAATAATTAATCACATTTCATCATATGATTACGTAGTGTGGGTTATATGGATGGATTTATAAAATCACATATGGATATGTACATCTTTTTTAATCCCCTTGACTGGAAACAGGGATTTCTAGTCACTATAAAAATGTTTGGCATGCAAAAATAAAGAAACATTTCAATATCATAATGGGTGTACATAAATATTTATGGACGGGGTGAATGAGTGGGAATGATGGTGTCACATTAAATGGGAATAAAAAATAATAAAATTGGTTGTTTTTTAATACATTAAAACATGGATAATCGGAAATAAAATAGACTTAATATAAGGAAATTAATTTAATTAAAAAGAAGATGAGATAGTCCCCTACCATGGGAAGGTTCTTATATAATCATGGGAGGGACCCATAATGTGACTGGGAATTCATATAAAGGGTTTTTTAGAGGTATAGGGGGATTATGATAATGATCCATGTTTTTATGTAAAAAGGATTGGGGCGATTGGTGGTTATTTTTAGAAAATGAAGATGAATTTTTACATTAATTTTGAAACATAGTTTAGGAATATATATGATAAAATAATCAAACCTCAAAAAAATTAATTTATTTTAAAAATTGTTTCATACATCGAGTAGTGGGTTTCAATATTTTATAATTATATAT
Source organism: Viscum album (assembly GCA_963277665.1). NCBI lineage: Eukaryota > Viridiplantae > Streptophyta > Magnoliopsida > Santalales > Viscaceae > Viscum > Viscum album. The sequence goes on from OY728133.1 coordinate 971,671,801, forward strand.
CCTTAAATAATTGTAATAGTACTATTTTAGAAGTGTAAATGATTCATATTCATAAATAATGGATTTTCAAACCATAAAATATTATATTGGTTTAGAAATACTCAGCAAAGGATAATTAAATTAATAATAAAACTACTATAACCCAATATTTTAATTGGTAAATTTATATTTGATTTATATGAATCTTATAGAATTTATCATATCACATTTCGGTCATTACGGTGACAAAATACATATCATATATTTATATCATATTAATCATGTACCCAAAAAACCTCATATAATATTTTTAGAAATTTCAACATTGTCTTATATTGATGTAATTAGTTAATAAATAATATCAAAATTATCAAAAATAATATTATAAATATGATATTTTGATGATTAAATTTAAATCCCATTTTAAATGAAAATGATAGTTTTTACGAAATTAACCAATTTCAGGTCCTTATAAAAAATTCATTTCACATCATTAAATTATATGATAATTTATATTTATCAAATTATTGGGTAATAAGAATATATTTTTAAATTAATGTTAATTTCAAAAATTCTGAGATTTTAAAATTAGTTTCTTAATTTTAACTATATAATTCCAAAAAAAATATTCATTTCTTCATACCAAAATATATTTTTTATCAAACACACTAGATAATAATTTATAATGTAATTAGAAAATGGATTAACATAGTAAATATAATATTGAAAATAAAATTTAAAATTTAAAATTTCAATGGACTTGTTACATAACCTTTTATTACAGCATCACATGCCCTAAGGGTACGATGTGTGAGGGTGTTTCTTCCTTGTAAAGGTTCGATGAACATGGTTTGTCTCATGATCTCTTCATTATTTATTTTATCAAATAAATAGATTCACTTAGTATTTAGTTATGGAATATAAATGTGGGCTTAGTCCTCAGAAAATCATATTGATTCCACGTACCTATGAATTTCCAATAAATGGGTTTCATATGGTACAATCCAACTAGTTTAGGAAATCCCTTCTTCTCCCTATCTCAATTACACTTTCTCAAACCCCTTAATATGATATAATCCTAATGATCATTTTACTGCATCTATATTATCATCGGTTTAGATTCATAATGCTCTTATAAATATAACATGAAATATTTTATAATGGTTTAAAACAACCACATTTGAATATTTATTTTCCTCAACTACATGGAATACACTCAACCAAAAAAGAATTTATTTTATAAAAGTTTCGGTCATTACAGATATCGAGAAGATAGTCCTTATATTATATACAGTTAAAAAAAACTCACCCTCTAGAATTAAGATAAAACAGATGAATGAATGAGGAATAGGGATAACAAAACCCCCTATTTAGACATCCCTTTAGTTTATCTCTAAAATAGATCACGAACAAGAAAATTAGATGAATGGGGCACATGAACACCCAATATCACAAATCATTTCGTAAAATAGAATAGTTATAACATAGAATCTAAAAAATTCAAAAGAATTGAATGAAATAGAATGTTATCTATTAATATGTGAATACCACTCCAAAGTTCCATTCTCTAATATATCGATCCACTACTACACATGAACCAAGGGAAGTACACACTAGTGAAACACCTTCTCCTAATAGACCAAGATCCCCAGAAGATCCTTTCTAATGGGCAAATTATCTTCAATATCCATCTCACCCTGGTATATAACATGTAATTCATCATGAATATATCTATGAATCATTAACACCAAAAAGATTATATGGATCTAGTTCATCATAGAGGTAAGTGATAAATGATAAAAATAAATATCTAATAGACACCAAGACATCAAAAGGTCTATCAAATATGGTAGAGATCATAATCCCATTACTAAATATTCACATCCCTCAATAAGGAGATACCTTCCATAATACATGATAACCAAAATAGAATTCTATAGGAATCATTATCTGATCCTTATAGATCTTATCACAATCATGTGCTTCCATCATTAACTTTTATATCAATTAAACATTCTCACTCATGTTATATCCTAAATACGGCCTAAAAATCAATGATTGCACACACTTAGTACAACAAAATAAATATATGATTTTTCATTCAACCAACACTTTAAATGGATCCATGAAAATATGTGTGTGATAACTGTTATTATATTATAACTTCACCTAGGGTTGATGCCTCACCAATGAACCTCCAAATTATATAATTCGGACGTGAAACATTACCCATAGAGCATGGATAATTTAATTTTGAGTATCCATCAGGGGATAAGGGTGGTTGTTAAGGAATAACTAATATTAAATGTTATTCATGAGAGATCTTTAAGAACATGATGTAAAACAGGTATCATGATAATAGATTATAGTCTTCATAATTTCATGAACCCTCACTCCCCCCCTTAGAATCATCCAAAAATAAAATAAATTGTGATAGAATATTTAATTTACAATAATTCAACTATATATATCAACAATTCTATTTTCAACTATATATCATCACATCTAGCCATTGATCAAGGTAAAGTATTGAATAATTCCATCAAGATTCACTCCAATTTCCACTATAAATCATCTATTTGTTGAAGAAACCCGCCTAGATCACAGTGAATTGCCTCCACCACCATGAAAACTAAACTTCAAGTGAAAAAAATAAACAACCATACCCTTCATAGGAGACCAAAAAATTGAACACTCAAGATATGATACATCTTATCCACATTATTTATCCCCACCAATCGAGAATTGTAGACTCAAGGATAACCAAAGCATCAGTCATTGAATAAATGAAATCCTCCCCCAAAATGACACCAGAAATTCATCATTTAATGAGTATGAATTAAGGGAATATTCCCAATAAACTCAATATATAGAGACATCCTTATCATAAACCACCAGTTGGGACTCCTATACCCACCACAAAAAATATAACTACATAATTATCAAATAAAGACACCCTATAATATCAACATCTTCCATATCATGGATCATTATACAAAACGCCTACACCACTTCTTAAACATCACCATTCTCAAGCATGAAACCCCACATGACATCCTAATGAAATCATAGTCCACAAAATTCTTTTTACCCAATTTATATAATATGTTAAATTTAAAATACTATAATATTTCCATCCATTCCCATTTCTGAAAATTCATTTTTCAATAGAAGAAAACATACCTAAAGCTTTTGTGATATATGAAGAGTAGAAACTGGCCAGCAATCAGGTAATTCATCCAAATTTTAATTGTTTGAACAAAAAAAATAATCATAATATAATGAGTATAAGAGTTATATTTATGAGGCCGTCACATTCAAGTCCCATAAGAGACAACCACCCTATTCTATATTAGAACACAACCAATGCATATATTTTATTATAAAAAATCTATAACGTAACACTAGCCTATAGTAAATGAAAAACAGAAAAATGGACTGATTCTCCTTCTAATAGTCAAAAATATTCTAGCACTCAAATGTCTACAGGTAAATCCATTCCATTCGAGTAAATTATTATTTAGGGGTATTGATATGATATAACTAGGGTATTAAACTCCTATAATACATTTCAATACTAAGGAAAAATTATATATCTACAAACTTATTTGCGGACAACCAAGAAAACACATCCACAATCCTTGATGGATCCATGGATACTCCACCCAAAAAAAATAGCACGTACTAATAAATATATATTGAGGGATAATAATTAAAAATTTCATAGCATTATGAATAGATATTGAAGATATGCAACTACTAAAAGATCACAAAGGTTCATTTCATACTCAATTTTAGAAATTTAATATAAAAGGATGTAATTGATAATCACCACCATAAAATAATATAAATCATCCTGGAAGAATGAATTTATCGGTCCCATGATATTTGGTGGTGGTTCGATAAAAAAATTAACATACAATGAAACCAAAATTTCAATAACAACATTAGAAATAAATCATCTGACTATCCTAAACATTCACCAAATTATGACCATTCTATAACCGAAAATCAATCTTCAAGAACTAGTTATCTTTGATCAATGGATTGAATAGATCATCAATCCAAGGAGGATGAAAGAGGTTCTCTACTATAACATAGTTAAATTGATGATAATTGATACACGAATTCATACTTTTATTTTACTTTATTTTAAATAGAACTGGAGCACCACAATGAAAAACAATGCGATTATTGAATCCTCACTGAAAACGATCATCAACATGAGTTTGAAAATACCATAACATAGAAAATGTTATCCAATATGTGGAAATCAATATCTTTGTGAAAACCAGATGAAAATATTTCCAAAAGTCAATCACTTATTGTAACACCCCAAGCATCCATGATATGTTTACCTTAGAATAATGCAATAGCTTGAATTATATGCAACATCATGATTCTAACACAACACCACCAATGTAACTAGCCGTTAAGAATTATAATTCCATATTTTAAATATTTTAAAAATTTAACCGTTAAAAATGGACTTCATTTTTTGATTCGGAATATTGAAATTAGCTTAGGGTTAACTTTTGGTATTTTTTTGAAAACATTCAATTTTTTAGGATTAGTGGAAAAACACTGCATTATTGGTTAAAACCGATTTTTTATTTAAATAAATAGTATTTTATTATTTATTTATTTTTTGTCAAGATAGTTACATAATACATATATATGTTCAATGTAATTCATTTGAGTCATTTTATAATATGTTTAGATGTATAAAATTTTATTGAACTATTTACAGTCTTTTACCCACCTCGTAGGAGAATTTGCAAATTTGTATAAAAGATAATTTTACCACTTCTGTGAGTTGAATTTAAAAAATAAAAGAGTCACAGTTGATATCAATAAATAAAATGTCATTTAACAAAAATAAAATATTTTTTGGTGAATAATAACTTTTTAATTTTATTTACCACGGTTAAAAGTTAATAGTGTAATTAAGCGTAAAAATGATTTCACAATTACCCTAAAACATGTATTAATTCTATTGGATAAGTATAATAAACCCAAAAACTACCTTAGGAATAAAATATGATTCACTTTGGTCCACTATGAATAGATTAATACATTTATTATTCTTTTATTTAAAGAAGAGTTAAAAGAGTTAAATTCAATGTTAATAACTAAAACATTTTTAATATAGGGTTATACATAATATAAATTAGAATATAAATTTTCATTAAAAAGATAAAAATATTTCCTTAATTATGATATTTTATTTATAATTTTTATACATTTAATAATTTAATTTATTTATGACACAATGATGACGCAGTAATTACATTAATAATTAAATATTAAAATAATTGATATTATAAATTTCTATATAAATGTAATTTTAGACTTTTGATGAACTCTACTAATTTTATAGGTTAATATGACGTGTTAAGATTGTACAAATGAATTTATTTCGAAGTAATAAAGTAGTTACGACTTTAAAAAAAATTATTTATTAAATAATGTCAAACTTTACATAATTGAGTTTTTAAAACAAATACTATATTATTGGTTGATATAATATTCCTAAAAACAAAAATATCGGAAAAAGGGCCTCAATAATATTATATATGTCATTAATGAACCTATTGTGGGTCTCTTAAAGTTTATAGTATGTTTATTAACTATATAATATAAAAATATTACGAGACATGGTAAATTTCAAAATATTTAAATAAGAGTTAAATCTAAAAGATAAGGTTAATATAGTGACCCAAACCTATCTAAAACCTATTGGTTGAGATTTTTTCGACCCATCGCCACCTTAGACTTTAAATAAGTTATTTTTGAGATATTATAAACCAAAAATTCTTTTATTATAAAATAATAATTCATGCTTTTCCTAAAGTGACCCTTACCACTCTTATAAAAGAGAACCTCCCCTTCTTTCAAATTCACACATTCAATCTCATTTTTCTCAGCCAACCCTGCCATAATATCCTCCTAAATGTCCTCCCTTTATCTTAAAAGCCATAATTAATTCAAAAGACAACCTAAATAGCTATTTTGATAAAATCAAAAGGAAGAACCCGAAAAAGATGTAATATTTAATCACCTCTTTCATTTTATTTTCTTATTCCACTTCTTCTTTCTTCATTGTTTCCATTATGAAATAAAAACTCCAGTATCTTCTATTTACCATGATGTTTTTATAAATGTGGTACAACCATATTCATTATTCTATCAATCCTATAAATGTCAAAGTCACCACAAGTACATACGTACGGATTGCCGTCATCACGTCGTGGTGTAGTTTGTTATTAAAACACTTCATCATTTGGATGTGAATAATAATGTGTATAAATGATTCAAATTATAAATATAGAATGATAATGATTATTATTATGATATATAATCCAATTAAATAGGATTTTAATATCAATAAAATGATATTGTTGCTCGTGCATACGTACGGATTACCGTCTCCACGAACGTGATGAGATTCATTCCCCATTGTAATCATTCAAGAATAATTTTTATTTTCTGATGAAAAATAATGTTTGTGAACATAATATCATTCGTTATATGAATAAAATACATCATATCCATAAAAACATGTCTTACACAACCAAGCATATAAAGGAAAACGAAACAGTTAACACCTGAAACGATGATACTACTGAAATATCATTAGGAAAGCAATATTAGAAGATCATATATGATATCATATTAATGTATATGGTTCTTGTATAAATTAATAACAATTATTTTACCATTATACCGTTGGTTATCCTACCTTAGACCAAGTAAAAGTACATGGTAAGGGTTAATTTCACAATCTCTTTAATATCCGAAGTTATTTTTACGTAAGTATCTACTGGGACCTCTTTATCATCCACATCCATGTATCTAAAAAATGTATTCCAAACCATTTATACTATTCACTATACTATGGGTTAATATCATTTATACCATTTTTTTAATTTTTACAAAATGGTATGAAAGGAATATTTCCATCATTTTCCAAACAAGTGACCTTTTGACCTTTTCGACAGAATTAAGGTAAGAATGTTTTTTTAACTTACACAGCGGGTGTGGATATATTCCTCCATTATAACATCATCTAATATTCACATAAAATATAATAATAATATTATCAAAATAAATGTTTTATTTTATATTTATATGACATTTAGATGATTTCAAAATAAGAAATATATATTTCTCAAAAAAAGATTTGATTTCATCTATGTCAACATCCTTTCATGGATTTTAAGCTTGTTTGAAGTTGATATATTATGATACAAAAATTAAATATTTTATTGAAGGTTTTGTGATTTTTTTGACTGTGGATATGTTCTTATTATACCATTCATGGTTTATGGATAAATTATTACCATTTCGTATGGTAGTTTTTATATGAATATTTATGTTATATTTAAACCTTTTCATATAAAGAATGAATTGGACTTAGTAAGTGACAGCTGAATCCTACTATAGCTCCTCTATGAATCAGAAGGTCTTATGAGACAAACTAGTGTCTTGGAAGCCGGACATGACAAAATCATATTTTTAGTCTTGGTACAAGGTCGTGAATATGTGGTTATGGAGTCTGGAATTTTCCATTCCATCATAATGAAAGTGGCTATTGATATTACATGTGATTATTAGACTAATATAATATCCATGTGTATAAGTAAATGGAATTATTTGATTTTATCTTTTACATATTATGATGTTGTTCAAGTTTAAAATGATTTTTTTGTCTTACATTGCTTAAAATGTTTACGCTCATTTATGAAAGTTTCGGCTATATTGTTTTCCTTAATGAGCATCTGAGCTCACCCCTTTTTATGTTTTATTTTTCCTTGGATGCGAAGAAGTATATTATGACTAACCTAGAGGGATAGTATAAGAGATATGATTGTGGCCTATGGAGACTATGTTGTTTTAGTTTTTCATTTTTTAATGCAATTTAAAACTTATGAATGTATCTAGTATATCCAAAGCTTTAGAGACTTGATCTTTTTTGATCTTGCTAATGTTATGTAAAAATTCATCGACTCTGGGAAACTAGGGTTGGGGGGGTTATAGTTGGTATCATAGGAAGTTTAGTACAAACCATGGAAGCAAGATTTAATAAAACACTCATTAGATAACATTACCCAAATATAGACATTAAGGATTAGTATAGAATAACTTCCTAAAATTTTGGTATTGTAGAGATTTTGAGAGTTTTCTAAGAAATAAATCCATGTCTGGATATGATCATGTAGAAGAAGCTATGGCACAGATGTATGTAGGGGTTAAACCCGAATACACTGCTTTGAGCTAGACTCGAATGGAAACTAGTGCACGACAATGGGCCTTGATGCACTCTTAGTTACGACACTCCCATGGGATATGCTTAGGATAATTCCCATTTTCTCTACAAACCATTAGGAAGGGTTTATGAGTATATACTTCCGCAATGAAAACATTTTTATTATTATGGACTATATCGATAAACTTTTCAATTTATGTTATTTGGTTTACATGTATGGAATTATTTATTGTTATTCATAAACTAATCTAGTGTATGACATTGTTTAGAAATGGCGTATAGTGGAAGGAATGGAAAGAGTATCAATGCATGTAGTCCATGTAGAGATTTCCCTCCGACTCAAGATAATTATAGTGGAGCTGGTTAAGCTATTGGTGCTGATCAGCATATCACCATACGAGGAAAACGCACTCAGGTTATGAATAATAACCTTACCCATATAGATCACCATAATCTACAACAAGGAGGGTCAATGTAAGACCGCTTCATGAGGCAACAACCACCAACATTAAATGGGAGTAAAAATACATTAGTAGCAGATCAATGGATAAATTTCTTAGAAAAAATATTTCACGCTTGGGGAGTAGTGAAAGGTAAAAAGTTTTCATAGTAGTTTATCACCACACAAGAGATGCAGATCAATGGTTGTCATTGATTCAAAATAAAAAAGAAGATGATGAAGTATCAAAACTGGAATGAAGGGTGTTTAAATTTCTTTTCTTAGATAAATACTTTCTTTGTGACCATTGAACAGATATGGAAAGAAAAGATCTTGAGTCTCAGGGAAAAACTGGATGAGAATGTCTCAAATTATAAGGTTAAATTTTAAGGTTTGTAAGGCATACTGCATATTATATACATACCCCAAGAAATATGATTGATAGGTTATTGGATGGGTTAAAACCATTTCTTCATCGAGAATTAGTCTCACAATCCTTATCATCATACGAAGATATTGTCTCATGTGCTATCAGGACAGAAAAATAATTCTCTAGGTCTTACGACAATAATGCAACGCAAGAGATGAAGAGATGTTGTACACTCTGGAAATGGAAATAAGGGGATGAAGGGAAAATTTGAATATCTAACCTATAGTAAATGTGTGAAGAAGCACCCTAGTACATGCCTGAAGGAAGTTTTGTTCTCTTACAAGTGTGGTGAAAAAGGCCACCATGCTTTGGATTTTATGGGGAATAAAGAGGATATCAATTTTGAATGATAAAATTGAAGAGAATGGGGGAATTATGAAAATGAATGTCTTAACCACCAAGGAAACATACCTCAGAAAATGACAAGGGATCTATGCCAGGCTTAGGCAATCACTACTGTTGAGGTTGAAGCTCTAAAAGATGCGGTGGTAGGTAATTTAATGGTTTCCTCAAGTTTAGAAAAAGCTTTATTTAATACCGGACCATCGAATTGTTTCATATCATTGTAGTTTGCAATGAAAATTAGATATTTTCAATTTTACTTAACAAGGGAGTTGTCATTAAAAACACCTAAGGAAAGTATCATTGCAACATGTATTGTGAATCTATTCCCATTACGGCATATAAATGTTCATTATCTGCTGATCTCATAGTCATGTCCATGATTTAATGTGAAATAATCCTCTTTATGGATTGGATTATGGACCATGATGCCAAAATTTAATGTATGAAGACGGAGGTTACAATTTTCGATGATGATAAGTATTACCTTATCATTAGAGTAGAAGCATCTCCATCTGATTCTTATCTAGATCCACCCCCAGTAGCTCTACTAAATTCAATTATTGGAGAGGATGTGAATGAAATAATTATGGGAGAGGAATAGAATATTCGAATAGAGGACGTACCTATTGTGCACAAATATGTTGTTGTGTTTCTATGGGTTTTACCTGGACATCCTCCAGAATGAGAAATTGAGTTTTCCATTTTTTTTAATTCTTGGTTCAATTCCCTTATTGAAAACCCCTTATAAGATGGAAATTGTGGAATTAGTGGATATAAATAAACAACCATATCAATTGAGTAATTAGGTATTTATTCGCACAAGTTTTTCTCTATGGGGAACCCCTATCATTTTTGTTATGAAGAAAGATGGATCTATGAGATTTTGCAATGACTACAAGGATATCAATGCTATAACAATATAGAAAATTTATCCCCTACATCTCATTGATGATTTATTTGACCAAATTCATTGAGATCAATAGTTTTCAAATATTTGACTTTGATCTAGATATCATCGGTCGTGTGTGAAGAAAGAAGACATTCTGAAATCAACATTTCTAACCAGGTACTGGCATGATGAGTTTACAGTAATGTCTTTTGGGCTGAATAATGCACCCTTTATTTTCATGGAACTAATGAAAACAGTTTTCAAGGAATATATTGATGAATTTTTAGTGGTAACTATTGATGATATCCTGGTATACTCTAAAAGCATTGAATATCATGAAAATAACTTGTGCACCATCTTGAAAACACTCAGAATAAACGAATTATACGGGATGTTCTGAAACTATGAATTATGACTTCAAGAGATTTTATTTCTAGGCCATATTGCATCTAATGTTGGAATATCTGTTAACCTATCAAAGAAAAAGGAAATCCATGAATGGACAACACTGATGAGTATATCGTTGGTACACAATTTTATTGGTTTAGAAAGTTATTATCAATGCTTCGTCTAGAATTTTGCCCGGTTGGCTAACCACTAAACAAGCTCACTCGTATAGGGGTTAAATTTGTTAGGACAAAAGACTGTAATGAATTTTTTGAAGAATTGAAGAGAATATTAGTCAATGATCCTATCGTGACTCAACCATCAGAGAACGATGGGTTTGTTATTTATAGTGATACCTCAATGAATGTATATGGTTGTGTCCTTATACAGAATAATAGAGTCATTATAACGACCCATACTTTCCATACATTGTTAATACTTCAAAATTGAAGTACACTTATTACAACATATGACAAAACCACAAAGGACCGTATAGGTATAGTCTCTTTAGAAACTGGGAAACATAAACAACTGGTTCATAAATCTTCTACAGTGTCTCCCATTTATTTCATCATATCTAGGGTCCCTTTTAGCATATTCTACTTAATATCCATCTTCCTGACCTGGGGAAAAGAAAACATACAAAAAGGGTGAGCTCAAATGCTCAGCAAGGGCAAATAAAGGAAATAAAAATCATATAATATCTTTTTGAAAATCATATCCTGCAAAAGAGATCATAATATCATAACATGGAATAAATCATAGAAGTGAAAATGAGATCCCCATAATCATAACATAAAACTTGAAACTTTGTGGCATGCACACATAATCATGGAAAATCATTTCTTGTTAGTCATGACTCATTGCCAAGACTATCTTAGCGGACAAAGTCCATTTCTGAACCGAGTTCACTCCTCGTTTCAGTCCTGAATCACTGAACCGAAATAACCTTCCGTTCCAGCCATGTCTATCTCATGAGATATAAATCTTTACCCAATGCATTGGAGGGAGATATAGGTCCCACCCATCTTATAATGAATCCTTTCTTATGTGTGCCACATAATCATAAACCATACATCATAGCGTAACCCATGTAATAAAAATGGGATTCTTAAACAACATGACATCATAAAACAATTCATATAAGATAAAGGAATTCATAAAAATATTTCCATCACAACATAATAAAATCCATGTAATAATAGGGATAAAAATAGAACCCTTTTATTATCTTAGATGGAAAATAATTTCGATAAAATACTTGAACTTCATTCTTGAGGAAAATATCCTTTCTACTTCAAAAACACTTTTACTTTCTTAACATGTCATACAATTATAAAATAAAGAAGATGATTAAAAATAAACTTGAAAACTTATAAAGGAAGATTCTGGGAAATAATGTTTTAAATATCCATTCATGCCGTATAAGTTAAAAAAACATTCTTCGTACTTTTGTCGGAAAAGTCAAAAAGTACCTCGTACGAAAAACGACAAAAGATTCCTTTCATACATATTAATAAAAACTCACCGAAGGGTAAAAATGGATTTAAACAGTTGTAGGTGGATGGAAATAATATTAAATATTGATGAAACATGGATGTGGATGATAAAATACACCCCAGTAAATACATACGTATAAACAATCTCGGATAAAAATGAGATTGTGATATTTCCCTTACCTTAGGTCCGATTTGCTTTGTATGTGTCCGAAGCTCCTGTATAATGGTTTAAATAATGTTATTGACTTATTCTAGAATCATACATATTGATATGATATCATATATGGTCATATTCTTAGCTTCTTGTTAGTAATATTTCATTGTTACTTGTTACTCGGGTCTTTATTGCCTTTTGTTCTTATGCGTGTTTTGCCGAATAAATTCTTATTCTTATTTTAAGGTTATAGATACCTTATATCCAGAATGGTATTATTGTAACATATATCATATTTATTCATTCAATTCATTTATATAATTACTATGTAATGATGATCATCTAGAACGAGTCGCATCACATCGTGGAGACGGTATTCCGTACGTACGCACGAGTGATGATATCGTTCCTATGATCATGGAATTGTATTGGAGTATATGTATATTATTTCAGTATAAATATTACTTTATAATAATCATAAATATTTACTCATTACACCATTATACCCATCCTTGTAAGGTGATGGTGGAAAATAGATTACACCACGGCGTGGAGACGGTATTCCGTACGTACGCACGCGCGGTGATTTCATTTTTCCGTAGGATGGATAGAAGGTGAATTAGGGTTGTTTCATATTTATAATAACATATCAGTATGTAAGTAATACCGATGTTATTACTTTATAATGAAACAACTAAAGAAGAAGAAGTTGAAGAAGAAAGAAATTGAAAAGATCGGTAATGGATATTACCTCTTCTTTGGAACGCTTCTTTGAATCCTCCACTAAGGGAACTAAGATAGGTCTTTGAAGAAGACCAGGACCTCTAGGATTATTCTAGGGAAGTGGAGAGGAGAAAATGGCAGGGGTTGGCCGAGCATGAGTGCTCAAATTGGTGTTAGGAGGAGGGGGAGGAGGTGCCCTTTTATAAAGGAGGAGAGGGGCACCTTAGGAATATCTCAAAATATTATTTTATATTAAATTCAATATCGGTTTATAATGGTTCCAAAGGGTCTTATTTCGAAGCTAAAGTGGGGATGGGTCGAAATCCTATCAACCAATAGGATATAGACAAGTTTAGGTTATTATTTTAACCTTATCAATTAGATTTAACTCTAAGTTAAATAATTTAACTTTTACCATGTCTTTTTGTTTTCTTACACTATATGGTTAATACACTTACTATAACATGCCAAAAGAACACCAAATTGTTTATTATTAATATATATATCCTTATCTAAGTCATTTGGCCGAACCTTAGATTTTTAGGAATAAAATAACAATTAATAATATAATATTTGATTTAAAAACTATTTTGTGTCAATTTTGACACTATTTGATATATGATTTTTGTGAAAGTCATAACAGAATTATATGTTCGAACCAAGTTTCTTAAATCAACACTAATATATCATAGTAACCTAGAAAATTAGTGGAATTCATAAAAAGTCTCAAATTACATTTATTTTGGTGTTTATAACATCAATTATGTCAATATTTTATTAATAAGATAATTACTGCATCATCATTTTGTCATAAATAAAATAAATTATTTAATGTCTAAAAATTATAAATAAAATACCATCATGTAGGAAATATTTTTAGCTTTCTAATGAATAATTATAGTAGAATTTATCTTATTTATAACCCCATATTAAAAATGATTGACTTATTAAACTTTGATTTTAACTATTTTAACCCTTCTTTAAATAAATTAATAATAAATGTCCTAATCTAATCCAAGTGGACCTAAATAGTCATATTTTATTCCTAAGTTTGTTTTTGGTCGAATTACACTTGTCCAATAGAATTATGACATGTGTTAGGGTAATAATAATATCATTTTTACCCTTAATTACCCTATTTACTTTTAACCGTGTTAAAAAAAAGTAAAAAGTTACTATTCACCAAAAAATTATTTTCATCTCATTGAACCATATTTTAGTCCTTGATATTAACCGTGTCTCTCGGATTTTCGAAATTTCATTCACAGAAGCGGTAAAATTAAGTTTTATGCAAAATTCAGTTTTTAACCTACCACTTAGTGGTTTTACTATTCATAAAAAATTGAATGTTTTCAGAAAAATACCAAAATTTCACCCTAGGCTAATTTCGGTATTCCGAATCCAAAAATGAAGTCCATTTTGAAAGATAAAATTTATAAAATTTCAAAAAGTGGTTATTACTATTCATAACGGCTAGTTTTAATAATATTTTAATAGCATATCGTTGTTTAGTGAAACTCAGTATTGCGTACGACGCAAGCTATCGAGGAAGGTCGCGGTTGCGTGTAAAGTAAGCCAAGCTAGTATGTAGTGAAATATTCCTTTGATGATATATATAAAAACAAAATATTACTCATAAAAATCTCGGGTGTTACATTCTACCCCCCTTAAAAATAATTTCGCCCTCGAAATTCGTCACTTTGTAACAAACAGATGAGGATACTTCTCCCTCATCATATCCTCAAGCTCCCATGTAGCTTCTTCTAATTGGTGGTTCCTCCATAAAACTTTCACCAATCGAGTGGTCTTGTTTTGTAGGACTTTTTCGCTACGATCCAGAATCTATATCGGTTGTTCTTCATAAGAAAGATCTTGCTCCAGCGGTACAACTTCTGAGTTGAGTACATGTGAAGGATCAGGTATGTACTTTCTCAGGAGAGATACATGGAACACATCATGAACTTGAGAGAGATTCGGTGGAAGTGCCAATCGGTAAGCTACCTTTCCAACACAATCCAGTATTTCGAAAGGACCGATATATCTAGGGCTCAACTTCCCCTTCTTTCCAAATCTCATAACCCTCTTCCAGGGAGATATTCGTAAAAACACTTTATCACCCACTTCAAACTCTAGGTCTTTTCTTCGGTTGTCGGCATAACTTTTCTGTCGACTCTGAGCTGCTCTTATGTGTTGTTGAATAGTTCTGACATTTTCTGCCATTTCATCAACAAGATCAGGTCCTAATAGCTTTCTTTCCCCAACTTCATCCCAGCAAGTTGGAGTCCTGCATTTCTTTCAATAGAGAGCTTCATAAGGAGCCATCTGAATACTGGAGTGAAAGCTATTATTATAAGAAAATTCCACCAAAGGTAGGTGTTGATCCCAACCTCCTTTGAAATCCATAGAGCAAGCTCTCAACATATCTTCTAGGGTTTGAATTGTTCTCTCAGACTGACCGTCTGTCTGGGGATGATAAGCAGTGCTGAAACTCAACTCTGTATCCAGAGTATGCTGAAGACTTCGCCAGAACTTCGAGGTAAATCTCGGATCCCGATCAGATATAATAGAAAGTGGTACTCCATGCAATCTTACCACTTCCTTTACATATATCCTGGCAAGCTGATCTAGTGAGAAATCCTCTCTAATAGCAATGAAGTGTGCAGACTTTGTAAGACGATCAACTATGACCCAAATAGCATTATTGCCTTTGGATGTTTTAGGACGTCCTGTGACAAAGTCCATAGTGATGTTTTCCCATTTCCATTCGGGTATGGGTAATGGTTGTAACATCCCCTTAGACTTTTGTCTCTCAGCTGTAACTTGTTGACAAACCAAGCATCGAGAGACATATTCAGCAACATCTCTTTTCATGACATCCCACCAGAAGTACTCTTTCAGGTCCCTATACATCTTCGTGCTTCCAAGATGAATAGAGAATGAAGAACTATGAGCCTCATCCAGCAGATCCTTCTTTAATTCGGGGATGGGAGGAACACAAACCTGATTCCTGAACTTTATTATCCCATCACAATCAAGGTTGAATTAAGGAACATTTCTCACCTTCTTTTGTAACTCGACATCTTCTTTCTGTGCCTCTTTAATCTTCACATGTATAGATGGTTGAACATTCATTTGAGAAAGATAATATTTTTCCCCTTCCATTATAATTCCAAGATCCATCCTTTGTAAATCCATAAATATTGGATCTTTTGTGATCTTCATCATGGATAAACTAGCATGGTCTTGTCGACTTAATGCATCTGCCACCTTGTTTGCTTTCCCAGGGTTGTAATGGATTGAGCAGTCATAATCCTTAATCAGCTCCAACCATCTTCTTTGATGCATATTCAGCTCCTTTTGTGTGAAAATATACTTTAAACTTTTATGATCAGTATAAATATCACACCTTTCACCATAAAGGTAATGCCTCCAAATCTTTAATGCAAAGATTACCGCAGCCAACTCCAAATCATGTGTTGGGTAATTTTGCTCATGGATTTTCACCTGTCGTGAGGCATAAGCTATCACCATATCATTTTGCATAAGAATACACCCCAATACCTTCTTGGATGCATCACTATAGATCACAAACCTTTCTCCACTACAAGGCAGTGTGAGCACAGGTGCACTGGATAACGTTCTTTTCAACTCCTTGAAATTCTCTTCACATTCCTCTGTCCAAAGAAACTTAACTCCTTTCCGAGTCAACTCGGTGAGTGTATTAAATAATCGTGAAAAATCCATTACAAAACTTCGATAATATCCAGCCAAACCAAGAAAACTTCGGATCTCAGTTACTGTTGTTGGTCTCGACCATCTTTCGATAACCTCTGTTTTTGCTGGATCCACAGATATCCCCTCTTTTGAGATTATGTGACCCAAAAATGCAACTTTTTGAATCCAAAATTCACACTTGGTAAATTTGGCATAAAGCTTCTCCTTTCTCAGGGTCTTCAATATAATTCTCAAGTGATCTTCATGCTCTTCCTTGCTCTTTGAATAGACAAGAATATCGTCTATAAAGACTACCACAAATTGATCAAGATAGTCTCTAAAGACTCTATTCATTAGATCCATGAAGATAGCAGGGGCATTAGTAAGACCAAATGGCATCACTATAAATTCATAGTGTCCATACCTTGTACGGAAAGCCATCTTTGGTATATCCTCCCTTTTGACCCTTAATTGATGATACCCTGAACGAAGATCAATCTTGGAAAAGTATTGAGCTTCGCATAGTTGGTCAAATAAGTCATCAATGCGTGGGAGAGGATATTTGTTCTTGATAGTGGTCTTGTTATGTTCTCGATAATCAATGCAGAGTCTCATTGATCCATCTTTCTTCTTAACAAATAGAACAGGTGCTCCCCAAGGTGACGCACTAGGGCGTATGAATCCCTTATCAAGATTATCCTGGAGTTGCTTCTTCAATTCATGCAACTCAATTGGGGCCATTCTATAAGGTGTCTTTGAAATAGGCAAAGCACCCGGTACGAGTTCTATTGAAAACTCAACTTCACGATTTGGTGGAAGACCCGATAATTCCTCCGGAAAGACATCATCAAACTCCCGTACGATGGGCATATTCTTAATCACGAGTTTCTCAACAACCATTTGAGATAAATAACCTTCATTTAGTGGAATCAATACCCATAAAATGGAAGAAATTTCCACTGGAAGGTTATGTTCATCCTTGCATTGATAGACGATCATAGATTGATCTGGAATATGAAATGTGACTTCCCTTCTTTGGCAATTGATATGAGCTCCGTATAAAGAAAGCCAATCTATGCCAAGAATCACATCAAATTCCACTATAGGAAGGATCCAAAGATTTGCAGGAAGCACTTTACCACAAACTTCGATCGGAGAAGAATTATAAACTTTTGATGCGATTGATGTGCCAATAGGTGTTGTCATAGCTAACTCAACATCTAATTGTTGAGGTAATACGGTGATACCCGTAGAAAATTCTTCAGAAATAAAAGAGTGGGTGGATCCAGAATTAAATAAAACATTTCCTACTTTAGAGTGGATGGTAAGTGTACCTTTCACCACTTCGTTATCGTACTCCACATCGCTGATAGAAATTGCGTGTGACTTTCCTTTGTCTTTAGCCTTAAGATTTTGTTGACGTCGACCATCATCGTAAACCCTTGGATTTGGGCATTGATTGGCATAATGCCCCATATCCTTGCACTTGAAACATTGAAGTGTAGTAGGTTCATTCTGTGTATCCCTTCCTTTGTTTGCATCATTAGACATCTTCTTCCCATTATCGCGACATTCAAATGCTCGATGACCTTCCTTCACACATTTGAAACATTTACTTGTCCCTTTAAGACAACTCCCTCCATGTTTCTTTCCACACTTTGAGCATAAGGGAAAGGTCATCTTCTTTTCAGTGTGCTCTTTAGATTTTCCTTTGAATTCCATTTTCCTCTTCTTATCAAACCCATATGACTGATGGGTTACTCCAATCTCCATCTCGACTTTGAGAGCACATCGAACGATTTCCTCGTAGCTATTGAAGTCCCTAATGGCTAACGCCCTTCGAAGACTTGGTTTTAAGCCACTAAAAAATCGATCGATCTTACTCTCAGGTTGGATAATAATACCAGAAGCGTACCTTGCAAGTCTTGAAAAATTTTCTTCATAGGTACCAACAGATTCATCATCCCTTTGCTTCAGTTCAAGAAACTCTTTCTCCATCTTTGTTCGGAGAATACGAGGGAAGTACTTATTGAAAAATAAGTTCTTGAACTCGTCCCATTCCATGGACTCAATTTCATCCCTTTGCCTCATATTCTTAATAAGATTCCACCATTGATTAGCATCTCCTTCCAAACGATACACTGCTAGGATGACTTTATCATGTTCAGAACATTGAAGAACTGAAAATTTCTTTTCAGTAGTACTAATCCATTGTTCCGCAACTAATGGATCAGTAGACCCGCTGAAAGAAGGTGGACGATGCCTCATGAAGGATTCAACAGAAAGTTGCTCCTTCCTTTGCTCGTTTGGAAGTCCTGCATGATTCATAGCTTGAGAAAGTTGTGTGAGCATGGCTACAAGATTTTGCATTCCAGCTCCCATATCATTTGGATGCTCAGGGGGACAATCATTGCATTGCCCATCGCATTCCGCATTAACACGGTTCCTTCGGGTTCCAGCCATTGACTAAAACCAAGAAGAATAGTGTGAGAAACACTAATTATAATAGGAAAACCACATAATTCAAGAATAAAATTTCACACTTAAGGTCTTATCCTGGGTTATTCATGGATATTTGTAAAACACTAATATTGTGCTCTATGCTTAGACTTATCCTTAGGGTTCTTACTAAGGCTTTCACATCCTAGTTTCCAAAGGTTGACTATACCTTTCCTCTGATACCAACTATAACGACCCATACTTTACATACATTGTTAATGCTTCAAAATTGATGTACACTTATTACAACATATGGCAAAACCACAAAGGACCGTATAGGTATAGTTTCTTTAGAAACTGAGAAACATAAACAACTGGTTCATAAATCTTCTACAGTGTCTCCCATTTATTTCATCATATCTAGGGTCCCTTTTAGCATATTCTACTTAATATCCATCTTCCTGACCTGGGGAAAAGAAAACATACAAAAAGGGTGAGCTCAAATGCTCAGCAAGGGAAAATAAAGGAAATAAAAATCATATCATATCTTTTTGAAAATCATATCCTGCAAAAGAGATCATAATATCTTAACATGGAATAAATCAAAGAAGTGAAAATGAGATCCCCAAATCATAACATAAAACTTGAAACTTTGTGGCATGCACACATAATCCTGGAAAATCATTTCTTGTTAGTCATGACTCATTGCCAAGACTATCTTAGCGGACAAAGTCCATTTCTGAACCGAGTTCACTCCTCGTTTCAGTCCTGAATCACTAAACCGAAATAACCTTTCATTCCAGCCATGTCTATCTCACGAGATATAAATATTTACCCAATGCATTGGAGGGAGATATAGGTCCCACCCATCTTATAATGAATCCTTTCGTATGTGTGCCACATAGTCATAAACCATACATCATAGCGTAACCCATGTAATAAAAATGGGATTCTTAAATAACATGACATCATAAAACAATTCATATAATATAAAGGAATTCATAAAAATATTTCCATCACAACATAATCAAATCCATGTAATAATAGGGATAAAAACATAACCCTTTTATTATCTTAGATGGAAAATAATTTCGATAAAATACTTGAACTTCATTCTTGAAGAAAATATCCTTTCTACTTCAAAAACACTTTTCCTTTCTTAACATGTCATACAATTATAAAATAAAGAAGTTGATTAAAAATAAACTTGAAAACCTATAAAGGAAGATTCTTGTAAATAATGTTTTAAAAATCCATTCATGCCGTATAAGTTAAAAAAAACATTCTTCGTACTTTTGTCGGAAAAGTCAAAAAGTACCTCGTACGAAAAACGACAAAAGATTCCTTTCATACATATTACTAAAAACTCACCGAAGGGTAAAAATGGATTTAAAAAATTGTAGGTGGATGGAACTAATATTACATATTGATGAAACATGGATGTGGATGATAAAATACACCCCAGTAAATACTTACGAATAAACAATCTCGGATAAAAATGAGATTGTGATATTTCCCTTACCTTAGGTCCGATTTGATTTGTATGTGTCCGAAGCTCCTGTATAATGGTTTAAATAATGTTATTGACTTATTCCAGAATCATACATATTGATATGATATCATATATGGTCATATTCTTAGCTTCTTGTTAGTAATATTTCATTGTTACTTGTTACTCGGGTCTTTATTGCCTTTTGTTCTTATGCATGTTTTGCCGAATAAATTCTTATTCTTATTTTAAGGTTATAGATACCTTATATCCAGAAAGGTATTAGTGTAAGATATATCATATTTATTCATTCAATTCATTTATATAATTACTATGTAATGATGATCATGTAGAACGAGTCGCATCACATCGTGGAGACGGTATTCTGTACGTACGCACGAGTGATGATATCGTTCCTATGATCATGGAATTGTATTGGAGTATATGTATATTATTTCAGTATCAATATTACTTTATAATAATCATAAATAGTTACTCATTACACCATTATACCCATCCTTGTAAGGTGATGGTGGAAAATACATTACACAACGGCGTGGAGACGATATTCCGTAGGTACGCACGCGCGGTGATTTCATTTTTCCGTAGGATGGATAGAAGGTGAATTAGGGTTGTTTCATATTTATAATAACATATCAGTATGTAAGTAATACCGATGTTATTACTTTATCATGAAACAACTAAAGAAGATGAAGTTGAAGAAGAAAGAAATTGAAAAGATCGGTAATGGATATTACCTCTTCTTTGGAACGCTTCTTTGAATCATCCACTTAGGGAACTAAGATTGGTCTTTGAAGAAGACCAGGACCTATATTATTATTCTAGGGAAGTGGAGAGGAGAAAATGGTAGGGGTTGGCCGAGCATGAGTTCTCAAATTGGTGTTAGGAGGAGGGGGAGGAGGTGCCCTTTTATAAGGGAGGAGAGGGGCACCTTAGGAATATCTCAAAATATTATTTTATATTAAAGTAAAAATCAGGTTATAATGGTTCCAAAGGGTCTTATTTCGAAGCTAAAGTGGGGATGGGTCGAAATCCTATCAACCAATAGGATTTAGACAAGTTTAGGTTATTATTTTAACCTTATCAATTAGATTTAACTCTAAGTTAAATAATTTAACTTTTACCGTGTCTTTTGGTTTTCTTACACTATATGGTTAATACACTTACTATAACATGCCAAACGAACCCCAAATTGTTTATTATTAATATATTTATCCTTAACTAAGTCATTTGGCAGAACCTAAGATTTTTAGGAATAAAATAACAATTAATAATATAATATTTGATTTAAAAACTATTTTGTGTCAATTTTGACACTATTTGATATATGATTTTTGTGAAAGTCATAAAAGAATTATATGTTCGAACCAAGTTTCTTAAATCAACACTAATATATCATAGTAACCTATAAAATTAGTGGAATTCATAAAAAGTCTCAAATTACATTTATTTTGGTGTTTATAACATCAATTATGTCAATATTTCATTAATAAGATCATTACTGCATCATCATTTTGTCATAAATAAATTAAATTATTTAATGTCTAAAATTTATAAATAAAATACCATCATGTAGGAAATCTTTTTAGCTTTCAAATGAATATTTATAGTCGAATTCATCTTATGTATAACCCCATATTAAAAATGATTTACGTATTAAACTTTGATTTTAACTATTTTAACCCTTCTTTAAATAAATTAATAAAAAATGTCATAATCTAATCCAAGTGGACCTAAATGGTCATATTTTATTCCTAAGTTTGTTTTTGGTCGAATTACACTTGTCCAATATAATTAGGACATGTGTTAGGGTAATAATAATATCATTTTTACCCTTAATTACCCTATTTACTTTTAACCGTGGTAAAAAAAAGTAAAAAGTTACTATTCACCAAAAAATTATTTTCATCTCATTGAACCACATTTTAGTCCTTGATATTAACCGTGTCTCTCGGATTTTCAAAATTCCAGTCACAGAAGCGGTAAAATTAAGTTTTATGCAAAATTCAGTTTTTAACCTACCACATAGTGGTTTCACTATTCATCAAAAATTGAATGTTTTCAGAAAAATACCAAAATTTCACCCTAGGCTAATTTCGGTATTCCGAATCCAAAAATAAAGTCCATTTTGAACGATAAAATTTATAAAATTTCAAAAAGTGGTTATTACTATTCATAACGGCTAGTTTTAATAATATTTTAATAGCATATCGTTTTTTAGTGAAACTCAGTATTGCGTACGACGCAAGCTATCGAGGAAGGTCGCGGTTGTGTGTAAAGTAAGCCAATCTAGTATGTAGTGAAATATTCCTTTGATGATATATATAAAAACAAAATATTACTCATAAAAATCTCGGGTGTTACAGTCATTGCCTATGAATCACAATAGAAAAAAATTCATGAGCAATACAATCCTACTCATTATCTTGAGTTAGTAGCTGTAATATTCTCTCTGAAGATATGAAGACACTATATTTATGGTGAAACATGTGAGATTTACACTGAACACAGGAGTTTGAAGTATATTTTCTCACAAAAAGAACTCAACTTGATGAAAAGGTGATGGCTTGAACTACTCAAGGATTATGATTGCATAATACACTACGACCCGGGGGAAGGCAAATAAGGTGGTAGATGCTTTGAGTAGAAAGGATCATGGAGTTTTGAACAAAATGAGAGTTGAAATGTCACGACCTGTCCCCCGGGGATTGTTCCCTCACTACCCCAAGCACGCCTTCCATAGGCTAGGGGCTGCCGACTAGCACCAAATGTGTATTCCCTAAAACTGGGAAGGAATTGTCTTTATAACCTGTAAACAAAGCCACCTAAACACATAGAAAGATATAAACCGAATTCAACTGTATAGTAAACATGTGAGTGTAGTAACTAAAAGTGTCCAAAATACAAGCCCAACTTTAAAGTACAAGTTCAACTGAAATACAATACAACTAAAGAATGAGAAAAGGAAGCTACTGGATCGTCCTCCGAGGTTCCTAACTAAAGGGTAGGTACATATTGACTATGCAGCACTCCACGTCTATCTGTCTCATTCGCGTATCGACACGTCGTATGGTCAAACTCTGGGTACCGTCCAGTCTGTGTACTCTAATCCTCATTCAGCAATGTCTGTCGTCTGCATCCAACACAACAAGGTGAGGGCATGGCCCGTGCAGGGGTGAGTATAGAAATACTCTATAGGGACCCCGAGACCCTCTAGGTATCAAAAACTCCACCAAGGATAAACCACAAAGAATTATGTCAACAAATTATGTTACTTATGTATATTTCCATACATATACCTAAGTTATCAAGTGATACATCTCAATCATGAGAAAAACACAGAAAAACTAACTCATCTCAACCATGATTTTATTCTAGGGGTAGTATCAAGTAACATACCTAGTAACATTACCAAAATCTATACTTCTGGAGAAATCATACTCTATCGAGTACAATGGGACTCCCATGACACTAAACGTGCTTACCGCTAACCTTGGACTGCTGAGGTACTCCTTATGTTGAGTACCATGTGTCTGTCATGTCACATAGAGGCACTAGACACCATGTGTTTGCCATGTCACCAAGTGCGCTCCCCCTCACAGCCTATTGATGTAATCCTATTGTCGAGTATCGTGAGTCTGCTGCGACACCAAGGCGCTCCCCACTGTGGGTATTCAGCCACACCAAGGCGCTCCCCACTGGGCTAGTAGAGTCACTACAGGTCAACCAGTCAGTAGTTGTCAAGTCTCGGCATGCTACATGGTCTTCACACTAAGCTTGCTTGTCTCTGAGAGGATCTGATCCATGAGATACTAGTCGATACTAAAAATGTCACAACGTCCCATGAAAAATATCTCCATGATCCGCCACATCATTGGGGTCTCGACGTAATAGATTGTGTATCAATCGGACGTCCGGTCTGTGAGTTATTTGCCTTTTAGTTCCAGGTTCCCAGTTGGATTCGTGCTCGATCCAACCTAACTGTACCTCAACTATACTTGAAACTCTGGTAGGGTATATTGAAAGGGACCATCTCGCACCATGATTTCCAGCGCCACTGTAATTTTTTCAAACGGATGTCTTGTGCCAAAGATATTGCTGAAGGAGCCTAAAAACATCATAGTGGGCCCGGGTCTGATCCGACCTAGTCAGAGAAACCTGGACCGACCTGGCATGAGTCGACCCGATTTAGGTCGAACCGGTTCAGGTCGACCCAGTTCAGGTCGACCCAGTTCAGGTCAACCCGGTTGAGGTCAACCCGGTTCAGGTTGACCCTGTTCAGGTCAACCCGGCCCGATCAGTTGGGTACGGCCTGACCCATTGGGCGGGCCGACCACTTGGGATCGGCCCAGACCACTGAGCCCCGCCCAGCAGCCTGCAAGGGGCCGCGGAGAGCCTTGAGGGTGTGGATCGGCCACGAGGGATCATACCAGCTACAGGTTGGAATGAGGATGGTTCGGCTAGGAGGGCACCACATGGGAGGATCGACCCAGAGGGCCCCATGAGGGCGGATCGGCCCGGGGCATGGGGTCGGTTCGTCTCGGAGGGACGTGGGGGTGCATCTCAGGGAAGCTCAGCCTGGAGGCCGAGGTGGCGTAGCCGGGGCCGGTTCAGCCAGCTGGTGGCACGATAGGGGCCGGTTTGGCCAGGTGGACGGAGTGGCTGGGGGGGGCTCGGTCGGTAGATGGGGCGACCATGGAGGATTAGATGGGAGTCTGGGGGTGAATCCGGGGCATGGTGCGGCCCAAGGCTTGTTCAGACTATGGAGGAATGGGGATGGTGCACCAAGGGGGCGACGCAGGTCGCGGATGCCGTGGGTGGTGGTGTCGTTGCCTTCTTCACCTTCATCGCCTTCGTCACCTTCCTCCATTTCGAAAAATACCACAAATCAACACAAGGATTATGGAGAGGACCTTCCATGTTAGTTTGGCCCGCACTCTCCGCATTAGGATGGTAGAAAGTGGCTCATCATAAACAGGAGTGAAGAATGTCAATCCCTCCCAAAATGATTGTTCCCCACCCACAAAAGAAAACATATGGATTCTTCGTTTTAATGAAATGAATAACTTGGGAAAATATAAACATACACAAATTAAACCCCTACCTCATTCGCTTAATGGAATTGGTGCAAGAAGGTTGTATGATCTTCGATTCACCATAGGTGAGGACATCCCACATCAGATGATGTCCTGAGAAAGAAGGTCGAAGGGAGTCAGCATTCTTCGTCGGTGGAGCATTCTTCGTGGTAGAACACGTTCATTGTTGGAGAGGATAATCCTATAAGTTTTGGGCGTCGCATCACTTTAACAGTGCTTCGTCGCTTGGTGAAGTCATCCCATATCCTCCTCCATAACTCCATATATATAGGTGAGGGGGGGGGGGAGGTAGGTAACGATTGTTGGAATTTCTGACGGTTCATTTATTAGAAACCTTCTTAAATTCCAAATATTCTATTACTTAATTTTAAATTGAGCAATCAATTTAATTATGTTGGCACAATTTATGAGATGTGGTGGCATCATTATTGTGTAAGAAGCTCAAAAGGCTCTTCCACATTAAAGAGGGGGTAGAGAGGATTCCTCTCCCCCTATTAATAGGGGTCAGGTGGTCCCCACCACAACAACCTCTCATCAGAGGTTAAGGTGTGGTGGTCCCCACCCCCATAACCTCTCATGGGAGGTTATGGTCTGGTGGTCCCCACTTCTAACCTTCACTTGGATGTTTTAACAAACAAAATGAAAAAAATATACACACCTTTATGTTTATTCATGAAAAATCCCAAATCTATCTTTTAGTTTTGACCCACTGTCATCGAGGTGAAAGTATGCTGAAGCGAATACCAGTGTCGCGAGTTCAACGATGCCCTTCGATTTTAATTCTAAGCACCAGTTCAAATGTTATAAAAACCCACTAGCACGTTTACTAAATGTTCCCAAAATAATGTTCTTAAATTCATTCTGGGCACTCCAGCCCTCAAAATCACACGCCATCAATTTTTTGCAGACTCTTAAAATTCCCATATATTTAAAAAAAATTACATGGAAATTCTGTGTCTTTACATTCTCCCCACCTCAGGGCTCTACGTCCCCATAATCCAAAACTCAAACTAGGTAAAATATTGGGGGTACTGAGCACTCATATGAGTGTCTCGCTATAAAGTGATATCCTGGAGGTTCATGTACTGCCAAAAAACACGCACCAGAGGTATCGACCATCCTCGAAAGACTCGCTCCTATCGATCGTCAATTTATACTAGAACCTCCGTGAATGTATCCAAATCGTCGACGTATAGCTATCCATGGTCGATGATGTTATAAGGGTCATGCGCGTATCTCCTTAGCTGAGATACGTGGATGACTTCATACACCCGATGCAACTATGGTGGGAGAGGTAAGCGGTGTTCCACCTCAAAAACTCTGTTGAGGACCGAAAAAAGTCTGATGAACCTCCAAGATAACATTCCACCTCATCCAAATCTCCGGAAACCTCATCGAGGTGAGACTAGTAGAAAGATGTGGTTGAGATCCTAGCAATACAGAGGTCTCAATGACATGTTGGTATATGACTTATTCCTGCTATGTGCAGTCTTCATCAGATTCTAGATGATCGGCACCCTCTCAGTGGTAGCCCATACCATCTAAGGTCTCACGAGTGCTAACTCCCCTAGGTCAGTTCAACACAATGGTGAGATGTAAGGTCACCCGTACAATGCCTCAAAATATGTCATCCCTTTAGTGGCGTGATAGTTTTTGTTGTATGAAAACACTAAAAAAGGCCAGTGTTCCTCTGAGCTACAACCGAAGTCGAGGACACAAGAACGTATCATGTCCTAGAGGGTCTGATAGGTCCACTCATTCTGTCCATCCGTCTGAGGATGAAAGGCCATTACCAATTGAAGTTGTGTTTCGAAAGCCTCCTCCAACCTCTTCCATCACCAAGATGTAAATCATGAATCATGATCATAGACAATTTTCATGGGTCCTCCGTGTAGCCACATAATATTTTGAACATAGAGGCATCCAAAGCTCTCTGCTAAACCCTTCTCAATGATCAGTAGGATGTGGGCCGACATGGTGAGTCGATTGAAAATAACCCATATAGAGTCATGAAACCTGGATGTACATGAATTTCATGTCACAAATCCCATGGATATTCCATCCCACTTCCACCCGGGGACCTCTAATGGCTGATCTAAGCATGTTGGTACCTAATGCTCCACCTTCACTTGCTGACAAGTGAGGCACTGTGAAGTATACTCTACAACTGCTTTATTCATTCCCAGCCACCAAGGATGTCGTCAAAGATCCAGTTACATCGTCGCCACTCTTGGATGTACCGCTAGAGGAGATGTGTGGAACTCCTTCAATAGTTCCTCTTGAAGTGACACGGGTACCATGGTATGTCCTCTGAAGAGGTTGACGAGCTCCCCACCGCCAGAAAATTCCTCAAGTGTATGCCCTATGGATATCTGAGTACATTATGTCTCGCACCCAGTGTCCCCATGTTGTGCCTCCCTGAATCATTTAATATGTGTTGGATTGACTATAAGAGACTGGAGAAATGTTGCGCCATCCCGATCCGTAAAGGATATCTGCAAAGCGGTCAGCTGCTCTCTCACCTCGCCTAATAACTATATACCAGATCTATTATTGAGTGCATCTGCAACAATGTTCCCCTTCCCAGGAGTATAGAATATATCGAAGTCATA
Organism: Viscum album; assembly: GCA_963277665.1. NCBI lineage: Eukaryota > Viridiplantae > Streptophyta > Magnoliopsida > Santalales > Viscaceae > Viscum > Viscum album. The sequence goes on from OY728133.1 coordinate 971,700,286, forward strand.
GTCTCAGAGGAACTCAAGCCAACATCGTTGTCTCATGTTCAGGTCATTATGAGAAAAGATATTCCTGAGACATTTGTGATCAGAGTACACGGTTAAATGCTCTCCCATCAAATAGTATAGCCACGTCTTCAAGGAGAAGACCACTACTGCTAAATCCAGGTCACAGGTAGCATAGTTTTGAACATGGTATCTCTGCTAATGAGAACCATATACGATCACTACTCACTCTTGTATCAGGACACATCCGAGTCTGGTCCCTAATGTGTCGCAGTAGACTACGTACCCTACACCTTCCTCATGAAGCCTTATGATGGGGGCACTAGTCAGCCTCTGCATCGGCTCCTGAAATATCTGCTGGCATCTCTCCGACCACACAAATAGGTTCCCCTTCTTCATCAAGGTTGATAGTGGTGATGCCACTCCGGAGAAATATGTCACAAATCCTTGATAATATCGATCAAACCCCAAAAAAACGTCGTACATATATCACACTTTTGGGTGGCTCCCTAGCAAGTATCGCTTCAATCTTCGCTGGATCTGGTAACTCCCCGACCCCAGAATCCCAAATTCGGTACAATATTTTAATACATTGGCATGATCACATGGAATTCATGTCTTGAAAGACTTATCAGTTTAGTCTAACTGAAACATGATTCATGCATAATTTCAACTTTAAAACTTGAAAAGAAATACAACAAAAATTTATTCCATTAGAAACATCCAATCCTCCTTGATTAAGCCTAAGAGACACTCATAATTAACTTCTTCATATTTTAGAAAATGGAACATAAGAAAGGGGTGTTCTCAAAAGCTCTGTAAGGGTAAACAATATAGTGGAAGTTAACATAAATATTAAGCATAATGAATAATTGAAAACACAAGACTTTACTAGTAATAAACATGAACACTATTATGGAAACAATATGAGCTCAGTAAATAATTCCATATTAAAACAAAATATTGGGTATTCTACTTATTGAATGACCACAAGAACCATAAATATTATTTTTATAATGAGGGAATGTAAAATGTCAGACATTCTGAAAATTTTGTCAAGTCTTTGACCAAGACATTTAAAAATGATTAAGGATTTAGCCAAAACCATATATCAAATTGGGAAAGGCCTCAGCTAATTCCATGTCAAGTTGTCTCATGAGACCTATCGATGCATTGAGGAGATATAGAGGGCTCCACTCTTCACTTACTAAGTCCAATAAATTCTTTATATGAAAAGGATGAAATATATCATAAACATTCATATTAAAACTAGTATACAAAATGTAAATACTTTAACCATAATCCATGAATTGTATTAAAATATCACATACACAGTCAAACATATCACAAAACCATCAAAATAATAATGAAGTTTTTTATCATAATAATTCAACTTAAAATAATCATAAAATCCATCAAAGAATGTTGACATAGATAAAGTCAAAACCTTTTTTACTGAAATCTATCTTTTTATTTTGAAATAATTTATGATACACATAACTATAAAGAAAACAATTAATTTTAAAATATTATTATAAGAATTTAAGGGATGCTTCGAGAATGTTATAAGGGAGGAAAATAGCCGCACACACTGTTTAAGTTAAAAAAATTATTCTTACCTTACTTTTGTCAAAAAGATCATAAAAATACCTTGTTTGGAAAATGATGGAAGGATTCCTTTCAAAACATATTAGGTCAAACTAGGTTATAAATGATGTTACACCATTTTCTAGTAAATAGTAAATAAAATTTGAAATACATTTTTAAGAAAGATGGTTGTGGATGATAAAGAGGTTCATGTAGATAATTACGTATAAACAACCTCAGATAATAAAGAGATTGTGAAATTAACCATTACCTTGTACTTTTTCCCTGGTCGAGGGTAGGTTAACCTACTGTAAAATGGTGAAATAATTGTTATTAATTAATATAAGAATCATATGCATTAATATGATATCATATATGATCTTTTAATATTCCTTTGTTAATAATAATATCTTAGTATTATCATCATTTCAGTTGTTAACTGATTCGTTTTCCTTTATATGATTTGTTACATACGTAATGTTTGTTATGTATTGGATGTATATTATTCACATTGAGAATGATTTTATTTCTTTAAAATTTATTTTAATCATATAAATAAAATTAGTCTTGAATGGATATGATGGGGAACTAATCTCATCGTGTTCATTGAGACGGTAATCCGTACGTACGCACGAGCGACAATATCATATTTTGATAGTAAAATAAAATATAATTGTATTCTATATCATATATATAGAATCAATATAATGTTATATATATTATTTACATCAATTAAATATTATTATTATACCCATACAAATAATAATGGATTGAATAATATTTACACCACAACGTGGAGACAGTAAGCCGTACATACAGACGTATGGTGGCATGTGATTCAATGAAAGGATAGAATAAGGAATATAGTTGTACCATATTTATAATAACATAAAAATATATATATGATACTGGATTTATTATTTCATAATGGAAACAACAAAAAAAGTGAAATTGGAAGAATAAAGGTACTTGAAAGAAGTGATTAAATATTTACCTCTTTTTCGGGTTCATCCTCTGATTTGATCGAAAGGGCTCTATAAAATGGATTTTTTACTAAACGAAGGCCTCTATGATGAAGGGAGAACAGTTGAGAGGGTATTTAGGTAGGGTTTGTCCGAACCAAATGGCTTTTAATGTGTGAATTTGAGAGAAGGGGGAGTGCCTTATATTATAATAAAACAATTTTCAGTTTATAATGGCACAAAAATGGATTATTTAAAGGATATGGTTTGGATGGGTCAAAAACCTCTCAATAAATAGGTTTTAGACAAGTTTGGGTCCTTATATTAACATTATATTTTAGATTTAACTCTTAGTTAAATAGTTTGACATATACCATATCTCTTTGTATTTTTATATTATATTTTTACTAAACATTGTATATACTTCCTAGAGAAACCAAAGTATTTCATTAATTATAAAAATATCATTATATTAGTGTTTTGGAAGAACATTATATTTTTAGGAAATGAATATCAATTAATAATATAATATTTGTTTTAAAAACTCTTTTATTTAAATTTTTACACTATTTGGTATTTTTTCTACTAAAATAATAATAGCATTATTACATCGAATAAAATTCATCTAAACAACCATAATATGTCATATTATCCTGTGAAATTAGTGGAATTCATAAAAAGTATAAAATTGCATTTATTTTGATATTTATAACGTCAATTATTTTAATATTTCATTAATTAGTTAATTACTGCATCATCATTGTATAATAAAAAATAAAATTACTTAGCATCTAAAAAATCAAAATAAAATACCATTATGTAAAAAATATTTTTAGATTTATAATGAATATTTATATTCTAATTTATCTTCTATGTAATCATATATAAAAAAATTAGTTATTAAACTTGGATTTTCACTCTTTTAACACTTTTTTGAATTTAAAAATAATAAATGTATTAATCTAATCCAAGTGGACCTAAAAGACTATACTTCGATCCTAAGGGTGTTTTTATTCGAATTTCACTTATCCAATAGAATTAGTACATCTATTAGAGTTATAATCATATCATATTTACCCTAAATTACCCTATTTACTTTTAACCGTGGTAAATAAAAGTAAAAAGTTACAATTCACCAAAAATTGTTTTCATTTTATTGAACCAAGTTTTTCTTACTGATATCAACCGTGTCTCTCAGATTTTATAAATTCAACTCATATAATCCCTAAAATTATTTATTATGTAAATTTTCAAATGCTCCTATGAGATGGGTAATGACGGTAAAAAGTTCAATAAAATTTTTATATATCTAAAGTTATTATATACAGACATCAATGAATTACATTGAAATTATATTGTCATTATGTACTTATTTTGACCGAAAAAGAATATTAATAAAATATATAATTATTTAAAGTAAAATTTGGTTTTGAACTATAACGCAATGTTTTTTACTATTCATCAAAAATTGAAAGTTTTCAGAAAAATTACAAAAAATCACCCTATGCTAATTTTGAAATTACGAATTCAAAAATGAATTATATTTTAACAATTTAATAACATAAAAGTTTCTTTAATTTATTTATAATTAATTTCTATTGTCAAAACCAAAATGTGTATTTTTATGAAATAATAAATATCAAAAGACTGACACTTGTTTTTGTCCAATTTCAGTGTGAAATTACTTACAATGAAAATAATTGGATTAAATGGTAAAAATATAATCTAATTATACTTCCAAATCATTAAAATTTAAATTTCATCACTATAAATTATTTTGATTAAGAAAGATGTTTTCAGTTAAAATATAGTTTTTTTCACTATTCACCCAAATATGAATGTTATTTGAAAAACTCCAAAAATTAATTGAAACTAAATTCATATGTCCAGATTCAAAATAAGAAGATTATTTTATCAAATTGAATATATAAAAGTTTCAAACATTCGATTTAAAAAGGGTTCTCCATTAAAGGGCAGTAAAAATTCATTGTTTTTAAAAATAATTCTTTTATCTGCAAAAATTAATTTGTTCTTAAATTATGTCTAAGAAGATCATATTATGGATTCTAAAATTATAAATACTATGTTATGTCTGAAATTCATTTAATACTAATCATAAACTCTTTTGAAAGACAAGTTTGGTAAGTCATGGTCCGCTTGAACGCAGTGTTTCGTGTAGTGTAAGTTATTGCATTACATTGAAGAAATAACGTAATATGAAATACGGGGGTGTTACAGATGCAATAAAACTCCATCCTCCTTTATGACATGTCCCAGAATGTGAACCTCTCAGATCTAAAACTGGCACTTTGAGAGCTTACCATAAATCTTGTGCTTTGTGAATGTGTCCAGTACTACCCGAACATGATAGGCATGCTCTTCCTTGGTAGTTGAGGAGCTCAGAATGTCTTCGATAAAGACTATGAAAAAGTGATCAGGTACAACTGAAAGATCATGTTCATGATTCCCATAAACACTTCTGGAGCATTGGTCACACCGGATGGCATAACCAAGAAATCATAATGGCCATCTTGTCATCTGAAAGTCATCTTCGGCACGTCCTTGTCTCTCACTTTGAGCTGGTGACAGCCTGATCAAAGGTCTATCTTCGAGATCCATCGTGCTCCCATGAACTGATCAAAGAGGTCGTCAATCCTCGAGAGTGGGTACTTTTTCTTCACGGTCACCTGGTTTAGGCGCCGATAATCGAAAAAAATCCTCAAACTCTCATCCGCCTTCATGGAGAACAAAATCAGGGCTTCCAAGTGTGAAATAGTAGGCTAGATGAATCCCTTCCCTTTCATGTCCTCCAGTTGTAACTGTAGTTCATGAAGCTCCATGGGAACTATCCGATATACTGGTGTAGATATTAGTGTCATCCCAGGGAATAAGTCAATGTAAAAGTCTACCTCTCTATAAGAAGGTAGACCAGGATCATCATCCGGGAAAACATATGTATACTCATCCACCATTAAAGTATAATTCAGACTATCCACATCAATTGCTCCGAGGGTAATGCTAGCCATCTAATTAGTGATTGGTTGCACTCCCCTCTGGGTAACTCCATCATGCGCTGCAAAGGCTCCCTTCTCGCCAGTGAAGGTAAACCTAGTCCCATCCGTGCAGACACACTGAACTTTGCACCTAATACAGTCAATTTGTGCTTGGACTGTAGATAACCAGTCCATTACCAAGATCACATCGTCAGGCCTTGACACCACTACTAGGAGAACCTAGACAAAGTTATCGCCTCCTAGAGTTATCTCACAGTACTGGCACCAGTGCGTAATCATCGAATCTTCTCCCATACGAGTCTGTATCCGTAAGGATCGAGCCAACGGCTCCATCAAAATCTCCAATTACCGAACGAGGGTAGTGGAAATGAAAGAATGACTGGAACCTGTGTCTATAATAACTATAGATAAGGTGTAATAGATAGATATGGTACCTCGAATCATCTCCGGAGAGTCATGATCATAGGCCTCAGCTGCCTGGAGCTGAGCTCTCCCCTATCCTCCTGCTCCCTACGGTTGGGGTGGACCTCTTAGTGGTGGTGGCGGTAGAATCTAGAATTGTTTCCCACTGCAAACTACATGGCTAGCTCCTATGCCACATCCGCTTTCTCACTATAGAACTACTCGATCGAACCTCTGTCTCTACTTGGGCCATCCATCGACCATCTATTGATCATCCGAACATCGGGTCAGACAGTCACGAGCCATGTGACCCTGCCCACCGCATGCATAACATTACCTACTCCTGGCATGTCTGTCTCTGCTTTGGGTTCCCTGCAAAACTGATCTAGAGTCATGCGGTCGTCCACCTTTAGGTCTGGTCTTCTTGGACCTCTAATATTTCTATCTTCTACCAGTTGCAGAAGATTCCACTACGTTATGAATGGTAGTGGGTCATGCTGTTGGTGTCGGCTCGGCAGGGAAACTCTCCACCAATAGGGCTCTCTCTAACACTGCCGCCTGCGTTGGTATGCTATTTGAGATCACCGAAGCCCTGATCTCCCGCCTAAATCCCTTCTAAAAGGTCCGGGCCCAAAAAAATGGGTCGCACACCATATTGGTGGAGTAGACTGAGATGTATGTGAACGTCACTGAGTACTGATCCATAGTCATGATGCCCTGCTACAGATAAAGTATCTCATGAATGAACATTGCATGATGAGTATATGAAACAAACTCTACCCGAAACAGGCACTCAATGTCTGCCTAGAGAAGCATCACCTCATCATGGACCTAGTGCATCAACCTCCACCATCTGCCTGTTGTTTCCTGTAGAATTCCGGCTGCAAGAATGACCATGAGGTTTGCTGGTGTCCTTACGAGTCAGAAAACTCTCACCGTGGCCTCTAGCCAATCCTCAGATGCCTACGGGTCTATCTTTCCTCTAAACCTGGGTGGCCTCTGGCCATGGAACTTGAGCAACGCTCCCAAGAAGTGTGCAACGTCTTCTGGTTGGGCGGGTGGTATCGGTGACCCAACGGGTAATGGTACAGCTGGTTCCCCCGCTGGTGCCTCTAATGAAAGAGGGCCAGACACTAAGGCATCGTCCCTCGGTGGGATATCAGTGCGTACAACTCTTGGAACTATAACTGGCTGTCTGCGTGGAGGTATCTCGAAAGAAATAGATGTGACATGGTCAAACAATTATACCCAGTGAGCTGACATGGTGAGATGACTTATGAAATCACAACGAGAACACACACACAATCAGTGTTTTCATGCACTGAGTCTGAAACTAGAAGTCAAGGTCCTAGTGTATGGGTACGTCGGCCTCCACACCAACACTGGACTCCCTGAACTAAAAATCGCACTCATTACCCTTAACAATATTTCTTCACAAGAAAGAATGATTTGAGTCCTATGTTCTGCGGTAGAATCGACTCCTCTGATACCAATTTTTCACGACCTGTCCCCCGGGGCCTATGTCATGACTACCCCAAACCCACCTTCCATAGTCTAGGGGCTGGCGACTAGCACCAAAGTCATATTCCATAAAACTGGGAAGGCATTGCCTTTATAACCTATAAACACATGAAACTAAACATATAGAAAGATATAAACGGAAGTCAAGTACATAGTAAACAATTGAGTATAGTAAGTTAAAGGGGCCAGAATACAAGCCCAACTGAAAAGTACAAGTACAAATAAAAAACAATACAACTAAAAAAAGAGAATAGACAGCTACTGGATCATCCTTCGAGGTTCCTACCTGATGGGTAGGTAAAGATTTCCTCAACAGAACTCCACGTGCATCCTTCTACTCTGTGTATCAACATGTCATACGGTCCACCTCTGGGTACTGTCCAATCCTGGTACTCTCAGCCTCAGTCAGCACTGTCTATCGTCTGCATCCAACACAACAATGTGCGGGCATATCCCGTGTATGGTTGAGTATAACGATACTCGGTAGGGATCCCGAGACCCTCTAGGTCTCAAAAAATATACTATGGATAATCCAAAAATATTGAAATCAACAGATAACCTTACTTAGGTATATAACCATACATATACCGAAGTTATCAAGTGATCCATCTAAATCTTGAGGAAAACACAGAAAACCTTACTTCAGCTCAACCAGGATTTTATTTCAGGGGTAGTATCAAGAAACATCCTCAGTCACATTATCAAAACCTCAACTGTTCGAGAACGCCTCCACTATCGAGTAAAGTGGGACTGCCGCGACACCAAGCACGCTTCCCACTAACCTTGGACTACTGAGGTACTCCTCCTGTTGAGTACTGTGGGTCTTCCGCGTCACACAGAGGCACTCCCCACCGTGGGTATGCCTCATCAACAAGTGCGATCTCTCTCGTGGACTACGGAGGAACTCCTCACATCGAGTATCGTGGGTCTTCCATGACACCAAGGCACTCCCCACAGTTGGTCTACCGTGACAACAAGGTGCTCCCCACTGGGTTAGTAGAGTCACTTTTAGTCAAATGGTCAGCAGTCGTTAGGTGTCAGCCTCTTACTAGGTCTCCGCACTAAGCTCCCTGGTCTCTAAGAGGATCGGCTCCATGAGCTACTAGTCGATACTCCAACTATCATGAATTCACATGAAGAAATTTCTCAAAAGTCTTCCACGTCATAGGTGTCTCAACATAAGAGGCGACACGTCAATCGGCTGCCCGGTCTGTGAGTAATTAGCCTTTTAGTTTTAGGGGCCCTGTTGGTTTATTACTCGATCCTACCTGACCATACCTCAACTATAACTGAAACTCAAGTGGGGCATACTCAAAGGGACCATCTCGCTCCTTGATTTCTTATGCCACTGAATTTTTTTGAGATGGACGTCTGGTGCCAACGATATGGCCAAAAGAGTGTAAAAAGGCCGTAGTGGAAACGGGTCCTGTCTGACAAGGTAAGACCGACTCGGCCAGACCTAGCATGGGTCGACCTGGTTCAGGTCAACCCGGTCCCTTGGCATGATGACCCCTTGGGTTCAGCCCAACCCACTAGGCCCAGCCCAGGAGGCTGTGAGATGCCGCGGAGAGCTGTGAGGGCGTGGACCGGCCGCAAGGGCATGGACTGGCTGCCGGTCGATGCGAGCTCGGTTCGGCCTGGAGGGCGCCGCATGGGCGGCTCAGCCGGGAGGGCCCCGTGAGGGCGTGAGTCATGGAGGCTCGTCCTAGGTGCCGGGGTAGCGCGGTTGGGGCCGATTCGGCTGGCGGGTGACATGACAGGAGCTCGTGTGGTCAGGAGGCCGAAGCGGCTGGGGGGGCTTGGCCGGTGGAGGGAGAGATCGGGGCGGCGTGGCTGGGAGGTTGGGGAGGAATGGCCGGGGCACGGCCGAGGACGGTGTGGATGAAGGCGGGGCGGTCGGGGGCGGTGTGGGCGGCAGCGGCACGCGGCCGATTCAGATTAAAGTCAGGAGCACCACGAGGGCGGCACATGCCATAGAGGCTATGTGGGGTGGTTTCTTTACCTTTGTCACCTTCGTCGCCTTTCTCTATTTCGATGAAAACCACAAATCAATATAATGATTACTAAGAGTACGGGCAATGTTAGTTTGGCCCACACTATCCTCAAGGGCGGTAGAAAGTGGCTCATCATAAACAAGAGTGAATAACGTCAAAACCTCCCGAAATGATGGTTTCCCACCCGAAAAAGAAAACATATGCATTCTTTGTTTTAAAGAAAGGAAGAACATGGGGAAAAATAATCATACAAAAATTGACCCCTACCTCGTTAGCTTGATAGAATGGACGCAAGAAGGTAGTACGTTCGTCGATTCGTCGTAGGTTAGGAAATCCCAAATCAGAAGAAGTCGCAATAAAGAAGGTCGAAGGGAGTCAGCGTTCTTCATCGGTGGAGCATTCATCATGGAAGAACACGTTTTTCATTGGGGAGTTTAATCCTCCAAGTATCGGGCGTCGTATCATATTATTAGTGCTTCGTCGCTTGTTGATGTCATCCCAAATCCTCCTCCCAAGAAACTTATATATATTAGCGGGGGTAGGTAGTTAACGATCATTGGAATTTTTGATGGTTAATTTGTAAGGAACCTTCCTAAATTCTAATGACGTTGTTAATTAATTTAAAACAGGGAAATCCAATTAACTATGTTGGCACAATTTATGAGGTGTGTTGGCATTATTAATGTGGAGGAAGCTGAAGAGGCTCCTCCACATTAATGAGGGTGGTGATAGGTTTCCTCTCCCCCCATTAATAGGGGTCGGGTGGTCCCCACCATAATAACCTCTCATGGGTGGTTATGGTGTGGTGGTCCCCACCACCATAACCTCTCATGGGAGGTTAAGGTCTGGTGGTCCCCACTTCTAACCTCCACATGGAGGTTTTAAAAAAATTAATAAAAATAAAGCAATAAAAAATTAATTTTAATCATGAAAAACCCAAAATCTGTCATTCACTCTCAACCCACTATCATCGAGATGAATGTCTCCTTAAGCGAATACCAGCACTACGAGTTCAACGGTGCCCTCAGATTTCAATTTAGAGATCATGTTCAGAAGTTATAAAAACCTGCTCGCACGTGTACTGAATGTACACGAAATAAAGTTTAGAAATTCATTTCTGGAACTCTTGGCCTCAGAATCATGTGCCGTCAATTTTTTCTCGACTCTTAAAATTCCAAATTATTTTACAAAAATACATGGAAATTCAAGGCCTTTACATGAATGGGATCCTATTTTCATGGATCTAGTTAAAATGGATATTGAGATAATCATGGAAGTTGAAACATCAAAACTTTTTCAAATGGTTTACAAAACATCTTTACTATAATGGATAAAATTTTATCTGGATGATGAGGAGTAGTTTCAAATGAAGATTAAAGCTGTGAATAATGGGAGATTGAGTGACTTCATATATAATGATAGAATTTTGAAATTTTGGATGAGGCTTTGTGTTCCCAATATACCTGATCCTAAAAGGGAATTATTGGATGATGCTCATAGGTCCAATTTCTATACACACCCTGGTAGCCCTAAGATGTATTAAGATTTAAAAAAATGTTTTTGGTGGGAAAAAATGAAGATGGAGAATTCTGATTTTGTGTTATGATGTATGGTTTTTCAAAAAGTGAAAGCTGGAAGGCAATAACCTGGAAGAGTCATGCAACCTATTCCCATACCTGAGTGGAAATGGGATAATATTATGATGGAAATTTCCATGGAGTTACAAAAGACTCCTCGAATGAATGAGACAATATGGTTCATTGTTGAACGTCATTCCAGGTCAGCATATTTTATTGCTATAATAGAAGATTTAGCATTTGAACGTCTAGCACGACTATATATTAATGAAGTTGTAATACTTCATGGAGTACCCATATCGATTGATTCTGATTATGATACCTGTTTCACATCATGATTCTGGAAAATTCTATAGAAAGGCCTTAATACTGAACATCATTTGGGTACTACCTACCACCCTCATAATAACAGAATATTCAAACCATAGAACACATGTTGAGATATTTTTAACTTGACATTCGAGGTATGGGGGATCCATATTTACCTCTGGTAGAATTCTCTTATAACAATAGCTTCCATTAAAGTATTCAGATGGTACCATGGGAAGAGTTAAATGTAAATAGATGTCTCACACTAACATGTTGGGATGATGTTAGTGAAAGAAAACATGTAGGCCCAGAACATGTTGAGGAAACAATAGAAAAGGTTAATGTTATCCAAACCCACATCAAAGAAAACCATAGTAGGAAAATGAGAAATGCCGATAACCGAAGGAAGGATATGGAATTTAAAGTAGGAGAACATGTTTTTTTGAAGGTATCTACATGGGAGGATGTTATATGTTTCAGTAAGAAAGGTAAATTGGGTCCCAGGTACATCATACCTTTTGAAATTCTAGAAAAAATTGGAGTTGTATCATATTTTCTGTCAATGCCTCCACGTCTTTCCAAAGATCATGATGTGTTCAACGTATCACTATAGAGAAAATATATGTCCGACCCAATGCATGTACTCACGTATGAGGAAATTAAACAGGAACCTAATAGGTCCTATTGTGAAGAGCCTCTCAAAATTCATGATACAAGAGAACAAGTGCTGGGAAACTGGACGACTCATCTGGTAAAATTTATATGGACAAACCATAAGATAGAAGAGGCAAAGTGGGAGCCCGAGGAACGTATGATAATGAACCACCCAAATATTTTTTTTGCGGTAATATTATTGAAATTTCTAGGATGAAATTATTTGTTGGAGGGAAGAATGTAACACCCCAAGAATCCATGGTACATTTCCCTTTAAATAATGGAATATCTTACATTGTACGTAACTTCGAGATTCTCACACATCGTGACCAATCAAACTGGGCATTATGAATATTAATTGCCACTTTTTTAAATTTTGTAAATTTTATCTTTTAAAATGGAGTTCATTTTTTATTCAGAATATTGGATTAGCTTAGGGTGAATTTTTGGTATTTTTCTAAAAACATTCAATTTTTTATGAATAGTGAAAAACACATCGTTATTGGTTAAAACTGACATATTATTTAAATAATTACTTATTATATTTTAATTTATTTAAGGTCAAAATTGATACATAACACATATATATGTTCAACTTAATTCATTGAAGTCATTTTATAATAACTTTAGATATATGAAATTTTATCGAACTATTTATCCTCTTTACCCACCTCCGAGGAGAATTTGAAAATTTGTATAAAACATAATTCTACCTCTTCTTTGAGTTGAATTAAAAAACTCCAAGAGACATGATTGATATCATAATGTAAAATGTGGTTTAATAAGTTGAATTTTTTTTGTGATCAGTAACTTTTTACTTTTATTTATCACGGTTAAAAGTAAATAGGGTAGTTAAGGGTTAAAATGATATCATAATTACCCTAAAACATGTCCTAATTATATTGGATATGTATACTTAGACAAAACAACCCTTAGGAATACAATATGATTCTCTTTGGTCCACTTGGAATAGATTAAGACCTTTACTATTATTTTATTTAAAGAATTGTTAAAAGAGTTAAATTCATTTTTTGATAACTAAACCATTTTTAATATTGGGTCATACATAATATAAATTCAAAAATAAATATTAATCATAAATCTAAAAATATTTCCTACATATTGATATTTATTTTAAAATTTTGAGAGATTAAATAATTTAATTTATTTATGACACAATCATGACATTGTAATTACATTAATAATGAAATATTATAATAATTGATATTACAATATTCAAATAAATGTAATTTTAGAATTTTGATTAATTACACTGATTATATGAGTTACTATGAAATGATTTTATAGAACTTATGAATTTATTTCTATGTAATAATGTTTTACGGACATTAACAAATATAATTTATTAAATAATGTCATAATTGACATAATTGAGTTTCTAAAACAAATACTATATTATTGGTTGATATAAAATTCATAAAAATATAAGGATCGGCCAAAGGGCCTTAATAATAATATATATGTCATTAATGAATCTATTGGGATTCTCTTTGATTATTGTAGTATGTTCATTAACTATATAATATAAAAATACAAAGTGACATGGTAAATGTCACAATATTTAACTGAGAGTTAATTATAAAAGATTAGGTTAATATGGTGACCTAATCCTATATAAATTAAATTTGTTGAGTGTTTTTAGACCCCTGCACACCTTATACATTAAATAATTCATTTGGGATCGATTGTAAACCTAAAATGATTTTATCATAAAATAATATTTCAAGATTTTCCTAAACTGGCCCTCACCTCTCTTTTAAAAGGGCACCTCCCCTTCTCTCAAATTCACATATTCAAAGCCATTTGGCTCAGCAAAACCGTATGCCAATATCCTCTCAACTGTCATACCTTCATCCTAGAGTCCTTACTTATGTTAGAAATCCAACATAGAGGGCCCTTTTGATCAAATCAAAAGAAAGAACCCGAAGAAGAAGTAAATACTTCATCCCCTCTTTCAAATTCTTTTATTCTACCTCATCCTCAATCTTTGTTGTTTACATTCTAAAAAAATAAAACCAATATATTCTATATAATTTGATGTTATTATAATATCATTACAACCATATTCATTATTCTATCAATCCTATAATTGACAAAGCAACCATACTTGCGTTCGTACAGATTACGGTCTCCACGTCGTGGTGTAGTTTGTAAATCAAAAACATCATCATTTGGATGGGTATAATAATGAGTATTAATGATGTAAATAATAAATATAACATGATAATAATTATTTATATATGATATAACATCCAATTATATACTATTTTAATATAAAAACAATGATATTGTCACTCGTGCATACGTACAGATTATCGTCTACATGAACACGATGAGATTCATTCCCCCTTAGTAATCATTCAAGAATAATTTTCATTTTATGATTAAAAATACTGTTTATGAACAAAATATCATTCTTTATATGAATCAATTACGTCTTATACATAACCAAAAAGGCTTACATAACCAAGCATATAAAAGAAAATGAATCAATTAACACCTAAAATGATGATACAACTGAAATATCATTAACAAAGCAATATTATAAGAACATATATGATATCATATTAATGTAAATGGTTCTTTTATAATTTAATAATAATTATATCACCATTATACGGGTTTCTATCTTACCCTATACCATGGAAATGTACAAGGTATGGGTTAATTTCTCTCTATCTTTATTATCTGAGTTTGTTATTACGTAAGTATCTACTGGAACTCTTTATCTTCCACATCCATGTTTCATAAAAATGTATTCGAAAACATTTTTAATATTTACTAGACTATGGGTTAAAGTCATTTATACCCTTGTTTGAATTTTTATAAAATGGTTTGAAAGAAATCATTCCATCGTTTTTAAGACATGGTAACTTATAACCTTTTCAAAAAAATTAATGTAAGAATGTTTTTTAACTTATACGGAGGGTGCATCTATTTTCCACTATTATAACATCATCAAAGCATCCCTTACAAGTTTATAAGTAAATTTTCAAAATAAATGTTTACTTTTATAATTATATGTCTTTTAAAATATTTCAAAATAGAAAGAGATATTTCTCTAAAAAAGTTGTGACTATGTCAACATCATTTGATGGATTTTAAGATTGTTTGAAGTTTGATTGATTATGATACAAAACATCCATATTGGATTAAAGGTTTTATGATATGTTGGACTAGGATATGTTATTTTTATACCATTCATGGTTTATATATAATGTATTTACATTTCATATAATAGTTTTAATACGAATGTTTTTGTTATGTTTAATCTTTTTCATATGATAACTGCATTGGACATAATATGTGATGGGTGGAGTCCGCAATAGCTCCTCAATGCACCGGTAGGTCTCCTGAGACAAACTAGTGTCGTGGAACAAGTCCTTGAAAAAAATTTAATATTAGTCTTGGAACAAGGCACTGTCTATGTGGTTATGAAGTCTGGCATTATGTATTCCATCATTATGTAAGTGGCTATTGATATTTCCTATAATTATTCGACTAGTAGAATATCAATGTGAATATGTAAATGTAATTATTTGATTTTTGCTTTGAAATATTATGTTGAAGTTCCAGTTTAAAAGGCTTTTGTTTTAGTCTTACATTTCCTTGAATGTTTATGCTTATTTATGAATGTTTCCACGATATTTTTATCCTTACTGAGTATCTGGGCTGACCCATTTCTATATTTTATTATACCTAGGATGCGAAGATGTATATTATGAATAACCTACAGGGATAGTATCAAGGATATGAGATTGGCCTATGGATACTATTTTGTTTTTTTTTCATTTTATAATGTAATGTAAAACTTTTGACTCTATATAGAATTTCCAAGGAAACTAAACTAATCGGTCTTTCGAGACTTGATATTTTTTATCATGCCAATTTTATGTAATAATGCACCGACTCTAGGTAACTAGTGATGAGGAGTTACGCATACCAAGATGGTATAATAAAAAAATCATCAAGAAATCATTTATTGTTTCTTCCATAACCATAGGAAACACCAGTGGTGGATCCTCCATTAGACAAAACATTATCTCATCCATCATGGATGATAATACTCAACATTCCTCTAATACATTTTATGTAATCACATTTAATAAAAAAACCTAATATCTGTCAAATATAATGAATACAAAATGTATCCTAAATTAATACACAATAGCCTATATTGAATTCATCTGGTGAATAGAAAGGAGGATATCATATATATATATATGAATTTGGAAGCATTATAAATCTCCATGGATAGATGTTTCCTTCATATAAACTCAAAAAATCCACATTAGTAATAAAATATAAAATTACTTCTAACTATGATACTCAACACCATGGGTACTAGAAGACTCTAAACCTCATACCCCAAAGAATTAACATGGGAATATATAATGAAGGACTATGTAACTCCCTAATAATAAATTTAATACAAATAGGTGGAATATGAACTAAAAATACATTTCATGATGTCTGACTTAGTGAGAGCTAGAAACTTGAAGGCATGCATCTGACTATGTACATCTCTATATAATCTCAAACCCTGTTAATAATCACTTCCATGACCCTTATCTTCTCATTTTCATAGGAATTATCGAGATAACCTCTACAAACCCTACACTATCTATACAAATCAAAATATAGGGAATGATACTTATAATACTTAGTTGGAAGGTACAAATATTATGGTTGATATTAAATATGGCCTCTATATCTATTATAATTATTAAGGATGTTAATGAACATAATTTTTCAGTAGCCAAATCCTCTTAATGCATAACAAACAACACCAGTGACACAAAAGGGGCCTAAGAACAACCTGATATTGTGAAACAAGATTAATATAGCTAGAAAAGAATCCATACTATTTGAATTATTATATGAAAAAGGATCAAGTAACATTTAGCTACAAAATGACTCTATAGAGAGTTCTGATGCCTCCCATTTTGTGACAATATGATCACAGTGAGAACTATGTTATCAACCTCTTCCCTCAACTAGAACATCAATTTATGTTAGTAACATGAATAGTGTAATCTAGAATTATATATCATGATTTAAATCTTCCTTTAAATTATTTTTCCATTCACCATCATATATTATATGCTTTTATAAATAATATATAATAGTTTCTTATACAGGATACATAAATCTCACATAATAGAATTCTCTTTTATGAGTGTAAAAATATTATGTTTATAATACACCGTGATGGTCAAAAAAATATAGTACTAGAATTTAATGAAAAACTTATTTCTTTGAAAAAGTGATATCTTATTATCATAGTTGAAAAATAACAACCAATTAAAATCTTCACATTGATTTATAGTTACATCCAACAAACCTTGTTCTCCCACAGATCATATATATAACTAGAAAAATTTTCCATATACAAAAACCAACTCATAGTTTCCAAACAAAAAATTGATAATAGATATAAATAAAATAAATTTCCATATTCAAAAACCAACTCATTGTTTCCAATCAAAAATTTGTTCACCCATACCCTTTTTTGTACCATTTTATAGATACTCTGAGAGTCTCCTTCTCCAACCATCTTCATCATCTATGTCCCTTTGAAGGTGATATATTGTTGCAACTTTTTGATAATCTAGGGAATGAACCTATCATGGAAGACAACCAAAATACATTTCATAAAAAAGTTATAGAATCCTAATCATGGTGCACGAAGTATTTATGGTTAAAATAATCCATTTAGAATCATCATAATACCAATTTTTACCAAATTTAATGACATGTGCAAGGAATAATAATTCATGATAACTACAATGGTCTCTACCTTACATGAAACATCGCATTTCATAGCATGTTAAATAATTATAATAGTCATATTGTAGGAATATGGGGGTTCTTAATTTCATTTTCCACAGATACTATCCCATGTTTATTAAAAAGAATTTTTATAACTAATACTATTACCCATCTTACCCATTAAATCCTCACTAGTGCCTACCTCTAAGCACCATCATATCTATAAACTAGAAGACTTCAAATCACTCTATATCAACCCCTCTTAAAAAGTACATCTATTACGATGTTAGTGAAGAAATTGATTACCATCAAATCCTACCACCAATAGGTCATGGTTTGGGGACATGTACTTTAACAACCTAAATATTTATTTAATGTAAAACTAATCCTGATAGATTTATTAATGTGCAATAGAAAGGTTTTAGAAAATTTGAAGATGTTATAAAAATATTCTTATAACATAACCATTGAATTGGTATAGATGAATAAGAGTAAATACAAAATGAAATATATTTATAACGGGCATACTCAATTCATCATTAATTATTTTCTCTTTGGATATAAGTTCCTCAATTTTTTTGAAGTCATATTATGTTTCAAAATGAATTTTCATCAAAAATGTTTTTTTTATTTTGTTCTTAGAAAGTATAATGAATATATTACACTTTTATAAATTGAAATGGTTTAAAAATGATATTATTTTTGAAATGAGTAAATCTTATATAGATAAATATGAAAATTTTGGGATTTTTCTAAAATGAATTAGTTTTTCATTAATACTGAAAAGAACATATTTTTCTAATACTATCATTTGTTTTCATTAAATAATGTGATTTTAAATACCTATTAAAATTATTATTTATTCATAAAGGGACATTGGTTCTATATGATCTAAAAATTCTATTTTATATGATTTTATTACTCAATATTCATGATTTTAATATAATCTTATTTTTCAGCATAAAATTATATTTTTTCAGAATAATATATTACATAATAGATTTAACATTTATAATAAACATTATTTCTACCAAATACAGATATTTATTTATGAAAAACTATTACTTAGTTTGAATTATTATTTCTTTTTTTCATAAATTATCCCCACTTATTTTTTGTCCTTATGAATAGAATCCAAAGTAAATTATTATTACCACGAGAAGTGAAAATATTAATTAGCATTGAAACAATAAGATAATTACTAAAAATCTTCCCAACACTTGATTTTACTAAATATTATGAGAAAAATGTTAACAAAGTCAATCTAAATATAGATATATTTCATTTGGAATCTATTTTCCATTTATATTTTCATTTATATTTTTTTTATGTAAGCAGAACTAAAAATTTCACTCTCTTGAATTGAATATCCTTAAAATATTTACATAGGTATAAAATTAGGTTAAGTTCTATTAAAATAGGTTATTAAGAATATTAATTATTATTTTCTATCATGTTAATGAAATTTTGACTCTTCTCAATGATATACTAATCTTAAATTCCTATGAAACACTATCACAATGCATGTTAATGTAGTGGACAAATCAATTATTTATGTTAAAAAATCTATAAAAACATTCATACTATGTTATAGTGTATAATTAATTTAATTATTAAATAAAATAAATTATTTATGTTTGAAAAAAAATTATATTTTAATTCCATAATTTTCTATATTCAATTAATTTAAAATTAAATGAATTGTGAAAAAATCAAACTATTATTATTTTATTTTAAATGGCATTTTATTAATTACATGAACAATATAAAAAATATTCTAGTGGATAATTAAGATTATTAATCACCAAAAAAACAACACCTTTAAATTTATGAACCAATTGTTAACTTATATGTAAAATTATATCCCATTATGAATAAAAAAGATATAACCATAGTTATATATAAATTTGATTAACTAAGGTGTTAAAAAAATATAAGGTTCTGAACACCATACCTTATCAATATATTAATTTATTATGATAATTAATAAACATAATAAAATATATTTTAATATCTATCATCATTAAATAGTTTGTTAAGAAAATAACTCCATAATAATATAATTTTTTTTAAAAGTAAATGTTTTCCCTTCCCTCTCTTTTAAAAGAGAACACCTCCTTTCATATCATTAATTATCATTGATCATTATATCATGATACCACCAAAATTATTCCCTTATAAACATCCCTATATGAAATTTAGATTTTTTATTCCTATAAGTCAACTTTAAAGGTCATATAAAAGGGATCTAAATGAGGCTTACCAAATAAGAGGTAATCATCTCCCCCGATCTATATCAATTTGATTCTTATTATATATCCTATGAATATGTGATATTAATCCAAAATTAATAATTTATCGATTTAAAATATTCTAATATTTAATTTTTGTTTTGATACTATATTTATTCACCCAATTTTCCGTAAAATGGGAAGTAAATGTGGTTCTCATGTGTAGATATTCCTTAACATATTTTCATATAGAATGAATTTATTTCCCATAATCATATTACCTTGAGAGTTATTATTATGGGTTCTATGTTTTTATATGATAGACATGAAACAATGATTTTTTTTATAATTATATAATCATTTCAACCATCTTACCATCCAATTCGTAGAAAAATGATAATGTCACTCTTGTATACATGTGGACTACATACTCTAGGATGGGATGCGATTTTTTATTTTTTATTTACATGTATTTTAATAATATTATATTTAATGAATATATATGATAGATATATGATATAATAATTATTTTTTAATTCTCATTAATATCTACCACTCTTCTGGTTCATCCTTTGATGTTTTATAATTGTGTCCATGCATATCGATGACATAGAATCTCCGAGTAAGAATTAATTAAATTTTATAACCTTATATTTTGTATAATATTATATATGTTAATATATATTGAATATATGAGTTATTTATATCATTATTCACATTTTCTAGAAGATGGAACCTTGATCATTATATAAGGTTCAGAACTACTGAACCGAAATTCATATGAACAATTAAACAGTTGACACCTAAAAATGATTATTTAGAAAAAGAATTATTAAAAAATTGATGTTAAAAATTTAGAAGAATAATATATCGAGAAATATTTGTATTAAAATTACTTTGGTATTCAATTAAAATAAATTTATTATTCATATGAGATGATTCTTTGGTCGAGGGAGATCTATGAAGGCAATGGTGGTGATTATGTTTTATGATAATAAATGGTGATTCCATGTTAATTGGGATCTAAAATATTGGGTCGAAGAGGAATATACACCATGGATATTCAGGATTCGAACTCAACCACCATTAAGAATATGAATGTTCTTAAATATAAAGAAGCGATAAAATACTCATCATTGGTGAAAGATGACCCCATGAAATGGATTATTCATATATTATCGACAACTAATGTCCAATACAGTGTACACACTATTATAAATTAACACAAGATCTATTAGATTTTGATAATTGGTCAATTTATTTTTCCAATGGTTAATATTTCCTTAGGAGTTGATGTTTTTATGATGAAATTACCATTGTTCTGGGTATTTTTATAATGGAATTATATCTATATGGGATGTTCTTTTTTCGCTTTTTTCTTCTGTTCAGTGGAAATCGAAGTTGTGTACCTAGAAATTAGATTCATTAATCATAAAATTATGTATTCTATCTATTCACGAATGTTATTTTCATTTCAATCCCTTAAATATCAAAATTACTCATATTTGGGTATTGTTTAAGATTATGTTCCAGAACTGGGACTAAATGCACCCATATATCTTCGCTGATTTTGTGTATGCAGTGTGTATCTGCAATAATATGAAAAAATAAATATAAGTAACAAGTATTATAATCATTTCTCACGTACTTACTGATTTAGGACTATATTCCATATTAACTCATCAAGTGATAATTTTCTCAAATGATGATGATATATTCATTAAAATTAGATATGAGAATCTCACTATATTGTATTTTATTTGTCATTTCATCTCATATATGAAGGATAATTTTAAAGGTATTATGATCTGTGGGTTCTAATATGACAAGGGGAATCATCAATATTCATGTTTGAATTATCCCCATGGTGTTGGAAAAAAGAACTGACAACAGTCGATTATAGAACACCTGAATCTGATAATTCATATAGTTGAGGTTGACTCAATAGAGGCTGATCTACCTAACCATGTGGACTAGGGTTCCATGTATGCAATTGAAATGTTTTATGACCACTTTATGGTATTGAATGATAATATTTCGTAAGATGGGGGAATAGTAATGGTATTAGACAATACCGAGAAGGTTTTAGTGGTACGAGGAATGGGTAGAGTAGTTGTGGGATGTTTTGGGAAAATATAGTGGATGATCAGACCTCCTTTATAGATGTTCTGATCAAAATATTTGGTGCAATATAAGTTTATTAATGTGGATATGGTCATTCTAATGGTGAAACATTTTAATGAGAATAGTTTGATAAAATTATTTCATTGTTGTATCATTTGGTCATGGTTAATGATAGAAAATACAAAAAGAAACCATATTGTTCATCAATAATTTATTCTTCTGGAAAACCTTCAATAGGGTGATGTCATGTTCCATATTCTAAAGGAATTATTTTTTTATTATATAATGATGGTTTAAAAATATTCACAAATATAAGATTTACCCCACATGGCTGCAATGTGGAGTAGTCCCCAAGTGTTCTGGATGGATCCAAATTTGTGGCAACTATCATTTTAGTTGAATCTGGTCTGGATGTATCCATGAATTATATTATTGAATAGGATGAAAATGAAAAAATTTATTCATACAAGGAAAAGAATATGATTCTAATGATGAGTCGTCTGATCTTGTTATTGGTGGTATAATGAAATTGAATGTGTAAATCAAGGAGGCTGACAATGTCTTACTAGAATCTGGTCCCAGAAAAAATAGATTTACATTGGTTTAAATTTTAAATATAACTAATAGAATTAGTGATTAACATGAGTACATTTTTAACATTAATGGGAATTTTGATATAAAATTTCCCAAGAATATATATATCCATGAAAGTGAAAAATTCAGAGATGATGGATATCGACTCTATTATATATCTCTCTGTTTAGATTTAAAATAATTATTTCACATGAGGCATTGAACCTCCAAATGAGGAGGATGATTCATCAAGAATGGATTGTCAGTGTCACGACTCTAAGGATTCAAAGTAATGGAAGAGTGGTAGGAATCAATCATGTTGGTGTGTATCCTAATTAAATATTGAAATACATAAAATAATATGCCTATTGAATGATTGTCTGTTTTCTAGTGGCATTATTTGTGTCATTTTTCATCATTGAATCCACCCATTCTCTTCGATTGTTTACTTTTTTTTAATAACAAAAATTTAGAAGACATGCTTTATAAAACATGGTTTACACCTTTCCAGGTAATTATCATAAATTAAAATTTACTGTACTTGTTTGATGAGTTTATTTAGAGAAATTCAAATGTGAGGTAAGGATTTATCATCTCAAATTGACTTCTTTGAGACATATTTAACTTTACACAACAATCATATTTTATGAGTTTTATATAAAGACTCATTGAAATGTTATATCCCGAATCTCATTATTTAATTATTATTTAATTTTTAATTTAATTTTATTCCTAAATTGGTATTTTGATTCAGAACATACCAATGTTGTTAGGGTTTTATATTAAAATCTCTCTATTTATCAGGATTACATTACAATATGCCTATGATGATAAAATATTTAAATTTACCTCTAATGAATCTATGAAATAATCATATCCCAAGGTTCATTTTGGAGATTAAATGTTTTCCTTGAATTTTAATATCCTTATGTTCTCAAGAATCCAAATTTATTTTTGAGGACAAGGAACCTTCTTTTATTATTCACAGATGATTATTTTTCATCCATGTCTATGTTTTATAATAATATTATTAGTAATGTTTTGTCTATTATCAATTGTTTAGTTCAATTAATTTTCACATAATTTTAATTAATAATAACATTTTATCCTTAATCATATATTAATTATCTGAATGAGGTATTTTGGAATTTTTATTTAAAATATGATAGGGGTATTTATTTTAATGTAAAAGCTATGAATGGAATTTCCCACCTTTGTTAATACTCAACACATTGAATAATAATTTATAATTTTAAAATTACATTTTTAGAAAAAAATTATCAAAATATTTAGGGTAGTTTTAGATTTTAAATAATTTATTCAGAAATGATAATGGTATTTTTACTCAAGAAATATTATAGATATCTTCTAAGTAAATTTTTATCTATGATAACATCATTTAATGTGATTTTTTTACTATATATTTTATCTAGTGATACTATGGTATTTAATTCATTAGATTGATTATGGGTATTATGGATTAATATTAATTATATGAAAA
The DNA here is from genome assembly GCA_963277665.1 of Viscum album. Taxonomy (NCBI): domain Eukaryota; kingdom Viridiplantae; phylum Streptophyta; class Magnoliopsida; order Santalales; family Viscaceae; genus Viscum; species Viscum album. The sequence continues at coordinate 971,724,525 of OY728133.1, forward strand.
ATATATCCTCCCTATAGCTTCATTGAATAATTAAAATCATTTCTTTTTGCACATGTTATGTTATTATGTAATGATGAAATATCTATGAAACCCGCTTATTTTTCACATGTTATAACATGATGAATATTTCATGATATTGTGAAAAACATATGTGGGATATTCATTATGTGATGAGTGAGAATAGAATTATATGTCCTACTAATGCATTGGGTATATTGGGATATCTCAAGAGATAATAATGACTTCAATGGGGAGTTACCCATGTACAATAAGAGACATAGTATACCATGATAGCCATGGAATTGATGTATGACTAAGGATATGATGGTTTGGGTAGTGATCCCAATCCACTATAATTTTTCTTCCAATGACCCTGGACTACTAAGGATATTATTTTTCATACTTATGTTTATACAAAAAATGCATAGTTTCTATGTTAATGTTATGCTTTAATGGACCATGTTCATTGATTCCATTTATGATTCATGTCTCATAAACAAAAAATATTAATTACATGACTCAATATTATGTCTCTTATATGTTGGGTATGGTTTTCAAATATAATTATCATTCTACCATTCTATTATGCTCATTTTTGGTTTATCTGATCCCCGATCTCTCAATTTTTAACACTTACTGAGAATCAGATATCACCCTTTCTTATGTTTCCTTTACTCTGGTTACGTTGAAAATTTTTCACTATAATGATTCACAGAAGATTTATATATATATAAATACGTGCAATATTATATACATTTTTTCTGAACAATTCCTTCATGTATCTATGTTTAAAAAGATAAATTACCTTTAAAATTATTACATGGATCATAATTTTATGTGATGAATTTTCTTTAACTAAAATGTAAAATCTATGTATAAAATATTTCAGTCACTATAAAAAGAATTAGAGGAATGATTAGTTTTATTTTCAAAATAGGAATAGAAAAAATGATTAATAATCATTAGAAATAAAATATGTGTTGGATAACGTTCAATTTTATGATAATGATATGTGTGCGGTTTTCCTATAAAAACACCTATATCCCGATTCTTCAAGTTGATGCAGTTTTGGTACAGATGAATCATGGGGTAATACCTTAGAATATATTCATTTGGGTATATGTTGACCACCATTCCATTACATGGTGATTGACCCCTTACAATGCACCATGTTTGACACACTTATAGGATAAGATTCTATTGACTAATTTTTTTTCAACCATTATAATGGATTTGAATAGATGAGTACTGAGGATGGCCTACGTTAAAACTTATGTTTTCTTGATTTATAATATAGTCCATAGATTTTTAGATATTGTAAATTAATTTCATTATAATGTGGTTCCCATCTGTGATTAGTATTTATCAAACAATGTATTATGGTGTTAGTCAATGGAAACAACTATAAGGATTCATGTTAACACTGAATATGATAGAAAAATATATGATTTTCCTATTGAGAAAATTTATAAGACCTGAATTGGAAGGTGAAACCATTTTATTATGCCTAATTATAAATTCTGATAATTTTTTAACCACATATAAATTGGTGGGTTTCTTATTATAGTAATTCCAATGAAAATATACTGTTTTTTTTAAAGAGGACTATTCTAGAGAAGATGTTCTGAACATTTATTAAAAAGGTGAAAAATGTGCATTGAAATGGAAAATGGGTTAAAACAACCACAATTTCCCCCATTGATTGTAACTAAAACTCATAATATGACATGCCATTCCATAATAAGAGCCTACATCTTCCCACTCAGAATGAGAGTTTTTTTATTAATGGATTGCAGGTATTTTTCTTCATTATTTATTGACATCATTTAAGTTGATCTAGTAGACATGTTTCTAGGGGTCGGGGAGTATTCCTTAAGGGGTCTTCTCTTTGTAGGAACCGATGCAAAATTCTTGCCCTCAGTCATTATTCCCTTTCCACACAATACAATGTAACAACATCAAATAACTATCTTTTTGAGTTATATAAAAAAACCACTCAATTTACTACTAGATTATTCAATTAGAGACATTTTTAATTTTTTTATGTAATGTTTATGGATTACATGAATTTTTTGATATTATCTCCTAGACTAGGTTTCACGGGTTTTTATGATCATATTTTTTGTAAAATTTACTACAAATATTAACTTTTGTCCAAATGAAATATGACATGGAATAATATGAAAAATCCCACTAATATTAAAGATTCACTTATTAAGATATGTGTAAATGATTTTTAAGATAATTAGGGTTCTAAATAGGTTGTGGAAGTTACTTATTAATAATTATAATGAATTTTACTCATAAAAAATGTTGTGGATAGTGGTCCTTTATATGAAACATATATTATGTTGAGTCACCAATCTATAGTGGTATCGTACCATATTAATGATTATATCTAAAAAATATTTTATAATATGGATTAGATACTAATACTCCATTAACATCACTATTTATTCAATAGAGGAAGAATTTGGGAAATAAAAGGTTTTATAAGGATTTGGTGACCGTAAAATAATTAATTTCTTAATTGGTATCAAAGATAAATATTCCATGAAATTTTTTCAACTACCATATATATGATCAAAAAAAAATTTATGTAATAGGGAAGAACTAAAAAGAAAATTTTAACCCTATAAATATAAATTATTAAGAGAGGATAAGTTATTCTTGGAGAAGCATGAATATGGATTTTGAAAATCAGAACCCTATTAAAGGAGATGTTCGCAAAGATAAAGGATAAAAGGTTGATGTTATATACCACAAATGTAATGATATAAAACTAAACTAATACATTAAAAACAATTATAGTCCAAAAAGGTTGATATTAAAAAAAAATAGAATTTTTTTTATTCAAATCAATATATGATTGATCTTGGTGGATGATGAATTTTTTTTTAATATTATGAAACCATTAAAAATGTAAGGGGTATGTGTCCTGAAGCCTGCTATCTATATAATGGAATAAAATATTCTATAAAATCTCAATTTACAAATGGATACATGAGTAATAAACATCAGAAATTATTTATATATGTTAATATTATACATTTGGAATGTCTTTATGAAATAATTTTTTTTAATTAGATTTAATAATCCCATATTCATCTATCCAGTGGGGGATAAATATGAATGTATAAAAAATTATTTTACATTGGTAAAAAGTTTATCTTTCATGATGAATATAATGGTTTAAAAAAAATAAAAGGTCTCTGAGAAGCCACTAGATAAATTTATTAAATATAAATGATCTATTGAATGAAAAATAATTTCTTGGATAAAAATTAAAGAAGAAAATTCTAACAGAATAAATGTATATATACAAGTATATGAAATTATAATGAAAAAATAAATCTAATGTGACAATAAAAGATATTTTTGGGGATATATATAAATTTTTTTGTAATAGGTATCATATATCATAACAAAAGTAGTTATTCAAAGAATATTGTTAGATCCCTCATATACCAGATAATTCTTCAAGATGAATGTTTTATTTGATGACAACATTATGATATTTTCAGATGTTTTGTTAACCTTACAATGGAGATGAATTTTTTTACTAATGTTATAGTATTTCAAAGATAAATGTTTTTAATAAATGTTTACATGTGGTTTCGTAGTAATAAACACTATGTAATCTTGGAATTGAGTTTGATGTGAAGGGTAGGATCATCAATACCTACCAAATTCTATAAATTCTATATTTCTACAAAGGAACACTCTCCGTATGAAGAGAATTCCAATTTATATAAAATATATTGATATTGGTTCAAGAAGGAGATAGATATTATTGATTTAATACATTATAAAACGTTAGTGATATGAAAAACCCATCCCCATTCAACAGGTTGTGTGAAAAAATATATTCGAGAAATACAATGTGGGGTCAAATAGTAAAATTAATATATTACAAAATATTTATTTGTATATAGTAATAACGGTGTACAAGTGGCATTAATCATGGATTGAAATTCATATATGGTAAAATAATGTTATAAAATACTATATGGTACAAGATGAAAATTGGATTCTATTATAACAGTTCATTCATATCCAATGGTATCTTAACTCAAATAAAAGAGAAGACTGGTAGGGTGTTATATAGAAACATTAATGGAAGATAATCATTTCTTATTTTAATTTCCATCATTCAATGTGCTATAATATAATGGGTTTTTAAGAAACATATCATTATACGAAAAGGATAATCCCATGATGAATATCAATTCAATATGTGGTGGCAATAGTTAGAGACTTCTTGGGAAGTTCATGATAATGATTCAATAACAATTTTCCTAACTGAAAAATGAATAAGATCTATATATTGGATATCAAATAGTGTCAAAATATTATCATAAATTGTTGATTGAATTGTTTCTATATATGTTGTGACTGACACATTTGGTTCATTATTGTTTGGTCAATGAATATTTTGTGTGTGTGTGATTTTGAAAATTGGGATAAATGTAAAAAAAATTGTTAAAATATTATAGTTCTTGTGTTTAAGGTGTTAAATTATAGATATTGATTTATTTGATATTGTAAATTTTAATCATTCATTCCAAAAAATTGTTCTTATTCAATTATATTCTAGTATTTAATAATATATCTTTATTATAAGTAAAATTGTATCATATAATTATTATCTGTGTAGATATAGATTAAATTGTTTTTGATCTAGAAAAAATATATATATATTTTTTATCATTTGTTAACTAGAGACTATAGTAACACAATTTTCTATTTTAAGAATATGGAGATTCTAAAGAGTAAATTCTTAAATTATGCTGGTGGAAAATATAGATAAATGTTTCAAACAATTATTTATAATAATGAGAATAATATAACCCATCATGATTGAATATTAATAATTTTTTGGAAGAAGATTCACAAGTGTATGTAATATCTCAATGGTTTTTAATAGAAAGCAATATGTGGTTAACATAACCTATAGCTGTGAAAAGAAATAATGATATTGAAATTCCTGAATAATATGGAAAATTTATTTAAAAATGAAACTTTAAACTCTTATATTCTATATTATAGAAAATTATTCCATTCTGATAATCCTTTTTCAATTTTGGTAGATAATATTGTGAAATATTTATTATATTAAATGTGTTGAAAAATGGTGGTAAAAATTATGAATGTTCCATTAGGATTTCTTATGGACATAGGGTGAGAAAATAATGAAAAATAGGATAAATAACAATTTATATATTATTTACAAATGTGGAGTTAAAATAATGCATCATAAATCCATAGTAAGCATATACGAATGCATTTGATAATAAAGAAATATTTATGATAGTTTTTAATCAAAATTAAATTAGAAGAAACATTGAACCAATGGGGTATGATGATTGATTTAATGAAATAAAAACTAAAATTTTATTGATGATTTATTTTTATTCAGGAGTACATTATAAAGACAAGTGTACTTTTATTTTCAAAAATGATAGGAAATTTAAATTTCTCAATTTTGGATTCTCCTAAGGTGTAACTTTGTAATTTTAACCAAGAATATGAACATGGATAATAATTATTATTACCATATTGGTCCTGGATTGGTGTATTATATCTTGGATAGATATTTATTATAATTCAAATCTTGTCAAAACTTTTCTGAACATTATACATTTTTTAAATTTAATATTATTTTTGTGTACATGTTCAAAAATTGTTATCTTTTTATTATAGTATGAAATGGAGACTCTATTATCATGATTGATTCTATAATGGGTGGTCTGGATTTATTAAGGAATAATATCATCTTGGGTATTGGTTAAGGGATCAAGCCACCTTTTACATTTATTTTATTTTTTCCTTGTTCTTCCTTTTATTTTTTATTTTTACTCAGCCTTCCTTGAAATTTTTCCTTTCAGGACCCCTAAGGGATTAATTTATTCATGATAAAGAGATGATAGGGAGATAGATATGGGGAATTAATAGGGGTGATAGTGTTGAGTGAGAGATAGATAGAGTGAATGACTGAGTAAATGAGGGTTGTTTTATAAGAAAGATTTAGAGGAGTAATTTCTCTATTTAGAGGCTTAAATTCCTGGTTATGTGTGAATATTTTGATGATTAAACTGAGTGTAATTATTTTTTTAGTTTTTATGTTATATATCCACAAAAACAAGTTTATATTGATTTTAAAATCATTATGTACACCCTGAGGATTGAGTTGGAGTTATTTTTTACATTATGGGACTTCCTAGGTGATCACATGTGTTTATTGATCAGAAAAACCTATCACATGGCCAGTGGTTCCATGAAAGCCTACCATGTATTCTTAATAGTCATGGAAGATGGATTTTTTTTTGAATACATAACATGTGTTCATAAAAAATTATGTATAGTGGGAATCACAATTGGTCGAAGCGCTTGGCAAGAAATCCCATGTATGGGGAAAACTGTCATTTGGTAGTTAATTTTCTCATCATAGGTGTACCCTAGTGGTGTTGTAGTGCATGAAATAACCCTATGTTTTCCCATGGGGTGTAGTATTATAAATCCATATCATAGGTGTACCCAGGAATGCATATGTATATGGAAAGGGTGAATATTTTGTAAACACACCATGTCATTGGGGTACATGTTGTGAACTACTCCATTATAACACATTTGATGGTTGTCATTATGTGTAAGATGTGATTAATATTTTGTGAAACCTATAGTGAATCTTGAAGGGGACAAGATTAATCCCATATCTGATGTGAGATTTTCCTTATTAGACATATGAGGTTGGGAGATGTTAGAGATTTTGATGGATGATATATTAAGATGTGGGTTTTTTCCTTAGAGACTAGTTATGTGTGAGAATACCAAAAGGGGTCCCTCCACTTGTTTTCTCATACTATGTATGAAAAAAGGGATTCCTCTATTGATCTAATAATTTAAAAGATCCTAGGAATTATGACTCATCTTATGAAATAACCTCATTAATCTTGAGTGGGATACCTCCTCTATAGTGGTGACAAATCAATCCCATGTGGGTTACTCTCTATGATACAATATAGAGTGCGTGTAAGTTATTGGATAGAGATGGTAGTGGGTGTCATAATAGAACCTTCACAGAACATGTAAACATGATGGGTTTTTTACTATAGTTGTTGGATTATCCATTCGACCATCCATTACCATTCAAATTTGCTTAAACATATCTATTAGGATGCAACTATGGACACCCTAACATATATCATAGTACATGAACTATGTTCAGACGAAAAAAATGTATGGTGGATTCCAATTGGTACATTCTATGATATGTCATTTGGTATCATGTGAGATTGATGTGTTACAGATTTGATGGGTTGACACCAACATGGATTTCTGTTGTGTAACCAATGATCATGTTATTGATAAATGTGAAGAATGCATAGGAAATTTGGATTCAACCCTATATCTAGAATGGAAAAACTATATTCAATGAGTTATATAGATTTATAGATTTATAAGTGATATTTTTATTCTGTCTTGGAAACTGTGATTACTTTTTTATTATGTTAATTATGATGTGATGCATAGGTTATACCTAGACTTCAGTCAGTTAGGATTGATTATATTATGTGTCCATTATTGGGATGCTCATGATTACCTTGATATAGCTATCCATAATAGTGTCTTAAAGTGATCTTCTAAATTAGAGATATCATAGAAAACCTTGGAACCATCTTCTAGAACTTCATTATACTAGTATTTAGATAGATTCCCTTGAATCCTAGGATCTGGGCATATATATTTTCATGATTATTTATTATTTTATTGATCCAATGAATGTTTAATCAGTATGATGCACCCCTATGATTAGGGATTCGTTGGTCTGTATGGTCATCGATAGGAACTCAAAGACACTCCATCACTGCCTGACGAAGGTATAATATATCATGGTTGTGAATCTAAAGATTGATTGCTATTTTTTGTTATTATTTTTCATTTATGTTAGTTCCCATAATAGATAGGAATATTTCATTATCGTCCACATATTTCATTAGGTTCTACGTTCACCACTTTGTTGAAATACATAAATTCAATTGTAACCCAATGAATGTGCACATTAGGGTGAATAAAATCCTGATGTCCACATTCTGGTTTAGATTATGGTTTACTTGATGTGTTGGAGGCCAAATGTTGTATGTTTGAATGGATCATACCATGTGTAATATTATGATCTGTTTATTGTATCTACGCATGGTTCTATTGATTTGGTATGCGGTATGGATTTGAAATAGTAGACGTTTATTTTATGTTTATATTTAGTTTATTCATCTTGTATATGTGACCAGACCACTGACCATCCAAATGATGTGTATAGAACAAACACTATATCTGTAAAATGTATTTAATTTTAATATATAATTTTTCATTTATTTATTGATTATTTTTTCACTATTGTTTATAGACGTTTTTATGTTTTGTATATTCCAATGATTTCACACTCAGATATGGTGGTCTTGTCTTCTCATTGTAACTTCTTAGACCCAAACTACTAGTCAAAAGCCTCTATAATTCAAAAATGTGTAACTTGGGTCTTCTCCTGAACTAGGATGGGAAACCAATCTTGTGGCCTCTAGTATGATACATTACAATGTTTCATCAGAGGGTTATTTTTTTCTTTCTTTTTGGCATATGGAATCCATGAGAAAAAGGATTGTTTTATGTCCTATGATGAATATCGGGTTGGTGCATTTTCAACACCATTTCCATTAATAATTATATATTCTGATGGATTGTATTATTGTTCCTGATATGTGTTATTTAAAATGATATGATTTTCCACTCATGTGATGCACAAGTGATTTTAGATTTAGGAATATTTTTGGTTTTCTAGATATTGGAACATTATGAAGACTCCATTAATGTATTGGACTCTTTTAATATGTAGATGTGAGGAATATCACGCATTTTGAGTTGTAATATATGATTTTAATGATATTTTGAAACATACTAGTGTGATTTTATCAATGCTGATTGAGTCTCAATAATTTTATTGGTCGGAAATTTTATATACTATTATTTTGTAGGGAGTAGTATCTTCATAGGTGCACTATGAGAATTGGTATCATTATTGACAAATTTATTTGAATTATGTGTCTTATAGATGATTATATGAGACTATAGAGTGTTTTTATTCATGTTATATATCATTTGATGTGTTATGTTGTTTGTTGTGACCTATAAGGAACATGGTTTATGGCCTAGTTTGGAGGACCATGAGACCTTCAGATATGACTTGGTGTATATTGAATCATAATTTTTTTGATGATCAATGGAAACATGTGAGAGGGGTCAGACTAGTTCTAAGGGTACCTTTGATGCCTGAATAACTGGTAGATAATAGTTTTTTAGATTTATGGATTGTAGGTATTTTTTATTGTAGTAATGTTGATTCTTTATCCATATATTTATGAGAAGAAAATTGAGTACTAGTTCCAAGGAAATTGAGGGAAATGGGATTATGTGGTATCATGATATGATTCAGACGTTTTGACCATTAAAGTTCCTAGACCCATAGACATTGGATACACGTTAGTTGTAAGTAATAATAATCAGGGATGCATGTCTTTTGGAACAACGTAGGATGATGGATGTAAAAACCCAATATTTTATCAATGGGAATTCAATTTATATTAATATGTCACATTAAATAACAAAATAATTAACTACAAAGTACTATGTGACCTTTAAATATAAGTTTTTCACTTTTGTGTTTTGAATTTCATAAATCGGAATTGCAAGGTTGTGATCAGTAGGTTATTTGCAGTCTAATATAACTAATATAATTTTTGGAGAATAGTGACATACCCTTATGAATTAAAATTTAACCCTATTAAATATTGTAATATCATAATGAATGGAATCATTACCCATGATGGTATACAAATAAGATTCACGTGGGAGTATGATATAACTATATCTTGAATTAAGAAAATAAATGTTTTAAAATTTTCATGTCGATTAATTAATGAATTTAATTAAAAATTAAATTAATAATATTTAGAATATTAATTATGAAAAATATATTTCATTTTGGTTTCTGCACTTTGAAATAAAATTTGGGAGAATTTTTTGGATTTTTCCGAATAATAAATTTTTTGTTGAATAGTAAAATACATTAATTTACTGTATAAATAAATTTAAATTTAAATACACTATTCCTGACATCATAAGTTATATAAGCACCAAAATATCGAACTCAAATGCATTTATTACTATTCTAGGTCTTATAATACTAACTACTTCTTGTCTTGTGAAGAAATAATAAATTAATGATTATAATATTATTAAAAACCTCCTCCCTTCCATTATAAAAACCACACATCCTTACCTATTCTCTTAACTCCTATCAAGCCTTGTGACATGCCAATATTCTACAATAATATCTTCCCAATCTCCCCCCCCACGTCAAACATCCCCTAGTTTCTTCAATACAACAAATCCTCTCCCCAGAAGAGGCTCTCAAAGGAGCTAAAGTCAATATGTAAATACCTCTTTCAAATTCTTTTGTTTCTTTTATGTTCTATTATTTTCTTGTTTCTTTCTTGAAAAAACCTCATAAAAATAGTACTATAACTCTAGAAACATAAATGTACTCTATTTATATTATGATAATGGGATTATTTATTATCTTTTGTCCTTTACCCATATTTTATTTGAAAGAAATGAAAACATCGTTAGAGATGTGTTATTTTAGCACAATCAAGGACGATGGGTTATCAATTTCCATTATCATCATCAACTAATTTCATGAAACCATTTTCAAGGTTGAAAAAAACCATAATATATGAACTATGGATCGCTTATGGTTCCTGAATCATATTGTTAAACATTTTTTTGATTTATAAAACAAAATTTGTTCATTGAGGTAAAAAAACTACTAATTAACCAAAAATGATGTCACTAAAGTTTTATATAATAATATAACTTCAAATTAAGTAACCATATAATTTTTTTAACCATTTATTCGTCTTTATGTTCAATAATAATATATAACATCAATTCTAGATGACCACCTTCATCATACATGTTTATCTGAATATGAACCGATCATTAAGACCAATCAATCAAATAGACCCAAACCATGAAATTTATCCTCTTAAGAAATAAAAATGGTTATAAATGAATATAAAAATGGAAATGATAAATATTTTACATATATAATTAGTTATGGAAGTATTAATTAATGAAACTAATTTTATTTTTCACATAATTATGTTCATGAAAATATCTCCACCAGACACAAGGTAAGGAAACCGATCAATTTCACTTTTATTAAAGAATGTCCTCAATGATATGCCATTTTATTGTAATAACTAATGATGTGGTTCGATTTAGAAACTCCCCATACATCCTAAATGATTTATAACTGATTAGAAACCCCTTTCTCCCTCATCAATTCCTCTAATGTACATCTAATACCATGTCGATAATCTGTCAGGAATTCTACCCAATCTACCATTATTTATTAGGGTTTCTCTATCATTCCTCTAACCCAAATCATGTTTACATTTCATTTTATGTACAACTTCTAAATGTTTTTTACATTCTCCGAACTCATGTTTCTTGATCCATCCCTCATTCTATTTCAGGGATATACATGCTTTTATGGAAATCCATCCTTGAAACTTCCCAATAAGAAAACTCATTTAATGGGAACATTCTGAATTGTTACCCAATTTCAAGTGTACTCTGTTATTTGTTTCAGGACACCATTATCCTTATAAAATCTGTATATTTATTTTTAAAACCTCATAGGTTCACTTTTGGTTAATATAAAATATTTTTCCCTTTTCTAATTTGAAATTTCTATATTATATTCCTTAAAACCGCACGAAAATGTTTTAATGCAAAAATTCCACAGATACATTTATTAAACATTGTTACTTATGTTTGAAATCACATACCAGGAAAAATGGATATTTTACCTAATTACCATCCATGTATGTTATAATTATTTTCATCATAGACACTTTCATGACACATCATTTGCTTATTCCTTATGTTGTGATTGCGGTACCTAATTCATTCCATTGGTAACCCTTATGTATATATAAGATTGATTATGTGTGATTATTTATTTTCAAAAAAATATGCATGACATTAAAGATGGGTGTCCCCAAATAAAGATCCAATGAGTGGGGTAAATTTTAGTCTCTTGAGCCATTATGTGCGACTGTCTTGGCAGTTACATTGGCATGTGATACTATGTGAAATAGTTTTGGAGGTTATCCTTGGCTTGTGAAACTCTAGGAAACGATCTTGGTAGATAACCTTGCCTCATAATTAATTCATGTTTTATGATTCTACCAAATTTCTATGATTCCATGTGTTAATGATCCTTTGTATATATTTTATGATTCTATTTGTTATATTCCTTTTTATATCATCATGTCGTTGATTCTTTCCCATGTGCTAATGCCTTGTTCTTATTGTTATTCCCTTACTTGGGCTTTTCACTCATCTAATTGTTCATGTTATTCCCAAATTATCCTATGTAGATATATGAGCACAATCGATGATATGACCTAATTATGGATTTTTAATTAAAATTAGTTTTCATGATGTTTGATTATGTACCATGTCCTCCAAAACACTAGACATTACGATCCCAGGATTGTACGCATACGTATAATTATGTTTGAAATCATGTAATGTTATGTGAAAAGGGATATGGTTGCTATAGTTTGTATCATATGACAGTCTTGTTATTTATGGCGATTAGGTATAGAGAATATTAGTAAGAAACTTAGGTATGAGACAACGTATAAGAAGACATCCGTAAATTTTTATAAGTATACTTTATTTGGGTTATCAAGTAAATACATCCCAATATAGATACAAACAGGTAGAGGTGGATCTGGCACATATGTGCGTAGGGATGAAAACATTGATACGGTGTTTCGGGCATGACTCGGGGTATCATGGTACACGACAACGGGCCTTGATGCACTCTTGGTTTGACACTATATGGGGATATGCTCGTTAAATTAATGAGGTTAGTAAATACAATTATTATGGGAATAAAAAAAGATCTCAGAAGAATATAATTTAAGAAATAGATCAAGGATAAACTAGAATCAAACCTATGGAACCCCAAGTTAAGATATACTTCCCCTATACAAGTTTATAATATTATGTTCAAAAGATTCCTTTTATATGTTCTATAACTAAAAATTCAAGACCTCTAATTGTACGCTCTTTTTTATAGTTAATTGCTAGAATGAAGATAATATATTCCAATAACCGATGTGATAAGAAATGTGAATATTTCCCTAATTAAATGCCTTATATGATGGCATCGAGTGCTCAAAACATCATGAAAGTACATGATTAGCTAGCTCAAGTTATGAGTAAAAAAATTGAATCAATTCGAACACCCTCCTTTTCTAGAAAAAGAGAGTTTTCCATATAATCCTTCATTTGGAAGTGGCCTCCCATGGTTAGCAGATCATCTAATCCCCTCCTCATGGAACAATGGAATAACTCCATTGAAATGATATTATCTGTGATCTAGTTCTCAGAAGAAGAGAAAGTTGTACTGATGGACTTCAATTTTAATGGGGAAGCTGATCAGTTGTGGACACTAATCAAGAATTAAAAGTCCCCAGGGAAAATTAAATACATTGAATTAGAAGAATTCAAGAAAAAGTTTTTCAAAAATTAGTTTCCTCTAACCCTCCTTCTCAAGAATGAAAGATAGCTCTTCAGTTTCAAGCAGACGGAAGAGGATTCCATTGGGGAGTATGATGAAAATTTTAAAAGGCTTTTAATATACACCTATGGGTTTTTTATGAACACTAAATTCAAGTTGGATCAATTCATTTGTGAGATAATTTTGAGTCTATGGAAGGAGTTGGAAATTTAAGACTTCAATTGTTATGAATAGATTGTCTGTTGTTCCCTAAATGATGAAATGGAGAGTGGAGACTCTTAGTGGTCTTGTAGTCCCTATGAAAATAAGTTAAAAATGGAGAACAACATGGGTGGTTCAAAAAAATGAAATGATGGAATGAAACTTGAATACCCCACATGTAAAAGTTTGGGGAAGAACATTTCTTGGAACTGCCTAAATGGAACCATTACTTACTTAAAATGGGGAATGAGGGTAAATCTATCAAAGAACTATTGAAGGGATATAAAAATTCCCCCTAATGAATAATAAAAAAGTAATTTTTAGATTAATTCACAGCTATTAGTGAAATGTTACAACATCAAGGAGCATGGAAATTATGCAAACAATTTCGCTAAGCCAAGGGTTTTTTGAGGAAATCAACAACAACCACCAATTCATCAAGGATGGTCTTATACTATCACTATTGCTAAGGTGGATCCAGACAATGATGAAATGAATGGTACACTATTTATTCATTCATGAATATATAATGTACTATTGGATTTTTCTTCTATGCATTCATTAATATCTTTCAAGTTTAATATAACTATTGAAACACCAACAAAAAAATTTGGTGGAAAAGTTATTTGTGTGAATATAGAATTGGTAAATTGTTGCATCCCTGGTTTTTAACTCCTTCCCAGTTAATTTTGGTAAACTCAACCACATATAAAATCTTGTTATACCTCATTTTAGTGGAGTTTGACACTATTTTGGGCATGGATTAGATATTTATACTAACACAACATCATCTTTTGGGAAATGGATATCTCTCTTCACATCCTGAGGCACCGTCCAACTATTTACAAGTATAATGTGTAAGATGAATCGATTTTAGAATCATTGTATCATGTTTGGATATGACATCCTTATGAGAAATCATATCTATCTCAAATGATTGAGACAATGTATAAAATCATGCTTGAAGACATGCACATTTTAAGGTATTACACTAATGTATTCCCTAAGGAGTTTCAAGGCCTTCCACATAACTAAGAGGTTAAGTTCTAAATTGAACATATTCTTGTATCTCTACCAATATCAAAGAATACTTACAGAATGACCACTATATAGATGGATGAGCTGAAAAAGAAGTTATAAGAGAATCTGGGGAAAGGTTTTATATGCCTGAGTGATTCACCGTGGGGTGCGCCAATCATATTTATCAAGAAGAAGGATTGATCAATTCACCAATGAATTGATTATAGTGAGCTCAATAAAATCTTGATAAAGAACAAGTATCCCCTGCCACAGATAGATGAATTTTTAAATCAGCTACGTGGGGATAGTTATTTTTCTATGGTGGAACTTCGGTCAGGAAATCACCAATTAAATGTGATGAAAGGAGATATTACCAATTTTTCATTTGAAATGAGTTATTGAAACTATGAGTTCATATTTATTCTAATCAGACTCACTAATTCCCATAAATTGTTTTGGATTTAATAAATAGTCTTTACAGATTACCTTGAAATTTTTTTTGGCAGTCTTTATTGATGATATTATAATATACTCCAAGAGCTAGAAGGAACATGAGGATCATTTGAATACTATGTTAAAAACATTGTAAAGGGAGATGTTGTATGAAAGGTATAGTAAATGTGATTTCTAAAGGGTGGAAGTATCATTTTTAGGGCATGTTATCACCATCAAAGGGATATCTGGGGACCCTTCCAAGAAAATGGTAATTGATGTGTGTCCCAGACCAACATATCTAATGGAGATCCACAATATTCTAGGTCTATATGGGTATTATATCTTCTTTCTGAAGAACTATTACTGATTTTCAAAACCAATGACACAGCTAAAACATAAGGGATTAAAGATATTCTGGACTTAGGAATGTTTAGACTATTTTAAGGAGTTGAAAAAGAGTCTTATCACTGCACCTATACTCACACTACCAATTAGTGGAGAACTTATTATGGTGTATAGTGATGGTTCAAATAAGAGAATAGGTTCTGTGATAATAAAAAATGATAATGTGATAGCCTACGACTAAAGGTTGCAGAAAATATGTGAGAAAAACTATCCCAAACATGATATAGAGTTTGCTGTTGTGATTTTTGCATTGACAATCTGGAGGCATTATCCCTATGGGGAGATATATGAGATATATACTACTCACAAGAGTCTAAAATATATATTCACATAGAAATAGATTAATATAAACCAAAAAAGATATATAAATCTCATCAATGATTATGACTGCTCAATCCTCTACCGTACCAGTAAGGAAAATATGGTTGTTGATGCTCTAAGTAGAAAGGATCTTGCATCTATATCAATGATGAAAATCGAAAAGGATATGATATTAATAGATTTTAATAGGATTTACATGGAAATAATTAAGGGTGAAACATCATCAATCTTTTCTCAAATGATTTATCAACCATCCTTCATGGAGGAAATAAAGGATTCTCAATGAAAAGAGGTAGAAATTATGAAAGGGTGGAAGCTATCAGAAATGGGAAATCCTCATATTTCATGATTGATGATGAAGGGGTTTTATGATTTGGTCTGTGATTATTTTTTACAACTGATCCAAAGATAAAGAAGGAGATTTTGAATGATGCACATAACTCGACGTTTTTTATTCACCCAGGGAGCACAAATATGAATTAAGATCTCTGAGAATATTTTTTGGTGGGGCAATATGAAAAGGGAGATTGCTAAATATACATAACTGTTCTTGGAATTTCATCAAGTAAAGAATGATAGGAAAAATTATGAGGGAATGAAACAACCACTACCTATACCAATATAGAAGTGGGAGAAAAGTCATCATAGTCATTGTTGCTAGAATTCCAAAAATATCCAGAGGAAACATTGCTATATTGGTCTTTGTGGATAATCTTAAAATGATATCCAAATTTGTCACAATTCTAGAAGACTTCTCCTTGGATGTACATGAATTGATTTACATAAAATAAGTGGTTGGTCTGCAAGGAGCGCCACTATCTATTTTATCCTATCATGATCTTAGATTCACCACAATGTTCATGAAATGTCTCCAACATGCTATAAGACCGAACTCAACTTCATTAGGTCCAATCATCCTCAAACTGATCACCTTTATGAGTGAACTATTCAGACACTATAATATATTTTGAATCATGTTCTGTGGACATCAATGGTGGATGGGACCAACATCTTCCACTAGTTGACTTCTCCTTCAAAAATAGTTTCCACTAAAGTATCTTAATGGAATTATATGAAGAATTTTATTGGAAAATGTGAATAACGCCGACGTGTAGGGATGAAGTCAGTGAGATTTAACTCCTATGACCTAAAATGATCAAAGAAAGAGTGGATAAGGTGAAAACCATTCAGTTTTATATCAAAGTAACTCAAATTCGATAGAACAGTAATGCAACCATTCATCGATGACACCTTGATTTCAAAATTGGAGATGTAGTATTTCTACGCAAATCTCCATGGAATAAATTCATGATGTTTGGAAGAAAATGGAATTTAAGTCCAAGGTACAAAGACCCCTTCGATATTATTGATCATGTCGGGTTAGTGGCCTATCACTAGCACATCCACTGACTATGTCCAAAAAACATGATTTCTTCCACATATCCCTCTTATGGAAGTACATTCCAGATCTTTCACATGTACTCTCTTTAGAGGTGGTACAGTTGGAGGATGGTCATTCTTTTGAGGATAAGCTAGTGAAGATCATGGATAGTTGAGATAATTTTCTACGTAACATGACTATTCACCTTGTCAATGTACTATGGTAGAACCACAAGTTTGAAGAGGAAACATGGGAATAAGAGGAGGAAAAGAAATGTACCTACAACTATTTATGGCTTTCAATGTAAAATAAAATTTCGAGATAGATATTTCAAAATAGGTGAAAAATGTAATGACCAATTATTTTAACAATTTATGTTCCTTTCTAATATGTATTTCAAATTAAATCACAAAAAAATGAATAAATATATACTAGTGAACTTTTTACATAAGTTTTTCAATTCTATGTTTTGAAATTTGAAAACCAGACGTACACAGTTGCGATCAGTAAGATATTTAGAGTATAGTATGACCAACATAATATTTAGTGAATAGTAACATATCCTTGTCAATAGTAATGTTACCCTTATAAATAGTGATATAACTTAATTATTTGTATCCTTGCATATGATACTATTAAAATAAGATTCATTTGGGAGTACGATATACCTATATCGGGGAGTATGAAAATAACTATTTTTAAACAATTATTTATAATAAATTTTGATTTTAAAAATTATTAATTTATTCATATTTAGAGAATTATTTTTGAAAAAATAATTTCATTTTTGGTTTCTACACATTGAAAATATATTTGGTGATTTTTTGGGATTTTTGTGAAATACTAGAATTTTTATGAATAGTAAAATACATTATTTTACTGTATAAATACATTATAATTTAAATCCCCTCTTTCAGACATCATATTTGATGTAAGAACCCAATTATTGAACTCACATCCATTTATTACTATTCTATGAGAACTAATACTCACTATTTATTTTCTTGTGAGGAAATAATACATTAATGAAATTTGATATTATGGAAACCCTCATCCCATCTACTAAAAAACTGCTCATCCTTACATCTTCTCTTTACTCGACTATAGCCTTATTACTTCCCAATATTTTCCCCCAATTTCTTCCCATGATCTATCACCACGTCCAAAATCCCCTAGTATATTCAATATACCAAATAATCTGACCTTAAGAGGCTCTCAAAAGATGTAAACTCAAATCGTAAATTCCTCTTTCCAATTATTTTATTTCCTTTATATTCTTTTTAATTTCAATTTTCCTTCCTCTCTCCCCTTCACCGAAATGGTATAATAATTCTAGAAAATAAATTTACTTTAATTCAATAACGTTAATGGGATAATTCATTATCATTTCTCGTTTCTTCATCTTTTATTTGAAAGAAATGAAAAACCCGTTTGAGATGTGTTAATTTAACACAATCAAGGAATATGGGTTATCGATTTTCACTAACTTCAACAATTATGATCAAAAAACCATTTTCATGGATGAAAAAGACCATAATATATCTATTATTTCACATATATGGTTCCAAAATATTTTTTTACCCATGGTTTCTATTTATAAAACAGAATATGTTCTTTGTTGTTAGAAACCCTCCAATTAACCGAAATGGATGTCACTAAAGTTTTATATAATCATTCAACATCACATTAAGTAAAAAAAATTAATTTTCAACAATGTGACCATATGGATGTTCAATAATAAAATATACCTTCAATTGTGGACAACCACCTACATCATACATGATTATCCAAACATTAACCGATCATTAGAACCATGGGGGAAAATAGATCCTTACAATGAAATTGATCTTCTTAACCAATCAAAATGGTCATAAATGAAAATAAAAAGGTTGTGATAGATATTTTACATATATTATAGGTCTTGGAATTAGTATTTAATAATCCTAATTTTATTTTCCAGTCATTAAGTTCAATAAAAGGTCACCATCAGATTTAAGATAAGGGATCCTCTCCATTTTAATTTTATTCAAGAATGTCATCTACATTATTACATTTTATGTGTAATCCATAATGAAGGGGTATGATTATTAACATCCCCAATAATTCCCTCATGATATATAAGGAATGATAAACCCCTTTATCATACATTAATCCCTATTACATACAATTGATACCAAGCCAATAATCTGTAAGGAATTCTACACAAACTTCTTTTATTCCTTTGAGATCCTATATCATTCTTTTTAACAAAAAAAAGTTTTCTGTTCATTTAATTTAAAAAATATAAATTCTGTTTATATTCTCCAAAATCATGTTTTAATATCCATTTTTCATTTTATTATTTTTATATACATGATTTTAGTTAAATCCCTCGTATATACTTCCTAATAAGAAAACTAGTTTTAAGGGAACTTCCCATATTTTTACCCAATTTCAAGTTCATTCTATGCTATCTTCTAATACAACATTTTATTTATAAAATAATTATTTTATTATTAAATCCTTTTTGGTTTAATTGGAGTTTTATATAAAATATTCTTCCCTTTTTATTTTTGAAACACTATAGTATTTTCGTTAAAAAGAGAAAAATTATGTTAATGATAAAATTTCTCAAAAACATTTCATACATTTTGTGACTTATTTTTGTCATAAAATACCATTAAATATGCCTATATTACCTTATAAATGTCCATGTATGTTCCAATTCCATCCTTCATTGAAACATTCATGGTACGCTATTTGGTTATGCATTATGTCATGATTATGGTACCCAATTCTTTTCATGGTTAACCCTTAGGTTTATGTAAGATTGATTATGTATGATTATTTATGTGGAAAACAAATTCATGAATGTTATAATGGTTGAACCCAAATATTTCTCCAATGAATTTTGTAAAGTTGAGTCCCATGAGACGTTTTGGCCAACACTTTTGGCAGTTGGCCTTGGCTTGTGTGACTCTGTGAAATGGTCTTGGAAGTTAGCCTTGGCAAGCAATACTATGTGAAATAGTCTTAGTAGTTGGCCTTGAATCATAACAGATACATGTTTTTTGTTTCTAGAACATTTCTATTATTCCATGTTTAAATATTTCCCTTCTTGTAAGTAATGATTCTGTATGTTACATTCTTTATTATATCATCATGTCATGTCTTTCTTCACTTGTGTTAATGCTTTGTTCTTATGGTTATTATCTTATTGGGTCTCTAGATCATCCATTTTTTCATGTAATCACCATGTTATACTATAAATATGTATGATAACAATGAATGATAATAGGTCATTATATAGTTTAAATAAAAAATTTGTTTTCATATTTCTTGATTATGTACCCAGTCATCCAAGACACTAGACTTTATGATCCTGGTCTTATACTCTGATGTGTAATTATTCTTAAAATAATTTAATGTTATGTGTAAAATTATAGGGTATCTATAATGGATAAGAATTTAGACATGTTTGGAAAAAGTGCTATACCAAATCATGAATATTTATGCTGAGGTTGGTTTGGATTTTTGTATCTTTCCTATATTAGGTGAATTTTTATTATATTATCCACATTTTCTAAGGATCATGGATTACTTCTCGGGCGAGTTTAAGTGTTTACATGATGTATTTTAAGAGTAAAACTTCTATGAGTGTGGAACCAATGTTTTACATTGATTTTTAAGATGAATATTATTTTTGTGAAGGGTTGTGAAAAGTGATTTTGAGAAGTATCAGTTTAGATGTGTTCAAGTATATATTTTTTTATTAAGAAAGAAACCAATGTGGTGTAGCCACGATGGACATATTAAGGATGGTTATTGAGGTGAATTTTAAAGAAGACCTTATGGCGAAGATATGACCATAATTAATTGGAAGATATGATCTTCATATTATGTGGTCTTATTAGAGAAATGATTCCATACAAGGTATCTAGGAATGAATGATTTTTTATTTCATACTGATGTTCTGGTGGGATTTAATTATCCATGTCCAATCATTGAATTGGTGATTGATGGAGTATGGGTTATGTATATGGTTTTTGGTTATAATGTGTTAAAAATGATATTATTATGGTAGGGTAATCATAAAATTATAGGTTAAATATCTATTTTAAAGGCATTTTTTCAATATTTTTTGACGAGTTAGTAGATTGATGAGAGAATATCAATTAAATAAAAGATTAAATTTAATGCATAGACATTGGTTGGACAATGAGTATTCTCAAGGGTGATAAGTTCTGTAGTGGGGAGATAGTAGAATCATATAAATTTTAAGTTTTTGAAAATGAGACAAAAATCACGTTATTGGATTTTCAGTTCTCATGATGTTTAAAATAGTAATTTTTTATAGAATAAAGTCTAACATAATTTTCTTGACAACTATGTTGGTCCCAAAATATAATTTTTCCACTAGGATAAAATATTCGTATAATTTTAGGCAATTCATGTTCAGGTATAATTTTTAATATTATATTTATTAAGTATTAATTTTTACATTTGATTTTAGAATAAGAATTATTTTGAATTTACATAAAATTGTGATTTTCCCCTTTACTAGAGTCTATAATGGGGGGTGGGGGGGTTTCCTTATGTACAATATAACCTCATCATGAGTATCATGGATCACCCTAAGACCCTTTTTTATTTTCATTTATTTTTCATTAACATTACCTTTCCTCATTGCTTCCATAGATTTTAGTAAACACTCCCTAGATTATTAATTTCGTATTTTCATAGGTATAAGAATGATAAGGTTATATGGGGAGAGAGGTTGAATTGGGGATGTCCCCCCATGGATTAAAAAATGATTTAGATAATCATATGGATGTTGTGAACCATTTTTATGGGTGATGATTCAATATATTCCTTCTACAAATATGTTTTATTTGTTTTATACGTATATCATATTGTATGTGTGGATTTAAATTTTTATATCAGTATATGTGTTTTTTGGTACCAATGAGTGACTATTTGTGGTTATTTTGGGCAAAACAGTGTTTTTGGTGAGATTATAGTGATTTCCATATCAGAATACCCGATCACAGAATTTGCGGTTATAGGAACGCATGATGGGTGTTCTTCGTATTTGGGGAAGATGGATTTTGGTTATTTTTTTCCGTGTAGTCTAGATACACGTTGTTTAGTGGGAAATGTCCATGAGGATTTGTACATGTCCATACTCCACATCTAAGGGGGACATGGCCATGTTGTAGTACACAACCTGACCCTTGGTGTACCCAGGCCATATAGTACAACATGGTCAAATATGAGGTGCTTCTTATTAGGGTAGTAGTAGAATGGAAGAACCCATGTGTACCATGTTCATGCAGAGGTACATAAATTTGGTGGATATATTAGTTCAAACAACAAGTTCTTATGGTTATTACTATATACTAATCCATCATTATATAAATGTGGAATTTGTTTAATTTTGTGGCCTATATATATAATTACATTTGAAACTAAGGAGAGTCTATTAATGGTATTGTTCCAATTATAATATGATAATTCATACATTGGGTTTTTTTGTTATAAGAGGTTATTCATGTTGAGTAAAATAAAAAAAGGCTTTTCCTCAAGTAAATTAATATATATGACTCGTGAGGGGGGACATGTTAGTAAAACTATGCAAGGATTGAGATAATAATTAGAGGACATAGAATTAGAACACCAAGGTTATTGGATATTGTAAGAATGATATGGTCTCCTATAATGATATATTTTGTAATTAAATGTTGAGGTATATCGGTTAGGTTTAAGGGAACCCTATATTTACTTCAATATTGTATGGGATTGAGGCAAAATTCCTTTTATGATTTTCCCAATTATGCATGTGAGATCATAAGATGTGTTGGGTTGTGATATGTGTTACCATTAGAGGATTTTAGTGTTCTAGATGTCTTTTGTGAACCAAGGCCCCAAAAAGAATACATCACCTTGTGTTTTTCAATTGAGGAATATAGGAGGGATACCTTTTATGATGTCCGAATATGGTGAATTTGAAGAGGGATTACCCTTCATGTGTATTAACCAAGAGGATCTTATGTGGGATTACCCCAATGTATTGGTCACCTAGAAAACCCTTATATGATACCTCCTATGAAATGAACTTGAGGGGATGTATGGGAACTGGTAGATATAGTAGTGGGTTTCACCTAAGAAGAAAAACCAATCATGTGATCTTAAGGGGTAATGAATTCTAGTAATGAAGATAGTTAGTCGACCAACCCTTCCCATTTACATATGCATTCACTTATCTATTTTGATATACTTTTGGACACATATACATACTACTTAGGACCTAAACTATAGGCCATATAAAATTATTGTCTTGGGGATTATCAATGGTAATTCATGGTATCTGGCCTTAATCTTAATGACATATTGATTAGGTTAATACTTTATGTGTTGATTTTGTTCTGAATTTCTAATATGTACCCTATAATCAAGATGATGAGAAACATACTGAATTCAAAGGATGATAAGATTTAACACGGGTTATGTATAAAATTTCAAATTCTCGATGAGTCAACTGGATTCCTACTATTTTATAGATCCAATCATATAGGCTTTGGTATTGGGATCACTATTACTATTAGGAATATTTTTATAATGATTATATTCCTCTATCATCTGTTGGAGATAGTTAGTCAACCCCAATGGTATTATGTCCTCTTTATATATATGACCTAGATTCAAGGAATTTTTCTATTTAGTATAGTGACATGTTATGACTTTATCATTAAGGGATTTCTCTAGACACGTGAGAGTGGGCTTCAAGATATTCATTAAACCTGAATTTGGAGAGTTACTAACTTTTCATCGGATCTATAATTGAAACCATTCATTAGATATTATTATGTAATTAATCTAATGCATTAGAAATTATAAGGTTCCACCCCTATAATATGTTAATAATATGGGGGTAACCACATCAAGACATAATCACAAAAACACTAGTACTATATTAATTAGGAATTATTAATTGAGGACATTGACAAAAGGATTGATGTTGGATTTATTTGCTATCATTTTTCTATTTCAGTTACTTCTGGTTGATGTTGGCCATGTGTCCTGAGCATGAACATATGGATGTGGGTTATATGTTCACTATAATTATGGAGTAATGTGATTCATTTATCAAACATTGTACACGAACGTATGTGTTTTTTACAACTTAAATATGGTTTTTAGGTTCAGAATAGGTAAATGTGGATTGGAAAAATGTTATTTGTTATATTATCGGGCATAGTTATTCATATGAAGTATTATGATCAGTATAGGGTAGCCTAGTAGGGTTTTAGAGACTGGGCATGTGGTGTGTCCTAGAGTTTAATGTGGTTCCTTGTAATTTATTTTCAACTCACTCATATTGTATATGTGGTTTGCACAAAATTGATTAATATTGATGTTTATAGCATGCTCATTAAATTTATCTTCCATATTTCTTATTTCATAGAATTTTTTTTTAATTATTTTTTTTCACTATATATATTTAGGTATTTGATGATAATCGGTTTAGATTCTTGTTACTGTGAACACTAATATGGGGGTATTGTCTCATCATAGTTCCACCTTATACCCCAAATTCTTGTCAGCAACATTGGAAATTGAATGATTCATGCCAAATATAATGTGGTCAACACTATTGGGGAAACATTTGAGTGTCTGCTAGATTTGGATATTACATAATGGACACATTAGATTTGAAAACATGAAAATGGATTATAATTAGGATCATAGAAGATCAATTAATCAAATTTTAAATGCCTAATAGATTCTATGTTGATGATACATAAAATCCATATTGAAGATGGAATAACATGGGTTCTGAAGAGATTTGATTTAGTGCGTGATGAAAAATATAATATTATTTAAACAACCCATGTTTTTATTGGAATAATATTGTTTTTTGATGACTATGGTAATTTTTTGAAATCGATAGATAATAATTGAAGGAGAATGTTAAAGGAGGACCATAGTACATGAATTTTGGATAATCCTATACTATTTTGGGTATAGATATGTCATGCATGAAATGATTAATAGTAATTTTAATGTAAATATTTATATATATGAAATTCAATAAGAAATAACTAGATATGTTATATAATGTGTTGAGACTTTTTGGATGATTGAAATAAAACACTTGATATTTCCAAAGGAATTTTGTCATGGATCATATTAGAAAAACAAGATACATTGATTAGGATAAATGGATATATTTAAATCCAATTTAGTGATGGTATTTTTTCTAAAAGATATAGTGAAATAATAAATATCAACTGATTTGAATGAAAATTCTAACGACTTTTAAATTTATTACATGTACATGGCCTTTATTTCTGAATTGAAACATGATGATAAATGTAAGAAAGATAATATAGGTAGTCACCGTGAATTTATGAAATGTTTTATAGAAAAAATAGTTTCCCAAAATGGTTATAAATGAAATTTTTTGGTTTATTGAGTGTAATAAAAAATGAGATACGTGAAAGGAAAACACTACAGTGGAATAAATTTTATTGTAACACCCCAGGTAAATAAAGAATATGACATTTTCATATTTATCCATATTTGTGAACAAAATATTAAAATGACCTTAAAGGGGACACAATGCTCGATGGCGTACCCAACACGCAATAACGAGTTTCTTGGGAATCTTACGTTGCACTCTGATAATAAAATAATATTATTTTAAATGGTAGTTAACATGTAGCCATTGTATTGGAAGGAATGGATCGAAATAACTAAAATATGATTATATATGTTTTTAAATGTTTTTACATTTATCCAATAAAAGATAAAGGCTTAAAATATGGAAAGAATTCAATTTTAGGCGTATATGCCCTAGTTTTCACTAAAGCTTCACTTATCGCCTTTTGATGGCTAACCATTATTAAATATAGTTTTTTTCACTCTTATAAATTCTATTGGACCAAATAAAACTCTTCTTAAAAATTGGGACATCAAAATTTACTTTATGTAAATTATTTGTATCTTTCTGATAAAGTTCATTTTTTTAATGAATAGTGTAAAATGTTGTATTTTAATTCAAAACCTCTTTTTAATCTAATTTATTTATATGATTAGATTATATTTAAAATTGGTTTTAAAGTGAAATTAGAATATATTTTTACCATTAAATCCAATAGTGGTCGTTGGAATTAATTTCACTTTGAAATCAGACTTAAACTAGTGTCAATCTTTTGATACTTATTGTTTCATAAAAACACGCTATTTGCTCTGACAGTGGGAATTAATTATTAAATTAATTAATGTGAGTTATATGTTTTTAATTTTTTAAAATATACTTCATTTTTTAATTCAGAATATCAAATATAGCTAAAGGTAAATTTTTGGGATTTTTCTGAATAACATCAATTTTTGATGAATAGTGAAACCACTAAGTGGTACTTATAAAAACTGATTTTTCCATTTAAATGAAATTTCTTCATCTTCGTGTTTTGAATTTCAAAAATCCGACATACGTGGTTGTCATTAAGAAGTAAAATGTGGTTCAATGGGATAAAAATAATTTTTTGGTGAATAGTAACTTATTAAGTTTTTAATCGTGATTAGATGTAATTAGTGTTGTTTATGGTGAGAATAATGTTTTAAAAAAATGAAATGACCTAGACACATGTCCTACCCTCATTGGATGTGTCATGGCCGACCAAGAAAATCCATGGGTCAACTTGGGGACCCCATGGAGCCACTTTGGTTGGGAAATGACATACATATCTTTTTATTTAATGTTAAAGTAAAAATGACACAAACATGAGATGTTTTACTAAAACAATTTTTACATGGGGATATACAAGTCATATTTTTTACTATAAATAGTCATTAGAAAGATAAAAAGATTTCCTACATCATAGTCGTTTTTTTATAATTTTTATACATTAAATAAATTAAATTATTTATCACATCATGATGATGCAGTGATGACCTCATTATTTAACGATTTAAATAAAATAGAAAGATAATGTAATATCTAAGACCTACACATGTCAAAAACTTATTTAATGAGTGGATTTCGAACCCTTATCACCTTATCCTCTAAATACATCAATGTGGGACCTTTAAAATCCGAAACTCTTTTGAAAATAAATTATCATTTTGTAACTTTACAAGAGTGCCCCTCCTCTCCTCTTATAAAAGGCCCCCACCTCTACCTCCTTACCCACACTCCCAAAGCCTTTGGATCGGCCAACCCCTGCACATTTTGTCTCTCCACTTCCCTATATTACTACTTGAAGCCTCACTTTGGGCAGAAGGCTTCCCAAGGAAGCCTTTGAGCTCAAACCAAAGGGAGTTACCTGATTTTAAGGTAATGTCTTCACTTGTGTCCTTTTGTTTTATTTTGCTTCTCCAACCCCCTAAACTCTTTTTATTAATTTATTTTGTAACAAATCCAGTATCTTCAATATACTATTATGTTGTTATAATATGTATTCGAGCTACACTTACACACACCTACATCTAATGGTTAAAGAACATACTGTTTCCGTGGATGGCGAATTTCTACCTCCCGAAACGATGATTGTTCAACATTCTTCTAACACCTTCAAAGGTGGCCATTAAGATGACACTATATTTATATATGTTATCTAATATGTTTATGTTTTACTTAATCTTATTTATTTTTCATTTATGGCGTACCTTTATGGTTTTCATTATGGGTAAAGGTGATATCTTCATTTAAGGAAGTGCGGACTACCGCCCCCTCAAAGTGATTTGATTCGTTAATACCATATGTGGTACATATAAAGGATATATTTAATGATATTATATATGATACCATACTGGAATTAAAATACTATTATGTATCATTATGTTTTAATTCCATTAAATATAAAATAGAAATGGAAGTAACGTTCATGCGTACATACGGCTTACCGTCTCCATGAACGGTACATTTCATTTCTTATCTCAAAATGTTATGTAATATTATAACTAAATATCTATATAATGGATATATATGTAATATATTACATATAAATTATGGATATCATTCTGGAATTATAACATATATATATCTCTCTCATTTTGTTTTAATTCCATTAATATAACAAAAAAATGAAATTAGCGTTCATGCATACGTACGGCCTACCGTCTCCATGAACGGTGCTTTTCGTTTTTTTATCTCCAAATGATATGAAATAGTATAAAATGAATATTTACTAGATATATATATGATATTTTAATAATTAATACTATTCTGGAAATTATTTACTTATAACTACATGGGCAATCTTTTTTTAAACAAGTTCATTTTTGACTCATGTACCAAACATCGACAAAAACGTCTGATATGAACTAACATTATTAAAAAATTATTATAACATTATAATATGTGATGTGAACTGAATAATAATCTCTAAAGGAGGTACTTAGGCAATTATTAATTGACCAAAGTTTATTATTCGGGAATATAAAGAAACAAACAAGAGAAGTTGGACTTGAGGTAAGGGATCTTACTCCACTCTTTCTTTTTAAGTACACTCTTTTATGTCATTCCTTTAAAAGCTCATATTTATTATTATTGGGATATTATTTTATATTAATCATACTGTAATTTTTATGTTCATGTGATGAGATACCCTATTATCTCTCATCAATCCATTTTGGATGTTTTATGTGGCGCCGTTAGGCTGCCGAGTTTTCGTAAAGGATTTTTCATCTCACTTTTATTCCCGTGAGATTTATGCTACATTTGCCAGAATTTCCTTTGAGTGGTGTATGTAC
This sequence comes from Viscum album, assembly GCA_963277665.1. Classification (NCBI taxonomy): domain Eukaryota; kingdom Viridiplantae; phylum Streptophyta; class Magnoliopsida; order Santalales; family Viscaceae; genus Viscum; species Viscum album. The sequence goes on from OY728133.1 coordinate 971,753,681, forward strand.
TGCCCATTATTTTATTCATTGTGTAATATACTTTCTTTTATGATTATTTACATCAATGTTGTATTGTCCTTCTTTCACGATATGTATGTTTCGAAGGATACCCATGTCGGTAAGGGAACCTTTCACCCTCCTCTTTTTAAAAGACTTGTTTTGTTGGGCCTTTTAATGTACATATTGTTATGTTGGGATTTGTTCACATATATCCTTATTGATGTAAATTTTTTGTCCATGTGATGAGATGCCCTTTTTTTATCTCTCATCAACTCATTTTGATGTGACGCCGTTAGGCTGTCAAGGGAACTTCTTAACCCAATTTAGATTTCTTTGGGTTCAACATGTAGTTATTGAATATGTCATCTTTTGAATATGTGTGAATGACCTTTGATAATTTTACACTTAATATCCACTTATATTTGGTGTATTCGTTTGTCATACATAATTATTCAATTAATTTATCCTTAAACCAAGGATACCGTCTTTGTATGGGACTTCATCTCAATCTCCTTTAATTGAGGCATATTTTATTTTATGCACAACCTAATTTTATACGGTGTATAAACCCCTTTTACTTTTACGTTTATTCAAAATGAATTTTTTTTATACGAAGCATTTACTAAACAACAATAGAGAATGTTTTTGTCTTACGTATGCGGCGACAATGACTTCTCCGCTGCTGTGACCATTATTTGAGTTTCGGCTTCCTCTACAAGCCATACCTTATTTTTAAAAGAAAAATAAATACCATGTTTTACTTTTCATTTATTTTGGTATTCAAAATGGTTTTTATAATGTTTTTATATCAATTTGTTGTATTGATATCTTGTGATTGAAAAGTGGAAATGTTATATTTCCTTTATGCATGTTTTATGTTATACGATTATGTTGAGGTTCTTGGGCATTATTATGAAGATGGGTGGTTCCGTGATAAACTAAGGGCGGGTGAGCCCGATATAGCTCTCCAATGCATTGGGTAACGTGAAGGAGTGTAACGTTAAGGTTTTTCCGAAGAGATTTAGGGAATATACTGTGATGGGTATTCCAAACGTAACCAAGAGGGTTACTCCCTACGTAAGAATGTTATGAATGCCACAAGTTACTTTTATGTCTTATGATTTCTATGATTTATTCATGCTTTTATGAGGTATGTTAAAGTGCCTATGTTTTATGGGTAAAGTATGATTTCATTCTTATGTATATATGAACTCTTGTTTCCTTTCCATATTTTTATAACCCTTACTGAGATTTTTATGCTCGTCCCAAGTTTTTGAAATGTTTTTCATAGGTCAAGGGAAAGGTACATGATGTGATGATAGTGTCAAGGATGTGTCAAGAAAGAATTAATGTTTTATTTTAAATATGTTTCCATTGATGGGAAGAATGAATACTGTCTTTTATGTAACCACTTTGTTTAAATGTGGAATGTAATTCATGTTTCATGATCTAATTCTCTAAAACTCTAAACCTAAAAAGATCCTCAATCTGTAATCTTGTAATAACTCAATATTAAGTAAGGTTTAAGGTTGGGGCCTTATAGTTGGTATCAGAGGTCGGTTTAGATAACTTTAGAGGTTAGGGTATTCTTTAAGCATAAGTGGCATTACCATAATGGTTAGGATTTCAAAAAGATTCCTAGTTTTAGATAAAGTGAATGAGCAAGTATATCTTAGTGTTTATATTCCTCATTAGTACATGATGATTTTTTTGATATACTCACACTGACCTTTTTGGTTTTAGTAAGTGGCTGGATCTAGCAGGCACCAAAGTAACAGTGGATGTGAAGGAAACTTTGACAGTTTTTTGAGAAAGCAACTGAATGATATGGGAGCTGCAATGAGAACTCTTGTTATTATCCTCAACCAACTATCTGGAGTCATGATTGACCACCTAAACCTTGGTTATTTCTCTAAGGCATCATATATGCGAGAAACAAATCCCAAAGGAAGTATAGGTAATAATCATAAAGGTAAGTGTGTTCAAAAACCTATGTGTCAAATATGTGGAAACAAACACCTAGGAAAATGTTTCCAAGGGACATAAATATTCTATAGATGTGGAAATGAAGGTCATAAAGCAAGAACCTGCCATGGAAAAAGGAAGCATCCAGTTGACTCGTGGAAAGGGAAAGAAGTTCTTTCTGAGGGATCAATTGAATGTTTTAAATGTGGTGTGCATAATCATTATGCAATCACATGTCCTATGAATAAGTTTCGTGAATGGGATCACAAAGAGCGTACAAATGTTTGTTTACCAATACCTAATGCCATTCTGATTGAGGATGAAGAAACTGACATTGACCAATCAAAGGTATGTATTATTTAATGACTATTTTTTTTCCTATTTTGGAATCTTAGGATATGATTCATGATTTTGTTTGTAGGAAATAGGTATTTCGTAATAAGTTGGAAAGGAATGGTTAATGGATCATGAAGAATGTTGAATGAGTAAGATGTCAACATATAAGGGATTCAAGAGTTATGGTGAAATTCTTAAGAGTATTAAGTCTCTTTTGATGATGGGGTTACATTAGAAGACTTTTTATATTATGTGTAACCCTGATGTTTAATATATGCAAATTTTATTCAAGGAATAGTTATCTTTTCTTTTGTGGACATAGTTATAAAGAACCATTTGGGTTTATATGATCCTTAATTTTGAGGTAATTATGGGTTACTATATGTTATGAATGAAGTGAAAGGCATGAGATAAAATTGAGGTTAAATTATGTTATGGTTATTTTTGATGATTTTATCCCTTTTTGGGGAATGATTTGAGAATTATATAGTTTTGGAAAAAGGACAACACACAGACCGTGTGACTACCTGTCACGTCGGACAAAGTTGCGGGAATCGAACCCACAACCAAAGTGCGACTGGTATTTATCACGTACCACTAGACTACGTGAAGTCCCTGGTTAGTTTGACTGATTCTTTTTAGTTATATGATTTTATGAATTAATAGTAAGTAGATTTTGGGTTATTTATGAAAATTATTAACCTATCATGGAGGATATGTGATTAGGTTAATTACTTTTCAATATGAGACTTTAGGAGCAACTGATGTTGTTTGGAGATAAATGTTTCTATTTAACATGGAAAACTATGTGACTAAATCCTTCAAATATTTGGGTTTCAATATTAGATTGGTTTAATTTGAAGAATTTTATGGACAAATTGTTTATCGGATGGTCCTCGTTGAACTTTGGGTGTTGTTGGACAAATTTTGGAGATTAAGCATAGATTTTCTTTTTAGAGGGTTATCCTTTTTTGGATTATCTGACCTTGTACTAACCTTTATTGTTTTGGTTTCGATTAAAGCCTAAAGACATGGGAAGTATATAGTTCTCTTTGGTGGATTAGGTGATTCTCTAGAAGTCGATTATAGTACTCTTAATGCGAACAAGTCTCCCTAAATACTCGTCTTTTTGAAAAAATATGAGTCTGATTAATGAATCTAGTAAAAGTGGAAAGTCAACATGATAAGTGATTATGTTTCCTTATGAATAAATTCCTCAATAAAAATTAACTTAAAACAAAAATTTTGTCTATTAACTTTTTCTACTGGGGAATCGAATACCGTTTAACCCATCACATGTTTGTGATTTTCTTATGGTTAACTTTCTCCTATACATGTTTACTATCACTCTCCCTCAAGAACATGACCCTTTTCTTTTTCTTCCATGTCCATGTTTTTTCTACATGGAATCCTAGTATGGGTTAACTCGGGTGACCTCTGTACTTATCTTCCTTTATTTTAAAGTGATTGTTTTACCGACTCTTGTTCCGATGTGGGACTTTTAAGGATTTTCCAAGCTCGATTTTAAAAATTCCGAGGACGCAATTCCCAAAAGGGGGGAAGGATGTAACACCCCAGGTAAATAAAGAATATGAAATTTTCATATTTATCCATATTTGTGAATAAAATATTAATATGACTTTAAAGGGGACGCTATGCTCGATGGCGTACCCAACACGCAACAACGAGTTTCTTGGGAATCTTATGTTGCACTCTAATAATAAAATAATATTATTTTTAATGGAAGTTAACATGTAGCCATTGTATTGGCGGGAATGGATTAAAATAACTAAAATATGATTATATATGTTTTTAAATGTTTTTACATTTATCCAATAAAAGATAAAGGCTTAAAATATGGAAAGAATTCAGTTTTAGGCGTATATGCCCTAGTTTTCACTAAAGGATCACTTATCGCCTTTTGATGGAGAACCGTCGTTAAATATAATTTTGTTCACTCTTATACATTCTATTTGACCAAATAGAACTCTTCTTAAGAATTGGGACCTCAAAATTTACTTTGTGTAAATTTTTGGTATCTTTCCGATAAAGTTCATTTTTATAATGAATAGTGTAAAATGTTGTATTTTAATTCAAAACCTCTTTTTAATATAATTTATTTATATGATTAGATTATATTTTGAATTGGTTTTAAAGTGAAATTAGAATATATTTTTACCATTAAATCCAATATTGGTCATTGGAATTAATTTCACTTTGAAATCAGACTTAAACTAGTGTCAATCTTTTGATACTTATTGTTTCATAAAAACACGCTATTTGCTCTGACAGCGGGAATTAATTATTAAATTAATTAATGTGACTTATATGTTTTGATTTTTGTAAAATAGACTTCATTTTTGAAATCAGAATATCAAATATAGCTTAGGGTGAATTTTTGGGATTTTTCTGAAAAACATCAATTTTTGATGAATAGTGAAACCACTAAGTGGTACTTATAAAAACTGATTTTTCCATTTAAATGAAATTTTTCCATCATTGTATTTTGAATTTAAAAAATCCAACATACATGGTTGTAATTAAGAAGTAAAATTTGGTTCAATGGGATAAAAATAATTTTTTGGTGAATAGTAACTTATTATGTTTTTAATCGCGATTAGAGGTAATTAGTGTAGTTTATGGTAAGAATAATGTTTTAATAAAATGAAATGACCTAGACACATGTCCTACACTCATTGGATGTGTCATTTCCGACCAGTACAATCCATGGGTCAACTTGGGGACCCCATGGAGCCACTTTTGGTTGGGAAATTACAAAAATATCTTTTTATTTAATGTTAAAGTAAAAATGACACAAACATGAGATGTTTTACTAAAACAATTTTTACATGGGGTTATACAAGAAATATTTTTTACTATAAATAGTCATTAGAAATCTAAAAATATTTCCTACATCATAGTATTTTTTTTATAATTTTTAGAAATTAAATAAATTAAATTATTTATGACATCATGATGATGCAGCGATGACCTCATTATTTAACGATTTAAATAAAATGGAAAGATAATGTAATATATAAGACCTACACATGTCCAAAACCTATTGGATGAGTGGATTTCGAACCCTTATCACCTTATCCTCTAAATACATCAATGTGGGACCTTTAAAATCCGAAACTCTTTTGAAAATAAATTAACATTTTGTAACTTTACAAGAGTGCCCCTCCTATCCTCTTATAAAATTCCCCCACCTCTACCTCCTTACCCACACTCCCAAAGCCTTTGGCTCGGCCAACCCCTGCCCATTTTGTCTCTCCACTTCCCTCTCTTACTACTTGAAGCCTCACTTTGGGCAGAAGTCTTCCCAAGGAAGCCTTTGAGCTCAAACCAAAGGGAGTTACCCGATTTTAAAGTAATGTCTTCACTTGTGTCCTTTTGTTTTATTTTGCTTCTCCAACCCCCTAAACACTTTTTATTCATTTATTTTGTAACAAATACAGTATCTAAAATATACTAGGATGTTGTTATAATAATTATTAGATCTACACTTACACACACCTACATCTAATGGTTAAAGAACATACTATTTCCGTGGATGGAAAATTTATGCCTCCCGAAACGATGATTGTTCAACATTCTTCTAACACCTTCAAAGGTGGACATTAAGATGAAAATATATTTATATATGATATCTAATATGTTTATGTTTTACTTAAGCTTCTTTATTTTCCATTTATGGCGTACCATTATGGTTTCCATTATGGGTAAATGTGATATCTTCATTTAAGGAAGTGCGGACTACCGCCCCCTCAAAGTGATTTGATTCGTTAATACCATATGTGGTACATATAAAGGATATATTTAATGATATTATATATGATAACATAATAGAATTAAAATAATATTATGTATCATTATGTTTTAATTCCATTAAATATGAAATAGAAATGGAAGTAGAGTTCATGCGTACGTACGGCTTACCGTCTCCATGAACAGTACATTTCATTTCTTATCTCAAAATGTTATGTAATATTATAAGTACATATATATAATAGATATATATGAAATATATTACATCTAAATTATGTATATCATTCTGGAATTATAACATATATATATCTCTCTCATTTTGATTTAATTCCATTAATATGACAAAAAAATGAAAGTAGCGTTCATGCGTACGTACGGCCTACCACCTCCATGAACGGTGCTTTTCGTTTTTTATCTCCAAATGGTATGGAATAGTATAAAATGAATATTTACTGTATATATATATGATATTTTAATCATTAGTACTATTCTGGAAATTATTTACTTATAACTACATGGGCAATATTTTTTCAAACAAGTTCATTTTTGACCCATGTACCAAACATCGGCAAAAACGTCTGATATGAACTAACATTATTAAACAATTATTATAACATTATAATATGTGATATGAACTAAATAATAATATCTAAAGGAGGTAATTAGGCAATTATTAATTTACCAATGTTTATTATTCAGGAATATAAAGAAACGAACAAGACAAGTTTGACTTGAGGTAAGGGATCCTAATCCACTCTTTCTTTTTAAGTACACTCTTTTATGTCATTCATTTTTAAGATCATCTTTATTTTTATTGGGATGTTATTTTATATTAATCTAACTATAATTTTTATGTTCATGTGATGAGAGACCCTATTCTCTCTCATCAATCCATTTTGGATGTTTTATGTGGCGCAGTTAGGCTGCCGAGTTTTCGTAAAGGATTTTTCATCTCACTTTTATTCCCGTGAGATTTATGCTTCATTTGCCACAATTTCCTTTGAGTAGTGTATGTACTGCCGATTATTTTATTCATTGTGTAATATACTTTCTTTTATGAGTATTTACATCAATGTTGTATTGTCCTTCTTTCACGAGGTGTATGTTTCGAAAGATACCCATGTCGGTAAGGGAACCTTTCACCCTCCTCTTTTTAAAAGACTTCTTTTGTTGGGTATTTTAATTTAGATATTGTTATGTTGGTATATGTTCTAATATATCCTTATTGATGTAAATTTTATGTCCATGTGATGAGATTCCCTTTTTTTTATCTCTCATCCACTCATTTTGATGTGATGCAGTTAGGCTGTCAAGGGAACTTCTTAACCCAATTTTGATTTCTTTGGGTTCAATATGTAGTTATTGAAAATGTCATCTTTTGAATATGTGTGAATGACCTTTGATTATTTTACACTTAATATCCACTTATATTTGGTGTATTCGTTTGTCACACATAATTATTCAATTAATTTATCCTTAAACCAAGGATACCGTCTTTGTATGGGACTTCGTCTCAATCTCCTTTCATTGAGGCATATTTTATTTTATGCACAACCATCCTTTATACGGTGTATAAACCCCTTTGACTTTTACATTTTTTCAAAAGGAATATTTTTTATAAAAAGAGTTTACTAAACTACAAAAGAGAATGTTTTTGTCGTACCTATGCGGCGACAACGACTTCTCCACCACCGTGAACATTATTTGAGTTTCAGCTTCCTCTACAAGCCATACCTTCTTTTTAAAAGAAAAATAAATACCATGTTTTACTTTTCTTTTATTTTGGTATTGAAAATGGTTTCCATAATTTTTTTATATCAATGTGTGGTATTGATATCTTGTGATTGAAAAGTGTAAATGTTATATTTCCTTTATGCATGTTTTATGTGATACGATTATTTTGAGGTTCTTTGTCATTATTATGAAGACGGGTGGTTTTGTGATAAACTAAGGGTGGGTGATCCCAATATAGCTCTCCAATGCATTGGGTAACGCGAAGGAGTGTAACGTTAAGGTTTCTCCGAATAGATTTAGGGAATATACTGTGATGGGTATTCCAAACGTAACCAAGAGGGTTACTCCCTACATAAGAATGTTATGAATGCCTCAAGTTACTTTTATGTCTTATGATTTCTATGATTTATTCATGATTTGATGAGGTATGTTAAAGTGCCTATGTTTTATGGGTAAAGTATGATTTCATTCTTATGTATATATGAAATCATGTTTCCTTTCCATATTTTTATAACCCTTACTGAGTTTTTTATGCTCATCCCATGTTTTTGAAATGTTTTTCACAGGTCAAGGGAAAGGTACATGAAGTGATGATATTTTCAAGGATGTGTCAAAAAAGAATCCATGTTTTATTTCAAATATCTTTCCATTGATGGGAAGAATGAATACTGTCTTTTATGTAACCACTTTGTTTAAATGTGGAATGTAATTCAAGTTTCATGAACTAAATCTCTAAAACTCCAAACCCGAAAAGATCCTCAATGTGTAATCTTGTAATAACTCAAGATTAAGTAAGGTTTAAGGCTAGGGCCTTATATTCATGTATTTAATTTTTAGTGTTGAATTTGAAAGGTATAGTATAGCTTCATGAACTTTACATTTGAAGTATATTTTCTTTGAATTATGTTACCTTAAGACCACGTGAGAAGAGAAAAGTAAATTAGGGCGAAAAGAAATTATGAAAAATTAATGTATATTGTCCAAACATTGTATACAATCTTTAAAATTGTCAACTTTTATTTTTCATACACTAATAACATAATTATATAAGTGATAAAAACCAATAAGATGGTTCAACTATATGGAAAATAAATAAGCTAATATTTTCAAAAATATTTAGTGATAAAAGAGTCCTCTATGTTTAAAAACAGTTTGTGGATTAAAATGTTCCATCCATTATCAATTAATGACTGAATAAATTTTTTTGAAATTTATTTTGGGATAATGAACAACCAAAGTTTATTAATAACAATCAAACCCTCTTTTCCTACTTATTTAGTAGAATTATTTCTTAAATTAATGACTTAAATTTCACTCATATTCCATTAGATTTTTCAAAAAATATTGGACAATTAATTCTAGAAAATTATTCTCCAATACGCTCCTCATTAATTATAGAAAACACTTGATAGAACGATATAAAATGAAATATCCAAAGAAATATCATGAAAAGAGCTATGTGGTGTATTGTTCACCTATTAATCTTCAATGTTTACCTTCCTCAATGTTCTGTGAGTGGCTTGGTGAATTGTGGAACCGTTCTTCAAGAACTGATTCATGAGACATCATTTGTGAGATGAAAAAATTATGCAGTGATGCCCTACAATGTAGTATCCCTTTATATGAGAAATATTTGTACAGTGAAATTGACCTGATTTATCCATATAGATATAAAACAACATTTATTCATAAACATATATTCAATTTTAAATTATGTTATTAAAAAGTTATTTTTATTAAATCATATCATAAAAACACTCTAATCATGCAAAATACCACCATCCCATTCATGAACCAGTATAAATACTACGTGATCGATCCTTTACAGTACTTTATAAAACACTACATCTAACTGCAATAAAAACCCATTCTATTCTATATTATTGAATTTTTATAACTAAATAACTACATTGAAATTGAAAATTACCCATATTCCATCAAGAACATCCATCTTCTCTATGTGGACACAAATTTGTTGTATATGAAATAATAAAAATAATTATATTTATATTCAGCAAAACATATGATATGGCTTAGAATATATGTTATGTGGTCACACACTTATATTATGAACTACATTAGATTCTATCTGTAAGTAATTTATTTTCCAAAATGATCTACTTTTTAAAAAAAATTAATTACAAAACTAAACTTTTTTGGGACTACACCTTATTGTAACATCACTAAAAACAAATGGTTTTCATTCCCAAATATGCTACTATTATTTTGGGAATTACAACCAGTCACAAAAAACATCTTGGATTCTATTTTTTATAAATATATATTATTAGAACAAGAACACCATTACCAACACTTAATGGATATAAAAAAGCTTAATAAATTATTAATCTCAAAAATGGATCACCTAGGTTCTAACATTCTCGTCCATTGGGTTTGTTGGAAAATCCACATGAAATTAAATTTCAGAAAAATAATTTAAATCATCAAAATATAAAATGAAAAAATATAAGATCACTCAAACTCTTTATTAGTATTTCTACATATATGAAAAATGGATAATGATATCATTTCATATGCCATAGATCCTTGTCTATATGATTCAACAATTTCCTCCACTAGTAAATAGTACAACTAATCATTAAACAAATTTCTCGATGACTATCATGATTTAAAAATCTACATAGATTTTAAACAAGTTTATTCTAATTTTAAATTGATCCCAAATATATATAGATCATTTATATCCTAAAAAACGAGATATATATATATATATGTATATCATATATGGAATGATTTTTGGTCCTTTTTAATTATAGGGAAATTGTTGAACTTTAATATTCAACTACTATTTGTCAACTAATGAATTTTATAGCACCATATCCCTGATTTCCACATATTATTCACTTATTACATCATGAACCATTTTGGTAAATCCTTAATTAATTATATAATTATTTAATTTGAGTATAATAAGGATATGTTTGGTACAAGGGTGTTGAACTAGATTTCATAGTATTTGAATCAAAATCTTATTATAGTAGAGTATTATCCTTTTTCATCTCACCCTAGCATGAAAATATGATAATTTTTTATTAGTCTATAATATTTAAGAGAAATAATTTTTATAAAGATATAATTTTTTTCCATAAAATGAAAAATATATTCCTTATTACCCAATCATCTGAAACATATATTTAAAATAAACTATTCTCTATAGCTATTGGATTGTCAATTTTCTATATCACCTTCCCAATTGGCATCAAAAAATACTAAACCAATTATAATAATTTCATTCATCCAAGAGCATTCCATAATTGAGAGTACCATGTAAGAACCTCATGATTCATTTAAGTTATATAATATTTTCTTACTTCGAGTTACTATAATAATTTTATACTAAACCTGTTTCAAATAAAATACCTTTTCATGTTGCAATCAAGTAAATTTGGCCTTAAATATTCATCTAATGAATGGAATGATAGATATATTTCCCAACCTCAAGACACCAAATTCTTGTTCCATCCACAATAAGAGAATAATTTTTTAGGAATCAGGCATGTGTAACATCGTTAGTGTATCTATTGTATAAGATTCATTATAGTTGAAAGTTTTTTTTCATATTTTGAATAACCGAAATTACTAATTATTATTTATGTTCACTAATCATGCACATTTATAATTAATATTTAATTTATCATGAAATTAATCCATTGAATGTTTCCTATTTGTTATAAATATAATCTCATCTATGACACAAATAACATTAAATGGTATTCTTATGACATTTTTACATAGATATTATGAAAAAAATAACCATATTGAATTAAAGATTAATTATGTAACAATCCAAAAAAGCATACCAAACTTATTGTTCTTTATTAATCCCTATAATCCCTTCTTCAGCATCCATAATTGCGTTTGAACATTTCAAATCATAAATCCCACATGTTATTCAATGTAATTTTTTTCTTCATAGATTCAATTTATGAATGTTGTTCTGATATCCATATGATAAACATTATACCATCTTGTTACTTATATATATAAAATATATAAATTTAAAATATTCAACTACTAGAGAAAAAAGTTCTTCAATATAAATTTGTTTAATATTATTACATTCAATACAAACCAATCATGCCATTCTTCTGATCACATTTTCATAATCATTGAATTTGTTTTAAATAGACAATTATATTTCGATCAGATTTAGATTTTTTTTTCTTTTTAATGAGATACAAAATTTCTGCTTTTACCAATCTGATATAATTACTCATAAATGGTTTTAACACATGATTATTTCTTTATAAAATCATTAACTGTTATTAGTTATACCCTTGATATCATAGCCACATGATCAACATGTCAAATTATCCTTTTTGGAAAATTTTCTTATCTATCTCCAATATTATTATATGGATCACCTTATTTTATTTTGTTTTCCTCTTTAGTTCCCAATTATTTACTTTAGAGGTGATTTTCACCTATGATTCCACCGTTAAATCATAAGAATTTTAATAACCATGAATGTTGGGTGAACCTTCCATAACAATAGTTTTTGAACTAGTTTAATTTTTACATTCTTCTACGTCATCATATATAATAACATTTCACATCCTAGAGTTCATTATTGTTTTATCCTCAATAATAATTGCACAATTATTTCCCATATAATTTTCTAGCATATTATTGTATCATTTATAGGCTTTAATCATCATTAAGTGTCAATGGAAAACTCATTCATCTAATAGAACATCATATTTTCCTTGATGTCCTTCTTTATTTTGGATATAATATTTGGTTTTGAAGATTAAAAAATTGATTTATTGATGATTTCCTTCCATTCCACATTCCATAGGGTTTATATACTTCTCTTAGAGATATCTACGTAAAATAATGGTATTATACGACCAAAATAGAATCAAAGATCCAATAGTGACCGAAAAAATCACACTTATTCACTATTGAACCGTCCATATCATTCATATTTTATATTATTCATTAAAAACCCCCTATTTTCAATGGTTTCCTCACTAGTGATACCTCATAATTAAACCATTTTCTTAAAGGTTAATTTTGGATTTAATGGATGTGAATTATTTTCAATTTTTAAAGAATAATTTTATATTTGTTTGGAATGTTTCATTCTCAAATATTACATGGAATCTTGTTATGTATTCAACAAATTTTTATTTTATATACATAAACATCACACATGTAATTATACTATAATTATAAATATGAATAATGATTCTCCACTCTACTTCTGAACTAGTTATATTCATTGGTCCACACACATCTCTGTTGAGCTAAATAAAAAAATTCAATTACCTCTTGTAACTTTTTTGTCAATGATTTTGGACGAATTTTTCTCATATTAATGATTCATAATTCTTTTCATGATTTTATATATATATCGATAACTACCAAAAAATACCTCCTATTAGATAATGATTCAATAGTTTGTCGATTTATGTTTCCCAAACATAATTTTTTTAAAAATTCATATTAAAATACTATAAGGATACTTCATTTATCATGATTATTCACCTAGTAATGAATATTGTTAGTTTTCCTTCCCCTTATAAGGGAGATTCTAACTATACCATTAATCGTGAAATCAATGATGTTGATTGTAACATCACCACTAAATTTGAAACCTTTACTCATATATAATATACGGTGATGTAAACCATCCATGAGAAGAACATATTTATTCATTATCTCATTACATACTAGATGGTTATTTCAACTTCCCTTGATCATGAAATCTCTATAATTAACAAAACAAATGTTTCCATATAATATTCCTTTAATTGTTTTAAAAAAAATTACATATCCTATCATATGAGAAGAACACCAGATTTAATGAATCCATGTATTATTATTATTTATTCATTAATATAAATTTATTCCATATTACCCATTGAAATATTATTCTATTCAATTGAAGGGATAACTGGTTGAATAGAGACATTTGATGGAATATAAATTCCAAAGGAGAGTTCCTAAGTTTTGGAGATAAATAAGTTGGTTAACCAATATTCATTTTTCCCCTATAACTGTGATCAAATTCATAGTTGACAATGAAAGAAAAACAAATAAAATCCATATAAATTGATTCATCTATATTATGAAGGATATATAATCATTGTCATTTGGAGACTATAATGTTCTTCCTTATTCAAAATGATTTTCCCCATTATAGTAAAACATTTAATGGAATAGAAAACCATATAATTGACATTTTTTATTAGGAAATATACTTTCTACATCACTCATCAATATTTCAATGTCCTAAATAAAACATTTTAATAGGTTGTAGTTAATACTAGAGGATTAAGGATTATTTCATTCCTCATGATTTTATCTGATAGAAGGTATATGTATTGAATATATAATATCACAATTTTAATATTTCATGATCCAAAATTCTTCTTCACATTTTTATGTTTTTTTTCTTTTGATGTTTTTTCACTATAAAAATTATCTTTTTACCTTGGAATTTGTGTATTTGTTCATCAACATTTTCATTAAGACCTTCAAAACCTCTCTTGGCTCTCTTTGTCACTACAGCATCTGTAAAATCTCTAATTGTATCTTTTTTTATGGATGAGTTGGTTTTTTTTGAACCTGTTTCTCATATTAACAAACTCTTCTATCAATGATTATACATTTTTAATACTTTCGACAACCATTAATGTCATTAGTCCCCTTATTTATTTCTTTAAACTTCATTTTTAAATTTATAAAATCATATGAATTTACATAAATTGTTACCTGATTATATTACTTTGAATTTAACTATCCAATCTCTACATCGATATTATCTACATAAAAAATTAATCAATAGAAAATTACCCTTATAACATCTCTTTATTTATATATCATGTTCTTCAAGAACTACCTCACGTTTCATGTTGAAATATACTACACCTTTTAACTAATTATGTTACTTATTATTATGTATTATCTATATTGCATAATCCATCATGGAATCACCAATTTCAAACATAAACTCAATTTTAGCATCATCTATAAACTCTATGTCATCACCATCATACATTCTAACAATGATCTACATATTTCTCTTAGTTCTTCAATTTATTTTTCATTTTTAAATATTCTCTTATAATTTCTAGTAATGATTTATAATACAATTTCCTTATAAATAATTATGTTTATAACATTACTACAATGTTCTCAACTATACCGCTTTTAAAAATGACAAAGAGAGATTCCTCTTTAATCTAGTTTTTCTCTATAGAATTTTATATCCATAAGAGAAATAAATTCATCATTCACATCTTATTTATTGTCAACACGAGTATCATTACCATGTTTCAGTATATATATATATATATTCTCCATAAATATAATTATTATTATTTATTTTAGTTTAAATTTCACTTGATAAGACACTGAACTATATAGAATTACATTAAGAGAAATATATGATAATTCTATTTCCTCACGAGTTAAATTATTTTCATTTTATCAGCGTAGAAACATTATCAATATCATCTTCACTAAATATTATATCCTTAATTTGATCCAAATATAAAAAAATCTCTCAAACATCTTGGTTATTTGTTTCGAAAATCTTGGTTGATTTTTCAAAAAAAACAATTTCTGATCGTTGAACATAATTTGAAGGACATGAATTTTTTTCAACATAACCTTGTTATCTCTATCATATATATTTTATATTATTTCCAAAATAGACATATATATGGTTTATCAAATCACCATAAAAAATGAAGTGATCAATATATATCTACTATGTTCATTTTAGTCATTGAATCATCATCTAGTATTTTGATGTATGACATAATAATAGACATTCCTCTTGAATTAATGACCAAAATAGCTTCAATTTGTGTAAAAGATAACTTCTATCCCAATAGTTGGCTAAAATTATATCATATTATTCTTCATAATATTTTATTTTCTGCCATAAAATAATCAAACATCCACAATATTTGAAAAATTATATATCTCATAGAATATATGTTGAATGTTCTAATGCCTATAAAGTATAGGGATAAATACCACTTGTTAGACCATAAAATACCCAATGACCGGAGGGGTGAATCATAGTGTCAAATTTTGATTACCAATTTATTCTTATTTTTACCAATTTGTTAATAACTATAAAAAATAGTTAGATTGAGTTTCACATACATCAATAAAAAAATGTGTATATGATAATTATAAAGAAAATTTCATGCATGGTTCACCCATAAGGGTACTCTCTAGATCATAAAATAAAAATGTTTCATTCATAGAATAAGACACTATTTTTTACTATATTTTAAAGTATAGTTTTTCATCCATTATTACTTCATCCTTGGCTCACTACCTTTATAATGTATTCATGGAGAGTATAGTAAATCCCTAAGTTCACTACCATAAACTCCCCACATAATCACTTATAAAGTATAATTCTTCCTTAATTTAATAATGTTAAGTCTTTTCCCTTATCACAAAATTATTTAATAAAATATTTACCCATGAATTCTATACAAATATGATACAATGCACTCCTCACCCTTTAGAAAAAACCACAGATATATAAACATAAATTGTTGGATTTGAAAACTATCAAGAATGAAGTGTTATGAGATTTATTTTTCACCATGTACATTGCCTCATGAACTAACCGAATTTTTATTTGAGAATATTGGTTCATCAAGGAGCTATGGAACATGAACAACTTCTCAGAGAATATTTTTCTCTATCCAATCAATATAAAATCCATCCATGCTTTTTGGTATCCATTTCAATGAGAAATACCTATGTTGTGTGGTCATACTAACTTATTATTGTTTCACCCAAACTAAGATATTCTTAAACATATATGTGGTATATATTTATAGGATTACCAATGTAATTAATCTCAATATTATGGAAAAACTCTAATATCAATGAGATTCCACATATTCCCTTTTCTGAACTTACAAAAATACAATGGAGTTGATCATTCCTAGTACCCATAAACACAATATCCCAATAGAAAAGAATCCCTGATATGCATTCATTATACTTTTTTGAAAAAAAAAATAATATTCTATCAACATCGACTCTAATCCAATAAATGACTTCCTTCTATTATATGTGGTAACACAATCTTATTATGATAACATTTTGTATTTTTCTAGTTAAATATACCATAATCATTCCATGTGTCTTAAAATAGGTGTTATGTGGTGACACAATTCCACAATGAAAGGATTTTTAAACTAAGGGGAAATTTATCCATTCCTAAATATGATTATAAGGCCCTAGCCATAAATATAACATAATCATGAGTATAGTCAATAATTCAACATTAAGAATATATTAAGGATTAGAGTTTTAGAAAATTAGGTCATAACTATTACATTACATTTCAAAAATTACAAAGAAAAAACTTCTTCTCTATCTAATTTTTTCACAATAATTAAACTCCACAATTAAGACAATAATTCTATTGTAATAAAAATCAACAGGAATTATTCCCTTCTCTTACCCTTCTGTATAACCTATGAAAAATATTTCAATAACATTAGATGATCATAAAAGGATCAGTAAGGGATATAAAATAATTAAATAAAACATTATTACATGAATACCTTCAAAGAAATGAAATAATACTATTTACTCAGAAAACATAATCTCTTTAACATTAGTCATGAAATCAAATGATTTATGAATAACACATAAAAATCATAAATCACAATGGTAAATTTTGGAATCAATAACATAATTATATTTTTTCATTTATATCTACATATGTAGTTATTTTTGGAATACACATCACAGTATATTCCATAAATCTCTTTGGAAAAATAGTAACATTTACCTCCATCAAGTTACAAAATGAATTGGAGACCTATCACATTCTCACCAACCATAGGTTTATCACGGAACATCCCTTATATGGTTTATCATGTAACCACCTATCAAATTTCAATGTACCATTACATTATCGTAACACATAAAAGACTGAAATTATCATCATTTCACTTATCAATCACAAAAAATCAAATCAAGATATCGAAATATTCATTCCACTTCCAAAACCATTTATAACATTTAGTAAATAGATTTTTGAATCAATGTGTTTGATAAAAAATTTAAACATTTAATGGAATTAACATTTTAAAACATTAATTTCCATATAATAAAATCATTAAAACCATTTTAAAAACATGGAAATTAATGAGAATGATTTAGGATAATGCATCTTTAAAACATTAAAAATGATGTTTAAGTTAGAGAGTCCCTTACCACATGAGAAAATAAATGAATAAAAATAAATAATGATTAACAATAAAAATTCATATAATATAATGAAAATATTAATATTCATGATATAATATGTCAAAAGGAAATATATACACCATATGAAAGTGAATTTGGTCATAACAACAAATATGTCTCAATGGAATGTAAATTGAGAAGAAATCTCTTACAAAGATCATATACATAGATTATGGATAAATCAATGACATAATTATTTGTGAACAAAATAATTACACCAAATATAAGTGGATATTAATTATGAAACAATAATAGGACATTCACATATATTATTTGAAGAACATAACCAATGACATTGATATATAACTCATTGAATGTAAATTGAATTAATATTTCCCTCACAAAGATCATTTTTTAATAAAATATATAGATTATTCGTAATAATGATAAATAAAAAAATAAATTTTAAATACAAGATAGGATATAAAAATTTATTTCTCACATAAACATATCATTACATAATCAAGATGTATAATATTATCCCAATGAATGGAAATTGGGTTATGAAGTTCTGTTACCTTGAGTCTGATTTGCCTTGTTAGTTCTTTATATTCCTGAATAATAACACTAGGATAATTTTTACATTATTAAAAAACCTTTTTCATGTTTATTATTCATTTTATATCACTTATTACCTTTCTATAAAAATCATATAATTATTAAAGTTCATATAAGTCGTTTTTTTGATGTTCAGTACTTGAGTAAAAAATGAACTTATTATAATTACAAAATGTCCATGTGGTCAAAATTCTATTATCTCCAGAATGATATTCCAGATTTAAATTTCATATATATCCTGTAAATATGTATTTAGATCTATTATATATGTATTGATAAAAATCCATAACATTTAGAGATAGTAAATGAAATGCACCGTTCATGGAGACGGTAAGCTGTGTGTACGCATGAACACAACATTCATTTATTTTTAATATTTAATTGAATGAAAACTAAATGATACATAAATATATTATAATTACAGTATAATTTCACATTTTATATATGTTACATATTTTCTTTAACATCATCTTTTATACGTTTAATGTATGCCCTGAATGAGTCATAGCACTTTGAAGGGGCGATAGTCCGCACTTTCTGAAATGAAGTTATCGTATTTACACTTAATTTAAATCAAAAAGGTATGATGTAAATGAAAAATAAAGAAGAATTTAGAAAATATATATATATATATAATATCATATATAAATAGAGTTCCATAATAATGTCCACCATGAGAGGTGGTATGAGAAAATTGAACAATCATTGTTTCATTAGGCAGTAGTTCGTCATCCACAAAAACAACATGTTCATTTCCATTGGTAGGAGGTGTGTGTATATGGAGGTATAATACATATCATAACAACAAAATAGTATATTTTTGGATACATGTGTTTTTATTAAATCAATTAATAATAATATCCTAGCGAGTGGAGATGAAAAAAAAATTAACATTAGTGTATGTTACCTCTAAATCGTGTAACTTCTTTTGAATTGAGCCGAGAGATTTTCTTGAATTTCCTTATGCAAAAGATATGGATTCTAGTAGTAAGGGATATATGTTGGTACATTATTTGAGGGTAATTTGGATGATCCAAGGGTCTAAAGAGGTTTGATTAATTGGGAAGAGGTAATGGCCTTTTATAAGATGGAGGAGGATCACTTTTCGAAAGTCTTGAAATATTATTTTATTATAATGTGATAATTAGATTCAAATAGTTAAAACACATTTATTTGAAATATAGGAATATTTTGGGTTTCTATCCTATTAAAAAATACGTTTTAGACATGTTTAGGGAATAAAATCACCCATTTCCTTTATATATAACGCTTAGTTAAAAACATTAACTCTTACAATGTATTCATTCAATTTCCTAATATATGGTAAATATATTTACTATAAAATTCCATGAGAATCCTATGTGGATAATTAATGAAATTATTAACATTTAATAAGTTATTTTGACCATTTTTAGATTTTTTGGAATATTATATCATTTAATAAATTAGTATATTTTTTAAAAACTCATTTATGTCAATTTTTACACTATAAAGTAATTGATTTTGGTTAATGTCATAAAAAATTGGTTCTTTCAAATCAAAGGCATTAACACAATGAAAATAAGTCCATATCATCCAAAATCCTTGGGGGTGGCATAAAATAAACAAATTTCATTTATTTTGATATTTTTAATATCATTTATCTGAATCCTATATTAATGAAGCAATCATTGCATCATCATTATGTCATAATTAAATTTATTTATTTTATGTCTAAAAATTATAACTAAAATACCTATCAGTTATATATCCCCATATAAATTTCTTAGTGAAATATACATGGTTGTGTTATATTTATTTTTTACATTAAATTAATTCCTATAAAATGACAGTTTCCAACGCAAGTGGCTCTATATGGTCCCAAAACCGAACCAATGATGCACGTGGTCAGAAATATATTACCCAATAGGAGTCGAACATGTTTTATGGTATATTAATTTTATTATAATATAAGGTCTTACAATTATTTACCAGATTTACCCTTCAACCATAGTAAATAAAATAATTACTGAAGTTAATATTCATAAGGTCTAAAAATAAAAGGTTCCGATTTACCCAATTTGTTCCTTGTAATTAAAAATATGGAATCTACTTTTACAAATTAAAAAACCTATATTTTTATTTAATTAATTTTAAATTAATTCCAATTATCAAATCTCAAAGGCGTGTTTTTAAGATGTAATAATTATTAAAAGATAAACATGTGTTTATATCCAATTTAAATGGTAAATTACTTAAAATTACCGTCATTGGATTAAATTATAAAAACACAATCCAATTTTATTTTAAAACCAATTAAAAGTACAAGCTAAATATATAAATAAATTAGAGAAAATGGTATTTTCAAGTTAAAATGCAGTATTTTACACTATTCATTAAAAATTATCTTTATCCAAAAGAAATAAAATTTCATCAAAAAGAAAAATTTGATGTCCTGATTCTAAATAAGAATTTTATTAATTCAAATATAATATATAAATGTGACAAAAAGTAGATTAAGAAAATTTTTTCCATCAAAAGGTTGTAAAACTGCATTTTTAGGAAATAAATTCTTTTATCTGAAAAAATGGAAATTATTCCTATATCATATACAAAAAACAAAGAAGATAAATTTTTTAAATTACATTGAATATATAAGATATATTTTTCTTAAAAAAATAAATAAAGATTAATATGATTTTATAAACAAAATTATTCACTTTTATAAAAAAAAATTTCATTAAAACACATCCATTATACTCAATTGGTGTTTATTTCCTTTTATAAAAAATTTGAAAACCAATGAATAATTATTTAAACACCTGTAAACCATATTTCAAAATTCAGTAGATACTATTAAATCCCTCCATTCTAATGGAATGACGTTAACTTCCATTTAAATAATAATATTATTACTGTATTATTTTTTAGTACAAGTTAATGTTATGTCCAATGTAAGATTTCGGAGAAACGCGTTGTTGTGTGTCAAGTAGGCTATCAAAAAAAGTGTCCCATTTAAACTAAAATTAATATCATATTTATATTTATTAATAGAAATAAAAAATTATTATTCTCTAAAAATCTAGTTCATTACAATAATACAAATTGTTCCATAAATGCTATGATGAAAATAACCCAATGGAATTACACCACCACACAATACCACAGAAATCACCATATTTTCATCATGGAATTTTTTAAAAGCATTGGAGAAATGTTCAATCGGGAAACATATTTCTACCTTCAATTTCTATAAATGATAATATTTATTATATAGAATAAACACATATACCAACCTAAAAAGGTTCTAAAACAAGTACAACACACCATTAATATCCCACAAAGATATGTATAATATTATTGAGAATTACACTCTATATATGTTCTAAATATGATTCATTTCAATTTTTGAAAGAGCTAATATTTTTATCATGGTTTCATAGAACATATAAAAGAGTATAGTGTTGTTACTAATCCTGGCCATGAAATAAGTATTCAATGGTGCATATGGGTTGTCTTATATTAGAACATATAAAAATAAAATATTGGGTGGCATTTTCAGTTAGAAATGAAATGATTATATTATTAGGACATTGACTCCACAAATATGGGCACATTTTAACCAAACTAAATAAGGGAAATACATAGAATTATAATAAATATTATAGGGAAATAATTTCAGTCATAATCATTATTTAGTGAGATTATGGTTCATAAAAACAACATTACTGGTATTTGGATAATTAAGAATGACATGATAAATGTGTAGAATAAATAATGAGGTTTTAATGGAATTGAATTTAAAATTATTTTTATAAATTGTAGACAGATATAGTGGTATAATTAAATAAAGGACTATTACATGATATTCAAATCATGATTTTTGACAGATAAAAAATAATGAAATGTTTTTTAGAAAACCATTTCATATATAGTGTATTGATGATAATGGAGTTCTATTTCTCAATATAAGTTATGTTAAATAAGTTACAGATATTAATAATTTAGTTATAATATAATATTATGCTACATCTAGAAGAGTTCAAAAATACAATGATCATTTAGAATATATATATTTAACTCACTAAAAAGATTTTATTTCATATATTATTGGAAAAGAAGAACCTTGAGGTTAAAATAAACCATGCCTTTATTTAGTATCTGATACTTCATGTAGTATTTCAACGTTATATTTACATGGAAGACACTTACATCTAAATAAACATAAAAAAGACCTTTATTTCTATAAAATTTTAAATTTACTCTATAATTAATTTTAGTATCTAGAAGAGGATAAAATAAACATTAAGAGTCATTGTCTTCTCTATATTGTTAGTTAAAAGTGTTTTCCTGAATTGGAGTTACCATAAAAAACTTTTCACCCAAAATAGAGTGTTACAGAGTATTTTTCCAAACCAAAAAAATAAAAAATTGTATCCTCCTTGAATTTAACATACTCTGGATAAACCATGTATAATCCTTGAGTTTGGGTTAATTATATTTCTAAAATAATAGTTGACAATAAATCTATTAAAATACATAATTGGGATATATTGAATGTATTCCAACATACATGCGAAAAATATCCATTAAAGGTGTCATCAAAAATTGGAATATGTTTTTGTGGGAAACACTTCATTTAATCCACTCACAGGGTGTCTCAGGAACCAAAAAATTTATACCCAATATAATATTTATTTCAAAAAATAAAAAAAAGTTGTTGTGAAATTTCATTTCTCTTTGAGGTGGTTCTAGTAAGTTTATTGGATATTTTTTTATATACTATTATGAATATCAAAATATATTTTATAATTATATTCATGATTCATAAGTATACTTCTTATTCATTATAGGAAACAATTTTCTATACAAATAACACTATATAAATCCTTATGGATTTTTGGTAAATAATTATTTAGATCACACATTTTAATAACATAATTAATTATAATATTCAAAATATATAGAGAATTTCATAAAAAATTATAGACTTAATATTTAATCAGTCACACTAATGTTTAATAATACAGGGTGTTATACAATAAGCAACCATGTAGTAAGAAATATTTGTATATCAAATAAACATAATTTCTACTTAATGAAACTAGTTATCTAGAGTTTTTTCTTTCATAGGTTTCCAATATTATTGTAAAATTCCAATAACATTTATAATTATTATAAGATAATAAATAGCCAAATTATATTCCCCTATTCTGTTATTAATCTCAATATCCAACTTATAAAGATGAAACAAAAATATTGTTAGTCTTGGCGTAGATTCATGATTCTTTAATATATATCAAATTATGGAAAGGTCAATGAAAAAACCATTGATCCAGATACATAAAACTTGAAAAAAAATCAGGGAAAAATGAATATCCAGAATCTATTTCATGGTAATAGTTATATTTTCTAAAATAAAACACCACAGTCTCAATAAATATTTTAGAACCTGATGCCTCTAATCAACTCTTTCATGTATGAAAATATAAAATAAAAATAGCAGTTTCATCGATAATATGATACAATGGAAAGTCAACAATAGTTTTTTGAACGATGGGTTTATTATTTTTAATCATATTAAATTTATAATTATGGATTTTGAAAAAATTATTTAAAAATTTTAATTTCCATTATTTAACAAATATTAAAAATCTAGAGAAATTTTACTAATGTTTTCATTATACCTTCTATATAGTATGACATATCCAAAAAATTATCTATCCTCTCCCACAAATATTTTATTAGGTAATGGAGATATAATATAAAAAAATATTAATTTGAATTACTAATTAAGAACCAATTCTGACTAAAAATATTCATCTACCTACTATAAAATTATTCTATACGTTGTTAATTAAAATTTTCTTGACAATGAATTTAAAAAATTTATAAAACTAGTTTATTAGAACACAAAAAAACAAAAAAAAAAACTAAATAAAACATACAAAGGTTCATTACCATTTCCATGAATTAAAATAATACTTATCGTAAAAATTTAGATTTTTCTTATATAATTAATCAACAAAAAATGAATTATCCATTATGAAATTGGATCAAAAAATAGGTCAATGTCTTCTTATTTATATCATAAAATACTATCAACATTTGGAATTCCCTTGAATACTCCTATATAAAATAATAAAGAATATTCATTCTAACTTGTATAGGATATTTTCAATTTAATTAAATATTAAATTGTCTTTTCATGTCATATGGTTTAATTTACAATCATTTATATGAACAACCCATTTCATATACAACATGGTCGGAACAAACTCTCCAAATTAAATCAATATTTTGTATCAAATTTTAATTTAAAATTTTTATATAGTGTTAAATCATTTTATATTTGAGGGAGAAATTTTTTTTCTTATATTTAATAATGTCGTTAAATATTTCTTAAATAATATAAAAGAGTAGTGTTAAATTTCCAGAGATCCCCCATTACTATTTTATCATTATTCTAGAAGGAACTCCTTATTCAATTGAATAGAGTGATTATTTAACGATCAATTCGGTTCGAAAAAACTAGTTCATTATTCAATATATGAAAATAAATTACTTCTCATTCAAGGTATAAATAAGGTATTAGGGAAGTAATTATAGTAAGTTCTTATTATTTTTATGTAAAATATATATTAAATTTATGAGGTTGTTTTTGTAGATAAGTAGTGCATGGAAATCTGTATTTTTTTATATGGATAAATCTAGTTAAATTTATATTATCATGGAACATATGATAATTATTAGAAAATTAGTTCATTCAATAAATATTCATTCAAAAAAAAGAATCTCTATTAATTAATTAGTTTTTTTAATGATTCATATATAGAGTATTAGAAAAATATTTGAACATGCACATTATAATAAACTACTGGAATACCATCACTTGTGTCAGAAGTAAAATCCTTCATAATTACATCGTTATAAGAAAATAGATAAAAGTTAATAAAATTTATTAATGTTCAAATACATTTATTAACAAGATACATGTAAGTATAATATTATTCTATAAGATTAACATGGAATGATGATTTATCATCTAATATATGACTCATAACATAAAATTTATGGAGTAAAACTATTTTCAACCAAATTTAAATAAACATTTTCCCTTTTCGAACAGTAATTATATAATTTATTTTATTTAGAAAATATATTCCTAAAATTGGTGATTAATTATTTTATATCCTACCACCATCCATAAATCATCCAAAAAAAATTTATATACATATAAATACATATTTAATAACTCATCATGGCATGGTATTACTCATGCATTCTAGAAAATTCACAATTGCAGGAGACATTAACCCTAAAACCACCATTATAAATTATAATAAGTGTTGTAATTCATTAATATATAGACTAATATAAAACATAGAATAAATGAAGTTAAACACACTGGTATTTTAGGGAATTTTTTCAGCTATTGGAAATTTGCTACTGGTAGGTAAGTTAGGTTGAATAATAGTAGAAACATTCCCACCTTGACTGATTTTTTCATCTCTATTAATATTATTATAATTATTAAAAATATCCATTATAAATATTTAAAACATTATAATCTCTTTAAATGCATCAAAAAAATATATCTTAAACAAGAACCATTCTAATATTTTTAAATTATCTCTGCCAATTTCTTATTCATTATGTTTATCAAGAATTTGTGAACTCTATGTAAATGTAAATTAAAATATGTGATAATAAGATTCATCCTCTACAATATTTTTATTTCTATTTAAATATGATTTTAATTGTTTTTTTAGAATTACTTGTTAATGTTGAAATATTATTATAAAAAATCAAAATTCAATTATTTACATTTTTGGTTATTTGGTTTCCTAATTGGTTTTTTCTATAAGTTTTTTACATAAATTTTTTTTACTTCGCAATCACATCTAAATTTTATAGAAATAACCATTATTTTACTGATAGGATTCACTACTGGTTGAAAAGATAATTTTGAAGATATTGAAATTTTCAACACCTTTATTTCACTATACATTTACCATATTAGAGTTAATTAATTTTTTAATGTAATATTATGTTTTATAAATATGTATTCAAAATACGACTCAAATATTTTATGATGGTCGTTAGAAATGACTACTTGGATGATGTGTATCTATTTCATGAAAATATTTAAACATCTTATCAGTGATGTTTCCTTTGAAAAACATATTATATTATTTAGGATATCTAACAGTATACTAAATTTTTTGTTAATATAAAAACGTAGAAATTCAGTTTGGTGACAAATATTTATACCAAGTATACTGAGATTTAAATATTATTCTTAAAAATAATTTATCAAATGAATCAACTAAAACTTGAATTGTTTGGAATTTTTAGAAAAAATGATTGTGTGAATAATATTTGTCACAATGGATGTAATTTTTCGATCAGGATGTGCTGTGAGTTTTTTATTTCCCAACATCATTTTCTTATTCATATGTTATTATTATCATTACTAAAATACCATAAACATTTTTAATTATTCTCTATGGATTTCACTTGAACTCCATAGACATGAATATATATACTATAAACAAATTGTTTCACATATTGAAACATATTAGATGAAATATTTTTTATTCTGGTTCGGAATTTATCTTTGAGGTCCCACTCAAGAAGATGGATCAATCAATAACACCCCCATAAAACCAATCCAATATATATATACAATATCCAAATTTACACTACAATTTTTTTATAGTGGATAAAATAAAAAAATAAAAAATGTCTTAATATTAATGTAATGTCTACCCATATGTTTTTTTAATCCCACATATTTTTGTTCTAAATCTATACAAGGGATGGTTTTTTTCTAAAAATTGCAACTTTAGAGCTTCAAATTTATAAATAGAAGTCAATTGTTAAAAAAATATTATTTCTGAAAAATCATATAATAAATAATGATATTATCTTATTTTATTTAATTACTTATGAAATAGTGTCATATTTTTGGGAGGTTAATTAATTGGAAACAAATATTATATAGGTAGAAATTGGATTAATCTAAATCTAAACTCAAATATTATAGTCACTATATTGTACATTAAAGATCTTGTTTGGTTATTTAAATCATTTATAGATAACTACTTCACTTTTATTTACCTTATATGGTGTACAAATATTATTTCCACTATTTATTAAATAAATTCATCTATTGATAAATTATAAATTATATTCCTGTAATGTTTTAAAATATTTCATTATTAATAGAATAAATAATATTTTACAACATCTCCCCATATTATTAATACATTAATGTGATGTTGGATATATATAAGCATGAAATGGTATTAATCTATTGTGAGAATAAGTATTTATACAATACTAACTAAATAATCATTTCAATTTTGAAGATATTGTTATATAACTAGTAATGGAACAAATTTTTTATATAACCATATCCTGATTCCTTATAAAATTGATTTAAACAATATATTTTAGAAGAATAAGAGCCAAATCCTTTTGTCAAAAAGATTATCTTATGGTCTTATTATATTAATTTTTTATGTTTATCAATGTTTAAAATTATATGAATAAGAACAATAAGGTTTTTTATGTTTTTAGGAATAAATCATATTATAAAAATAATGAATGAAACCATTAATAATTATAAACAATTAATTAATATCAAATGAGGAAAATCACAGTCAACCCTATGATGGACCTCTAGTTTCATTCGTTCATTTTTTGTATATAATTTTAATATTCTTACAATTTATTTACCAAAAAATGTTATCCACAGTCAAATAAGATTCACCATGTTTTTTTAGAGGTTGATAAGAATTACTCTAACGTAATAGGTTATATACTATTTTCCAATGTAAGAATATTTATTCAACTAAAAATTATTAATGTCTCATAGATATTTTAATACTCATTTCTCTTTATTAACATTTGATTTAGAAAATAATTTTTAAAATATTTTGGGAACCAAATTATGTGGCACACACATTTCCACATGAACCATCACAGGATACATATCTTAATGAAATGAGATGATTAGAAGATAAAGGGTTATTACACTTTAATGACAAGAAAAAAATGTGATATTCATGTGTCATATGAGTACTAAAATAATAATGGATGGACATATTTAAAATAAATATCCCAAAATTGTTATATGGTTGTGAAAACATTTTATCATGAATAAAGCATGAATTACAACCATATTTTATGAAATAGTTTTTCACACAATAAGTTTCTCTAAGCCTTTTTTTGAATAAATTATTTTTCAATAATTTTTTGTGTTACAGGTTACAATAAGTCAAAAATTCATTAAAATCTTCACCAAATTAATATACTGATACCAGCAACACAAACATAGATATATTTTCACACAACAACTAGTTTCTACGAAACATCATTTAATTTTCATTATTATACAATTATAACCTATCATTAAATCATAGATATTTGAATAGAAATTAAAAAAATTTAATTATAAATTAATGGTTTTATAAAAATAAAAAATGTTTATAATCAAAAAAATAATATTGGAAATATTTTTATATATTTCAAAATACTATTTTCTCAAATGAACTACATTTATGTCATTATTTTAATAACTATAAAATAAATTTTAGAAAATATTTTAATTTAATTTTCTATAATAAAATTCATTATTTAATTAACTGATGGTGAATTTTAGTGACTTTTCTAAAAAATGACATTGTTTGATGAATAGTGAAGAATACTACATTATAATTCAAAACTAATTTTTCAGATAAATAATTTATATAGATAAATTATATATTATGTTTATTTGAAAGTCAAAAAACATGAATTATAGATTTATTAATGTATTTTTATTCAATGGAATTATTATTATATTTAGTATAGATATAAAAGAATAAATACATATGAACATTCCCACTTAAAAACCTTGCTTTCTCCCCAAATCTGTGCCATTAGCCTTGAACATAGTTTGGAAGCCAAAGTGAATGTAATTCAGAAAAATGGACCCAAACAATTGTAATCATTAAAATAATTATATTATAATAAGATAAAATTATTTTTTGAACAATAAATGTAGTGAAAGTGATTAAAATTAATTATAGTGATTAAGGTAAAATAATGCTCAACAAGGGACTAAACCTTAAAATTAAGTGAGAAAATAACCCATCCACTTGTCCGAAATGCCTTTCCAAGAAATATTTCATCCGTTAAAAATTAAATATTGAGTTTTTGGGTTTTTATGCCTTATTTTAGTAAAAAACGTGGGAACTCATTACTTTTTTTAATAAATTTCAGTTATAACCTCTCCCCACCTTATCAATGGCCACTATCTATCCCCTTCCTTCTCAAAAGTCATGACACATAGTTTGGAAAATATTAGCCAAATTCACTTCCAAAATTTCAATATTCCTCATGAAATACACCCTTTCGAAATAAATTAAATAAATGAATCCCTTGGATAAGAAAACAAAAGGATTTGCCCAAAGAAGAGATGACATCCCTCATCGATCTCTTTTCATTCATTCTCTTTCTCTCCCACCTCATTTAATCTTGTTCATATTAACATAATAAAACTAGTATCCTCAATTTACTGAGATTTTTTTCTTTTAAGAGATTCCCCATCATATACACAGATGTCCTTCTAATGGCTAACAAACATACAGTTCATGTGTACAATGAACAATCACCTCACGAAACGATGTTGTTCATTTTACCTATACCAAGTATCATAGAGGTGAATTATGATGAAAACACTATATTTATATGATATATAGTATATTTATTATGCATTCATAATTTTTTATTTGTTATATAAATCCTAACATCATGCATTCCATTTTTTAAAATATGATAACTTTATTTAGGTAAGTATAGAATAACACCTCCTCAAAGTAATGTGATTCGTTCACACATTACATGGGATGCCTTATAAATGGGGGTTTTAAAAAATATGATATATATGAATTAATGATTATTCTATAATTTTATTATATATTTATATATATATACATGTCATGTACATTCTTTCATTCAATAGAAAAATAAAATAGAATCACCGTTCATGGTTACGTAAGGCCTATCTTCTCCATTAACGGTGTATTTCATTAAATATATCTATATTTTATATATTAATTTTATTATTTATATAATAAATATGTATTATATATATTTAATTTTTTTAAATTACTGAAATAATAAAATAATGATCTATGTAAAAGGATAAAGAATAACAAATCAAAACACATACAATAAACAAAGAGGTTAATAATCGAAACATTACATTGTCATGGAGTTGATAACTAATGAGTAATTCAATTTAAGAAGTGATTAATATATGTTATTAGATATAAGAATATATTTCTCTTTAATATTAATAATAAAATGATATTTATTATATAGGAGGTTTGAATGTGTAAAAATAATGTCTGGACTTAAGGTAAGGTAATTTCGTCTCACATTTTATTTCAATGAGATACATGTTATATTCGACACGTGATTTTTTTGTTGAAAATGATACCCATGAATGAATTATATTATTATTATTATATTTTTAGTTATTTACATAACCAATTGATGATATATCTTTCATGGGATTTTACTGTTCAAATGTTACCACTTGGGTAAGATAGTTTTTCTCAATTTTCCTTCTGCGAGACTCATTTTTTGTTATAGACATTATTAATTTAGGATGTGTACATAATTCCATTTGACTTGTTATGTAATTAATCTCCTTATTATAATGATATATTAATATTCATCTAATTTTATATTCTTATATAGGTATTATGATTCAAATTTACCTTGTGGGAAGAGTTTAGTGAAATAATATCATCATTTATTAATTTTTTTTATGATTATACTTCTGATAAAAACCATGTTTTATAATATTAATATGTTGAAAAGGGAGAATGTAAAAATTTAACCTACCTCATAATCTACATTCCATTAAATCATTATTTAAAATATTAAAAAGTTAGGTTTTTAGATGAAATTTTCTTTGTAATATTATCAAAATTCTTTTACTAAATGTTTTTTTCTATTGAAAAATTTTACAAAAATTCTATTTAAAAATGATTTAAATTATTTTAAAAACTTCCTTAAAATGTTTTTAAAATTTTTGTATAATAATAAATGGATATAAATGATATCAAATAGTTTTTACAAGATCTGAAATTATTTTCAAATAAAATAGAATTCAAATTTATTTCAATCATATTTTATATTTATTCTAGATAAAGTTTTATCAATATAATTTCAAGCCATATTTATATGATTCGAACGTATTCTCAATGATAATTATTTTCAAAATGTTTTCAATATTAATTTTTATTTTTTAAGGTTAAATGGATTATAAGTTATTCCCTGCACTCATTCTTGGTTTTTATTTTATTATTAATGTAAATGGATGAGAAAAAAATTTGCATCTTGTTTTAAACTTTTTAAGGAAAATGGTTTTCAAAATTATTTCAAGCCTTATTAATATGTTTTAAAAGTATTTTCAATGAAAATGGCTTTTAAAGGGCTTTAATTTTAAAAATAATTTTATTAAATAGGAATATATATTTCTCTTAATAAATTTTTTTTAAAATATCACTCCAAATTATTTTCCATATTATATCAAATCATTTATTTTTACACATTAATTATTACGGAATGATCTAATACATATATTCATATTCATTCTCAGAATGGATTATTTATTGATATCATGATTTTTATTAAAAACATTTCTCTTTCACATATTATATTATTATTCAAATCATTCCACATCCATGGGATTTATAAAAATGGTCCCCAATTATTTTCATGGGTTATTCATGGATGAAATTATTATGAAACTTATATATTTCAATAGGATTATATCTGATTACATGTTTGTGTCACCAATTTCATTAAATGGGTTATAATATGATATTTATGAAACCCATATCTTTTTATGGATCATAATATGATGAATTTATTATTATCATGTAGAATATATATGAGTGATCTCATTATGATAAAGGTGGAACCTATATCTCCATCCATTGCACTACACAAAGATTTATATCTCATGATATAGTGAAGGGAATACAGTTGAATATCATGATCTAATATGTGAAGATTTGTAATCATGATCCACAATGGGATGATTGGAAAACCCAATACCATGCAATTAAAGGATGGTGTCTGGGGACAGTGGTGTTTTTGGCCTAGTAGGTGTAGTCCACATGAGGATGGGGAAATGGGGAAACTCGGTCAACTATGGGAAAAATGGGAAAATTGAATCCCTTATAAGGAAATGAATGTGACTAGGGATGATGGTGTGTCTATCCAGGTAGTTTTAGTCCCTATAAAGTGTCCTGATAAGTTTTATCAATTTGTCTTTACTTATTGGAAATAATATTACACGTCTATGTGTATACAAAAATTCCATACCCTTATGCTCATGTTTTTTTATACATATATACCTTGTTTAACCTTACTGAGAATATGATCACAACACTTTTATTTCTTACTCCCCATGTCATGAACATATATTTCACATATGACATGAATAATAGGTGTTCTAGTTTCTTATATCTTAGTAGAAGATAATATAGCTCACTCTTATACCAATTTTTACGGTTACATTATTCCAAAGGATAAAAACTTATATGATCTTTGAGCATCTTATTGGGTCATTATTTATGTGTTCCTTAAAAATGATTTAATATTAATTTAATTTAGGACTGGGTTGTTATAGTTGGTATTAGTGAGAATGTTTAGTTATCCACTAATCTCTAGGATGAGAAATCATTAGAGATGTCCTAAGGAATATTTCTATGGATTATTCTAGGTATGTTTCTAAGGATAAGTTTAAGGATCATAAATAGTAATGTAATTTTGAAGCATTTTTATCAATGATAGAGGGATTTGATTCCTAGAAATACATATCTATTTAGATGTTTCATGTGGCTGTGGTTCTAGAATAAATGTACCTAAGAGTAACAACTCCTACAAGGTGCTTCAGACCATACTTGAGTTTGACCTGGTACATCACAATGTTTCGTACAGCGCACCAGGTTTGGAACTCCTAGGGGATATTATTTGAGAATTCACTAACTCGTCATCTACCATCCTTAATTTATAAATAATAATTTATCCATAAAAAATCAACAATAGACATAATGTGTCATATATTAAGAAATGTTTTATAATTTGACATCCGGTAAGTGGGTTTTCATTTTTATGTGGTTCCTAATAATGATAATTATTTCTTACTCAATGCCTTCTTGTTTTGTAAATTTTGGAATCCAGGATGATCTAGGTTAACATTTAATGTGATTTACAATTTTCTGATGAGCAGTCAAAAAGGATGATAACTATAGTGAATGATGCTTTTATCATTCCTAGTTACTTTTAATGAAAAAATGATTATAGAGATGTACCTTAATCAACCCTTGAATATTCCATGGTACAGAAGGATGTAGTGAACTAATATTTTGGGTAATTAAGTCCATTGAGGAATGAATATATATTTCTCATTGTGTAAATATTCTGGAGTGATTATCCAGACTAGATGTCTTAGAGGAACAACAAGTTGTTTTGACTATAGAAAAGATGGATATAAATCTAGTAACTAAAAAAATAATGACGGGGTCACTTAATAAAATGGATGAAAATATTGGAATCCCTAATAAATAATAAAATGTTAAATTCAATAGGTTTGGAATTAATTTTCATTATGAAAATTAATTTCATAAGTTGAAATCTCAAATAGGGAATCAACATTGTCATATAAGTAATATTTATATTTACAATGATTTTGAGAATGAATATGAATTGTGAATGGAAAGTGGTATTAAGTAACTGGATGAGGTATCCTTCTTATTTATTATGGTTTAAGTGTATAAATTTATTTTATTTTTTTTAGATTCCAGGATTATTCTATATGAATGGGGAAATATACAAGGATTTTGAATATTATGTTGATTGTGTCTGATTTACTAGATATGTGATTTAATGACATGGGGATATTTTTATTTTGTGAAGATTTAACTTATCATGTTCCTTATGTTAGGATATTTTTTATTGGATAATGTTATTTTGGATATGCAAATGAAAATTGGATAGTAATGATTACATTGGAACTAATTCAGTTCATGCGGAAAAGTGGTTAATGAAATCATTGATGAATTTTACAACACATTTGGATTTGTGTATTTTTTCAATCATACATTTTAATGAGAAACATTCATGTATTTCATAAGGATTTTTTGTAATTCATGTCATTATCATGTTTCAATAGAAAACGTGATGATGGAAATTGCATATTTTTCATGCGATAGATAAGAGCTACTATATGATACATGGGGGGATAATGTTATGTTCATTTTTAAAATTTAGTGTCATTATTTATGGAGTTTTTTTAATCATCTATTAGAGGGGTTATAATATTATTCATTTTTGGAATGATTATATTAATCTTTATATGATACTTGGGATATAAAAGTATTATCTCACGACAAGGGGATTTTTTCATATTGGATAAATTTTTCCTATAACATTTTATTCGTGATAACGAATGACATATATGATGGATTATCATTGAAATCATTTTCAAATAGTGCTTTAGGAATATAAAAGTCTCATACATTTTTAGTGAAATATGGGATGTGGAAATTTATCAAGAAATAAATGAGGGTGAGGTTGTATTGAAATAATGCAAGTACCTTTCATGAGAATTCACACACATTTGGAGACTGATCTAGGAATAAAATGATTTCCTAATATGTTAACTTTATTGATCATATTAAAATTTAAATCATAAAAAATTTATGACTGTGAGTCACTCTAGCTACCATAAATCATTCATGTGTTTATGATTTATTTCTGCAATAACTATATATAAATATTAACTCTTTTACTCAAAGCCCATATTTTCACTTACCACAAATGTTCTCCGATGTAGAAACCATGTTTTTAGTTAGTTTGGGTAACCATAATTTTTCCAAAATTCCCTTTTTAATGGAATAATTAGTATTCATTTATATTAAGTGGGTTTATATGAAATTAAATTACATGTATTGATCCATTAATAACCCATATTAATTTTGATTGATAAATTCATTTCAAGGGCATTGGAATGTTACACAACATGTTATTAGAACCATTTTTATATAATAAATGAATTTTATTTTATTTCTAGCATTAGAAATCACTAATTACTAATTTTTTTGTATTTAAAACCAAGATAATATAGCGACACACAAAACCCTGACAAGGATTCTGTTACAGGAAACATAGAATTTCTATGAAGTACTATTTTATGTTTATAATTATATAGTAATTACCTAGCTATTAAAATTATTAATATGAAGATAAATAATTGCTTTTTCAATATTTTTATAATTTTTTTATATAAATAGAAAATATTGATAATAAAACATGTTATATTGGAAATGTTTCATTGCATCTGAAAATATTATATTGTCAAACAAACTGCTTTTATGTCAATATGTGAACAATAATAAAAAGATTTTTTAATATTTTAGGAACATATTTAGATAAAATAAAATTAATTTGTGAATTTATAATTTCAGAATTACCTTATGAGAAATTTTATGAATTTTTTAGAGAAACTAAATTTTTTATGATGAATACTGAAAAATACATTATTTTAATTCGAACTGCTTTTTCATATCATTTATTTACATTGTAAATTATATTTTATGTTTTTATGAAAGTCATAATATATTTTTTTTTTAATTTAGTTAATTTTAGAAAAAAATATTAATTTTAGGTATAAATGCTTGTACAACTTTTGAACATTGTCACATTATAATCCACCTTTCTTTACATGAATGAGATATTAACATTAAACATAAAATTTCATCCTAAGTGAATTTTATTTCCAAAAAATACCTAAATGGTTATAATTATTATTATACTTATATTAAATTATCATTAACATAATTTTTTTCCCAAAACATTAGTGACAATGATTAACATTATTTAAAATGATTAAGGTTATATTCATCTTAAAAATAGACTAATCCTTAATTCTAAGTGAAAATATGACATATAAACTTTTCTAAAATCTATTTTTTTGATATGTTTTGTCTATAAAAAATACATAGTCATGTTTTTTTGTTATTTATGGTTTTTTCATTAAAAGGATGGTACACCAAACTTGTTTTCAAACATGCCAATGGTGTCCCCTCCTACCCATATAGTTGACCACAACCTCTTCCCCTTCATCATACAACTATATCCACCTAGTTTCATCAAATATAAACCAAATTAAATTTCCATGATCCATCCCTTACTCATTGAATCCTCCATTTGGGCATTAATCCAAGAAGGTAAGCCCTTTGGTGCAATCCAATAGGAATTACCTAAACAAGATGTAACATCCTTCCTCAAGCTCAATTCCTTTATTATAATTATATCCACCTTAATTATTCTTATTAAATTAACATATAATAACACTAGTGTCCTCAATATAATGATTTTATTTTTTTTCTAATTTTTATACCAACACTTACACACATTTAAATATAATGTGTAACAAACTTGTCGTTCTTGTGTAGGACAAACTACCGTCTCATGAAATTGTGTTGTTCGTTTACCACTATCACATTTAATTGTTGGTAATTATGATAGAAAATCTATTTATATATGATATTCATGCGATTTATTATTTATTTATACTTTTTTAGTTACTATATAAATCATAATTTCATTCCTTTCATTCTATGTAAATATGACAACAACGTTGGTTAAAGTGTGGAATATCGCCTCCTCAATGGGATGTGTACAGTTCACTATCTACACGGAATATATTAAGGATGGGTTTAGTAAATTATTATGACATATATGACCTAATAATTACACTGGAATTATATTTTTTTTTTATTTACTTTATTTGAATATGGGAATAAAACAGAATCAATGTTAATGCATATGTATGTCCTACCATCTCCATTAATGGTGTATTTCATTTAATATTTATAAATATTTATTTTTACATATATATATATATAATGAATATATATAATATATATATAATTTTCCACTTTCAAAAAGTATGTAAATAAGTATCTATGTATGTTTATCATGAATAACATGTAAAAACATGTATGATAAACAAAGGGGTTTTTACCCGGAACATTAATTCGTCAAGGATTTATTATAAACTGGTCATATAATGACATCTGTGATTCAAATATAGTGTTATATATAATAAAATGTTTCATTTTAAGATTTTATATAAACATCTATAAATTATACATGAGGTTAAAATGTTTACAAAGAAACTCATGATTTCAGGTAATGGAATTTCATCTTACTTCTTATTTCCATGAGATACATGCCATTTTAAAAACCTGATTCACATGGGTGTTTGATATGATTCCAATAAATTTATTTTATGATTTTTATAATTAATTGAATATGTATTTAAATATCTGATTTATGATCCCTCTTTCATGGGGTTTTACTGTTCAAAATAACTATATAAGAAAGATAGTTTTATCTCAATATTCAATAATTGTTACAAATGTTTTCCTATACACCATATTATTTAATGAGGTGCATATAATTATATTTAAAAAATTTACTCATTAATCTCATTATTTTCATTATATAATATGTTTAATGTAATTTTATTTAATTACGTAGTCATTATGATTCAACTTTACCATGTTGTAAGTGTTTACTGAAAAAATATCATTGTTTATCGACCTTATTTGTTATTGTTCTTTCCTTGGTGAAATATTATTATACATATCCCAATAAAATTAATGAAATATATTTTTCTTTGATTATTCAGGATATATCCACTATCTAGTACAATTTATATATGATTTGGTAGATAATATGATACATAATGTTTTTTTATGAATGTCTGAATTTACCTCTCACTTTGGTCAAAAGTCGGTATTCCTTCAATACCATGATTTCTAGATAAACATTTACAAAAATATTATACTATTAAAATATGATCATTAAAAGATATTTTTATCCATGATTTAACCTATATCTAAAAGTGATTTTTAATAAGGAATATACTTTTTGTTTTCAGTCGATACACTTTTCTGAAAATTATATGGTATAAATGTAATTTTCAAAATATACAGAATTACTTGTAATCATAAACATCATTCCCATGATCATTTTTTTACAACTTTACAATGCTATTTTCTAAAGAAAAATTTTTCTTAATAGTTTTGAAATTCATTATATTAGATTATATTTCAAAGAAAAATGATAGAATTTTTTTGTTTAAAAAGTTTTTAATTGAATTTTAAACAACCATTATAAGTTTTAAATTTGTTTTTTCAAGGAAATAATAACAGTAATTTTTAATCTTATTTATTAATATTGTAATGTATCTTCAATAGAAATGTTTTTCAGAAAAATTTCAATCAACTTTTATAAGTTATTTGGGGAATAAGTTTTCAAAATGATTCCAATCTTTATTTATAAATTTTCAAATCATTTTAAATGAAAATTTATTCCAAAATGATTTCAATATTCTATTATATGATATCACAAGAAATTTTTTCCAATATTATTTCAATCCTTCTATCTATTTTTCTATGTATATTCAAATAAAAATGTATTCAATATGTTTTCAATCATCATTCATATGTTTTCACTGGAAAATGTTTTCATAATTATTTGAATCCATCCTTATATTTTTTAAATCTATTTTCAAAGAAAATGGTTTTCAAATGGATTAATGATTTGAAATATATTATTTAATATGAAATGATAATTTCCTGTTGAAAATATTTTAAAAGTATCATCCAAAATTATTTTACATATATGATGACATCCATCGGTGTAACTCATGTTGTTCTGTGAAATTATCTAATGGTTCCATTCATATTATTTCTATTAATTATTAATCTTTTTATGGAATAATTTTAATAAAAATATTTCCCTTTCATAGGTTATATTTTTAAGGACCTCGTTCCTACTATATTTGTTTTATTATTATGAATCCCACATCACTTCATGGGTAATACATTATTGAAACAACACTGAAACTTATGTTTTTCCACATGTTATGTATGATTAAATGTTTCTATCACACATTTAATTTCATGCATAATGATGGAATATTTATGAATACCATATCATTTTATAGGACATGATGGGATGAATTTTTCACTATATTGTGTAATATGTATGAATGATTTTATTTTGAGATTCATGTGACCTATATCTCCGTCCAAT
Organism: Viscum album; assembly: GCA_963277665.1. Lineage (NCBI taxonomy): Eukaryota > Viridiplantae > Streptophyta > Magnoliopsida > Santalales > Viscaceae > Viscum > Viscum album. Next base: position 971,793,464 of record OY728133.1, read on the forward strand.
GCACTAGGTAATGATTTATATCTCGTTATATAACTATAGGAATCATTTTGTGGACTTTCTCCAAACTGGGAAGATGGGAAAACCCTATCCAGAATGTGATGATGGGGAAACTCGATCCCTTAAATGAAAAGGACTACAAATGAGGTTGGTGGTGTGTCCCACCTAATAGGTATAGTCTCCATTATGATGGGAAGATGGGTAATCCTTACCCACTATTGGATGATGGGGAAACCCAATCCACTATCGTAATATGGGAAATCTTAATCCCTTTCAAAAAAAGGAATACTACATGGGATGGTGGTGTGTCCTACCCAGTAGATGTAGAAGTTCCATGGTACGTTCTAGCAATTAATATTGACGTATAAATGGTGATATTACAAGTTTATGTCTATTCCACAATTCTATGGATTATTCCTATGTTATGATCTCATAGATTATGATATTGTGTTTATTATTATTTGTGTCTTATGAACTAATATTCTTTGAACCACGATTTATTTTAATGAAATTTAATATTAATGGTATCATCTTCTGATGATATGGTCACATTCTCATACACTTATTCTCATTTTTATGATTACATATTTCCATTTTTTTACCCTCACTGAGCATCCTATATCATTTTTTGTGTTGTTTCCTCCCAATGTTATGAAGATATATTTCTTGTATGATATTTTTTATTATGGGGTTTTGTGTTGGTTATATTATTGGAAAACAATGTATCTCACTCATATATTGTGGTTTATATTCCCATGTTTCCAAAGGAACTAAACTAATATGGTCATTGGACGTCTATTTGTGTAATTTTTTAGGTATTAATTAAAAATTAATTAATTAATATATATGTTATGAGGTTTACATTGTATTTAGATACCATATTATATACTCAATAGACTATTTTTTTATCTAAACACGTTGAATGGATTCGGATCCTAAGATGTCAAATTGATCTCAAGCACTATTCCCCATTTTGAATTTCTTAATTAATGGGTACCTTCCCCTCCAACAAAATTCACCATCATCATTTTGTTTCCTAAATCTTCTTGTGTTAATGTTATCCTTCAAACTCCTATGGTTTTCCATTTTATCAGTGTGATCCTTCATTCTCATCATGAATTGATACTTAGGCTTGATCACTTCCATTGGATTATTTGGGGACTTGAAAATCAGGTACTACACTGGTCCCCTACTTAATGGATAAAATTATAAATTTTTTAGTCATTAATCAAGATTTACATCCAATATATGTTATGATTTTTCATTAGATTGTCAAGATTCAATCATAATTAACACAAAATTGGTATTTATAATCCTAATAGATGCTTCTTCTCTCTTAATATATTATAAAAATTGGAGCCCAGTTTACAATGATGGTAATGATCACTCTAATGTCCCCTTATTATAGTTAATTTTTATTTTCTGGGATATTAATTATCTATAAGAGGTTTTCATTCGAAACTATATCCCATTTTAGATCCACATGTTCTCCTTTTCATACATCACCAATTCTTGATACATGGAGTCACACTTTTGTGGAAGATTTTGGATCACCCATTAATATTGGTTAATGGTGGTGAACTATGATAGATATCCTAATATGACTACAGTATAGATAAATATGATGGGAATGTTTTTTATTTATCATAACCATGTGGTGTTAATTCTACAATGTGATTCTTTTGGTTCATTTCACTATGTAGATCTTGGTACTCTTTCAATGACATACACTATGGTGGATTTTATTTGTGTTATGATATATTTATTGAAGTGATTTTCTAATGAAATCTAGTTTTTAGGTGATTCATTTTTCTAATAAAAGATTTTAGTTTTCACCTCCATTGTGGGTTTCTTCTTGTTCTATATCATTTGAAGTAATTATGTTTCCTCCTATAACTGGTACCTTATTAGATTCAAAGTGTCTCAACCTCAAATTGATCAAAAGCATATATTTATCCATGTAGAATGTAGTCTAAATATTGTATCCCCAACCTCAGCTCCATGTTCTCTCCTTGTTCTAGATTTTCCTTTATCCCACTATTATAAGATTGTTTTGGTTCCTTCTTCCAACACCCAGGAAATAAAAAATACTATCACACCACATATCTTATCATAATTCATGGTTATCCTTATCCAAAATGTTCCCACTACACTGATCCTTATTTTTTAGGGTTCAGTGTTTTTTGGATGCAGTGCCAGTTTTATTTTATCATGATTCAGGCCCTCCTTTTACTAGGGTTGTTTTAAATTAAAGGATATTATACATATCTTATACTTGTTGGAATCCTTTAATGCATGTATCTGTATCAATTCTCATTATGATATTAGTGTGTGGTTTCTCCTTCCATATGTTTTCCCTAAAGGTTCAACTAGTTTTTTAGAAAGGGGATGAGTGTCATAATTCTTCTATACAAATTGTTCCACATGTGGGGAACTCTATTGGTGGAACTCCTACATCTTCTTCTACATATGTTTCTATATTTGTTACCCCCATAATACTACATATGATTCTCTAGAGTATCTAAAGTCTTCTTCAATGTCCCGTTCAATGAAATAAAAGAGTAAAATGATCTTATTTAAATGAATTATTTATTCCATTGTTAGATAATTAGGAATATTTTATGGATTATTTCAAGGAGGTGGGTATGGAGAAAGGCCAATATTTTGGTTTCCATAGATATTTTTACCACTAAATCTATGTCTATGAGTCTCTGAGTTTATTTTAATTCTTATAAACTAACATAGGTAAATGGTTTAACCCACTATTATTTTTAATAATATTTCTATAATTATATGTAATTATATTGAAATTGGTTCTATATGAAAAATAATTCTATTTCAAGAGTTTAACCATAATAACAGCTATTTGGTTGAAATTCAATATCAAAACATGAATCATAGGATAATAAAGGGTTTTCCATGTATTTAAATACCAATTATTATTTTTTAATTATGATAATAATAAGGATATTTGGTTCATATAGAAGGCTTAAATGTATATGGACTAACTCAACACATCACCTCAGCACATCAGGGTCATTGTTGAGAAATAAAATAAATGCTGTTGTTTTTTGGAGTTTCTTCAAAATGTGTTCCATATAAAGAGGAAGGTATTTGAAAAACTATCTCTACCTTAAACCACAATTTCTTATAATTGGCCTTAGGGATTGCTTTTAATTCAATAAATACTAAATCTTGGTATGGATGTTTTTTCTCAAAAAAATATGTTCATAGTTTTTTTATATTTATATTTTTAAAAGGGATCATATAAATTAGGTATACAAGATATAAAATAACATGTTAAAATAAAAAATTGGGTTGGTAATACATATGGAATCACATGGATTATTTTTTTCAAACATAATGGGATAATAGATTTCCCTTCATCATTAGTAAACCATATATCACATACACTCTCAGATAATTTACCACTATTATTAAACATAAAACATTAGGATAATCTATGTATTCGTTCTATTTTTCTCATTTATAGAGTCATGAACTGTAGTTCATGTACAACATTCAATCATCATGGTTATATCCCATGTAGAGTGCAACGTCTTGACATGGGATCCATATAACCGATTCCCATTTCTTGTAGTTCACATGTCCAAAAATGCTCCTCCAAAACATCAGAGCATACTAACTTGAAGTGAGGGTCTAAAGAAATATAGTGGGAAGAATTTCACCTTATATCATAGTTAAATAGTGGATCCAATAAATAAATAGGAATAAAAATAATAATAAGAATAATAAAATAGAAGGAATTTTGGAATCAAATGATAATAAAAATTTGAAACCTGAATAACAATAAACATTCAAAATAATAAAAATATTATAGGTTATGTCATGTAAATGACGATGTCATGGAATGACAATGTAAACAAATGAAACAAGGGATACATGGTATATGAATGTTCAACATGATAAAAAAATTAAATAAGGCCAAATTTTTTCTCCTCTATCATCACAAGAATATTCTCATTACATTTCTCCCATGATCAACTATATGAGTAAAATAGATCAATACTCGTAACCATCCAACATGAACTTATCCCTGACTATATTCTATAGGTCTCCCCATGTACTAATGGCATCCCGATTATAGTGTGAAATTAACATTGTAGATCACCACCAATAGTCTTTAGGAATAATCAAACCAGAATACATTGTAAAATCAATATCTAGGGATAAAAATAATGAACGAAACATAATACATACTAAGTGGATGATGTTCCAATAAGAAAGTTTCCTCACACTAACTGCATCGGCATAGGCCATAATATGTCTTATCTTAATAATATATATATATATATATGATTTAATATATATATATATATATGTATATATTATTTTTCTATATTCATGTATATAAACTATGTACATGAGTAAAAATATTGGAATATAGATGGATACCATGTGCTTGCAGGAATTGGGACAAAACTCATGCATCCATGAATAGTCCAATGAGAAGTAGGCATCAAAATGGTTACAATCCATGAATATCATGATGAATGTGATATATCTTACATTTCACTCGAGATGGTGGATGAGACATCATGCCCAACTCCTATAGAACATGAATTTATAGAATCATTCCCATCATCTAATTAAATGTAAAATGGTGTGATACATTTTTCCCAATTCCCGATGTTAGTGAGAGTTAAACATCATGACCAACATGTCCCATATCCATCCTTCAATGACCTATCCAAAAAGTTTAATAATATTAATAATAACTACTAAAAAACTCTTAATAATTTAAATCATAAAACCCAATACAAATATGGGATTCAAAATGAAAAAAATTCATATTTATAATTATATAAGACGTGGCATGGTCATTCCACCCACTACCATTAAAGTAAATTCAGTTAATTTATATTGTTATTTATATCCAATCACACATCAATCCAATATTTTTAAAGGTGGTTGGGTATATTAAAATTTAAATCAATTAAATAATTAATATATAACACCCATATGGGTGGAAATAAACAAGTTAAAAATATACTATCAATTAGGTACAGTCTGGTGGAGTATTAAATAATCATTCATATTATCTATAAAAGAAGAAAACACATAAGTGAAACATGCTGATATAGCTAGTGTTCATCATGATGGAGAATATATGAAAACATCAACCAAATTTAGGAATACAACTAGACCACCTAACATAGTTCCAATTACGAGTCCTCATCAAATATCATCTTTTGGATTGATGTATAAAAGAATAAAAACAAAGAAAAGACCAACTATATAAAAATATGGAATTTCACCTCACACCAAGACAACACATGGTACATGAAGATATACATTGAATAGAATAAAAAAGACTAAGTTGGTTTCCACTATGAATCTAATGCTTATGATGGTGTTTGATTGAACGTCTGAATGAATGCGAATTCAAAATATGTAGCTAATTCCATGGGAGAGCACCAGGGATTTCGGATGAGGTCTTTCATCATGGAAATTAAATGAGGTAGAGGGGTAGAGGATTTAGTTCATTAAGGGTATAAATTAAATTAACCCTCAAAATTCAGGTCACAGGATATGGCCGCAATGTTGAGTAAAATGTGTGCCAACAAATTACCATTATCATTTTAAGGAGGGACCCCACACAAGGTTGGTTCATGGTTTTCCTAATTATTTAAATGTCATGTGGAGTGCCATGTAGAAATCCTCTATCATACACCTCTGTAATAAAACATAGTAACACACCCCGACTTTCAAATTTTCAGAAAAACTATGTAGCCTCCAAAATGCATCAAGTTCCCCCGCATGTTTATGTCGCACTATTAATAATAATCAAGTGTTAAAAATCCTTCCAACTATATTTCTCATTTTTTCAGAACGTCGGGCTCTTAATAAACCCCAGAATCTCTTTAATAATTCCATATTTCATAAACATGATTACCAAGAATAAAAAAATAGTTATTCTCTAAAACAAAAAATTCATTAAAATTTGAATGGTGGGGTTGTTACAACCCCCCCATAATGACACTCTTCTCTGATTTGTTCTTTAGAGGGTAGAAATATATAATCTATGAAAATCCTCTACCGTTGGGTTTTTATATCAACATCCTAGCCATAGGTCATGTCTTCTACTTGATTTCACTTCCATAAAACACATACCAATGGAACTGAGTTCCCACGAAGTGTCTTCCCACCTTGAAGGAAACATCGACATCAATCATAACCATATCATTATAAAGGATAAGCGATGCATACTCATAATATTGGAAAAGCTGAGATATATAGAGTAAATCATGCATAGATCGACATCTCAATGAATGTGTTATCTAGTATTTCACTAGCTCAATTCACTCAAGAACATCAAATGGGCCAATAAATCATGGGAAAATCCTGACCTCCTATAAATTCTTTGTCGGTCCAATATTGATGAAACCCAATTGAAATCATGTTCCATACGTCAAAATGAATTGGTCATTCATGGATATTAAAATATGACTATATTTTAGGTTGACCAATCAACAAGCTATTCCTGATCAACTTGTCCCACTCTGTACTAATTTGTATGTAATTTGGTCCCACCACATCCTTTTTCCTTACCTCTAACTAGTGAAATGTTGATTAAAAAGTCATACCATATAAGGCTTGTTAATGATACATATTAATGGTATCATGAAAGATGTTATTATAATAAAACTAAACAGGGTTTTGTGTTACTCTAAAGAACCCCAAATATCATGGGCACATTCATAGAGCATGTCCTCTGACACATGAATCTTATGGTCCAGTTCTCTTTCGATCTGGGGGTTATAATCCATGTTTAGATGTTCTTATGTACCAAAGGACTTTTGAAAATACGTCCACAACTAATATTTCAAATGATAATCATTTGAAGATATGGTAGAACAATGATCTCCATGAATATGTATTCCCTCCGCAATGTAAATCCTTCATAGATTTTTAACTGAGAATATATCTCGAACACATAATAAGTGTGTCACCTTTGGGAAAAAATTAAAAAAAAGAAACTCTTTAGTTTATATAAATAGAGCTTGGAAAATGAGTCGAAGGGTATATGGATGAAACACCTCATGTAAAGACCCGGATTTTGAAGGTAATTTTTTTAATAATAGGGAATTATTTAGAGACTAGGAAATCTAATGGCATGTGATTCTGAGTTGTATAATGATCAGAATGATCTGTCAAATGTTTTTAATGTTTAATTAGTGCGTGTAAGTAGTGTTCCTAAAAAATTGGAATAAATCTTAAACTGTTGCATGGATCAGAAATCTGAGGGCACTATTTTCCTTCAGGAGAGTGGGTTTACCTTATGCGTGACTTTTGTTTAGTAGGTGCAAGCCTCATGTGAGAAAACCTGAAAATGGAATAACCATAAATAATATAATAAAAGAAAGTTATTTTATTTTTCAAATGCTTTCAACTCAGGAATAGTGACTCAGATTAAAAATATGAGACCACCGCTGAACTCATGATGGTATACTCTCTTTAAGATGATACTAACATTTGTCGGCACAGGACACCAGTGAATATTATTTTTTTCCAATAAATAAATTAATTAAGTAACAGTTATTTTATTGTAATATCCATAACATCTGAACAGTAACTCTGATTGAAAATCTAAGAGTACGGTTGAGTTTTTTGGGGTGTGTTATCATTAGGCAGAGCCTTACCTCAACTAGAGAGGGTTGAGGGTGAAGGTTAGTAATTTTTTAAATATTTTTTATTGTACATTCTATAAATGTGCGAGTGGATTTTTCTATCATTTGAACCAGTGCACAGATTAAAAACTAGAGAGAACAGTTGAATCCAGATTTCCGATATTCACTTAAGGGAGCAATTATTTTGACTGTAGTAGGTTCGAATAAAAATCTATGTTTTGTGAATTTTTAAAAGAAGTGAAATAAAATAATTTTATTATTTTATTTCATATCCTTCAACGTACAAGTAAAGGGGTGGGTCCAGTGACGTGTCAAGCTAATAAATTACTTGACCTTCCAACCCTATGTAATGACGTTGTTGGGGAATTAGGAAACCTTTTAATTGATGAGCCCCATTAAATTCAAACTTTGTTACATACTCTCCCCCTCTCCTCTATATATGGAGCGTGGGGAGGTGTATCGACACATCCTTTCCAGGAAATGAAGTGCTGAAAGAGTGATGTGATGCCAGAACCTTAGAGGATAGAGCCTACCCTTGAGGGAGGTGATGAGCAACACCAAATCACAAACTGATGGATGATTTGTGAGTGCCGTCATTGGGAACCGGTTGTGGGAATGAAGAATACCATCCACCTTCAAGTTGTGAATGCTCTCTAATGGGTTTCGAGGTATGGGGTTTTATTCATTTTTGTATTTTTTATTCCATGTTTCATGTTCTTGAAATTATACGAAGAATGCAGGTCAAACGACTAAGAGGTTGATCCAGGATTCATTCATTTTTGTGGGTGGTTATTGTGGGGTATCTTTGAGGGGTTTACCTTGATTTAAATTCCATGATTTTGTCAAACCCTAAACCCCCCTAATGTTTTCGAGCTAACGTGAAGGACACAAACCTAATGAACCTAACCCGAAACCTCTACTACATTTCTAATTTTTCACCACCTCGGAACGCTGATGGTGTTTCGATACCGACCGGCCACATAGGGGATATTGTTTCAACGCATGCCGCATGAAGATTTCATGGCACAAATCCGCGACAGACAACCGATGTGGCCAGCACCGTCCGACCACAGAGGTGGAACGGCGCACCTCCGGTGAACAAAAGAGGATGTGGCTCATCAACCACAACGACCGGAGGATAGAGGTTGGCACACCATCCAGCCTTAGGTGATAGTGCAGCACTCCGTCGCGCGCCATTGGACAGGGTCGTCGGCTCCCAGGCTGGCCATAACAGAACCAGTGGAGTGGAGGTGGCGTGCACCCCAAGGCAGAAAACCCATGAGACAGCATAGTCACGGCCTTCAATGGCCCCTTCATGAGCATTGGACTGCGGGTTCGATCGGCGGCGAGATGACGGGGTGAGCACCAGCGACGTACACAACGTTAATGTTGCGGCCAGTCAGTCGCAACAAGGAGGACCCGCGATGCCTTGTGGTGCCACGTTGGCTCAACACCCATAGTTTGACCCGATAACGTGGCTCAATGCTACGTCAGTCCTACCTAGATGTACCATGTATGGTTACCCCTGGAGGATCGTGCCACCAAGAGGGTGGAACCACCGAGTCGACCTAGCGGACCGACCCGCTGCTCAACGGGCAGACCAGCGGCCCAGTGGCCTAACCCGCGGCTATGCCAGGTTGGGCCGGGGTGACCGAGGTTGGTTTGGACCGGAGTCTGGTCGGGTCATCCCAGGTTGATCCAGTTTGGCCCATGCAACACCAAGTCGTGCCGATCCGACCGAGGCAGACCGGACCCGAACCCAGTACTGACCAGTTACACAAAATGAGCCCTAACTCCTTATCTTGACATATGTTTTATGAAATTTTTGTGGCGTCAGGAACCTTGGTGCAGGACGGTCCTTTCTATTTTCTCTATTAGAGGTTTGGATAAACTTATAGTACATCCAGGTTGGATTACACCTGAATCCAACTGGGGCCTCGATACTGAAATCCCAATAATGCACAGACCGGGCGTCCGATTGATGCATCATCATCTGTGTTGAAAACCTTGTGACCCAAAGATTCTTCGTTTTACTTATTTGTGAGACTTTTTGATGGTTTAAAGACTAATAATGGCTTGGGGAGCAGTTCTACAAAGCAATCTACGTACAGAACCATGTGACTGGCTAAGACTAGACAACTGCAGACCGTTTCGACTCGAAGAGACTCGACTGACCTAGTGAGGAGTGCCTCTACGTGACACGGTAGACCGACGGTGGGGATCCCCACTATGTGACATGAAATAACCACCGTACTTTATAGGAGAAGTAACTCAGTAGGCCACAAAGGGGAGCACCTCTATGTGACGTGGTAGACCCCCGATGGGGTGTACATCTCTGTGACGCGGAAGACCCATGGTAATCAATAGGAGGAGTACCTCCGCAGGCCAAGGATAGTGGGATGTACCTTTGTGTGATGTGGCAGGGCCACTGTACTCGTTAGAGGAGGAGTTCTCCACTAGTTGAGGTGATTGACATTGTGATTGGGAATGATACTTGTTACTACCCATAGAGAATATAGTGGCTGGCTATTAGCTTTTATAGATATCATGTGTGGGTCAGCATCATAATTCTATTTCTATGAGTTGAATACCAGGTTTGAGCTGAGACTCGGTTTGAACTATTTATTTAACCATTTTGGTACTATCATCGTGGTGTTCGAATTGTTGTATACTTCCATCATGTATGAGATGAGTATATCTTTATAACGTAGGTATATGTATGGCATATAACTATGTAGTGTTGATGTCTTGATTTGTGGTTTTTCCTTTGTAGAACATTATGATACCTATGGGGTCTCAGGTTCCTTACATTTGATCATCATACTCACCCCTTCATGGGAATCACCGAAACCTTGTTGTGCCTTGTGAAGATGACATATGACATTGTTCAAGGTAGAGGGAGCCCAGACTGGATGGGGCTTGGATGGAGAACCTTTTGGTGTGACGCGACACAGAGACTGCTGATCGTGAGCTATACCTACCCTTCACACAGAATCTGAGGTGGACCAATTGGTGTGATGCGACGCAGGGACTGCTAATCATGTGTTGCACCGACCCTTCATCGAGGATTTGTAGTGGATGATTCAGAAGATGGATTTCACCTTTTTAGTTGTTCTGTACATTTCAGTTGTACTTTCACATTTTTTGTTGTGCTTGTATTCTAGAACCATTACGTTTAGAAATTTTTTTCTATAGCTGTATACATCACATTTTATTCTTGTTGTGTTCTCGGAGTGCTCTTTTGTACATGATTAATGGTAATGACTTTCTGTATTATGGAATATGCCATTCGGTGCTCATCTCTAACCCCTCGACTATAGAAGGCGGGCTTTGGGTTGTCACGGCACGGGCCCTAGGGGACGGGTCATTATAATGTGGTATCAGAGTAGTCTGTTCTACCAAAAAACTAGGGCTCTGATATTTTCTATGTGGAAATAGTGTTATGTTTTAAGGGTTTTGTTTTAAGTTTGGGGAATCGAGTGTTGTTGCGATTTCCAGCATATCCATACCCCAAGACCCTGAATTCTGATTTCCGACTCAGCGCACGAAAAAAATTGATTTCGTCTGTTTTGGAAGAGTTTATCTTATGATTTCATTGAGTCAACTAACCAGGAATAAAATAATGATAGTGGCACAGCTGTTCCTTATTAATATGTTGCCTTATAGACATCTAGCTAGTATTCCTGAGAGGGTATGCAATGATGGCCCACTGAGCGATGAGGGCTCAGTGCGGGACACTCTTACGGCGTTAACACATTCTTGTGGCATACCAACAACACCACAACAGGTTGGGCAGCCAATGAAACTAGCCCCAATAGTAGAGGGTGTATGCTGACTGAGCGTGTCGCACGAGTTTCAGTGGTTGAGGCCTCTGAGGTTCTCAGACGTGACAAAACCATAGGTGGCTGAGGGCTGCATGGAGGCTATGGCTAGAGTTTTCCACCAAGTTGAGACACTAGTAGAGCAGATTCTGATCTTAGTTTCTAGTCATTTCTATAGAGTGACCATGAGGATGGTATGCATAGTTATGAGGCATTGGTACATGGACCATTTCCTGAGGTAGTACCTTTTAGTACTATGTCAGCTACATCAATGCTCGTTGGTCAGTAGTTACAACTGGCCATAACGGTAGAGGACACATGTAGGCTTAGTGCCTTACACGTGTTTCATCATCATATACCCCTCAAGTTCTGAGGAGAGCCTAAATCACTAGCATCTAAGGAATAGGTTGAGGGGGTGGATGAGTTTACCATCTACCCAGGGCACCATTTGATCATATGGTGGTCCTGGTAGACAACCTTCTTCATGGCTCAGCAGGATGATGACATGGTTTAGTTTGCCCTGATCTTGCGAACATGTGATATTTTTGTGGACAATCTTGAGAACCTTCTTCAAAGAAGGGGGTCTCTTACCATAAAGATATAATGTATGAGAGTTCCCTACAATTTCTATAGCTTCATCATGAGGATATTTGAGTTCTCATCAAGGAATACCGACCATCACATGCACTCGATGAATACAGTACGGTTAGTTATTTAGGGATTAGACCTCTGATTGAGGTGTGTTTAGGGACATCTGAGCCATCACATTTCCTCTATGCAATAATAATTATGTTGGGGTGCTAGAGATAACATTTTTGGTTGAATTCTCTTTGGATAAGAGGATACTACAATTGAATGTTTTTCGTGGGAGAGTAGAAAACTAATGCCAATCTCGAAGACTTGGGAGTACAAAATGTTTCAGGAACATGATGTGATATTGACAGACGAATCTAAAGGGCTACAGACGTGGAAGAAGAGTTAATAGAGTAGCATGAGGTGGAGTACATTTCAACATGTTACAACCACCGCCTCATTGTGGTCCCCACAAGGCTTGTGGATTTGGAGGATAGGGGACGAGAGTAGCATTATGCGGTCAAGGAGTTCAACACAAGGGCTCTTGGAATGATTTGATGTACGAACAGTGTCTACTACTAGCTTCCATATATATACACATAGATACCTATCATTCCATCCATCCATGAATCTTTTCCTAGACCTCGAGTTTTTTATTAAACTATTTTCTTGACCCTCACATCTAGAGATACCATTGGGAGGAGACTCGATAATCACACTTATGCCGACGATGTGATATGACCCTCGAGGTGAGTGTCTCAGTTGGATCCTCTTGGTGGAATTGTTGGTTACTTACAATGTTAGTTTGGGTATGGACTAGGTATCCACAGTTCATACTCATATTGATTGTATTAGGCAAAAGGCTATGGTTTATCTACAATGTTGGAGTGGGGATTTCCTTGGTCAGTGAAAAAGGAAACCTAGGCAACACAAGATAAACTCAAACATAGGAGGGTGCTACCGATCACTCTTGAGTCGGCTAGAAATACCCTTGAGGTAGCAGGTATTTTGAGATTTTAGTTCTTAACAAGAGTTAAAGATTGTGGGGATATCTTTTCAAAATATGTTTCTAGGTTTGCCTCCTCGAAGGGAGAGGGACATCTGCATTGGCTAGGTACTACTATATTTTTTTATTGGACTTTTCCAAAGTTTCATCTACCTTGTCAGCATTGACGAAGAAGTGATATCCCATCATGAGGACAGTAAGATGCCAATAGAGTTTATTGGAGTTGACGGGGAGACTGAGAAGCACCCACCATCTTGAGGCTACCCAAATGGGTAGTGGGGTATGTAGTCTAATGCGATTCATTAGAGACTGGATTTGGGTGTGACCTGATCCGGGAGTGAGTAGTGATCGCTTAAGGCTCATGATAGATGAGACAACATGAATAGAAATACACTACCCTGGACATGGACTTAGAAGTATTCATCTTATTCTTGGAGATGTGGAGACGTTATATTAAGGGCATAAGTTTTACAATCTACTCATATCACAAGAGTTTCATGAATATCTTTTCTCAGAAGGACCTAAACCTGAGACATCAGCAATGGCTAGAGTTTATTTAGGACTATGAACATGAGATAGTCTATACTCCTGGGATAGATAATGTGATAGAAGATGCACTCAGCAAGTGGTCTATTCTGTAGTTGTTGAGTGAGGCGGCAGAGCAGCTAGTCACGTTGCAGATATCCTTCATGTATATAGATGGAGTAGCCTACATCTAGTATATGATATTCACTCCCCCACTTCATCAGTGAGTCAGGGAGGTGCAGTTTTGGGGCACTGACTGTGAGACTTGATGTGCTCAGATATCCTCAAGACAGGCACCATATGGATTTTATGGAGGTGGGGAGCACATCATCTTCTTTTGAGAAAGTACCATGGTGCCAGTGATGATTTGGGAGGAGTTGTTGAGATGGATCCATACATCCCCGTAAATTGTACATCTTGGATTGGTGATGATGTAACATGACCTCCAAAGTCAGTACTTATGGGAAAGGATGAAGGGATTAGTGGTAGATATTGAATCGTGATTCCTCACTTGTCAGTAAATGAATATTTCACTAAGTCGGCCTGAGTCTTACACCGGCTGGAGGATGGAGACTATGATTTCCCATAGGTCTCACCTCGATGAGGTTTTTGGATTTTTGGCTAGGGTGAATTTTAAGGAATTCATGTTGGAGATAGTGGATCAACAGAAGAGAGTCCTTCATGGATGTTCGATCCCTGTGGTGTGAGTTCGGTGGCATCACAAGAACCTCCAGGAGAGCATGTGGGAGTGGACGGCGTAGATTCGTGCTCAGTACCCCCATTTGTTCCTTTAGTCTATACATTGGATTTTAGGGATGTAAATCATTAAGGTAGAGATAATGTAAAGAACTGTAATTTCAATTTAATTCTTGGAATTATATGGAATTATTTTGAGATAGATAAATCTGACAGTTCCTGATTCCGAGGCCCGGAGTGCCAGCAATGATCCGTCTATGTTTCGAAAAGAATTAACTAGCGCACGTAAGAAGTTTTCCTGAAAATGTTTAATTACCCAAAAACAACTTCCCAGATCAGAAATATTAGGGTACCATTGTGTTCATGATGGAAGGTTCACCCTAGGTGCGAATTAAGCTTAGTCGGTGAAATCCTCCTTTGAGAAAACCCGAAAATGGCATAACCATATATAAAATAAATAAAATAAGTTATTTTATTTTCCAATGAAAAGATCTCCCGAAGAGTGACTGAGATTAAAAATATGAGACCATCACTAAACTTGTGAGGGTATGCTCTCGTTAGATTGATACTAACATTGGTTGGTGCGGGCCACCCATGAAAGTTAGTTTTGCCCGTAAATTAAATTATTAAGTTACAATTATTTTATTGTAAAATCCATAACATCTAAATGGTAACTCGGATTGAAAATATGAGAGTATCGCCAAGTTCTTTTGGTCGTGATCTCCTTAGGAGGATCCTAACCCCAACCGACATGGGTCGAGGGTGAACGTTAAAAATTTATAGGAATTTTATTAAGGTATGTTCAGAAAACAAGCGAACACCATCTTCTATCTTTTGAACCGGTGCTCAGATTAAAGATCTAAGAGCACCATTGAATCTATAGGGCCAAGATTGGCTTATGGGAGACTGTACAAAGATCGTGGTAGGTCTTAACAAAGAGATATTAAAAGGCCCCAGCCTTAAACCTTAATTAATCTTGAGTTATTACAAGATTACACATTGAGGATCTTTTCAGGTTTAGAGTTTTAGAGAATTAGACCATAAAACATGAATTACATCCCACATTTAAACAATGTGGCTACAATAAAAGATAGTATTCATTTTTCCAATCAACGGAACCATATTGAAAATAAAACACTGATTCTTTCTTGACACTTCCTTGACACTATCATCTTATCATGTATCGTTCCCTTGTCCTGTGAAAAAACATTTCAAAAACTTGGGATGAGCATAAAAAGCTCAGTAAGGGTTATAAAAATATAGAAAGGAAGCATTAGTTCATATATACATAAGAATGAAATCATACTTTACCCATAAAACATAGGCACTTTAACAAACCTCGTCAAATCATGAATAAATCATAGAAATCATACGACATAAAGGTAAGTTGAGGAATTCATAACATTCTTGCGTAGGGAGTAACCCTCTTGGTTACGTTTGGAATACCCATCACAGTATATTCCCTAAATCACTTCGGAGAAACCTTAACGTTTCACTCCTTCACGTTAACCAATTCATTGGAGAGCTATATCACGCTCACCTGCCCTTAGTTTATCACGGAACCACCTGTCTTCGTAATAATGCCCAAGAACCACAACATAATCGTGTCACAAAAAACATGCATAAAAGAAACATAACATTTCCACCTTTCAATCACAAGATATAAATACAAAAAATTGATATAAAAACATTATTAATACCATTTTCAATACCAAAATAATGGAAAAGTAAAACATGGTATTTATTTTTCTTTAAAAAAATGGTATGGCTTGTAGAGGAAGAAGAACTCAAAAAATGGTCACGGCGGCGGAGAAGTCGTTGTCACCACATAAGTGTGACAAAAACATTCCCTTTTGTCGTTTAGTAAATGCATCGTATAAAAAAGATTCCTTTTTAATAAACATAAAAGTCAAGGGGTTTATACACCGTTTAAAATAAGGTTGTGTATAAAACAAAAATATGCCTCAATGAAAGGGGATTGAGACGAAGTCCCATACAAAGATCATTTTTTTAAATAAAATAGATCCATTATGTGTATTCACTTTTAGTACACATAAAGAAATTACAAATACAAGATAGGACATAATAATATCATGAACTAATTTGAAAGTAGGAGATTAACCCAAAGAATGGAAATTGGGTTAAGAAGTTCCCTTACCTCGTATCCGACTTGAATTGATCATTCTTTAATCTCATGAATAATAAACTTCAGTTAATTTATACTTGTTTAAGAACCTTTTTCATGTTCATTATTCCTTTTATATCACTTATTTCCATGTCATTAACACTATGTAATTATTTTAGTTAATAATGGTCGTTTTAATTATCATTGGTACTTGAGTCAAAAATAAACCCTCTATAATTACAATTTGTTCATGTATCCAGTATATCCAAAGTTATAAACATGATTTAGATATCATATATATCATATATATCCCGTATATATATGCATTTACAATATTACATAACATTTAGAGGTAAGAAATGAAATGCACCGTTCTTGGAGACGGTAAGTCGTACGTACGCATGAACGCTAATTTCATTTCTATTTCATATTTTATGGAATGGGATCATAATTATATAAAGGTATATTATATTTCCAATATAATATCATATATAATATCATAACTCCATCCTTTATACGTCCCGCATATGGTATTAACGAATCAAATCACTTTGAGGGGGCTGTAGTCCGCACTTCCTTAAATGAAGATATCGCGTTTACCCATAATGGAAACCATAAAGGTATGCCCAAAATTAAAAATACAGAAGGAAAAAATAATCATATTATATATCATATATAAATATAGTTTCATCTTAATGTCAACCTTTGAAGGTGTTAAAAGAATGTTGAACAATCATCGTTTCGGGAGGCAGAAATTCGTCATCCACGGAAATAGTATGTTCTTTAACCATTAGATGTAGGTGTGTGTAAGTGTAGCTCAAATACTTCTTATAACAACATCATAGTATAGGGAAGATACTTGTGTTGTTACAAAATAAATGAATAAAAAGTGTTTAGGGGTTTGGATAAGCAAAATAAAACAAAATAACACAAGTGAAGACATTACCTTAAAATCGGGTAACTCCCTTTGGTTTGAGCTCAAAGGCTTCCTTGGGAAGACTTCTGCCAAAAGTGAGGCTTCAAGGAGTAATAGAGGTATTTGGAGAGACAAAATGGGCAGGTATTGGCCGATCCAACGGCTTTGGAAGTGTGGGTAAGGTGGTAGAGGTGGGGGCCTTTTATAAGAGGAGAGGAGGGGCACTCTTGGAAAGTAAAGAAATGTTACTTTATTTTAAAATGAGTTTCGGATTTAAAAGGTCCCACATTGATATAATTCGAGGATAAGGTGATAAGGGTTCGAAATACACCCATAAAATAGGTTTTGGACATGTTTAGGTCATATATTCTACATTATCTTTTCATTTTATTTAAATCCTTTATTAATGCGGTAATCGCCGCATCATCATGATGTCATAAATAATTTAATTTATTTAATGTATAAAAATTATACAAAAAAATATCATGATGTAGGAAATCTTTTTAGATTTCTAATTAATATTTATAATCAAAAATATGACTTGTATAACCCCATTTAAAAATTGTTTTAGTAAAACAACTCATGTTTGTGTCATTTTAATTTTAACATTAAATAAAAAGATATTAATGTCATTTTCCTACCAATGTGGCTCCATGGGGTCCCCAAGATGACCCATGGCTTGTCTCTGTCGTCCATGACACATCCAATAAGGGTAGGACATGTGTCTAGGTACTTTCATTTTAT
This sequence comes from Viscum album, assembly GCA_963277665.1. Lineage (NCBI taxonomy): Eukaryota > Viridiplantae > Streptophyta > Magnoliopsida > Santalales > Viscaceae > Viscum > Viscum album. The sequence goes on from OY728133.1 coordinate 971,811,519, forward strand.
TATAACATTATTTTTACCTTAAATTACACTAATTACCTCTAATTGCGATTAAAAACATAAAAGTTACTATTCAACAAAAAATTATTTTAATCTCATTGAACAACATTTTACTTTTTAATGAAAACCATGTATGTCATATTTTTTGAAAATCAAATCACAAAAGTGGAAAAGTTTCATTTAAACGAAAAATCAGTTTCTTTAACTACCACTTATTGGTTTCACTATTAATCAAAAATTGATGTTTTCAAAAAAATACCAAAACTTCACCCTATGAATTATTTGATATTCTGAATTCAAAAATGATGTCTATTTTAAAAAATTCAAATCATATAAGTTATATTAATTAATTTAATAATTAATTGCCGTTGTCATGACAAATAGTGTGTTTTTATGAAACAATAAGTATCATAAGACTGACACTAGTTTAAATCCAATTTCAAAGTGAAATTGATTCCAATGACCACCATTGGATTAAATGGTAAAAATATATTCTAATATCACTTTAAAACCAATTCAAAAGATAATCTAATCATATAAATAAATTAGATTAAAAAGTGGTTTTGAATTAAAATACAACATTTTTCATTATTCATTAAAAATGAACTTTTTCCGAAAAATAACAAAAATTCACAAAAAGTAAATTTTGATGTCCCAATCATAAAGAATAAGTTTATTTTGACAAACTTAGCTTATAAAATTGTCAAAATACAGATCTAAAAATTGTTTTACATTAAAAGGAAGTAAAACAATCTTTTAAAAATATTAGTGTAATCCATGCTTAAGATTGGATTTATATTCATTTTAAGCCTCTAAAACACGATCTAACTAATTAATAGACATAGATAAAAATATCTATTATTCATTACTTACATGGGATGTCACATCCTTCCCAAATTTAGAAAATTGCGTCCCCGAAATTTATTTACTTATCGAATAAGTGGGGGTATTTATCCCTCATTGCATTTTCAGATCCCCATGTTGCCTCTTCAATCATGTGGTTTTTCCACAAAACCTTTACCTGATTAATCAACTTATTCTATAACACTTGCTCCCTGTGGTCAACAATCTGGAACGGTTGTTCCTCATAAGATAGGTTCTCTTCCAGCTGAACTACCTCTGGACTCAAAACAGAAGATGGATCTGGCATATACTTTCTCAACATCGAAACAGGAAAAACATTGTGTACCTGAGATAAACTCGGATGCAAAGCCACTCGGTAAGCAACTGATCCAACTATCTTCAGAATTTCATATGGTCCAATGACCCTTGGACTCAGCTTTCCTTTTTTACCAAATCGCATCACACTTTTCCATGGTGAGACTTTGAAAAAAACATGATCACCTACCTCAAAAGATAGATCCTTCCTTCGGATATCTGCATAACTCTTCTGCCTACTCTGAGCTGTTCTCATGTGTTTCTGTATCAGCTGAACTTTTTCTGCCATCTCCTCTACCAAATATGGTCCCATCAGTTTCCTTTCACCCACTTCATCCCAGATAGTTGGAGTTCAACAACGCTTCCCATATAATGCATCAAATGGTGCCATCTGTATACTGGATTGAAAACTGTTATTATAAGAAAACTTAACCAAAAAAAGATGTTGGTACAAACATCCATAATAATCCCTAGAACATGCACGTAGCATATCATCCAAAGTCTAAATTTTTCGTTCTGACTGCCCATCTGATTTGGGATGAAAAGCTGTACTAAAATTTAATTCAGTACCCAAAGACTTCTGAAGGCCTTTCCAAAAGTTAGAAGTGAACCTGAGATCACGGTCAGATACAATGGAGAAGGGAACTACATGTAACCTGACTATCTCTTTAGGATAAAAACAGGAAAGTTGATCTAGGGAAAAATTATCTCGTATAGCAAGGAAATGAGCAGATTTAGTCAAGCGGTCAACAATAACCCAGATTGCATTATTACCTCGAGGTGTCTTCGGCAATCCAACAACGAAGTCCATGGATATATTTTTCCATTTCCACTCTGGTACTGGTAAATGCTGAAGCATCCCGTTCGGTAATTGTCGCTCTAATTTAACCTACTGACAAGTCAAACACTTCACTGTAAAATCAGAAATATCTCTTTTCATTCCATCCCACTAGTAATACTCCCCCAGATCTCTGTACATCTTAGTACTGCTAGGATGAACTGAAAACGGAGAACTATGAGCTTCACATAACAACTCTCTCTTCAACTGTGAATCACAAGGAACACACAATCTCTTCCCAAATCTCAAAACAAAATCACTATCAATGTTGAATTCAGGCAACTTACCCTTCTGAACCAACTCTACCTTTTTCTGCAACTCGATGTCTTGCTTCGGTGCTTTCTTGATTCTGTCTGATAGAGAAGATTTCACTGATACCTGTAACAAAACAGAAAAACATCCTACACCAAAATCTTCTATGACAAAGTTCATCAAATCCTTAACCAAAGGAGCACACTCCAATTGCAACATTGTTAATGAAGCATTACTTTTTCGACTCAAAGCATCATCCACTTTATTTTCTTTTCCCGGATGGTAATGAATTGCACAATCATAATTCTTGATTAATTCTAGACATCTCATCTGTCTCATGTTCAATTATTTCTGAGGGAATATATACTTTATACTTTTGTGATCGGTATATATTTTACACTTTACTCCATACAAATGATGCCTCCAAATTTTTAAAGCGAAAACAACAGCAGCTAATTTTAAATCATGTGTAGGGTAATTTACCGCATGATTTTTCAACTGTCGTGAAGCATAAGAAATTACCTTATCATTCTGCATTAGGACGCAACCAAGTCCTTTCAATGAAGCATCACTGTAGATAACAAACTCACCATTCCTGGAAGGTAGTGCCAAAACTGGAGCATTCACCAATCATCTTTTCAGTTCCTGAAAACAATCATCACATTCTTTTGTCCAAATAAACTTAACACCCTTTCGAGTTAGCTTAGTCATTGGACTATATAACCATGAAAAAATTCGAACAAACCTTCAGTAATAGCCTACAAAACCATGGAATCTACGAATCTCTATTACATTTGTGGTTCTTGGCCATTCTTCAACAACCTTTGTTTTTGCAGGATCAACCGTTATCCCATCTTTAGAAACAATGTGACCAAGGAATGAAATTTGTTTCAACCAAAACTCACACTTGCTGAATTTCCCTTAAAATTTATTTTCATTCATGTTTTGCAAGATGACCCTTAAATTTATTTCATTCTCCTCTTTACTTTTAGAAAACACCAAAATATCATCAATAAAAACAACCCACATTTTTCACCTGAGTCAATTGAGCCATCACTACAACAAACTGTTTAGTTTTGATTCTGACCATCTCAGGATACTAATTCAGAAGGTTATTTCCTTCTGTATTCCTTCCCAGAAAAGTTGTTCTGTTTCCTCTATGAAAAACCATTATTAACACAGAAATATCTTAGGCGAAGCAACATGGTAATCTTCAAATGCTATATCATTTCAATCATACCATAAATTAACTTATAATTTAATAATCATCTAACTCCTAATGTTGTCTAAACCAACCTCTGATACCAACTATAAGTCCCCAGCCTTAAACCATACATAATAATGATTTATTACAAGATTACACATTGAAGACCTTTTCAGGTTTAGAGTTTTAGAGAATTATACCATAAAACATGCATTACATCCCACATTTAAACAAAGTGGTTACAATAAAAGATAGTATTCATTTTTCCCATCAATGGAAACATATTGAAAATAAAACATGGATTCTTTCTTGACACTTCCTTGACGCTATCATCTTATCATGTACCTTTCCCTTGACCTGTGAAAAACATTTCAAAAACTTGGGATGAGCATAAAAAGCTCAGTATGGGTTATAAAAATATGGAAAGGAAGCATGAGCTCATATATACATAAAAATGAAAACATACTTTACCCATAAAACATAGGCACTTTGACAAACCTCATCAAACCATGAATAAATCATAGAAATCATAATACATAAAGGTAACCTGAGGCATTCATAACATTCTTACATAGGGATTAGCCCTCTTAGTTACGTTTGGAATACCCATCATAGTATATTCCCTAAATCTCTTCGGGGAAACCTTAACGTTTCACTCCTTCACATTACCCAATGCATTGGAGAGCTATATCGGGCTCACCCGCCCTTAGTTTATCACCGAACCACCCGTCTTCGTAATAATTCCCAAGAACCACAACATAATCGTGTCACATAAAACATGCCTAAATGAAATATAACATTTCCACCTTTCAATCACAAGATATCAATACAACACATTGATATAAAAACATTATGAAAACGATTTTCAATACCAAAATAAAAGAAAAGTAAAACATGGAATTTATTTTTCCTTAAAAAAAGGTATGGATTGTAGAGGAAGCCGAAACTCAAATAATGGTCACAGCGGCGGATAAGTCGTTGTCGCCGCATACGTATGACAAAAAACATTCCCTTTTTTCATTTAGTAAATGCGTCGTATAAAAAATATTCCTTTTGAATAAACGTAAAAGTCAAAGGTTTTATACACTGTATAAAATAAGGTTGTGTATAAAACAAAAATATGCCTCAATGAAAGGGGATTGAGACGAAGTCTCATACAAAAATCATTTTTTTAAATAAAATAGATCTATTATGTGTATTCACTATAACTACACATAAATAAAGTACAAATATAATATATGACCTAATAGTATCATGACATAATTTGAAAGTCGGAGATTAACCCAAAGAATGGAAATTGGGTTAAGAAGTTCCCTTACCTCGTATCTGACTTGACTTGATCGTTCATTAATCTCCTGAATAATAAAATTGAGTTAATTAATACTTCTTTAAGAACCTTTTTCAAGTTCATTATTCCTTTTAAATCACTTATTTCCATGTCATGAACACTATGTAATTATTTAAGTTAATAACGATCGTTTTAACGATCATTGGTACTTGAGTCAAAAATAAACCCTTTATAATTACAAGTTGTTCTTGTATCCATTATATCCAGAGTTATAATCATGATTTAGATATCATATATATCATATATATCCAGTATATATATGCATTTACAATATTACATAACATTTAGAGGTAATAAATGTAATGCACCATTCATGGAGATGGTAAGCCGTACGTACGCATGAACGCTACTTTCATTTCTATTTAATATTTTATGCAATGGAATAATAATGATATAAAGGTATATTATAATTCCAGTATAATATCATATATAATATCATAACTCCATTCTTTATACGTCCCACATATGGTATTGACGAATCAAATCAATTTGAGGGGGCGGTAGTCCACACTTCCTTAAATGAAGATATCGCGTTTACCCATAATGTAAACTATAAAGGTATGCCCAAAATTAAAAATACAGAAGCTTAAGGAAAACATAAAAATATTATATATCATATATAAATATAGTTTCATCTTAATGGCCACCATTTAAGGTGTTAAAAGAATGTTGAACAATCATCATTTCGGGAGGTAGAAATTCGCCATCCACAGAAACAGTATGTTCTTCAACCATTATATGTAGGTGTGTATAAGTGTAGCTTGAATACTTCTTATAAAAACATCCTAGTATATTGAATATATTGGTTTTGTTACAAAAGAAATGAATAAAATGAGTTTAGGGGGTTGGAGAAGCAAAATAAAACAAAAGAACACAAGTGAAAACATTACCATAAAATCGGGTAACTCCCTTTGGTTTGAGCTCAAAGGCTTCCTTGGGACGACTTCTGCCCAAAGTGAGGCTTCAAGGAGTAAGAGAGGGATGTGGAGAGACAAAATGGGCAGGTTTTTGCCGAGCCAATGGATTTGGAAGTGTTGGTAAGGTGGTAGAGGTGGGGGCCTTTTATAAGATGAGAGGAGGGGCACTCTTGGAAAGTAAAGAAATGTTACTTTATTTTAAAATAAGTTTTGGATTTAAAATGTCCCACATTGATATAATTCGAGATTAAGGTGATACGGGTTCGAAATACACCCATACAATAGGTTTTGGACATGTTTAGGTCATAGATTTTACATTATCTTTTCATTTTATTTAAATCCTTTATTAATGAGGTAATCGTTGCATCATCATGATGTCATAAATATTTTAATCTATTTAATGTCTAAAAATTATAAAAAAAATATCATGATGTAGGAAATATTTTTTTCTTTCTAATCAATATATATAGTCAAAAACCTGACTTGTATAACCCCATTTAGAAATTTTTTTATTAAAACAACTCATGTTTGTGTCATTTTATTTTTAACATTAAATAAAAAGATATTAATGTCATTTTCCTACCAAAGTGGCTCCATGGGGTCCCCAAGATTACCCATGTCTTGTCTTGGTCTCCCATGACACATCCAATAAGGATAGGACATGTGTCTAGGTATTTTCATTTTATTATAACATTATTTTTACCATAAATTACACTAATTACCTCTAATCGCGATTAAAAACATAAAAGTTACTATTCACCAAAAAATTATCTTAATCTCATTGAACCACATTTTTCTTCTTAATGACAACCATTTATGTCGGATTTTTTAAAATCAAATCACATAAGTGGCAAAGTTTCATTTCAACGAAAATCAGTTTCTTTAACTACCACTTAGTGGTTTCACTATTCATCAAAAATTGATGTTTTTCAAAAAAATACCAAAACATTACCCTAAGATATATTTGATATTCTGAATTAAAAAATGATTTCTATTTTATAAAATTCAAATCATATAAGTTACATTAATTAATTTAATAATTAATTCTCGTTGTCATGACAAATAGCGTGTTTTTATGAAATAATAAGTATCAAAAGATTGACACTAGTTTAAGTCCAATTTCAAAGTGAAATTGATTCAATGACCACCATTGAATTAAATGGTAAAAATATATTATAATTTCACTTTAAAACCAATCCAAAAGATAATCTAATCATAGAAATAAATTATATTAAAAAGAGGTTTTGAATTAAAATACAACATTTTTCATTATACATTAAAAAATGAACTTTATCGAAAAAATACCAAAAATTCACACAAAGTAAATTTTGATGTCCCAATCATAAAGAATAAGTTTATTTTGAAAAACATAGCTTATAAAATTTTCAAAATATAGATTTAAAAATGGTTTTCCATTAAAAGGCAGTAAAACAATCTTTTACAAATATTAGAGTATTCTATGCTTAATATTTGATTTATATTCATTTTGATCCTCTAAAAACTATCTAATTCATTAATAGATATAGATAAAAATATATATTATTCATTACTTACTTGGGATGTTACAGATATGTTTTGAAACATTTTAAAGTAAATTAATTAAAATAATTTATTATTTTATTTCATCTCTTCCAACAGAAAAGAAAATGGGTGGAGATAGTGACATATCAAGGCAATAAATGGCTTGACTTTCCATCCCTAAGTAATGAAATTTTTGCGGAATTAGGAAGCCTACAAATTGATGAGCCCAATTAAATTCTAACAATGTTACATACCCTCCACTTATCTCTTATATATTTTGAGCTTGGGGAGAGGTATCAAACAACGTCACCAAGAAACAAAGTGCTGGAGGAGTGTCGCGACACCAGACCCTTAGAGGACAGAGTCGATCCTAGCGAGACATGATGGGAAACACCGAATCACGAACCGAAGTATGACATATAGGTGCTGTCGTTGGGAACTAGTTGCGGGAACAAAGAACACGATCCGCCTTTAAGACACGGATGCTCTCCAATGGGTATCAAGGTATGGGGTTTATTCGTTTGTGCATTTCTGATTCCCTATTCTCCATTCTTGATATTATACAAAGAATTCACGTCAACCTACTAATGGGTTGATCTGCAATTCATTCGTTTTTACAGAAGGTTATTACAGGGTATCATTGGTGGGTTTATTTTGATTTAAATTCCATTGATTTTGTTAATCCCTTAACGCGCCTCATGTTTCTGAGTTAACAAGGAGGCCTTGGGCATAACGAACCCGACCCGAACCCTATGCTACTTTTCTAATTTTTTGCTTCCATGGAACACCGAAGGCACAATGATATCAACCATCCATTTTGGGGATAGCATTTAGATGAACGCCGCAAGAAGAGTCCGCGACACATTGCCCTCGATTTCATCGGAGCGGCTGGCACTGACCGACCATGAATGAGGTGCGGCACACCACCAATGAAAAAAGGGGGTCACAGATCATCATCCATGGAGACCAGAGAGAGGCACCTAAAACACCGTCTGGCCACAGGGGACAGCACGGCGCGTCGTTGCACGCTGCTGGAGTGGTCAGCTGACACGTCGGCCGACCGCGATAGAATCAGCAGAGCGTAGGCGGGGCACTCCTCCAGAAGTGTGCCAATGCGGCAGAAAGGATGTGGCCTATGATTTCTACGACACGAGTAGGGGGATTATGGTTCAACTGGTGGCTGGGGGATGGGGTGCGCACCAGTGGGGACGTTGGTGGCAAAGTTGAGGCACGTCGGCCACGACGTGGATGATTAGTGGCGCCACCTGGCGCCGCGTTGGGTCCACCCCCATGGGTCAACCCATTGATGTGGCTCCGCGTCCTGTCAGCCCTACTTGGATATGCTGCATATGGGTATCCCTGACAGCCCATGCCACTAGGTGGGTCGCACTGTTGGGTCAGCCCAGCGGATCGACCCACCGCTCAACGAACCAACCCGCAGCCTGAACAGCGACCCAGTTGAGATGGGCCTGACCCAGCGGGCTAGGTGACCATGGTTGGGTTATACCCTCGTCGGGATGGGTCGACCAAAGTCAATTTGGGTCAGCCCATGTTGTACCGGATTGGGCTGGTCCCCCCCGAGTTGGGCCAGACTCACACCCAGTACCGACCAGTTACACAAAACATTCCCTAACTCCTAAACATGATGTTCGTTTGAAAACCCATCTTTGTCATTGAGATACATAGAGAGAGACATTTCATTTAAATTAATATTGGATTGTTTTGGAGAAACATGGAGTACACACAGGTTGGGTCGCACCTGAATCCAATCGGGCCCTCAACACTGAAATGCCAATAACGCACAGACCGAGTGTTTGATTGATGCTCCTTTTGTTGCGTTGGAACCCTTGTGACACGATGGATAATTAAGTTACATTTTTGAGTCTTTTTTCTTGTTTAAATAAGACATTTGGCTTGGGGAGCAGTTCTCCCAAGTGTGCTACATACAAAATTCTCTGACTAGCTGAGACTTGACGACTACATACCGTTTCGACTCGGACAGACTTGACAGGCCATTTGAGGACCACCTCTGTGTGATGCGGCAGACCCACAATGCGAGCACCTCTTTGTTATGCAGAATACCCATGGTACTCGATAGGAGGAGTACCTCAGCTAGCACTGAAGGGGAGAACATCTGTGTAACACGGAATCCCCACGGTGGGGAGCTCCTCTATTTGACGCGGCAGACCCATGGTACTCGACCATAGGAGTACCTCAATAGTACAAGGTTAGTGGGAAGCACCTCTATGTTATGTGTCAGGCCCACTATACTCGTTAGAGGAGGAGATAACCTGCAACTGAGGTGTTCGATGTTGTCACTTGGAATGCTACTTGTTACTGCCCCTAGGGGATATTGTAGCGGGATATCTGCATTCATAGAGATCCTATGTGGTTCAACATCATAATCCTATTTATATGAGTTGTATATGTGGTTTAAGCTGAGACTCTATTTGAACTAATTCATTTACCTTCATGGTACTATCTTCATGGTGTTACCTTTGGGGTATACTTCCCTCATGTATGAGATGAGTATATATTGATATCTTAGGTATATGTATGGCATATGCCTAAGTTATGCTGATGTATTTCTTTTTGGTTCTCCATTTTTTGAACTTTAGCATACCTACAGGGTCTCGGGGTCCCTAATTTGTATCTTCATATTCTCCCCTCCACTGGATTCACCTGCACCTTGTTATCCCTTGTGTAGATGATGTACGTCATTGATCGAGGCTGAGGGAGTCAGGACTATACTGTGCTCATAGGGGGACCATTTGGTGTGACACAATACATAGACTACGGATTGTGAGATGTACCTACCCTTCATGTTTAATCTAGGGTGGACTATTTGGTGTGACATGATGCATGTTCTATTGATCATGAGCTACACTAACCCTTCATGCATGATCTGTGGTGGACGATCCTTGAGATTTTTTTTCACATTTTCAACTATTTTGTACTTTTAGTTGTACATGTACTTTTCCAGTTGGGGGAGTTGATGATATTAATATTTTCATGAATTATTATGTTCCCCCATTACTGATTTTATATGTAATGTGCATAATTTGGGTGAAATATTAATGTTTTAATACTAAGAATAACTTTTGAGCATTTTTAGATGTAGTCTAATTGAGTCAGTTTATTATTTTATTTATAACTCTCCCTATAATGATCTAAAATGTTTGGTTCTATTTTTAGGATTCCTAATTAAATATAAATCATTTAATTAGAAGTGATCATGGGCCAGTTCTGCCACTTGAAGGATCACATGGACCACACAAGATGACCCAAAGAATTTGTGAAGAAACTGGACTAGCCATGATGATTTAGTTACAAGTCTATCTCCCGAAGCCCAAATTTTATGAAACTCTACCATATGTTCTTTATTGTTGAAAAGCATCATGGATAAAAATTTCAGGGCCCAACGCAAAGAAAAAGGAGCCCAAATGAATCATTATATTTATCCCACCATTCTGGTCGGGAATTAAAATCTGGACACTATTCATGACATATCTCATGATGTAATCATCAAATTGAGATTAGATTTTTCAGTATGAAATAGGTGATATATGGGGTTGACTTTATTGAATAAATAATTCGGCTTTGAAGGAATCTTCATATTCAAAAACCCTTTCAAGTTTTAAACATAAAAAAGATTGGATTGAAATGGACATATTAAATTTGTTTAATCAACTGGCCAAAACATTGGCTCGAAAGGTCCAAATGACTCCATATTTTGAGAGAGGTCATCCATAGTTATCATCTAAAACTTTTAATAAGGAGATATCTCGTGATTCGGCTATCGGAATAGCCAACATGGCGATGTAAGTGGTGGGACATATTGGGAATGAAAACAGTCCACTTCCTTGGTCTATAAATGCATCCCCCTCCTCTCCTTCAAAGGGGTTGGAATTTCAGAAGAGAGGTGAATAAATTGGCACGAAAAAATACATGAAAAGGGCTTTGGAGGAACTTCCATACTCATGTTTTCACATGAGTATACCCTTCCACCTCTCTTTGTTTTATTTCACTTTTGTGTTGTTCTAAATTTGTAATCTTGTTAGTTTGTGTTCTGTAATTCTGTTTTAATGCATGTTTATTTTTCAATATATCTTATTCTAATCCAAATTGTGTATTTTAATATTAGTTTTCTTAAAATATTTTAAATACAGTTGAATCCCCTTCACTTATTTTTCTTCCTCATTCGATCGGAAGTCCGTTTTTAATTGCCATTATTTTCTATGTGTGTGTGTTCGTCGCGCCCCTCATTTCTTATCATTTTCTTTTTCTTCTATTCTTAAATTATAATAATAATCATTATAACCATATTATTAAACAAAAAAATGGATGAGTAAATCTCTCATTGGGGTGATTTATAAATTAGGTATGTTTAGTGATTGAGAGCTTTCCCCCGATGAATATTCTTTGAATTAACATTGTGTATGTTGGACTTAACATGTCATGGATTAATGACTTGTTTTGTTTAACATGTGGTTTCCATGGATTATTGGAACTATAAATACAACACCATAAATAATCTCTGATTTATATTAGAACCTCAACTTATGTTAAGGCTTGGATTAAAGCCTCAACACTTAGGAATTCTAATCAACTTCATCTTGTGACATGTGTGTTAATTTAATGAAATATAAACCAAAGCTCAAAGATATCACAAGATTAACTATCTAATGATGAACTCACCCCAATAATTATCAATTTCATAAATCAAACATCATCCATAAATTATTGTATAAGCTATGAAAACAAACCCCCCAATCAGAATACAATCATCTAAAAACAAATGACTATTAAAAAGTATAATCGCATAAAATTCGAACTGAGTGATGCTATACACATTAGTAGAGCACCGAAACCATCATTGGTTGATAAGTGATAATGGAACGTGTTTTTTAAATGATTCTACTATCAGGGATGGTGATTTAAGTATTCATTAGTTTCTGGTTATTGTAAAAAAAACAAAATTTAAAACAAATTGGTAAAAAAACACAAAGAAAACCCCGTCTTCTCATAAAAATCATAAACCGAAAAAATGTAAAGAAAATCTTGTGTTCTTTTTCCTTCCAACGTCTCAATGAATTCCCCATAGCCTCCCAAACAATCACTTAGATTTTTTTGACCCTAAAATTGAGTGAAAACGTCACCAACATAGTAGGAACAAAAGAGAAATCAAAGAATTCAAGGACCAGTCTTTCTCCAACCAATTGAATTAGATATGGCCAATCCTAGGGAACCAACACCTAAAGAACTTGTTGCCACTAATATGAATTACCATCCTCTTGGTATTCAATATCCAAACATAGAGGATGAATTTGAACTCAAATCAGGTTTGATTCATCTTCTCCCTTATTTCCACAGGCTAGTCGGTGAGGATCCACATCTTCACCGTAAAGAGTTCCAAGTAGTGTGCTCTACCATGAAGCCTCAATAGTTTTATGAGCATAAAATCAAAATCCGAGCATTACCTTTCTCTATAGATGACACTACTAGTTCATGGATATAATACCTTCCTCCTGGTTCCATAACCACATGGAATGAATGAAGTGAATCTTCTTTGAGAAATTTATTCCTGCTTCTCATACTACTTTTATTCGAAAGGAAATAAGTGGTATCTATCAATTCCCAAGTGAATAACTCCATGAATAATGGGAGAGGTTCAAAAATCATGTTGAAACCTTCCCACACTACCAAATCCCTGAACAACTCTTGATCCAATACTTCTATGAGGGGTTATTTTCTAGGGGGTGAACTCTCATTGATGCCACAGGTGGTGGTGCTCTTGTTGATAAAAATCCTGCAGCTGCAAGAAACCTCATAAGTAACATGGCTGAAAACATAAAAAAATTCCATACTCGAGGAAATGTTCAAGTCATACTTGCCCAAGATAGTCAATCATTTGAGCCGAACAAGATGTCCGAGTGGATGAGTGAACTTACAGGTCTTGTGCGACAACTAGTTGTGGATACCAAATCTCCAACCTCATCTTCCCTACAATCAATGTTTCTTGGACCTGTCAAAATATGTGGAATCTTCAAATCAACATCTCATCCAACAGACACATTTCCACAATTTCAATATGATCAGTCTGATTCATCTGGACCAATGGGGCTCAATGCAGCATATGCTCAGCAGAACACCAACCATCAACTATTAGGTCAATTTGTTAGAAACTTCAACAAACCTCACTCTGAGACCTTCTCTTCTTCCTATAACCCAGGCCTTAGGTATGGTAATCCCATATCTCTTCCCCCTCAATTTGCTCTGCAAAACCCAAACCAGTTTCAACATGTTCAAGATATTGGTAAATTCCAACAACCTTATCCTTTTACTCCTCAACCTCAAAGGAACAATCCTCCGCCTAGATTCCATTATCTTATTGAGCCTTCCCAATAACAAAAACAATAAAATTGATTTCCCAAGAACCAAAATAAAGGTAATACTAATCTAGGACAAGAAACTTCTTCCATGAATCCATGGGAAAGTGTCGAAGAAGATCATGCCTCCTTCACCCATTCCAGCCTCAAAAACATTGAAACCCAAATTGGTCAACTTGCATCCCACCTTAGTCAGCAGCAGCCATCCAATTCTTCCCAACTCCCTGTTAATCCCTTACCCAACCCCAAGGATAATGTAAGTGAAATTTCACTTAGATCAGGAATGAAAATTGTTATACACCAAGATAAGTCATATAAACCACCTTTAAATGTTGACCTAGAAAATGAAAAGAAAATGAAACATAAAATGGAACCTGAAACCATTCCATCACCTCCTTCAATTCCACATAGGAACCAAATTCCTTTTCCTCAAGCTGTTTCTAAGCCAAAGAAGTCCTTTGAACCGGATCCTGAAATTCTTGACATGTTTAGACATGTTCAAGTCAACATTCCCCTATTAGATTCCAGAAAACAAATTTCTTAGTATGCCATGTTTCTCAAGGAGTTGTGTACCCACAAGAGGCAACATAGGACCTTCGAATATGTTTCCACCTAGCAGTCTATTCCCATAAAGTGCAAAGATCTAGTGACCATTACAGTTCCATGCCAAATTAGAAGTTCCATCTTTGATAATGCACTCATAGACCTAGAAGACTGAATTAATGTCATGCCCAAATCCATATTCTCCAACCTTGGTCTAGGTCCCTTGCATCCAACGTGTGTTTTTATTCAATTGGATAGTCTAAGCACAACCAGTCCTGAGGGAATAATGGAGGATGTCCTTGTCCGAGTCAATGATCTTTTCTTCCCTGCTGATTTCTATGTCCTTGACATCGAAGGTGAGATGAAATCTTCTCGATCTCCCCTAATTCGAGGAAGACCATTCCTCATGACTGTGAGGACCACCATTGATGTCCATTTAGCCATCCTATCCATGTAATTTGGTAACCAACTAGTCATGTTCATCATTTTCCATGCCATGCGATACCCATATAAGGATCACTCTGCATTCTCAATCCATGTTTCCGAGGAAACATATAAGACTCAATCAAACACCATTCCATCGTGTTCATTATGTTCTAATGAAAAAGGATCTTGTGAAATCGACACTATGATTAACCAAGTAATCAATTGTAAAGTTGATGTGGACCTCTCATTCATAAACTCCATCAATCTAGAGGAACTTGAAGACTCTCTGAAATCCCACATCAACTCTGATATCTACTAGTCCACCTTGGACAATATTAAGCAAAATGAATCTGATGCAACTGAAGTCCCTTCCTCCATTCCTGATTTGTTTAACCCAAAAATGAAAGATGAGACTGATCTAAAACCTCTTCTTGAAAACCTAAAATATGCATTACTATTCCATGATTACTCATATCATGTCATTATATATTCTTCAATTACTAAAACCGAAGAGTCCAAACTTGTTCAGGTGTTAGAGAAAAACAAAAAGGCCATAGGTTGGACCCTATATGACATACCAGGAATCAACACTGCCATTTGCATGCATCACATCCATCTTGAGGTGTCATCCAAAACAATTAGACAACCACAAAGAAGACCCAATCCACTCATACTTGAGGTAGTTAGGGATGAGATCAGCAATCTTCTTCAAGCTGGTAGTATCTACCCAATTTCTGATAGTGAATGGGTTAGTCCAATTCAAGATGTACCTATGAAGGGTGGGAAAACTGTTGTCACAAATAAACATGTAGAGGTTGTCACATCTTGAGTGAAGAACTAATGGTGTGTGTGCATCGACTATAGGAAATTCAATGTTGAAACAAGAAAAGATCACTACCCTCTTCCATTCCCTGATCAAATGCTGGAACGATTGGCTGGAAAGTCACACTATTGCTTTCTTGATGGATACAGTAGCTACTTCCAAATCCCAATCGCACCTCAAGACCAAGAAAAGACTACTTTCACATGACTCTTTAGAACATATGCATATAGAAGAATGCCTTTTGGCCTTTGCAATTCCCCTACAACATTCCAGAGGTCTATGATGAGTATCTTTTCCGAATTCATTGAACACTGCATGGATGTATTCATGGATAAATTGACCATTTATGGTGAATCATTTGCATCTTGTTTGAATTCACTCTCTCTTGTCCTTCAAAAGTCTGTCAAGTGAAACCTTGTGTGATATTTTGAAAAATGTCACTTCATGGTTGCAAATGGGATTGTTACAGGGAACATAGTTTCAAAAGATGGTATTGAAGTCGATCCTGCCAAAATTAAAGTGATCCAATCACTTCCTCAACCCACTTCTGTTCAAGACATCCGTTCATTTTTCAGTCATGCTAGTTTCTATAAATTATCCATCCATAAATTCAGTACGATTTCCCTCACACTCACTGATTGCTCCAAAATGATGTCACATTCCATTTCGATGAGGTTTGGGAGAGAGCCTTTGTTGAACTTAAAAATTATCTAACATCTTCCCCAATAATCCAACCCTTATATTGGTCTTTACCCTTTGAGTTGATGTGTGGTGCTTCTGATAGAGTCGTTGGGTCTCTTCTTGGTCAAATAAGAGAAAAAATTCCTCATGTCATCTATTATGCCTCAAAAACATTGGATGAAACTCAATCTCACCACACTGTCACTGAAAAGGAACATTTAGTAGTGGATTTTGCCATAGATAAATTCCAGACCTCTCTTTTATGTGCCAAAATCATCATCTTCACAGACCATTCTTCTATAAAGTTCCTACTCGAGAAAAGTGATTCCAAACCGAGGATAATAAGATTGATCCTAATGCTCCAAGAGTTTGACCTTGAAATCAATGATAGACTAGGAAAAGGAAAACCATGTGGCTGATCACTTGAGTAGAATTTCTAATTCTTATCATTCTAAAATCATTGATCATGAATCCCCCACTTAGAACCTTTCATCTCCCACTCCAAAAATACCATTGTATACCCCAATTGTATTTTACTTGGATTCTGGTATTTTTCCTAAATTTTTTTCGAAGGAAAAAAAATGAAGTTGAAAAGTGAATCAAAATACTATTTTTGGGATGAAAATAAACATTGGAAAACTTGGGAAGACATGGAAATAAGAAGATGTGTCGATGAAAATGAACACTCTTCTATATAAGAATTATGTCACTCAATGCCTGGTGGTATCCACTTTGTACCAAAAAGGACCTCCCGAAAGGTCCTACACTCTATATTCTTCTAGCCTTCACTCTTCAAGGACTCACATGAGTTCTATATATCATGTCCCACTTGCCAAATGTTTGGCACAATTTCCAAGAGATATGAAATTCCCCAAAATTCATTAATTTTCTGTGAGATATTCGATGTTTGGGGTATCGATTTCATGGGACCATTTCACCCTTCCAATGGATTCTCATACATCCTTCTTGCGGTTGATTATGTTTCTAGGTGGGTGAAGGACTAACCCACTAGAAAAGATGATTCACGTACTATTTGTGAGTTCCTAAAGACACACATCTTCCACCGATTTGGCACACCATGTGCCTTGATAAGTGACTTAGGAACACATTTCTGTAA
The DNA here is from genome assembly GCA_963277665.1 of Viscum album. NCBI lineage: Eukaryota > Viridiplantae > Streptophyta > Magnoliopsida > Santalales > Viscaceae > Viscum > Viscum album. The sequence goes on from OY728133.1 coordinate 971,828,733, forward strand.
TAGAACCGTAGAATCTCTTTTGAAAAATAATGAGTCTGTACATAAAACTTCAACTGCATATTATCCCCAATAAAATGGCATGGCTGAACATTCTAATAGATAAGTGAAAATAATGCTTGAAAGAATTGTAAAACCAACCAGAAAAGACTAGCCTGAAAGACTTGGTGAAGAACTTTGGGCTTATCTAACTGCCTATAAAACACCCATTAGGATGTCTCCTTTTAGACTATTTTTTCCATAAAACATGTAATTTTCCAGTTTAAATTCATCATAAGTCATTTTTGAAGTGAAAACTTGTAATTTTGATCTTGAAAATCCGATGAAGAAAGATTGTTTCAATTGGATGAACTAGAGAAGCTTCTACTTCATTCTTATGAGAATTCTAATCTCTACAAAAAAAAAATCCAAGGCACTCCATGATAAACACATCCTGAGAAAGGTATTTCATGATGGTGAAAAGGTAATGCTATTAAATTCTCTATTTCACCTTCACCCAGGTAAGCTTAATTCTCGTTGGGAATGTTCTTTTTTTATTACTAATGTTTACCCATTTTGTGTAGTGCATGTCCAAGACCCCTCTTCCAAAAGGATATTCACGGTTAATGGACATCAGTTAAAGCATCACCAGGAGAGGACGCACAATCCTAGATCAACATCAGCATCCACTAGAACCCCAAATTCTCTAGTCGACCCACCACTAGCTGGAGATGGTGACCCGCCAAATCCAAACCAGGGGTACCTCTTTCCCTTTAACTCTCTCTTTCTCGTCCTATCTCTCATTATTTCTTCTTTTTACTATCTATTTATTTTTTTACCACTTTCTTCATCAAAACCTTTCTTTTTCTCTTTCCCTTATGTGTGGGTGGGTATTTTAAAGAATACTAAAAATGAGAAAAAAAATATAAAATAAACCAAAAGAGTCATACTTACTCACCTTCAATTTTCATTTTTGTCCAACCATTTTGGGGAGTTAAAAGACATGGTTTCATCTATATTTTTTTGTTTTCATCATATATCTGGATAAAGAATTTTTTGTCAAGAATAATACATTTTGAATTATCAGTTATTGGTTTGGAAAATTATTTTCTGCAACTGTGAGAACCAACATTGGATTTCATGTCAGGGATACCTAAGTCTATCTTTTCAAAATGTGTGATTTCACCCCCATTTGTGAGTCTTGAGTTTCTGGGCCTTCGAGATGAATTTTCTACTTCAGTGTGAATTAATATAATAAAGTAATTTTCTGAACCACATGAAAATCACAATATCAAAACAGCCTCCCATTTCCCTTAAATTAATCCTCCTTTTGAAAGCTCCTTCGAACCTATGGAAAGATTTTCATTGATAGCCACATTATAATCCCAATACCGTTTCCCACCCAATAACAACATGGATTTTTCATTGCATTTTTTTGGAAATTTAAATTTGGGGGGGATGGATTTCATTATGGGTACCCTTGGTTGATTCACCATGTTATCATATTCTTGAGGGCATGAATCCATTTCATTATGGGGGAGAGGTTTTCATTCAGGGTGTTTTGGGGAATGTAATGTACTTTCATTTATATAATTTTTTAAATGTTATTTACATGATTTCTACATAAAATAAAAAAATAAAAGAGACCAACAAAAAAAAATGGGTTGTTTCTGGTGTAGTTCAAAATCACACCTCTTAAACCTTTGATCTTATTATAACTATTACTATTAGTGTCGTGAGGAGATTAATCATGGGTTGGGATATGAATGTGAGATCTTTTCCATGTTCATATTTCGAAAAAAGAAAAAAAAACACTTGCATTATATTCTTATGTCATATAGAGAATTTTTTTCATTTCTAAATATTTTATGTTCTCATACCCTTCAAATTTTTGTCCTCTATTGTTTTTTTCTATACCAAATCATTTACTTGTATATATGTTTTTTCATTTACTTCCAGGTTTTCTTTCAAAAAAATGTGCCTTGCATTTTCTATGTTGGTGTTTTACACATCTTATTCTCTCTCATAGAAAACATATTCCTACCATCCCATAGCCACAGAAAAACCCCTAAAAAATATGTATTCATAATCATGCACTTTGGATAGGGATTGGAAGCTGATATATCATTCAAAATCTATAATTTTCACTTTTGGATGGTGAAATAGTGAACCTCCCCAAATGAATTTTATCATCATGAGAGGTGTATATTTTGAGTGTCCACATTTTCCATTTCAAAATTTTTGCGTGAAAAAATGAATTATTTTTGAAAAATTGATTCTATAACAACATGTGATGGAATTAAAAATGGATGAATGAAATATTCTAAACCACCCTTGATTGGAGAAAACAAAATTTTAATATCTGTTGGTGAATGAAAATGATTTTGTTATATTTTTATATTTGTTGCACTTGAGGATATGTACAAGACTAAGTGTGGGGGTTTTGATGTTATTAATATTTTCATCACTTATTGTATACCCCCTTTACTGATTTTATATGAAATGTTCATAATTTGGGTGAAACGTTAATGTTTTAATACTAAGTATTATTTTAGAGCATTTTTAGCAGTACTCCAATTGAGTCAGTTTAATATTTTATTTATAAATCTCACCTTAATGATCCAAATTGTGTGGTTCTTGTTTTTTAGGATTTCTAATTCAATATTCCACATTTCATTAGAAGGGATCATGGGACAATTATTCCATTTTAAGGATCACATGGATCACACAAGATTACCCATTGAATTTTTGAAAAAACCCAGATCTACCATGATGATTGAGTTACTGGTCTAAATCTCATTGCCCAAATTTTATGAAACTCTACAATATGTTATTTTTTATCCAAAATAATCACAAAAAAAGTCCAGGGCCCAACAACAAGAACAAGAGGCCCAAATGATGCATTGAAGTGTAGCCCACCATTCTATCCTGGAATTAAAATCAATATACTATTCATGACATATCTAATGATGTAATCATAAAATTGAGCTGAGATTTTGCAGTGTGAAATAGGAGATACAAGCAGCCGACTTTGTTATAGAAATAATTCGGCTTTGAAGGCATATTCCTATAAAAAACCCCTTTCATATATTGGACTTCAAAATAATTAGATTGAAATGGGAAGATTAAATTTGTTTAGTCAACTAGCCATAACATTGGTTTCATATGTCCAAATGACTCCATATTTTTAGATAGGTCAGACAACATTATTATATACATCTTTTAAGAAGGTGATATCTTGAGATTATGCTGTCTAAATGGCCATCATGGCGATGCAAGTGGAGAGACTGATTGGGAATGAAAATAGTCCACTTCCTTGGGCTATAAATGCATCCCCCTCCTCTCCATCAAAGGGTTTGGAATTTCAGAAGGTAAGAGCTTCAATTGGCATGACCAAATCCTTGATAAAGGCTTGGGATGACCTTCCATACTCAATTTTTCACTTGAGATACCCTTCCTCTTCTCTTTGTTTCCTTTCACTTTTTTGTTGTTCTTCGTTTGTAATCTTGTTAGTTTGTGTTTCGTAATTCTGTTTTAAGGAAACATTCCTCTTAAATATTTCCTATTATCATACAAATTATGTATTTTAATATTAATGTTCTTAAAATATTTTAAATACATTTGAATCTCCTTCCCTTATTTTTCTTCCTCATTCAATCGAAAGTCTGTTTTTAATTCTCATCATTGTTCGTGCGTGTGTGTGTTCGCCGAACACCTATTTTCGTATCCTTTTATTTTTCTTCTATTCTTAAATTATAATCATAATCATTATAACCAGATTATTAAACAACCAAATGGATGAGTAAATATCTCATTGGGGTGGGTTATAATTTAGGTATGTTATGTGACTGAGAGCTTTTTCTTGTTGAATATTCTTTGAATTAACTTGTGTATGTTGGACTTAAATTGTCATGGATTAATGACTTGTTATGTTTAACTTGTGGTTTCCATGGAATATTGGAACCATAAATACACCACCATCAATAATATCGAATTCATATTAGAACATTGAGTTATGATAAGGCTAGGATTGAAGCCTTAACACTTAGGAATTCTAATCATCGTCACCTTGTGACATGGGGGTTAATTTAACGCAATATAATGAAAAGCTCAAGGATATCACAAGAATAACTATCTAATGTTAAAATCACACCAATAATTATCAATTTGTTAAATAAATAATCATCCATAATTTATTCCATAAGCTCTACAAACAAACCCCCCAATCCTAATACAATCAAACTAAAAACAAACGACTATTACAATGTATCATCGTCGAGGATTCGACCTAAGTGCTACTATACACATTAGCAGAGCATCAGAACCTTGACTGGTCGATAGGTGAAAATCGGTCGTGTGTTTAACTTGTATTCAACCCCCTTTACTTTCAACACACTTTTCTATAGCAGGTTACATCACAGTTTTCTTTGGTTTTGTTCTTGGACCGTGTGTTTGTAAAGGTTTAAAGGAAATGCCTTCCCATTTTAGGGAATATGCCTTTTGGCGCTAGTCACCAACCCCTATCCTATTGAAGGAGAGAATGGGGTAGTCACAGAACGGGCCCTGGGGGATGGGTCATGACATCCCATTACCAACCAGGAGTCTTCGACAAATGTTATCTTCTAACAGATTTTTGATATTATTCCTTCACCAACTGATAGGTTGAACTCCAAGTGATGAACCCAGATATACCGCCTTTCAAATAGATTCAAAAATATTGGTGATGTATGTCTCGATACGTCTTTGGAACAATGGGATGTACCACCCAATAAAGGACATAAAATTACCAAATCAACACTTCAATGATTTCTACATGGACCCTGAAACACCAACAATATCATAAAGTCACATCCTCATCAATAGTCCAACAATTACATGAATCATAATTCAGGATAATATCCCTTAGGATTGAGGATATGGATTTGAGTTTTTATTAATTTTTAATCATTCTAGAATTATATATGTAATATCAAAGGGTGTGTGGATAGTCTCCCATGATACTCTTTGACCTCAACATGCACCTCTAAAATAAGGCATCAGCATCCATTCACCACTAGACTCTTGAAATCATGAACTATAATAGCTAAAATGAGATTGTGCTTTAGTTAATTCCACTCATGTGGCCTGAACTGAAAAGAAATGTACGTGAATACATGCTCATCCTAGGTTAGAACCAGCTCAAGCATGATGCTAAATGTGTCCCAATATACTATATTGCTTTTTCATGGATTCAGAAGAATCAGTTCCATTGAGAAATTCTATATTTTCTTAAAATCATGATGGTCTAATGAAAACTATTTTGACTATATAAATTTTACACCACTGTTAGTCAAGCCCATAATAGGTGCTGCAATGTGTGATAAATCCAAGATAAGAAACCTATATTACCCAGAAATCCCCAAGAAACTCTATTTATATTATATTTTGTTAAGTTACTCTTTGGAAACTACACCTCCCACATTCAAAAGGATCACTAATTCTCAAGTATCTATGATGATATTACTCTGAAAGTGGACATTTTCAATACAAAAGGGCCATATATGGATATTAGATTAATGTAAGTTCTCTCTCAGTATATTCTTTAAAACCTCTAGATATTTTTAATGGTCATGTCGTGAAAGAGAATACAATGATATTTCATCCAAAAAGCTTACCACAAATGTCTCCAAATACGACTGAAAAAATAAATTCATTAAATCCATGAAAACAAAATGTACCATGATAAGAATTATTAGCATTACCAAGTACTCATAAAGACCATAAGTCATCCTTAATGTTGTGTGAGTTATGTATAATGTCTTGACATTCACCTGATGGTAGACCGGTCTCAAATCAATCTTAAAAAAACAATCTCTCTTGGAATATAATAAAATTGGGTGTTTATTTGAGATAGAAGATACTAGTTATATACCATAAGATAGTTTATCCATTAATAATCCACAGATACTAGAAGGTTACCAACATTTTTATTTGAAAAATTGTCTAGTGAAACCCAAGGAGATATTCTAGTTTGGATAAATCCATAATCCACTAGTTATTCCAGCTATTTTTTTTATCTCTAGTAGCTCGATATTTTCCTCCTATTAGGAGGAATGGAAACTGGGTCCAATCCTAGAAATATCTCAATGGTGAATTCTACAGATACCACTAAAGGAATCCATGAAAATTCCTTAGGGAATAAATACCTGAAATGATCCACCATAGGAGGGAAAATAGATTGTCACAACACAAAATTGTCTAAGAAAATACTAGCGACCTATTACGTCACTCTTCCAGGCCCCTGATTCTCCAATATAGTGTGTGAAAAATAAACATCACATTCTTCCTATTGATTATTTCTACCTCCTTCTATAGATGTTAAATCCCCCTTAATTTATAATTATCCAAATTGGATTTATAAAGAACTATCTAGTCTATTCTGATAATTAAATGTATCAATATTTTGTTGAGGAAAAAAGATTCAAATCACATAGATATATGTGTATTTCAATGGTAAAATGCCTAAAAAGGTGAATTATATCTAATAAGATTCCCAATGGGGTGTTGGGGACCATAAAAACACATTTAATCTCTATCTTGAGGCCGAGAATCTCATAAATTTCTTATGATATTATACAGTGTGACACACACATATCGAATAAATAATTCACTAATTTTGATGATACAAGAATAGTAATAAAAATATTATAAGGACGGGCACTTTTCTCTTGTATAATAGGTTGCACTATATGTAATTATCCTATACTGTGGACTTCAGTCATAGCCTGAAAACCTTGAGGAAGCACAACCTAATGGTTCCAAAATTTCTATATTTCATTCCCTCTATCTCAACCACCACTACTTACTGAGTGTCCAATGTTAATCTATCTGCATGCCTACTGAGATACTATTGGTCCTACATAGAATGGTGGGGTAGGTGTATATCTTATATTAGATAGATCTAATAGAAAAGTCATATAAAAGCATTGGATGTGCCCCATCATACCACAATCTATTCGACCTATTAGATCTTATTTATAATGAGGTTTTATGTTTCCCATATTCTCACAGTTGTGACATATTAAAATATTTTCTGTATGAGTAGTCTAACTACTTCTATCCCTATGAGAAACCTCCAAGTGACAGTTTCTCCAACTAAATAACAACTAGCAGTGTTGGGTACAAGACAACACTCTATCCCTCATTCATAATCCCTCATATTCCTCTTAGTGATTATGTACATGTTTCTGATCTCATAAATATTCATCAACTAAAATGAGTTGACTTATTAACATATGGAATGTACTATGAAATCCAAGAACTATGAGTCATTCATAAGATCATTTCATGATATGGTTAGTGTAAATAATGTCATCATTTTTATATGAGTAGAATAGTAAATAAAAATCATTCCACCCTATTACAGATTCATAAATTCTCTATCATATTCATTCCTCATTGTATATAGAAAGAAATAATTTTAAAATGATGTCTCGATTTACATCCAGATCCTTTCTTGATGTTGTTATAACTAGGTAATTATATCACACCATCACTTGTAAGAACTAGATAACATATAAGTAGTGTGTTAAACCCTCCCCTTTAGAGGCCTCTCCGTATACTAAAAAATAAAAATCATAGACTCTATCAATGACTCATCAATATGCGGTCCACTAGCTGCAGAAAGAATGGGTGGATGCCTCTGTTTGAACTACTATATCTAATCTACCAACATCAAGGTGGGTCGAGATATACCATGCATATTATACATTATAAAGGAAAAATAAATCCTGAAAATAGTCATCAGTTCCCAATTTAGGAACAATAGTTCCTTCCAATAGTTATGCTATTGGAGGTATGATTGGTGGCGTAGGACCCACCACTACTAGTTCATGGTCATCGCTAACATCATGGAAATTTAATCGAGGATTTCATGGTTCCATGATTCTACAATTCCCAAACCATGCATTAAAAATTAATTTATAGGTTTAAAATATTACAGATAGATAATAAGATAGGTATACAACCTTCCTATGGAAAATATCTCAGCTCCCCTATTACATAAAATGTTGTGTAATTATGATAAATGATAGACCATAACATTCTATTAAGTCTAATAGAGACACCCATCTACACAGTAATAAGTTCGGGTTTGGTTCTGGTTATGATCATTAATAATGTCACAAAACATGTGCGTCACAAAATAGAGAAATAAAATCTACTATAACAGGTGAATATCAAATCCTTAATATCCCATCCATGTATGTGGGCTAGCCACTCCCCAGTAATGGATGGTAACCAAGTTCTATTTCCCCCATGTTTCATGTATAACACTCAAACATTAAGGCAAAAGGAAACAAAAGCTTTGATACCACTTTGTAATTTCCCAACTAGAATCCACGTAAATTATCCCCTAAGCTGGTGGGTCACATGGCCTCATGTGCCCCTCCAAATTTTCGAGAGGTTGCCGACTAGTAGAGAGGGTCTAAGGTGGTATTATGGGGAGACTATACCTACATATTTTATTGGAACTATTCATATAATAAATAAATAGACAACATCAAATGGGTAATAAAATAGATTGAATAGTGGAATAAAATGATAATCAAGTATGGAAGCACAAAACCCATGAAATAATAATTATCAAAATATCTTTGTAAAATTCCTGTAAATGATGATTTAATCGAATTTTTGATGTAAAAATAGAATCATGGGATATAGGGGACATGAATATACAACATTTTAAACAAATATAGAAAAATTACAAAAGACAACTTCCCTAGATTCATTATCAATTTCTTTGCCATGACCCGCCTTCACAAAAAGGAGGGAAGGGTCAGCAGATTGCTAGGACCTTCATTCTATAAGTTGTTAGAGAGATAATGACCTCCTAAACCCGTCTTCAATATGTACTGGAGTGGAGACCAGCACTAAGGGTATAGAATCACACCCTAAATGGAAGGCATTAACCTTTTTCTTTTAATAGGATCGGGAGATAAGATAGTAAATCCCACAACACCAAAACTGAAAGTAAATGTAAATCTATGAACCATTCCCAATTAATGTTACAAAACTAAAATCCACAATGCATAAGGAGACTACAAAGCAACGTATGAAAAGAAAAAACAATAGAAACTGTAATGATCTGTCAAAAGGTCTGAGCTAGTACGGTCCAGCACAATCCCCGAAGTCCTCCAGGAAACCTGAAAACAATTTTATATACGTAGGGTGAGTATACAAGTATACCCATTAGGGAAAACCAACTACTCTCGTGCACAAGTGGGGAGGAATTCTAATTCCCCATGGAAAAAGAGAACCAAGCTCCTAGAAAGGAAACTAACCACCTAAGACTCACCGAGGCACACTCCCCAAATAACGCAAGTCAAGTAATGTATAGTAATAGCACATCTATGTTGGGTACCCCCACACAACTTTCCCACTGGTTATTGAAGACATCCTACGCATCAGACCAATCTCACCATTCTCATCGCAGACCCACTGCCATACCCCGCCTGCGCACACCTGGGCCACAACCACACATCCCACCCGCAAACACCTGGCCCACAACTGTCACATGTCACCACGTCTGCAAAAACCTATTCCAGAACAACCACTTCCATGCCCGAAGACACCTGGGATAGAAGAACTACTACCATGCCTGAAGACACCTGGGCCTCATCCTGAAGACACTTGGGAAACCACCTGCCCGCACACACTTGGGCCAACCACCACAACCTCCCTTCCCAAAGATTCATAGGCTAATAATGGACTTCAGGCCATCACAACCTGCCCGAAGATACTTGGGATATCCAAGAAAGGGAGCAGAAAGGAGATAATAACCAGCCACTAATAGAAGTGTTGGGAAAAACACCCTCCCCATGAAATGGGGGGTGTTCGGCACTAAGGGCTCAACTTGGGTGGGGTGCGAATAAGAAAGAAAAAACTACATGTATATGTATAGGTAACAAGCACTCACCCAATCTAGGTATTTCTTCATCCAGCCTAAAGAGGACTATCTTTATTATTCATTCATAAGAGAAGAGAACAACACCCATGCCCAAGTCACAACTCACACCAAACCAAATCCCCATTTGTCTGATCCTTGTTTTCATGTTCAGTAATAATGTTTAAATAAGTTTCTGAACATACTTGGGAAACTAGTAATCATAAGTACAAGCCAAGGAAAGAGTACACCCAACATCAATTTAAACATTCACAACCAGTTCTCTTGCAAAAACACATCAACTAGGGATCATGTGAGATCCCTCAAAGTACTGGAACCAAAGCAACCCCGAGACACGGCCCCATGTCCCCAAACTCCAGAAGCCAAAGGTTCCTCAACAACAGAGGATTCCACCCCAATTCGCGATATAAACAGAGTAACCACAAAGCCTTAGATTCACATCAGGACAATGTATAACAGCAGGGGAACCCATCCCCAACCAAATCACCCCAGAAACCATTCCCCCATACAAGAAAACCATAAGGTCACCCGCAATCCTCTCGTGAAGGAAGAACAACAAATACCACCAACACATGGCAGGCCCAATCACGTATTTTTTTAGATTTAAATGATTTAACAAACTCCCTGATTTCAATTCCACTGTGTTTTAACAGGGGTTATCACATAACATGGGTGATCTTGGTGCTTTCAATTTATTTAACCAAGTATACATAATTTAACCAATTCCATGTTATAGTTATTCAACATCCATGAGAACAGTGGTTCATTAGTGCATAGAGAAAGGCCACCAATAGTCGTGATTTTCATTGAGAAATTCACAACATATATCAACATGAAATATCACAGTAGAACAACGACCATACCCCACCACCTTTATTCTTTGGAATCGGTTTCTTATCTTTATTAAAGTTTTGTTCATCCAATTCTACAGAATCAGTAGCGTACCCACCCCGCAAGATGCCCAAAAAGGAGAGACGAAGGTGAAACCCCTATCTGATTGATCAAGGAACATCATTTAAGTCCTCCCGTGGAAACTGGAAACATGGTAGTAGGAGCTCTACAGAATGTGATCAAGGAAAACTTCGCAGGGTTACAACTCGTCATGAGGGAGGGTACTCTAACGGCACAGTGATCGAGAAAAGATATGTAGGGAGAAGACTTTATGTTATAAAGGCTGATAAGGGTGGAGATAAAGCACACCCTAGATGGTTAATATACGAAGAAAAACTCGAAACCGCATAAGGAGCGGGATCGTTGGTTGACCACGTGGCTGGGACACCCCACACGTCATTAAAGAGTCCCCGCCCTTTGGGGTTGTTTAAACCGACACACACTAGGGTACCTCACCAATATTTAATTATAACCCATTAATGGCTTTAAAGGGGGTCAAAACGATCCTTAATGGAAAGTTTTTGAAAAAAGAGGCGCCATTGGGAAAACTCGTGGTCACCAGTAGGCTAAGTATACTGGTAGGTCGATCCAGCGGTAAGCCAAGGCTACCGGTAGGCCAAGATACCAGTTGGCCAAAGCCACCGGTAGCTGAGAGCTACCGGTTGGTGATAGCCACCGGTAACAGAGAGCTATTGGTAGCCTAGAGGTACCGGTAGCCGAGAGAAACAGGTAGCCTAGTGACACCTGTAGCCGAGAGCCACCGGTAGCCGAGGGCTACCGCTAGGAGTCATCGAGATGCTGGGATGGCCTTCCAGACCACCCAGAACACCCAAACATCACATTTTCACCATGTAATGTACCGAAAAACCCCAGGAAATTACATCATATAATTATCAAAACTATTCTCATCCACAAGAATATATGAACAATCTAGAAAGTAGAAAATTGGGGTCCAAACAACCACCCTATAAAGAAACTTCTTAGGGGAAAACCCCTGAGTTGTTCCAAAGATAGAAGAGAACCCCTCCTACATCCAAGAACACTCGCCCAAGTTATCAACTACAAAATTCACAACACGCACAAGGATCCACACTTCCCAACACCTGAGTCAGGGAGTCCCTCCTTACACGTCAGGATATTATTCGCTTTGGGCGGTACTGACTTGCCTACTCGGGTTTAATCGCATCCGCATTAATGCATCCTAATTAGCAGTCAGGTTTACCCATCATCACACATTCGGACACACACACACAGAGAGGGACATGGAACAATCATTTCATAGATAAGAAAAACAAGCATTTCACATACGTTAAAAGCATCATGTAAAACATCTCAACAAGGTCAGAACAAAACAACAAGGAAGTCCAAAGAGCTCTGGGTACTGGACGCATAACTGGGCCTCAGCTCCCAAGTTCTCTCTTCCAGGCCACCATCCCTCCACAACACACGAACCAAGGGGATGGTTCATCCACGAATCACATTCTCCTTACGATCCTCTATCTTGATCGGTTGTTATACGAATGTCACATCCTCTTCCATATCTAATTCTCCCCAATCGATTACATGTGAGTCTTAGTGTAGATATCGACGATACTGGGAGACGTGAAAGACGTTTTGAACTTTATCCAAATGAGGTGGCAGTGCCAGCTGATACGTTACCTCGCCAACTCATCCCAACATCTCGAACAGTCGGATGAACTTGGGGGATATCTTACTTCCCTTGTCGAACCTTCATTGTCTATGCTGAGGGGAGACCTTAGTGAACACGTGGTCTCCTACCTCAAACTCCAAGGGCCTTCTCCTGCTATTGGAATGTGACTTTTTTCAGTCATGGGACACCTTAATCTTTTCTCTTATAAGCTGAACCTTCTCTGTCGTGCCTTGCACCACCTCCGGGCCAAGGATACCTGCCTCTCCAACTTTGGTCCATCACACGGGTGAGCGGCATGGCCTCCCATACAAGGCTTCGAATGGAGCCATGCTAATGGTAGAGTGGTATCTATTGTTGTAGGTGAACTATACCAGAGGGAAGTGTCGCACCGATGATCCCTCAAAGTCCAGGATGCATGATCGTAGCTTATCCTCCAAGGTATGTATGGTGCACTCTGTCTGCCCATCTGTCTGGGGGTGGAAAGTAGTGCTAAGGCACAGCTGGGTTCCAAAAGCATGCTGCAAACCCCTCCAGAATCGTGAGGTAAAACGTGCATCCATGTCTGAGACTATGGAAGTCGGAACTCCATGCAACCGCACAACCTCATCTACATACTTCCGTGATAGATCTTTCACTGCACTCGTCTCCTTAATCGCCAGAAACTGTGCCGACTTCGTCAAGCGGTCCACTACTACCCAGATGGCGTTGCAGCCCCCTTGAACCCTGGGTAGTCCCTTGATGAAATCCATTGAGATTTCGTCCCACTTTCACTTGGTGACATCTATTGGTTACCAAAACCCACCTGGAACTCAGTGTTCTTCCTTTACTTGCTGACACACTAGGCACTTGGCCACAAACTCTGCCACTGCTCGCTTTAATCCGGGCCACCATAGCTGTCTCTCCAAACCCTGGTACATCTTGGAAACTCCCAGGTTCAATTATAGGGGTGATTCATGGAACTAACAGTGAACCTGGCCACGCATCGCCTCTGGAAAAAACAACTCTCCTCAAAAAAGCATATGGTTCTGATCATCCTCTGTCCACCCTTCCAGAGCATTGCCCTGGTAAACTAGGTCCCGCATCACTTCACTCTCCGAGTCTCCCCATTAAGACTCCTCCACCTGACGTAATAGAGAATATTGCACTATCATCTTATACAGGCAACCTCCACCACTATCCATCGTCGCATCTAGGTGCAAGTCAGCCAACTCCTCCATTGCCTTCCATGTGTCTGCCGACTCTCAGACTGCATTATTCTGCGACCTCATGCTCAAAGCATCGGCCACTACATTACCTTTTCCCGAAGTGTAGGTAATATCAATGTCATAATCCTAGAGGAAATACATCCACCTTCGTTTCTGTATGTTTAGGTCTCGATGGGAGAAGAAAGGCCTCAATCTTTTGTGCTCCATGAAGACCACAAAGCGTTCTCCGATGAGGTAATGCCACCAAAACTTCAACGTGAAAACGACCGATGCAAGTTCCAGATAGTGGATGGCATAATTACGCTCATGAGGGCATAGCTTCCTAGACCCATAATGGATTACCCCTTGTCGCTACATCAACACACATCTAAGGCCTTTCTCTAAAGCATCACAAAACACCTCATACGCCGCCTCTTCTTCTAGTAGTCTCATCACTGGGGAACTAACCAACTTCTCCTTCAAATAGCTGAAGGCTGCCTCACACTGCTCACTCCATGCAAAAACTTGGTCCTTCTTGGTAAAAGATATCAGAGGGGCTGCAACTCGGGAGAATTTGGGTACGAACCTCCGATAGTAACCTCCTAGACTGAGGAAACTACGAACCTATTCCAGGTTATTGGGTGCTTCCCAAGAAACAACCACCTCAACCATTGATGGGTCCACCGCTACCCCTTTCTCAGACACTATGTTCCCAAGGAAGAGCACTTCTCTGGTCCAGAACATGCATTTCGAAAACTTCCCATATAGTTGGTGCTATCAGAGGACCTCAAAATCCATCCTTAGGTGCTCAGTGTGGTCCTCATCTGATCTTAAGTAGATCAGGATGTCGTCATTGAACACGACTACAAACTGAACTAGATACTCCCAAAAGATGGATTTCGTAAGCCCCATGAACACAGCCAGAGCATTCGTAATACCGAATGGCATGACCACAAACTAGAAATGCCCATATCTGCACCTCAAGGCCATCTTTGAGATGTCTCCCTCCTTCACCCTCAACTGGAGATATCCAGACCGTAGGTCGATCTATGAGAACCATCCTACCCCTTTTAGCTGGTCAAAGAGATCGTATATCATCGGAAGAGGGTACCGATTCTTGATCGTTACCTGATTCAGCCTCCTGTAGTCTATGCACAACCTGAGACCACCATCTGCCTTCTTTGCGAACAAGACTGGAGCACCCCACGGTGACAAACTCGGTCAAACAAAACCATTCTTCATCAGATCGTCAATCTATGTCCGCAACTCCTGTAGCTCTAAAGGCGCCATTCGGCAGGGAGCCATCGAAATGGGACGAGCACCAGGTTCCAAGTCTATCCCAAACATGATATCACGTCGAGGGGATAGAGTCATCACCTCCTCATGGAAGACGTTCATAAAATCACTGACAATCCCTGGTACTTCCACCTCTCAAAATCCACTGACTCGACTGACAGCTCACTAACAAGGAGAGGAGGGGTACCTCTCGCCTGCTTCCCTTCTAGCCACTCCACTCGCCAGTGATAATAACACGTCGGCCACCCAAGTCTGATAACACAACCCGTCCTTGGAAGCAGTCGATGATAGCACACACAGAGAACAACAATTCGATGCCTAGGATGACATCGTATGGCTGTATCTGTAGCAGTAGCGGATCCTTGACTGACTTATGTGGCCCTATCATCAGTCTGCATCCTCTGAAAGCATATAACATGTCGGTCTGACCTCCGACTGGTGTGCTCAGTACCAGGGGCACTGGAAGTCTCTCGGAATCTAGGTCCAGAGCACGGGCCAGACCGGGTGCAACAAAGGAGTGATAATCTCCAGTATCGAACAAGGTGTAAGAAAGGATACTGAAAAAACTGATCGTACCTCGAACAACCTCCGGTCCCAATGGAACTGCTGCCTCCGTGGCGTGCAATGGTCTACGCCCAGATCCTATGCCCCTCGGCTCTCGGCCTCCTCCCCGACCACGCCCTGGTCAAGGTACTTAAAGAAGCACCCTGAGGTCGGCCTCCCCTGGCAACGTCTGCCCTCGTAGGAGCGGGAGCTCGCTGCCCTTGCTGCTGTTGAAAGGGCCTAGCTAGAAGCTGCTACTGAGGCCAGTGCTGGACATGTCCGCCACCACCGTACTCTACTCGGTCTGGGCACTGATTCTGGATATTTCCATGGCTCTCACAGATGAATTACCTTGGTCCAGGGCCCGAAGGGAATGGGTGTGGACCGGGGGACCGAAACTTGAACTCCTACAGCCTGCTCCCTGCTGGTCATAACCTAGAGGGTCCCGATGCTGGAGGTCTGGTGCTGACGGCCTTTCCCTTTGACGGGCCTTGCTGAATCCCCTCTCGTGACACACCGCCCAGTGTGTGGATCTTCTCTACCACCTCTACCTTCTTCTGGACCTCCAAGTATGTCGGCAAGTTGAAGGGGGTAACATTTTACTGGAGGGAGGGTCGGAGCGCCTCCTCTAAACGTCTCTCCTGAGACTCCTCATCTAGAAAGAGGTCCGGAGAAAAGCTGAGGAGGTCCTTGAACTTGATTCCCTGCTCCCTTACTGACATAATCCCCTAGTGGAGGGAGATTAGCTCCTGCCTCTTCTCCGCCTTCATCGTAGAAAAGTGGAATTCTGCCCGGAACTCCTTCTCAAAATCAGCCCATGCCACCTCAGCCTCTCTCATCTCCCCCAGGTAGAGAATCCACCACTGACGCGCTGCTCCCCACATCTGGCTGATGGCCAGAGGAACCCAGTACTCAGTCAGAGCCCGGATCAAGCCAAAGGCTATCACCAGCTCCCCTAGCTAGCCCTTTGTCTTCATGTTAGTGGTGATGCCCCATACTTCTCTAGGGTCTGTCGCTGGAAGGCTCGAAGCGTCTTCTGCCACTGGTCGTCCTCCTCCTCTCATTCATCCCTCTTCTGATCGACAAAGTCAACCTCCTGGGCCTTGATCACCCGTATCGCCCATGGTCACCTCCCAGGTTCCATAACTGCAAGGTAAATAAGGAATGCCTAAGCCCATGTAGTGCAGAATATTGTTCTCAAGTTTTTCTTAAGCCTCTTATTTATTTCAAATTCCTAAAATACCCTAGAAACAAGAGAAAAAAAGTCATTATGATGCATATACCTTTCCTAGGGTCTCTACCCTGCAATTAGTGTAGTCTCACTTGGTCGTTCGGTAGGTCCAAAGTCCTTCCATCGGATCACAGGGGGCCCTAAAATCCCATGTCCTACCCGGTCTTCCCTTTCCTAATTAACGCACCATGGTCACCCAACACTGTTTCCCTACCATCCCATGCAATCATCATTGTTCCTAACTCCATAATCCATCCTATCTCTCAACAATCACCTCTCATACCATCCAGTCACAACCCACCTTCACAAAAAAGAGGGAAGGGTCAGAAGATTTCTAGGCCCTTCCTTCTTTAAGTTGAAGGAGATATAATAACCCCTGAAACCCGCCTTCAATAGGTCTCGAAGTGGCAACTAGCACCAAGGTTATAGAATCACACACAAAATGGAAGGCATTACCCTTTTTCTTTTAAAAGGATCGAGAGATAAGATAGTAAATTACACAAAACCAAAACTTAAAGTAAAAGTAAAGCCATGAACCAATCCCAATGAATGTTACAAAAGTAAAATCCACAATGTATAAAGAGACTACAAAGAAAAGTACCAAAATAAATAATTACAGCAACTAGAATGATCTATCACAAGGTCTGAGCTAGTACGGTCCAGCATGATCCCCAAAGTCCCTCTGGAAACCTGAAAATAGTTTTATATACGTAGTGTGAGTATACAAGTATACCCAGTAGGGAAAACCAAAGACTCTCGTGCACAAGTGGGGAGGCATTCTAATGCCCCGTGGAAAAAGATAACCAAGAACCTAAAAAGGAAACTAACAACCCAAGCCTCATCAAGGCAAACTCCCCAAATAACGCAAGTCAAGTGATGTATAGTAATAGCACATCGATGTTGGGTACACCACGCCACATTCCCACTGGTTATTGAAGACATCCTACGCATCGGACCAATCCTTCCATTCTCATCATTGTCCCACTACCATACCCCGCCCACACACACCTAGGACACAACCACACATCCCGCCCACAAACACCTGTGCCAAAACTTTCACACGTCACCACGCCTGAAACACTAAGGCCAGAACAACCACTACCATGCCTGAGGACAACTGAGTTAGAAGAACTACTACCACACACGAAGACACTTGGGCCTCATCCCAAAGACACTTGGGAAACCACCTGCCCGCACACACCTGGTCCAACCACCACAACCACCTTGACCGAAGATTCTTGGGCTAATAATGGACTTCAGACCATCACAGCCTGCCTAAAGATACATGGGCTATATGGGAAAGGGAGAAGAAATGAGCTAATAAGCATCCACTAATATAAGTGTTGGGAAAAACACCCTTCCCCATGAAATGGGCGTTGTTCGGCACTAAGTGATCAACATGGGTGGGGTGGGAATAAGAAACACAAAAACAACAAGTATATGTATAGTTAATAAGAACTCACCCAATCTAGGTTTTTCTTCAGCCAGCATAGAGAACACTATCCTTACTATTCATTCATAAGAGAAGAGAACAGCACACATGCTCAACTCACAACTCACACCAAACCAAATCCCCATTTGTCCCATCCTTGTTTTCATGATCAGTAATAATGTTTAAATATGTTTCTGCACTTACTTGGGAAACTAGTAAGCATAAGAACAAGCCAAGGAAAGAGTACACCCAACAACAATTTAAAAATTCACACATGGTTCTCTTGTAAAAACACATCAACTAGGGATCAAGTGAGATCCCTCAAAGTATTGGAACCAAAGAAACCCCAAGACACAGCCCCATGTCCCCAAACTCCAGATGCCAAAGGTTCTTCAACAACAGACGATTCCACCCCAATTCGTGATATAAACACAGTAACCACATAGCCTCATATTCACAATCGGCCAAAGTATAATAGTGGGGGATCCCATCCCCACCCAAATCACCCCAGCAACCAATCACCCATCCAATAAAACAATAAGTTCACCCACATTCGTCCCGTGAAGGAAGAACAACCAATACCACCAACACATGGCAGGCCCAAGCACGTATTTTTTCATATTTAAAAGATTTAACACACTCCATGATTTCAACTCCACTGTGTTTTAGCAGGGTTTATCACATAACAGGGGTGATCCTTGTGCTTTCAATATATTTAACCGAGTATACATAATTTAACCAATTCCATGTTATAGTTATTCAAAATCTAGGAGCATAGTGGTTCATTAGTGTGAAGAGAAAGGCCACCAACGGTCGTGATTTTCATCGAGAAATTCACAACATATATCAACATGAAAGATCACAGCAGAACAACGACCATACCCCACCCCCTTCATTCTTTGCAATCAGTTTATTATCTTCATTAATGTTTGGTTCATCCAATTCTACAGAAGCAGTAGCGTACCCACCCTGAAAGATGCACAAAAAGGAGAGATGAAGGTGAAACCCCTACCTGATTGATCAAGGATCCTTGTTTATGTCCTCTAGTGGAAACTCGAAATTTGGTAGTAAGAGCTCCATGGAATGCGATCAAGGAAAACTTCGACGGGTTACAACTCTTCGGGAGGGAGGGTACTCTGACGGTAGGGTGATCGATAAAAGATACGTAGGGATAAGCCTTCAGGTTATAATGGCTGATAAGGGTTGAGATAAAGAACACCCCTGACGGTTAATATATGGAGAAAAATTCGAAACTGCGTAAGGAGCGGGATCATGGGTTGACCACGCAGCTGGGACACCCCACACGTCATTAAAGAGTCCCCTCCCTTCGGGGCGGTTTAAACCGACGCACACTAGGGTACCACACCAAAATTTAATTAAAACCCGTTAATGGCTTTAAAGCGGGTCAAAACATGGCTTAAAGGCCATTTTATGCAAAAAGAGGCACCATTGGGAAAACCCATGGTCACCAGTAGGCTAGGTCTACTGGCAGGTCGATCCATCGGTAAGCCAAGGCTACCAGTAGGCAAAGCTACCAGTTGTCCAAACCCACCGGTAGCTAAGAGCTACCGGTTGGCGACATCCACTGGTAGCTGAGAGCTACCGGTTGGAGACACCCACCGGTTGTAGAGAGCTACCGGTTGGCGACAGCCATCGGTAAGAGAGAGCTGCCGGTTGGAGACAACCACAGGTAGCCGAGAGCTACTGGTACCCTAGAGGAACCGGTCGCTGAAAGCCACCGGTAGCTGAGGGCTACCGCTAGGAGTCACCGAGAAGCTGGGATGGCCTTCCTGACCACGCAGAACACCAAAACATCACATTTTCACCAAGTAATGGACCCCAAAACCCTAGGACATTACATCAGATAATTCTCTAAACTATTTTCGTCCTTGAGAATATAAGAACAAACCAGAAATGAGAGAAGTGGGGTCCAAACAACCAACCTCTAAATAATCTTCTTTGGGGATAACCCCTGAGTTGTTCCAAAGCTGGAAGAGAACCCCTCCGACATCTAGGAACACTCACCCAAGTTATCAACTACAACATTCACAACAAGCACAAGGATCCACACTGCCCAACACCTAAGTCAGGGAGTCCCTTAATACACATCAAGATATTATACGCTTTGGGCATCACTGACTCGCCTGCACGGGTTTAATCGCATCTGCATTAATGCGTCCTGATTATTAGTCACGTTTTCCCATCATCACACATTCGGACACACACACACACACTGAGGGACATGGAACATGTCATTTCATAGATAAGAAAAACAAGCATTTCACATATGTCAAAGAACCAGGTAAAACATCTCAACAAGGTCAGAACAAAACAACAAGGAAGTCAAAACAGCTCTGGGTACTGGACACATAACTGGGCATCCCGCTCCCAAGTTCTCTCTTCTAGGCCACCATGCCTCTACAACACACAAACCAAGGGGATGGCTCGTCCACAAAGCACATTCTCTTTACGATCCTCGATCTTGATCGGTTGTTCTACGAAGGTCAGATCCTCTTCCACAACTAATTCTCCCCAATCGATTACATGGGAGTCTTCGTTTAGATATCAACGAAGCAGGGAGACGTGAAAGATGTTGTGAACTTTTACCAAATGAGGTGGAAGTGCCAGTTGATACGCCACCTCACCAACTCATCCCAACACCTTGAAAGGTCCAATGAACCTGGGGGAAAGATTACATACCTTGTCGAACCTTCGCTGTCCACGCCGAGGGGAGACCTTCATGAACACGTGGTCTCCTACCTCAAACTCCAAGGATCTTCTCCTACTATCAGCATATGACTTTTTTTGGTCCCGGGCTGCCATCATCCTTTCTCGTATAAGCTGAATCTTCTCTGTCGTGCCTTGCACCACCTCCAGGACAAGGAAGCCCACCTCTCTGACTTCGGTCCGTCACACGGGTGAGCGACATGGCCTCCCATACAAGGCTTCGAATGGATCCATGCCAATGGTAGAGTGGTATCTATTATTGTAGGTGAACTCTACCAGAGGCAAGTGTCGCACCCATGATCCCACGAAGTCCAGGATGCATGCTCGTAGTATATCCTCCACGGTCTGTATGGTGCGCTATGTCTGCCAATCTGTTTGGGGGTGGAATGTTGTGCTAAGACGCAGCTGTGTACCAAAAGCATGCTGCAAACCCCTCCAGACTCGTGAGGTAAAACGTGCATCCCTGTCCGAGACTATGGAACTCGGAACTCCATATAACCTCACTACCTCGTCCACATACTTCCGTGATAGATCTTCCACTACACTCGTCTTCTTAATCGCTAGAAAGTGAGCCGACTTCGTCAAGCGGTCCAGTACTACCCAGATGGTGTCGCATCCCCCTTGCACCCTGGGTAGTCCCATGACGAAATCCATTGAGATGCCGTCCCACATCCACTCTGGGACATCTAATGGTTACAACAACCTGCCTGAAACACAGGTTTCATCCTTTACCTACTGACACACTAGGAACTTGGCCTCAAACTCTGCCACTTCTCGCTTTAATCCGGGCCACCATAGCTACCTCTTCAAACCCTGGTACCTCGTGGAAGCTCCCAGGTGAACTTCTAGGGGTGATTCGTGGAACTCACTATGAACCTAGCCGTGCATCGCCTCCGGAACAAACAACTCTCCTCAGAAAAGCATCCGGTTTTTACCATCTTCCGTCTACCCTTCCAGAGAATTGCCCTAGTCAACTCGGTCCCGCATCACTTCACTTTCCGAGTCTCCCCACTGAGACTCCTCCACCTGATGTAATAGAGAATACTTCACTATAATCTGATACTGGAAACCTCCACCACTATCCTTCCTCGCATCCAGGTGCAAGGCATCCAACTCCTCCATTGCCTTCTAGGTATCTGCCAACCCTCAGACTGTGTTCTTCTGCGACCTCATGCTCAAAGCATCGACCACTACATTCCGTTTTCCCGAATTGTTGGTAATCTCAAAGTTGTAATCCTGGAGGAAATCCATCCACCTTCGTTGCCGTATGTTTATGTCCCGATGGGAGAAGACATACCTCATGATTTTGTGCTCCGTGAAGACCACAAAGCGTTCTCCGATGAGGTAATTCCGCCATACCTTCAGTACAAAAACGAACGTTGCAAGTTCTAGATCATGGGTGGCATAATTACGCTCAAGAGGGAATAGCTTCCTAGACAAATAATATATTACCCCTTGTCGCTGCATCAACACACATCTGAGGCCTTTCCCTGAAGCATCACAGAACACCTCATACTTCACCCCTTCTTCTAGTAGTATCAGAACTAGGGAACTAACCAACTTCTCCTTTAAAATAGCTGAAGGCTACCTCGCACTGCTCACTCCACGCGAAAAACTGGTCTTTCTTGGTCATGGATATCAGAGGGGCTGCAACTCGGGAGAAGTTGGGTACGAAACTCTGATAGTAACCTGCCAGCCCGAGGAAACTACGAACCTATACCACGTTCTTGGGTTCTTCCCAAGAAACAACCGCCTCAAACTTTTATGGGTCCACCACTACCCCTTTCTCGGACAATACGTGCCCAAGGAAGTTCACTTCTCTGGTCCAGAACATGCATTTCGACAACTTCCCATATAGTTGGTGCTATCGGGGGACCTCAAAAACCGTCATCAGGTGCTCAGCGTGGTCCTCCCCTGATCTTGAGTAGATCAGGATGTTGTCGATGAACATGACTACGAACCGATCCAGATACTCCCGGAAGACGGAGTTCATAAGCCCCATGAACACAGCCAGAGCATTCGTAATGCCGAACGGCATGACCACAAAATAGAAATTCCCAAATCTGCACCTGAAGGCCATCTTTGAGATGTCGCCCTCCTTCACCCTCAACTGGGGATATCCAGACTGTAGGTCGATCTACGAGAACCATCCTGCACCTTTTAGCTGGTCAAAGAGATCTTCTATCCTAGGAAGAGGGTAGTGATTCTTGATCGTTACCTGATTCAGCCTCCTGCAGTATATGCACAACCTGAGACCACCATCTTCCTTCTTTTCGAACAAGACTGGAGTACCCCACGGTGACTCACTTGGTCGAACAAAACCTTTCTTCATCAGATTGTCAATCTGAGTCTGCAACTCCTGTAGCTTAGAAGGCGCTATTCGGTAGGGAGCCATCGAAATCGGAGGAGCACCAGGCTCCTAGTCTATCCCAAACATGATATCACATCGAGGGGGTAGAGTCTTCACCTCCTCATGGAAGATGTCCAAAAACTCACTGACAATTTATGGTACTTCCACTATCTCAGCATCCACTGACTCGACTGACAGCTCAGCTAACAAGGAGATTAGGGGTTCCTCTCGCCTGCTGCCCTTCTGGCCACTCTGCTCACTGGTGAAAGTAACACGTCGTCTGCACATGTTTGAGAACACAATCCTTCCTCATATGTAGTCGATGATAGCACACATAGAGATCAACTAGTCGATTCCTAGGATGACATCGTATGGCTGTATCTGTAGCATTAGTAGATCCCTGACCGACTTATGTGGCCCTATCATCAGTTTGTATCCTCTACAAGCACATAATAAGTCGGTCTGTCCTCTGACTGGTGTGCTCACCACCAGGGGCACTAGAAGTTTCTCAGAATCTAGGCCTAGAGCATGGGCTAGACCGGGTGCAACAAAGGAGTGTGACGCTCCAGTATCGAACAAGGTGTAAGAATGGGTATTGAACAAACTGATCGTACCTCGAACAACCTCCAGTCCCAATGAAACTGCTGCCTCCGCAGGGTGCAACTGTCCACGCCGAGCTCCTTTGCCCCTCGGCTCTCGGCTACCTCCCCGAACATGCCCTGGTTGAGGTACCTAAGGAGAACCCTAAGGTCGGCCTCCCCTTGCAACGTCTTCCCTCGGAGGAGCGGGAACTCGCTTCCCATGCTGCTGCAGAAAGGGCCTAGCTAGAAGCTATTGCTGAGGCGTGTGCTGGATCATTCCACCACCGCCGTACTCTACTCGGTCCGGGAAATGATTCTGGAGATGTCTATGGCTCCCACAGATGAAGCACCACGGTCATGGGCCCGAAGGGAATTAGCGAGGACTGGGGGACCAAAGCTTGAACTTCTGCGGCCTGCTCCCTGCTGGTCGGAACTTATAGGGTACCGATGCTGGAAGTCTGGTGCTGAAATCCTTTCCATTTGACGAGCCTTACTGAATCCCCTCTTGTGACACACCGCCGAGTGTGTGCATCCTCTCCACCACCTCTACCTTTTTCTGAACCTCCATGTTTGTCAGAAAGTTAAAGGGGGTAACATCGTACTGGAGGGAGGGTCGGAGTGCCTCCTCTAAACGTCTCCCCCGATACTCCTCATCTAGAAAGAGGTCCGTAGAAAAGCTGAGGAGGTCCTTGAACTTGATTCCCAGCTCCCTTACTGACATACTCCCCTACTAGAGGGAGAGTAGCTCCTTCCTCTTCTCCACCTGCATCGTAGAAAACTGGAATTCCACCCGGAACTCCTCAAAATCAGCTCATGCCTCCTCAACCTCTCTCCTCTCCCCCAGGTAGAGTGTCCACCACTGAGGTGCTTCTCTTCACATCTGGATAATGGAAAGAGGATCCCGGTACTCGGTCGGAGCCCAGATCAAGCCAAAGGCTATCACCAGCTCCTCTAGCCTACCCTCTGTCTTCATGTTAGAGGTGCTGCCCTCATACTTCTCAAGGGTCTATCGCTGGAAGGCTCGAGTGTCTTCTACCACTGGTCATCCTACTCCTCTCATTCCGCCCTCTGCTAATCGACCAAGTAAACCTCCTGGGCCTCGATCACTCGCACCGCTCGTGGTCACCTCCCAGGTTCCATAGCTGCATGGTAAATAAGGAATGCCTAGGCCCATGTAGTGCAGAATATTGTTCTCATGTTTTTCTTAAGCATCTTATTTATTTCAAATTTCCATATATTCCCTAGAAACATGAGAACACAAGTCATTATGATGCATGTACCTTTCCTAGGGTCTCTAACCTGAAATCGGTGTAGTCTCACATGATCATTCGGTATGTCCATAGTCCTTGCATCGGATCACCGGGGGGGGGGGGGGCTAAAATCTAGTGTCCTAGCCAGTCTTCCCTTGCCTAATTCACGCACCAAGGTCACCCAACCCTATCTCCCTAACATCCCATGCAATCATCACATGTTCCTAACTCCATACTCCATCCTATCTCTCAACCATCACCTCTGATACCATTCTGTCATGACCCGCATACACAAAAAGGAGGGAAGGGTCAGTAGATTTCCAGGACCGTCCTTCTTTAAGTTGAAGGAGATATAATGACCCACGAAACCCACCTTCAATAGGTCCTGGAGTGGCGACCAATACCAAGGTTATAGAATCACTCACTAAATAGAAGGCATTACCCTTTTTCATTTAATAGGATGGGGAGATAAGATAGTATATCCCACAACAACAAAATGTAATGTAAAAGTAAAGCCATGAACCATTCCCAATGAATGTTACAAAAGTAAAATCCACAATGTATAAATAGACTACAAATAAATGTACCAAAATTAAGAATAACAGCAACTAAAATGATCTGTCACAATGTCTGAGCTAGTACGGTTCAGCACGATCCCCGATGTCCTCCTGGAAACCTGAAAACAGTTTTATATACCTACTGTGAGAATACAACTATTCCCAGTAGGGAAAACCAAAGACTCTCATTCACATGTGGGGAGGCATTCTAATGCCTTGTTGAAAAAAAGAACCAAGCACCTAGCAAGGAAACTAACAACCCAAGCCTCACCAAGGAACACTACCCAAATAATGCAAGTCATGTAATGTATAGTAATAGCACATCGATGCTGGGTACCCCGCTCCACATTCCCACTGGTTATTGAAAACATCCTACACATCGGACTAACCTCACCATTCTCATCGTAGTCCCACTGCCTTACCCAGCCCGCACACACCTAGGCCACAACCACACATCCCGCCCGCAAACACCTGGGCCATAACTGTCACACATCCCCACGCCTGAAACACCAATGCCAAAACAACAACTACCACACCCGAAGACACCTGGGCTAGAAGAACTACTACCACACCCGAAGTCATGTGGGCCTCATCCCAAAGACACTTGGGAAACCACATGCCCACACACACCTGGGCCAACCACCACAACCACCCTGCCGAATATTCATGGGCTAATAATGGACTTCAGGCCATCATATCCTGCCTAAAGATACTTGGGATATCCGGGAAATGGAGAATAAATGAGATAATAAGCATCCACTAGTAGAAGTGTTGGAAAAAACACCTTCCCCCATGAAATGGGGGGGGGGGGGTGCTCGGCTCTAAGTGCTCAACTTGGGTGGGGCGGGAATAAGAAACACAAAAACTAAAAGTATATGTATAGGTAACAAGCACTCAACCAATCTAGGTTTTTCTTCAGCCAACATAAAGAACACTATCCTTACTATTCATTCATAAGAGAAGAGAACAACACCCATGCCCAAGTCACAACTCACACAAAACCAAATCGCCATTTGTCCCATCCTTGTTTTCATGTTCAGTAATAATGTTTAAATAAGTATATCCACTTACCTGGGAAACTAGTAAGTATAATCACAATCCAAGAAAACAGTACACCCAACAACAATTTAAACATTCACACAAGGTTTTCTTGTAAAAACGCATCAACTAGGCATCAAGTGAGATCCCTCAAAGTACTAGAACCAAAGAAACCCCGAGACATATCCCCAGGTCCCCAAAATCCAAATGCTAAAGGTTCCTCAACAACAGATGATTCCACCCAAATTCGTGATATAAACAGAGTAACCATACTACCTCAGATTCACAACCGACCAATGTATAATAGCGGGGGATCCCATCCGCACCCAAATCACCCCAGCAACCAATCCCCCATCCAAGGAAACCATAAGGTCACCTGCAATCATCCCGTTATGGAAGAACAACCAATACCACAAACACATGGCAGGACCAAGCACATATTTTTTCAGATTGAAAAGATTTAATAAACTCCATGATTTCAATTCTACTGTGTTTTAACAGGGGTTATCACATAACATGGGTGATCCTGGTGCTTTCAATTTATTTAACCGAGTATACATAATTTAACCAATTCCATGTTACAGTTATTCAACATCCAGGAGCATAGTGGATCCTTAGTGCACAGAGAAAGGCCACCAACAACCGTGATTTTCATCAGGAAATTCACAACATATATCAATATGAAGGATCACAGTAGAACAACGACCATACCCCACCCCCTTAATTCTTTGTAATCGGTTTATTACCTTCTTTAAAGTTTGGTTCATCCAATTCTACAGAAGAAGTAGCATACCCACCCCACAAGATGCACAGAAAGGAGAGACATAGGTGAAACTCCTACCTGATTGATCATGGATCATCGTTTGAGTCCTCCCATGGAAATTGAAAACATGGTAGCAGGAGCTCCACAGAATGCGATCAAGGAAAACTTCACCGGGATACAACTCATCGAGAGGGAGGGTACTCCGACGGCAGGGTGATCAAGGAAAGATACGTAGGTAGAAGCCTTTAGGTTATAATGGATGATAAGGGTAGAGATAAAGCACGCCCCAGACGGTTAATATATAGAAAAAAACTCGAAACCGCGTAAGGAGTGGGATCGTGGGTTGACCACGCGGCTGGAACACCCCACACGTCATTAAAGAGTCCTCGCCCTTCCGGGCGGTTTAAACCGACACACACTAGGGTATCTCACCAACATTTAATTAAAACCCATTAATGGATTTAAAGGGGGTCAAAATGTGGCTTAAAGGAAAATTTCCACAAAAATAGGTGCCACTGGGAAAACATGTGGTCACTAGTAGGCTAGGTCTACCAGTAGGTCAATCCAGCAGTAAGACAAGGCTACCGGTAGGCCAAGCTACCAGTTGGCCAAAGCCACCGGTAGCTGAGATCTTTCGGTTGGCGACAGCCACCGGTAGCCGAGAGCTACCGGTGGCCTAGAGGTACCGGTAGCCGAGAGCTACTGGTGGCCTAGAGCTACCGTTAGCCGAGAGCCACCAGTAGCTGAGGGCTACCACTGGGAGTCACCGAGAAGCTGGGATGGTCTTCCAGACCACCCAGAACACCCAAACATTACATTTTCACCAATTAATGGACCCCAAAACCCCAGGACATTACATCAGATAATTCTCAAAACTATTCTCATACCTAAGAATATAAGAATAAACCATAAAAGAGAGAAGTGGGGTCCAAACAACCACCCTCTAAAGAAACATCTTAGGGGAATACCCCTGAGTTGTTCCAAAGCTGTAAGAGAACCCCTCCTACATCCAAGAACACTAGTTGAAGTTATCAACTACAACATTCATTACAAGCACAAGGATCCACACTGGCCAACACCTGAGTCAGGGAGTCCCTTCCTACACATCAGGATATTATACGCTTTGGTCGGCACTGACTCGCTTGCATGGGTTTAATCGCATCTGCATTAATGCGTCCTGATTAGCAGTCAGGGTTTCCCATCATCAAACATTCAGACACACACACACACAGTGGGACGTGGAACAAATCATTTCATAGATAATAAAAACAAGCATTTCACATACGTTAAAGCACCAGGTAAAACATCTCAACAAGGTCATAAAAAACAACAAGGAAGTCAAAACAGCTCTGGGTATTGGACGCATAACTGGGCTTCCCACTCCCAAGTTCTCTCTTCCAGGCCACCATGCCTCCACAACACACGAACCAGGGGGATGGTTTGTCCATAAAGAACATTCTCCTTACGATCCTCAATCTTGATTGGTTGTTCTACGAAGGTCGCATCCTCTTCCCCATCTAATTCTCCCCAATCGATGACATGGGAGTCTTCATGTAGATATCGACGAAGCTGGGAGATATTAAAGACGTTGTGATCTTTCTCCTAATGAGGTGGCAGCGCCAGCTGACACGTCACCTCACCAACTCATACCAACACCTCGAAAGGTCCGATGAACCTGGGGGAAAGCTTATTTCCCTTTCTGAACCTCCGTTGTCCAGGCCGAGGGGAGACCTTCATGAACACGTGGTCTCCTACCTCAAACTCCAAGGGCCTTCTCCTGCTATCGGCATACGACTTTTGTCGGTCTTGGGATGCATTCATCCTTTCTTGTATAAGCTGAACCTTCTCTGTCGTACCTTGCACCTCCTCTGGGCCAAGGATTCCCACCTCTCCGACTTCGGTCCATCACACGGGTGAGCGGCATGGCCTCCCATACAAGGCTTCGAATGGAGACATGACAGTGGTAGAGTAGTATCTATTGTTGTAGGTTAACTCTACCAGAGGCAATTGTCACAACCATGATCCCCCGAAGTCTAGGATGCATGCTCGTAGCATATCCTGCAAGTTCTGTATGGTGCGCTCTATCTTCCCATCTGTCTGGGGGTGGAATGTAGTGCTAAGGCGCAGCTGGGTGCCTAAGCATGCTGCAAACCCCTCCAGACTCATGAGGTAAAATGTGCATCCCTTTCTGAGACTATAGAACACGAAACTCCATGAAACCGAACTACCTCGTCTACATTCATCCGTGATATATCTTCCACTACACTCATCTACTTAATCTCCAGAAAGTGATCCGACTTCGTCAAGAGTTCCAATACTACCCAGATGGAGTCACAGCCCCCTTGCACCCTAGGTAGTCTCGTGAAGAAATCGATTGAGATGTCATCCCACTTTTACTCTGGGTCATCTAATGGTTAAAAAAAACCCTCCTAGAACACAATGTTCATCCTTTACCTGCTGACACACTAGGATCTTGGATACAAACTCTACCACTACTCGATTTAATCCGGGCCACCATTGTTGTCTCTTCAAACCCTGGTACATCTTGGAAACTACCAGGTGCACTTTTAGGGTTGATTCGTGGAACTCACAATGAACCTGGCCCCACATCACCTCCAGAACAAACAACTCTCCTCAGAAAAGCATCTGGTTCTGACCATCCTCCGTCCACCCTTCCGGAGCATTTCCCTTGTAAACTCGATCCCGCATCACTTCACACTTCGATTCTCCCCACTGAGACTCCTCCACCTGACGTAATAGATAATACAGCACTGTCATATAATATAGGAAACCTCCACCGCTATCCATCTTCACATCTAGGTGTAAGGAAGCCAACTCCTCCATTGCCTTCCAGGTTTCTGCCGACTCTTAGACTGCGTTCTTCTGCGACCTCATGCTCAAAGCATCGACCACTACATTCCCTTTTAATGAAGATTAGGTAATCTCAAAGTTGTAATCCTATAGGAACTCCATCCACCTTCGCTGCCATATGTTTAGGTCCCGATGGGAGAAGACATGCCTCAAGATTTTGTGATCTGTGAAGACCACAAAGCGTTCTCCGATGAGGTAATGCCTCCATAACTTCAGTGTGAAAACGACCACTGCAAGTTCCAGATCGTGGGTGGCATAATTATGCTCATGAGGGAATAGCTTACTAGACCCATAAGATATTACCCCTTGTTGTTGCATCAACACACATATGAGGCCTTTCCATGAAGCATCACAGAACATCTCAAACACCGCCCCTTCTTCTGTAGTCTCAGCATTGGGGAACTAACCAACTTCTCCTTCAAATAGCTGAAGGCTGCCTCCCACTGCTCACTCCGTGTGAAAACCTATTCCTTCTTGTTCATGGCTGTCAGAGGGGCTGCAACTCTGGAGAAGATGGGTACGAACCTCCGATAGTAACCTGCCAACCCAATGAAACTACGAACATCTACCACATTCTTGGGTTGTTCCAAAGAAACAACCACCTCAACCATTGATGGGTCCACCGCTACCCATTTCTCAAACACTACGTTCCCAAAGAAGTGCACTTCTCGTGTCCAGAACATGCATTTCGAAAACTTCCCATAGAGTTGGTAATATCGGAGGACCTCCAAAACCGTCCTTAGGTGCTCAGCGTGGTCCTCATCTGATCTTGAGTAGATCAGGATGTCATCAATGAACATGACTATGAACAGATCCAGATATTCTCAGAAGATTAAGATCATAGGCCCCATGAAAATAGCCAGAGCATTCATAATTCCGAACGGCATGACCACAAACTAGAAATTCACATATCTCCACCTGAAGGCCATCTTTGAGATTTCACCCTCCTTCACCCTCAACTGGGGATATCCAGACCATAGGTCGATCTACGAGAACCATCCTTCCCCTTTCAGCTGGTCAAAGAGACCGTCTATCCACGGAATAGGGTAGAGATTCTTGATCGTTACCTGATTCAGCCTCCTATAGTGTATACACAACCTGAGACAACCATCGGCCTTCTTTGAAAACAAGACGGGAGAACCCCACAGTGATGCACTCGGTCGAACAAAACCTTTCTTCATCAGATCGTCAATTTGTGTCCGCAACTCTGGTAGCTCCAACGGCGCCATTCGGTAGGGATCCATCAAAATCAGACGAGCACCATGCTACAAGTCTATCCCAAACATGATATCACGTCCAGGGGGTAGAGTCTTCACCTCCTCATGATAGACGTCCATAAACTCACTGACGATCCCTGGTACTTCCACCATCATAGCATCCACTGACTCGACTGACAGTTAGGCTAACAAGGAGAGGAGGGGTTCCTCTCGCCTACTGCCCTTCTGGCCACTCCGCTCGCTGGTGAAAGTAACACGTCGGCCTCCCAAGTCTGAGAACACAACCCTTCCTCAGAAGCAGTCAATGATAGCACTCACAGGGAACAACTAGTCGATGCCTAAGATGACATCTTATGGATGTATCTGTAGTAGTAGCAGATCCCTGACCGACTGATGTGGCCCTATCATCGGTCTGCATCCTCTACAAGAATATAACAATTCGGTTTGACCTCCAACTGGTGTGCTCAGCACCAGGGGCATCGGAAGACTCTTGGAATCTAGGCCCAGAGCACGGGCCAGACTGGGTGCAACAATGGAGTGTGAAGATCCAGTATCGAACAAGGTGTAAGCATGGGTACTGAACAAACTGATCATACCTCGAACAACCTCTGGTCCTAATGGAACTACTACCTCTGTGGCATGAAACTGTCCACACCTAGCTCCTCTGCCCCTCGACTCTCGGCAACCTCCCCGACCACGCCCTGGTCGAGGTACCTATGGATAGCCCTGAGGTCGGCCTCCCCCTACAACGTCTGCCCTCAAAGGAGTGGGAGCTCGATGCCCTTGCTGCTACTGATAGGGCCTAGCTGGAAGCTGCTGCTGAGGCGGGTGCTTGACCTGTCCGCCACCGCTATACTCTATTCTATCTCGGAACTGATTCTGGAGATGTCCATGGCTCCCATAGACGATTCACCTCGGTCCTGGGCCCGAAGGGAATGGGTTAGGACCGAGGGACCGAAACTTGAACTGCTGTGGCCTGCTCCCTGCTAGTCGGAAGCTAGAGGGTCCCGATGCTGGAGGTCTGGTGATGACAACCTTTCCCTTTGACGGGACTTTCTGAATCCCCTCTCGTGACACACCCCCCAGTGTGTGCATCCCTGCACCACCTCTACCTTCTTCTCGACCTCCATGTATGTCAGCAAGTTGAAGGGGGGTAACATCGTACTGGAGGGAGGGTCAAAGTGCCTCCTCTAAACACCTCACCCGAGACTCCTCATCTAGAAAGTGGTCCGAAGCAAAGCTGAGGAGGTGCTTGAACTTGATTCCCAGCCCCCTTACTGACATACTCCTCTGCTGGAGGGAGAGTAGCTCCTGCCTCATCTCCGCCTTCATCGAAGAAAAGAGGAATTCCGCCCATAACTCCTTCTCCAAATCAGCACATGCCACCTCACCATATCTCCTCTCCCCCAGGTAGAGCATCCACCACTGATGCACTTCTCCCTGCATCTGGCTGATGGCCAGAGGAGCCCAGTACTCGGTCGGAGCTCGGATCAAGCCGAAGGCTATCACCAGCTCCTCTAGCCAACCCTCTATCTTCATGTTAGAGGTGCTACCCTCAGACTTCTCAAGGGTATGTCGCTAGAAGGCTCGAAGCATCTTCTGCCACTGGTCATCCTCCTCCTCTCATTCAACCCTCTGCTGATCGAACAAGTCAACCTCTTGGGCCTCGATCGCCCGCACCGCCCGTGGTCGCCTCCCAGGTGACATAGCTGCAAGGTAAATAAGGAATTCCTAAGCCCATGTAGTGTAGAATATTGTTCTAATGTTTTTCATAAGCCTCTAATTTATTTCAAATTCCAAAAATTCACTAGAAACTTGAGAACACAAGTCATTATGATGCATGTAACATTCTTAAGGTCTCTACCCTGAAATTAGTGTAGTCTCACTTGGTCTTTCAATAGGTCCATAGTCCTTGCATCGGATCTTGGGGGGCCCCAAAATCCCATGTCCTAGCTGGTCTTCCCTTGCCTAATTCATGCACCAAGGTCACCCAACACGGTTTCCCTTCCATCCCATGAAATCATCACTATGCCTAACTTCATACTCCATCCTATCTTTCAACCATCACCTCTGATACCATTCTGTCACGACCCGCCTTCAAAAAAGGAGGGAAGGGTCACCAGATTCCGAGGCCCTTCCTTCATTAAGTAGAAGGAGATATAATGACCCATAAAACCCGCCTTTAATAGGTCCCGGCGTGGCGACCAGCACCAAGGGTATAGAATCACACACTAAATGGAAGGCCTTACCCTTTTTCTTTTAATAGGGTCGGGAGATAAGATAGTAAATCCCACAACACCAAAACTATAAGTAAAAGTAAATCCATGAACCATTCCCAAAGAATGTTACTAAAGTAAAATCCACAATGTATAAAGAGACTACAAATCAAAGTACCAAAATAAATAATAACAACAACTGAAATGATCTATCACAAGGTCTGAGCTAGTACGGTCCAGCACGATCCCTGAAGTCCTCCTGGAAACCTGAAAACATTTTTATATACGTAGTGTGAGTACACATGTATACCCAGTTGGGAAAACCAAATACTCTCGTGCACAAGTGGGGAGGCATTCTAATGCCCCGTGGAAAAAGAGAACCAAGAACCTATAAAGGAAATTAACAACCCAAGCCTCACCAAGGCACACTCCTCAAATAACACATGTCAAGTAATGTATAGTAATAGCACAACGATTTTGGGTACCTCGTGCCACATTCCCACTGGTTATTGAAGACATCCTACGCATCAGACCAATCCTGTCATTCTCATCGTAGTCCCATTGCCACACCCCACCCGCACACACCTGGGCCACAACCACACATCCCACCCGCAAACACTAGGGCCACAATTGTCACATGTTACCATGCCTGAAACACCTAGGCCAGAACAACCACTACCACGTTCGAAGAAACCTAGGCTAGAAGAACTACCACCACCCCCGAAGACACATGAGCCTCATCCCGATGACACTTAGGAAACCACCTGCCCACACACACCTGGGCAAACCACCAAAACCACCCTTCCCGAAGATTCTTGGGCTAATAATGGACTTCAGGCCATCACAGCGTGCCTAAAGATACTTGGGCTATCCAGGAAAGAGAGAAGAAATGAGGTAATAAGCACCCACTAATAGAAGTGTTGGGAAAAAACCCTCCCCCATGAAATGGGGGGTGTTTGGCACTATGTTCTCAACTTGGGTGGGGCGGGAATAAGAAACACAAAAACTACAAGTATATGTATAGGTAAAAAGAACTCACCCAATCTAGATTTTTCTTCAGCCAGCATAAAGAACACTATCATTACTATTCATTCATAAGAGTAAAGAACAACACCCATGCCCAAGTCACAACTCACACCAAACCAAATCCCCATTTGTCCCATCCTTGTTTTCATGTTCAGTAATAATGTTTAAATAAGTTTCTACACATACTTGGGAAACTATTAAGCAAAAGCACAAGACAAGGAAAGAGTACAACAAATAGCAATTTAAACATTCACACCCAGTTATCTTGTAAAAACACATCAACTAGGGATCAAGTGAGATCCCTCAAAGTACTGGAACCAAAGGAACCCCGAGACACAGCCCCATGTCGCCACAATCCAGATGCCAAAGGTTCCTCAACAGTAGAAAATTCCACCCCAATTCGTGATATAAACAGAGTAACCACATACCCTAAGATTCACAACCGGCCAATGTATAACAGCGGGGGATCCCATCCCCACCCAAATCACCCGAGCAACCAATCCCCCATCCAAGAAAACCATAAGGTCACCTGCAATCAGCCCGTGATGGAAGAACAACCAATACCTCCAACACAAGGCAAGCCCAAGCACGTATTTTTTCAGATTTCATAGATTTAACAAACTCCATGTTTTTAATTCCACTATGTTTTAACAGGGGTTATCACATAACAGGGTTTATCCGGGTACTTTCAATTTATTTTACCAAGTATACGTAATTTAACCAATTCCAGCTTACGTTTTTTCAACATCTAGGAGCACAGTGGTTCATTAGTGCGCAGCGAAAGGCCACCAATAGATTTGATTTTCAGCGAGCAATTCACAAAATATATCAACATGAAAGATCACAACAGAACAATGACCACACCCATCCCCCTTCATTCTTTGAAATCAGTTTATTATCTTCATTAAAGTTTGGTTCATCCAATTCTACAGAAGTAGTAGCATACCCACCCAGAAAGATGCATAGAAAGGAGAGACTAAGGTGACACCTTTACCTGATTGATCAAGGATCATCGTTTAAGTCCTCCCGTGGAAACTGGAAATAGGGTAGCAGGAGCTCCATGGAACGCGATCATGGAAAACTTTGCTGGGTTACAACTCGTTGGGAGGGAGGGTACTCCGAAAGTAGGGTGATCGAGAAAATAAACATATGGAGAAGCATTTAGGATATAAAGTCTAATAAGGGTTGAGATACAACACACCCCAGACGGTTAAGATACGAAGAAAAACTCAAAACCGCATAAGGAGCGGTATCATGGGTTGAAGACGCGGCTAGGACACCCCACACGTCGTTAAAGAGTCCCCACCCTTTGGGCGGTTTAAACCGACAGACACTAGGGTACCTCACCAAAATTTAATTAAAACCCACCAATGGCTTTAAAGGGGGTCAAAATTCAACTTAAAATCCAATTTGTGCAAAAAGAGGCGCCACTGGGAAAACCTGTGGTCACCAGTAGGCTAGGTCTACCTGTAGGCTGAGCCAACAGTAAGACAAGGCTACCAGTAGGCCAAGCTACTCGTAGCCTAGTGTTACCGGTAGCCAAGAAATACCGGTAGCCAAGGGCTACTTCTAGGAGTCACCGACAAGCTGGGATGGCCTTCCAGAACACCCAGAACACCCAAAAACCACATTTTCACCATGTAATTGACACCAAAAACCCGGGCCATTACATTCTTGGTCATGTATTACCATGATCCATGTTATAATTAAAAATAATCAAGCATATGTAACATGTAGCATTCCCATATCCTTGACTATAGTCATTAAGTCTAACTGCGCATCAAAAGAGGTTACAGTATTGTGTGAGATTAACCAATTAAGAAACCCGAAATAGTGTAAAAAATAATCCAGCTAGTGAACATAACAAGTTCAGTTTTTATATAAATGAATAATAAAAAATCGAATATGGGAATAGCAATATGGTTGGGTTCCTATAAATCCCCAGGAATACTCTTCCAACTCCACCATAGGCCAAAATATACATGATCAGAATACCATATATATATATATTGCTTACAAATATATAAAATATGTAAATGAGGACACATTTTAGCATATAAAGGGATATGAGGTGCTAGCTGGACACATGGTGTAACACATGACTCTATAACTTGTCTAGATATATATAATCAAGCAATGGTACAATCCCTAAATCTCTTAAACACATATTTCCCATCAGTCAATATGGTGTGGTGAGACATCATTCCCAACACCCATTGAACATGAATGTTGTTCATCATTCTTATCGTCCATATAAAAGTATAATAATGTGAGTTATCATGGTGAACACATGTTGTAAGGAAAAGTGTAATGTCATTCCAAACAAGTTCACCATCCAACGTTCAATGAAAAATGTCCATGATCTAATAATAATAATAATAACAACAATATCAATGAATTATTACCAATTATGCATTATAAAAATCAATCCCAATACAACCCAGGGTGTTAAAATAAATCCAATTCACATTTAAAAGTATAAAACATGTTTTGTAGTCATCCCACAAACTACTATTCATTCAGGTTGGGAAATCTAATTTATAAAGGAAATTTTTATCCAACAATAGGAAAATTTGAGCACGTAGATGGTGTTTGGGTTTATTATCACACAAATTACACTGGAAATTAACATATCATACACAAAGGGGTGGCGATGAATGAGGTCATCAACATGTAATCACTTACCAAGGGTCCATTGAGAGTATAGAAATGTTCTAGAACTTATTTTCAAATGCAGAACACACATAAGGGAACCACATTTTAATGGATAACACATGAAACAATGGTGATGTTTTTAAAACATCTTGTCTTTTATGGAAAACAATTAGATCACATACTTTAGGGATATTGATTACATATCATCTAATATCATATTCACGTTTTATGTATAACAGAATAAAAAATAAAAAATAACCAACACCTTAAAAATAGGGAATATAACCTCACACCAAATATCATTTGATATGGGAATATAAATTATGAAAGGAAGCAATAGGATTAGGATCTTTCCAATGAAGATCCAATGCTTCAGATAATGTTCGATTAATAGTCTGGGCGAACATACCATCAAAATCCATAGGGTTTACCATTAAAGAGATCATGATAGTTAAAAAAACGTTTTTCATGTTGTAAATGAAAGAGGATGGAGGGAGGCGAGTATTAAAGATCATTAATGGAAAAAAATTAAATTCACCCTAGAAATATAGTTTCATGGTTTTGCCACATTTTTGGACAATCCATGTTCAAACCATGCCCCATGAGCTACCTTGGTTAGGACCCCACCAGGCCCAAGAATATATTTTCACTAACTATTTACAAACCATGAGAAATTTCTCTATCATGAATCCGTGAAATCTGGCATAGGCATGCACCCCATCATGCATTATTTCCAAAAGGAGACCATCAAATCATATGAAATAAATTACCCTCGTGGATAATCACATGGTAATTAGTAACCATGCTCTAACTATTCATCCCTCTATGTTTATATATTTTCTAGAACTACATGGACTAAACCTGACCCATATTCTCCTAACACCTTCTTTAGGTAATAGGTAATGTTCACTAAGATTAATCCAATGATTTAAATAAAAAAATAAATGAGCTGTACATTCTTGAAATTTCAGGTCCTTGCATTGTGGAATACATATACAACATTTCATAAAAATATAATGAGACTCAAGGATGTTGATTGTTTATGAAATAACAATTGGATTAATCCCCATCATATAATAGATAATCCAAACGAATATTTAAATTTTGTTTATACTAGATTATATTAAAATTATAATTATAATTATTCCATTCTTACTGCAATGAAATATATTTTTGTTATACAATCTCATAAAGGAAGATATGATTTGAAGGAAAAAATATTATCCATTACGGATGACAGAAGTTAATTGGAACACCTCCTACCACCATGAATATATGAATGAATAAGAATATATGGGAAATATAATGAAAATTATAGAGGATGATTGATATAACAGTGATTTAAATAAATTTTTACATCTATCAATGAATCATTCAGAATCATTTATAATAGGACTGAGATGTGTTGAGGGAGAGAGTTATCCAATTGAAGAGAATATGGGTTTTTATAATAATCTCTAATCCACTAAAAATATCAATGATTATATTAGTTTAACTTGTGAGATTCTGAAATCAACAAAGATATTTTATCCGTCAAACTAGATTCCACCCTCTGTCAACATTCTCTCCTAGACTCATAGTTTTTTTCTATTTGTAATACTATCAATTAATATTTCCCCGATGGCGTCCATGACATATTCATAGGTGATTATCTTACATGATTATCTTACAAACCTAAAGAGGTGATTTTATCAATGTCAAAAAACCATCCTCCTTCAACCAATACTTACTCATTAGTCTTTGTAACATATCCTTAAAAATATTGTCCACCATATTTAATAAATGGATTGTGAATCTTTAACATAGATTCATGTTGAGGGAACATCATGGTTTTCTAAAGGGGTGCCCTTTGTAGGGATCCGTTTTTTTTTCATTAAGAAATTATAAGATATCTTAATGAAAAATAAAAATCACCATTTTTATTTTCATGACTGATATGGATAAATTCTATGATAAGATCAAATTTAACGGTATTATGAATATTATGAAGTAATTGATATTCTTGTAGTGGGTGTGTGATTCTTTATTTCCATGTTTACATCCTTGTGGGTCTTATTATATCTTATGGGAAATAAGTTTTCCTTCATTAAATCATTAATTGGACCAATTCCAGGGGATCCACATTCTCTATGCCTCCTAATTCTAATTCAAGATAATCTCTGTAGAAATATGAACTATGTAATTTCTAATGTAGATATATACTCTCTCAAGGTTATTCAAATATTTACTAAAATTCTGTACCAAATTTTTTCAAATGGGGTTTTATTTTTTAACCATGTAAGGAATAAATATATTCATAATTTCAATCATACTTAAAATAAGTGCATAAATTTTTGTGCCCAAAAAACCAATTCATTTAAAATCAATATTTATATCACTTAAAAACACACTTATAACTATTAAAAACAAATATATAAAAGTCATGGTATCACAAGAGGTAATTTCCTTAGATAATACATGGGTTCCCCAATCTCAATAGGAACAATTTCAATTCATCGTTTTGATGGACATGTTAAAAAGATCACTACATCAATAGTGTAATTTTGGTCAAGATTTATTTCCATTATTGAAGCAATATTCAAAGTATTATAGGAAGTTCATTGGAACATTAATGGATTGATGGTTGGATTTATATAATCAAATAATCATCATGGTATATGTCACTATTCTAGGTGGGTGTGCTTTGAATGTTCTTTTGGGGAGAAGGGGACAAATTTTAGGACTTTGGAAATTACCATGAAATTCATGCTAGCTAAACTATCATGTGATTTTGAGGAGGGTAGTTATTAATGTTTTGGTTTCAACAATGGAAAAAACGAGAGTAAACATAATCTATCATTTATTACTAAATATATAAATACTCATCTATCATAAATCATGCTAAATTATATCAGTATTATTGATGATCATGCTCATTAAAATGTTAGGTATGAGGATATTGCTTTGTTAGATTAAAAATTATTCAGAGGTTCATCTCTTCATTCCATATTTCCCATGTCATGATGTCCCTTTCGAAATGGTTATTATGTTTCTAAATGTTTACAATGATTTTATTAATTATGTCTTGTATAAAATACTCTTTATCATTCATCTAGTGGAAGAGAAATATTGGATCCTCATTATTTCATTATGATGAATATATTTAATCAATTTTCAATTCTATAAGCTAACTTATCTATTCATGGAAATTTTCATTTGGTTGATGAGGTTCTAGTGAGTTATCCTTACATCAATGAATAATTTCCTAGTGTAGTGAACCTATAAATATTAATAACCCCAAGACAATGCAACATGGGGATTTCGGATTAACCTGATGAGAAAATAAATGTATTATCATCATGGTAAGGCCGAAACTATACCTCGTCTTTTTATAGAGGGGGAATGGGTTAAAAATAATAATAATATACTTAGAATCATAATAGATGATCTATATATTTTGATATAGTTTATTTTTCATTTTTTAAAAGTTCTGTGAATCTAATTGTTGTCATGGTGAAATG
This sequence comes from Viscum album, assembly GCA_963277665.1. Classification (NCBI taxonomy): domain Eukaryota; kingdom Viridiplantae; phylum Streptophyta; class Magnoliopsida; order Santalales; family Viscaceae; genus Viscum; species Viscum album. The sequence goes on from OY728133.1 coordinate 971,869,631, forward strand.
CAATAATTTAACCTATTATACTTATATAGTTTTTAGACAATCAAGGACACCACAAATGCATCATATAGTAATGATGTTAATCAATCCTTTTCAAGTATTATGGTGAATTTGGTGGCCCTTTATAGGTAACCAAACCTTCTTGTGAAATGATCGCTCTTCTCTACATCAATCATATGAATTATTAATCATTGGTTCATCGGAAATTCTATTCACTTTAAAAGATAAAAGTGATGTTTTGTTTATTACACACTCCTATATTTTTATTAAAACATTTAAAATAAGGTTCATTTCATCATGGATATATGAGAGGAGTTTTTATTGTCTTGGAATCTATTAGATCATTGGTGTTATATTTCAAAACTATTTGCGGACAAGGAAAACCTTTTGTGGTGGAATCCTGATATTCTCATCAGGATATCACTTTGAGTAATCTTTATAATCTATATCACACTATACATGTTTTTTTGGCATTGGTAAGAAGATTATTTTTCGGGAAAATGTTTCCTCATGTAACATTTTCTAGTATAATAAAGTCTATATAATTTTTATTTAGAAATATATAAAATTTTTACTTACTTTTCGTAATTTTAAAATAGAGTTATGTAGTATTTTTAGGGAGGTGATCGGGATGATCCTATTTAAAAAATTTATATTATTTAATCCCTTCACACCAGATGTAAGGATGTATTTATATGGATTGCCTAATGATTTTATTAATTTATGATTACTTGAACAATGTTTTATCATTTATTACATTTAGTATTCATTATCTAATTTTTAATTTGTTAAAATAAATATTTAGGAAATGAAAAAAAAAATTATTGAAAACTATTAATTTAAATGTGGATATCTTTTTTATATTTAGCTAAATAGATTAAATTTCCCAAATGAACACTAATGAAATAATTTATTTCAATTTTAATTTTGTATTATTTTTATCAAAATCAATATAAATTTCCGTGTAAAAATTATGTGACTCTAAAATACTCTGGTAGAATGAAATAACATGTAGAAAAAAATGGAATTTCTTAATGATTTCTAATTTTTATCATCCCTAAAGTAATTGCTTCCCATTAAGCAGTTATAACATGAGGTTGCCAAAAGGATTTTGGAACCCCATAACATACTTGATTGTTAGGTAATTCATTCAAAATGAAATGAATAATTTAAATGGTAATAATTCTATATTCGATGTTATAATGAGTTATATAATAAATAAAAAAATGGAATACACATTGACAAACATGAAAATTTCATACACCTAAACATATAAATATAAATTTTAACTGAAACCTTCACAAGACTCTATCTCATGTCCCAGATATGATGACTTTAAGTGTTGGATGAATTTAAATTTAACCTAATTATTTAATTTTTACACTACTGAATATAAATTGTTGTAAACATATAATTTAAAAAATGATCAGAGTAAAAAATAAAAAAATAAATACATTGTTTAATATAATACACTATCAAGTTAAAGATTTAATAAGATACTCTAAGCATGTAATAAAAACAAAATAATCTTATACAACCTGTAAAGGCTTTTTAGCATTAAAATATTTACAATTTATTAAGGGATATTTGAAAAAGATATAAACTAGTTCTGATTCTTAAGAGATCTATGATTTTAATCTAATTTGATAGAAGTATAAATAACAATATCAAAGGAATATAAGTTACATATTGACAAAATCATCGACCTACTTCATTAGATAACAATAATTTCAAACCTAGAAGATCCACTATATATCATTGGAATAAGAAATATATATCCCCTAGTTTCTCTTCAATCATGATAATTGTCAGAAATATATTCCCCAGAAATTATCAAACACCACATTTAGGAGATTCCTAAATTCCATGTCCTAGTATCTTGTCGATCTTATTGTTTTAGATGAAATTATTACAACTATACAAAAGAGTTCTTTTAAAATGTTCTCTTATAAAATAAATTATATGTATCACAAAAAAAATATGTTCAGAAGAACTAAAATAAATAATATGATTCAAAACATTTCAAATTAAAATTTTCAATATTCTATATAAGAATAATTTTCCATTTATTAATAATTAGCTTTATTTGTATGACCGAGATGTAAAAACTAATCTGATTTCACTGAGTACAGTTGTCACAAAATCATAAGCTATAAATTCTTCAAAATTATGTTATTTGGTATGAATTTAAAAAGATCCCAAATTTAATATAGTGGAATAATTTCATTATAAATATTTATTCTGAAGTTATGTTTCTATAATAAAAGTTTATCATACAACATTTTAATGTAAATTAATTTAAAAAACTATGCAATGATTCATCATAAAAATATATATATAAGAAGAAATTTCAAAATAATTAGTCAAATTTATCCCACTGTTTTATAATAAAAAAATAAATCATGAAATTTATAAAAAATAATTAGATGAATGATAATGAAATAATGTTGAAAATCTCTCAAATATCCATAAAACATACACTCACATGCGTTATGAAATGGATGATTGAAAAAAAATCCGCCCTATAAATTATTCTCATATAATACCCTTACATTCAATTAATTATATTGATTTAAATATATTCTTCATGGTATGAAATTATTCCTCCCATTATATATCAATATTTCATCAAATTTTGTATCCATGAATTGTTGACATTTCACTCTCAATAATATATATTAATTCTCCACATTTGGGATATAATAAATGATCATTTTACACTTATGAAAAAATATAAAGACAATAGGCAATAAAAAATATGATATTATATAAAAAAAATTATTGAAAGACAAACAATAATACTAAATAATGTTTTACGATAGTTAATCCTAAGTAATAATAAGAAAATTCTATGTTGTCAATTCAATAATTCACTATGTCGGACTAAGAAAATTCCACTAGTGTTGTATAAAAATTAAAAAAAATATTTTGGTGTAATCTCTCAAATATTTTATAGTAATCTCATGGATATGTTAATATTATCTTGAAAAAAATAATTCATACATAAGAAACAAATCATTATAAAAGATGATATCTCCTCAAAACCATAAAACATATATAGTAAAAAATACTATCAAATAGAAAACTATTTTTGAGTTCATAAATGAATAAATCATTTATGATATATAGATCTAGAAGAAGATTACTGATATATCTAATAATTACTATTCAAATTTAATTCATTGTAAATGTTTTTCTATAATAATTTTATCACAATTTTATATATAGAAATAATTTCCTCATCCTTTCATGAGGTGTTTTTCATGGGTAGGAGTTTATAAAATAAGGAAAAAATTAACCACTTGATATAGGTAATACCAATTATATATTTAAGGTATTAAAATAGTTTTAAAAATAATGGTTTGGTAAAAAATAATAATATTATCTTCTATTTTGATAAATTTAAAAATAATATCTCATTTTTTGTATGGTCCTTAAGAAAATTTTGACATTAATCAATGTGTTTAGATCATGAGTTTTGGGTATTGTTCTTATATAATGATAAAGAAGTTTCTTCTTAACAAATTATTATATCCTAAGTAAAAATCATTTAAAAGTAGGCGAGTTACAACCAAAATGGAACAACATGGAATAAAAAATTCCAACTAACATATATTAATCATCTATAATGAATATTGTAACTGAATGTTCTTTCTAATTTGTCCAATAATCTAAATCATCACCAAGAATATCATATTTAATGAATTTGCCCAACTCACTACTTATAGAAGTTTTGGAATCTATATTTGAATAACTATAAAGAGATAATTGGGATCTAGAAGAATAAAATTATCAATTTTTTGAAGTTCCATTAACATAATGGATGAACTATTTTACTTATTTATGGTTATAGAAATTAATTTCCAAACAATCTTGAATATAAGAATAAAGATATCCTAATCTTTTGATGATTTGTTTCATGTGAAAATATCTTATTATTATCCATATAAAAATTTATCATCTATATTTCTATATATTTTATCAAGATAATGTTTGTGTGAGGTACGTACTCGAGTACTATAAATAAAATTATTATTAATATTGAAATTATTATTTAAATCTTTGATATAATTATACTAATATAAAATTATAATTTCCAGTATTGGAGTCATTTTTATTCTAAAGAAGTAGATATGTTCACTCATCATATTCATCTCAAATTTAATTTTCATATGTTCCTATAAAATATATGTAGTTATATATCATGTTATACTAAAAATAATGTCTACTAAGGGAGTTTTAACAATATAGGGTAATTTAAAACATTCATTAAAAACAATGGTGTATTATGTTTCTTCTATTGATAAATTTTTAGTAGTAAAATTCCAGAACATTTATAATATCATATTCCTAGGTATTTCATGAGTCTATAATGTTTCTTAGTACATTTAAAAATAAAATCTGGAATATTAATATAATTAAAAATAGAATGATGTCTAAGATAATTGTCAACTTAAATAGATCCATTATAAAATTTACTCATCAAATACATTTCATTATATTAAAATACAGATGAGATATTAAGGGTAATATGAAACTAATAGATTCAACATCAGATACTAGAGTGAATGTTTCACTATATTTTATTTCATCTTAATTGTTAAAAATATTACTGATGAATTTTTCCTTATTTCAAAAATAGTTCAATATTCATCAAATTTAATTCAGAATATCGATTTCACACCAATTTCATAATGATCATCTACTCATTCAACCAATGTCGATAACTTGAAAAATTTATATCAATAATGATCTTATTGTGTATAAATTGTATATTATTTCATCATGAAAGGGATCATATATTTTCTTGTTTTAAAATTGTGACAAGAATGAATGATTAATACATTAATTAAATTAAGAATTTTAGGTTTTAATCAGGTAACCTAAATTTCTACTGATATTTTCAATGGTATGATTGTATAATATGTTATGGTTTCTATGTAAAAAACGATAGTTATCCCTCATCATCATTATTGATTTATTTTATTTGAATGTGTATCATTCTGAACCAGGTGACACATATTGGGTCCATGAGCTGGTTGGTTACGTGACATCTGGCATGACTCCCCATATGTCAAAGGTTTCCAACTTGTAGTGTCTATTTATTATATACAATGGGGAGGATATAACCACTATATGACATAGGTAAAATTCTGTAATAAATAAATTATATTCGTGAGTAAGAAAAAAATTATCAGAATAAGATCATGACCCATACCAACAAACATCATGATATTTATGAATCAATAAAACAATCTCCAAACATAATATGTAAATATGTTATTCCACAATAAGTTTCATGTTCCAAAAAAACCCAAAATAAATTCGTAAAACTATCAATAGGGTCTCGACATTATGTTTTGTTCCCTCTTCCATGAACCATCCAAACATATCCATCAATCATAGGGCTCTTTCCCATGCAGTATTCTACAAAGGTGATTTCCTTTTAGGAACCAATCAGGTATCCCTAGTAGGGTGTGAGTACAACTCATTAGGCCACCACCAATAGAATATAAAATAATTTATATTCAATAAAAGTTTATGCATTTTCATAATGAATCAAGATTAAATATAATGAAAATAATTTCTAATTTTAAATAATCATTAATTAACAACATAAATCTTTTTGATCCAATTCACACATGAAAAAATAATACATTCTTCATCCCATGTCGTTGAAAAAACCATCCACTAAGACATATTTCATCTCATTTCGTCATGGGTCTATATTATTCATTTAATCTCAATTTAACATTCTATTGATTGGAGACTAGAATAATAGTCTAGCACTCCGTTGGTATTTGGAGTAGTATTCCCCGACCAACAACTCTACAATCCCATGAAATTTAGATATATATATATATATATATATATTTGTGTTTGTGTGTGTGAGTTAGGTGAATAGAGAGGTTGTATGGAACCTCAAGGGTATTTTGAGTATCAGTCCCTATCCCACAACACAATCACCAAAAAAAATCCCATGGTTCCAAATCATCGCGTTATTCAACCATATACATAATTTATTATTCTACCAAAAATTATATATTCAAATAAAAAAAATTCAAAATATCATTATTAAATCATGAATAATTCATTTTTCATAATTATAATTATATTGAATCCCTATAAGGGTTTCCATGCTATCCAGTTTCACATTCAATAAAGGTCTCATCACGACTCGTGATGGATTTGAGTAACATTCGATATTAAAATAATTAATTAAAACCAGATTTCAATTCCCCAACAAAGCAAATTGAAATTTAACAATTACATACACAAATTTATATTCAATATCAAGTAAATTGAAAATTAGACCACCTAACACTAGGTCATTGATGAACAATCAACAACTTATGTCCCCAATTAATATGTAATGATTGAAATCACAACGACATAGAAAATCTAGGATCAATACCTAAGATCAAGATTTGATGGATAAAGATCCATAAAAAGATATATCTAAACAATACCCAATGGGTTAATAATCATCCCTATTTAACAAGAGAACGATATATGATACAGGTTAAATGAAATGGGGAATAAATAACATACCGTAGAGGAGACGGTCCTTCAATCAAATTGTTGATTCAGAAGTGAAGTTATTTGAGGGGTAATGATATTCAATTGGGTTATTCTATAATCGAACATATTTTTATGTCCTAGAAAAGTTTATTAGATGTTAAAATTGGGGGGTTGATAATTTTAAATATATTTTTAGGGGATTTCAAATCCATATACATGTTTTCCTAGGATATGGAATATAGTTTCAAAAATTGTGTGCCTCTACATAGGGGGTGGACATTTCTTTCTAAGTGGAACATGGATAGAAATCCCAAGTGAAAACCATGAAAAAATCCTCTATATGAGGGTGAATGGTTTGTGGAGGTAGGTTGCATGGTCTATCAAAACTGTTCACCAACTGTGATCCCACAACCAAATATCCAAAATAGATAACCTAGTTACCAAGGTAAATACACATAAAATTCCCTAACCATGTTCCAAATGTTCATATCTTATTGGGCTTAAAATTTCTCAAATTTCACCAGATATAACTCCAAACAGAAACCCACCAAAAAATAACCAAACAAGATTAAAAAAATACCATGTAACAAAAACAAGTCATCTGGAAAATGATTAGGATCAATAAATCTCCATACCATGTAACATATTTTAGTTGAGGTATAATCCCAATAATCTCTATGATTATGAGGTAAAAAGTCTAGACCACTATGATTTTATAATATCTTTAATATCCCATGTTTCTTCCTAAAAACTCCAATACCACCACAACACTAAAACTATCAGTATGGTCTTTCAATGAATTAAATTATAACTATGATCGATGACATGAATTAGATATTTCTCGAAGGATGACTTAGACTCAATCATAACACAATCAAAATTGGTCAAAAAATAAGGGTTAGGGTGATACAACCAATATTGTGACAAAAGAAAAAAACACACATTCAACTATACCTATGTGGAAATGTTATTCAATAAACCACTTACATGATTCCCTCCACAATAACAAATGGTCCAACAGACCTAGTCACCAACATTCCCTACCTATAATACCAATGGTGACCCATTATAAGTGATACCCAATTAAACACATTCTCAACCATTATAAACTCAAGGGTTCATTAATGTTGATCATCTTATGACATAGTTCTACACTGAGCCATATACATAAATTTCTGAATTAGATGAACCATCTATAATGTATCATTCATGAGAATTGGCCCCCAAATCATTGAATGACTTACCTATATATAGAATAGAAGTGATATATATGGCATTCCATAAATTTCCTCCCATGGTGCCTTATTAATTGTCTCTAGATAATTGTTTTCATACATAAACATAATGAGTGCTACATTCTTATCCAAAATTCCAACCAAAGTTTAGGATACACATCGATTTAATATCCTCCAATAGATGTATAGTATATTTTTAATCATAATATATATATACTAGTGAAAACCATGATAAAAGATACATATTCAACCAATGCCTTTTATAGGACATTCTACTAGTTTGAAGGAATGTGTGTATCATGTTAGTAAACAATACTCTATGGTACCTTCTGTAAATAGACTATATTCAAAATAAACGAGTTCCACAACTCATCCACTAAGAATGTACCTTTAATAGAAAATAAATGGAATACATTCATAAATCTCTCCATAATCACCCATATAATGACATTATTCAAGAGTGTGCTTAGAATTGGCACCAGGAAATCCATCGTAACATTGTTCTATGTTTATTCCGGATTGATCAATAATTGTTGTAAAAAATATTTTCTTCAATGATCATCCTTTACCTATTGATAGGTGTATCATCATGTCATGATCCCTAAAATCTCATTTTTAGGCCTAAAATTCAATGGAATAAACCTATGTAATTGTACACTTTAGTCATAATAGGATGCACTGCCCACATGGAGACATAAAAAAATTTCTTTATCATCTTTTTCATATTCGTAGGACTAAAAATCTAGTTTGAGAAGGATATTTTCTAATCCACATCTATAGTTAAATAGATAGTTGACAACCAACAATCAAGGATTTCACTCAAGTCCAAACACTCTGAATCATCATACAATGTTTCCCTGATATATATCATAAGTGTGGGCTAAATATATAATGATACATGGGTCATCTACGCCTAGCCCATCCAAAAAAATATGCATCTCATCCAATATTGTCACCATATTCCACTCAAAAATCGACTTTTAAATATCCTATGTTTTTTTCTTCCTACTCAAAGTGATAGTAAAACTAATTATCTTCCCATGAATATATTCTACCTCAAAATAAAATTTATTCATATACACAACCCACCTCGTGTTCTAGATAATAAAATCTCCATACAAAAAATATAAATTATACTCTTATGGTCCGTAAATATAGTAATAACTTTTCCCAATAGATAATGATGCTAACACTTCAAATCATAAACCACTGTATCTATCTCAATATTGTGAGTAGGGTAATTTCAGGCGTCTGGCCTCAACTTCCATTGTACATATTCCCAATCATGATCCCACAAGAAAAACACTAATCCAATCCAAAACATATATGCATTAAAAAATCTGGCATTGTCATCAACTATATCGGTTAGGGTCTAAATTGGTGTGGCTGTCAAACACTTCATGATCTTCATGATAGAATTTTGAAATTATCTCAAACATTCTAAATAAATTCATTTCTTGATGATGACTAATTTTTTTTCACAAATGGATAAATGTCAGGGATGAACCTCTAAAAACAACACTCCAAATCCAGAAAGGTATGAATTTCAAAAATATTTTTGGTATAATCCCAAGAAACCACTGATAACATATTCTATAGGTCAACTAACACACCTTCCTCTAAGATGATGTAACACAAGAAAAATACCTCATTGATCCATAATGTACACAGATATAGCTTGGTATTTATACTATATTATCATAGATTACATAGTATGATCTGAAGATATTGGGAATGAATGGTATGAGTCCAAGAGTTCACTAACATGACCTCCACAAAAACAACCAAAAAATGATCCTAGTATGGGAGAAATATTTGGTTCCTCATGTCAATAAACAAAATAGGTGAATTAATCAGAAAAAAGGGGATCATGAAGAATTTATATAGTCCAAAAATACATCACATTGTCGGTATGGTATATCATAATATAAACTCTCAATTAATGATACATCATTGTCAGGTCAGTCTTGGAGTAAACATAATATCTTCTCAATTTGTCAACAAGATCATTGATACTACGAATACGATATCGATTAATCATAGATATTTGGATTATATTCTATTAATTAAAACATAAATGAAATGGATCATCAACCTTTTTAGATAATATTACTAGAGAACCCCAATGGAAATTACCCCCATAGATAAATTCAACTACCCTCTCCAACCTGAGCGACTCAGAGTAAAAATTTTTGGGGAAGTTATTTGAAAATTATTTCTAAACATGTTCTTTAGCTTACAATATAGATTCTATAAATCAGAAAAATGATTTTCTTGACCATGTAACATATAGATCTCTATCATGACTCTATTATAAAATGGATAATCTAAATGGTCTTGGATCATCTAGTTAGACTCAATATAGATTTGAACTTCATCTGGTTCACCTTCTCTGATGAATGTTAGTGGGTGATGAAATTGAAACTCCTGTGATAGCTCATACATATTCTTTCTTACCAGCCCTACCACTATTTCCATAAATTGTAAAATGAGAGAAAAGTTATTTGGGGACTGATCTATGGTTCCTCACCCAGAACTATCATAGACTCTTGATCAACTATTGTTGGATAATTTCCAGCCACATCAACTTATCATATTGTTAACATACATCCACATGTATGCATATCTCTAAAATTAATAACAATTTTCTTAGGAAACATAACACAAAATTATTACATTTTATTAATAGAGATTCACATAAAGCTTAGAAAATTCATCCCCCATGACCAATCTCATGGTCAAAATCATGTAATGATCACTACCCTCAATGATCCTTCACATAGATCCTGGATAATGTAGGGGAATATATTTCCATTATTCAAGTTCATCAGCAGGCATAAGTTTATCATTTTCAATTTTCCACATATATAATCATTTAATATTTTTCAAATTCACATCGGGCTCCAATCCTTCATAAATTTCCCAAAAAAATATAAAGTATTTAATTTTTGACATCCCACAGAAGAACCAATTTTCTAAGCACTCCTAAAATGCTGGATGTCATATTAACTCATGAGTTCCTAAATTTATTCATGTATACTCAACTATTGTGTCATAAAGGGGCATAAGAAGAAATCTGAAAAACTAATATCACACAAAAAGTGAATTCACCAAGGTAAAATAACATTAAACTACAACATAAAACAATAAGAAAATCAATCCCACAAGGGGTACTAGGGTATTCTCTCATACATAGGTTAGCTTCTTCCATCCACGAGATCATGAATAAGGGTCAAATAATCTGACTCTGATACCATTCGAAAATTGTACAACTAATGAAAAGAAAAAAACATCATTGATACCACTTTATAATGTCTCGACATGGTATCTAGATATCTGTAACAACACATAATTTTATTAATAATACAACAATTCTTATAATTATTTCAAATAAAGTACATAAAATAGCATTGAGAATAAAATAAAAACATTATAAATGAATAATAAATGAAATAAGTTGTAATTGAAGAAATTAATGAACCTATATCAATGGAATTGTAACATAACAATTGAAATAGTAATATTAAATTTATAAATATTAAATCAGAAAAAAGAATGGTAAGATCTCATATGAAATTATAAATAAAATTTAGTTATCTTATAAATGAATATATGATATAATTATATCATAGTATAAGTAAATAAATGTTTTTAAAATTATTTACTGTTAGTGTTTTTATAAAACATAAATTTATATTTAAAAATTTATCATTAATATAGTGATTGAATAATAAATTAATTTTGTTAACATATATTCCCATGTTATTATTGTAGTGTCTTATAATTATAAAATAATTATATGAGACCTTAATTAATTTTTTAATGCATCGTAAAATCAGTTTTAATTTCAAAATCAGTATTTTTATAATAAATGAACTTTTTAATGAAAATATATATTTTATCGTATTAAGAAAATTATTTTCATAAAATATAGTTAATTTTTTAATTATATATGTTGAAAAACAGTTATGGTGAATTTTTTTGGATTTTAATAAAATACATAAATTTTGGTGATTAGTAAAATTTGATATTTAATGATAAAAGCTAAATAAATGAAATTTTGAGCCATTATTGATTTATGTATAATGTAATAACAAACCTAAAAAACTACATAAATATTTAATTCATTTTTTATCATTCAAAATTTTCATTGTCTTGAGCCAAAACAACAAACTAATGACTAAAAATGATAAAATACCTTTCTCATACCCTATAAATACCATTTCACACCAAATATTTCCCTAGAACCATTCAAACATTGAATATTTTCCATGATATTTCCAATAATTTTTTTATATCCCTCACCTGAAACTATGATCCCTTAGTCTCATCAAAAATCCAAACCCATTTCCCTAAGGGGTTTCATAAGGACAATAAAATCAAGAGGTAACATCATTTTTCATTTTATTTTTATTTCTTTTCAATTTCATTAATTTTATTTTCCTATACACACCTCCACATATCTATGTGTCATGAATACTCAATTATCTTCTATATACTATTATTTTATTACGTTAATGGAATAATTCATACTCAAATCATCTTCATTTTCCTATTGTTCAAAAAATAAAAATATCATCTATGATGTGTTGACTTAAGGATAAAGCGTATTTTATATTTTTAGTTTTCACTAACTACAATAATGCATTCAATAAAATAATTGTTGTGTTAAATAATATTTAATTATAATGTTCATTATTTATATACTGTTCTGGAATCTTTTTATATACACATTATGATATAATTTCATAGTGGATATAAGATTTTCCTAAATAAGTAAAATCATTTTCATTAACTATTTTCTAATGATTAATCCACATATCATATAACCATCTTCAGTATAAGATTATTTATCCTTTTTTTAATTAATTTATAACATATTATCTAAATTGTGAATAATTTTATTAATTTTATATGATCTTCCATACATGTATACTTGTCGACAAATCATGAAAACTAAGAAAATTAACACTCTTTAATGGGAAAATTGATCTATATAAAACATCATAATGGATATAAATTAACTTAATTAAATTATAATGAATCAAATAAATGTATAATAGGTTATAGACATATAAATTAATTAATCTAGTATGATTATTTATTATATTATTGTGAATAAACCACTCACACATACGGTAAGTGGATTCTCAAAAACAATTCATTTATTTTGAATATTCTATCTTCCATGGTAATAATATTCATATTAGGTTCTTAAAATTTCAATTTCCATTTATTTTTTAGGGTTTAAAATTTTTCCACTCTGATATTATAGAAAATTCAATGATATCTCCAAAATAACAATTCTTTAAAAAAACATCTTTTACGTCTCATGATATTGTTTCTTCTTTACTCATTATTGTGGATTCTTATAAGAATGTATATTATTCCATTATTATTTTGGGAGCCCATATTTTTATTCATGTATCAATTTTCAATTAAAAAATCATGAAACTGGTTTCCTTTTCATGGGTTTTTATGAGGTTTATTTATATATATTCATTGTGGAATCATGATTATGTATTTGATATGATGGGACAGGTTCTCCTGAAATTATATTGCGATCCACTGCATTGGGTTCTATTATGTATCTCATGAGATAATGTTTAATATGCATAAAAATGATGCTAGATTTTTTTAAAATCATAATGTTCTGATGATTCATATATGTTATGTAGGAACATCATGTTGGATTTTTTCACCACTATATCCGGTGTTTTACCACTATGAAATTGTGTTTCATTTTTATAAATTTCTATAATCCATTCCTTTTACTAATGCTTCCTTTAAGTGTTATGATCTTTATTCTATGCTTATTTTATGTTAATAAGGACTAATTTCACCCATTTTATATTGATTCATGTCCATATCTATCATATTACAAGAATTTTTTCTCATACCTTTATTTAATGTACATCATAAAGTGACTAAATATACTAAAGAGAATATATATTCCACTCATATGGTTGATAATGTGTAATTATATAATGTTTTATTTTGAAAATTATATGTTTAATTTAAATTTTCAAATGAAAACAATCCCTTGGATCCTTTTTATCAATTTTATTTTTTCAACATTATAATGAAGTTATAATCATGTATGAAATGTGGTATCACTATAGCTGGTATTCAAGAATCATTTATTTGTTTTTTTTCTTATTATTAGAGAACATTAAAAAAAACTTTACTCTCTCCACCCAATAAGAATTGATTTAGGCAAATTATAAACATAAACATCCCTAATGATATTCAATTATATTAGATATAAAAATGGAATACATTATTAATTCATGACTTGTTAATTTAAGTTTTTTTCAAACATATAATATTTCAAAAAATGGTGGGTACTAGGAGAAAGTAGGTCAACAACCCATGAAATATATATTGCATCAAATTGCCAAATAATATCCCCAATGAATATGGAGGTGGATTTATAAATTTCATGGTGATGCATACCAATCAATAATAGGCTATGGACTATAGCCTGAAAAATTTGGAATGTACTCCTTTACATAATATCGAGAAACTATCTGTTGAGTCATTTTTTGGGAAATAACCACCAGAATTTAGTGGATCTATTTTTCTAGGAGTCAAGGAATAGTGCGTCAACTGAATGGATAAGATATTTTTTGTGATGAACTATTCTGAGATGTAGAAAGTGACTTTCGTCATTTATCATTTTGATAGAGTTGCAAATAATGAGTGGTTGTCAGTTTATAATATTAATTCGAATGACATAATTAACAAGACGAAGAGGGGAGAAATTAATAAATTTTTTATTCACATGTATTTCCTTCCAAATATTTATATAATGTAGGATAGAGAATTTATAAAGATGATTAAAAATGAAGAGTAATGTGTCATGGATTATACTATAAATTTTACAAGGTATGTAAGGTATTCCCATGGTTTTGTTATCAAAAATGATAGAGATATGGATAAATTTATGATGGGTTTAAAACCAAACCATAAAAAGGATATATAAATTTGATATATTTAATATTGTGAATAACATTCTAGATGTGCAATCAAAGTTAAGATAGAATAAAGTGAATGGTATCATGTCTATAGAGATAATAAATTATGGGTGCACATTCAAGATAGGGGATATAAGTATAATGGTTGAAAGAGATCTCAACCACTAACATGTCAGGAATGTGGGAAGAAGCACATGTGAATTGTTTCAAAGGGGTGGGGAAATTCATAAAATGTGTCACAGAAAACTACCAAACTATTGAATGTTTAATATATTTTAGGAAGATGTAAAATGCATTGGATGAAAGGAAATCACCACATGTAGTTCAATGCATAAATAGTATGGAGCAAGGACACTATACAGGCCAATTACCTATAACTCAAGTCCCCTTAAGAAATGAGCATCAACATACACCCATGTATAATGGGAAAGGGAAAGCTTATGCCATCACTGTTGCTGAGGTGGATCCTAAAAATGATGATTTGATAGGTACTTTGGCTATTCATTCAATAATAACAAACATAATAATTTATTTGGGTTTTATAAATTCATTCATATCATCAATTTTTTGTAGAATAATTCAAAAACCATATCAAAATATATAGGTTGAGTTATTTGTGAGAATAGATAATGGGTAAATTATAGAATCCAACATATATGAGTCCTCCCCAATTAATGGATGTATTGTGACACTATAGGAAAATATTTTAGTAAATTATTTTCTGATATTTGATTATATATTGGTCATGGATTTATTAACATTATTCAAATACCACATCATTTGTGGAGAAATAGAGATCTCTCTCCATATATCAAAGCATCCTCTATTTCTATAAATGTGTTAGGAGGAGGACGAATCTCTATCAAAATCATAGTATCTATTTGAGATATTATTTATTTATGATAAGGATAATATAACTCAAATAATAGAGTAAAATGAGATAATCAAGATTGAATACATGCCTATTGTGAGAGACTACACTAATGTTTTCCCATAATAATTGTCTAGCATTCCTCCTGACAGATACTATGTGTTCCCAATTTAACCTAATCTTGGATATCTGAAAATATTAAAGACATCGTTTAGAATGGACATCATTGACTTGGTGGAAATGAATAATTTTTTATAAGAATTTATGGAAAAGGGTTTTATATGGATGATTTCTTCACCATGGGTTGAACCAGTCCGGTTCATCAATTAAGAGATTGGAGAAATTAAACACTACATTGATAATCGTGAGCTCAACAAAATCATGATAAAAAACATGTATCCCCTTCCACATATAGATTACTTGTTCGATAAACTATGTGGGGACAAGTAATTTCCTATGATGTCCCTTTGGTAGAGATATCACCAATTAGAGTGGGGGAAGGAATATATTCCAAATACTTCCTTATAAATGACATATAGAGAACATGAGTTCATAGTGATTCCATATAAACTCATTAATGATCCATCAAAATTTGAGGACATAATGAATATATCATTTATAGATTAAATCATAAAAATTATAGATTTTATTGAATATATTCTGAAATTCCACAATTATAAGGTGGAAAATGATGAACATTTTAATATTGGGGTGAAGAATTTGTGAAGGGAGAAAATTAATGAAAGGTACCAAAACTGTTAGTCGTGGATAGAGGATGTATCATTCGAGGTGCATGTTATCACCAATAGAGGAATATCTGTGGATCCTACATGGAAATAGAAATCAAAAGGTTGATCAGGCCATCATATATCTTGGGGATCCATAATTTCATTGATCTAGGTGGTAATTACTAGTGATTTGTGATGAACTTCTCATTATTGTAAACCCCAAAAACAAATATCACTCGGAAGAGAGAAATGTTTTTCTAGATTAGTGAATAAGAAAACTACATAGAGTTAAAACATAGGCTTATAACCACTCCTATAATCACACTTTAGGAATGTAGGGAACTATTTATGGTATACAATGATGCTTAAAAAGGGAATTAGGTTGTGTATTGATGAAAAATGTTAAAGTAATATCCTTAAATTCAATACAATTGAATATTTTTGAGAAAATATATCCCACATATGATCTGAGGTTGACAATTGTGATCTTCACATGGAAAATATTTTAGTGTTATCTATATTGGTAGAAGTGTGAAATATATAATTATAATAACAACAACAAATATATATTCACAATGAAGATTTTTACTATGTGCCGGTGAATATAGTTTGAGAGCATCAATGTTTTTTATTTCTCATTCCACTACCTTCATGGAAAAGAGACTAATGTGTTGGACGCTCTAAAAATAAATGATACTACAACATAACTAAAGATGAACATTGATAAAGATTCCATATTTATATAGTTTCATTATATGGGTCTGGGAATCATTAAGGAATTAACATCATCAATCCTTTTTGATATTATTTATCAACCATCCATAATTGAGAAAATAATGGATGATTAATGAAATGATTTTGATATTTAAAATAAGGTCGTAACTATCAGAAAGGGGATATTCCCATAGCTCAAAAATTGATGAGGAGGTAGTTGAATGATATGGGTAAAAACTATGTGTACCATCTAATGGAGAGATAAAGAAATATGTTTTCTATGACACACATACCTCAACTTTATCTATTATCCCAGGGAGCACAAAAATATATCGAGATCTCTATCAACAATATTAGTGAGAAAATATGAAGAGAGAGATCACAAAATATACACCAGTATTCCTAGTATGTCAACAAATGAAGGCAGAGAGACAAAATTATAATGTGATGACGCATCCATTACCCATACCGACATAGAAATGGGGAAACATTACAATAGACTTTGTCATCTTACATCTGAATACATCCATTGTAAAAAATTGTATATGGGTTGTTTTTGATGTTCATATAATGAAATACTACTTTATCACAAAATTAGTGGATTTATATCTCGATAAAAAATATTGGATATATATCAAAGAATTGGTAAAGCTGACTAGAGTATCACTATTGATTGTATCTGATCGAGGCCTTATATTTGCCATGAGGTTTCCGAAAACTCTCCAACATGCAATAAATAATGAGTTAATCTTTTGTATGGATTATTATACTCAAACTGATGGCTACTCTAAGCAGACTAACCATAAACTAAGAGATATGTATAGTGAATGTTATATGGACATAAAATGAGGATCAAACCAAAATCAACCTCTTATTGAGTTATCTTATAAAATAGTTTCCACTCTTGAATCCAAAATGGCTTCGTGGGAATGTCATTATGGGAAATCTGGCAGAACACCGACATGTTGGGATGAAGTCGATATATGTAAGCTTCTAGGACCAAAAATGGTAAATGAAGTTGTTGAAAAGGTAAAATCCATACAGTAGTAGTCTATGGTATCCAAAAGCCCATAAAATATCAATATAGACAGTAATAAATGAGACCTAGAGATTAATTATGGAGTGACAGTACTCCTCTACATATCTATATGGATGAGGATCATGTGATTTGGGATAAAAAGGATGTTGAGTCCCATGTACATCGTCTACGTCAAGATTTGTAATCACATCAGAGATTTGGTCTATAGACTGGAACTTGAACCTACAATTTCATAAGTCAATGATTTATTCCATGTATCCCTCTGGAGGAAGTGCATAACATATCCAACACATGTATTGAATTCGGAGGTGGTGTATTAGGAAAATGATATCACTTACAAGGCGAAGTCGATGAAGATCATCAATCATAGAAATAATGTTCTTCACAAAAAAGACAACTCACCTATTAATATTACTATGGGTAAACCCTATGCTCAAATAGGCAATATGGGAATTGTAGGAAGTGATGAAGGAGAAGTACCCTTGTTTTCATCATAGCTTTTAAAACAAAATTTGGAGCAGTGAATTTTATAAGGGGTGAACTATAGGGACCCATACTTTACATACATGGTTAATACTTCAAAATTGAAGCATACTTATTACAACATATAACAAAACCATGAAAAGGACTATATAGGTATAGTGTCTTTAGAAAATGGGAAACCTAAACAACTGGTTCATAAAGCATCTACAATGTCTCCCATTTATTTCATCATATCTATAGTCCCTTTTTGGCATATCTTACTTAATAACCTTCTTCCTGGCCTGGGGAAAGAAAAAATAAAAAAGGGTGAGCTCAAATGCTCAGTAAGGGTAAACAAAAGAAATATCAATCACATCATATTCATAAGAACATAACATTTTTGAAATCCTAACCTGCAAAAGAGATCATAATTTAATAACATGGGATAAATCATGGTAGTGAAATGTAATCCCAATAATCATAACATAAAACATGAAACTTTTTGGCATACACACATCATCATAGAGAATCATTTCTTATTATTCAAGACTCATTTCCAAGACTATCTTAGTGGACAAAGTCCATTTCTGAACCGAGTACATTCCTCGTTTCAGTCCTGTTTCACTGAACCGGTTTAACCAGTCGTTCTAGCCATGTCTATCTCATGAGATATAAAATATTTACCCAATGAATTGGAGGGAGATATAGGTCTCACCCATCTCATAATGATACCATTCTTATGTGTGCCACAAAATCAAAAAATTCATACAACATTTCATAACCCATGTAATAAAAATGGGATTCTTAAACATCGTGACATCGTAAAACAATTCATATAAGATAAAGGAATTAATAAAAATAATTCCATCACAACATAATCAAATAAATGTAATAAAAGGGATAGAAACAGAACCCTATATTATCTTATATGGAAAATAATTTTGATAAAACACTTGAACTCCATTCTTGAGGAAAATATCCTTTCTACTTCAAAAATGTTTTTCCTTTTTAACATGTCAAAAAATTTTAAACTAAAAGAAGTTGATTAAAAATAAACATGAAAACTTGTAAAGGATGATTCTTGGATATAATGTTTTAAAATTCCATTCATGTCGTATAAGTTAAAAAAACATTATTTTCGTACTTTTGTCGGAAAAGTCAAAAAGTACCTCATACGAAAAACCAAAAAATATTCCTTTCATATCTTTTACTAAAAACTCACCGAAGGGTAAAATTGGATTTAAACAATTGTAGGTGGATGGAAATAATATTACATATTGAGGATACATGGATGTGGATGATAAAATACACCCCAGTAAATACAAAAGTATAAACAATCTCGGATAAAAATGAGATTGTGATATTTTCCATTACCTTAGGTCTGATATGCTTTGTACGTGTCTGAACCTCCTCTTTCTCGAAGTGCTTCCTTTAAACATTCTCTTAAGGCACTAGAGTTGGTATTTTGATAACAACAGTACCTCTAGTAGGTTTCTATGGAAGTGGGGAAGTGAAATGGTCAGGGGTTGGCCGAGCTTGAAGGCACAAATTGGTGTGAGGAAGAGAGGGAGGAGGTGCCCTTTTATAAGGGAAGAGAGGGGCACCTTTGGAAAGTGTGGAAATATAATTTTATTATAAACTTATCTTCGGTTTCAAAAGGTCCAAAAATCATTAAAGATGAATATAAGATGACTCATGGTCGAAATAAAATCATCCAATCAGAATTGGACATGTTTTGGAAAATATTTTAATCATTATAATCTTATTTATTTAAATCATTTATTAATGAGGTAAATACTTCATCATTATTGTGTCATACATAATTTAATTTATTTGGTCTCTAAAAATTATAAAAGAAATTCATTATGTAGGAAATAATTTTAGCTTTCTAATTAATATTTATAGTCGAAAATATAATTTATATAACCACTTATAAAAATTAATTACTAAAAGATTTTTGTTAATGTCAATTTTGTCTTTACATTAAATTAATTAATCCAAATTGTCATTGTCACTACCAAGTTGCTCAATGGGGTCCCAAAATCTACCCATGGATGCCCATGGTCGGCTAATACTCATCCAATAATGTTAGGACAAGTGTCAAGGTAATTTTGAATTATTATAATATTCTTTTAACCTTGAATTACACTATTTAACTTTAACCGTAGTAAATTAAAAAAAATTACGGCAGTTACTATTCATAATATCAAAAAAATAAAAGTAACCTATTAGAATAATTTAGACTCACTGATGCTAAATATGGAATCCATTTTTAAAAATTAAAAACATAGAAGTTGCAGTAATTAATTTAAAATTAATCCCGTTGTTAAGAAAACGGGTTTTAAAAGTTAAAACATTGCCAAAGATTGAAATGTTTTTACCAATGAATTCATTGTAAAATTAATTCTAATGAAATAAATTATATTAAATGGTAAAAATATATTCCATTTATACTTTAAAAAAATAAATATTATAATTTATCCATATAACGTATTGTGATGAAAAAAATTTGTTTTTAATTAAAATATTGCGTGTTTTTACTATTCATTAAAATATGAAAGTTATCAGAATAATATGAAAAATTTATCCAAAGTAAATTTTTATATCCTGATTCTAAAGAAGAATTTTATTTTGTCAAATTGAACTTATAAACTTTTCAAAAACTAGATTTTATGTGGGTGCGCCATCAAAAGGCGGTAAAACTCCATTTTTTGAAAAATACTTCTTTTATCCAAAAAAACTGATTTTGTTTTCATACATCATTCTAGAAAATGTATAAGATGAATTAAAATGTTATAAAATTTAAAATTCAGTTAATAATATTCATAACAGCTAGTTCATAATAATATTATAATAATATATCATTGTTTAGTAAAACCCAGTATTGCGTACAACACACGCTATCGAGGAAGGTCGCGATTGCGTGTCATGCAAGCCAAGTCAGGGTTGCGTGTTGTGCAATAATTATTTATTATTTAGTATAACAGAATCCAACCATATTTCATTTATATATTGAATATATATATATATACACTCTATGTTGCGTAGAATGACTCTTATAAAACGAACATGAAATTGTGTGTAACACAATCTAAGAATAGTGTTATGTATACTTAAAGCTAATATAGTGTGGAGTATAGCACAAGATAATCTTGTTGTAGCATAAAAAACATGACATCAAATAAATTAAAAATAATACTTATCATAAAATATCGGGTTGTTACATTCTACCCCCCTTAAAAATGAATTTCGCCCTCGAAATTCATCACTTCGTAACAAACAGATGAGGATACCTCTACCTTATCATATCCTCAAGTTCCCATGTAGCTTCTTCTAATTGGTGGTTCCTCCATAAAACTTTCACCAAGCGAGTGGTCTTGTTCTGTAGGACTTTTTGCTATGATCCAGAATCTCTATCGGCTATTCTTCATAAGAAAGATCTTGTTCCAGAGGTACAACTTCTGAGCTGAGTACATGTGAAGGATCAGGTATGTACTTTCTCAGGAGAGATACATGGAACTCATCGTGAACTTGAGAGAGATTCGGTGGAAGCGCCAATCGGTAAGCTACCTTCCCAACATGATCCAGTATTTTGAAAGGACCAATATATCTAGGGATCTACTTTCCCTTCTTTCCAAATCTCATGACTCTCTTCTTGGGAGATATTTGTAAGAAAACTTTATCACCCACTTCAAACTCTATGTCTTTTCTTCGGTTATTGGCATAACTTTTTTGTCGACTCTGAGCTGCTCTTATGTGTTGTTGAATAGATCACACCTTTTCTACCATCTCATCAACAATATCAGGTCCTAATATCTTTCTTTCCCCAACTTCATCCCAGCTAGTTGGAGTCCTCCATTTCTTTATATAGAGAGCTTCATAAGGAGCCATCTGAATACTTGAGTGAAAACTATTATTATAAGAAAATTCCACCAAAGGTAGGTGTTGATCCAAACCACCTTTGAAATCCATAGAGCAAGCTCTCAACATACCTTCTAGAGTTTGAATTGTCCTCTCAGACTAACTGTCTGTCTGAGGATGATAAGTAGTTCAGAAACTCCACTCTGTATCCAGAGTATGCTGTAGACTTCGCCAGAACTTTGTGGAAAACCTCTGATCCCGATCAGATATAATGGAAAGTGGTACTCCATGCAATCTTACCACTTCCTTTATATATATCCTAGCATGCTGATCAAGAGAAAAATCTTCTCTAATAGCAATGAAGTGTGCCGACTTCGTAAGATGATCAACTATAACCCAGATACCATTATTGCCTTTGGATGTTTTAGGAAGTCTGGTGACAAAGTCTATAGTGATGTTTTCCCATTTCCATTCGGGTATGGGTAATGGTTGTAACATTCCCTTAGACTTCTGTCTCTCTGCTTTAACTTGCTGACAAACCAATCATCAAGAGACATATTCAGCAACATCTCTTTTCATGTCATCCCACCATAAGTACTCTTTCAGGTCCCTATACATCTTCGTGCTTCCAGGATGAATAGAGAATGAAGAACTATGAGCCTCATCCAACAGCTCCTTCTTTAATTCGGGGATGTGAGGAACACAAACCCAATTCCTGAACTTTATTATCCCATCACAATTAAGGTTGAATTCAAGAACTTTTCTCACCTTTTTTTGTAACTCGACATCTTCTTTTTGCGCCTCTTTAATCTTCACATTTATAGATGGTTGAACATTCATTTGAGAAAGATATGATTTTTCCCTTTTCATTGTAATTCCAAGATCCATCATTTTATAAATCCATAAATATAGGATCTTTTGTGATCCTCATCATGGATAAGCTAGCATGGTCTTTTCGACTTAATGCATCTCCCACCTTTTTTGCTTTCCCAGGGTGGTAATGAATTGAGAATTCGTAATCCTTAATCAGCTCCAATCATCTTCTTTGGTGCATATTCAACTCTTTTTGTGTGAAAATATAATTTAAACGTTTATGATCAGTATAAATATCACACCTTTCACCATAAAGATAATGCCTCCAAATCTTTAATGCATAGATTACCACAGCTAAATCCAAATCATGAGTTGGGTAATTTTGTTCATGTATTTTCAACTGTCGTGAGGCATAAGCTATCACCATATCATTTTGCATAAGAACACACCCCAATCCCTTCATGGATGCATCACTATAGATCAAAAACCTTTCTCCACTACAAGGTAGTGTGAGCACAGGTGCACTGGATAAACTTCTTTTCAACTCCTTGAAATTCTCTTCACATTCCTCCATCCAAACAATCATAACTCCTTTCTGAGTCAACGTTGTGAGTGGATTAGATAATCGTGAAAAATCTTTCACAAAACGTCGATAATATCCAGCCAAACCAAGAAAACTTCGGATCTCGGTTACTGTTATTGGTCTCGACCATCTTTTGATAACCTCTGTTTTTGCTGGATCCACAGATATCCCCTCTTTTGAGATTATCTGACCCAAAAATGCAACTTTTTGAAGCCAAAATTCACACTTGGTAAATTTTGCATAAATCTTCTCATTTCTTAGGGTCTTTAATACAATTATCAAGTGATCTTCATGTTCTTCCTTGCTCTTTGAATAGACAAGAATATAATTTATAAAGACTACCACAAACCGATAAAGATAGTCTCTGAAGACTCTATTCATCAAATCCATGAAGATAGAAGGGGCATTAGAAAGACCAAATGGAATCAATATAAATTCATAGTGTCCATACCTTGTACGGAAATCCGTCTTTGGTATATCTTCCCTTTTGACCCATAATTGATGATACCCTGAACAAAGACCAATCTTGGAAAAATATTGATCTCCGCGTAGTTGGTCAAATAGGTCATCAATGCGTGGGAGAGGATATTTGTTCTTGACAGTGATCTTGTTAAGTTCTTGATACTCAATGCAGAGTCTCATTGATCCATCTTTCTTCATAACAAACAGAATAGGTGCTCCCCAAGGTGACGCACTAGGGCATATGAATCCTATATCAAGAATCTCTTGGAGTTGCTTCTTCAATTCCAACAACTCAATTGGGGCCATTCTATAAGGTTTATTTGAAATATGCAAAGAACTCGGTACGAATTCTATTGAAAACTCAACTTCACGATTTGGTGGAAGACCCAGTAATTCCTCCGGAAAGACATCGTCAAACTCCCATACAATGGGTATATTCTTAATCGTGAGTTTCTCTCCAACTATTTGATATAAATAACATTCATTTAGTGGAATCAAGACCCATACGATAGAATAAATTTCCACTGGAAGGTTATGTTCATCCTTGCATCGATAGACGATCATAGATTGATCTGGAATATAAAATGTGAATTCCCTTATTTGGTAATTGATATGATATCCATATAAAGAAAGTCAATCCATGCCAAGAATCACATCAAATTCCACTATAGGAAGGATCACAAGATTTCTAGGAAACGCTTTCCCACAAACATTAATCGGAGAAGAATTGTAAACTTTTGATGTAACTGTTGTGCCATTAGGAGTTGTCACAGCCAACTCAACATCTAATTGTTGTGGTAATACGACGATACCCTTAGAAAATTCTTCAGAAATAAAAGTGTGGGTGGATCCAAAATCAAATAAAACATTTGCTACTTTAGAGTGGATGGTATGTGTACCTCTCACCACTTAATTGTTGTACTCCACATCGCCGATAGTAATTGCATTTGACTTTCCTCTGTCTATGGCCTTAAGAGTTTGTTGACGTCGATCATCATCATCAAACCTTGGATTTGGGCATTGATTGGAATAATTCCACATCTCCTTGCACTTGAAACATTGATGTGTAGTAGGTTCATTCTGTGTATCGCTTCATTTGTTTGCATCGTTAGACATCTTTTTCCCATTATTTCGACATTCAATTGCCCGATGACCTTCTTTTCCACACTTATAACAATTTCTTGTCCCCTTAAGACAATTTCCTCCATGTTTCATTCCACACTTTGAGCATAAGGGAAAACTCATCTTCTTTTCAGTGTGGTCTTTAGATTTTCCTTTGAATTCCATTTTTCTCTTCTTATCAACCCCATATGACTGCTGGGTTACTCCAATCTCCATCTCAACTTTGAGAGCACATCGAACGATTTCCTCATAGCAATTGAAGTCCCTTATGGCTAACTCCCTTCGAAGACTTAGTTTTAAGCCACTAAAGAATCGATCGATCTTACTATCAGGTTGGATAATAATACTAGTAGCATAACTGGCAAGTCTTGTAAAATTTGCTTCATAGGTACCAACAGATACATCATCCTTTTGGTTTAGTTCATTAAACTCCTTCTCCATCATTGTTCGAAGAATACGAGGGATGTACTTATTGAAAAATAAGTTCTTGAACTCATCCCATTCAATTGACTCAATTTCATCTCTTTGCCTCATATTATTGATATGATTCCACCATTGATCAGCATCACCTTCCAAACGATGCACTGCTAAGATGACTTTATCATGTTCAGAACATTGAATAATTGAAAATATCTTTTTAGGGGTACAGATCCACTATTCAGCCACTAATGGATCAGAAGACCCATTGAATGAAGGTGGACGCTACCTCATGAAGGATTCAACAGAATGTTGCCCCTTCCTTTTCTCATTTGGAAGTCCTGCATGATTCATAGCTTGAGAAAGTTGTGTGAGCATGGCTACATGATTTCTCATTCCAACTCCCATATCGTTTGGTTGCTCAGGGGGAAAATCATTGCATTGCCCCTCACATTCTGCATTAACACGGTTCCTTCAGGTTCCAGCCATTGACTAAAACCAAGAAGAATAGTGTGAGCAACACTAATTATAAAAAGAACCCACATAATCAAGAACAAAATTTTACACCTACGGTCTTATCATAGGTTGTTCATGGAAATTTCTAAAACACTAAGATTGTGTTCAATGCTTAGACTTATCCTTAGGGTTCTTACTAGGGCTTCCACATCCTAGTTTCCAATGGTTGACTATGCCTTTCCTCTGATACCAACTATAGCGACCCATACTTTACATACATGGTTAATACTTCAAAATTGAAGCATACTCATTACAACATATAACAAAACCATGAAAGGACTGTATAGGTATAGTGTCTTTAGAAACTGGGAAACATAAACAACTGGTTCATAAAGCATCTACATTATCTCCCATTTATTTCATCATATCTATAGTCCCTTTTTGGAATATCTTACTTAATAACGGTCTTCCTGACCTGGGGAAAGAAAACATTCAAATGGGTGAGATCAAATGCTTAGTAAGGGTAAACAAAATAAATATCAATCACATCATATTCATAATAACATAACATTTTTGAAATCTTAACCTGCAAAAGAGATCATAATTTCATAACATGGGATAAATCATGGTAGTGAAATGTAATCCCAATAATCATAACTTAAAACATGAAACATTGTAGCATACACACATCATCATAGAGAATCATTTCTTATTAGTCAAGACTCATTTCCAAGACTATCTTAGTGGACAAAGTCCATTTCTGAACCTAGTTCATTCCTCGTTTCAGTCCTGTTTCACTGAACCGGTTTAACCAGCCGTTCCAGCCAAGTCTATCTCATGAGATATAAAATCATTACCCATTGCATTGGAGGGAGATATAGGTCCCACCCATCTCATAATGATACCATTCTTATGTGTGCCAAAAAATCAAAAAAATCATACATCATTGCATAACCCATGTAATAAAAATTGGATTCTTAAGCATCGTGACATCATAAACTATTCATATAAGATAAAGGAATTCATAAAAATAATTCCATCACAACATAATCAAATCAATGTAATAATAGGGATAGAAACAAAACCCTATATTATCTTATATGGAAAATAAATTTGATAAAACACTTGAACTCCATTCTTGAGTAAAATATCCTTTCTACTTCAATTGTTTTTTCCTTTCTTAACATGTCATAAAATTTTAAAGTAAAAGAAGTTGATTAAAAATAACATTGAAAACATGTAAAGGATGCTTCTTGGAAATAATGTTTTAAAAATCCATTCATGCCGTATAAGTTAAAAAAACATTATTTTCATACTTTTTTCATAAAAGTCAAAACTACCTCGTACGAAAAACGACAAAAGATTCCTTTCATATCATTTACTAAAAACACACCGAAGGGTAAAATTGGATTTAAACAATTGTAGGTGGATGGAAATAATATTTCATATTGAGGAAACATGGATGTGGATGATAAAATACACCCCAGTAAATACCAAAGTATAAACAATCTCGGATAAAAATGAGATTGTGATATTTTCCCTTACCTTAAGTCTGATATGCTTTGTACGTGTCCGGACCTCCTCTTTCTCGAAGTGCCTCCTTTAAAAATTCTATTAAGGCACTAGAGTTGGTGTTTTGATAAGACCAGTACCTCTAGTAGGTATGTAAGGAAGTGGGGAAGTGAAATGGGCAGGGGGTTGGCCGATCATGAAGGCTCAAATTGGTTTGAGGAAGAGAGGGAGGAGGTGCCCTTTTATAACGGAAGAGAGGGGCACCATTGGAAAGTGTGGAACTATTATTTTATTACAAACTTATCTTCGGTTTCAAAAGGTCCAAAAATCATTAAAGATGCAGATAAGATGACTCATGGTTGAAATAAAATCATCCAATCAGAACTGGAAATGTTTTGGAAAATATTTTAATCATTATAATCTTATTTATTTAAATCATTTATTAATGAGGTAAATACTTCATCATTATTGTGTCATAAATAATTTAATTTATTTGGTGTCCAAAAATTATAAAAAAAATATCATTATGTAGGAAATCTGTTTATATTTCTGATGAATATTTATAGTTGAAAATATAATTTATATAACCCCTTACAAAAATTAATTACTAAAAGATTTTTTTAATGTCAATTGTGTCTTTACATTAAATTAATTAATCAAAATTGTCATTGTCACTACCAAGTTGCTCAATGGGGTCCCAAAATTGACCCAAGGATGCCCATGGTCGGCCAATACTCATCCAATAAGGTTAGGACAAGTTTCAAGGTAATTATAAATTATTATAATATTCTTTTAACCTTGAATTACCCTATTTACCTTTAACTGTAGTAAATAAAAATAATTACCGTAGTTACTATTCATAATATCAAAAAACTAAAAGTAACCTATAAACATAATATAGACCCACTGATTCCAAATATGGAATCCATTTTTCAAAATTCAAAACACAGAAGTTGCAGTAATTAATTTAAAATTAATCACGTTGTTAAGCAAACAGGTTTTAAAAGTTAAAACATTGCCAAAGATTGAAATGTTTTTACCTATGAATTCAATGTAAAATTAATGCTAATGGCATAAAATATATTAAATGGTAAAAATATATTCAATTTATACTTTAAAAACAATCAATATTATAATTATCCATATAAAGTATTGCGATGTAAAAAGTTGTTTTTAATTAAAATATAGAGTGTTTTTACTATTCATTAAAATATGAAAGTTATCAGAATAATATGAAAAATTTATCCAAAGTAAATTTTTATATCCTGATTCTAATAAAGAATTTTATTTTGTCAAATATAACTTATATACTTGTCAAAAACTAGATTTAATGTGGGTGCGCCATCAAAAGGTGGTAAAACTGCATTTTTTGAAAAATACTTCTTTTATCCAGAAAAAACTGATTTTGTTTTCATACCTCATTCTAGAAAATGTATAAGATGAATAAAAATGTTATAAAATTAAAAATTCAGTTAATAATATTCATAACGGCTACTTCATAATAATATTATAATAATATATCGTTGTTTAGTAAAACCCGGTATTGCGTACAACACACGCTATCGAGGAAGGTCGTGATTGCGTGTAAGGCAATCTAAGTCAGGGTTGCGTGTTGTGAAAGAATAATTTATTATTTAGTATAACAAAATCCAACCATATTTTATTTATACATTGAATATATATATATATATACACTCAATGTTGCGTAGAATTACTATTATAAAACGAACTTGAAATTGTGTGTAACACAATCTAAGAATAGTAGTGTGTATACTTCATGGTAATACAGTGTGGCGTATAGCACAAGATAATCTTGTTGTAGCATAAAACACATGACATCAAAAAAATTAAAAAGAATACTTATCATAAAAAATTGGGTTGTGACATGAACAATGTAAGAACTCTTATCATTATCAATAGAAAGACCGTTCATATAATTATGTCTTATATTCCATATAAAATCACTTTGATAACATAAAAATTGAATAATGACTAAAATTATAGGTAATTATAAAAATTAACGAACCTATACCAATGGAATGGTAACATGACCTTATAAATATTTATGTGAACATTACGAATAATAAATTTTCCAATAGAATAGTAAACCAACCTATGAAATTTTAAATAAAATTTAGTTATCTTACAAATGATAACATGATACAATTATATTATTGTATATGTAAATAAAAGATATAATATTTATTAATTAAGTTTTTGTATTTTTATACAACATAAATTTTTATTTGTAATTTTATAATTAAATAATGATTTAAAATAAAATATATCATCACATAATATAATCATAAATTAGTATATTGGTATCTATTGAATATAATATAATTTTTTGAGAACTTAATTATTTTTTCAAAGCATCATAAAATCATTTATAATTATAAAATTATTATTTTAAAAATAAATAAAGTTTTAACAAAAATTATATTATCCATATTTATAAAACTATTTTCATCAAATGGAGTTCATTTTTAATTCTACAAATATTGAAATGGTGATGGTTATTTATTGGTATTTTTCAAAAATACAGGAATTTTTAGTGAAGATTAAAATACGTAAATTTACTATATAAGATAAATACAATAATTTTTTATTTCTTGTTGCTGTAAGGATGATAAAATATCAAAATATAGTCATCTCCATAATTATATTAATAAATTTAGTGATATTTTTTAATGTATATTAATTCTTTATAAAAATTAATAAACTAATCAATGACATAATAATAAAACACCCCTCCCCTCCCCTATAAATACCAAGTATCAACACCTCTTCTACTCCCACCATCCAAGCCTTTAATATTGACCAATATGAACCGAATACTCTTCTTAATCCCCTCTATCACTTTCATGGGAACTTATTCTCATCAAAAAACTAAACCCATTTCCATAAGGAGGTTCTCAAGGTGATAAAATCAAAAGTAAAAATCAACGATCATATTCTCTTAATTTATTTTGAATTTCATCTATTTTATTATCATATATTCACCTCTAATTATCCAGGTTGAATTATAACTCCAGTATATTTTTTATAATGGAATTTTATTATGTTAATGGAATAATTCATCATCAATGTTATTCATTTTCATTTTTTTTATAAAAATGAAAATATCAACTCTCATGTGTTGATCTACATCCACCATGGATGCAGCATATTAATTTTTCTCTGCCACTATAAATGATAGTTTTAAAATTATTAGTATGTTAATATAAGATTTTATCATACATATTATAAGTTATATAATGTTATGGAACCTATATATGCAAACATAGTGATATAAGCTCATTATGGTAGTAAAATCTACCAAAATAAATGAAATCATTTTTGATTAACTGTTTTTATAATAATTAATCCTCATATCATATTAAACATATGATTATAAGATTATTTAATCTTATATAAGTTCATTAATTACATATAATATGGATTCAATCGAATTATCCTCATTTTACATGATCTTCCATACACTAATACATGTGAATTAATCATAACAACCAAGAAATCAAAAACTCTTAAAGGTTTAAATTGAACATTATAACACATCGTAATGGCTATAAATCAACTTTATAAAATGAAAATGAATCATGAACATACAAAATAGGTTATTAATTTATTTAATTTTTAATGAATCTAATTTTTTTATCAATCATATTAAACTGATAAATGCACTCAGCCATAAGGTAAGGGTATTCTCGAACAGAAGTCCTTTTTTGGGTATTATCTCTTTCATGGTATTGAATTCCTATATTTTGTTCTCCAAATGTAATTGACGTTTTCTTTTATAACGTATAAATGTTTGTAATTTTATTTTTATGTAAAATTCAAGTATTTATACAATATAAATAGTCTTTCTAAATAATCATTCACTTCTCTTGAGATGGTTTCATCTTCAATCAAGATTGATGAATCTTATACAGTCTATGTAATTGTATTTTTTTTGTGACAACAATGTTTATTCACTAAAATTTTATTTATGAAATTCTTTTCATACCCATTTCCATTTCATGTGTTATATTATTTCCATGACAGATATAGATTCTATGTTCGAGTAGGATTATGTAAATGTTATGATGCGATGAAAGTGGATGGAATTATATAGTGCTCCAATGCCTTGGGTAATGTGATGTATCACATGAGATATTGTTAAATACTCATGAAGATGATTCTATCTTTATTCTTAACAATGATTGTATGATTATTCACATGTTTTATGCAAGCATAAGAAGATTACATTGTTCACAACTATGTGTGGTATTCTACCACTAAGACAAGATTTTTCATTTTTAGGCATTGAATATTCCATGAATTTTCCAAATGATAATCATCATGACTATGATGATGGATCCATTATTATGATGTGATGATAATGATTATTCTCACCCACATTACACTCATTAATGTTCCTATCTATCCTCTTATTGGGGTTCTAGATTACCAATTTCTTTTATTTATATCCTCATGTTAGTACTTGCACTAAAGAGAATGTAAATTCCAATAAAAACCATGATATTAAAAAATTAAACAGTGCATAGTTTTTTAAATATTATATTCGGTCCTCATTTTACTAGGACACTAAACCTTTGTAAGCTATTTTTGAAATGATTTTATGTTTTTTATCTTTAAAATTATTTCATAATCATTTCTGAAATGTAGGTTATCTAAAGAACCAATGACATGATCTTATTAGTTATGTGAAATCAGGTATTCATCCCTATATACCAAGGCATGACGACTTTCATATATTGTATATTATATACCATGGGGAGACTATAACCTATTTTTGAATTTATCAAAATAGAGGAAATTAAAAAAATTTAGAAAAATGAATATAAAACATTACCAGAATAATACAGTCACCCATGAGGACCAACATCATGATAATCCCCAAATAGTAAAACAATCTCCAAGACAATGATTCTAGTATATCATTTGATAAATAGTATTCATTTCTGAATAAAATTAAAAAATAAACACACCAAAATTTCTGATGTGTTTCCTTAAATCATGTCATATTCCCTCTTCTATAATCTAACCCTACTGATTGATCTAACATAGGGATTTTCCCCTTATCTTGTCCTACAAACATGATGTCTATTTGGGAACTAATAAGGACACCCGAGTAAGGTGTGTATACAACTCAGTATGACACCACCAATTGTTTCTAAAAAACATTTAGTAAATTAAATTTTATGAATGTTTGTAATTAATAATTTACAACGATAAAGTAAATAGTTATCACATTAAAGTATTCATTAATTAACTACAAAATCTCAGGGTTCCCATTTTCCCTCTGACCAACCATACATAATTCAGCCCATATTGGAGTATGAACAATCCACTAAGGTATATAACATTTCATTACATCATTGGATTCCTTTATTCATTTTTTCTTTGTTTCATATTAAAGCAACATGGACTAGAGTAGCAGTCTAGCACCCCATGGGTATTTGGAGTAGAATCTCATGTCCTATAACATTGTGATCACATGAATTTCATATATATATATATATATATATATATATATATTGGGGGCCTAGAGTGTATTTATGGCACCACATGGGTAATTGGAGTAGTAGTAGTACATATCTTACCACTTAGTGAAAAAAATCACATCACATGATTCGATATTATCATCTCATTAGAATACTATTTAAATAATCAATTATTCCCCAAATTTTAATGATAACAACAACATACCATATTAATTATATCACTAATCAATAAATAGTAATTAATTTTTAATAATTCCAATTATATCATCAACCCACAATAGTTTCTCCCAAGTTCAGTTTCACATTAAATATTTTGACTAATGGGACCTTTTCTGGGATTCAAAATCACTTAGAAATCAATTAATTAATACAATTTTGAATAAAATTTTAGGATGTGGAAATAGATATTTTATAATTACATACATGAAATAATATTAATTAATATGGTAAATTAAAATTTTACCACCAACATAAACATGTTTCATAGACATTCTAAAAACTAAAATCCCCAATCGATATAGAATGATTAAAGTCATAATGGTGTAGATGATCTTGGATAATTAACTATGAATTAGATAAAAAATTACAATATCCATAGATATCTATATATAATCCATAAAAAAATGGAGTAATAATCTTCCATCTTTATTTTCCGAGAGATATCAATTGGAGGAAAACCTAAACATGTATGAAATTACTTACTATAGAGGATATTATTCTTCAATCGATTCATCAATTCATAAAGAAGATAGTTCCGGGATCCTTAGAATCCTCCCAAGAGATTCCAAAATAGAATGAATTATCGTTGGGATGAGATAGGTGATTTGGGTTTTAATCAGAAGAATTAAACAAATTTAAATAAATTTCTTGGGGATACAAAACCTCTTTTCCTTGTCTCTTGGACTGAGGTGCATTATTTTCCTTACATTCCACCATGTGCCACAATTTAGGGGAGAATGGGTTTAAATAAAACTAGTTCATGGATTTAAAAACTATTTGGAAACCAAGAAAAGACCCTCTATATGTGGCTAAATGGTTTCAAGAGGGAGGTAAAATGGTTTTTCCAAACTACTATCCAATTGCGGGCCACTAGTTGTATCTCCAAAATACGGCACACAGTTTCATGCGGAAAGCCACATGGTTTTTACTAATTGTGTGGAAACCATAAACAGCCCCTTGGGCTTTCAAATTACACCAATTTCAGTTGAAACAACCACAAACAAAAATCCAACCATGGATATACTAGTTTTTTTTTAAAAAATCCTGATAATGAAAACAAGACATATCTAGAAATGTAGGTATATTATAAAATAACTTCCACAATGATGATTCTTTATGTTTATAGATTAATTTCTATAAGTAAAATTGAGGGAATTTCAGAAATAAAATCCATATTATTTTTATAAAATTGATGTTTTAACATCATAAAATTACTAGATTTATCAAAATTAACATATATTATTACATGAAGGGTATATTTAAATATATTAAAAACATGAAAACCTATAATTTCTAGTGTTTAACTATGAAAAATTCCATCCAAATATTTTAGATCAAATTTATAAAGAGTAGATTTATTTCCAAAAATGGTCATTTTATATATTAAAACATTTAGGTAACTATTTTAGCATAATTCCATCCCCCAAATTTGTATGATATTTTATTTAATATCAGTTAATGTTAAACAAAATTTAGAGAGGTGTAGTAAATAATAATGGATTCATCTAAAAAAATTCAATATAATACTCAAAAAATATATATCATATAATATAATGGATTGTAATATTTCACCATTAAATTACATCATTCTATCATTTATTTTATGGGGTAGAATAATTATTGGAAATGATATATTCATTAATAAAATATCCAGATGAATATTTTTCTAAATATACACCATGATTAACCTAGATAGTTAAAACATTTAAGGTATTATAAATATTAAAAAATTCTAAAATCATCTAAAAAATAATTCCTCGAATTTAATTGAAATAAATTGATACCAAATAAACCAAATTTAATTAACCTACTAATAAAAACACATAAATTTTCACCTCTGATGCTGTTAAAATTCTTGGAAAAAGTACCACATGCTATAACTATTTTTTTCATTAGTTAATAAATCATTATAATGTTTGAAACACACATTAAATTGTATTTAATATTATAATGTGTTATAGACTTTATAAAAACTATCCTTTTATTATATAAGATAATTAAAAGTTTATATCCTATAAATTCCAGCTAAAGTATTAACATTTAGTGTTCTTCACCACTACATAATGTCCAAGACTCATCCGAAACTACCCTAAGAAAAAGAAATACCAAGAATGTAAAATCCTAATTTTAAATATATGAAAAAGTATCATGTCTATTGATTGATAATATGTGAAATCATTCAAATCATATGATGTATATTCTTTCATTATGAATGTTCCTAGAGAAACCCTCATTATATAAATGGATTATTTTAATAAGCTTCTATTAATATCTCAAAATCAAGAGAATATTCAAAATTAATCTCTCAAAAAGGTAATAATCCAAACCAAAACACAATAACTTTCTCTATGCATTATCTGTCATAGTAATATGTCTACCCTACACTTATATGAAATATCAAAATTTAGTGATGATTTTATTCATGTTCCAAAAAAAAATAATCCATATAAAAAGTGTTATAAATATGGATACATAACATTATCTAATGATATAAATTAAGTGAATATTTTTTACCCAAACATTCTTATGTCCAAAGTGTTAAAAAATGGTGTACTCTTTACCAAAATATTTTCAATCCAATAGTACTGAACAACAGCAATCCCTTTATAAATATAAGCACTACATGTTTTGAATAATTTTATTTTATTCATGGAAAATAGATATTTCATATGACCACCCCAATTGAAATGTATTAAAAAGGATTATAATTTACCAAAAATAGTTAAATTATAAATAATACATTCTTGATGTAAAAACAATTTCAAAACATGTTCTGGAAGGTTTAAACTATTGTATAATCTTATAAATATTTTCCATTTCATACTAAAAATTCTAATTATGTTTTCTAAAACTATTCACATTATAGTTAAATTTTATAACTATATTCCATTTATTAATAGTCAAAAAAAAATATTTACTTTAAATCTCGTACGTATGTTTAAAAATATATATCATCAACCTTAAAGGGATCTTCAATCATCTAATCACAGATATTCATCAATATCAAACATATTTTCTATATTTTATTTAAAAGTTTAGAA
Source organism: Viscum album (assembly GCA_963277665.1). Lineage (NCBI taxonomy): Eukaryota > Viridiplantae > Streptophyta > Magnoliopsida > Santalales > Viscaceae > Viscum > Viscum album. The sequence continues at coordinate 971,906,169 of OY728133.1, forward strand.
ATATCTCAAATTTATGAACTATCATAATATTTTTCTAAATTAAAATTACAAGATGAATTTAAAGATAATTTCACAAGAAACATAGTTTTTACCATAGACATGTAGGATGATTCAATTAGATATATTTTTTAATAAAATAATGTTATCTTCAAACAGTCATTTCCATTAAATTCCAATGAATTATTTAAATGAAAAGAATCATAAAAAAATCGAAATTACTAATTCCTTCAATAAATTCATTCATTTTTTATTGAGATTCATTATATACTCTCTAAATTTCAACTTAAATCTTAAAAATTAAGGACTAACATGACTATGTTTCATAAATTTGTAACAAATGATATCATTTGTTTCATCCCTTCTTCCAATGTTTTAATATATGTTTTACAAGTCATTAATATTATTATTAAAATTTATTTTATTTCTAAAAAACATATTTTTATTCCTCATTTTTTTTCAAAATAATCAATTGAAAAATTAAAAAATACTAGCATCTTAATTCCATTTATATTTTCTCTTTAATTTATAGGCATTATTTTGTTAGATCCAGATGTTAAAATAACGTATGATGTAGTAAGTAAAACCCCATTCCTTTGTTTCTCTTATAGGATCTCCTATGAATATAATCCCATATTTAATTATAGTATTGATAATGTAATCCATTTTTATCTTCATAAGATGTTTCATATCATTAATAATTTTAATTTCAGTTTATATCCCATTAATAAAATATAAATATAATTCTTAAATATTTTTATCTATTTTTATCACTCACTATATGATTTTAGGATTCTCATGATGGTCATAAACCATTGATTGTTCTGTGATACTAATTCTATCATATGAAGATAAAATGTTTGTTAGAAATCAATCAACATAGCTCTTGGAGTTTCGAAAAAGATTTATGTATTGAAATTATAAATATCAAGTATAATAAAAATAGAGAGTTCCATTTCACATAAGTAATCAGAACCATAAACATTATTCAACATAAAATAATAATGTAATTTAGACCTTATAGTTATCCTGATACTCCAACATCTTCTTAAGAGAAAAATTAAACATTTATTTTTCTACATTATTATAACTTTTAAGATATATATAATATGATAAAATCCATTATTAATTAAAAATTATCCTCATTTCATCTCACCAATAAGCATAGTCAACATCATAAAAAAATGAGGAAGAATTTGATTCAAATCAATCCAATTTTGTAATAGTAAAATACAATCCATTAAAAAATATTATTCTTATTAAAACCCATTAGGGTAATATTAAATAATTACTAGAAATGGTACCATATATTTTACTCGACATAGAAGATTCATGAGGTGGAATAGAAATTTTACTTTGAATTGTAATTTTTCAACCTAAGAATATATACATACATAATATAACAATTTTTGAATTGATTAGATTTCCTAAACAATGATACATACAATGGAAAATAAAAAACACTAATGTAAAAAAACATAATGGAGGTATGATAACCAAGTTATAAATTAGAAACATTCTAATAGATACATTACATGTTTTCAAAGATAAAGGTTAATTATCCCCTTTAAGAGATATATTAAAAGGATATAAACAATACTCTATTAATAGGAATATATTAATTTCAAACCCATGTAGATGATAATCAGTTCGATGTTTAATTGGAAAAAGGAATCAAAATTCATAATTTTCCAATATATCTTATAAGAAAATACAAATTCCAAACCCATATATTTACCAAAATTACATCATTAGTAAGAAGATATTTCCGTATGCTCATCAACCAAATTGATAGAAATAAATTTCCCATACTTCATAAAAAATATTCCAAATTAATCTAGATTCTTAACTATAGAATCCTATCATTCATGTAATATTGAACTGAATTATTATAAATATTATACTTTGATATTTTATAGTTATCACCTCAAAAACATAATCTCCAAGATTCACACTAATATTATACATTGATATTTTATAAAACGTTCTCCATTAAAAAGAGATAAAAGTACCTTAATAAAAATATAGGGTTTTTTTGTGTAATATTTAATTTGTTCTTATCATATATTTATCAAATATATTGTTTGAATATCGACATATTAGACTAAATATAATATATATATGTATATGTGTCTGTGTGTTTGTGTGTGTATTTTACATTAGTATCTCTCAACATTTTTAATTAAATTAATTCTTTAGGATAAAACAACATTCTAAGCATAAAAATAGTTTTCCTTAAAAACATACTCTTTATATTCAATTTGTTCTTATATTCATTTAAAATATAATTTTAAGAAATTAAATTATTTTATATTTTATGTGAAACACATACTTTCATATCTCAATTAATAAGATACATAATATCTAATTTAATGCATATGTTATAACATATTTTATTTAATAATAATATATTAATAATATATTATTTCTTGGTAAAACTTGGCCTTGCGTGTAAGACAATCCTTTGATGGAACTCATTGTTGGGTGAAATATATGCTATCTCAGTTATGCATGAATTTCATGCCATAATTTTTTTTGGATATATTATAAATATTAAATATATTATAAATTCTAAGGATATTATATTCTATTACGCTCATGGTGTTTCCTATTATACCAGCTATTGAATAAAATGTTCATGCTTTTGATTTTTGGGGTATTACAATCAATCCTTCTAGGTATCTCCCCATCAAATCGTAATCACTTTCTCATCACACTCCTCTGATAATATGCTAATATAATCATACTTATATCAACATTAAAATCCCCTATCAAAATGACTCATTCCATTATTCCTTAAACGTACTTAATGTTCTTGTACATATTAAATATGATATTTATTTACAATCAAGAACCTATATATAATCCATGGAAAATGAAATTAATGTATATTGTTTTTTAAACTAAATTATTCTTTAATTTTATCATATATATTCTTCCTTGCATAATAAAAACAATTAATATTATTTTTTAAAATTTTCTCATTTATAATGGTCTAAATTTGTTTCATGATTTAATATTATATTTTAAGGATATATATATAATATATTATTGATAAAAATTATTTTTTATATAAACCCATTTTAGAATCAGTAATTAAATATTCATCAATAGAATCTCGAAATTATTCTTCATGTGTGAAATATTTTATTTAATGATTAATATTGTTTTAGGAAATGAAATGACTCCATTTATATTCATAAGAAACAATATATCCATCTCATAGAACTATCTTATGATTCCTTCCTCTTGTATAATCTAACATTGAAAATGACATACCACTATTTTATATCAATCGTAGATGTTTTATTAGAATATAATATTAAATAACCACATATACCAAGTTATATGCCTCATTAATTTTTTTTCAAATCATGTTTACATTACTGTTGTTTGGATCAAAGATTCATTGGATTATGTTAGTGTTTGGAATTTATGGTGTTAGATTCACTGTATAAAAAATATCCCCTACTATATATGGAATGGGTTAACTGGTGCATTGATATGAGTTACTCAATGGACTTAACGAGATCGGGGGACCCATTTTGGTTACTGAAAACCCACTAGCTCTATTGCTTGTACATAATAGAGAACCATGTACCCTATAAAATCAATATATTCTAATTTATAAAATAAAATAAAACAAATAAAATTATTTAAACTATTATTAAATAAATAATTTCTTTATATTTCTCTCTCATTCTCAACAACATCATTAACTCTTGTTGAAATCATTTTTCATTTATTGTAAATTTTTTGAACCATTGGATAGTTAGAGAGTTATAACTTATAAGTTGGTATAGGTGTTTTAAAAAGGTGTTGTATTTTTTAAGCTGAAATTTTGATGAAATAAAAATTCAATTTTCACCCATACTTTTTTTTCTATAAACCAGGCTATACAATAAAAAAATTAATATTTAGTGGTCAGTCTAATTTCAATGGGATGCCTTATGTGACCTGAAATCCTCTCACATTTTAGTAGATACTATATGACATTTTATGGAATGTTTAGAAATTCTAGTTAAAGGGCTCATTCCATATGGAGGGAGACCACATCACAACTATATTTTTTTAATCAAATAAGAATGATATAATCATTCCTTAATCAATGGTGTTACATCATAGAATGTTTTGATACATCATAATTTTCTTTTATTCTAAAAATTTTGTTTGACTCTAGTTAGTTGAGCATAGAGGCATTTAATTATGAAGGTGAACACTGCATCACAATAAGTCTATGATCAGTGAAGATTTTAAATATCACACTATGGGTTTTAGGTCGTTATAAAATTTTTTTGATAAATATTTGTAAATTTTTTGGTTGATAAATTATCATATCGTAAGTTATAATGAAACTTTATAATCTAGTGATATTGAAGAAAATTACAGTACTTTATAGGTAATCCCTCCATGATGAGATGTTTTGTAGACAACATATAACATTAAATATTTTCTATAATATAAATAATTAACATTTAATATGGACGTTTAATTAGGGGGATTATGGCTGTTTTTTGTGTTCAATCAAAAAGGGACCTTTGGATTATACCAAGAGGATAAATATAAAATTGTTTATAAAAAAGAATAAAAATATGATATAATGAATCATTTATATAGAGACTATTATTATCATGAATCAAAAGGGAAACCAATATTGTGGATGAAATTTTTTCAATATCCCCATATTATTGTAAATATTGATCTATAAAGTGAAAATCCATGATACTTATTATTAATCCTTTCTACAAAAAGTAATATATTTTTTCATTGTGACGTTATTTCTTGTATTCAATATCAAAAAGATCTTTTTTGGGACCCAAATAGATGGATTATCCTTAGGATTGGTTGAAACACCATCCAAAACATCATTATCACAAATATTTTTTAGTTTATTTCCTCCACTAATACATTATCACTATATGTTATTTAGATGTTACTATTAGCGGTGAACCCTAAAATCTCTCTATGTTGTTCCATTTATATTTTCAATATGAATGTTTCAGTTGTGGAGTTCAGTTGTAAATGTTTTAACTATTTTTACAAAAATAATTACATGATCCATTTAAAGGATATATTCATAATTAATATAACCCACAATTATCCCCCACTCACTTCATAGTGTGTGTTTTTTATGCTATTATTGAAAAAATTAGTAAATAATTTATAACATTATTCATAGTGAATCTATGAGTGGAAGATATTTAATATAGTTAATATAGTAAATTGCAATGGATTTCTATTTTTTAGTGTATATTATTATAATTTTGGATGAAACTAATGTGATCACATCTATTGTTTCATGTAATTGATGTTTCCCCTATAGTTATTTTGTAAATTTTTAGAGTGATGATACATATTTATCATTGAATAAATCTAATAAAATATTTCTTATTACTAATTGACATGTACTAAAAACCTAATATAGATTATTATTAAGTTACATATACATAATGGTTATGTGACATAAAACCACTCAATCTATATAAGATAAATTATTAAATATTTATATAAAGGTTATTTGAAATTAAAAGATTAAAACATATAGGTGCATCATAATATGTTTGCTGACATGTGTATAAGAATATATGAATACATTAATGGTTACATCATCTATCCCATAGATATTTTTAGAATAATTTTCAAACATGTAGAAGAGATCAAATATGTACACATAATTAATAAAATAATAAATAATATTACCACTATTAAAAAACAAAATATGATATCTTTAGATGAAGTAAACATTATACAATTTTTTATTGTCAATGTGCATAAATATTTCATCACATATGAGACACATATAAGCATATTGTAAGATATCACTCAAATAAGGGGAGGGAATTTAATGGTATGTAAAATTTTGATATACACAAATTTTAAGAAGGTGATGATCTTGAAATTGATAAGTTTATATCGATTATTGTATGAAATTTTATGATGTAAAATTTGGGTTGAAGGGAATATCTCCATTGGATAACATTCAATGTGTAATTAATAGATATATTATAGTAATATATATAAGGAGTAAAAAAAGTAATGAAATTCATGGACAATATTTTCAAAAAAATGAATGAAATTTCCTAAAATATGAAACATCATATATTGAACCAAATTTAGATGTTATTTATATAGGAAGATCTAGGTAAGAGTAATAGAGGATGAATATGATGGTTTCTTCAGTTAATGTGAAATAATAATCAATTTGGATTCAAAATATATAATTATGAGAAGTTCTTATATTATCTACAATAATCCAATGGAAGAATATAAATAATATTTTTTTAATCTCTAGGTAGAATATGAAAATTAAATTAAGGATCTTGACTTATTGAGAAAAAAGTATAGAAATATGTAAGGGCTATTAGAATAATCATTTTATTGATTTAACCCACTCAAAAGTATGATCTCTAATTTAGATTTTTTTGGAAAAAACAACGACCAACTCAATATGATATAGACATAGTTTAGATTTAAGGTTTAATTATTAATAATATTCTAAGGTGAACATTGAACTATATTTATTTACTATATAATTCAATTAAAGTGTTTTATAAAATAAAGAAAAATTTCCCACCATAAATTAGAATCTAAAATATAAATTAAACTCTACTTTTTCAAATAATAAGTTATAATTTGAGGGGTTCTTAGATAAATAACTAATGGGAAACAAAAAACCATTCACAATGAGTTTTGAAAATGTTATAAAAGATCCAAGACCCATTAGTTTGTCTCTATGTAGAATAAAAATATAAAATTAAACATGGAAATCAATGATAGTGTATATAAAAATAGAATAAATTGACGAGGTAGATGTCAATTTTCTTATGGAATCACTTCAATTTCAGTAATGGGGATGATCAAATTTCATAAACCTAATAAAAGTAACTAATTTCTCAAATACTGTCTATATTTATATAATTGTTTTCACAAATATATGTATTTCAAGAAATGATGACATTGAAATGAATCAGTTAATGTAAAAAGGATAATTGATAGAATAACTATGAAAATGATTCCACAGGAAAATTCATTTTCTTCTTTATATGATTGATAAAATAACCTCATTGATTATTCTAAATCATATTAGGAGATTACATCATTTTTATCTCTACAAATGTAAATTTATTATATGTAAGGGAAAATGAATGATAAATCATTCCAATTAATGTAATTATTTAATGAAATAAAAATAATAGAATTTAGTTTAATGTCAGTGTGTTCTCAAGACATGTAATTATAATCCTAAATCACTTGTTGAATTTGAAATTCTAGAATGAAGTTAAAATCTTCTTCGGGTATTATGGAGCCTTAAAGATAAAAAATACGATAAATTTGATATTATAATAATATATGATAAAAACATAAAAGTTCTTATGTGGATAATATTCATTATAATTATTTATGTGTGATATAAATATATGACTCTTTACTAAAAGACAAATTCAACTAAATTGACTAACTTGTCAATGTAAAGGTTACACAAACTATGATAATGGGATATAGAACAAATAAAAAACACTATTAAGATGAATTCAAGAACAACACTTGGATCATTATTATTGAAGTTTCTGATATATATTGGTATCATAGGTTAGTTATCTACATCAATGAATAATAGAGAATTGTTTAATACTAATGGTTATGACATATATTTCAGACATAAAACGTGATTTGGATAATACATTAAATCATATATGAGAGACAAAATGGATATAATTAAATGAAGAAAAAAATATGATGGGGGAACCAATTTTGATAGACCTAATTCATACTAATTTGAATAGCCCAATTCAATATCCATGATAATGTTGTGATTGTTACTTTTTTATCCAATTATAATTATATTTTGTTGGATACTTTCATACTTATGTTAACTATTAAATATTTTTTGGAATTCATTTATCTTTTTCAAAGGTGATAGGACAGTCTTGTTGGAATATTATTCGAAATTTTGATCCTAGATAATGTCATGGGGCACACCTCCATTGAAGAATACAATATTCTAGAGCAACATCCCATCAAAAATGAATATTCATATGTAAGGACACTAAAATATAATAGTTTCTTGGAAAGAAGAAAATATTTGGTGAATACCACAGAAAAAAAATTTTTACATCAACTATGAAATCCCTAAATAGTGACCTAATTAGGGTCTTTAGATTCCTTCAGTTATAATTGATTCATTCCCTCCCATCGTTTGTCCTTGTATTAACATCATCCAATCTCTGGTGAGTTCAATCTTCATCATCTATGTCCTTTTTTTCTTTATTTATGTTCACTATGGTGGTGTAGTTTGGTTTGGGTTTTGAGCTATCATTGTGTTTTCATGATATTCTTGTGTGGTGTGGGTTGACCGACCAGTTTCTTGTCTTTTGGTGGTTCATGTGTGATTTCTTCTACTCTATGTGTTTCCCAGTCGGATCGAAATGATTCTTTTTTGGTTGGTATCTTCATTTTCACTCCTTTTACATGCTATGTGTTGGAATTACATTAGTTTAATACATTTGTATAAATATAAAGGGATCGAATAATAAAATAAATACTTTTAGTGATTAAAATTTATAGGTATGGGGGTTTACGAATTTCATTGTTTTTTTATATGTTGATTTTGGTACTCTTTCCTATTGAAAAATCTAAAAATAGTGGATTTTGATTTTGTTTCTTGTGATGTAGATAATACGTGTGATGTCCCTTGCAATTTTTTTGCGTGATCTCATCTTGGATAAAATATTAAAGAACTTATATTTTTCTAATAATTGGTTTTCCTTTGATACCTGGTATGTGTGATAATATCTACTCTTATTTTCAAAACTATTTTTATTATTCACATGAATAATTATTAATCTGGGATGTGTTGATATTTTGTATGGACATTATTTCTGTGATTACTTTTGTGTCTTTTGATTGTTGTGTGGTTATTTTATTGTCTATCTAAGTGTGGTGTGTGGGGAAGTGAAGTGATTTTAGGTTACCATGGATGTGATGTGGTTGCTTGTTTGTTGTGGTGGAGTGGTTCTGGCATAGAGGTAGTGGTACATTGAAATTTTGGTTGTGTGATAGACAAGATATGTGGTTGTTGTGTTGTGAGATTGATTAAGTAGTGTGATTTGGTGATTATCGTGGATGTGTGGTGTCATGCTTATAGTTTCTATTTCTTCCTATATTAAATATTAAAAAAGTGTGATGGGAACATTATCAAATATGAATGGTTTAGTTATGTGGTTTATATAATTGAATTAAAAATAAATGAGTGAGGGGTATAATAATAAATAATAATAATAATAATAATAATAATAATGGATAAAGTGGAGTAACATTTATGTTGAAAGTGGAAAATGTTGTTTGGCATGTGTGGATGTTGTGTGGTGTGTTGCATATAGTTGTTGTATCAGTTTCGATTGTTGATGTATGATATGCGGTGGGGATGTGGTGTGTGCATGTTTGGGTGATATTAACCCCTTTTATGGGTATTATTTAAAATTTATACATCATGTATGTTTTTGTTACTTTTTATGTTCCCCAAACCATTGGATAATATAAGAAACTCTTAGATGTTTGGTGTTTCTCGTCTTTTCCCCAACATCCAAGATGGTAGAAATATGGATGGTTGGCTACCCCTCTCTCCTGATCTAACTTCAACAGTGGTGTGTTGGCCCATGTGTCATCTGTCGATATGTGGTGTGTTGTACTAGTGGTCATTGGAATTAGATGTGGAATATCTTTACATTTTTGGTCAATATGAGTTGTGTTGTGTGGTCCCACGTGTATTTATTATGAGATGTGATGTATGGTCCCATGGGTCATTGAGTTGTGATATGATGTAATGAAATGTGATGTGGTGTGTTTCCTAGGTGTCTTTTGGAGGGATGTGATGTGATAGGGGTCAAAGGTGTGTTCTGTCAGGATGTGATGTGATGTGTGGCCTAGGTCTATTCAGGTGCGATGTGAGATGAAATGCCAGGAATTTATGGGAGCAAAGGATGTTCAATGTTGGTCCATGATAGTGTAAAATTTGTGGGGAAGAGTTATAAACGGATTTCAAGAATGAGAGGGTATGGAACCTGCCATTGGGACAAGTCTGTGCATACACTGGAATGCCTAGCCGAACAACCTTGCGAATGTGGAGAGCTAATTGCATGATGAAGATGTTGGGGAAGAGTAGTTCCATATAGTAAGCCTGGGTTTTTTGTAATGTTTGAAGCCTACGGGAAAATGAATTTCTCTATGGCCTATGGGCCATGTAATAATTACGCCTACAAGCCTTGTAAGGGTTCCACCTCACCCCTTGAAAGGTGGATTGTCAAAAATCAATAAAAAATGAAGGCTTTCGGGCCAGTGGATGGATTGATGCTTGATTTGGTGAGTGGGACATGGTGAGGCAGGGTTTGGTGGGATTACCTAACTTTTATCTTCTTGATTATATTGTTTTCTCACTAGCACATTACTATTCTATTTTCAAATGTTCACATGATTCATTGGTTATTTCTCTACCGAGTATATATTTTATGCAAACCCTATATATATAAACTAATTTAAGGTTTCTATGAGGACATTGGGGACTATGATAGATATTTTTAGCTGGATGGGGGTTACTATTGAGTCACTTCCATTAAAAATTATTTTTGGAAATCAAATTGGAGAATTTTATATATTTAATTATTATTTTATTCATTTATTAAAGGATGGTTTTTTTGTTAATTTATATATAGGTTGTTGGATTTTTTTCGTTTTTATTTTTCCTATCTCCCGTCAAAATTGTTTTTAAAGGATAATGCATCTCATTTTGTGATTTTTTGATAGCATTAGTGCTAGTCTTATATTAAGGACCTACTGAAGTCAAGACCCTAGGGGTCATTATCTCTCTCACATCATTACTCCATCATTGGAAGGAGTTTTTCATGAAAGAGTTGTATCAAATGGTATGAATGATGGACATGATAGATTTTGGAGATTTGAAAAGTGTGTATTGCATGGTTTGGTATGGAAGAAATTTAGGTTGACCTTTGTAAAGAAATTGTATAGGGAGAACAGCTATTACACATGATTTTATCCCCACCCAATCGTCTAGTGTTTGGACTTTATGCCTACCGAATGACCAACTGAGGTGGACCTATTTCCTAGGTTGAGACCTAGTGATGGTACGTGCATAATGATGCCAGATGTTCAGGTTTGAATTGGTTGTTTTGGAAAAAATGAATAAAATTTAAATAACCCTTGATAAATTACCTAACATCTAGCTCAGGAAGTACTCCACCTTTTCAAGAATGGATCATATTTATCATCAATAGTTTTCTATGGTAGTTTTTCTTCAGCAGGATAATATAGTTGATTGTCAGAGGTTTGTCCTAGTAGTGGAGGATGAGGCATGTTAGTGGGATTTCTGTGCCTTTCAGTTGTATATTTTAGCAATGTTTGAGGGGATTGTCTCAGATAAGAAGATATATCATTGGATAGTGGAGTGTCCAATATCTATTGTTCTAATATGAGAATAAGCTAGGTTTTTCATTCGATTGTTAGTTAGTTATATGTGGGTATCTAAGTGCTAGTGGTGGAATTTTTTTCTAAGAGACCATAAGGAGGTATATTTGTTGTGGTTCATTTTTTAGAGGTATTTCTGTGATGATTTCCATTCAGTGATGACGAGGAAATCTAAGAGGCAGAATATTACATCCATTAAAAAGGGGATTCTGAGCATGTGGGAACTTGGTATTAGGATCAATTATCTTCTATTATTGTCTATATTTTTTTTTTCAGATGATGAGTCTGGAGAATGGAATCTGGATATTTTTTTGAATCCAGTTATTAGGTATATGGTCAAATAAATTAAACAAATATCATATCTAGAGGTGGATGGAAATGGATAAGGTTATCAAGTGTATTCCTTCCTTGGGAGGTGAGAACTTGTTATTTGGTTATAATGGAGTTTCAATGACTAGGTATTTTGTGAGTGGGTTGTAGGTGTATGGGTTGTCAGGGTTCTGATCATTGGGGAACCGTCCACCACATCTTCATTCCCAAATTTCATGGTATTGAATTCCTATATTTTGTTCTCCAAATGTAATTGACGTTTTCTTTTATAACGTATAAATGTTTGTAATTTTATTTTTATGTAAAATTCAAGTATTTATACAATATAAATAGTCTTTCTAAATAATCATTCACTTCTCTTGAGATGGTTTCATCTTCAATCAAGATTGATGAATCTTATACAGTCTATGTAATTGTATTTTTTTTGTGACAACAATGTTTATTCACTAAAATTTTATTTATGAAATTCTTTTCATACCCATTTCCATTTCATGTGTTATATTATTTCCATGACAGATATAGATTCTATGTTCGAGTAGGATTATGTAAATGTTATGATGCGATGAAAGTGGATGGAATTATATAGTGCTCCAATGCCTTGGGTAATGTGATGTATCACATGAGATATTGTTAAATACTCATGAAGATGATTCTATCTTTATTCTTAACAATGATTGTATGATTATTCACATGTTTTATGCAAGCATAAGAAGATTACATTGTTCACAACTATGTGTGGTATTCTACCACTAAGACAAGATTTTTCATTTTTAGGCATTGAATATTCCATGAATTTTCCAAATGATAATCATCATGACTATGATGATGGATCCATTATTATGATGTGATGATAATGATTATTCTCACCCACATTACACTCATTAATGTTCCTATCTATCCTCTTATTGGGGTTCTAGATTACCAATTTCTTTTATTTATATCCTCATGTTAGTACTTGCACTAAAGAGAATGTAAATTCCAATAAAAACCATGATATTAAAAAATTAAACAGTGCATAGTTTTTTAAATATTATATTCGGTCCTCATTTTACTAGGACACTAAACCTTTGTAAGCTATTTTTGAAATGATTTTATGTTTTTTATCTTTAAAATTATTTCATAATCATTTCTGAAATGTAGGTTATCTAAAGAACCAATGACATGATCTTATTAGTTATGTGAAATCAGGTATTCATCCCTATATACCAAGGCATGACGACTTTCATATATTGTATATTATATACCATGGGGAGACTATAACCTATTTTTGAATTTATCAAAATAGAGGAAATTAAAAAAATTTAGAAAAATGAATATAAAACATTACCAGAATAATACAGTCACCCATGAGGACCAACATCATGATAATCCCCAAATAGTAAAACAATCTCCAAGACAATGATTCTAGTATATCATTTGATAAATAGTATTCATTTCTGAATAAAATTAAAAAATAAACACACCAAAATTTCTGATGTGTTTCCTTAAATCATGTCATATTCCCTCTTCTATAATCTAACCCTACTGATTGATCTAACATAGGGATTTTCCTCTTATCTTGTCCTACAAACATGATGTCTATTTGGGAACTAATAAGGACACCCGAGTAAGGTGTGTATACAACTCAGTATGACACCACCAATTGTTTCTAAAAAACATTTAGTAAATTAAATTTTATGAATGTTTGTAATTAATAATTTACAACGATAAAGTAAATAGTTATCACATTAAAGTATTCATTAATTAACTACAAAATCTCAGGGTTCCCATTTTCCCTCTGACCAACCATACATAATTCAGCCCATATTGGAGTATGAACAATCCACTAAGGTATATAACATTTCATTACATCATTGGATTCCTTTATTCATTTTTTCTTTGTTTCATATTAAAGCAACATGGACTAGAGTAGCAGTCTAGCACCCCATGGGTATTTGGAGTAGAATCTCATGTCCTATAACATTGTGATCACATGAATTTCATATATATATATATATATATATATATATATATTGGGGGCCTAGAGTGTATTTATGGCACCACATGGGTAATTGGAGTAGTAGTAGTACATATCTTACCACTTAGTGAAAAAAATCACATCACATGATTCGATATTATCATCTCATTAGAATACTATTTAAATAATCAATTATTCCCCAAATTTTAATGATAACAACAACATACCATATTAATTATATCACTAATCAATAAATAGTAATTAATTTTTAATAATTCCAATTATATCATCAACCCACAATAGTTTCTCCCAAGTTCAGTTTCACATTAAATATTTTGACTAATGGGACCTTTTCTGGGATTCAAAATCACTTAGAAATCAATTAATTAATACAATTTTGAATAAAATTTTAGGATGTGGAAATAGATATTTTATAATTACATACATGAAATAATATTAATTAATATGGTAAATTAAAATTTTACCACCAACATAAACATGTTTCATAGACATTCTAAAAACTAAAATCCCCAATCGATATAGAATGATTAAAGTCATAATGGTGTAGATGATCTTGGATAATTAACTATGAATTAGATAAAAAATTACAATATCCATAGATATCTATATATAATCCATAAAAAAATGGAGTAATAATCTTCCATCTTTATTTTCCGAGAGATATCAATTGGAGGAAAACCTAAACATGTATGAAATTACTTACTATAGAGGATATTATTCTTCAATCGATTCATCAATTCATAAAGAAGATAGTTCCGGGATCCTTAGAATCCTCCCAAGAGATTCCAAAATAGAATGAATTATCGTTGGGATGAGATAGGTGATTTGGGTTTTAATCAGAAGAATTAAACAAATTTAAATAAATTTCTTGGGGATACAAAACCTCTTTTCCTTGTCTCTTGGACTGAGGTGCATTATTTTCCTTACATTCCACCATGTGCCACAATTTAGGGGAGAATGGGTTTAAATAAAACTAGTTCATGGATTTAAAAACTATTTGGAAACCAAGAAAAGACCCTCTATATGTGGCTAAATGGTTTCAAGAGGGAGGTAAAATGGTTTTTCCAAACTACTATCCAATTGCGGGCCACTAGTTGTATCTCCAAAATACGGCACACAGTTTCATGCGGAAAGCCACATGGTTTTTACTAATTGTGTGGAAACCATAAACAGCCCCTTGGGCTTTCAAATTACACCAATTTCAGTTGAAACAACCACAAACAAAAATCCAACCATGGATATACTAGTTTTTTTTTAAAAAATCCTGATAATGAAAACAAGACATATCTAGAAATGTAGGTATATTATAAAATAACTTCCACAATGATGATTCTTTATGTTTATAGATTAATTTCTATAAGTAAAATTGAGGGAATTTCAGAAATAAAATCCATATTATTTTTATAAAATTGATGTTTTAACATCATAAAATTACTAGATTTATCAAAATTAACATATATTATTACATGAAGGGTATATTTAAATATATTAAAAACATGAAAACCTATAATTTCTAGTGTTTAACTATGAAAAATTCCATCCAAATATTTTAGATCAAATTTATAAAGAGTAGATTTATTTCCAAAAATGGTCATTTTATATATTAAAACATTTAGGTAACTATTTTAGCATAATTCCATCCCCCAAATTTGTATGATATTTTATTTAATATCAGTTAATGTTAAACAAAATTTAGAGAGGTGTAGTAAATAATAATGGATTCATCTAAAAAAATTCAATATAATACTCAAAAAATATATATCATATAATATAATGGATTGTAATATTTCACCATTAAATTACATCATTCTATCATTTATTTTATGGGGTAGAATAATTATTGGAAATGATATATTCATTAATAAAATATCCAGATGAATATTTTTCTAAATATACACCATGATTAACCTAGATAGTTAAAACATTTAAGGTATTATAAATATTAAAAAATTCTAAAATCATCTAAAAAATAATTCCTCGAATTTAATTGAAATAAATTGATACCAAATAAACCAAATTTAATTAACCTACTAATAAAAACACATAAATTTTCACCTCTGATGCTGTTAAAATTCTTGGAAAAAGTACCACATGCTATAACTATTTTTTTCATTAGTTAATAAATCATTATAATGTTTGAAACACACATTAAATTGTATTTAATATTATAATGTGTTATAGACTTTATAAAAACTATCCTTTTATTATATAAGATAATTAAAAGTTTATATCCTATAAATTCCAGCTAAAGTATTAACATTTAGTGTTCTTCACCACTACATAATGTCCAAGACTCATCCGAAACTACCCTAAGAAAAAGAAATACCAAGAATGTAAAATCCTAATTTTAAATATATGAAAAAGTATCATGTCTATTGATTGATAATATGTGAAATCATTCAAATCATATGATGTATATTCTTTCATTATGAATGTTCCTAGAGAAACCCTCATTATATAAATGGATTATTTTAATAAGCTTCTATTAATATCTCAAAATCAAGAGAATATTCAAAATTAATCTCTCAAAAAGGTAATAATCCAAACCAAAACACAATAACTTTCTCTATGCATTATCTGTCATAGTAATATGTCTACCCTACACTTATATGAAATATCAAAATTTAGTGATGATTTTATTCATGTTCCAAAAAAAAATAATCCATATAAAAAGTGTTATAAATATGGATACATAACATTATCTAATGATATAAATTAAGTGAATATTTTTTACCCAAACATTCTTATGTCCAAAGTGTTAAAAAATGGTGTACTCTTTACCAAAATATTTTCAATCCAATAGTACTGAACAACAGCAATCCCTTTATAAATATAAGCACTACATGTTTTGAATAATTTTATTTTATTCATGGAAAATAGATATTTCATATGACCACCCCAATTGAAATGTATTAAAAAGGATTATAATTTACCAAAAATAGTTAAATTATAAATAATACATTCTTGATGTAAAAACAATTTCAAAACATGTTCTGGAAGGTTTAAACTATTGTATAATCTTATAAATATTTTCCATTTCATACTAAAAATTCTAATTATGTTTTCTAAAACTATTCACATTATAGTTAAATTTTATAACTATATTCCATTTATTAATAGTCAAAAAAAAATATTTACTTTAAATCTCGTACGTATGTTTAAAAATATATATCATCAACCTTAAAGGGATCTTCAATCATCTAATCACAGATATTCATCAATATCAAACATATTTTCTATATTTTATTTAAAAGTTTAGAAATATCTCAAATTTATGAACTATCATAATATTTTTCTAAATTAAAATTACAAGATGAATTTAAAGATAATTTCACAAGAAACATAGTTTTTACCATAGACATGTAGGATGATTCAATTAGATATATTTTTTAATAAAATAATGTTATCTTCAAACAGTCATTTCCATTAAATTCCAATGAATTATTTAAATGAAAAGAATCATAAAAAAATCGAAATTACTAATTCCTTCAATAAATTCATTCATTTTTTATTGAGATTCATTATATACTCTCTAAATTTCAACTTAAATCTTAAAAATTAAGGACTAACATGACTATGTTTCATAAATTTGTAACAAATGATATCATTTGTTTCATCCCTTCTTCCAATGTTTTAATATATGTTTTACAAGTCATTAATATTATTATTAAAATTTATTTTATTTCTAAAAAACATATTTTTATTCCTCATTTTTTTTCAAAATAATCAATTGAAAAATTAAAAAATACTAGCATCTTAATTCCATTTATATTTTCTCTTTAATTTATAGGCATTATTTTGTTAGATCCAGATGTTAAAATAACGTATGATGTAGTAAGTAAAACCCCATTCCTTTGTTTCTCTTATAGGATCTCCTATGAATATAATCCCATATTTAATTATAGTATTGATAATGTAATCCATTTTTATCTTCATAAGATGTTTCATATCATTAATAATTTTAATTTCAGTTTATATCCCATTAATAAAATATAAATATAATTCTTAAATATTTTTATCTATTTTTATCACTCACTATATGATTTTAGGATTCTCATGATGGTCATAAACCATTGATTGTTCTGTGATACTAATTCTATCATATGAAGATAAAATGTTTGTTAGAAATCAATCAACATAGCTCTTGGAGTTTCGAAAAAGATTTATGTATTGAAATTATAAATATCAAGTATAATAAAAATAGAGAGTTCCATTTCACATAAGTAATCAGAACCATAAACATTATTCAACATAAAATAATAATGTAATTTAGACCTTATAGTTATCCTGATA
Organism: Viscum album; assembly: GCA_963277665.1. NCBI lineage: Eukaryota > Viridiplantae > Streptophyta > Magnoliopsida > Santalales > Viscaceae > Viscum > Viscum album. The sequence goes on from OY728133.1 coordinate 971,924,245, forward strand.
CTCCAACATCTTCTTAAGAGAAAAATTAAACATTTATTTTTCTACATTATTATAACTTTTAAGATATATATAATATGATAAAATCCATTATTAATTAAAAATTATCCTCATTTCATCTCACCAATAAGCATAGTCAACATCATAAAAAAATGAGGAAGAATTTGATTCAAATCAATCCAATTTTGTAATAGTAAAATACAATCCATTAAAAAATATTATTCTTATTAAAACCCATTAGGGTAATATTAAATAATTACTAGAAATGGTACCATATATTTTACTCGACATAGAAGATTCATGAGGTGGAATAGAAATTTTACTTTGAATTGTAATTTTTCAACCTAAGAATATATACATACATAATATAACAATTTTTGAATTGATTAGATTTCCTAAACAATGATACATACAATGGAAAATAAAAAACACTAATGTAAAAAAACATAATGGAGGTATGATAACCAAGTTATAAATTAGAAATATTCTAATAGATACATTACATGTTTTCAAAGATAAAGGTTAATTATCCCCTTTAAGAGATATATTAAAAGGATATAAACAATACTCTATTAATAGGAATATATTAATTTCAAACCCATGTAGATGATAATCAGTTCGATGTTTAATTGGAAAAAGGAATCAAAATTCATAATTTTCCAATATATCTTATAAGAAAATACAAATTCCAAACCCATATATTTACCAAAATTACATCATTAGTAAGAAGATATTTCCGTATGCTCATCAACCAAATTGATAGAAATAAATTTCCCATACTTCATAAAAAATATTCCAAATTAATCTAGATTCTTAACTATAGAATCCTATCATTCATGTAATATTGAACTGAATTATTATAAATATTATACTTTGATATTTTATAGTTATCACCTCAAAAACATAATCTCCAAGATTCACACTAATATTATACATTGATATTTTATAAAACGTTCTCCATTAAAAAGAGATAAAAGTACCTTAATAAAAATATAGGGTTTTTTTGTGTAATATTTAATTTGTTCTTATCATATATTTATCAAATATATTGTTTGAATATCGACATATTAGACTAAATATAATATATATATGTATATGTGTCTGTGTGTTTGTGTGTGTATTTTACATTAGTATCTCTCAACATTTTTAATTAAATTAATTCTTTAGGATAAAACAACATTCTAAGCATAAAAATAGTTTTCCTTAAAAACATACTCTTTATATTCAATTTGTTCTTATATTCATTTAAAATATAATTTTAAGAAATTAAATTATTTTATATTTTATGTGAAACACATACTTTCATATCTCAATTAATAAGATACATAATATCTAATTTAATGCATATGTTATAACATATTTTATTTAATAATAATATATTAATAATATATTATTTCTTGGTAAAACTTGGCCTTGCGTGTAAGACAATCCTTTGATGGAACTCATTGTTGGGTGAAATATATGCTATCTCAGTTATGCATGAATTTCATGCCATAATTTTTTTTGGATATATTATAAATATTAAATATATTATAAATTCTAAGGATATTATATTCTATTACGCTCATGGTGTTTCCTATTATACCAGCTATTGAATAAAATGTTCATGCTTTTGATTTTTGGGGTATTACAATCAATCCTTCTAGGTATCTCCCCATCAAATCGTAATCACTTTCTCATCACACTCCTCTGATAATATGCTAATATAATCATACTTATATCAACATTAAAATCCCCTATCAAAATGACTCATTCCATTATTCCTTAAACGTACTTAATGTTCTTGTACATATTAAATATGATATTTATTTACAATCAAGAACCTATATATAATCCATGGAAAATGAAATTAATGTATATTGTTTTTTAAACTAAATTATTCTTTAATTTTATCATATATATTCTTCCTTGCATAATAAAAACAATTAATATTATTTTTTAAAATTTTCTCATTTATAATGGTCTAAATTTGTTTCATGATTTAATATTATATTTTAAGGATATATATATAATATATTATTGATAAAAATTATTTTTTATATAAACCCATTTTAGAATCAGTAATTAAATATTCATCAATAGAATCTCGAAATTATTCTTCATGTGTGAAATATTTTATTTAATGATTAATATTGTTTTAGGAAATGAAATGACTCCATTTATATTCATAAGAAACAATATATCCATCTCATAGAACTATCTTATGATTCCTTCCTCTTGTATAATCTAACATTGAAAATGACATACCACTATTTTATATCAATCGTAGATGTTTTATTAGAATATAATATTAAATAACCACATATACCAAGTTATATGCCTCATTAATTTTTTTTCAAATCATGTTTACATTACTGTTGTTTGGATCAAAGATTCATTGGATTATGTTAGTGTTTGGAATTTATGGTGTTAGATTCACTGTATAAAAAATATCCCCTACTATATATGGAATGGGTTAACTGGTGCATTGATATGAGTTACTCAATGGACTTAACGAGATCGGGGGACCCATTTTGGTTACTGAAAACCCACTAGCTCTATTGCTTGTACATAATAGAGAACCATGTACCCTATAAAATCAATATATTCTAATTTATAAAATAAAATAAAACAAATAAAATTATTTAAACTATTATTAAATAAATAATTTCTTTATATTTCTCTCTCATTCTCAACAACATCATTAACTCTTGTTGAAATCATTTTTCATTTATTGTAAATTTTTTGAACCATTGGATAGTTAGAGAGTTATAACTTATAAGTTGGTATAGGTGTTTTAAAAAGGTGTTGTATTTTTTAAGCTGAAATTTTGATGAAATAAAAATTCAATTTTCACCCATACTTTTTTTTCTATAAACCAGGCTATACAATAAAAAAATTAATATTTAGTGGTCAGTCTAATTTCAATGGGATGCCTTATGTGACCTGAAATCCTCTCACATTTTAGTAGATACTATATGACATTTTATGGAATGTTTAGAAATTCTAGTTAAAGGGCTCATTCCATATGGAGGGAGACCACATCACAACTATATTTTTTTAATCAAATAAGAATGATATAATCATTCCTTAATCAATGGTGTTACATCATAGAATGTTTTGATACATCATAATTTTCTTTTATTCTAAAAATTTTGTTTGACTCTAGTTAGTTGAGCATAGAGGCATTTAATTATGAAGGTGAACACTGCATCACAATAAGTCTATGATCAGTGAAGATTTTAAATATCACACTATGGGTTTTAGGTCGTTATAAAATTTTTTTGATAAATATTTGTAAATTTTTTGGTTGATAAATTATCATATCGTAAGTTATAATGAAACTTTATAATCTAGTGATATTGAAGAAAATTACAGTACTTTATAGGTAATCCCTCCATGATGAGATGTTTTGTAGACAACATATAACATTAAATATTTTCTATAATATAAATAATTAACATTTAATATGGACGTTTAATTAGGGGGATTATGGCTGTTTTTTGTGTTCAATCAAAAAGGGACCTTTGGATTATACCAAGAGGATAAATATAAAATTGTTTATAAAAAAGAATAAAAATATGATATAATGAATCATTTATATAGAGACTATTATTATCATGAATCAAAAGGGAAACCAATATTGTGGATGAAATTTTTTCAATATCCCCATATTATTGTAAATATTGATCTATAAAGTGAAAATCCATGATACTTATTATTAATCCTTTCTACAAAAAGTAATATATTTTTTCATTGTGACGTTATTTCTTGTATTCAATATCAAAAAGATCTTTTTTGGGACCCAAATAGATGGATTATCCTTAGGATTGGTTGAAACACCATCCAAAACATCATTATCACAAATATTTTTTAGTTTATTTCCTCCACTAATACATTATCACTATATGTTATTTAGATGTTACTATTAGCGGTGAACCCTAAAATCTCTCTATGTTGTTCCATTTATATTTTCAATATGAATGTTTCAGTTGTGGAGTTCAGTTGTAAATGTTTTAACTATTTTTACAAAAATAATTACATGATCCATTTAAAGGATATATTCATAATTAATATAACCCACAATTATCCCCCACTCACTTCATAGTGTGTGTTTTTTATGCTATTATTGAAAAAATTAGTAAATAATTTATAACATTATTCATAGTGAATCTATGAGTGGAAGATATTTAATATAGTTAATATAGTAAATTCCAATGGATTTCTATTTTTTAGTGTATATTATTATAATTTTGGATGAAACTAATGTGATCACATCTATTGTTTCATGTAATTGATGTTTCCCCTATAGTTATTTTGTAAATTTTTAGAGTGATGATACATATTTATCATTGAATAAATCTAATAAAATATTTCTTATTACTAATTGACATGTACTAAAAACCTAATATAGATTATTATTAAGTTACATATACATAATGGTTATGTGACATAAAACCACTCAATCTATATAAGATAAATTATTAAATATTTATATAAAGGTTATTTGAAATTAAAAGATTAAAACATATAGGTGCATCATAATATGTTTGCTGACATGTGTATAAGAATATATGAATACATTAATGGTTACATCATCTATCCCATAGATATTTTTAGAATAATTTTCAAACATGTAGAAGAGATCAAATATGTACACATAATTAATAAAATAATAAATAATATTACCACTATTAAAAAACAAAATATGATATCTTTAGATGAAGTAAACATTATACAATTTTTTATTGTCAATGTGCATAAATATTTCATCACATATGAGACACATATAAGCATATTGTAAGATATCACTCAAATAAGGGGAGGGAATTTAATGGTATGTAAAATTTTGATATACACAAATTTTAAGAAGGTGATGATCTTGAAATTGATAAGTTTATATCGATTATTGTATGAAATTTTATGATGTAAAATTTGGGTTGAAGGGAATATCTCCATTGGATAACATTCAATGTGTAATTAATAGATATATTATAGTAATATATATAAGGAGTAAAAAAAGTAATGAAATTCATGGACAATATTTTCAAAAAAATGAATGAAATTTCCTAAAATATGAAACATCATATATTGAACCAAATTTAGATGTTATTTATATAGGAAGATCTAGGTAAGAGTAATAGAGGATGAATATGATGGTTTCTTCAGTTAATGTGAAATAATAATCAATTTGGATTCAAAATATATAATTATGAGAAGTTCTTATATTATCTACAATAATCCAATGGAAGAATATAAATAATATTTTTTTAATCTCTAGGTAGAATATGAAAATTAAATTAAGGATCTTGACTTATTGAGAAAAAAGTATAGAAATATGTAAGGGCTATTAGAATAATCATTTTATTGATTTAACCCACTCAAAAGTATGATCTCTAATTTAGATTTTTTTGGAAAAAACAACGACCAACTCAATATGATATAGACATAGTTTAGATTTAAGGTTTAATTATTAATAATATTCTAAGGTGAACATTGAACTATATTTATTTACTATATAATTCAATTAAAGTGTTTTATAAAATAAAGAAAAATTTCCCACCATAAATTAGAATCTAAAATATAAATTAAACTCTACTTTTTCAAATAATAAGTTATAATTTGAGGGGTTCTTAGATAAATAACTAATGGGAAACAAAAAACCATTCACAATGAGTTTTGAAAATGTTATAAAAGATCCAAGACCCATTAGTTTGTCTCTATGTAGAATAAAAATATAAAATTAAACATGGAAATCAATGATAGTGTATATAAAAATAGAATAAATTGACGAGGTAGATGTCAATTTTCTTATGGAATCACTTCAATTTCAGTAATGGGGATGATCAAATTTCATAAACCTAATAAAAGTAACTAATTTCTCAAATACTGTCTATATTTATATAATTGTTTTCACAAATATATGTATTTCAAGAAATGATGACATTGAAATGAATCAGTTAATGTAAAAAGGATAATTGATAGAATAACTATGAAAATGATTCCACAGGAAAATTCATTTTCTTCTTTATATGATTGATAAAATAACCTCATTGATTATTCTAAATCATATTAGGAGATTACATCATTTTTATCTCTACAAATGTAAATTTATTATATGTAAGGGAAAATGAATGATAAATCATTCCAATTAATGTAATTATTTAATGAAATAAAAATAATAGAATTTAGTTTAATGTCAGTGTGTTCTCAAGACATGTAATTATAATCCTAAATCACTTGTTGAATTTGAAATTCTAGAATGAAGTTAAAATCTTCTTCGGGTATTATGGAGCCTTAAAGATAAAAAATACGATAAATTTGATATTATAATAATATATGATAAAAACATAAAAGTTCTTATGTGGATAATATTCATTATAATTATTTATGTGTGATATAAATATATGACTCTTTACTAAAAGACAAATTCAACTAAATTGACTAACTTGTCAATGTAAAGGTTACACAAACTATGATAATGGGATATAGAACAAATAAAAAACACTATTAAGATGAATTCAAGAACAACACTTGGATCATTATTATTGAAGTTTCTGATATATATTGGTATCATAGGTTAGTTATCTACATCAATGAATAATAGAGAATTGTTTAATACTAATGGTTATGACATATATTTCAGACATAAAACGTGATTTGGATAATACATTAAATCATATATGAGAGACAAAATGGATATAATTAAATGAAGAAAAAAATATGATGGGGGAACCAATTTTGATAGACCTAATTCATACTAATTTGAATAGCCCAATTCAATATCCATGATAATGTTGTGATTGTTACTTTTTTATCCAATTATAATTATATTTTGTTGGATACTTTCATACTTATGTAAACTATTAAATATTTTTTGGAATTCATTTATCTTTTTCAAAGGTGATAGGACAGTCTTGTTGGAATATTATTCGAAATTTTGATCCTAGATAATGTCATGGGGCACACCTCCATTGAAGAATACAATATTCTAGAGCAACATCCCATCAAAAATGAATATTCATATGTAAGGACACTAAAATATAATAGTTTCTTGGAAAGAAGAAAATATTTGGTGAATACCACAGAAAAAAATTTTTTACATCAACTATGAAATCCCTAAATAGTGACCTAATTAGGGTCTTTAGATTCCTTCAGTTATAATTGATTCATTCCCTCCCATCGTTTGTCCTTGTATTAACATCATCCAATCTCTGGTGAGTTCAATCTTCATCATCTATGTCCTTTTTTTCTTTATTTATGTTCACTATGGTGGTGTAGTTTGGTTTGGGTTTTGAGCTATCATTGTGTTTTCATGATATTCTTGTGTGGTGTGGGTTGACCGACCAGTTTCTTGTCTTTTGGTGGTTCATGTGTGATTTCTTCTACTCTATGTGTTTCCCAGTCGGATCGAAATGATTCTTTTTTGGTTGGTATCTTCATTTTCACTCCTTTTACATGCTATGTGTTGGAATTACATTAGTTTAATACATTTGTATAAATATAAAGGGATCGAATAATAAAATAAATACTTTTAGTGATTAAAATTTATAGGTATGGGGGTTTACGAATTTCATTGTTTTTTTATATGTTGATTTTGGTACTCTTTCCTATTGAAAAATCTAAAAATAGTGGATTTTGATTTTGTTTCTTGTGATGTAGATAATACGTGTGATGTCCCTTGCAATTTTTTTGCGTGATCTCATCTTGGATAAAATATTAAAGAACTTATATTTTTCTAATAATTGGTTTTCCTTTGATACCTGGTATGTGTGATAATATCTACTCTTATTTTCAAAACTATTTTTATTATTCACATGAATAATTATTAATCTGGGATGTGTTGATATTTTGTATGGACATTATTTCTGTGATTACTTTTGTGTCTTTTGATTGTTGTGTGGTTATTTTATTGTCTATCTAAGTGTGGTGTGTGGGGAAGTGAAGTGATTTTAGGTTACCATGGATGTGATGTGGTTGCTTGTTTGTTGTGGTGGAGTGGTTCTGGCATAGAGGTAGTGGTACATTGAAATTTTGGTTGTGTGATAGACAAGATATGTGGTTGTTGTGTTGTGAGATTGATTAAGTAGTGTGATTTGGTGATTATCGTGGATGTGTGGTGTCATGCTTATAGTTTCTATTTCTTCCTATATTAAATATTAAAAAAGTGTGATGGGAACATTATCAAATATGAATGGTTTAGTTATGTGGTTTATATAATTGAATTAAAAATAAATGAGTGAGGGGTATAATAATAAATAATAATAATAATAATAATAATAATAATGGATAAAGTGGAGTAACATTTATGTTGAAAGTGGAAAATGTTGTTTGGCATGTGTGGATGTTGTGTGGTGTGTTGCATATAGTTGTTGTATCAGTTTCGATTGTTGATGTATGATATGCGGTGGGGATGTGGTGTGTGCATGTTTGGGTGATATTAACCCCTTTTATGGGTATTATTTAAAATTTATACATCATGTATGTTTTTGTTACTTTTTATGTTCCCCAAACCATTGGATAATATTAGAAACTCTTAGATGTTTGGTGTTTCTCGTCTTTTCCCCAACATCCAAGATGGTAGAAATATGGATGGTTGGCTACCCCTCTCTCCTGATCTAACTTCAACAGTGGTGTGTTGGCCCATGTGTCATCTGTCGATATGTGGTGTGTTGTACTAGTGGTCATTGGAATTAGATGTGGAATATCTTTACATTTTTGGTCAATATGAGTTGTGTTGTGTGGTCCCACGTGTATTTATTATGAGATGTGATGTATGGTCCCATGGGTCATTGAGTTGTGATATGATGTAATGAAATGTGATGTGGTGTGTTTCCTAGGTGTCTTTTGGAGGGATGTGATGTGATAGGGGTCAAAGGTGTGTTCTGTCAGGATGTGATGTGATGTGTGGCCTAGGTCTATTCAGGTGCGATGTGAGATGAAATGCCAGGAATTTATGGGAGCAAAGGATGTTCAATGTTGGTCCATGATAGTGTAAAATTTGTGGGGAAGAGTTATAAACGGATTTCAAGAATGAGAGGGTATGGAACCTGCCATTGGGACAAGTCTGTGCATACACTGGAATGCCTAGCCGAACAACCTTGCGAATGTGGAGAGCTAATTGCATGATGAAGATGTTGGGGAAGAGTAGTTCCATATAGTAAGCCTGGGTTTTTTGTAATGTTTGAAGCCTACGGGAAAATGAATTTCTCTATGGCCTATGGGCCATGTAATAATTACGCCTACAAGCCTTGTAAGGGTTCCACCTCACCCCTTGAAAGGTGGATTGTCAAAAATCAATAAAAAATGAAGGCTTTCGGGCCAGTGGATGGATTGATGCTTGATTTGGTGAGTGGGACATGGTGAGGCAGGGTTTGGTGGGATTACCTAACTTTTATCTTCTTGATTATATTGTTTTCTCACTAGCACATTACTATTCTATTTTCAAATGTTCACATGATTCATTGGTTATTTCTCTACCGAGTATATATTTTATGCAAACCCTATATATATAAACTAATTTAAGGTTTCTATGAGGACATTGGGGACTATGATAGATATTTTTAGCTGGATGGGGGTTACTATTGAGTCACTTCCATTAAAAATTATTTTTGGAAATCAAATTGGAGAATTTTATATATTTAATTATTATTTTATTCATTTATTAAAGGATGGTTTTTTTGTTAATTTATATATAGGTTGTTGGATTTTTTTCGTTTTTATTTTTCCTATCTCCCGTCAAAATTGTTTTTAAAGGATAATGCATCTCATTTTGTGATTTTTTGATAGCATTAGTGCTAGTCTTATATTAAGGACCTACTGGAGTCAAGACCCTAGGGGTCATTATCTCTCTCACATCATTACTCCATCATTGGAAGGAGTTTTTCATGAAAGAGTTGTATCAAATGGTATGAATGATGGACATGATAGATTTTGGAGATTTGAAAAGTGTGTATTGCATGGTTTGGTATGGAAGAAATTTAGGTTGACCTTTGTAAAGAAATTGTATAGGGAGAACAGCTATTACACATGATTTTATCCCCACCCAATCGTCTAGTGTTTGGACTTTATGCCTACCGAATGACCAACTGAGGTGGACCTATTTCCTAGGTTGAGACCTAGTGATGGTACGTGCATAATGATGCCAGATGTTCAGGTTTGAATTGGTTGTTTTGGAAAAAATGAATAAAATTTAAATAACCCTTGATAAATTACCTAACATCTAGCTCAGGAAGTACTCCACCTTTTCAAGAATGGATCATATTTATCATCAATAGTTTTCTATGGTAGTTTTTCTTCAGCAGGATAATATAGTTGATTGTCAGAGGTTTGTCCTAGTAGTGGAGGATGAGGCATGTTAGTGGGATTTCTGTGCCTTTCAGTTGTATATTTTAGCAATGTTTGAGGGGATTGTCTCAGATAAGAAGATATATCATTGGATAGTGGAGTGTCCAATATCTATTGTTCTAATATGAGAATAAGCTAGGTTTTTCATTCGATTGTTAGTTAGTTATATGTGGGTATCTAAGTGCTAGTGGTGGAATTTTTTTCTAAGAGACCATAAGGAGGTATATTTGTTGTGGTTCATTTTTTAGAGGTATTTCTGTGATGATTTCCATTCAGTGATGACGAGGAAATCTAAGAGGCAGAATATTACATCCATTAAAAAGGGGATTCTGAGCATGTGGGAACTTGGTATTAGGATCAATTATCTTCTATTATTGTCTATATTTTTTTTTTCAGATGATGAGTCTGGAGAATGGAATCTGGATATTTTTTTGAATCCAGTTATTAGGTATATGGTCAAATAAATTAAACAAATATCATATCTAGAGGTGGATGGAAATGGATAAGGTTATCAAGTGTATTCCTTCCTTGGGAGGTGAGAACTTGTTATTTGGTTATAATGGAGTTTCAATGACTAGGTATTTTGTGAGTGGGTTGTAGGTGTATGGGTTGTCAGGGTTCTGATCATTGGGGAACCGTCCACCACATCTTCATTCCCAAATTTCAGTAATATGTGGGTTTTTAAGGTTATCAAGTGTATTCCACCACATCCAATTTTATATGGGATGTTAGGACCCTTTTCATTGGAAGCAGTTTACTCTAGGATAGTTCTAGTGGCTAGAAGCAAACGTTGTAATTCATTAGCGGAGATAAAGTTTATTTAGAAAATTTAATTGGTCTAATAATCCTAATACATAGTTATAAAGGATAGAGAGATTTCATGGGTGATGATAGCATAGAGGTAGCAAAAAAGGGTGTGGCTAGCTTTGCGCATTAGAGGCAATAACACTAGTAGATTTGGGGAGTTTTTACAAATGATTAGTTAATCATCAACATTTTTGTGTGATTTATTTATATTTTGGGTACTTGTACTCATTTATTTGTTCTCATTTGGGGTTTATATTGGCAATGCATTTGGAGAGGCTTCCAAATCCCCTAGTGTTATCTATCCCCATGGATGCCAAGCTTCCTAGTTTGAAGTGTGTTGGGAATTGAGAATGGTGATGATGCATCACTAGTTAGTGGAGGACTTATTATTATTGTTGATAAAAACATGAAATATAATTCATGGTATGATATTTATGTATTCTATGAATGAATACATTGAATGAATCTAGTTAAGGGATGTGTTTTTTAGATGAAATGGTCAAGTGAGTGGGGTTTATTTCCATGAGAGGTTATCCATTTTCTAGTAGGAATTTAGAACCTCATTTTTTATATTTCATAGGGATGTCTATATGTTATTAGGATTTGAGTGTTTCCATATTTTTAAATTGTTTTCTAGATGTTTTCATAAACAAGGTTAGGGAACTACCACCTTAGTGTGGTGTCAGGTTCAAGATTGATTTGTAGTTGGGTGCATCTATGATTTATATGGCTCCATATAAAATGAAACCCATAAAGTTGAGTTATTTTTGGCCTCTAGTGGATAAAATAATGAAAATGGGATTTATATAACCTAGTTTGTTGTAGTTAAGAGATCTACTATTGTTCTCCATGAATGAATATTGTAGTATGATGTTGTGTAGAGTATACTAGATGTTAAATCTGGTAATGGTCAAGAATCATTACACTCATTCAAGGATAAATGATATGAATGACTAGTTGAGAGGATATATTTGGATATCTATGTTAGATATACTATCTATATATGACCATTTGAGGTTGAAGGATTTGTATCTTCAACATACTACATTCAGATGTAGTTATGGGCATTTAGAGTTTTCAGTTATGTCACTTGAAGTTACGAATGCATCAGTCATGTTAATGGGAGTTCTAAACTCTATGTTTCCTAAGTTCCTAGACCAGTTAGTCATTGTACACAATAATTTTATATTTTCTACTCAATTCCAAAGGAGGATAATGTAAATAATAACAATGTTTTTTTGTTCTATAAACACTACTAGATTTATGGGATGTTTTTCAAGAATGTTCTATTTACATGATAGGTGTGTCTTCATGGACTTGTTGTGCCCACAAATGGTGCTGAAGTGGAACCATTGAATTTTGAGGAAGTGTTTTCTTGGTTATCACCCAATAATTTGTTAGAGGTTCATAGTTTCTGTGGCCTCACATGATATTAATAATGATTTTTCATGATTTCGCTCATGTTTTAGCCCCTCTAAAAGTGTTGCCCATGATGTACTATGATTTTGTCTCGTTAAACTGGTGTTAAGATGTAATTTGATACCTAAATAATATGGTTTTTAGTGATCTGGTGCTTTAGTTTCTTGTGGAGGGTTTGTTTGATTTTTACATTAACGCATCCCGTATGATATTTCGATGCATTTTATAATAATAGAGGGAAGTAATTTCTTATAGATATAGGAGTTTATTTCCCCACTTGCATTACTACACCACCCATGATCGGGAATTGGTAGTAGTTATGTTCATGCTAAATTTGTTGTGGCATTGACTCATTAGTAAGGGTAATGAGGTTTACATAGACCAAAAAAGTCTCATATATGTTTTCTCCGCAATAGAATCTGAATCTACTAAAATGGAGGTAGATAGGGTATCTTTAACATGACAATTTTGATATCTATTACACCATATAATAGGGTACTATTGTTTCTTATGCACTGACTTGAAATTACTAATAGGATGCGGCTCGGGATTTAATGGGTGTTAGGAAAGTTATGGAGGATCCTACAGTGATACGTCTTGATGTTGGAGAGAGTAGTGGTTGATTATTTCTTTATTTGATGAACGTTTATTACTCTTTTATGAAGAAGGTTAGGGAGTCTCTATTGGGAGACATAGAGGTAGATGTGATGGATGATTATGTTAGACATGGTGACACTCTAGAGGGATGGTTAGAGTAAAATCAGAACATGATGTTATTCTTGTGGAGGTTTTGTGTCCCTCAGGCGATGCATGATGTTATTCTCCATGAGTTTCACATAAAACCTTTTTTGGTGATACCTAGTGTAAAAAAATTGTGATTCAAGGGATATTCATGTTTTTGTGATGTGGTACATGTATGATGTATTTAGGTTTCATTAGGAATAATGTATCATCATCTTTGATTAGAATCCTCATTTTACCTCTTGAGTCTATTGGGTATTAAAATATTTTTTCTCCCACTTGTGTCTTAGCACTATATTCAACAATTCAATAGATGGGAAGACAAAGTGAACCACGATGAAAATGGAAGATATTTTGTGGTCATGCATCATAGACATTGGTGGATCTTAGGTATGACATATTTCTTGGGATGATTTTGTAAAAAATAATTGATATCACTCATCATTTGGTATGTCTCCATTTGAGGTGTTGAACAGACATCCATGTGATTCTCCATTTCGATGGATGGAGGATAGAGTTTTTAGTCATTGGTACTGATATAGGGTAGGGAAAGACTAAGAAGATCAAATTTGTTTTGTAGTGTAAGATGGTGGAACATGACCATCATAAAGGCTAAAATGATCTATGTTGGGGGCCTATAGAGTTTGATGTTTTTAACCATCCATTTTTTAGAGTCTCCCCTCAGCTTGTGTAGATGATGTTTGGTTGGGAGTTAAGTGTTATCCTAGGTTTTTTGGTCCCATGAGGTGTTATGGAATATTAGTGTAGTGGAATATTGGTTAGTGTTTCCATGTATCCAGACAGGATCCATGCAGTCTTTTATATCTCATAGCATTTTTGGTGTCTTCATGATTAATCACTTATCAATGACAATGGATAATTTCAATTCTAGGTTGAAGATACATTCATTTATAGGCCTATTGTCACGACCCCCTCCCACAAAAGATGCCCCTCCTGAGCTGGCAATGGTGAAAGGGAGATAATGACTCCCGAGTCCTGCCTCCAGTAGGCCTCGGGTTGGCGACTAGCACCAAGGGTATGAGTTTTCACAAATATGGGAGGCATTACCCTTTTTATTATTTTGGATCGGGAAATAGGACAAGTCAACCACCAAAAAGGGAAAAGAACAAGTGTATATAAATAAACCCAAACCAATCCCACATGCATGTTTAAACAATTTTTATAACAAGGTACAAGTACAAGGAAGCTCAAAAGTACAATGCCAAAGAAAACAAGAGAACAACAACTGCAACAACTCCAACGGCCCGACTAGTAGGGTCCCGCACGGCCCTGGTAGTCCTCCTGGAAACCTAAAAGTAAACGTAGGGTGAGCATACAAGTATACTCAGTAGGGAAACCTAAAGCTCTCGTGCACAAGTGGGGAGACACCCTAAGGTCCCGTGAGAAAATAGAAGAACAAGAAACTAACAAGGAAAAAACTATCCACCCAGTCTCACTGGTCAAACTCACCAAGTAACACAAACAAGTTTAGTATATATATAGAACAAAATGTATTGGGTACCCCGCACCATTTCCCACTTAATTAGATGATGCTCTTCCTAACAGCAAACGTCCTGACGCTACCACACTCTTCCCGCCCGCACACACCTGGGCCAAACCACGCATCCCTCCCGCACACACCTGGGCCTCACAACCACGCATCTCGCCCGCACACACCTGGACCACAACCACTAACCCGCCCGCAGACACCTGGGCCTCATCCCGAAGGTTCTTGGGAACGGTAAGCCTGCCCGAAGAGTCTTGGGCTAAAGGTCTCCTCAATCCATCACAGCCTCCGAGACCTACCCGAAGATTCTTGGGTGTAAGGTCACCTCAAGCCATCATAGCCTATGGAAGAAGGAGCAGGAAGGAGCTAGTAACTAAGGGGGAACACCCTCTCCCATAAAATGGGAGTGTTCGGCACTAGGTGCTTGACATGGGTGTGGTGTGGCAAAACACAAAGATACAATTATATATATACATATACCAAACACACAGCCCAACCTATGGCTTCTTAAAAAGAGAAACTGAGCATGTGCCTCGGCACTGCTACCACGAAGCATGCATCAACAACCAAACAATCATCCCCCAACCCCATTTAGGTTTTCATGTTTCATGCAATGGTTTAACAAATTATTACTACTGGGCAACTATCATCCAGACAAAACCTTTCACAAACATATCCCTGCCATCCACAACCAAGGTTAGGTAAAACGCAAGCAACCACATGCCATTTCATTTACAAAAGATTATCACAACCATACAACATTCCATCATTCATTTATTTCAAAGTTCCACACATAAAACCCTTTCCACACACAAAACATTTCCGCATTTGAAAACACATTTTACTTCAAAACACTTTTCATAATCAAAACACTTTTCATAAATAAAGGCATTTTCCACAACCAACCACTTCCCATTTCAACCCCATCGTTTACAAAACATTTCACACCTCCACCGTCAACCATTCCAATAAGATCACCACCCAAACGTCACAGCCCCGCTGCCCAGCATCACATCACAACACCATTCCAGAAAAAAAACATTTCCCACAAAACAACCAAACCACCAACATGTTCATTATTCCAACTTTGTTCGATTGGGGTGATCACACAAGGTTTTTATTCTCATTTAATCAGCCAGTCTTTACGTGCTTATCCATTTTCCATGTTTTAACAAAACCAACCACAAACAATTCAGATATCAATTGCGCACGCAAAGGCCACAAACGGCCTTGATTTTCAGTAGGCAAAGGCCTTTCAATCCAAAATCACAATCAGAAGATAAAGAAACTGGAAGGCAATAGAAACAGCACAAAACCCCAAACCCTTCTTTATCCGGTTATTATATTTATTTAAAGTTCAACTGAATCCCATGGAACAAAAGAAAAATATCCCACCCCGCATGTTGCACCAAATAGAGAGACGAAGGTAAACCCCTACTTCAAAAGGTCCCGATCACGTCGCATCCGACGATGTCCTTCGGTGTCCTCCGCCTTCTCCAAACCCGACAAACGCCTCCTAGGATGGAAGCTGGAGAAGGATGGCCGGAAGGAAAGGTGACAAGTCCAGGCTTAGAAGCTTCGTCTCGTCGCTACAATCCTCTGGCCGCTGACGGATCGTAATTCGGAGCTCGGACAAAGAAGTTAGAGGAGGAATACTTCTCGATCGTCCAAGAGCGTCGTCGTGCGACAAAGAAGCGATCGATATGGAAGATAAAACATGACCTCGTTCTTATATAGGCAACGAATAGGTAAATCCATATTTAGCGTGCATTAATGAATACATGATGTGACCGTACATACGTTACATGTTTTGATTGGTTAACACACAACACGTCACGCGGTTTCCACGCGTTTTAATAAAAAATGTTAATTTTATTAATATGTGTGTTTTGTTGACCCGAGACATAACTCATAAAAAGGTATCCATCACTGGTCTTAAAATGACCGTCTTAATTACAGGATTACACTGCCGCTGACGGTTCGTCATTCCGACACCATATGAAGAAGTTACGGTCGAATTAAGATGATAAAACCCAAAAATAATAATAAAATTTTATAATATTATTATTTATTTATTTTCCTTCAATTTTATACGGTCAAAAATTGGGTCCCCTTTTGCTTTCACGCCCAAATATCTCCACCACCAATCAATCACCTTTATTTTTATTCTATTATGATAATAATATTATTATGAATATTATTCATTTAAGGGGAAGAAAAAAACCCCTTACGCCTCCTTTAACCTCATCATACACCCCTTTATTCTCCCCATTTATTTACTTCAATTTATTATCTCATTTAATCCATATGATTTATTATTATAATATACATGGGGAGGTCCATGTATAGCGCCTCACCCACATGCTCCTCATTAACATAATAAATATATAATACAAATATTTTTATTATTATAATAAAGGAAAACCTCATGTTCAATTAATTCATGAGCGTTTCGGGCACCCAATCTGAAAACCCGAAAAAGACATCCAATATTGGACTCATAATTTCTGTCTCGTAGTCAGGGTCACACTGCCGCTGATGGTTCGTGAAACCGAGGTCGCATGAGGAAGATACCGTCAAAATTCAGTTTTCCCATCCAAAATTAATAATTACATTATTATATTATATTATTTAATTTAATTCTTAAATTCTCACATTCTCTCTCCAATCTCCTTGAGATTCACGCACAAAGTAATTTGTTTAGGTGGATTACACTTGGCTTCTCTCTCCTATATTTATTTTTCAATAAATTTTATTTCCTTTAATCATGTTTCTCTCTCCAATCTTCTTACCTTCTTCCACAAAAAGTGGCGCCTCTCTCTTCCTCATTCCATTCCCAAAACGCCCACCTTGTATTCCTTCTCTCTCCTTTTTTTTCATTTAATCTTATCTTTTATTTTATATCATTATTAATATATTTTTCATCTTCTCTCTTCAATCTCATTCCTCCCCAACAAAGTGGCGCCTCCCTTGATTTTACACCATTAGTTCCATTCTTTTTATCATAATTATTTTCAAAAAAAATGATTAAATCTCCCTAAAAAACATGCAAGATCACCTCCCATCAAAACCCACATGACACACACCTATTTTAAATCTTTATCATTATTATTATTATTTTATTTTTTTAAACACCATTATCATAAATAATAACATCTCTTATTTATCCTTATATCTCAAATCTCATTGTAATTAATTCAAAACATAATTCTCATTAAATCATTATTACCAGATCTATCAAAAAAAAACCAACATTATTATTATAATTATTTAGTATAACACTTATAACAAAACCCCAAATAAAATTTATTAACACATCACCATTTATTAATAATAATAATTATTTTTTTTGATGTTTGCCGCATTGACCACATAAAAAAAAACGTTTTTACAAAGTAATTGACCGGAGAGGTCCGGGCCATTACACCTATAGAGATCCAAGATCATGAAGAGAAGGTTCCAAATTTATAAAACATTCCCTTGTTCCATTTTTAATAGAGGCATGGTGTCTAAGAGTATATTACTTAGGAGTGAGATATGTATATGTGTACTTAGTTTCCAATGTTTTTTTTTCATTTTTCCTTTTCATTAGTTTTCTTATTTTGTTATGTTTGGATATTTCTATATTATGATATGTGTTTCTTTTCATGATATTGTGATGTGTCATAATGTTCAAACACATAAAGAGAGGATGAAATAAATCATAATTTACATTCATTAACTAATATGTGATTACTCATGTTCATGAAACATTGTGCATCCAATAGAGGATAAAATATTGAACTATAGAATGTGATTCCCTCAATCATGTGTTTGGGGAAACATGGATGATGTTTTTTGGGTGGTGTGTATGATAGATGGTTTTGAAATCGTTTTTTTAACTGGTCATTGTGGGTATTATCGGATGATGTAGTGGTATTCTCGGTGATAAGTGTTGGTTTGGATGTTCAATATTTGTTGGCCATTTGTTTTGGAATTCTCAGATGGTGTTAGAAACAGTTGGATGATGAGATCCTTCATACATATCTCACAGGGTGTCTATTTGGACCCCATATCTTTTATTATTGGTTTTTTTATTATTCATGGAAAGAATTATTTAATAGGTGCATAATGTAACATTCCCTTTCTTCTTGGTACATTAATTTTCTGGTTTTGTGTATTGGAGTTGCTTGGAGGAGGCCTAGATTTTTCCAGGATGAGTTGGCTATTAAGAAGATGGAAACATATGGAATGAAAACCATGTTAATATTACATGATGTGTAATAGTGTTTCGCATCATGAACATGGTTGGTTCATGATTTTTATATTTCCTATGTAATATTACAAAAACATGATATGTTTTGGCATTATTTTACCTTAACATTTACATGATCTGTAAATGGTATATTAATCATTTAATTTCCCTTTACATCAAAATCAAATTTGTTGGAGCGCCTTGGGTTTTTCCTCATTACCTATACTCACTATCTACTTCCAAAAGGTTGATGGTTCCCTGTTGAGGTGACTTGGTATTCATTAAATAGGGATTAATCTGTGGATTCCCATATTAAATCTTTGGCTTCTCGTCATTGATCTGTGGTGAGTTCTCTCCACATTCACATATTTTTCCTTTCCATTCGTTTTCATATTTAACTAATTCTGGGAAATTGTTTTTGTGTTATGTGTCTGGGAAAAATTTCGGTAATAGTTTTGTGCAGTTTATGTTGACTTACCGATTTCATGTGTTTTAGTGGTTCTATGGTGGTTTGTTCCTCTCCTTATAGCGCATAGTGAGATCAGATGGATTCTTTGAGGAAGGGTATCCTCATTATCAAATTTTTTACATGCTACATTTGGGAATTTAATTCTTTTTCTTATCATTTATTTCATATTAAGGATCAAAAAAATAAAATATTTAATTGACATGTCTAAAATTAATGGGTATCAGGAGTTATCTCATGCTTTCCAATTTTTATTTATATTTATGGTGTCGTAATTTCTCAATGTTCCCAGTTCATAATATATTGATTTTTTTGGGTCTTGTTTTCCACTTAATTGATCTATTTAATGGTCCTTTATTTTTTTTTATTTAATCGCGCCCTAGATAAATTGTTAATAAAATTATATTTTTCTAATAATGGGTTTCCCATGGATATTTTCCTAGTGTGATAGTAATTATTATAACATATATAAGAAACTTCATTAAGCCCGTAAATAAATATAATGCAAGGTTTTGTTGTTGTATGTGTGGATGTTCATTTTTGATGTCGTGGGTGGCTTGTAGTACTTATTATATGATGTTATTGTTTGGAATGATTGTGTGGTATGTGCTCCATTGACATTATGGTTGGTTAGCATAGATGTGATGTGGGAATTTTTGTGTTGTGGAATAGTGGTTGTGGTATATGGAGGATGTGGTTGGGTGATGGATGAGATGGGTGTTTGTTGTTTAATGATATGTCATGGGTGATGTGTTATGATGATGATAGTGGATGTGTGGTGTTGTGGATGTTTCTTTGTGGTCGTGATAGTTTCTAGGGTATTTTATGAATAAATAATAACAAAATGTGATGAAAATGGAATAAGAATGGTTTGGTTACAGGGATTTAATAAGTGGATTAAATATAAATGAAACAGTGGTGCAATGTAATATGAAATGGATAATGAAGAAATGTAGTGGTACTCATAGGTGGACATGTTGTATGGAATCTATGGAAGTTGAGTGGTGTGTTATATATAGTGGTGGAAGCTTCTGTGATTCGAACATATGCTACGTAGTAGTGATATGTGGTGCTCTAGTGTGGTTGATATGAACCCTTAGGATTGTTATTCTTCATGGATCTATATTATTTATTTTTAGTTTATTTTGTATGACTCTCACCCCTATTCTTAACCATAACATGCTCAATGGTTCTGGGAACCAGGTGTTTTCCCCAACATCTAGGATGGTAGTAATATAGATGTATGGGAACCCCCTCTCTCCCTTTCTTTTATAATTACTGACACAATTTCCCAGGATTATTTTGGAAAGATGTAATGTGTGTCCCATGTTGTCTTTATAAATAGATGTGATGAGTGGTCAATGGTGTCTTCTAGATGAGCTATGTTGTATTGTTCCGGGTATCTTACAGATCAACTATAATTATTGGTCCTAGGTGTCTTTGAGAGGTGATGTGATGTATTGTGATTTCTGGCCCTAGTGTGTGTGGGTGGGATGTGGTGTGATGTGTGGCCCATGTTTGTGTGGGTGATATTTGATGTGATGTGTGCCCCAAGAGTGTGCTAGCGGGCTGTGCTGTGATATGTGAGGATGGTATTGGAGCATAGGACATCCGAAGTTGGTCTATGAGAGAAGAAAATAAATGGGGAAGATGATGTGGGGTTCTGTGTTTTGTTATGATCTTGATATTATATTACTACATTGGATGCATCATTGGGTGAGTGAACTATGTTTCATCTGAGAGTGGATAGATTATATATGTAGTTTTTGGGTGGTTTTATTGTTTGTTCACTAGAGAAATAGTATTCTCTTCTCAACGGTGAAAATGAGACCTTGGTTATTTACATGTAATTGTTAACATATATATATAAATTATTTCAAGGTTTCCCTAACAACATTGGGGACTATGCTGGAAATTACTACCTATGTCGGAGTTCCTATAGATTTGTTTCCAAAGACTTTTATTTTTTGTATTTAATTTGGAAAATTTTATAAATATCTGTTTTATTTTATACATTTATTTTTGGATAGTTTTTGGTTTTCTTTTGTATAGTCTCTTAGAGTTTGTCGGTGTATGTTTATCATATCCCCCAATTTTGTCCATTTTTATAGGTCTTTGCTTCCCATTTAGTGTGATTTTTTATACACTCAATAATAGTGGTCATCCCAAGTCCTACAGGAGGAGGGATTTGGGGTCAATATCTATTTTCCGCCGTTATATAACCATTGGTGGAAGGGAATGAAGAAAAAAATTATGTTTTACATTTTTATTTAATTAATTCATTTTTTATTAATTAATTACAAATTGAAATAAAATTCATTTCAAAATAAAGGGTTGTTTTTTTGTTAAAATAGTATATATAGAATCATTATGTTTTAATCATAAAAAATTAAATTAATAACTATTATTAAATTAAATTAATTAAATTTATAAATTATCTACTCATTTTTTTAATATTACTATAATGATATTTCTATGCGTGGTATAGGAATAAATCACATTTTATGATTAAAATATATTTTTCAACAAAAGAGTTTTTGTCAACTATTTATCCTTATTTATAAAAATAATTCATTTAAATTATATAAATTTACATGTGAAAAATATAATAAATATTTTGAATCAGGATGATAAAATGTGATATGTATGATCATTTAATTTTTGTGAGTATGAATAATGATCATAGAAAATTTGGTCACATGGGTAATGTTAATTCATCTAAAATAGGGATTAAAAGTTCGGATATTGATATAAACTTTATCTAAAACATGGATTTATCCTATTGGATGAGTTCAATTCATACATTTCAAGAAATTCCTAATATATATGTTAAATTGGATAAATAATTAGTTCATTATTCCATTTATATTAATTTCAGAAAAGAAAAAATTCTAAATGTCAGTATCATGACCTTAATATCTATATGATTTTTTCACAATGATAGAAATTAAATATTTTGGTTTCCCGATATTTTCTTGAAAGAGAAATAATTTTTTTATTGTAATTTATGTTTTATTTTTAGTAATTGAATAATTGACTAAAATTCACATGCTTTGCCGATACATTATTTAATCATTTAATAGAGAAAAAAATGATTTTAAACATCATAAAAGTAATATAATTCAAGGTTATTATTATATTACACAAATTTTCTCCATAAATATAACATATTTGGGATTTTTGAAATAATTATATTGAAATTCCATCAATATATTCATGTATTTGATGACAAGGAAAATAAATAGTTACAAAATTGACACTAATGATATATTATAATATTTATAATATATTTAAATATTTAAAATTTATTATAATCAAATCATGGTCAAATTTGAATATGTCCAAAAATATCAACCATACTAAATTTATGAGTCACATTCAATATATGGAATCATTCATATCCATTAAATATTGAAATATGTGTTACCATTATTATGATTAATAATGGTTAAATAAGGGATTAATAAAAATTATATTGTTTAAAATGACCCCAAAAAATTTATAAATATAATGGTATGATTTTATTTTGATGTCATCCTACTTTGTTTCTAATTCATATACATATGGAAGAATTTGGATTGAGAATTAATTTATTTTATTTTATAATTATATTAAATTTAAAGTCTCTATTCTCCCTCTTTTATAAAAGGACACTCATAATTTCACATATTTACACCACATTGGGGCATTTAGATTAATAATAAAATGAAATATTTTATTCTAAACACACCTACACACGTTATAGAGGTTGTTTTCTCCCAATAAAATCCAACCCTTGGGTCAATAAGAGGATATCTAAATGAGTCCTTTCAAATAAGAGGTAATCATGGTAATATATAAATTTCATTTTAATTATTCTTTTGACTATTATAAATTTAATATATTTATCAGAAAATAATTTATTCATTATTCAAAATAATATGCTATTTTATTGTGATTATGAATCCCAAATTATATACATTTTCTTCAATCAAATGAAAGTGAATGTACCACTCTTGTGTATGTACGACTACCATCTCCACAAAACAATACAATTAATTTTTCATCACCATCATTTGTAGATGGTTATTTTTATAGGAATAATATTTATAAATGATATTTATGTAGTAATTTATATTTTTGTATAATAAAATCATATCTACCTTTTTACATTTCTTTCTATAAGAAAATGATGACATCAATCATTTATATATGTCAAAAACCACCTCTACAATGTGATGTTGTTCATTTTTAATGTATTCATTATATGAATGTTAATAGGGATAATATTTGAGGAATATATATGATTTATATTATATAATAATTATTCTATAAGGTTGATTTTTTATTTAAATTTAATTCATTCTATATATCTAAAATTGAAAACATTTTTTATGTGTACGTATAACCAACTGTCTCCCTGAATAGTGTAATACATTTTTCTATCCCTACATTTGTAGATAAATCCAAAAAGATATAAAAATATATATATAAAATTTATCTCCCGATTAAAATTATCCATATAATATAACAGTATCCATTTTAAATGGGCCAGAACTACCAAAATAATATCCAATAAATACAGTGTAGTTATCAATTGGAACAATGATTCAAATAATGATTTGCTAATAAATTCAAGGTAAAATGTTATAGATAAATCATATATGGTATGATATATATTATTATTATTTTGAAATATATTTATAATATTATTTAGTATAGACATGTTTATCACATAATAATGAAGTCGGACCCATAGAAGTTGTTTTTTGTTACAATCATGTTTTTTATCGTAATTGTTTATGATTAAATATAGGTGATAAACTAGTTGTGTATATATCTCTCGAATCTGATGCATTTTTTTTCTTAAAATTATATCTACAAATGAAAATTTTCCATTCATATTCCTCTCTATACGAACTCAAGTGAAATATTACAATTTTATTATCAAAACCTTCTCTATTTATCTCTTCAGAAAAAATTATGTCTCATCCATGTCCATGATTTTTGATTTTTTTTAAAAATGTATAAAATATTATCAAATAACTGATTAATGATTTTTTTACCAATGTTTAAATTTTTTCAATAGTTTTTAAATTGGTTTATTTATTTAATTTTTTGAATGTGGTACTGTTGAATTTTTATAAAAATGGGAATGAAATATTTCTTTTTGCATATTTGACACAAAGTTAATTACCCACTATAATAACCACCCAATTATTTGACGATTCCATTAAAATTTTAAAGATTTATTTTCAAATAAAATGTTTTTTATAATATAATTGAATTTTCTACCTTCGTAATAAGAGATGTGAATGTGGAATGTCTATTTTCTTAAAAAGTGTTCCGAGTGGTATTTTAAAATCATTTTAAATTTATGATAATATCCTTTGATGTCTCCTAATCATTATTATGTATATGATCCAATAAAACCATCCTTATTATTTATCTGGATGGCTTATTGGTAGAGAAAAAATATATTTATAAAACCCATTTATTTTATATTGGTTATGATAGGATGAAATGACTAAGAAACCCATTTATATCTAATAGGTAAAGGTAAAATAAATATTTTATGATATTTTGTAAAACATATGTATGGTTTTTATTATGTGACGGGTGGTCATAAATTTATATATCACACCAATACATTTTCTAAAGAATGGTATAGCATTAGATAAATAGGGAATTCATGTGGAGATATCCTTGTTTATAAAGTGATAATGTAAACTATTATAGTATTTGGTGTGAACCAGAACTAGAATGATCAAATAGGGAGTGAAGCCAATACACAATGATATTCTTAGATGTGATCCATGTCTATAGAGGAAATGACTTTATATGTTTATGTGTGTGACAAAATCATTTTTTCTTATTATAATGATATGATATCATGGATAATTTTCATTGATTACTTTTTTATTTATGTATTTTGACCATCTATGGTTTATTATAATGACATAAGATTATGATCATTGATAAGGAAGGTATAGTTTTCAGATGTAATTTCAATGTTCACATGCCCTTATTATCGGGTCATTTTAAAGTGATAATTAATATCTCCCTTTTTACCCTTACTATGTATTTTATGTCTCCATTTCATTTGTCCCCTTTACCATAGATATAATGAATTGAATTAAGTATTATATTTTTATGATGGGTGATAGTTAAGAAGAACTTAATCAGTGATGATGTAATTTACTTATGAACCACCTTTTAATGCATAAAACATTAAAATGATAATGGACGAATATAGTTATTTTAGAGATCACTGTATTAGTTATTTAATATTCATAAAATAAGTTGTAATATATGTGTGTGAGTATTCTAGGATGCTATAGACATAATTAAATAAATGATTAGTTATAATTGGAAATGATGATGACAAAACATTAGTGACCAATTTAGGGAAAGGTATAATAATAGGATAACATTATTGTCTTTTCATCAAGTTCATGGATGACCCAGGTTAAACATAAGTTTCCATAAAATTAGGTGGAATAATTAAAAAAACGAACAAATTATATTATATAATTATGTTGTTCTCCAATATGATTATTTTTTCTCAATATATTCCTTATATTTATTAAATATATGAAACATGAAGGAATCATGATAATGCTGAATGTGAGGGGTAGAGAATTGATTATCCTCCTAAGGAACAAGTTTTTATGGGATCTATAATGAAAATTAGTATTTTAATAATTCTGAAATATTCCTAATATAGAAATTCTATTGAGAATCAAAATGAAAAATGAAGGGAAAAACATTTTTTGAGTCTTTCATGTGGCCACACTCACATACATTTAGTGGTTATACTATTCCACTAGTTTTTATGAAATTAACTAGTACCATTGAACAAGTATTTTCCCTTATCCATTATTCTGAATAAGAATGTTTTACTTTGGATGTTTATCATTTATAAGGTAAGGTAGATAAGTGGTGTAATGTTTTAATGAACATGAGGAAACATGATTAAATTGACACCATAGTGTGGGATGAGTTGAATAGATTATTTTTTAGTAATCTCATTCTTCATATTATTCATATGAAATGGAAAAAAAATTACGTGATTAAAAGTATATGGTTGGTGAATCTATTAGTACCTATGAGGGTTAATTTACCAGACATGAAATTTACGATTATATTTTTATCATCCAACATAAATATATGGTTCAGTGATTCTTTAATGTCTTAAAAAGACATATTTATCAATAATAACCATCACTGGCTATGAATAAATTTTTCAATGTTCCACCATAGTTGAAATAGGTATTGGTGTTACTCATATATTTCATGCTTTTGAAAAAAAAATAATGAATTAATATATAATTAGAAAAACCTAGTGGATAAGAAGTTAATTTTTTCATTATGCTCAATGTATGTAAGGAAAAATTTTCAACGTTATATTAATGATAATAGTAAATGTTTTTATTGTGTAAGGGATGTTTATCAGGATATCTAACATCATGGTGATGGGGATAAGTTATCTACTAATGTAGGAAAATCACTACAAAATAATCCTCCCACACTCAAATGATTATAATGAATAAATTTTGGGTATTATGATAACCAGTGAATGAACCCAATGCTTAATAGAAATGATTGAATTCAATAACCTTTTTGTTCTAAATACAATGGGTTTTCTCTTGTTATAACTATTCCTCTTGTGGAGTATAATAATTAGTTGGTAGAAAATTCATATACCATATATTATGGAACTAATAATGACTTATTTGATTTTGGGTGTGCATATTATTTTATATCTTCTAAATTTTCAATGGTTATCAATATAACACCTAAATGATTAGATGTTGAATGAGTCAGAAAACCATTATTTTTAACATGACCAAATCTAAAGATTAACATTCTTCTCCAATTTATTTTTATGGGAATGTGCATCCTATAAATCTCATTATTCTCCCTCTTATTTAATTTAATGTATTTTTTTGAATGTATGTTATTTCTTTGCATAAATTACACATTAATTGATGAAGAAATGAAGTACAATTTTATATTTACAACCAACATAAGATCATTTATCAGTTCAACGATGAATAAAAACATCCAATACTAATTATATTTATTGTATACATATTTATTTCTATTTTGATGGGGTGTTTATCTCCCTTGTATGGAGAGAAATTAAACATCAACAATCTATCTACTGTGTGTGTGTTTATTGATTTATTTCTGGAAGAATCTCCAAAACATCCACTGAATCGTGAAATTTATTTATCAGTAGATCTCATATATTTTGTTTTACCTATTTTATGACTATATATATATAATGGAATCGATTGAGTTGTACGAATTGAATTAAAAATTATAGGAGAATCTTAATAAGGGTTGTATTTAGAAATGTGTGAAATCATGTGGTGTATCTATATTTTTTGTTAATAATAATATTGCATCAATGAAACATTGAATTTTTAATATGTAACGTAACTATATCTAAATCAGTAATTAATTTCATAATTATCATATATATAAATTTTTTTGTAAATGGTTCATAGCTCGATACTTTTCCCAGAATGATCTTCATTTTAGATACAATCAACTAATAGTTAGGTAGGAGGATATACCCAAGAAAAAACTTGTACATTGTATAGAAACTACAAATATATAGTTATATAATTTGGTCATAGTAATACCAACACTGTCTTTTTGTATTTAATAAATGATACCTTTAGATATAACATTGATTAAGTTGTGAAGATCTTTATAAATGATATTCTTATGTTTTCAAACTAAAAATAACAATGTGAGGAACAAGTTATTATTTTACAAAATAATATTGCTGGAGATTCTATATAATATATTTTCACTCCCTATATTTTAGATGACTTTTTTCTTTTTGGGATTATGTAATCATTGGAAGTTGTATATTGGTGGATACATCAAAAACAGATGTTATTCAAGATAACCCCGGACAAACCACAATGACTGAGATCTATATTTTTCTAGGTTTTAATACATATTATAAACTATGTGTTTATAAATTATCATGGATATCTAATCTACTCACTATGATTATATGGAATGAATCCATGTTTCATTTGATATAATAATGTGAGGAAAATTTTACAGAATAGAAGGATAGGGTGATAATTTCACTTATGCATAAATTACCCTCATGTGATTAATGATTTGTAACATTACTTGATGAATTAAATATGGTACTATATTTAAATAACATTTATAATGATATATTTATATCATATTCCTTAGTAAAATTGAAGTCTAATTTGAAAACAAATCCAACTCATGATTTCAAGTCAGTTATGGAAAACTTTTCATAAATGATATATATAAAATATATTTATAGGGAAAGATGTGATATATATATTGTTCATAGTTACTAAAAGTATACGATCACTCAAAAAGAGCTAAATTTACCATAAATTAAATGTTTGTAGTTGAATAAAGAATATGGATGGGTAATAAATTAACACATTGGGGAATAAAAAATAGTTAAAGACACTCTAATTTGAGAGGATCATGCTGGATATTCAATGATGATTATGAAAAAATATAAATTATTTATGGATTTGAAAAGTTTGGATATGGAAATAATGTTGGACTAGTAGATATATTATCAATATAAAATGGTGTTTCAACCGTATATCAATGTGATAATTAAATAGGTGCGGAAATAATTTCTCCAGCTAATAAAGACGGACTGACAATTTACTAAGTCCGACCATGAATATAATGAAATGAAAATTTTATATAATCAAGTATATGTTTATTACATATAAAATGTGATGAAGGATATGATGGATGAGGTTCTTGGTTCATAATTATATATTATTCAAGGAAATACAATGATGTATAGATATCAGAGATATTTTTTTTTGTGGGATAACATGATAAGAGATATTAGTGAGTATGTATCAGATTGCTTGGCCTATTGAGAAGATATCATTGAGAGACATCATTAATTGGGGATGTTATAACCATCACTCATACCTAAATAGAAATGGGGAAACATCATCATTAATTTCTTCATCGGACTACCAATCAAATTTAAGGTGTATACATGTTTTTGGTTTGTAGTCGATCACCATACAAAGCCATCACACTTCATTTTTATTAGATAATATATCTCTCTTGATCATCTTTTTATAATTTCAATTATTGAAGTGATTAGGTTTCATGGAGTAACACATTCTATTTAATCTAATTGTGATCTAAATACCTATATAAAAATTAGTGAAATACTCTAATATGATAATATGATTTTAAAGAAAATAATCTATTGGGATCTAAGAAAACAATAGAAATACATAAAATAGTCAATGACATTTAATAGAATATAAATTTAGATCCAGTTATACAAAAAAGAGATATTGATAATCATTAATGATATATGAGATCCAAGATTAGTGATAAGGTATTTCTATGAATATCATCATGGAAGAGGGATGTGGAATTTGGTAGTATAGGAACGCAAATCCCTAAGGATATAATCATGTTCTATATTCTAGGTTGAGTTGGTATGTTATCTAAATCTTTTCACTTCAACATAACATATCTCAATTTCTCAATGTTCCCTACATATCTCTTTAGACGAAAAATACCTAATCGGTAAATCACATGGTCATAAATTAGATCTTCTGCTGTTGAAACATGATCTTTCCTAAGAATTAAAATTGGTATAAATATTGAACCAAAAAAGTAATGTTCTATGGAACCAGACTATAAAAAAGTTTTTATTCATTATAGGAATCAGAAATAGGGAAAATCTTATTGGCATCCCATGGATTTAGTTATATAATAATATCCTCATTATTTTTATTAAAATGTAATGGAAATTCAAGGGAGATATTCAATTTATGTAGGTTATAATATAAACCCCGAGATTTTATTAAATATTTTTTTTTATGAATTAAATTTTATTGACAGATTGTGATATAAGTTACAATGAGTATAAAAATCAATGATAATCATTTAAAATATTATTATTTAATGTGAAAATTAACAACTAGATGTCTGATTGGTATGTTTAAATAGGTCTAATGAATTTTTTAAAAATGTATGATTTCCATGTGTATATAATGAATTCACCAGTAATTAATTATTTTTAAAAAGATAAAATCCAGCTGAAAATAAAGAGTTCTTTTTTATAAAAACATATTTTATCATAATTTGTTTTTATATGAATAATTTAAAATAATCACTAATGGTGAATGATTTTAATGATATTTTTATATTACTTATTCTTTAAAAAATTTAAACATTCAACAACTAATTTTTTTGGAATGGGATATTGCAATATCATGTCTTATAATTTAATATGAATTCTTATATAAACGGATTTATTTTTTGTATTTCACATTTATTTTTAATATTAATATATGAACATTATAGAAATTAAATTATGGGAAATGAATTGTATATTTTGAATAAAGAAAGATATATTTGGTAAATAGTTCCCTTTTATTTGTTGTCAATATTAATAGTAAACATATTACAGTTTAGTCCCCTAGTATGGGTAAAAGAGGTACATCATGGTTCAAACAATTGGATTAGGCCTAAATATTTTTTTAAATACTTAAGTTATCAAATTGTTTTCGTTTTTTTGGAATGATATAAACAATTTTATAATATATTGTATCATGGTTCATTATTTATTTGATTATGACCTTTAAATTAATATAAGAAATGAATAAATACATAATGTCACGTTATTAACATTAATATCTCCAAAAATTTAAGATAACAATAAAAATAGGACAACATCATTTATAAATGTTAATTTTATTTATATATGTATATATATAAATATATTTTAGCGTAATCTATTTTTAATTCTTAATAATTGAATTATTACCATAAATGCATACACCATGTCAACAATAAATATTCATTCAATTAATTAAGAATTAAAATATTTTATTTCAAAAATATTAAAATCAATTTAATTTATTTATTGTTTTCCATGAATTTTATAGATATATATAGTATATTAGTGATGTGTAAAATTACTACATTATAATTAAATCTTCATCTTGATATATTTAATTCGAAATTAAATGAATAATTCCA
The DNA here is from genome assembly GCA_963277665.1 of Viscum album. Lineage (NCBI taxonomy): Eukaryota > Viridiplantae > Streptophyta > Magnoliopsida > Santalales > Viscaceae > Viscum > Viscum album. The sequence goes on from OY728133.1 coordinate 971,955,772, forward strand.
GATTTTTCATTAATTATTTTTATAATAAATATTATTTTCAAAAATGATTAAGAATTTATAAAATAATTATTTTTCATTATTTTAAATGAAATATTGTGTAATATATCAATATTAGAAAAATTACGAGTCACCATTCCATTTATAGTATCATTATTGACCCTTTAATATTGAAATAGTTGTTATCAAGGTTATAGTCAAAAATGGATAAAGAACAGGTTTTTATAAATGATAAGATTTAAAATGACATCGGAACCTATTCAAATTTAATTTTAGGATTTTATTTCAACCAATTATTATTTTCAATATAATTCATGGCCATTTAAAATAATTTCCCATGTGATTTACATTATTTTTTTAAATATTTTAAGAAATTACAGGTGTGTCTTCTCCCTCCATCAAAAAAGGACACCCCACAGTTCACCTTTTTCAACAATTATGAGACCCTTAGATCAACTATAAAATGATAATGGCTATTAGAATAATCATAAACAGACACCCCACATTTAGTGTTGCAACCTCCTCTTGCGGCGCGCTATGGCGCACTGCCTCCATCGTAGCCGGACGGTGCCGCTGCACCGGTGATCTTCAATGGAGAACACAAGGGTAGCAAGGTAGCAGAGGGTTCATGTAGGGTTCGTTAGGCCCATGCCCTATGCATTTTCATGTAATCCAAACGAGGGAGGAAAATGATTCTATAACTCTTATGATTAAAACAAAAAGTAAACCCTACCATAAGAACGATGGCGAAACTCCCGCGGTTGAGGAAGTGTGTTGGTGTTCGTCGTCCCCCGCAAATATTCTCAAATGACGTCTCTTGATCTTCGATCTTCAGATTGGGGTTTCGCTGTCGATTTTCACCGCTCGCCTAAACCAGCTCCGTCCTCAAAGGGTTTTATGTCCCACCGCATTCTCTGCACTTCGTTGCTTGGGGATTCAGTTCTGATACCTCTCCCAAATCTACATATAAATAGATATGGGGGAGGGCAGGAAACGTACGTTGAATTAATGGGGGCTCATTATTTTGAAAATTCTTAATTCCACAATCTCGATGTTATATAGGATTGAAAGGTCAATACCTTTGTTGGCTTAACACGTCATTGGTCCCATATTGTCGCTTGTCCGTTGGAGGAAATAGAAAGAATGTAAAATAACAATGTTATTTTATTTATTCTTTAGAAAGACCCAAAATATGATCTATTCTCCCATACAACTATGGCCAAAGTAAATCCTCCCTTAAGAAAATCATTCTGTTGTGGATTCAATAGTGCCCTCTAATTTTTAATCCATGAACCAGTTCAAAATATAAGAAACATCGCCCGTGCGTTTCCTGAACGTACCCAAATAAATGTTCAAAATATTATTAATAGTCACCCTCATCCTGGTCAGGTCAAGGATAGGTTTTTCCTAAGGGAAACACATCCCAACAAACTCAATCGTACACTCATATTTTCAATCTGAGTTACTTTTTAGATGTTCTAGATTTTATAATAAAATAATTTTCACTTAATTATTTCAGTTACGGCCAAAAAACTAACATTCACCGGTGGCCCGCGCCGGCCAATGTTAATATCAACCTAAGGAAATCATACCCTCACAGGATAATATGTGGTCTCAGGTTTTTGATCTGATTTACCCTTCGTGAGTTATATGCATTTGAAAAATTAAATAAATAAATTTAATTATTTTATTTTCAGTTATGCCATTTTCAGGATTTCCCACTATAAGCATTCGCCAACTAAACATATGTCACACATAGGGTAAACACTCCATCATGAACACAACGGTGCCCTCAGATTTCAGATCTGAAAAATAATATAAAAGTTATTACACTTTATCTAGAAGACCACTCACGCGCACTATTTAATTTTTAACAAAACTTCGACGGATCATTTCGTGCACTCTGGGCCTCGGAATCACACACTGTCAGATTTGGCGGTCTGAAAATAATTCATATAATTTAAAACTATTTTATAGAAATTTTGGGACATTACAATTGTAAACTCACATAAATGATAGATTCATCACTATATGAATAATATATTGCAAGCTTAAGGTCTTGGCATAGAGTCGCGCTCTACAAATACAATGTCAAAATGGACTATGCATTTTCACACGATCTTCATATAGAATAAGAAACTGGAATAATAAAGATATTACTAAGAGTTTAGTTGATTATGAAACTATTATAGTGTATCTATAGAAGTTGAATCCATTTACACATATTTTTTCATGCTTTTAAGCATAATTAACCATAAAATACAAACTAAGGATCTCAAATGTTAGTGTCTTTGTAATACTAGGTGCCTAAGATTTAAGACATTCAAAAATAATAAAACAACTCTTTTTTAATATTACATAATGATCTCATAACTTCCTCAAGCTCATACATATATATAGGATAACCTTGGGAACAGATAGGCAAAATGGATGATCTAGAAATTCTAGTAAGGGAATGACAATCGAAAAGAGGCATATCACATGATTCCAAGGCATACCGAGATAAAATAAAAGTAATGGTACATGAATAAACATGTTGAGGTATATAATGAAAACATGGAATGATATAATAATGGAGATATATTAATGTGGTAGCCAAATAGGTAATGAATTAAACATGGTCATGGAAATCATCTAGCTCATTATTATTGGTTCTTATTAATAAAACCATACACTATGAATATCATCTATTTCATTATATAATTATGCTTAAAAATATAAAACATAATATCTATATTATACTTCATATATAAAAATAATATATCTTCAGAAAAATAACACTTACACCATTATTCTATCTATTTATATCAAAACCCATATTATTGAGTCTTCTTTAGCTGTGATTAATATTGGTAATAATTTAAAAATAGTGCATCTGTGATTCCCATGGATAACCATCATATTTCACATTATATTAACAATTATTAACACCACCTTCATCAACCTAATCTCAAAACAAAAAAAACCTATTTAAAATAACATATCATATAAAATAATCATCCTTATGAACCATTGAAAAAATTCATAAAACCCTTACGAAAATTATTACATTAACTAAAAAATAGAAACAATAACCACAATATATATTCCTAATTTAATATATGGATATTATATATAAACAAACACAACTCCATGAATTATAATGGTTCTTACAATAATATCACTTAGATAATGAATTTGATATAAACATTTATCACCATTTATCAAATATCACATGAAACATCGTGAACAAAATTTTATATATAATGTTTTAATCTATGAGGATAAACATTAAATATATTATATTTTATTTTAATATAATAAAATTATTATAGATACTCATAGATTAACCCAAAAAATCTTAAAAACAATATATAATAATGTGTTCATCCATGAGGAAAGAGAGCATATGTACATAGATTATGAGGATATAAATCAACAATATGAGATAACAACTCATAAACCCCATGAATACACAACTGACTGACCACTTGAATAAATTAATGATTGTATTAAAAACATATCAAATTCATGGGAAACAAGTCAATTATATAATTAAAAAATTGATTGACTGAATAAATAACTAATAATCTAATTGAACAAATGATCTAGAACATGACCAACAAATCTGGTACATGGAAAAACACTTTAACATAAGAAAAAAAATTATTTTAAAATTATCAATAATTTATTTATGATATGTATAACTAATCAAACACCTGAGTAAATAGTGAACCATTTGAAGCATGATGTTACTAGATTAGCATTATTTATAGGCTAAAATATAATATTATAGTTCTGGAAGAAATCATATATTTTTTTTGGATAATTTTTTTAATTAGAATCAACAAAATAACATTTCAAAAATATCCAAAAAATGAATGAAAATTAAAATTCCTCTTTCAAGTTCATTATGAATGTAAAAAAAATAAAAACCAATAACTAATTGAATAAAAAATAAAAATCTAATTTCTGCTAAATATAATAAGATTATTAATCAATATTCCTAACTAAGACATTCTTAAGGACGAATTTATATGGTGCATATAATTTCCAAAAAATAGTGTATTTCTTAATGTATTTATTATTTTATGACTTTCATGGATTTGCAGGAGTCTATGTTAATGTTTTTATTTGTTTAACATTTCTTATTATCAATGGTCCTTAGTTGGCCGTCTCACTGACTGTATAAGTTATATAAAATAATCATGTTTGTGAATAATTTATGTTTTCTGAGAGCACATGGCTGAGGCGTGGTTAGGGGTCACTGTGTTCCTCATCTATATACAGTTAACTAGAAACGATTCATTCTAAACCCATGTAATGAAATCTATTTCAGTGAAATATCTAAGGTTTTCACATACAAATATGTTTTGGTGTGATTAAATGTTATTTAGACCAATGTAATCTAGTGGATTAATAAAATATATAATAAGTTAAAATTGTGTTGTTTAATTGTATGTGTACATATTTCTAGTTAAGTGGAAAGCACGTGGTTAATAAAGGGTCCTAAGTAATCCAAATTGATTATTCATAAGTACGATGGTATTCATTAGTTGTTTCAAGGGTTATGTATATATTTGAGTGACTATGACATATAACATTGTTTTTTTCAGAGAACTAATCCAATGGGTATTACATATTTCATAAATTTCTACACAAACCATAGCGAAAAACCATGTGATATAACATGATTTTAAATTTTTAAGAATTTCAATGTTTCCTCTCCCTGTTTTTTTTCTATTTTCCACTTATTGTCCACTCAACCTAAAAATAATAGTTTTAGCTGTCATTATGTAATTCCTCAAAAAATTGGAAATATATAATGGGATTTATTATTTATTAGTTGATGAATCATTGAGGTAACCAATCTAAATCTCTTTTGTCCTTCCACCACTTCTTTCTTCTCATTGTTTATCCCCATAATATGGATATGGGAGCATAATTTTTTTCTAGTGATCAATATTTTTTTTGGGTTTTCAATATTTTCTTGTTTGGATTCATTATATAAGGGATCCTTGGATTCTTTCATAGTGTACTAAAAGTTTTATCTATGGATTAAATTGTTGAGGAACATTTCTCCATCTATATAATTTTATAAATAAATGTAAGAAATGTTTCTCAATTTCAAAACATTTTTTAATGTTTTATAATACTCAATTATGTGTATCTATTGATTAAATGTCATATAAAATCAACATTCCTCTTATTTTTCATGGATATAATGTTATTTCTCATGCTCTAATATTCAAAATCTATTTTCAAATACATTCTACATACCAGATGACTTTTTAAATGTATAAAAAGATATTCTAATATAAATTTGATTACTAAATATGTGTTTTTATGATCAATACATTTCTATATAATGTAAATTATGTTTTAAAATAATTATATTCATACTTACGGTGAGTTTAAATTCTTATCAAATTACCTTTTATCACAATGATTATTGGACGTTCATTGAGGATGTTTGCCTAGTTTGGTTGTCAAAATATGTATGTATAGCTTTTTTCCTCTATGGATCATTAATTCATACTTGTAACATTATTTCAATATTTTCTTTATTTAATTATACCCTTTAAGTGGGACCTTATATTTAATTTTTTCAAAATCTAAATGCCTTCATTAAATTATGTGATATTTATAGAAATCTCTAAAATAGATGAAGTATTTATTAACATAATATTCCAAAAAAAATTACTTATATGAAGACTAATTGTAGTTTGGGGTGTGTTATTATTATTCTAATTTTTGTATATAAATTATTTTATATATTGATTACTCACCTCTACTTTTTCAATGGAAATTTGTACTAGAAAACTAGGATTTCTCGGTATGATTATTAATCAAATGTATTATTATGTACTATATATTATCCCCAAATTAGTATCATGCTATTTTTAGAGGACTTCACCTCTAAATTAGCATAACACCCCAAGATTTCATTGTACATTTTCTCATTAATGTAATTCAAAAACTAGCGCAAGATGCAACACCATGTTTGAGCACACCACAACTTACAAAAATATCCATTCAAAAAGAGGTTATGAATAATAAAACAGCATTTTGAATCATATTTACTCTATATATTTTAAACACCCATATTATGTGTTTCTTAGACACAATATGAGATGAAATTCTTTTTTTCAGGTAAAAGAAGTATTTTTAAAAAAATTCAATATTACTACCTTTTAAAGGAGAACAATTTTTAAAACCAATACATGAATCAATTATATATTAAATTTAATGAAATTAAAATTTTCATTAAAATCAGGACATAAAAATTTTGTTTGGAAAAAGTTTTGGTACTTTTCGAATAACATTCACATTTGGATGAATAGTGAAAATTACAAAATTTTAATTGAAAACAAATTTTTTAATCGAAATAATTTATAGTGATAAATTATGAATTCTAATGGTCTGGAAGTATAATTAGATTATATTTTTATTATTTAATACAATTTATGTCATTATATGTAATTTCACATTTAAATTCGACATAAACACATGTTAATCTTTTAGTAGTTTTTACTTTTAAAAAACACACTTTTTTGTTTTGACAATGGAAATTATTTTGAAATTAATTAATGAAACATCTATTTTTTTTAATTTTGTAAAATATAATTCATTTTTAAATTCAGAATATCAATATTATCTTTAAGTAAATTTTTGGTATTTTTCTGAAAACATCAAATTTTTTATGAATAGTGACTAATACTACGATATTGTTTAAAACCAACTTCATATTTAAATAATTATTTATTTTATTTAAATTTATTTAATGTCAAAATTGATATATTTTACCTATATATGTTCAATGTAATTCGTTGGAGTCATTTTTTAATAAAAATAGATGTATGAATTTTTTTTGATCTTTTTACCGTCTTCTTCCCATCTTCTACGAGCATTTGAAAATTTGCATAAAACATAATTTTACCACTTCTTTGTATTGAATTTCCAAAATATAGTTGACATAGTTGATAGAAGTAAGTAAAATTTTGATCAATAAGATGAAAATAATTTTTGGTGAATAGTATCTTTTGTATTTTATCTGCCACGGTTAAAAGTAAATAGTGTAATTAAGGGTAAAAATTATATTATAATGAACCTAATGCCTGAACTAATTCTATTAGATAAGTTAATTTCGACTATAAACTCCTTATTAATAAAATATGATCCACTTTTGTCCACATGGATTAGATTTGGACAATTATTTTTTTTATTTAAAGAAAAATTAAAATTGTTAAATTCAATGTTTAATAACAAAACCATTTTTAATATAGGGTTATACATAAGGTAAATTCGACTATAAATATTCATTAAAAAGTTAAAATTAATTCCTTCATCTTTGTAATTTATTCACAATTTTATACATTAAATAATTAAATTTATATATGACGCAATGATGATGCAGTAATTACCTTATTTATGAAAGAATCCAATAAATGGTATTATAAATTTCAAAATAAATATAATTTCAAAGTTATTAGGTCATCCACAAAAAATATATGTAAATATGAACTGTTAGGATTGATTCAATGTATCGTTTTCTTTATAATCAGGTTTTGATGACTTTCATAAAAACCAAATACCAAATAGTGTCAAAATTTATATAAATGAGTTTTTAAAATGAATATTATATTCTAAAATTATATAATATTCCAAAACCTCCAAGGATCGGAAAGAAGGCTTAAATAATATTATATATGTCATTAATGAACCATTTTATGTTCTTTTGGAATTTTATAGTATGTTTATTAACCATATAGTGTAATAATACATGAAAAGACGGTAAAAGTTAATCTATATAACTAAGAGTTAAATATAAATGATAAGGATAATATGGTGAGCCAGACCTATCTAAAATTGATAGGATGAGTGGTTTCTGACCCATCCCCAAATTATCCTAGAAGTAAATCATTTTTTATCCATTATTAACCCAAAATTATTTTATTATAAAATAATATTTAATGTTTTTCCTAAAGTTACCCACACCTCTCTTATAAAAGTGTATATCCCCTTCTCTCAAAATCACAACTAAAAACCTATTTGAATCTACCAAACCCTTCCAAAATATCCTCCCCACTTCCCTCAAATAAATATAGAGTCGTTAATTTGATAATAAATCCAACATAAGGAGCCCTTTTGATCTACCCAGTTATAAACACTCGAAGGAGAGGTAATAACTTCACCACACACTTTCACGTTCTTTTCTTCTTCCACTTCCTCTGTCTTTGTAGTTTTCATATCAAAATAATATATCTGGTACCTCCTATATAATGTTATGTTATTATAAATTTGGTACAACCATATTATTTATTCTATCCATCCTATAAATGACAATGTGTCCTTATGTGCGTACGTACGACTTACCGTATCCACATCATGGTGTAGTATATTATTAAAACACTTCATTATTTGTATGGGTATAATAATGAGTATAACTGATGTAAATAGAAAAAATAATACTTTTATTATTATGTATATATGATATACCATCCAATTACATACTATTTTTCCATCAATATAATGATATTATCACTTGTGCGTACATACGGATTACCGTCTCCACAACATGATGAGATTCATTTCCACATTCACAATTATACGATTATTATAAAAATATATATAATTAATAAGTATGTAATATATGACATAATAATTCTACATGATATAAATATATATATATGTGTGTGTGTGTGTGTATATACATATATCTTATTCACTTATTTCCATTCAATACGTTATGAAAACGGAAACAATGTTTACGTGTATCTACAGCCTACCATCTCTATAAATGCGGTTTTCCATTTCATATATCTATCTAGTACACATATTTATATTCCAAATATATATTATATATAAAACATTTCTTATTTTCTGGTTGTATGTAAATCATGATTTAAATGACATGGTCAAGAATAACAAGTTAAAACATGTACGATAAAGAAAGCAATTATTTCCCAAAATTTTAATTTAACATGGATATCATTATTAAACGGGTAGTATAAGGTCATAAATGAATCATTTATGATAAAATAAATAAGAACATGGTTCTGGTATAATATAATAACATACTATATCCATTATACATGAGGTTAAATATACCCTCGACCAAAGAAAAGTGCAAGGTAAGGGTTAATTATTAAATCTCATTATTATATGAGATTGTTTGTTTGTATGTTTCACTGCGACATAATTATTATCCATGTCCATGTTCCATAAAAGAGATTTTAAAAGGAATTTTTTAATGTACACTATAACTAAAACATCATTTTAAATGGATTAAATATTTATTATTCTAAATCATTCTCATTAATGTCCATGTTTTCAAAATGGTTTTAAGGATTTATTTATATGGAAAGGAATGGTTTAAAATGTTAATTTCTTTCAAAAGATTAAAAATGGTATGGGACTCATTGATTCAAAACTATCATTTAAATGACATCCAATATAAATTATGTGACATTTAAATAATTTCATGAAAAATTTATATTTCTCTCAATGATTTTTTCTGGTCATTTTCAACTATGTCAACATTCTTTACGGGGTATTATTTTTGATCGAGGTTGATTAATATTGATCCAAATCATCCATATTGTAATTATGGTTTTGTGATATATTTTTCTGTGGATGTGTTCTTTTTATACCATTCATGGATTAGGGTTAATGTATTGATATTTTTTATGCTAGTTGTAATACGAATGATTGGATTATTTGTCAACCTTTTCATATGAGGAATGTATTGGACATAGTAAGTGACAGGTGGAGCCCACTATAGCTCCTCAGTGCATCAACAGGTCTCATGAGATAATTAGACATAGAATTTGCCAATGCCTTTCCCAATTTAGATATATGGTTTTGGATAAAGCCTTAATCATTTTTAGGTGTCTTTGTTGAGGCCTTGAAAAAATGTTTAAGCATATCCCACATTATATATTCCCTCATTATGAAAATATTATTGATGGTTCATGTGGTTATTCGAATAGTAGAATACCCATTACAGTTTTTTATTATGTCATTATATACTCATCTCATATTCCCTCCATAATGTGTTCATGTTTATTATTTTTAAATGATTTTGTTTTAAATTATTCACTATGCATAATGTTTTTGTTATCTTCAATTGTATTGCTTACCCTTACTGAGCGTTTGAGATCAATGCTTTATTTTGTTTTATTTTCCTTAGATTACAAGAATTGTATTATGATTGATAGTCAGGGTTATGCTTGTTGATTAATGGATTTATCGAAGGATCATTTATATTGTGGTTTATTTCCTATGGTGTAATGTAACAATCATATAGGAAATGTATTTTTTAAGACATTAAATTTGATCAGTCTTTTGGGACATGATTCATTATAAACATGCTACTGTATTAAAATAATGCACTGACTCTGGGTAACTGGGGTTGGGATGTTATAGTTGGTATCAGCAAAATTTTAGTACTGACCTTGGAAAATAGATATAGATAAACTCAGATTTGAGCTCATTACCCTAATATAGACATTGAGGATCAGTATAGAAGAACATCTTAGAATGTTGATATTGTAGAGATTTTTTGTATTTTACAAGCAATACATCCCTGTCTGGATACGAGCACGTAAAGGTGGCTTTGGCACAGATGAATCTTGGAGTGAAAGCACCGAATTGGAGTTTCAGTCATGACCTGTGGTATCCTGGTATATGAAAACGGTCCTTGCTACTCACTCAGTTGTGACACTCATGGGAAATATGATTTGGATAATTCACATTTTCATTACAAGCCATTATGAAGGATTTAATATTAAATACTATATCAAAGAAAACATTTTATTATTATACATTATATGAATAATATTTTCAACATACTTTGGGTATTTTACAAGTTTTGAATTATGCATTTTGATTCATAAACTAACCTAGTGTATGCCATTGTTTAAAAATGATACCTAGTAGAAGGAATGAGAACTCCAGCAATACACAGGATCCAATGATTATGAAGGATCTCATCATTCATTGTATTAAGCCTACATTTATATGGGAAATAGTCTCCCATGTATTCTCAACATTTGAAGATATAATATAATATGTTAATTAGATATGTAAAGAATTATTTGTGTGTTATGGATTTGAAGGAAAGAAATAGAAGATAAGGATGGTAGAGAGAAAGATGAATCAAAGGAAGAGGGGGAAGAAGTATTTTCCCATTTATGAAAACTATGGAAAGAATCACCTTGTTAAATTCTTGAATGGAATGGGTGTTTTTATAAGTGTGGTGAAAAATGACATCATGTATGTGATTGCAAGGGTAAAAAATGTTTCAAATGTAAAATGCTTCATCTGCAAGGAGTTGGGACATTACGCGAACCAATGTCCAAATCATGAGAGTATGCCCCAAATGATGAAATTTAATAATAATCAAGTTATGATACTACTACAAATAAAGATGAATGACTATTGTTAATATGTTTTTATTATTTAATTATTTAATTTGAGTGTTGTATCAACGATTTACTAGTTATATAAATTATGTAAATAAATAAGGATTGTACTGCATTACTATTTCATTTAGAATTTCATATTTTATGGTACCAAGTAAAGTGACACATTTTCAGGATAATTTTTTTGGAAAATACATGTTTGAAGGAAAGGTAAATCATAATATAATCATGTTAATGAGTTAGTGATTTTGGAATAAGAGTTGGTTGATTTGGATAAATTATTTTGGATATTCTTGACTACCTTGGAACTGATTAATGGGTTGTTTATTCCATCATTGTTAGAATATTCCAAATTTTTGGATATAAGGAATATATATAGTATTCTATAAGTAATATGGGAGAATGAATGTAATAAATAAGGTTTTATGGTAATTCAGGGTGTTTCCATGTTTTAAATAATGCATGATGAAGGAATTCATATGTTATTATGTCGCAAAAGAGATCTTCATTTTGATTACCTTCCTTATAAATTTTGGACTGTGAGTTTTGACAGAAGCATTTTGGATATGTCTAAAGGATGGAATGTATTATGTTTTACATTGGATACAATTATTATGGTTGAATCATTTATTAATATTATTTTAGGATTGTTATAAAAATGACAACCCGAACGTCAAGCGACAACTCGTCGCGTTCGGCATGGTTGCGAGAATTGAACCTGCAACCGAAGGGCGACAAGGGTGGATCGCCTTCCACTAGCATACCTGATGCCCTAATTTGTATAATGTATTTTTTTTAAATATTTTGACTGATGAATTAAAAATTCAATATTTTTTGAACCCTATATGATTAGGATAAATAGAATATTTTTTAATTCTTTCATATTTTGGATTGAAAGATGAGTTTGTGGTAGGAATTAGTTGAAGGATGAAACTCTACTTGTCAAACATATTTTTTACTCTTATTATATGAATAAATTAAACCTTAAACATTACGTAAAGGATATTAAAACTAAAAAAATGTGTCATCGTAATACCTTATGTTTTGTTGAACAAACGTTATTTTAAATCATCATAGATCGATGGATTTGATGAAATCAATTGAACACATATTTGTGATTGATGACCTTAATCACACCTTATAAGTGTTTACATTTTTTCACCAATTATGTGTCTCTATTTTCCAGAAATGTTTTCATAATTGAGATCATAATTTGGTGGCACTTATTCATTTCCCATTCCCTCTTATTAAGACTAAATTTTATTAACCCAATTTTCGATGTGGGTTTTCCACAAATGTATTTTACTATTTTAACCATTTATTTTCTATAGGAAATTTCAAATTTCATCGATGAAATTTATTGAAATATGGAACAATGCAATGCCCCAAGATTTCATAGTATGTTATCTCATTAAAGTAATTCAATAAGTTGTGCTACACGCAACACCGAGTTCGAGCACACCACAACATTCCAAACTAGCCATTCAATAAGATTTTATGAGTAAAATTAATGGAATTTTGAATATTATATACTCTATATAATATTAACATCCATATTATGTGTTTCTCAGACATACTATGTGGAAAAATTCATTTTTAGATAAATGAAGTGATTTTTTAATATAATTTTACAACAATTTAATGGAGAACCATTTCTAAAACCAATATTTGGCACTTTTTTATATTCAATTTAATGAAATAAAATTATTCTTTAGAATCAGGACATAAAATTTAGTTTGGATAATTTTTTGGTACTTTTCTGGTAACTTTCATATTTTGATGAATAGTGAAAAATACTAAATTTTAATTGAAAACATCTTTTTTAATCGAAATAATTTATAGTGAAAATTTATGAATTTTAATGGGTTGAATTTATAATTAGATTATATTTTTACCATTTAATACAATTTAGGTCATTATACGTAATTTCACATTTGTATTTGACATGAACACATGTCAATCTTTTGATAGTTTTTACATTTAAAAAACCCACTTTTTGGTTTTGACAATGGGAATTAATTTTAAATTAATTAATGAAACTTTTATTCTTTGAATATGGTAAAATAGAATTTTTTTTGTATTTGGAATATGAAAATTATCTTAAGGTGAATATTTTGTATTTTTCTGAAAACATCTAATTTTTGATGAATAGTGAAAAACACTACCTTAGTGTTTAAAATAGAATTTTTATTTAAATATTTATTTTTTTATTTAAATTTATTTTAAGTCAAAATAGATATATAGTTATTATATATATAAAAATTAATTCATTAGTGTCATTTTATAATAAAACTAGTTGTATAAATTTTTATTGAACTTTTTAATGCCTTTTACACACCTTCTAGGAGCATTTTCAAATTTGCATAAAACATAATATTACCTCTCCTTTTAGATAAATTTCAAAAATCCGAGAGACACGGTTGACATTCGTATGTAAATTTTGGTTCAATAAGATGAAAATAAGTTTTGATGAATATTATCTTATGACGTTTATTAACCATGGATAAAAAATAGGGCAATTAAGGGGAAAATGATATTTTAATTACCATAACACATGTACTAATTCTATTGTAAAAGTGAATTTTGACCAAAAAATAACTTTGGAAAAAAATATGATCCTTTTTTGTCAACTTGGATTAGATTAGGACATTTATGACTATTTTATTTAAAGAATAGTAAAAAGTGTTAAATTCAAGGCTTAATGACTAAACCATTTTAATAGAGGGTTACACATAATATAAATTCGACTATTTTTATTAATTAGAAATTTAATATGATTTCATACATCATGGTATTTTATTTATAATTATCAGACCTTAAATAATTTAATTTATTTATGACTCAATGATGATGTAGTAATTATTTTATTAGAGAAAGAATCAAATGAATGATATTATAAATATTAATATAAATATAATTTCAATATTTTCATGAAATCCATGAATATTATAGGTGAATATGACATGTTATGATTGATTCAATGTATCTTGTTTGATGTAAAAAATTTGTGACGACTTTCGGAAAAAACAAATACTATATAGTGTCAAACTTGACATTAATGTGTTTTGAAAACAAATATTATATTATTAAATTATATAATATTCCTAAAAATCTAAGGTTCGACAAAAGGTCATAAATTATATTATATATGTCATTAATGAACCACTTTTGGTTCTCTTGGATGTTTTGATTATTTTTATTAACCATATAGTGTAAGAATACTAGAAGACACGGTAAGAGCTAAACTATTTAACATAGAGTTAAATCTAAAAGATAAAGATAATATGATTACCAAAACCTGTATAAAACCTATTGGTTTAGTGTATTTCAACCCATACCTACCATACACTATAAATAAATCATTTTGGAGCCATTATAATCCAAAAATGATATTGTTACAAAATAATATTTCATGCTTTTCCTAGATTGACCCTCACCTCTCTTATAAAATGGTAATTCCCCTTCTCTCAAAAGCACACATCGAAAGCCATTTCACTTAACCAAAACCTTCCAAAATGTCCTCCCAACTTCCCTCAAATCAACTTGGAGTCCATAATTTGATCATAAATCCATACTAAAGAGCCCTTTTCATCAACTCAAAATGAAACACCTGATGAAGAGTTAATAATTTCACCACCCTCTATCAAGTTTTTTTCCCCTTCCACTTCCTTTATCTTTGTTGTTTTCAAAAAAATATAACTCCAGTACCTAATAAATAAATTTATGTAAATATAAATTTTTTACAACAATATTCATAATTCAATCCATCCTACAAATGAGAATGTCACCATACATGCGTACGTACGGCTTACTATCTCCACATCGTGGTGTAGTTTGTTATTCAAACAAATCATTATTTGTAAGGGTATAATAATGAGTATAACTGATGTAAATAAAAATTATAACAATTTAATGAATATGTATATAAGATATATCATCCAATTACATACTATTTCAACATTAATATAATTATATTGTCGCTCATGTGTTCATACGGATTACCGTCTCCATGACGTTATGACATTCATTTCCACATTCACCATACAACGATGATTATAAAAATATATATTATTAATAAGTATTTAATATATTACCTAATAATTATAATTAATATATAAATATATTTAGTTATATATATCTTATTCACTTACTTCAATTCAATACGGTATGAAAATGGAAACAACGTTTATGCATACGTATGGCCTACCGTCTCCATAAATGGTGTTTTCCATTTCATATATCAATATATTTTACATATTTATATTCTAAATATATATGATATAAAAATAATTTTTTATATTCTTGAAGTATGTAAATCATGATCTAAATGATACGATCAAGAATAACAAGTTAAAACTCATTCGATAATGAAAGCGATTATTACCTGAAATGTTAATTTAACTTGGAAATCATTATTAAACGGTTAGAATAATGTTATAAATGAATCTTGTATGATATAATAAATATAAATATGGATCTGGTATAATTTAATAACATACTATGGTCATTATACATGAGGTTAAACGTACCCTTGACCAAAGGAATGTTCAAGGTAAGGGTTAATTCCTCAATCTCATTATTATCTGAGATTGTTTGTATGTATGTTTTTACTGGAACATAATTATTATCCATGTCCATGTTTAATAAATGAGTTTTTAAAAGGTTTTTTAAACTGATATTTAACTAAAACATTATTTTAAATGGTTTAAATATTTAATATTCTAAATCATTTTCATTAATTTCCATGTTTTGAAAATGGTTTTTAAGGATTTATTTATATGGACATGAATGTTTTGAAACTTTAATTACATTAATAGGTTTAAAAGTTTTATGGGATAGTTTTATTCAAAACTATATTTTAAATGAATTATATTATAAATTATTTGACAATTAAATGATTTAATTAAAGAGGTTTATTTCTCACAAATATTTTTACTAATCATTTTCAATAATAACAGAATCCTTTATAAGAATATTATTCCTGATCGAGGTTCATTTATTATGATACAAATCATCCATTTTGTATTAATGGTTTTGTGAAATATTTTACTATGGATATGTTATTTTTATACCCTTCATGGTATTGGGTTAATGTATTGACATTTGGTATGCTAGTTTAAATATAAATATTTATGTTATGTTTCAACATTTTCATATGAGGAATGTATTGGACTTAATAAATGATGGGTGGAGCCCGCTATAGCTCTTTGGTGCATCGGTAGGTTTAATGAGTCAATTAGACGTGGAATTGGGAAAGGACTTTCACAATTTTAATATATGGTTTTCACTGAGGGATTAATCATTTTTAGATGTCTTGGCTAATGCATTGAAAATATGTTTCAGAATGTCCCGCATTATACATTCACTCATTATGAAAATATTATTAATGGTTCATGAGGTTATTTGACTAGTAGAATACCCATGACTATGTTTTATTATATAATTATTTACTCATCACATATGTCGGCCATAATGTGTTCATGTTTATTATTTGTAAAGGCATACGTTTTAAATTATCACTATGCCTAATGTTTATGTTATCTTCCACTATATTTCTTACACTTAATGAGCATTTGAGCTCACCCCTTTCTTATGTTTTATTTTCCCATGATTCCAAGAAGTGTATTATGATTGAGAAGAGGGGTTATTCTAGTGGATTAATTTCATTCACAAAGGATCATTAATGTTGAGTTTTATTTTCTATGTTGTAATGTAATGTTCATCTATGCAATCTTTTTTCTATAAATGCTAAACTGATCGGTCATTCGGGACTTCATTACTTGTAATCATTCCAATATATTAAAATAATGCACCGACTCTTGTTAACTGGGGTCAAGGTGATATTATTAAGACAAATAAGGTAAAATTTAGTGATAAAAAACATAACCACATAAAAAATTAATTTTATAGATTATACTCTAGTTTTATTATAAATTTTTCTTCAGAGAGTTATTAAGTATTCCCATTAGGGTTGATACTCTATACTTTTGAAAAAAGATTATTTATAGATATTTTATTTTGATCTCTTTTTATTTTCATTATGATTATTATGTCAGTTATTATTTTCATTGATTCATTTACCTTATTTTTCAACTAAAATATTGGAATTATTTCTTCTTTGAAAAAGAATAATTATGCCCTAGTATTATTTAATAAAAAGTTAATTTTTTATCAAATCTTGGAAATTTTTATTTTATTATTTTTGAATTTATTCACTTATTTAAAATTAAATAATTTAATAAAATATTTTTATAAATAATATTTATTAATTGTGTATCTTCTATAAAATTAGAATAAAAAAGTTAAAATGGACTTATATTACATGTTATAAATAAAATGAGATATATATTTTTATTTTTTTATTCCTAACTAATATTGAATTGATTTACACCAAATGTTTATACATACTGTGTGGGGAGAACACATACTATTCATTTTATGCTTATTCCTATAAAACATTATAATTTACGTACATATTTATTTAAAATATTTAATATGGTATCTAGATATAATTGATCATGTTTTATGGAGGTTTTTGGAAAATTTATTCACGTTTCACCTGGTAGAAGATTTAATGGGGTGGGTGTGGCCTTCATTTTTCCATTATTATTTTTTCCATTTCATATATAAGGCCACCATAACATCCAAAATATAGTTTATTTCCTATTTTACATTGTATAAATATATATAATTAGACCTATTTTCTATTGAAATTATTGGTGATGATTATTGGTTTTTTGTTAAAGTTGATGAGTGGTTTCAAGGCTATTATTCCACAACTATTTTTCTTGTTATGGAACGTTTTTATTTTTTATTATTTTGTTTCTAACATAAAATGTGTTGGTTCCAAAAATTAATGTGTGATCCCTATTTTGATTATTTTTATTATATAAATTAATTCCCAATGATGTGTATTTTGATAATGAGAACTAGATTCCAAGACACGGTTATTTTGAATACACTACAGACCATGTCACATCTCAGACCAAGTTTGTATATTTGTGTATCTCATGTTTGTTTTTTAAAATAAAATGATTTTATTTACTGACATTTAAATATCTCACATCATAATAAAGACCCCATTATATAATTTTTATAGATATAAATTATAATTTCAAAGTGTTAACATTTAATGGAGGGATACTACACAATAAAAGTAGTTTAGTTTCGAAAATATGAGTTTATTTCCATTCTAATATAAAAGGATTATAATTATAGAAATTATTGTCTAATAATAATTTTTTTTTCACCTAAAAATTAATTTTATCTTACGATGTCTATGGGTGTAGTTACATTTCCTAGTAATTGGGAACCACAATAAATTTGGTTAAATATTAATAAAGATTTGGAATGTTGTTTTGTGATTTTCAAGGAGTTTTATAATGTAATTAATTGTTAAATATTTTGGATTTATAGATTATGTTGAATTATGAAGGGACTTCTAAACTATATGATATTATAGTATTATGAAAATTAATCTATAATATAGGTCATAATAATATTATGTGATGGTTCCTCGACTATTTTTAATATTTTAATATTTATCAATGTTGGATAACATATTCCTTCATTTGGATGTTTTATTTTGAAGATTATATGTTTTTTTCATTTCCAATTTTCATGTAACATGTGTATAAATTGAGGGAGTCAAATTATATAATTATTCATAGATTTGTTATTATGTGAAAGAATTCAAAACATATGGAGAAAATTTATATATAATAAATTGATATGGGAAAAAATTTTGTGGAAGAAGAAGTATGATGCTCCAGTATTGATAGTTCTTATTAAAGTGCAATTCGAGATCCCTTTCTACACAGAGTTAATCATTTCTATGGAAATTATTATAAGTGTCCATTATTTCATTATTTCATGCATATTCTTTTCATAAATAGTTGGTATGAAGAGAAATAGTTAGCGTACAAGCATTAACAACATTCCCTTTTTAAATTTTTTGTAAAATATAAATCATATTAACATTGGTATATCAAAACATCTTTTATATTTAGTAATTTTATGTTCCATTTAGTTTTAATCCATTTACAATATCTATGTATTAGTATTTTAATTCATTACATCGATGTTATTGTTTTTTTATCAAGTTTGATAACATCATAGTGATATTTCTAGGCTAGTATCATGATTCATAGTTAAGATGAACTAAAAAATAATTCACACCCTAATTTGACATCAACCTCATATGGTGTATTTGAGACTATATGGTCACAAAATCACACCCTATTTCCTTTTTTTGTACTAAACTGGTTCTTACATAGTTTTAATAAAATTTACTTTTAATCCATCCCAATAGATCTTTAGAGGTACGTATACAATTCCAATTCATTGAAATTTAAAAGTTTTTATTTTTTAATCATTATTCACTATAAATAAATAATTTTTGGGTTATTATTTTGTTTCCAATATTTCTCTAAAAAGGGCGGTTATTCTAATGATATTTGATATTTTTGGTTCTATTGAGATCACATTGTTGGTTAAGAATCCAATTTTTGGAATTATAAGAGATTCATGTATACTGTGATGTTTTGAACATGATCGATATGCATGAACA
The DNA here is from genome assembly GCA_963277665.1 of Viscum album. Lineage (NCBI taxonomy): Eukaryota > Viridiplantae > Streptophyta > Magnoliopsida > Santalales > Viscaceae > Viscum > Viscum album. Next base: position 971,975,743 of record OY728133.1, read on the forward strand.
TCCCAATATTAAATTAATATTACTTTTATTTTCTTTAATGATTGGAATAAGGATTTTAAGATTTCTGAGTGGTATTATTAGTGTTAATTGTTTGTTCCATGGTCTCTGATAAACATGCACTAAAATTATGATGTTATAAAATTATTTTCGTAGTCTATAAAGCCTTACCAATGAAATTTTATAAGATAACTAATCTAGATAGATACATTTTTTCATCTATTCATAATGGAATATATATATTTATAAGTGGCTAATATAGGGCCTATTATTTATTGAAACTGTGTATTAATTTATATCCATTATGGTTTATTTCACCTGTATAATATTTTAATGTTTTCCCTATCCAATTTAATTTTTTTTTTCTGAATATACGGTACACCATATATATTATAAAGGGAAGTTGTTATTCGTATGTTTTCCAACCTAGTATTAAAATAAAATTTTTATACACTTTCATTACAACACCAATTATTAGTTTCTTGTAATATAATTTGGATGTTTTATGTATTTTGAAATGTTTTGATAGGTTAATGATATATTCCCATATACACTATAGTTATTGGAATTGATCTTCTTGTGGAATCTGATTCCACGTACCCTTAGCATTACAATGTTTATTTTATGATATAAATATTTATTTTATATGATATATATCCATGTATTATATTCTAATTCAAATTGATATTGATAATTATTTAGAATGATATTCCATCACTCCATAATATTTCATTGAGAAAGGGATTCAATTCCTATTAAAAATGTAGTATCTCAATTATTGATATTCTATGTTGATTATTTTACAGTTCCATTGAAGGGGGTGATATGGCCCCTTGAACTGAGATGGTTATAGTCATCGAACAATATTCCCACATGACCATAGTATTGTATCTAGAATGAGTCAATATGTCCTCTTGTGATTTATATTCTATATAAACCTAATGATATGTCCACTAATCCCCTATATCATATATCGAAGGACATGATATTCCAATATAACCTTACTATTGTATATATAATTAAATTATACATCATCTTTTTATTGGTATTGTATAGGAATTGGATGAAAGCCCTACTAATCCTAGTTCTTCTATTGGAATGGGATGATATTCCTATGTTTCTTTAGTAATATAAGTCTCATGGTCAATTATCTACACTATATCGTTATTTACATCATGATAGATGGTATACCAATATCATATATATCAAAATTCTTTTAGATTTCATAGACTTTTGTTTATTTTTTTGGTCAAGGGCTGTAATTCCAATTCATAATTGATGTATATTTTATGATTTGAAATTATGAAAAATATAGTTATGGTATATCCATAATGAGGATTTTATGTCAACACATTAACATTACATGTGATATAATCAATGTTATATCAACATGGGATAATGTTGATGTGGAATCTCACTAGTTGAATTGTTCATAACCTAATATTATGTGGATTATTATTGTTTTTGTTATTTCTTATTTATTCATAACATATCACATTCTCCAAAACCTAATATATTCAGGCTTTGGATGCGGCCATTTTTTTGGTGCCCTACTGAGTTGTAATTACACCTTATACAGGCATTTCATTATGAATAAAGCCTTTATAATTAGATAAGATAGAATGGGAAATGCCCATGTAGTTATTGGGTGAGAAGGATGGATTTCTTGAGTAAGTGTATAGACAGGTAAGGTAAATATTTCTATTATATTATTTTTTATTCAACACTATTATTTTTTATATTTTAGATATTGTTTCTATGATCGGGTATATAGAGGTCTAGATTACTCATCTATGAATTTTTTTCCATTATTTTTATTTACAAATTATGTAGATATTTCTATATGATTCTTTTATGGTTAATAAAAATATTTAATTTTGATTTTATTATTCTCATTATGAATAATTATTTATTATTTCATCTAGTGTTATTTACAATTATGTGATTCGAAATGTATAGTAACATAATGTTACCTGTATATCCTAACCATTGGTCAATAGCCACTATTATATGGAGAGGTATTCTTAATGAGATGTGGTATACCTAACATGGAATAGTTCTGTGACAATATAGGATGGATTCTAAAAAGTGTAATTAGAACATTTTTTTGTGTAAATTTTCTTCTTGTGGTAATGTAGATTGAGATCAGGAGTTTCCACAACAAGATCAAGCCCATATAATTTGGAATAGTTAACCCTAGTATATGGAAAGTCAATATTACTAGATATGGGATTATTGTTCTTTAATTTTTTATATTGTGATATTTTTGATTTATAGAGACATGATGAAATATTTATGGATAATTATTTTAGACTTGATCAAGTCTTGAATAAAAAATATATTTCATTAATTATATAAATCATGGAGTATTCAAATGAAATTTTTAATAAATTCTGTGATTGACATCCATATTATGTATATGGGTTTGGTTGGTGAAAATAATTATGTTCAATATTTCTTCATAAGTATGATAATAGAGAAAATCATATTTATAGAACATTTTGGTTTCCTATATATATTGATCGTATCTGTTTCATTAATTAAATAATGAGTGTTAGTAGTTAATGATAAAGAAAACCATATTTATTATGAACCCTTTTATTATAGGGTGTGTATATAGTGTAAATACATGAAATACTAGTTATATATTTTCTGAAACAATTATTTCATAATAGGTTAGATTTGATAAACATTTTATTAATAAATAAATATCTTTCTAACTATGTTGATATATAATCCTTATATGTTAATAAGGACTTGTGTCCCATTGGCCCATTTTAATGTGGCCTTAATGACTATATATGGCTCCAAGACCCTAACTGAGTAGTTTGAATCAAACCATGTCACCAGTCATAGCCCATACCCCATACCCCATAATAGTAAACATCAGACCTTGATCCATAGTTTTAGAGTTTCATTTCCCCCTTTTCTATGAATAGTGGGATCATGTTAGACTACCACGTTTTTATGGTGTACCCCTATTATCTATGTTGTCAGAGTAGGGATGAATGATATGTGTTAGAAAACCAATCTATAATTTAGGATTACCACTCAGTGATTCCTACATGGACCTCATTTACATCATATTCTAGATTCCCTATATCCTAAATAATCCTTATGTGTAGACAGTCATGTTTCTTGGCCCCACATAATCCCAAATTGGTTTTCAATGGGAAATAATTCTATATGATAAATTTCATCATGATTATCACTATAATATAAGGTTTCCATTTATATGTCTCATCTCAATTTATGTTTATGTTGGGCCATGATATTTTCATGGTCCTATCACTCCACCTTATTCCCAATAATACAAACCCTAGTGCACTGTTTTCAACAGTATTCCTGATATTATATCCCTAAGGACTTGTGGCTTAAATGACATGTGGATCGTACAAAAAATTCACAATCTTGAAATCCAATTGCCTAAGAATATTTCCATGGCTACTTTTTCTATTATAGTACTTCTACAGTAACTCATAAATACCTCCTTATGAAATTTTAAACCTAGGTCTCTTAGTTGTAGGGTCGTATTGGTTTTATTGCTCAGATAATTTATGAAGACTTCTATTAGGGGAAATTTTGGGGAAAATTTTAGACAACCATAATCATCAAAAAAATTCTTTCAAGTTCTATGTGATAGTCTGGTATAAACACATTATTGAGGTGAATATGATTATGATGGATTATTACATGTATTTAATAAATATTCATTATTCACCACTGATTTCCATATGAAATGTTGTCATTAGTTTTATAAATTATGAGGATTTATTGTGTTATCATATACATGTTTAGGTTGATTTTTTATACTTCACATCCATTGCTGATTTTTTGAATCGATGCCCTATTTCATAGTCAGTCCTTATGGGTACTTTTTACATCCAAGACATTTTGGTTGATATGTTGTATTCAAGAGCTTATCTTCCACTAGTTATGGTCATTTATTATCTCTTCACACGTGATAGAGGACTCCCCTAATATATTATCTATGTGGTATATTGGGGTACACCAGATGAAATTATACCCACCATCACTAATTGATGTTGGTGGATGGGAATTCTATAATATTTTTTTGATCTTTTTTCTGTTAAGAAGTAGTTAGAGAGAAGTATATGATCATTTATTTATAACATGGTCATAGAAATCACCATACATGTGTATTTAATTTTGTTCTTAATGTAACACAAGAAGAACATGACATTAGTACTAAATTAATATCATAAATTAAATAATAGAACCCTAAAATATTCACATAACCCAATGACCTAAAGTAATATTTTATTGATGATTAGATACATACGAATATTATTTTACAATTCCTATGATCATTTCACCATAATAATGTCCCACTGAACACATTTCTACACATCTCGCAACATAAAATAATCAGTATATCCTAGTAAAGGGAAGCATTAGAAATGGGTGATCCTAGAAGATTAGTGTGGTAAAAACATATCATTATATATTTGATCATAAACATGATATAGACTGTGAGGAAGACAAAAATATATGTATAATAGCTCCAGATATAAGAGATGATAATAAAAAAACACGGTATAGAAACATATCATAATATTTAGACCATTAATGAAACATAAAATCTATGTTGCGACTCAATATAGATCTCAATAATATAATAAATATGGGTATTATATAAAATATGAAAATTTATTAAAAATAATGTGTAATCATGAAAACAAGTCATATAACCTAAATAAAAAGAAACATTTAATTGTATAATAACATGATAAAAAATGGAAATGTGTCACAACAATAATCATATAAAAAACATTTTGGGAATCCTCAATATCACCATAAAGTAAAATGTGACCAAACCAATCATGCCCATGATAGTATAAAGGAACACATTATTTACACATATAAAAGTCTCATGAGACATAAACCAAATAAATTATTTTATGGTAAGATAATCCGACACATGGTTATCCATGTGTAGGTGTGCCACATAAACCTAATCATCGTCATATTGTAAAGACCACATTAAAAATAATGGGTTTCATAAAAATATTAAAAGCATCACATTACATGAAATTAAGAGATTATATGATTAAAAGAACATAAATATTGAATGAAATCATAATATAAAAACGTATATAAGGTTATAAAAATATCCTTTCATATGAGATAAAATGTTTGGGATAATTATTTGTGAAAATACAAATGTTTTAACCAAATATTTTAATAGAAATATATAAAGTAATAAAATTTGATTTTCATTAAAAAAAATAATAAATAACAAATCATGGAGAGGAAACAATGTTTAGAAAAAAGTATTATGGATTGTGACATAAAAAGATTATTGTAAATGGGCGGATAAACTATTGAATATATAGAAATACCATTGTACCATTCTCACATCATAAAAAGTGTAACAAAATTTCATTTTCAAAATAGTAAAGGTTTATATTAAAATCAATGAAAAGAATCCACATTAAAATTTCTAGTAGTATAGGATAACATTAAGGGATGGAAAATATAGACATGGTGGAAAAGATTCATTGGTATTTGTCCCAATGATACACCTTTATTTAGGAAAATATTTTATGAAATATGTCGTTATTGATGATGAGAAGTACAATAATTATATAAAAAGGGAATAACATATAAAATAAGGGAATTATTATATTAATGATAACATAAATAACAAATTCCATTACGTAAGAAAGACAATGATCCAAGGAATCAAAAATTGACTCACTGAAACTATTATGGAATTAGTCATGAAATAAACAATGGTTATTAGGAGAAATTTTATGAGATAGAAATTACAATGTCCATAACATGAATATATTTTCTTATGTGAAACTAATTGGGATCTGAATAAACCATATAAAATAATTTATGGCATACAGTATTAAATATGCCTCGCGGAGTTGATAATCTGACATATAATCCCTTAACTTGTTTCCCAACATCGTCAAAGGAACTCTATGCTCTTATATAATGGATATAAATTTCATAATCACATATTTAATAAACGTATTTACATATATAACATTTTATAAATATAATTTATAAATTTTTTTCTATGTGTATATTAGCTAGTTACTATATATTTTAAATGTTTGGTGTGATTAAACTTGGTTGTCTTGAACAAGTTTTATAATAGATGTGTTTTTATTCATTATCCTCTAAAATTTCATATTTAATAGTTCATTAATGTTATTATTATAATTTATTTTAAATAATTTATGATATTTTAAATTTTCCTCATGCATATTTATTCTTTATCTATGAAGATGAAATCAATAATAAGCATGTGTTGGGGATTCTTGATAAAAAAGTCATTTTTTAATTAATGGAAATAATAATAATTTCACCATTATAAAACCCAAAGAAATAATTTATTACATATATAAATATTATAAAAATTTAATTTCCCATACTGATCTATCATATAAATTTATATCATTGTTTGAGGAGAGTGTTATATCATTCCAAACATGAACATTCAATGATTAATGGATCATTATGTTGGGGGTTAGTTGTATAATAATTATAATATATGAATAATTATAATATATGGGGTTTATTTGTTTAAAATTTCAAAATTATAATTATTTTAAAGAATAATTAATAGATATGAAAATATAATGTAATAATAACAAATTTTTTCTTTATAGTTTGATTGTTTGCGATGGAAAATATTATAATGATTATATTAAATTCATATCAATAATATCTTATTCAATTTTAAATAAATCTACATTTTTTATAACATATAAATTATATTTATCTCCTAAAATAATTATTATTACTACTAATGTAAGGATGTGATGAAATCAGAAATGGAAATTAACTGTTAAATGGAGGTCATAGTCCACACATACAAATAAAAGAATATTTTTTCCATTGAATGATGAAAAATTGAAACATTATTTTTCAATTAATAATTTCAAATATGTAATAAATATAATATTAATATGTTAAATATCCAATTATGACCCATCATCATATGTTTGTGAGTGAAAATGTAACATGTTACAACATGAAGTTCGTAGTCCACAAAATGCATGAATCAGGTATTTATTATTTTCTTAATCAGGGGGGTAATGATTCTACTGTCTTTATAATTACATATCATTATAATTATTATATTTATGTTACAATTTCATGATTTTTAAATAAAAATTGGGATGAATAATGAAACAGAAGCAATTGAAAATTGTGAGGTGCAGTAAAATTTTATACCTTACCACATATATTGTATCCATTAAGAAGTGTGTTAAACCATTGTAGGGTGGTACTTTTCTAGAATAAAATGACTTATTTAAAGATCCTAGGTATTTTATGGATATTGTTTGGAATATATTGGGAAAAAAATATGGGATTTCTAGTGAGGGTTAGTGAGGACAGCAGTTCTACATTTATAGGTTAAAAGTGATTGCATTTTTTTAAATACCCAAAACTATTTAATAATAGGAAGTAACTCTAATGGAAAATGGATGAAAATATAATAAATAATTTATATTATATTATATATTTTTTATAAACACTTCATCCACTCTATTATAATATGTTTACAAAAAGATAGACCCCTAACCACTTGGGTTAAACATTTTTACCATTTTGGTTTTAACAACGATAACAGGATTCTTCCATGGTAATTTATACCTTATTACCTAAAATAAATAAACTTGTTATCAAATATTTGGACATATTTTTAAATATATCAAATATATTTTATAAAAAAATTAAATATGAACAATCAAATTTTAAAATACTAAAAGTACAATATATTAAAACAAATTTTTTTATAATATTAAATAAGTTCTAAAATTTAAATAAAAGATTCCTAAATTAAATATAATATTTTTAAATTTATAGAATCCCTTTTAAAATATATATTTTGTCTTATTATTTTTTATTATTTTTAAATTCTTATTTATATAGTAATAATGTCCTAAAATGCAGGTTATTTTAAAAATAATATTTTTCACTGTTTTCCAAGAATTGTTTTTAGAAAAATACTAAAAATTAATATTAAGATAATATTTACATGATAAATATAAATATAAATTTAATTTTTCAAAATTTAAATATGAAAATTTTAAATTTTTATAATTAAAATTTAAAGAATAATGTTTGTAAAAAAATTAATAGGAAAACACTACTTTATATAAACTATTCTACTTTTAGTTTCCTATAAATTACTAATTTATATAGTGTTAATTTATTAATAATGAAGTAAATTAATCATGTTAGTATTTAACTATAAAAAACTTATTTCCTTTAAAAAATATAAATTCTAAAAAATATATTTTTAATAATAATGTGACTTTAACAAAAACAACTTTTCAAGAAGTATGAAACCACATGATATATCATTATATATAATTATTTACTTAAATTTTTGTGTAATAATAATTTCTAATTAAATTTCCTATTATTATAATCATGTGATACCTGATAATCATCTAAGCTATGGTTGATTTTCTGTGAAGTGGATTGGCAGGCATGGATATTCTAACAATCTCAATGATAATAAAGTTATCCCATTTATAAATATCCTCAAAAATGGATTTCTAAATTTCATCATGATTATGGTATATGTAAAAACCTATATAAAATTTATTATCTGATATTAGAAAAATGGTAATTATAAGGAATGATTTATCATCCAAAAAATATTTCTTATTACGTCATTTATTGATTTGTGATATAGAAACATCATTTTATACCAGTCTGTTTGGAATTTATGTTTTAACTGAAAACATTAATATTAAATAAATAACAAGAATTTTTATTTAGTAAGATATATAGTTTTAAAAACACTATATTTTATATTTTTTTATTTTATTGGAATATATAGTGAAATATCATAAGGTTACGTTCTACCCGCTTAAAAAATTTCATCCTTGTAACAGTAATTATTAAAAACTGATAAAATATATAATTTTTTCCATAAGATAAACATATATCCATGATTAATTTATAATGAGTTTTCATCCTCAGTATCCTTTGTTTGATAAGTAAACCCATCATTTTATTTAATAAAAGAATAAAACTAATATTTTTTTCTTCAATTTACACATTTTCTCTAAATATACCAATATAAAATGAATAATTCTTCAAACTGGGTTTGTATTCTTCCTTGTTTAAATAGGTTATCTTGGTTCATATTTATATGTAATTTTCAGATCATTTAATTTTTTATTTTAAATAGTTCTAATGAATTCATAATAGCATATTAATATTGGATATAATATGGAAAATGGTATATTATATGAGAACATTATTATAAACATATATTAGATAATTCTTATATATATGGGGTACAATGATGATACAACGAGATTATTTTAATATTAAATCAACAACATTCCACTTGGGTGGTTATTTTAGGTTTTTATTAAAATTTATATATATATATATGATTTATTGAACAATATAATGATAAAACAATCGTAGAACATGAGATATTTATTATTATTCCTTATTGAACATATTTTTCAAAATGAACATCTATATTAGAGTTTTCGTAGTTATTATATTATTCCCCTATTATAAGAGGTTACCAATTCCAATTATCCATGGTATTACTGGTTTAAGGAATCTATTAATATTTTTTCAAAATCTCCAGATTTGAAGCATTGGACTATAGATGGTGTATTATTTAAGACATATATATCATTAATTATAATAGAATGACTTTTTATCTCCCTTTGAAAACTAGAATCTCAATGAAAAAACATTCTATACTTGAATCTTTTTCTTATTGTTTAGAGAATATCCAATTGGTTATTCTACAAAAAAATTGGACTAAAGTAAATTTAATATTATTTCCTTAATCAACAATATCTCCATAAATTCAATAGATCATAATTCCTTTCATAAATAGTGTGTTTGGAAATTAAACTATTGCTAAACATATTTACCAATAGATTTTATGGGAAAATTATATATTTTCTCACACTTTCTCCAATTGTAATGTGTGGTTAATTTATTTAATCTTGACATTGTCCCTCTCACCCATGGTAACATATTATGCTAAAAATTATAAAAAATTGTTATCATGAGTGAAGAAACATAACCAATAAGGGGATATGTTCAAAATCATAAATGAAAATTGACATTATAAAGCTTATCATTTTATACTGACATTTTGGATTTTACTTCCATTAGTTCAACATATAATGATCCCAATCCAACCAGATTAATTTATTTTCGTATATCTATTATATCTCAACATAATCCCCCAAATTATCTAGGAAATCAACCAATCATAGTTGTTTGTAAAGTAAATTTGATACCTTGAATCATATACCTATGGAGTGTCATGTGAGGTGTATAGTATTAATCCCACTCATCGTGCAATTGGGTGATGGTAAATTTAATGTTCAACCACCCCTTTTTAGTGTTATAACCCATAGGGGTATATTGGTGATAACCTCATCCACCTTCAAATGTAAAGACATGGATGTTTCTATAGGAAAAAAATATACCCGATTAATTACAAATATTATAGTTTATTATCCTTCACATAAAATCATTTCATGGGTATTCACTAATCCTAAAAGTTACTAAACCATTCTCTAATAACAAATACTAAATGGATGATAATCATACATATATAATACATTAATCTAATGATTTAAAATATGAAACTCATAAATAGTTACACAACACAAGGACCTAAAGTTTTAGTAAATTTAATATGAGAAATACAAAAATTTCTTCATAATAATGTATGTAGACATACTTTTTTAGAAATCTGATATGATATAATCGTCTCCATTTCCTGGGGAATGTAATCGTAAGTAATGGTTGTGATCAAATTCTCAATAAGGGAATATAATATCAAATTGTGTTGGATAATAAAAATTAATGGGAATGTTTAGAAGACATAAATATCTTAATAAAAGACCATATGACCATACATGACCATCATAAAACATAACATATAAATATTGTATCATAATTATATAATTAATAAAATATAAAATTTATCGTATAAATCAAATTAAATATAATAATTATATATAATTTGAGAATGAAATAAAATTTTGGAATAAATTTAAAATAAGAAGTGATCATGAAAACATGGAATATCATAAAAATTAAATCGATATTTGAAATGTGTAATATCTTGATAAAATTCAAAGAAATGTGGAATAACAATAATCAAATGAAAACTTTTTTTATATAACTCTTATAGTAACACCTATTTGAAAAAATTCATTATAACCAATTCTGAAACTGTGAGAAATCCCATCAAGCCCACGCTATTGGGTACAAAATACTTATGTCCATTCATGAATATCACATTTCATATAAACATAATTCAATGAATTGAATTTTGAAATAGGATCTCACCGATATTCATTCGTAAATATTTGTAACACTTAGAAACCATCATCATCTTATCCAAAAGCAGCCCAAAAAAATAATGGTTTTCTTAAACCATTAAAAAACATAAAATAAAATTAAATTAGGAAATCATAAAATAATAAATAATCACTTTTTATAAGTATGATCATATCTTTATACAATATATATTCTTATAGAAACATAACCGGATTATAGAGGGTCATTGTGGGGAAATTGAATGGAAAATACAAAATATTTTACAAAATCATTTAAATATAAATTATTATGTGAAAACAAATTGAAAATGATTTCTTTTTAAAAGATTATCAATTAATGTATACTTTAAATGACAAAAAAATTTATCAAAAATGAACACGGTGTGGAACATAAATCATATTACTTTTAATGAATATAAATAATTTAGAATATTTTTTTAATACCATTATTGAATTCCCATATCATAAAAATACAAAAAAGAGTTGTAATTATATAATAAAAAATTATGGATATTCAATAAATTATTCATTAGTAAAATTGATGGTATTAATTATTAATGGTACACTTATAAATTTGATAAAAAAATTAATAAATAATGGTTATTTATGAGGATAAATAATTCCTACAAATAAAAGGAAAATAATGGAAAAAATAATGTAATTTAATGATGATATAAAACTTTGTCACCATATTCAAGTATCAAATACTATGTCCCACTGATTAAAATATTGAGTCATTTAAGTTCTTAGGAAACTATTAATGAAGTAATCATGGTTTCAAGAGAGAATTATCCTAAAATAATTATTAAAATATTATTACTTGCAAAATGATTTCTTATGGGATTAAAATTGGGTATTAAAGACCACATATTAAAATAAGTTATGGTTCACCATATTAAATATTTCCCATAGAGTTAAAATGATACAATGATATAATTACCTTGTTTCCTCAATTAGCCAAAATCACACTATGATCTTGTATAATAAACCTAAATACTATAAAAAACTATTTTATATCCATATTCATATACATAAAATTTCATAAAAATAGTTTACAATTTTTCATCACATGCATATTAGTTATTAATTATCTATTTCCAATAAGGTTTTCGAGTAAACATGGTATTTTTCATCACGTTTAATAATAGAGGTGTTTTGCATTATTATTCTCCAAAATTTCAACTTTTTGAGGTCATTAATGCTACTTTTATAGATTATTTTTAATAATTTATGTTGTTTTAAATTACTTAAAGGAGTTTATTGTATTTATCATTCAAGAACAAATCGATAACAAGAATGTTCGGGTGATTCTCGATGAACAAGAGGTATATTAATAATTAATGGTTTTAGTAATAAACATAATAATATAGAATGAAAAAAATATTTAATTATTTATATCATATAGTACAATAGATAATATTATAATCTTCATGTATGATCTAAATTTATACCATTTTTTAGTAGGTAATTAAACCATCCCAAACCTGATCCTTCCATGATTAAGAGATGATTATTTGGCGGTAAATTTAAATATACTTGTAAAAAATAATAATGGTCCTATTTAGTGGATACTAAAGTTATATATAATAATTTTAATGAATTATATGAATAATTCAGGAATATGAACATATTACACAATATGAATGAACTATTTTTTTTTCTTCTTACATTGCATGTTTAAGATGGAAAAATTTATAACGATTGATTATCATATATAAAATTAATAGTTTATTAAATATTTTTTTTAAAACATTCTCCATATCATGGAAATAATATCTATCTTTAATAACCATCATCATAACCATCCATTTAATTTGGGTATGAAATTAAAAACAAAATTCAATCAGTCTGTAGTGGATGTATTACACAGGTATGCAAGGATGATGATTTTTTTACACATAATAGGGAATGGAAGAAATATGTTTCATATTTTTTAATATAAATAAAACATAAATAGTATAATTATAAAATAAATTCACTATTTTCCATACTATTATTGTGGAGATGAAAAATGAAACATATTTCATTATGGAGGTGGTAGTCCGCACAAAGCATTATTCACATTTTTCAAAATTGTAACGGTGATAATGGTAAATTCTTATGGAATCATTATAATAACATAAAATTATTACAATTATTCTTATTTTATTTTTTTAAATATGGTGGATTTGATTTGAGGGAGTTTAAAATCTCAAAATTAAATATAACAGTGGGGGGAGCAGTTTGAAATTTATACATTGCAACGCAGATTTTTTTCTTAGAAATAGGGGTTGAACCTTTGAGGTATGGTATTTTTAGAGTACCTGAACCATATTCAAGTGTCATGTAGTATTTATGAGTGTTTTGTGAATATGTTTTGGAAAACATAAATGTTTTTTGTGTGAGAGGAAGTGAGGATATGAGTTCCTCTTTTTTAATAGAGAAGGCTCAACATTTAATTATTTACAAAAAAACATTTTAATTATAGAGTGACACTCTTCATGTTAGTGGATCCAAAATTTAGAAATATTGGATAGGAGAAGAGACACGTTCATACACACCAAAACTACTCAATTAAACCCATTTTGATCATATTATACCCCTTAAAATAATTATGTTGTTCATTATTTTTTTCTTTTCACCACTATAACTTGTTTTACCAAGTAAATTTATCTTATATGCCCAAAAATAAAATTTTCATTATTATATTATTTCAACCTAATGTTTAAAAATTTTAAATACAATTTTTTGTTATTAAAATTATTAAATATTAATTTCAATGTTCTAAATTTATAATGTGTGAAAAAATTGTAAAATATTATATAATTATTAAAATTTTAAATATAATTTTTTAAAATTATCAATTACATTTTAAAAAAATCATATATAATTTTTTGTTGAATTTTCAGTTCAATTCTTTATACTAAAAATATTCATTAAATTCTTTTTATTTGTAAAAACATACTTAATCACTATCACCTAAAAATAATCATTATAGAAAAATAAAAAAAAATTATCATAAGATAATATTGACAAGATAAATCCAAAAATAATGTTAATTGTTTTATACTCTCATCATCAAATTTATAATTTTTATTTAGTGTATTACGTAAATAGAATAGAGAGAAATGGGTTTTTATATGATAATATTGTTTGGTTTATTACATTTATTATTCATTTTACCTATAAAATACTAATTAATCTAGTGTTATCTTATTACTAATAAAATAAATATATCAAGGGTTTATTTAAACAAATTTATAACTAGTTATTGAAATAAAATTCCACTCTTTTTAAAATACATTTTTATTCATAATGTGAATTTATAAAAATTTACTATAATGTTATAAATAAAAATCATGATGTATCAATAAATTTAAATGTTTAATTATATATTTTTTATTTCAAGTTTATACTTAAAGAAGTACTAATAATAATATAGTATGACCTCAGCATCAAATGTTATGTTATAGTAGTTTCATGTAGTGGTTCAGCAATCTAGGATCCTATGGAAAACTCTATGATCATGATCTTCTCCCATATATAATTTATCAAAAACCATTTTTTCTTGATTTGAGGTTGGTCTTGGTCCATGAAAACCCCAAAAAATATACCTCACTTTAAAGCTCAAACAAATAAGATTCATAAAGAAATATTTATCTTTTGTATTCCATTTCAGTTCACATTCTTCATTGATTTTGTGACATTGTTATTTTATTTAATGACCTCTTATTTATTGGTAATGATTTTAAAATGATATTTATTTTTATAAAATATAATCATTTTTCATTTTGTTTTGGTACATTATGTAATTACAACAAAACATTGCTTTAAAAGAGACAACCTTTATTATTACAAGAATAAAGGGATGATAATGATTCCTTTTATCTATGCTTTTCTATTGCACTAATAAAAGAAACCCTTTATCAATGCATTATTTTTATCACTAATAATGTGTTCCATTTATTAGGTATTTTTTAATCATTGATAAAGTGTGTGATTTGTAAATTATTTTTAAAACTTATGAAGGTCCCGAGTAAAATGATATAAATAAGAAAGTAAAAAATTAAAATTGACTACATGAAGAGATATTTTAAAAAAATTATTAAATAATAAATTTTTTAAAAAAATTAATAAATGTAATATAAATATATATATAATTCATCAATATGAATAAATATTAAATATTATATATATTGATATGTAAAACGGATAAATTAAAATAATTAATATAAAATATAAAAATGATTATATTTTGAAAAATATTAAATTTTTTATTAGTGAAATAATTATAGGGAAATATGTATAAATTAAATATACATATATTGATGATAACTATTAATAAATATGATATATTAATTATAGATATATAAATGAATAAATTTTAATAATTAAAAAAAATACTATAAATAAATTGTTACAATAAAACCTAAAAATAAATATGAATAATGTAAAAAATAATTAAAATATTTATTATTTAAAAAATTATTAATAAAATTGAATTTGATTAATATATATATATATTAATAAAAAATAGTATTAATGATTTCTATTTAATATAAATATAGAAAATGAAAAAATGTAACAATTGAAATCAAGTTGATGTCTTATTCATTTTTAGTGGTTTTTATACAATGATATTCATTAATACCTTTAAAATAGAAATACATTAATATATATTTCTATATAAATATAAATATTCAAAATATTCCCCAAAATAATATTTATAAAATATTAAATATATATTCTTACATTAAATTAGTAATATATTTAAGGGAAAATGGTTTTTAATTAACATTTAATGTGAGTAACAACTATTGACTAATTTCGTCGAGTAATGGATATAATTTAAGGATGTTTTATTTTTCAATTTTACATGTTAAAAATGTTTGTTACAATTATTTAACATATATATAAGTAATTAAAACATTTAATGTACCAGGCACATGAAAAAATATTTACGTAATTAGTGAAATCTTATCTAGAAACATGTATACGTAATATTTATGTAATTTATAAAAAAAATTAGTATTTATTTTATAATTTCAGTATAACATGTTGCATTTTAAATATTATGTTTCTAATCGATACATTTTATTTACTTTATTTTAATATTATTAAAAATAGGAATTATTTATTATTTATTATTTTTTTGAATGTAATTATTTATTTTTATATATATATATTTTTATTCACTATGTTTTATTATTTTAAATATATATTTTTCATTACTTCAATGTATATGTATTTTTTTAAACCATTATATTTAGTTACAAAACGTATCTATTTTTCAATAATTTTTATTCTATACTGGTTTTAAATTTTTCAATTTCACTAATTTTTATGTCCTATGCTATTATATTTATATATTCATTAATAAGGATAGAAATATATTTTTGAATAATTTTCTAAAAATAAATTTATTTATTAATTTATAATTACAATATATATATATATATATATATATATATATATATATATATATTTATTTATATTTAAAAATAATTAAATAAAATTGTTTCCAAAAAATATTTATTAAAATATATATATATATATAAGGAATTATAAATTTATAGTAAAATTATTTAGATAATGAATATATTTACTGTATTTATATTTATTTTTAATATTATATTTCCATTTATATTTTTATTTTTATTTTTATGCATATTCATATTCAAATATATTATTTAGTTATATAAATATATAAATATACAAATATATATATTTATATAAATACATTAATATTTATTTATGTATTTATATTTTTATCAATAAATAATTATCTTTTTAATTAATTATAAATGTATAATAAATATATTAATTAATGATTATATTTACCATATTTATATTTATATTTATAATTAGTTATTAAACATATATATATAATCATATAAATATATTTACAATTATAAAACTATAATTAGTAAATATACATATATAATGAATTTATTTACTATAATTACAATTATATATATTTATTGAATATTAATATATATATATATATATAATTATTAAAATATATGTAATGATATAAATAAAATTATATTTATAAATAAATAATTATAAATATATTTATAAATAATCATATAAATATATATTTACTATATTTTTAAAATTATATATTTCTATTTATAAAATATAAATTTTTTAAAATATATTTATATATTTATAAATAAATAATTATATATTTAAATTTATAGTTTATAATTGTAATTATAAACCCCTTATTAGCAATAATGTTTTAATGATGATAATGATGCATTCAATCTGTGCTTCTTTAGAACTAATAATGTTGATGCATTATAAGCACTTCTTTAGAACTGATAAAAAGTATCTTTACTAGAAATAAATGTTCAACACTCATAGATATGTTTTTATCAACGTTTTGTAGCACTAATAATGCATTGTCATTTTATGTGTTAAAATTAACTGATAAATATATATTTTATCATCACTTATTAATTTACCATTAATTAAAGTTATCATTATTAGTGGTTTTTAGTAAGAACTAATAATGGTCTCCTTGGTCTATTTAAAGGAACAGTAACCATGACTAATTTAGTTATGATTCTAAAGCTTCCATGAAATTACCATGCTTTCAGTGCTCCTCCTTTATGTCGTCATAGACGAATCAGGTATGGAAACCAAGGTATATTATTTTCTCTTCTTCCTCACTCATTTATTTTGGGATCAGGTTCTATGGTTTTTTTAATGTGTTGTTTTCAACTATGAAAAAACCTACTTCTATTCTACTATAAACATAGTTGTCATTAGTCAATATCATTCTTCCTCATTATTTCCATTCTTATCACAACCATCATTCACAGTTCTTTCTATTGTTAGCACTATAACATCCAACATCACCACCATCATCATTAACTTTCCATATTCTTCGTGATCAACCACTTATTATCCTTTATAGTTATCCATGGTTTTAATCATAGTTGTGATTTTTTAAACATCCATTGTAAGTGATGTTTTATAAAGTTCAATTTTCGGCTTTGAGTGTTCTTGTTTAATTATTTTATGAATTAGTATTATAAATAATTTAGATTTAATTATGAAGTGGTTTCTACAGTATGTTTAGTTGGTGAAATCATTGAAAAAATTATTATTTAAGGACATTCTGGATAACTAATTTAGGATTAATTTTCTTGAATAATTATTTAGTTGGTGTTATATTTAATGAAGACTTATTTATGAATATGTATCTAGAATATATTCTAATAATTCGTCAGCACATTTATTGTTTCTATTATTTAATTATTAATATTTTTATATTATATAAGGTATGATTTATTTACCAAATCATTATTTGGATGATTAATAAAGGTTTTTCATTTTCATATTGAATTGGTGTATTGATGTTATAAAAAATTATAGAGTTAGAATATGGATTATTGATAATGTATATAAAAATAATCATCCTGTGAATATTATGATTGTTTTGTTAATGTATGTTCATTATAGGGGGAGTTATTTTATAATTCATTTGGAATAAAACTAGAATAATATATGAATTTTTCAATGTTTACCCCCTTTTCATTTCATTCTATAGATTATCATTTATATAAAATTCCACATTGAATTTATCAAAATATCCCTTATCAGGTACTATATCTATTTCAGCAAAAATATCATCACTTCACAAATGTTACTTTATAAATCATCTCTAGTCAAAGAGTACACTAATATTTAACGTTTAAAAATTATATGATAATGAGAAGTATATGTATATTTAATTTGAATTTAAATATAAAAAATTCAAATAATCTCTGGATTTGACCATGTACATATTAAGTATCATATCATATTTACTACAATAAGTTAAATTTTCATTTTCAATATGATGTATGAAATCGTGTGGCTCCTTTTTGATCCTTATCAAAATGAATATTGTTTTATGACTAGTATATTTTTCTAATTTTTATATTTATAATTTATATTAATTAATATATTTGGAAAATAATAATTACCAAACTGTATAATGAAAATGAATAAAATTTCTGTTTAATTTGAGGTCATCCTTTTAAAATCAAAGATAATATTTTCTTTTTTTAAATTTTTTATAAAGGTATAATATTTGAACAAACCTATTGTGAATCATATTTTTCAAAATTTGTTTCCATTATTTCCTTTGTGAAATATTTTTATTTTCCTGATTTTATTATTATTTATATATGTTAGTTTGAATTTTATATATCAAAAAATAATATTTAGTACAATAAATTTATTATTGGTGATTATGAATTGTAGTTTTATTAAAACACTATAAATAAGTGATGAATATATGGAAATGGTTGATTATTTTTTAGAATTTTCAAAATATAATTTCAAAAAAAATACTTGGTTTTCATCGATTTGTAGAAATATTTAAATACAACAGAATTTCAAAGTATATAAATTAATGATCCATTAATTTTATATTTTATTAATACATGTTTTGGAAATTGTATTTTTCATGGTTAAAATGGGTATAATTCAAGATATATTAATGGTGAAGAGGATCAAGTATATAATTTTGGTCAAATATATGAAATTAATCTTAATATTAATATATTGGAAATAAGAAGAAGCAACTGATCACAGAGCTATATGGTGATACTGTAAAACCATTGTATCGTGGTTGTAGAAAATTTATGGTTTCAGTACAAAATTTTAAATAAAAATATGGTTAATTTTATGGATATGTTATTTGGTTTTTTATTAAATCATTTATAATTCCTGATGACTATCTAGACATGGAGATTTATATGGAAGAATCCCCATAAAATTTGAATATAGGAAATTAGGATAATAAGATTCATCTACTTTAATCTTTTGTAGTTTCAATTAATGTGTCTGGACTGGAAACCACACCGAGAGCCAAGAGTGGTTTCCAATCCTGGAAGAGCCAAGTTGATGGGATAAATATATGAAAGCTACATTTATTTATGGATCTTATAATCATTTGAAGTTATAGAATTTTTAATCCATAACATATATAAATGAAAGAATATAAATAATTAAAGAATAATAGTAAAAAAATTAATTTCATAAAATAAAAAATTTAAAAACAATTTAAAAAATAAATCAAATATTACCAAATAAACAATAAATTAATATCAAAATTGAAAAAACCACACGATGGGGTTTCTATATCACCAAAAAAACCTCCTGCAAAAAATAATTCAGTAGTGACCTTCAATGAGGGAAATAAGGGTAATTGTGGCTAATGGATGTATACCATATGGGAATAACCATGTTTGAATTTCCATATGAATTTATTTCATATGGTAGTTATGTGTTAAGAATTATTATAGGATCGTCCTATTAGTGATTAAAAATGTGTCATAAAATATTTAATTTTCCCTCAAAAACTAGTGGTATATCTTATAAAGGTTGTGATGGATTTGTTGATCATATAGATTACATTTTCATGAGATTTGAAGAGTGTGAGTGACAATATCTGGCCTACATTCTATGAGAATATCTAATGATTTATTATTGGGAAAGAGGATTAATGATTAAGATAAATGATCATTTAGTATCATATATAATTATCTTATGTGTATTATTTAATGGTTGGAAATTTGATGTTAGAATATTTGTTATTATATATATGTTAGTGATTCATTGAGGGCGAGGGTGGGGGTGATACAACATTATTTTTTTTCTTGTTCTTCCACATGGTTTTTAAAAAGATAGGTTTAAATAATGTATTATGTTAACCACTATGAGTTTCATTCCTAAGGAATCCAATTATGTTATGAGACCTCTGTATTTCAAATGTACAAACAATAAAAAATGGTTTCCTTATACCCATTTAATGATTTGTATTCAACACGTACATTTGACGGTTTTACCTGAGGGATAGTCTGGGATATTAGGGGTATGAGGTTTAATCTAATGGTACCTATGATGTGGTCATTTCCTAAGGGAGAAAAAAATATTTCCCTCTGCTTCAATTGTTAAAATTTAATTTGTGAAATGAATTAAATTTTAGGGAACAACCATGGTTTGAACTTCTTGTATGATTTTTATCATAATATGCTATGAATTGAAATATATACCATTTATTATCATAGTTCTTTGGTTAGTACACAATTACTTGACTTACATGTGTATTTTGAGTGTTACTAATTTGAACATATACTGAAATAGATGCATTGTAATATATTTTGTAGACCCTGTTATAATTACTAATTTATTTTTATACTCACATCCTACACTTGAGCCTCAATTAATGTAGAGCTCATCTATTAGAGATACAAGTGACTTAAAATGAATTCAAACATAGATTAGAGTCGGTGTATCTTAATTGGGAGGAGTTTAGGTTTTCATATTAGTTTAGTAGAAATTTTATCATTTATGATGATATTTTGAATTATAATTTAATATAATAAAATTTATAAGGTTTAAGGTGAAAACTATCATCCTCGCGGGGTTTATCTCTGAAATATTTTTTTAATTTTTTTCGTGATATACATCCCCCATATGTACAATAGTTCTTATATAATTATGTTTAGTAATCATCCAAAATGATCACTGGTACATGGTATGGGATGAATATTTTACAATATAGTTCAATCAATATAGTTTCACGTCCAAATGATATGGAGGAAGAGTCTCAAGAATCAAATTTTAATAATAACCCTTTGGGAAATAAAGGTGATAAGGATGAATGTTGTTTATATCATTCACCATCAGATTAATTCATAGTATAACACATATTAGAGTTTAGTAATTCTTTTCATAAATTCAATTACATATTTTCTTCAAAATGGAGAGCACTATTTTTTTGACAAAAGTGTATGTAGATGATTTATAGGGTTCGACAATTTTGTAATATACCATGCATATGTCCCTTATCAAATTCATTGTATGTGGTTATATTCTTTTTATTAAAGACAATTTTAATATTTAAATACACTTATAGAAAATATATTATACACATGATGGTTTTACCAGTCCGAAGGATGAAAAAAATGTTTTTGAAGAAAATATATATTTATTATGGAATCAAAAACATGTTGATGAAAAAAACAAGAATGACACAACATCACAATCTTAAAAAAAATACAATTTAAAGAAGGAAGGATTTAAAATTTCAGGTTTGTTGGAATAAACAAGGAAATCTTATTAAAACCTAAAAATTTAATGTTGACTCATAATTTGAGGTCACAATAAGGATAAATGTGTTACTTGATATTGATTGGTGGCACCACATACATCCTGTAATGAAGGAAACCATTTGGAAAGAAATAATGGTAATGTTTTCATATATGTTCTCTATACTACCATAAAATTATATGTAGAAACGTTGATTTAATTTTCATTATTCCTTATAGAGTTCAATTAGTTTAGAATATTTCTGTATACAATTTTTCTTAATGGTCACTAGAAAAGATCATAGAGCCTTATGAAATCTTATTAACATGATACATATTATGCATGTTGAGGGGAATTTAATGCCCCACCGACCATTTAGTTATATAATCATTATAAATCATGTAGCATGGAATTCATTTATCATTAATTGTGATGAAAAATAATTTCTCGTGGATAGTAGGTGATAATATATTATTTAAAATTATTTATTTTATCATATTTTATTCAAAATTGTTAATTTATGCAACATAAAAAGGGAACATAAAATAAATTATATGCATCAAAACTAATGTACTCCTATCATAATGCATCGATGGGGTACACTTCACTGTAGAATAAATTGGTTTGTATTTTAAATCAATTCTAAAATTTTTATGTGATATAAAACAATATATCTTCCTTTAATTATATTATGATTACTGAATTTGAAATACTTGGCCGCTTCCTTCCAACCTCATTACTGTGAAACAGGATCATGTAAATTAGGATGGTAAATGAGTTGATGAAATGACAAAAGAATTATGGGAAAAGGTGTATGTATAACATATTAGTAATTATTTATTCTTATTATAGTATTACATAAAAATAACTATTTAAGTATAATTTTTTATATTGTTTAGACACAACAATCAGAAGAAATTGTACCAAAATAAAACCATCTTTCAAAACCAATGAAGCTACTAGATAAATTTGGTAGATATAGAGAATTTTGTTTTTGAGTGTATCTTAAAACTTATTTCAGAAAAATACCAAAGCAATGTACATATTATATGATGATGGTATCTTAGTCACAAATAGATATTGTTCCAGATACTATTATCCACTCTGGTTTGGTAAACCAACGTTTTATAAAGTATCATAGATAATTGTCATAGGATTAAATATTTGCAAGTGAAACAAATGACCCTACAAAAACTAAATCTAGTCATTAGCATCAACTACATAACATACATGAGGTGATAAATGTGTTTATAATTCTTTCTCATTAATGTGACAAAAATATTCGATAAAATTATATGACTATAATTTTATGGGGTATTGATGAATGTGATATGTATCTCTCAAACCCCCATATCACATTTTTTAGAGGAGTAAAGTGTATAATATCATGGGAGACAAGATACACCAGATAAGAATATCGACATCTCGCATGAGTTTGGGGATTAAGATAGCTTATCAACAGACTACTGAGTATCCATTTCGACATGATGATCCGAAATATTTAAATGGTCAATGATTCTATTCAATCTTTACTATCATGGTCATGTAATATTAAAAAAATTCAAGAGGTATATCTCAAAAACAAATTCATATGAAAACCCAGTAACAATTGGAGATAAAATGTCCAAATTTTGAAATGATATTATATTTGGATAAAGATACGAGGAAACAGAAGATTAAATCAATAAAATTATGCGATTAAAACATGAAATAAAAGAAAATTTCTTTGTATTCTATCTCACCACAAGTTCCATAATAATATATATTATCAAAAAAAATTCATACGGATACCACATTTTTAAATGAAGTTATAACATACATTCCATACAAAAAAATAAATATATTGATCTTTCATGATAAACGTTGCCAGTCTCGATAGTGTAAATGAAATATAAATGTAGAGTAGCTTAGAGAATCAATTGTGAATATATACATACTATTATTTTTGTTAATACATCGGTCAAAATAGTGAGATAATATATTTATTAAAATTAAAAACTAATACTTTTTCAATAGAATATTATATTACTACTATATAAATAGAAATGTATGAGAATCACAAATTGGATCCCCTAATCCTTATGTCAATTTTATGGAAACATTTACATTGGATAAAGATGAAATTGATAATAAAATTGATGATCTACTCGAATTGTTTGAGAAAAAACAAAATACAACATCCTATTTTTATTCCAGTAATGCATAAGTGAATATCTAAAATCTAATCAATATATATATATATACCGAATTTCATGTTTTTTAGACAGTACTGTTTGTGAATTACAGTCAAAATGGATTGCCCAAATATTTAATTTTTGGATCCAATACCAGGATATGAAAAAAACTAACCCCACATGATGTGTATTCTTAATTTTTAATAAATTTCATACAATATTTTTTAGAAAAAAATATAATTCAATGTTTCAGTATATGTTTTAAAAAGAATTTTTTGAAGATAATTTAGTTTCTAAATATATGCTAAATCTTGGCGTGATGTTGATGTCTAATCATATTGATTATATAAATTACTACAACTAGAAATATATTAAGGTAAATATAGAAATATTAAACTGTGAAAACATATTTCAAAAAAACATATTTGGGTCAATGCTTTTATTGTGTGTATAGCATGATAATGGAAATGATCATGGATATTATGTTCTCAAATTTATGAAAAATAACATAAACCAAAAAATAACATCATACTAAATGTTGTAAATTCGAAGGTAATTTAAATTTAATTAAATGTATTTTTTAAAAAAATGTTTTTCTATATTTTATCAATAATACCATGATTTCTGAAATACTCTGTACTCAAATGAATAAGTTATTTTTTTAGAGCTGAGTGGTTAGTACAGATAGTGTCAGATAGTATGTGGAAAATAGATTTAGCTGATTAACTACTATATTTGTGATATAGTATTTGGTGTATCCCTATGATTATATTTCATCGATGAAGAATTTTTTCCAGAATGATTATATATTAATTTTCAGCTATTTATCAAGAAGAAGTATATTGTAGGATTTCAATTTTTTTTAAAGTATTGACCTATAAAAAATGATATTATTAGGAAATGTTAGAAATCAAGGAATAGATAGAAGAGTAGGTGAAGGCGATGGAATAGGAATATGTAGAGGATTAGGTGGAGACATAGTCAGAGTTGGAGACTAACATGGAGGGGGTGGTAGAGGTAACGACTTGGGTGGAGGAAGATAAAATGGTATGGCTATGAAACAATAAAATTGTTGGTAAAAGGACTATAATGGGGCTCAAAAAAACTATGTGTTAGAGAATAACTGTTTAATAGTTTGAAAAACCACTTTCACTTATGATTAGAGAAGTCTCTCAATTGATTTATGTGGATTACTAGAAAACTGTTTTCCACCACTTGTTTGAGTAATTTTGTACTGGAATATAAAAATAAGAACTTTTTCATAAAAAAACTCTTAATTTTTTACAAAAAAAATTATAAAATGATACACATTTTATTCCCAAATTTTATGTTCTATAAAATAATACATATGTTAGAATAAAACTCATAACCAAGAACAATTTAAATAATAACAATAGAACAAATGGAATTTCATTCCCATGTATTCTCTAAAATATAAATTGATGGTCTTTGTTGTAACACCCGAGGTAAATAAAGAATATGAAATTTTCATATTTATCCATATTTGTGAATAAAATATTAATATGACTTTAAAGGGGATGCTATGCTCGATGGCGTACCCAACACGCAACAACGAGTTTCTTGGGAATCTTACGTTGCACTCTAATAATAAAATAATATTATTTTAAATGGTAGTTAACATGTAGCCGCTGTATTGGTGGGAATGGATATAAATAACTAAAATATGATTATATATGTTTTTAAATGTTTTTACATTTATCCAATAAAAGATAAAGGCATAAAATACGGAAAGAATTCAATTTTAGGCGTATATGCCCTAGTTTTCACTGAAGGTTCACTTATCGCCTTTTGATGGAGAACCGTCATTAAATATAGTTTTGATCACTCTTATACATAATTTTGGACCAAATAAAACTCTTCTAATGAATTGGGACATCAAATTTTACTTTGTGTAATTTTTTGGTATCTTTCTGATAAAGTTCATTTTTTATTGAATAAGTGTAAAATGTTGTATTTTAATTCAAAACCTCTTTTTAATCTAATTTATTTATATGATTAGATTATATTTTGAATTGGTTTTAAAGTGAAATTAGAATATATTTTTACCATTAAATCCAATAGTGGTCGTTGGAATTAATTTCACTTTTAAATCAGACTTAAACTATTGGCAATCTTTTGATACTTATTGTTTGATAAAAACACGCTATTTGCTCTGACAACTGGAATTAACTATTAAATTAATTAATGTGACTTATATGTTTTGAATTTTGTAAAATAGAATTCATTTTTGAATTCGGAATATCAAATATAGCTTAGGGTGAATTTTTGGGATTCTTCTGAAAAACTTATATTGTTAATGAATAGTGAAACCACTAAGTGGTACTTATAAAAACTGATTTTTCCGTTTAAATGAAATTTTTCCATCTTGAGTTTTGAATTTCAAAAATCTGACATACATGGTTGTCATTAAGAAGTAAAATGTGGTTCAATGGGATAAAAATAATTTTTTGGAGAATAGTAACTTATTAAGTTTTTAATCGCGATTAGAGGTAATTAGTGTAGTTTAAGGTAAAAATAATGTTTTAATAATATGAGATGAACTTGACACATGTACTAACCTCATTGGATGTGTCATGGCCGACCAAGACAACCCATGGGTCAACTAGGGGACCCCATGAAGCCACTTTGTTTGGAAAATGACATTAATATCTTTTTATTTAAAGTTAAAGTAAAAAAGAGACAAACATGAAATGTTTTACTAAAAAAAATTTACATGGGGTTATACAAATCCGATTTTTGACTATAAATATTAATTGGAAAGCTAAAAATATTTCCTACATCATAGTATTTTTTTTTTATAATTTTTAGACATTAAATAAATTAAATTATTTATGACATCATGATAATGCAGCGATGACCTCATTATTTAACGATTTAAATAAAATGGAAAGATAATGTAATATCTAAGACCTACACATGTCCAAAACCTATTGGATGAGTTTATTTCGAACCATTATCACCTTAAACTTGAAACACATCAATGTGGGACCTCTTAAATACGAATACCATTTTAAAATAAAGTGACTTTTCTTTACCTTCCAAGAGTGCCCCTCCTCTCCTCTTATAAAAGGCCCCCACCTATACCTCCTTACCCACACTCCCAAAGCCTTTGGCTCGGCCAAACTCTGCCCATTTTGTCTCTCAACTACCCTCTATTACTCCTTGAAGCCTCACTTTGGGCAGAAGTCTTCCCAAGGAAGCCTTTGAGCTCAAACCAAAGGGAGTTACCCGATTTTAAGGTAATGTCTTCACTTGAGTCGTTTTGTTTTATTTTGCTTCTCCAACCCCCTATACTCTTTTTATTCATTTATTTTGTAACAAATACAGTATCATCAATATATTAGGATGTTTTTAAAATAAGTATTTGAGCTACAATTTCACACACCTACATCTAATTGTTAATGAACATACTGTTTCCGTGGATGGCGAATTTCGGCCTCCTGAAACGATGATTGTTCAACATTCTTTTAACACCTTCAAAGGTGGACATTAAGATGACACTATATTTATATAGGATATATAATATGTTTATGTTTTACTTAAGCTTCTGTATTTTTTATTTTGGTCATACCTTTATGGTTTCCATTATGGGTAAACACGATATCTTAATTTAAGGAAGTGCGGACTACTGCCCCCTCAAAGTGATGTGATTCGTTAATGCCATATGTGGGACGTATAAAGTATGGATTTAAAGTTATTATATATGATGTTATACTGGAATTATAATATACCTCTATATCATTATTATTCCATTCCATAAAAATATGAAATATAAATGAAAGTAGCATTCATGCGTACGTACGGCTTACCGTCTCCATGAACGGTGCATTTCATTTCTTATCCCCAAATGTAATGTAAAATTATAAGTACACATATATAATGGATATATATGATTAATTATACATCTAAATGATGAATATAATTCTGAAATTAAAATATACATACCTCTCATTTAGTTTTAATTCCATTAATATGACATAGAAATGAAAGTAGCGTTCATGCGTACGTACGGATTACCGTCTCCATGAACGGTGCATTTCATTTCTTACCTCTAAAGGATTATGTAATATTATAAATAAATGTATATTCTGGATATATATGATATATATGATATCCAAATCATTAATATATTTCTGGATATAATGAACATTTGACCACACGAACAACATGTAATTGTAAGAAGTCCACTTTCGACTTAAGAACCAAATATCGACAAAACAAACATTATTAACATAAATGATTACATAATGTTTATAACATGGAAATATGTGATCTAAAAGGAATAATGAACTAGAAAAAGGTTCTTAATAAAGTGGAAATTAACTCAAGTTTATTATTCAGGACGTTAAAGAACGATCGAGTCAAGTCAGACCTGAGGTAAGGGATCCTACTCCTCTCTTTCTTTTTAAGTAGACTCCTTTATGTCATTCCTTCTAAGCTCATCTTTCTTGTTATTGAGATGTTCTTTTATATTACTCTTACAGTAATTTTTATGTTCATATGATGAGAGACCCTATTCTCTCTCATCAATCCATTTTTGGAAGTTTAAGTGGCGCCGTTAGGCTGCCGAGTTTTCGTAAGGAATTTTTCATGTCACTTTTATTCTCGTGAGATTTGTGCTACATTTTCCACAATTTCCTTTGAGTGGTGTATGTACTGACCAATATTTTACTCATTGTGTAATATTATTTAATTTATTAGTATTTACATCAATGTTGTATTGTCCTTCTTTCACAGGGCGTATGTTTCGAAAGATACCCATGTCGGTAAGGGAACCTTTCACCCTCCTCTTTTTAAAAGAATTTTTTGTTATGTATTTTAATTCACATAATATTATTTTGGGATATGTTCTTCTATATCCTTATTGATGTAAATTTTATGTACAAGTGATGAGATAACCTTTTTATCTCTCATCAACTCTTTTTCTGAATTTTGAAGTGACGCCGTTAGGCTATCTAATTATTGCAAGGGAACTTCTTAACCCAATTTCGATTCTTTGGGATAAACTTGTAAACCTTGAACATGTCGTTCTATGATTATGTGTGAATGTCCTCTGATTGTTTTACACTTAATACCCACTTATATTTTGTGTATTCGTTTGTCACACATAGTTATGTAACTGATTTATCCTTAATCCAAGGATACAGTCTTTGAATGGGACATCATCTCAATCTCCTTTCATTGAGGCATATTTTGTTTTATACGCAACCTTATTTTATACGGTGTATAAACCCCTTTGACTTTTACGTTTATCCAAAAGGAATCTTTTTTATACGAAGCGTTTTACTAAACGACAAAAGGGAATGTTTTGTCGTACGTATGCGGCGACAACGACTTCTCCACCGCCGTGACCATTATTTGAGTTTCGGCTTCCTCTACAAGACATAAATTCTTTTTAAAAGAAAAATAAATATCATGTTTTACTTTTCTTTTATTTTGGTATTGAAAATGGTTTTCATAATGTTTTTATATCAATGTGTTGTATTGATATCTTGTGATTGAAAGGTGGAAATATTATGTTTCCTTTATGCATGTGTTATGTGATACGATTATGTTGAGGTTCTTGGGCATTATTATGAAGATGGGTGGTTCCATGATAAACTAAGGGTGGGTGAGCCCGATATAGCTCTCCAATGCATTGGGTAACGCGAAGGAGTGAAACGTTAAGGTTTCTTCGAAGAGATTTAGGGAATATACTGTGATGGGTATTCCAAACGTAACCAAGAGGGTTACTCCCTACGTAAGAATGTTATGAATGCCTCAAGTTACCTTTATGTCTTATGATTTCTATGATTTATTCATGGTTTGATAAGGTATGTTAATGTGCCTATGTTTTATGGGTAACATAAGATTTCATTCTTATCTATATATGAACTCATGTTTCCTTTCCATATTTTTATAACCCTTACTGAGCTTTTTATGCTCATCCCAAGTTTTTGAAATGTTTTTCACAGGTCAAGGGATAGGTACATGATGTGATGATAGTGTCAAGGATGTGTCAAGAAAGAATCTGTGTTTTATTTTAAATATGTTTCCGTTGATGGGAAGAATGAATATTGTCTTTTATGTAACCACTTTGTTTAAATGTGGAATGTAATGCAAGTTTCATGATCTAATTCTCTAAAACTCTAAACCTAAAAAGATCCTCAATGTGTAATCTTTTAATAACTCAAGATTAAGTACGGTTTAAGGATGGGGCCTTATAGTTGGTATCAAAGGTCGTTTTAGATAACTTTAGAGGTTAAGGTATTCTTTAAGCATAAGGGACATTACCATAATGGTTTGGATTTCAGAAAGAGTCCTAGTTTTAGATAAAGTGAATGAGTAAGTATATCTTAGTGTTTACCTTCCTCATTAGTACATGATGGTTTTGTTGATATACTTACCCTGACATTTCTGTTTTTAGTGAATGGATGGATCTAGAAGGCACCAAAGAGACAACAGGTTTGAAGGAAACTGTGGTGGTTCTCTGGTTAAGATACTAGATAAAATGGAGGATTCAATGAGGAAACTCGTGATTATTCTAAACCAAATATCAAGGAGTCATGATCAACCACTTGAACCTTGGTATGTTCTGTAATGCATCATGTAAGAGATAACCAATCGATGTGGAAGTTCAGGTAATAATTATAAAGGTAACCATTAGAGTTTATATGATCCTTACTTTTGAGGTAATTATGGTTTATTATATGATATGATGGAAAATGAAAGGCATGAGATAAACATGAGGTTAAAATATGTTATGATCATTTTTGATTATTTTATCTCTTTTTGGGGAATGATTTAAGAATTATATAGTTTTGGAAAAAGGACAACACGCAGACCGTGTGACAACTCGTCGCGTCGGACAAAGCTGCGGGAATCGAACCCACAACCAAAGTGCGACTGGTATTTATCGCCTACCACTGGACTACGTGAAGTCCCTGGTTAGTTTGACTGATTATTTTTAGTTATATGATTTTATGAATTAAGAGTAAGTTGATTTTGGGTTATTTATGAAATGATTAACCTATCATGGAGGATATGTGATTAGGTTAATTACTTTTCAATACGAGACTTTAGGAGCAACTGATGTTGTTTGGAGATAAATGTTATGATTTAACATGGAAGAATATGTGACTAAATCCTTCAAATATTTCGGTTTCAATCATAGATTGGTTTACTTTGATGAATTTTATGGAAAAATTGTTTATCAGATGGTCCTCGTTGAACTTTGGGTTTTGTTGGACAAATATTGCAGATTAAGCATAGATTTTCTTTTTAATGGGTTATCCTTTTTTGGATAATCTGACCTTGTACTAACCTTTTTGGTTTTGGTTTTGGTTAAAGCCTAAAGACATGGGATGTATATAGTTCTCTTTGGTGGATTAGGTGATTCTCTAGAAGTTGATTATAGTACTCTTAATGCGAACAAGTCTCCCTAAATACTCGTCTTTTGGAAAAAAATATGAGTTTGATTAAGGAATCTAGTAAAAGTTGAAAGTCAACATGATAAGTGATTATGTTTCCTTATGAATAAATTTCTCAATAAAAAGTAACTTAAAACAAAAATGTTGTCTATTAACTTTTCCTACTGGGGAATCGAATACCGTTTAACCCAACCCAAGTTTGTGATTTTCTTATGGTTAACTTTCTCCTAGACATATTTACTATCAATCTCCCTTAAGAACATGACCCTTCGCTTTTTCTTCCATGTCCATGTTTTTCTACATATGGGTTAACTCGGGTGACCTCTGTACTTATCTTCCTTTATTTTAAAGTGATTGTTTTACCGACTCTTGTTCCGATGTGGGACTTTCAAGGATGTTTCCAAGCTCAATTTTAAAAATTGAGAGGACGCAATTCCCAAAAGGGGGGAAGGATGTAACACCCTAGGTAAATAAAGAATATTAAATTTTCATATTTATCTATATTTGTTAATAAAAAATTAATATGACTTTAAAGGGGACGCTATGCTCGATGGCGTACCCAACACAGAACAACGAGTTTCTTGGGAATCTTACGTTGCACTCTAATAATAAAATATTATTATTTTAAATGGTAGCTAACATGTAGCCGTTGTACTGGTGGGAATGGATAGAAATAACTAAAATATGATTATATATGTTTTTAAATGTTTTTACATTTATCCAATAAAAGATAAAGGCATAAAATACGGAAAGAATTCAATTTTAGGCGTATATGCCCTAGTTTTCACTAAAGGTTCACTTATCGCCTTTTGATGGAGAAACGTCACTAAATATAGTTTTTTTCACTCTTATACATCCTTTTGGACCACATAAAACTCTTCTAAAGAATTGGGACATCAAAATTTACTTTGTGTAAATTTTTGGTATCTTTCTGATAAAGTTCATTTTTTATTGAATAAGTGTAAAATGTTGTATTTTAATTCAAAACCACGTTTTAATCTAATTTATTTATATGATTAGATTATCTTTTGAATTGGTTTTAAAGTGAAATTAGAATATATTTTTACCATTAAATCCAACAGTGGTCATTGGAATTAATTTCACTTTTAAATCAGACTTAAACTAGTGTCAATCTTTTGATACTTATTGTTTCATAAAAACATGCTATTTGCTCTGACAGCGGGAATTAATTATTAAATTAATTAATGTGGATTATATGTTTTGAATTTTGTAAAATAGACTTCATTTTTGAATTCGGAATATCAAATATAGATTAGGGTGACTTTTTGGGATTTTTCTGAAAAACTTCAATTTTTGATGAATAGTGAAACCACTAAGTGGTACATATAAAAACTGATTTTTCTGTTTAAATGAAATTTTTCCATCATTGAGTTTTGAATTTCAAAAATCTGACATACATGGTTTTCATTAAGAAGTAAAATGTGGTTCAATGGGATAAAAATAATTTTTTGGTGAATAGTAACTTATTAAGTTTTTAATCGCGATTAGAGGTAATTAGTGTAGTTTAAGGTAGAAATAATGTTTTAATAATATGAAATGAACTTGACACATGTCTTGACATCATTGGATGTGTCATGGCCAACCAAGAAAACCCATGGGTAAACATGGGGACCCCATGAAGCCACTTTGGTTGGAAATGACATTAATATCTTTTTATTTAAAGTTAAAGTAAAAATGAGACAAACATGAAATGTTTTACTAAAAAACATTTACATGGGGTTATACAAATCCGATTTTTGACTATAAATATTCATTGGAAATCTACAAATATTTACTACATCATAGTATTTTTTTTATAATTTTTATACATTAAATAAATTAAATTATTTATGATATCATGATGATGCAGTGATGACCTCATTATTTAACGATTTAAATAAAATGGAAAGATAATGTAATATCTAAGACCTAAACATGTCCAAAACCTATTGGATGAGTGGATTTCGAACCCATATCACCTTATCCTTGAAACACATCAATGTGGGACCTCTTAAATCCGAATAACATTTTAAAATTGAGTGACTTTTCTTTACCTTCCAAGAGTGCCCCTCCTCTCCTCTTATAAAAGGCCCACACCTATACCTCCTTACCCAAAGTCCCAAAGCCTATGGCTTGGCCAACCTCTGCCCATTTTGTCTCTCCACTTCCCACTCTTACTCCTTGAAGCCTCACTTTGGGCAGAAGTCTTCCCAAGGAAGCCTTTGAGCTCAAACCAAAGGGAGTTACCCGATTTTAAGGTAATGTCTTCACTTGAGTCATTTTGTTTTATTTTGCTTCTCCAACCCCCTAAAATATTTTTATTCATTTATTTTGTAACAAATCCAGTATCATAAATATATTATAATGTTGTTATAATAAGGATTCGAGCTACACTTTCACACAACTACATCTAATTGTTAAAGAACATACTGTTTCCGTGGATGGCGAATTTCGGCCTCCCGAAATGATGATTGTTCAACATTCTTTTAACACCTTAAAAGGTGGCCATTAAGATGACACTATATTTATATAGGATATATAATATGTTTATGTTTTCCTAAGATTCTGTATTTTTCATTTTTTTCATACCTTTATGGTTTCCATTATGGGTAAACGTGATATCTTCATTTAAGTATGTGCGGACTACCGCCCCCTCAAAGTGATGTGATTCGTTAATGCCATATGTGGGACGTATAAAAAATGGATTTAAAGTTATTATATTTGATTTTATACTGGAATTATAATATAACTATATATCATTATTATTCCATTCCATAAAATATGAAATATAAATGAAAGTAGCATTCATGCGTACGTACGGCTTACCGTCTCCATGAACGATGTATTTCATTTCTTATCCCCAAATGTAA
The DNA here is from genome assembly GCA_963277665.1 of Viscum album. NCBI lineage: Eukaryota > Viridiplantae > Streptophyta > Magnoliopsida > Santalales > Viscaceae > Viscum > Viscum album. The sequence goes on from OY728133.1 coordinate 972,010,617, forward strand.
TGTACTATTATAAGTACATGTATATAATGGATATATATGATTAATGATACATCTAAATGATGAATATAATTCTTTAATTAAAATATACATACCTCTCATTTAGTTTTAATTCCATTAATATGACATAGAAATGAAAGTAGTGTTCATGCTTACGTACGGCTTACCATCTCCATGAACGGTGCATTTTAATTTCTTACCTCTAAATGATTATGTAATATTATAAATACATGTATATTATGGATATATATGATATAAATGATATCCAAATCATGAATATAATTATGGATATAATGAACATTTGACCACACGAACAACATGTAATTGTAAGAAGTCCACTTTCGAATTAAGAACCAAATATAGACAAAACAAACATTATTAACTTAAATGATTACATAATGTTTATAACATGGAAATAAGTGATCTAAATGGAATAATGAACTAGAAAAAAGGTTCTTAATAAAGTGGAAATTAACTCATGTTTATTATTCAGGACGTTAATGAATGATCGAGTCAAGTCAGACCCGAGGTAAGGGATCCTACTCCTCTCTTTCTTTTTAAGTACACTCTTTTATGTCATTCCTTCTAAGCCCATCTTTCTTGTTATTGGGATGTTATTTTATATTACTCTTACTGTAATTTTTATGTTCATATGATTAGAGACCCTATTCTCTCTCATCAATCCATTTTTGGATGTTTAAGTGGCGCCGTTAGGATGCCGAGTTTTCGTAAGGGATTTTTCATCTCACTTTTATTCCTGTGAGATTTATGCTACATTTGCCACAATTTCCTTTCAGTGGTGTATGTAATGACCATTATATTACTCATTGTGTAATATTATTTCATTTATGATTATTTACATCAATGTTGTATTGTCCTTCTTTCACATGGCGTATGTTTCGAAAGATACCCATGTCGTTAAGGGAACCTTTCACCCTCCTCTTTTTAAAAGACTTATTTTGTTATGTCTTTTAATTCACATAATAATATTTTGGGATATGTTATTCTATATACTTATTGTTGTAAATTTTATGTCCAAGTGATGAGATACCCTTTTTATCGCTCATCAACTCTTTTTCTGCATTTTGAAGTGACGCCGTTAGGCTGTCTAATTATTGCAAGGGAACTTTTTAACCCAATTTCGATTCTTTAGGATAAACATTTACACCTTGAATATGTCGTTCTATGATTATGTGTGAATGTACTCTGATTGTTTTAAACTTAATACCCACTTATATTTCATGTATTCGTTTGTCACACATAGTTATGTAACTGATTTATCCTTAATCCAAGGATACCGTCTTTGTATGGGACTTCCTCTAAATCTCCTTTCATTGAGGCATATTTTGTTTTATACACAACCTTATTTTATACGGTGTATAAACCCCTTTAAATTTTACATTTATCCAAAAGGAATCTTTTTTATACGAAGCGTTTTACTAAACGACAAAAGGAAATGTTTTGTCGTACGTATGCGGAGACAATGACTTCTCCGCCGCCGTGACCATTATTTGAGTTTCGGCTTCCTCTACAATCCATACCTTCATTTTAAAAGAAAAATAAATATCATGTTTTACTTTTCTTTTATTTTGGTATTGAAAATGGTTTTCATAATCTTTTTATATCAATGTGTTGTATTGATATCTTGTGATTGAAAGGTGGAAATGTTATGTTTCCTTTATGCATGTGTTATGTGATACAATTATGTTGAGGTTCTTGGGCATTATTATGAAGAAGGGTGGTTTCGTGATAAACTAAGGGCGGGTGAGCCCGATATAGCTCTCCAATGCATTGGGTAACGCGAAGTAGTGAAACGTTAAGGTTTCTCCGAAGAGATTTAGGGAATATACTGTGATGGGTATTCCAAACGTAACCAAGAGGGTTACTCCCTACGTAAGAATGTTATGAATGCCTCAAGTTACCTTTATGTCTTATGATTTCTATGATTTATTCATGGTTTGATGAGGTATGTGAAAGTTCCTATGTTTTATGGGTAAAGTATGATTTCATTCTTATGTATATATGAACTCATGTTTCCTTTCCATTTTTTTATAACCCTTACTAAGATTTTTATGCTCATCCCAAGTTTTTGAAATTTTTTTCACAGGTCAAGGGAAAGGTACATGATGTGATGATAGTGTCAATGATGTGTCAAGAAAGAATCTGTGTTTTATTTTAAATATGTTTCCGTTGATGGGAAGAATGAATATTGTCTTTTATGTAACCACTTTGTTTAAATGTGGAATGTAATGCAAGTTTCATGATCTAATTCTCTAAAACTCTAAACCTAAAAAGACCCTCAATGTGTAATCTTGTAATAACTCAAGATTAATTAAGGTTTAAGGCTGGGGCCTTATATTTGTAGTGGAGGAAATTTTCCCTTTGGAGTCAATCCACAAAAAACATATAATCAAATAATTATATATTCTATAACAATTTTTTTGATAAATATGTGTGTAAACACCCACTAAATCCAATAGATGTAGGAGAGAACTACTTGAGGAAAACCAATATTGATATATTGAGGTCATTAAGGCAGGGTAGTGTCAATATAAACATAGAATCTATTTAAAAAACTTATTTAAGAAGAAATCCCAAAATATTAAAAACAAAAAAAAATTAAATCATGAATAATAAAAAAACACAAAAGAATAACACATTAAAAAAAATATACTAGATTGATTAAAAATAACAAAAATAATAAAAAATCATCGACTGAATCATGTATTTTATGAAAATAAAAATAATTTGGTTTTTGATTCGTGTGTGGCAGAATTATTTTGTAATTTGATCATAAATTTGATTCATGATATAATATCACAAATTCAAGGGAAATTCATATAATTAAAATCCATTATACATGTGATTAATTATTATATAAAATGATCCATGTTTAAAATCTCATAAATAAAAACTCATCATCGTTATTAGTAAAAAATACATAAGAATAGGGATATTCCCATTTTTATGAATAAATAATGATGATGTTATGGTAAATTTTATCATCAACCAAAATATTAAAATGTATATACAAATATATAGAACAATCTATAAAGATATAAAGGATGAAATAGATTTTAGTGCCATTTAGATGCAATAAAGGTTTATACTAATTACTAATATTATCAAAAGGGGTAAAAAGTTTATAACAGAATTTAGTATATTCTGAAAGTACCAATTATGTCACATTGATTTCTTTTCATCGATGATGGTAAATTGTTTATCATGGATTTTTTACTCTCTATGATGATGAATTGAAAATATATATTTTATTTTGTTCCATAAAAACTCATACGTAAATATTTATTTCACTATAATCAATTAATGGAAATGGGTTTATATTTTTCGTTAATATGTTAAAGGAATAAATGAATTCACTAACAAGGATGATTCACTTGTGTAGTGTAATCATGCAGACAATAAAAATGATTTTCTCATAATGATGCATGTTTCTTATAATTATCCAATGCATTCAATATTATGTGTTATCAAAAAATAATCTTGTTAGATGACTGAGTGTTTGGAATGCATTGTAGGATAAAAATTCTAAGTGTAATCAACTATAAATCAATGAAATTCACGATGTGCCATGTATATGATAAAATGTGTGGATTTAGATTAAAATTGACATTTTATTAATACATTGTATCACATATATGTTAATTTTATTTCATTATCATATTATTAACATAATAATAGTTTAATTATAATGGTGGATTCTTTTTATTGAGTTAGGGTGGTTTTTTAAAATATTCTTTTTCTTTTATGATATCATACATGGAGGCTGCAACTGAGATAAGAACAACATGAAAACTGGGTAAGAATGTATACATTCATCATGAAAAGATGAATTATAACTATTTATTTTGTTAATTATGACACCATATTATCTATAATATTTTCTTTTATTTTATTATCATTTTTATCTAATAATAACTCTTTTCAAAAATCTTTTGGGAATTCATACTTTTTAATCAATTATATGCATCATTCCAGAAAGAGAGAACACGTTGTTTTTCGATGGGCCATTTCAGGATGCATGGGGTTTCTCCTTCCATCCATGTGGAACATTTCTTTCTAATTTATCATCGATGATATTTTTGAAATAAAAACACAAATCACATACTCCATCAGTCGTACCTCAGTCTCACACATGTTATGACTAGCCTGACTTGAAAATTATGTTTTTAGTTTTGAATTTATATTTTAGATAAAGACAAAAATTATATATTCTAAACTATGAAAAATCATTAATATTTTTTTGATAAAGTAGTGATACAATCCATAAGTCATTTTTTATGTTTAGGAATCATAGACACCTCAAACTAAGGCATGGCGTGCCCAGTGTAACCTAAAGTGTATGTTATTATATTAAATTTCACATTTTAGTCGAAGAAGTTTCCATCACTTAATATCATAAACACATATTCAAATTATCATAAAAATTCCTGACAATTATTCATAAGTCATTTGAGACATATATGAATTGCTATCATATAAGATCAATAAACAATGTGGTTGGCATGACTCAAAGTTTGTGTTTATAGTTTAAAATGAAATTTTTGTATAAAAACATTTGATGTAGAAAAAATTTATAAAACTCGTTTTTATTGTCATCATAATTTATAAAAAAATGTAAATAATTCATTTATGATGTGTAAGAATAAGCCTCACCCCAATCTGAAACATGGTGTGATGTCTATGAATGCAATTTCATATTTTTATTTAAAATTTAAATTAATATCATTAAAAATGGAAACTGTCATTATCCTTACATAGAAAATAAATTGGGATAGTTATTATACGTAAGAACACAATAAATATGTCATTTTTATTTGTATTAATTAGTTTCACCTCCATCAGAAAGATGATGTGATCAATATGAATCAAAGTGTTTGTTATCAGTTTAAAATTGATATTTTTATACTGAAAGTGTTACTAACTAAAAATTAAAAAACATGTATAGGTTATGTCAATAATATTTTAAATTAATTCATAGGTCATTGGTGACATGTATGAATGATTCTTATGAGAAACCAAATCATGATGTGACTAAATGTAGTCAAAGCTACTATTTCTAATTTATAAATAAATCTCAGTAATAAACACATGTGACATTTGAAAAACATAGGGAACACATTCATACTATATTAACACATAAGAAAATTATATATATGTACTTTTGTAAATACAAGATTTATCCAAACCTCAATTAGAATCATGGTGTTATGGGTGTGACTCTAAGTGATTTTTATTGTTTAAAATTGACATTAATTTTTGTATAAATGACTACTGATATAATCAAAACTGAGAAAAAGAATTTTTATTTTTTCTATACTATTATAAAAAGCTACATCAATCATTGGTGACATTTATGAATCATTATCACCTCATTATTTGACAAAATTTCCCTGACATGAGTCAACGTATTTGTTATCAGTTTAAAATTGATATTTTAGTTCCAAATTTTTATCTCAATAAATATCAAGAAATAGTTTTCAAAAATTACAGATAATTTATAAAAACGATTCATTAGTCATTCATTAAATTTATAAATCATTATCATTTCAAACAGACACATAGAAAGATAGGTTTGACTCAATCTGTGTGTTTTCAGTTTAAAATTACGTTTTTGTAGAAAACAAGTGATATACTAAAAACATAGAAAACACATTCATAGTGTTTTGATATATTACGAAAAAAAATTATATGACATTTGGTGTATGTAAGAATCATCAGCACCACAATCCAATAAATGTTGTGACCGGTATGAATCCATATGTATCATTTTATTTAATATTTAAATTATTTTTAGTAAAAAATGAATCCAAAACACTCAAAACAAAGAAAACACGTTCAAATAGTTTTGATACATTCTCAAAATGTTTCATAAGTAAACTACTATGTGTCAAAATAATATGAACCTCAATCATATTAATTAAGTTCCTAGTTAGAATCAAAGTATTTTTTGTCTATTTAAGCACTTATGTTCCAAAATAATCACTCATTAAAACCCAATAAAACATGCTCAATTTATCATTATAATTTAAGGAAATTATTTATAATTCATTTGTCATATGTATGAATCAATCTCACATTAAGATGACCCACCTTAAGATCACATTTCTCATGAAGGTATGTCCTTGTTTTATATTTTGGTTTTAATGCTTTTTAATTCATCATTAAAATTATCACATGTAGTATGAGGTTCCTTAGGGATGATCTGAGTGTTTAAGACATGAAGAAATGGAAAATTGAGCCAACCTGTGAAAGTTGCTTGATTAGCACACGATTAAGTAAACTGTGCGACCTCCCTAGGAAACCTGTGGATCCTTGTACAATTGAAATCTACATGGTTGTCAAAAAATTATTCAACTCATACATATCTCCCTAGGTAATTTTGATATATCACTCTCCTTGGATAGAGTCTTGCACGTGGTTTGACAAAGTTTGGAAAATCATGTAGGTAAATCGTGTATACCATTAGAAGATGGAAAATAACAATTTTTCCAACTAAGTATTTTTATATTTCCACCTAATATTTATCCCATTTATCTTAAATTTAAGAATAATGGGGAACTCAAGGCCCCAAATCTTCCCAAGGGAAATTCTCCCTCGATTATAGGCCATTCGGAGGATTGATGTTTGTGGATTGATTCTCCAAGAATGTATAACCACACACTTGCTTATCATTTTTAGTTTATGGAATTTTGGTTATCTATTCTCTATCTAGAGTAATAAAAAAATTTATTTTCAGCCAATACTTTCTAGGAGATTATGGGGGTGCTTGAATTCAAAATTCTGGCTAAGATTATGTGTACAGTTTTCTTTGGACTTGTGAAAGGCGGTCTGCATGTTGAATCCCATTATCTTGATGTTGATTTTTGGTTTCATGTTGTTTTGTTATCCTTCTACCTGTTATTATTTCAATGCATTTAGTAATACTTCGTACAATTATTTTCTCAATGAATATTTTTACCCCGCACAAACCCCATGGGATCTTTTTAGGTTGATAAATTTAGGCCCGCCCACAGGGTGATCTGACATTCCCAAACATCTAAAATGTAATGAAAAGCATAGTTATGGCATGAAATTAATTACATATGAAGATGAACTTGTTAATATGCTGTATTGAGAAAAATAGGCGGATTTTATTATGTCTATAATTGGATAATGGAACAAGATATTGTTTTCCATAATTTCATAATGGATTAAGTGGATTATTGTAACTGTGAAAATTAGCTTATGAACTAGAAATGGAAATCTATTAATGGAATAATGACTATGAATTGTTGAATATAATGTGTGGAATAATATAGCGAAATTGATGATTTTTCGTAGTTGGTTAATTAATGGTAATGGGTAATTTGTTAAATGTACTTTGATAAGTGAATGATAATATGTAAATGGGTTAAGACATAAGGTTGATTTAAGTATTGAAGTGAAATGTAAAATGTGAATGTTATGTTTGTTGATTGTTTTTGGATTGTGAAATGGTATATGTTGTAAATGAATGATTAATCATGTGCACATACATATGTTGTGGGATAAAGGATTGAGGTTCCTCAAACTGGTTGGGTTTAATTGATTCTATAACTACACCAATGAATGAAATGGTTAAGGATTTAGACTGATCCTCCATTACCCTAATGGTTTCATTTGATTGGATTACTTAGATTGAAGCTCCAAGGAAAGTGTGATGTATGCTTATGAAATGGGTATCCCTATTCCGTTAGGTAACATGAAATATACCCTTATTATGGATGGAATCTGACTTAGGTTGTTGTGTAAATAATGTAAAGGCCTAAACCATAGAACATGTAATGAAATGATTTTAGTAATAAAGATGGTGTAAGTGATGGAAATTTTAATAATGATGGAAATAGTTAAGGTTATAATTGTTATATAGTGGCACCTGAGATGGATTTAGTTTTACCTTTTTCTTAATATAATACAAACATGTACTATGTGTTTAGACTAGATATTTGTAGACACTGATGGTAGTGTCCTATTGAGTTGTACTCACACCTTGATTGTACCACCATTGGATACCCTAGTACACATCATTATTATAGGTTCAGATAAGGGAAAATTCTTTCTAGTAGGGATTTCGGTTAGTATTGTGATATGTATGGATGTGTAACTAGACATGGAGAGGGTACCCAATTTGGGGATTTAGCTATTGCCTTTATTTTGTATTTTCTAACATTTCCATTATAACATGAAAATACATATTAGTTTTTTGGTTTTGGTTCATACCCATTTTTTTGATTTTATGGTTATTCATGTTTCTTATTTATTTTTTATTGCTCCCCATATTTCAACTTATTATTTATTAGGTCATAATTTATATAAGATGGTATAGTATCCCCACATGTTTATGTGTACCCTTTTTGCTAAAAGGCAACCACTGGTATATGGGGGAGGTGTTGTTGAGGTCATGTGGTGACCCGAATCAAAGCACATGTTATGTGGCATTAAGGATGGGAATGTTACACAGATGATTTTACCAGTATGATTGAATGTTCATGATTCCAGTTTAAAATAAATTTTTTCTAAAAAACACAAGTGACATACTAAAAAACAATAAAACGCATTCAAATTATATTAATACATTATCACAATGCTAAAAAATGCATTTGGGAAGTGTAAGAATCAGTATCTCTTAAATACTACACACAATGTGATAAGTATGACTCGAAGTGAAAGCCTTTGTGTAAAATCGGCATTAATTATATTAAAAAAAAACTAAGATTATCAATATGGAGAAAATTAATTCATATAGTTATAGTAGTTTCGGACATTGATACATAAGGTTTTTGTGAAATTTTGGAATCATCCATACATTAATATGATAGATGATTTTCCCAACATGAATCAATGCCTCCGTTATCAGTTGTAAATTAAAATTTATTTTCAAAAAGTGTCACTCATTGAAAACCACTAAAATGCACATTGATTGTATTGAAAAATTAGGAAAAATATTCATAAGTCGTTTTTTTATGTGATGAAATTAATCATATATAAAAAAACTCATGATGTGACTGGTATGACTCGGATAGAATATTACCATTTTATGATTATATTTTAGTAAAAAACAAAATTGACATTGTAAAAACAGATAAAAAAATTTCTAGTTGTATTGATAAGTCAGAAAAATGATTCATATGTCACGTAAGATGTGTAGGAATCATCTACACCTCAATATAATGCATATATTGGCCTTTTTTGACTTTAAATGTATAATTTCAATATATAAGTATCATTTTAGTATAAGGCGGACATCACATCACGAAATTTTTTGAAAATGATACAAGATCATTTTTTCATCATTCTATGTACAATATATTTCTTAATTTCCTTATCAATTTCATCTTATACTTATTAAATTAATTTCCACAGAGATAATGAATTAAGTATAAAATTAAATGGTTTGACGTGTAGGAATCAATCACAACTCAATATCATACCCAATATTCGTGGTATGACTCAAAATTTAGTTTAAAATTTGCACATTGTGAATAATTTATTTATGTATATATTTTACAAATTTATGAATTGATCTTTTATATAGGTGTGATATTTTTATTGAGCAGCGGTGGTCTATTATTTTATATTGGTGTGTTATTTTTCTCTATAATATCTTTTTTTCTAGAATTTGAATTGTAAAAATTCTATCATCTATATTTTTTATTTCTGCCTAATTTTCCTAATTTTTTGTTAATATTGGTAATTAATTGTGTTGTTACAGTGCAATGTAGTATACCCCATCATCAGTACTACAAAATGAATTGAAAAATCATTCCTTTATCACCGCTTCTAGAATCACAGATAAAGGATCACTTTATCATTTTTAAATAAAATCATTGATAACAGAACACTTTATAATTGATTTTCTAGCATTAATAATAGACTATGGCCTTTAATCTTGCTCTGGTAGTCAATGCTTTTTTAGCACCGATAATGGAAAATTATAGGGTAGTTAAAGGACTATATGGCAGTACTATTTGAAACAATATATTTATTATATTATTTATTTAAGTATAATATAAATGGAAAACTCATGTCATTTCAGTTCTATCAAAATGGGACATAAATGAGGTTGTGGTACCCAAGTTCAATAGAGGCAGTTGGGCTGTGGTCATCTGAGTAGTCAAGGATCTATAGGTGATGCTATAATATTAGGCGTGGGATATTTTCATTCTATATATTAGGATCCATTGTATAATAATGTGGGAACAAAGACCATTTTATGTATGAATATTTGGATATCTTCTCTCATGTATATTATGTTCAATATAGTTGTGTCACACTCGTTTATATCATCTAATTTGTTTTGTGACCTCAATTTGATATGAAAGTATTTTTATTTAATAATGCCTATATATACCCTTATATTGGTACATTTAATTTTCTTCTAGGATACAATGGTCCACTATTATGAATAGGAATTACGAATATAAATTGTTTTTATTTATACTAGATATTCAACTCTATTATTTTATTTCCAAAGTGGATCATTTAAATTTTTAAAGAGAACACTTACACCACTATCATTGATGGGTATATTTAATATCTATTACGTGTGATTTTTGTACAATTTCTAAAATTAGTAGTTTTAAGAGATAATGATGACATACCCATTCATAACTGGGGATAAATACAACGAATTTTGAGAGTATTGTTTTATTAGTTGATGATTGCAAGGGACAACCATTCATTCATCCAGTTTTCATCTACATTCATGATAATTATTCTGTGGAATTAATTATATTATTAACTAATATAGATACAAATTTCATGATTGATCATAATTTATGTAAAGAGCATATATCTATTTCATTAAATTGGATGGTTTCTTTAAATCTCAATGATTTTGAGGTTTATCTATATTTACTAAAATCAAGTAGATATATTTTCTCTAGAATGTCCACTTGAGGAGATCCAATTTTTCTATGATGGGTTATTGATGCATAAAATTATGTATATATTACCAAATGTCAAAAAATGTGATTTTCAAGAAATTTTATACTCTCCCTTATATTGATGAAATGTTTGATCATTTGACGGGATATTGATTATTATAAAATATTTTCATGAGGTTCAAAAATCATAAATTTTCATTTAATGTAATGAACATTATGCATATTGTAATGTGGAATATACATTGAACTTTTGAGTTTCTCTTCATTTTATTGGATTAATTAACATGTTATTAATGTTAATAACCGTGATGAATAATATTTTCAAACAAATCTGTATACATTCATAGTTTTATTGAATGAATATATATAAATGTACTTCATGATGAGGAAGGATAATTCTAGGAACCAATAGATTATTTAAAGAACACTAAGTGAGTATTATCTATATCCAAATCTCGTAATACATCGTTTTTATATTAAGAGGCCTATTTTATTGTGTACAGGATATTCGAGTACGGTATATTAACGAATCTTTGAAATGTAAGTGTTTTGATTTCTTAGAAGAGAACCAAGAATTATTTTGATATTAATATATTCCTTTAATTTTTAAAATTATAAAAGAAATTTAATTGGGTATTACACTAAATGGATTCATTTATTGTAAAAGATAGATAATAAGGGGTGATTTTTATGTTTTTTTAATCTTATAAGAGAGCCTTCAAAGAGATAACATAAGGATGATGTTTACGAATTTCATAATATTATTGAATTTATGTAAGGAATATACATTTTATTATAATTAATTGTTATTTATTATTTGATAAATATTGAAGAAATTATTTTCAGTATTCCTTTATGGGATCGGGTAATTGAAACTATATGAATAAAAAATCAAAATTAATGATTTAGAGTTAACGACAGTTTTGTATACATTTCGATATTAGTGACATTATCGTATGGGTGTGATTTTTTTGTCTACACATAACTCAAAATTCATTGATATATTATTTCATAGTGTGTCCAAAATAACTGGTAGAAGATTTTTTTTTGATTATCTCTATACTTCTGATTTTGAAGTGATTTATACCCATGGGAAGGGTAATATAGTGGATTATTCATTCTTTTGGGAGACTCATAGTTGGAAATTAAGGGACTCTAGTTGCGAGTTTTGTTTATTATCCACATAAATGAGGAAAAATCAATTTCTCTGGGTATTAATAGAGAGATACCATCACAAATATAATAATATCATCTCTAATACATGATATAGTGAAAGATAATATGCTTTGAAACTCATATTTCTATGTTGTGATCAGAAATTTAAATGTTCACATACAAAACTAACATTATCTCTCTCTTTATAATGGAATTGTATATGTGTGAGGTTGATTTATAATCACTATTATTATAATTGAGGCGATGAAATGGGTTTCACATGCCATGAAATGGGTTGTTCATTTACGGTTGTCCAAGATGTATCATGATATTTACTGAAATAACTAGTTTCTGGATATGAAGAATTATGTTGTTGGATTTTTTTCAAACATCCTCAGATGTTAGGAGGTAATTGATTAGAACTAGAGACCCAAAAATATTATTTAACATATACTGATTCCCATGTATATGTTTGCAGGATTTGAAAATGGATTTAATGATTCAGTCACTATGGTCATCTCTTGGTAGATATTATGATAAAATGATAGTGTATTATTGATGAGGGTTACACATTTCTTATTGATCAAGGAGAAAAATACTACTAATGATCCTAGAATGATGTATGTTCAGTATGTAGTTAAATTATATTATGCACAATTATGTATCAAATAAATTTATGATTTTTTACATCTAATTTCTAGAAGGGGTTTCTAGAGGATTTAGATACTGAGGTGAATTTTAGAAATGCATACCATCCTACAACTTATGGGATTTCATTGTGTAAAACTCATATTTTGGAAGATATGTTTTTTTCATGTGTCCTATATTTTAGAGTAATATATAAGTTCTATCTTCCCATGATCATGATCACCTATAATAATAGTTTTAATGTGCCATTTCAAATGAAATCCTTTGATGTGTCATTTGGAAGGCCCTGTCAGTCACCAATATGTTTTTAAAATGTTGAGTAATATTCAAAACATAGGTTATGTATCAGGTAAGAAGTGTTAGAAAACATATTTTTGACTGAGAAGAAGCTAGAAAAATCATGGTGAAAATATTGATCATAATATAATTAAAGGATACGTACAGTATTGAGTCTCAACATGATTAGTACATAGAAATATTCACAAGTATGGGAATTTGGTTCTTAGGTTTATAAGTTCATTTAACATTTATGAGAGAATATATATAGATTAATACTTTTTATATATTCCTTATAGATATTCAGGGATACTTTATGTATTCCAAATATCATAACTATTTAAATATCATCCCAAACATTCTCATGTCATCAGCATCAATGATTTTTGGTTCGATGCTAATGCATCACTCGTAGAATGATTAGTATACATAGTACACAAGATTGAAAAGATTCTTCCATGAAAGATGATGTTGTGGGTATGCATAGGGTGGTGGTATATTTATATATAGATGGATACATAGTAGTGATAGGGTATATATGAGACTAGTGGAATGATATTTTTTCTCATGATGATCTATGATTAATATCAATTATGAGATCCCATATGTTAAGGAGTTTATACAAACCCACATGTAATGAGGTGCATGCTTTGTTTAGTCCATTCAAAACCATATACATTTTAATATGTTTCTTTTGGATAATGTAAAATTTAGTGTTATAGTGATATTAATTTTATGAATTTTACAATTCTTGTAAAATCATTCACTATTGATAAATTGAACCATTAACATAGTTGTATAACACCACATTCTAGATTAATTCAGGATTAAGGTGGTTGGAAAATGAGAGTCACCATCCACTAGTGGCCATAGTGTTTATAAACAATGGAAAACTAGGTATTCAGTGATATGTGGTTAGGCACTTGGAGGACCACTATATAGTTTTTATAAAAAATGAAATTGTATTAAAGAGTTAAAAAAATCAAAATAAATTCATCTATTTCCCTATGGTGACATGAAAAATTCTAATATATCATGTCTATATTCACATCTGAAATTGGTTCTAGACTATTCTTGATTTGATCAACATCCCATATTCCTAGATTCATGATTACATATAACTCAATAACTCCACTTATATTTAAAAAATGTGTTTATATCTATTACTGTAACATCCCAGGTAAATAAAGAATAAATAATGTTCATATTTATTAATATTTACAAATTTAATTTTAATTTTACTTTAGTGGGGTTGCTATGTTCGATAGCGTACCTGATACGCAACAAAGAGTTTCATTGAAATCTTACGCTGCACACTAGTAATAAAATATTATTATTTTAAATGGTATTTAACACATAGTTGTTGTATTGGTGGGAATGGATATAAATAACTAAAATATGATTATATATGTTTCTTAAATGTTTTTACATTTATCCAATAAAAGATAAAGGCTTAAAATACGAAAAGAATTCAATTTTAGGCTTTTATGCCCTAATTATCACTAAAGGTTCACTTATCACCTTTTGATGGCAAACCGTCATTAAATATAGTTTGGTCACGTTTATACATTCTATTGGACCAAATAAAACTCTTTTTTAGAATTGGGACATCAAAATTTACGTTATGTAAATTTTTGGTATTTTTCCGATAAAGTTCATTTTTTTAATGAACAGTGAAAAATGTTGTATTTTAATTCAAAACCTCTTTTTAATATAATTTATTTATATGATTAGATTATCATTTGAATTGGTTTTAAAGTTAAATTAGAATATAATTTTACCATTAAATCCAATAGTGGTCGTTGGAATTAATTTCAGTTTGAAATCGGACTTAAACTAGTGTCAATCTGTTGATACTTATTGTTTCATGGAAACATGCTATTTGCTCTGACAGCGGGAATTAATTATTAAATTAATTAATGCAACTTAATTGTTCATAATTTTTTAAAATATACTTCATTTTTGAATTCGGAATATCAAATATAGCTTAGGGTGAATTTTTGGTATTTTTTCTGAAAAACATCAATTTTTGATGAATAGTGAAACCACTAAGTGGTACTTATAAAAACTGATTTTTCGTTTAAATGAAATTTTACCACATCTGTGTTTTGAATTTCATAAATACAAAATACATGGTTGTCATTAAGAAGTAAAATGCGGTTCAATGGGATTAAAATAATTTTTTGGTGAATAGTAACTTTTAAGTTTTTAATCGTGATTAGAGGTAATTAGTGTAATTTAAGGTAAAAATAATGTTGTAATTATATGAAATGAACTTGACACATGTCCTAAACTCATTTTATGTGTCATGGACGACCAAAAAAATCCATGGGTCATCTTGGGGACCCCATGGAGCCACTTTAGTTGGAAAATGACATTAATATCTTTTTATTTAATGTTAAAATAAAAATGTCACAAACATGAGTTGTTTTACTAAAACAATTTTTACATGAGGTTATTTAAGTCAGATTTTTGACTATAAATATTCTTTGGAAAGATAAAAAGATTTCCTACATCATGATAGTTTTTTAATAATTTTTAGTCATTATATAAATTAAATTATTTATGACACTATGATGATGCAGTGATTACCTCATTATTTTACGATTTAAATAAAATGGAAAGATAATGTAAAATATAAGACCTACACATGTCCAAAACCTATTTTATGGGTGGATTTAGAACCCTTATCATCTTATCCTCGAAACACATCAATGTGGGACCATTAAAATCTGAAACTAATTCTATAATAAAGTAACATTTCCTTACTTTCCATGAGTGCCCCTCCTCTCCTCTTATAAAAGACCCCCACCTCTACCACCTTACCCACACTTCCAAGCCTTTTTCTCGGCCAAACCTGGACCATTTTGCCTCTCCACATCCCTCTATTACTCCTTGAATCCTCACTTTGGGCAGAAGTCTTTCCAAGGAAGCCTTTGAGCTCAAATCTAAGAGAGTTACCCGATTTTAAGGTAATGTGTTCACTTGTGTTCTTTTATTTTATTTTCTTCTCCAACCCCCTAAACTCATTTATTCATTTCTTTTGTAACAACTCCGGTATCTTAAATATACTAAGAATTTTTTATAATAAGCATTCGAGCTACACTTACACACATCTACATCTAATGGTTAAATAACATAATGTTTCTGTGGTTGGCGAATTTCTGCCTCACAAAACGATGATTGTTCAATCTTCTTTTAAACACCTTTAATGGTGGACATTAAGATGTCACTCTATTTATATATGATATATATTATGTTTATGTTTTCCTTATGCTTCTGTATTTTTCATTTTTGGTATACCTTTATGGTTTTCATTGTGGGTAAACACGATAATTTCATTTTAGGAAGTGCAGACTACCGCCCTCTCAAAGTGATTTGATTCGTTAATGCCATATGTGGGACGTATAAAGGATGTATTTAAAGTTATTATATATGATGTTATAATGGAATTATAATATACCTTTTTATCATTATTTTTTTCTTGCCATTAAAGTATGAGATAGAAATGAAAGTAGCATTAATGCGTACGTATGGCTTACCATCTCCATGAACGGTGCATTTCATTTCTTATCCCCAAATGTAATGTACTATTATAAGTACATTTATAGAATGGATATATATGATGTATGTTACAATTAAAGGATTAATATAATTATAGAATTAAAATATACATAACTCTCATTTACTTATAATTCCATTAATATGGCATAGAAATGAATGTAGCGTTCATGCGTACGTACGTCTTACCGTCTCCATGAACGGTGCATTTCATTTATTACCTCTAAATGATAATGTGATATTATAAATACATGTATATTCTAGATATATAAGATATATATGATATCCAAATCCGGAATGTCATTCTGGATATAAAGAACCTTTGAACACATGAACAACATGTAATTGTAAGAATTCCACTTTCGACTTAAGAACCAAATATCGACAAAAAAATTATTAACTTAATGATTAAATAATGTTTATAACAAGGAAATAAGTGATATAAAAGGAATAATAAGCTTGAAGAAGGTTCTTAATAAAGTAGAAATTAACTCAAGTTTATTATTCAGGACGTTAAAGAACGATTGAGTCAAGTCGGACCCGAGGTAAGGGAACTTCTTAACCCAATTTCCGTTCTTTGGGTTAATCTCCTACATTCAAATTACATCATGATATTATTATGTCCTATCTTGTATTTTTATTTTATTTATGTGTACTTATAGTGAATACACATAATATATCTATTTTATTTAAAAAATGATATTTTTAAGGGACTTTGTCTCAATCTCATTTCATTGAGGCACATTTTTGTTTTATACACCACTTCCTTTAATATGGTGTATAAACCCCTTTGAATTTTATGTTTATTCAAAAGGAATCTTTTTATACATAGCATTTTACTAAACGACAAAAGTGAATGTTTTTGTCGTACGTATGCGGCGACAACGACTTCTCCACCGCCGCGAGTATTATTTGATCTTTGGCTTCCTCAACAAGCCATAATGTTTTTAAAATAAAATAAATACCATATACTCTTTTATGTATTCTGGTATTGAAAATGGTTTTGATAAAGGATTATGTTATGTCAATATATTTAAATGATATATTGTGATTGAAATGTGGAAATGTTATCATTCCTTTATATTGGTTTTATGTTTTATGATTTTATATAGGTACTTGGACATTTGACGGGTGGTTACGTGATAAACCATATGATGAGTGGTGCCGTGAATACCAGGACGAGTGGTTACATTATAACCTTCGATGCATTGGGTATAGAAGTTAGCCATATGGCTATTCCATTAAGTATGTATGGAATTTGGCTGAATGGCTATTCCATTAAGTGATATGTGTGGAAGTCGACTGTATGGTTATTCCACTTAAGTATGTTTATGTCCCAAGTTACCTTTATATGTTATGTGATCTTTTTATGGGTTTTATGGTAATCTTTTGGTTACAAAAGGGTAAGTAATGATCTTTTATTCAGTGAAGAGTTTTTACTACTTTATAAAGGTGAAAAGTATTACTTTGATAAAGTACACATGGTTTACTTGTTTTTTTGATAAACTAACAGTTTTCATTCTTTGTGTATCCCTTACTGAGCTCTTTATGGTCACCCCATGTTTTTTTGAAATGTTTTTCACATGACCTAATGTGGAATAGGGTCAAGGATGGGATCAAGGGAAAGTCATGCTATATAAAACTTGGAACTAGACATGTTTCTTTTTAAGAGTTTTTTTATTCTATGGAAACTTAGTAGAAGTGTCTACTTTGTAATCTTTTGAGATGTAGTAGTTTTGTTCTATTTCTCTAAAACTATAAACCTGAAAAGATCCTCAATGTGAATTATTCATTTAATTCAATATTAAGTAAGGTTTAAGGATGGGGCCATATAGTTGGTATGAAAGGTCATTTTAGACAACTTTAGGAGTTAGAAAATTGTTAAATTATAAATTAGTTTATGGTATGATTGAAATGATATAGCATTTACATATTACAATGTTGCTTTACCTAAGGTATTTCAGTGTTAAGAATGGTTTTTCGTAGAGGAAACAGAGAAATTTTTTTGGGAAGGCATACTGAGGGAAATGACCTTCCAAATCAGTATACTGAGATGGTCAGAATCAGAATTGAGCAGTTTACTATAGTGATGGCTCAGTTGAATCAGGTGATAAGTGGTGGTTGTGTAATTGATGATATTTTGGTATATTCTAAAATTAAAGAGGAGCATGAAAGTCATATAAGGGTTATCTTGCAAACCTTAAAAGAAAATAAACTATATGTAAAATTCAGCAAGTGTGAGTTTTGGTTACAACAAATTTCTTTCCTGGGTCACATTTTTTCAAAAGATGGCATAACTGTTGATCCTGCTAAAACAAAAGTTGTTGAAGAATGGCCAAGACCCACAAATGTAACCGAGATCCGTAGTTTTCTTGGTTTGGCAGGTTACTACTGAAGGTTTATTGAAAATTTTTCACGGTTATCTAGTCCAATGACTAAGCTAACTCAGAAGGGTGTTAAGTTTATTTGGACAAAATAATGTGATGATTGTTTTCAGGAGTTGAAAAAAAAGATTGGTGAATGCTCCAGTTTTGGAACTTCCTTCCAGGAATGGTGGGTTTGTTATATACAGTGATGCTTCGTTGAAGGGACTTGGTTTTGTCCTTATGAAGAATGATCATGTAATTGGTTATGCTTCACGTCAGTTGAAAACTAATGAGGTAAATTACCCTAAACATGATTTGGAATTAGCTGCTGTTGTTTTTGCTTTAAAAATTTGGAGGCATCATTTGTATGGAGTAAAGTGTGAAATATATACTGATCACAAAAGTTTAAAGTATATATTCACTCAGAAAGAATTGAACATGAGATATATGAGATGGCTGGAATTAATCAAGGATTATGATTGTACAATTCACTACCATCCGGGAAAAGCAAATAAAGTGGTTGATGCTTTGAGTTGAAAAAGTAATGCTTCATTAACCATGATACGTTTGGAACGAGATCCTTTGGTTTTTGATTTGATGAACTTTGGCATAGAAGTTGTTGGTGCAGGAAGTTCTTCTATTTTGTTTCATGTATCAGTGAGATCATACCTATCAGACAGAATTAACCAAGCACAGAGGGAAGACAGTGAGTTGCAGAAAAAGGTAGAGCTGGTTCAGATGGCTAAGTTTCCTGAATCCAACATTGATAATGATTGTGTTTTGAGGTTTGGGAAGAGATTGTGTGTTCCATGTGATTCACAGTTGAAGAGAGAGTTGTTATGTGAATCTCATAGTTCTCTATTTTCAGTTCATCCTGGCAGTACTAAGATGTACAGAGATCTGCGGGAGTTTTACTGGTGGGATGGAATGAAAAGAGATATTGCTGATTTTACTATGAAGTGTTTGACTTGTCAGCAGGTTAAGGTAGCGAGGCAGTTACCGAAAGGGATGCTTCAGCCTCTACCAGTGCCAGAGTGGAAATGGGAGAATATATCCATGGACTTTGTTGTGGGATTACTGAGGAAATCTCGAGGTAATAATTCAATCTGGGTTATTGTTGATCGTTTGACTAAATCTGCTCATTTCATTGATATACAAGATACTTTTTCACTAGATCAACTTTCCCGATTGTATCTTAAAGAGATAGTAAGGTTACATGGAGTTCCTCTCTATATTGTGTCCGATCGTGATCCCAGGTTTACTTCTAACTTTTGGAAAGGCCTTCAGAATTCATTGGGTACTAAATTAAATTTTAGTACATCTTTTCATCCGCAATCTGATGGGCAGTCAGAATGAACAATTCAAATCTTGGAGGATATGATACGAGCTTGTTCGATGGATTATCAGGGAAGTTGGGACCAACATCTTTCTATGGATGAGTTTTCTTATAATAACAGTTTTCATTCCAGTATACAGATGGCACCATTTGAGGCATTATATGGGATGCGGTGTCGAACTCCAGCTTTTTGGGATGAAGTGGGTGAAAGGAAGCTGATGGGACCAGAATTTATAGAAGAGTTGGCAGAAAAAGTTCAGTTGATTCAGAAACACATGAAAACAGCTCAGAGTAGGCAGAAGAGTTATGCTGATAACTGGAGGAAGGATCTATCTTTCGAGTTAGGTGATCATGTTTTTCTCAAAGTTTCACCGTGGAAAAGTGTGACGTGGTTTGGTAAGAAAGGAAAGCTAAGTCCAAGGTTCATTGGACCATATGAAATTTTGGAGAAAGTTGGATCAGTTGCTTACCGAGTGGCTTTACCTCCGAGTTTATCTCAGGTACACAATGTTTTTCGTGTTTCGATGTTGAGAAAGTATATGCCAGATCCATCTCATGTTTTGAGTCCAGAGGTAGTTCAGCTGGAAGAGAACCTATCTTATAAAGAACAGCCGGTCCAGATTCTTGACCACAGAGAGAAAGTGTTACGGAATAAGTTGATTCAGCAGGTAAAGGTTTTGTGGAAAAACCATATGGTTGAAGTGGCAACATGGAAATCTGAAAATGCTATGAGGGATAAATACCCCCACTTATTTTGATAAGTGAATAAAATTGCGAGGACGCTATTCCCAAAAGGGGGGAAGGATGTAACATCCCAGGTAAATAAAGAATAAATAATTTTCATATTTATTAATATTTACGAATTAAATATTAATTTTACTTTAATGGGGTTGCTATGTTTGATAGCGTACCCGATACGCAACAAAGAGTTTCATTGAAATCTTACGTTGCACACTAGAAATAAAATAATATTATTTTAAATGGTAGTTAACACATAGCCGTTGTATTGGCAGGAATGGATAGAAATGACTAAAATATGAATATATATGTTTTTAAATGTTTTTAAACTTATCCAATAAAAGATAAAGGCTTAAAATATGAAAAGAATTTAATTTTAGGCTTTTATACCCTAATTTTCACTAAAGGTTCACTTATCGCCTTTTGATGGAGAACCGTCATTAAATATAGTTTGGTCACTTTTATACATTTTATTGGACCAAATAAAACTCTTTTTTAGAATCGGGACATCAAAATTTACGTTGTGTAAATTTTTGGTATTTTTCCGATAAAGTTCATTTTTTTAATGAACAGTGAAAAATGTTGTACTTTAATTCAAAACCTCTTTTTAATCTAATTTATTTATATGATTATATTATCATTTGAATTGGTTTTAAAGTGAAATTAGAATATAATTTTACCATTAAATCTAATAGTTGTCATTGGAATTAATTTCACTTTGAAATCGGACTTAAACTAGTGTCAATCTTTTGATACTTATTGTTTCATGAAAACACGCTATTTTCTCTGACAGCAGGAATTAATTATTAAATTAATTAATGCGACTTATATGTTTTGAAATTTGTAAAATAGGCTTCATTTTTGAATTCGGAATATCAAATATATCTTAGGGTGAATTTTTGCTATTTTTCTAAAAAACTTCAATTTTTTATGAATAGTGAAACCACTAAGTGGTACTTATAAAAACTGATTTTTGGTTTAAATGAAATTTTACCACTTTTGTGTTTTGAATTTCAAAAATCCGACATACATGGTTGTCATTAAGAAGTAAAATGCGGTTCAATAGGATTAAAATAATTTTTTGGTGAATAGTAACTTTTAAGTTTTTAATCGCGATTAGAGGTAATTAGTGTAATTTAAGGTAAAAATAATATTGTAATAATATGAAATGAACTTGACACATGTCCTAACCTCATTCGATGTTTCATTGCCGACCATGAAAATCCTTGGGTCAACTTGGGGACCCCATGGATCCACTTTAGTTGGAAAATGACATTAATATCTTTTTATTTAATGTTAAAATAAAAATGTCACAAACATGAGTTGTTTTACTAATACAATTTTTACATGGGGTTATACAAGTCATATTTTTGACTATAAATATTCATTGGAAATATAAATAGATTTCCTACATCATGATATTTTTTTAATAATTTTTAGACATTAAATAAATTAAATTATTTATGACACCATGATGATGCAGTGATTACCTCATTATTTAACGATTTAAATAAAATGGAAAGATAATGTAAAATCTAAGACCAACACATGTCCAAAACCTATTGGATGGGTGGATTTCAAACCCTTATCACCTTATCCTCCAAACACATCAAAGTGGGACCATTAAAATCCGAAACTCATTCTATAATAAAGTAACATTTCCTTACTTTCCAAGAGTGCCCCTCCTCTCCTCTTATAAAAGGCCCCCACCTCTACCACCTTACCCACACTTCCAAGCCTTTTGCACGGCCACACCCTACTCATTTTTTCTCTCCACATCCCTCTCTTACTCCTTGAAGCCTAACATTGGGCAGAAGTCTTTTCAAGGAATCCTTTGAGCTCAAATCTATGAGAGTTACCCGATTTTAAGGTAATGTGTTCACTTGTGTTCTTTTGTTTTATTTTGCTTCTCCAACCCCCTAAACTATTTTATTCATTTATTTTGTAACAAATCCAGTATATTCAATATACTATGATGTTGTTATAGATTGCATTAAAGCTACACTTACACACATCTACATCTAATGGTTAAGGAACATATTGTTTCTGTGGTTGGCGAATTTCTGCCTCACGAAACGATGATTGTTCAATATTCTTTTAAACACCTTTAATGGTGGCCATTAAGATGTCACTCTATTTATATATGATATATATTATGTATATTTTTTCATTGTGCTTCTGTATTTATCATTTTTGGTTTACCTTTATGGTTTCCAATGTGGGTAAACACGATAATTTCATTTTAGGAAGTGCAGACTACCGCCCCCTCAATGTTATTTGATTCGTTAATGCCATATGTGGGACATATAAAGGGTGTATTTAATGTTATTATATATGATGTTATACTGGAATTATAATATACCATTTTATAATTATATTTTTTCTTTCCATTAAAGTATGATATAGAAATTAAAGTAGCGTTCATGCGTACGTACGGCTTACCGTCTCCATGAACGATGCATTTCATTTCTTATCCCCAAATGTAATGTACTATTATATGTACATATATAGAATGGATATATATGATGTATGTTACATTTAAATGATTAATTTAATTCTAGAATTAAAATATACATACCTCTCATTTAGTTTTAATTCCATTAATATGACATAGAAATGAAAGTAGCGTTCATGCGTACGTACGGCTTACCGTCTCCATGAACGGTGCATTTCATTTCTTACCTCTAAATGATTATGTGATATTATAAATACATGTATATGCTAGATATATATGATATATATGATATCCAAATCAGGAATTTCATTCTGGATATAAAGAACCTTTTACCACACGAACAACATGTAATTGTAAGAAGTCCACTTTCGACTTAAGAACCAAATATCGACAAAACAAACATTATTAACTTAATGATTACATAATGTTTATAGCATGGAAATAAGTTATATAAAAGGAATAATAAGCTTGAAAAATGTTCTTATGCAAGTAGAAATTATCTCATGTTTATTATTCAGGACGTTAAAGAACGATCGAGTCAAGTCGGACCCGAGGTAAGGGAACTTCTTAACCCAATTTCCGTTCTTTGGGTTAATCTTCTACTTTCAAATTACATCATGATATTATTATGTCCTATCTTTTATTTGTATTTTATTTATGTGTACTTATAGTTAATACACATAATAGATCTTTTTTTATTTAAAAAAATGATATTTGTAAGGGACTTCATCTCAATCTCCTTTCATTGAGTCACATTTTTGTTTTATACACCACTTTCTTTAATACGGTGTATAAACCCCTTTGACTTTTACCTTTATTCAAAAGGAATCTTTTTATACGAATCATTTTACTAAATGAAAAAAGGGAATGTTTTTAACGTACGTATGCAGTGACAACGACTTCTCTACCGCCGCGAGTATTATTTGGTCTTTGGCATCCTCAACAAGACGTAATGTTTTTAAAATAAAATAAATACCATATACTCTTTTATGTATTTTGGTATTGAAAATGGTATTGATAAAGTATTCTATTATGTCAATATATTTAAATGATATATTGTGATTGAAATGTGGAAATGTTATCATTCGTTTATATTGGTTTTATGTTTTATGATTTTATATTGGTACTTGGACATTTGACGGGTGGTTACGTGATAAACCATATGACGGGTGGTGCCATGAATACTAGGACGGGTGGTTACTTTATAACCTCCAATGAATTGGGTATGGAAGTCGGTCGTATGGCTATTACATTAAGTATGTATGGAAGTTGGCCGAATGGATATTCCATTAAGTGATATGTGTGGAAGTCGACCGTATGGTTATTCCACTTAAGTATGTTTATGTCCCAAGTTACCTTTATATGTTATGTGATCTTTTTATGGGTTTTATGGTAATCATTTGCTTACAAAAGGGTAAGTAATGATCTTTTATTCGGTGAAGAGTTTTTACTACTTCATAAAGGTGAAAAGTATTACTTTGATAACGTATACATGGTTTGCTTGTTGTTTTGATAAACTAACAGTTTTCATTCTTTGTGTATCCCTTACAGAGCTCTTTATGCTCACCCCAAGTTTTTTTGAAATGTTTTTCACAGGACCTAATGTGGAATAGGGTCATGGATGGGATCAAGGGAAAGTCATGCTATATAAAACTTGTAACTAGACATGTTTCTTTTTAAGATTTTTTTTATTCTATGGAAACTTAGTGGAAGTGTCTACTTTGTAATATTTTGAGATGTAGTAGTTATGTTCTAATTCTCTAAAACTCTAAACCTGAAAAGATCCTCAATGTGAATTATTCATTTAATTCAATATTAAGTAAGGTTTAAGGCTGGGGCCTTATAATTACATTATTATATTTTTCAAATCCCTAATTTATAGGAATCTATATTTTTTATTACATTCAAACATGTTTGATTTATCTAATGATCTAAGATGAGTATGATTTTACTATGATGTGGTTGGTACTCAATAAGATTTATTATTATTTTTTATGATATTATTATATATTATGATGTATTATGGATACAATATTTTAAATCCATGATATGAAATTTTATTTGGTTTAATTTTACTAAATTATTATAGTAATGTTTTTAGGATTGTGATAGGTCGTTCTAGATGTTTTGAGTTGATTACATGGATACTGATTACTTTAATCCAAATTATATAAATTTATTAATTTTATTTATAATAAAATACGAGTTCCCATTTTTTTTATAATAATTTTGACTTAAATAAGTTCCTATGAACCTCCATTGAAAATGGGATGTGTAATTACGTGATATTCTAGCATAGGGATTTTAATATATTTATATTATGGGTTGACTTATACTCATTTTTATAATATTACATATGTATGTGTTGGGGATTTTATACAATTAATTTTATCAATCCAAAATATATTATATGTCATATAACTAATAGAGAAAAAAGGATTAGTGTTTGAGACTTAAATGTGTATTAACAAGAGTATATATTTGAAGAATCGCATGATCTTCTTCTGAGTTTCATGTGATATACATTGAATGTGATATATAATATGCCTTGAGTGGCTATTCATAAGGGATAACATTCCCCATGGTCATTGATATTGATTTGTTATGAAATAACATAGAACAAAACCATAATATTACTATGACTATGGGATGATATTCCCATTTACATGATATGTAATATTCCCTAGTAAAAAATAATAATTGTTTTTTATATTATTTATCATATTCAATGACATGACCATATAAATGTTTTCTCATGATAATGATAGTCCCACTTAAATGATATTGGTCATGGAGCCCAATTTTAGACCCAAGGATGTAATTCCCATATATTATAATTTAATTATAGGATAAGAGTTATATGTACAATCATACTTAGTCATGTATATTGAATCATATTATAATTCCACTTCCCCGTTGAATTTTCTAGTTAATTGGATCATATAGGTCCTTAGGCTTAGTCTTTAATAAATAATGGGATTATATGAAAACCATATCATAGTCTTGAATATTAAATTAGATGATTCACTAACTTATTCATAATATGATATAGGAATGAAACTATATTCCCACAAAGTCTTGGTCATGTGAAGGCATTGGGTGATATGAATGCTTGGCCCTAGTCATGTAAAAGGAATTTAATTTTATACCCAATTCATTAATATTTATATAAAATATGGTATTAGACAATGAATTTTTCATTAGAATAGCATAGGATGATATTCAGTTTTCTTTTCATTATTGTAATACATGGTAAGATTATTCACTGATGATCTATGTTAGGTGATGGGGATTTATGACCAATATTTCCTTGAAATTTTATTAAAGTGGAAATTATTTAAAACATCGGATGTTATAAGTAAAATTTTTAGACATATACTGGCATGTTCCCAACCAAGAATCCTCAATCACTATGTGTCCTATTTAGTAACCAATAATGCGATGTTTATTATAATTATAATTGTTTATTATCAATTACGAGCATAATTTTTTTTGGATGCACTTAAATATTAATTATTTGTATTGGGGATCATTTTTAATGTTAAAATATGTTTCAAACCCACACTACATTTGAATATATATCAATTTTTATATTTTAATGTTACGTATATAGTTATGCAAAAAATATTTATAGTTGATTATTGAGACAGATAAATGTTTAGAGTAGAAGATTGGAATTGGTCGAAAGTCTGGTAATGATTATTTTATGTATTAATTTATATTAATTTTTATATTTTAAAAATATTTATATGATCAACCCTATGGTGACCATGTTTACTTATGTATAACATGTATGGAATTACAATTGATTCCCATTTGTTGACACTTAAAGCATTTCCTTTATGTGTAGATCATAGTTATAATATATATAGTATACTACTAATGGGGATTAATAGTTCATATTAATACATCCCTACATTATTTATGGTTATATAATATAGAAGTTATAGTCCCAACATATTACATATGGAAAATAATCATTGGTTGACAACCTCAGTTTAATATGGAGGCATGTTTATGATGATGTGGAACACATAACTGTGTATTATTTGAGTATTGGGTTGATTATCAAATATGAAATAAAATATATATAATATTTTCACTAAATTTTATATTGAAATACACCAGACGTTTTATCAATGTAATAGATATAATGGTATTATAGTGACTGATACATTCAAATCTAAAATTTAACAAAAATATAGAACTAGAAATTATTATTATATATAATTACTATAATTTTAAATAAATTCATTATCTCTAATAAAAAAAATATATTTAAATATACATTTTTACCAATTATATTTCATTTATTTCAAATTAGTATTCTTATATTTCCGTCATTAACTAATTTTGGACTCTATATTATTATTTATATGTAAATAATGATATTCCCAACTCCTATGAAATTCATCTTCAATGACCTATAATTTCATGTAGTAGAAATACTCATTCCAAAGAGTGTGTCATATCCTTATCATATATATTATAACATGGATTTCACATGCACACACTAAATTTAAATGATGATTTCGTTTATGAAATCTTATTCCATTCATGGTTTCACATAAAAAAACATTTAATTTTCTATTTTTCACATACCCATATCATTTATTTAAGGAAACATCCTCCTGTTGGTAATAAAATGAAATAACTAAAACATCAACTTTTCTTTGATATTCTATTAACTCATTTTTACATAAACATATTCAATCTTCTATACATAATAAAAATAAAATCATTATGATTTTTATTTACATGTCAATCCATAAAATATTACCCCGATAATTAAATTTATATAAATTACTAAATTCCTTCGATTATCCAACATAGTAAGATACTTTCCTTCATTTGAAATTTAATTTGTATTGAATGAATAAAAAATTACATGTATAATAATTTAATACGCGAAGTAAAATTCAATTACAAATTCAATCAATCGTATAAATATATTACAACTAGTTAGGATCGATATAATATTACACCCAATTATTTACTGTTATGTTTTTGTAATATAAATTTAACCTATTTGATAGCATACATTACCAAAAACACAGATCTTAAATGAACTCCAAAATATTATTTTATTGACACAACCATTATAACATAGAATTTATATTGGTGGGAATGAATAGTTGTAACGATATTGTGAAATATTTAATTTTTCAACACATTGATAATGTATCAATTAATTCCTTTAGAATATTCACATAAGTATTTGAAGAATCATTTTTAATGGAAAAATATGTTTCCTTAATAAATAGGTTTTCATTCATTTCTATGAGAAAGTAAATATAATTAATTTTTTGACACTACTAAACAATTTACTTTAAAAAATGAACATTATTTTTTCATTCAAAATTTCAAAATTATCATGGGATGAATTTTTGATAATTTTACAAAAAATTTAATTTGTAGTGAATAGTAAAAATACTAAATTTATAAAACCCTAACTTTAATTATATTTAAATTTCATTTTAATATATTAAATTGATATAAAAGTAACTTAATTACTTTTGTTAGATATAATCATAATAATTACAAATAAAAATATGTATTCCTTATTTTGGTGTAAGTAAAAAAAATCATCAAAACACATTATCCAAAAAAATAATTTTTTCACTGAGTTTTGATTCATTAATTTAATAATTAAAATTTCAAATTCAATATTTTTTATTTTAAATAATAAATTCAATATTTGGAATCAGGAGGTCAAAAATATGTTATATGGTTATTTTTATTTTTCATAATAAAAAAATTTCCCATGGTAAAAAATGAATTGACATAGTATAGGTAAAATAATGTAGCACTTCAATATTAAAAGGTAAAAGATTAAAATACATAAAAAATACAACACGAAAATTACTAATGTGTAAATACCACTCCTCGCCAACCCCTTTCTCCTCACAAGACTTCAATTAGTTAAAATATCTACCTACAAAAATCCAACCTTATCTCCCCATGTCCATGTTTTATTAGTCTCATCCAAAAACCAATTTCATGTTCCATGAGGGGTCATTCGAGGAGCTGATATTTAATAAGAGGTAAATGTAATGAAAATGAAAGGGAAGTGTTAGGTAAAAGATTCCAATCGCACTTTCATATCTTTGGCATATATGCCTAATTCACCACTTTTTTCTTGTGAGAGGTTTATATACTTACCTTTGATATATTATACCATTAATATAGTTTTCATAATGTTATTAAATGATAAAATTGATAATTATAACATTTCTAGGGCATACATTTTCTATTTTACAAAGTGGTAAGCTATTTCATATCATATTTTCTACTCATTAGGATAATGTTATACTTCATTGATTATTCCATATTAAGACTATGTTTGGGATTACTATTTATAACATTATGTTGTATATGTAGTTTTTATATGTGGATTTATAGATTTTTGGTCTATATAGAGTACTTAAGATGGGGGAGACTTGAGTATATATTAAAAATTTCTGATTAAAAATATATTCATAAAAGGTTCCCGTATAGATAAATACATCCCCGTTAATCAAGGTTATACTGTTATGAATGTTTGACTGTTCAAATAACTTCTTTGAATATTTATTAATTCTCAGTATTCTTAATATTTGTTGGTCGGAGTGGACACTCAAGAGGGGGGGGTAAATTGAGTTCCAATTAAAATTTTAGTGCAAAATCCTTTACTAAAATCCCCCAATTTAACATACTAATTGAATTGTAGTGAATTTGAACTAAAGAAAACTTTCAGTTAGGTTCTCATGGGATTGATTAATTCCCAGTTAATCTAATCAGAAGATCAGATTAGCTTTTGAAACTAACCTAATGATTTACAAATAATAGAAACACATTCTAATTCAATTATCAGAGTAACTTTGATAAACAGTTTAAATTTTAAATCACTTTGAAGTGGAATAAAAAGTTGTTAGATAAAACTAAACAAAGCACAGTAGATATAACCAAGATGTTCAGTCTCAACCTGAGACTTAGTCCTCTCAAAAATTTATATAAATTTGATCCACACCCTGGATCAGGGTTCACAACAGTTTACAACTATCCTGGTCAAAGACCTCTACCACAGTTCTACATGGGAAACAAAAACAACAGAAAATATAGTTGTCCAGGTCACACATGACCTCTACCACTATCCATAGTGGGAAATAGAAGATGTAAGGAGTCTGAATGAGTATTTACAGATCCTCCAGTTAAGGTTCAAGAGACCGTGTGTGTGTAAATTAATACCGATGACACACAATGCTCGTATTGTAAATAATAAATCACTGAGGAAGATATAGAGTTTAGAATGGATATAGTGATTTCAGTGTAGCTCTGGACTCATTTAGATTGATCAGAAATGTTTCAGAGTCCTCTTCTGGTTTTTGTCTGGAAAACAGAGAGTCGTATGCTTGACATCAAGGTTCAGAGACAGTGAAAATATAGTTGATGAAGTTCTTCAAAATCCTTGTGAATGTATAGAGCTCTTCTTGAGTAAGCGTGTGTGTGTATGAGCTTCTGTGTCTTCTTGGTCATGCATGTATATCTGTATCATCTCTTCTTGTGTATTTCACTTGTAGATCACTTCTATATTTCGCTTGTGTCTCTTGCACCAATAGGGACTTCATATATTTATGGCACGAATTCCGGCAAAAGAAATGATTTCTTTTTGCAGGTATGAGGTACAGTTACCTGACATCCTACAACCCTCATTAAATAAATTACAGAGCATTAAAATATACCTACTATGACCGTTGGTTATATTAAACAAAGATAAAGAAATTAAGGAATCATCGGATTCTCTGGAATGGTAGATTTGGATATCGGTAGCCTTGGGTCACGATAGGTCTTTGTATCGGTAACCTCTTGTATCGGTAACCTCTTGCGTAACAGTAGCCTTTCTATCGGTATACTTCATGTCTGTCGGTAGACTTGATCAGTAGCGGTAGACTTAATGTACCGGTGACCTTTCGTGTAACGGTAGCCTTCATGTACATGTAGCTTCCTCGTTGTATCGGTAGACTTCCTTCGGCAACTTGTCTGTAACGGTAGGCTTGCATAATGGTGACTTGTCTGTATTGGTAGGCTTGAAAAACAGTGACTTTTCTGTATCGGTGACCTTCACGTACCGGTATACTTGTTGTACCGGTGGACATGATGTATCGGTGACCTTATACATAACGGTGGACTTTACAAATCGGTAGCTTTGTTCTGTAACGATGACCACTTGTTTGTTTTAGCATTCTATTGGCATAATGAGTTATGTTAGAATATATATCCATCCAGTAACCGAATTCTCTGAAGATAATGTAAATATTATAATATATGAATATGTGCATGGTGTACAGAAAGTATGAAATAAGTAATTAATCACTAATCAATATAGGTATTATCAAACTATAATTGAGCATAATTGGGATTATCAAAATAGGAGTCCAACTAATTCTCCAGAGGGTTCAACAATCTCCTCCTTTTTGATAGTCAAAACTTATGCCGAAGTATTAAGAAAAATAAAATGGTGTTAGAGGAATAATTTCCTAAAAAAACTTTAAAAAAAGTTCTCATTTTTCTCCCCCTTTCAATTGCACTCCCTGTTCTCATTAGTTTCATTTTCTCCCCCTTTTTGATTAACAAAAAGATGGGTAGAATGAAAGAAATGTAGAGATTAAAAGAGAACAGAATACAAAGAAACATAAACATAGTAAATTGGAGAAGGTAGGAGTAAATTTCCATTAAATCACAAAAGGTACAAACTAATAAAGTCAGTATTACAAAAATACAAGTGAATCCTATCAAAAACTTTTAGAATCACTCTACCTTCCTCTTAAACATGAGTCTTTCCCTTTGGACCAGAAGAAGGTGTATGTTCAGATTGAGTAGATGGCTTGGGAATAGCTGAAAGAAAAACTGGAGGGTCAACCACTGAAACTGTACCAGATCTGAAATTTGTGCTCCTCTGTGGGATCATTGGTGTCACGCTTTGAATAGCCTGAACTGGAGTCAACTGAGGTGCACTCCCAGAGGTAGAGGCAGAAATATCAGGAGGTAAAATCACAGGTATGGAATCTACATGCAAGAATGGTAGCAATATATTCCTGAAATCCATAATAATACTACCTCCTCTCTCCATTTCTGACCCAAATACATCTCGATTTTCAATGAATTTATCCAAGGCTGGAGTAAGCTCCCTGAGCTTACTAACCTGTTCTCTGAAAGCATGAGTCACTGGAGGTAACTTCATATTCTCTATAAAGAGATTGAAATGGTTGGTCATTTGATTCTTGGTATATAACTTCTCAAAGTAAGCATCTACCTTATTCTTAATGGCCTCTTAAGAAGCAGTAGCTGCCCGTAGGTGATCACGAACAAAACTTCTAACATCCCTAGTTGTATCAAGGATCTGAGTATCTGAGGTTCCATTGGTACTGGCCTTATCCAACTCTTCCTGGATCACACATCTGATCTGCTCAATGTTCAGAGTGGAGTTGGATGAGGGAATGGGTTTTACCAAGAAAGCTACTGTCTCATTGAAGGACTGTGTCAAATTACTAACCACCTTCTGAACAAGTACATCTTGACTATTCAAATGTTCTTTGACTGATGTCTTAAAAGCTTCAAATACTTCTACAAACTGCTTGACTACTTCTTTGATATATCTGATATCAGTATTCAGTTGGGTTTGAGAACTGTTCATAGAATTCAATGAAGAAATCGATTGTCTTAGAGAAACCACAACTCCTGTCCAACTCTCAATTTGAGTATGGCATACATTAACTTCATCCATCATTTCCTTCACTGGACTAGACACAGCACATCCCAGAGATAGCTCTAGGGATTTCTCCACACTCCTCATTTCATCAACCAGGCTTTTCTTCAAATCTGCCACTGATTCTTTCAGTGCTTCTTTTATTTCTACCTTTAAGGACTCTAGGTCCTCTTTGGATGACAAATTTTTAGCCACAACATGTAGGATAACTGAATCCCTTTAGGGATGGTCTTCCTCATCAGAATCTCCATAATTGAGTCCAAGTACCATATATCATGGATCTGATGACCAACCTTCTATGTCATACAACACAAAAACTGAACTAAGATGCTCCCCCTCACTTAGAGCATTCTCATGAGGAATCTCCTCTTACAGTTCACCTCAAGGTAACTCTACAACCTCTTCTGAAACTTCAGCAGATGCAACAACCATTTGCTCTGATTGTTCAACAGTAGGGTTAGTCCTATCCTTTTCTAAGTCATCAACGACTCTCTCATCAATGGAAGTAGATGCCACTTCTACTGCCTGAACAGGCACAATCTTGTCTGTATTTTCAATCAGAGGGCTCAAACTGAGCTATTCTTATTCATTTTTCTCATCATCTGCTTCAGCAGCAGCCTCCTTTTATCCATGAACAAAATGATCATATTCGGTGGCCTCATCCTCTTCAGAGGATTCCTTGACAACATTATGATATTCTTCTTCTTCTTCTTCTTTAGTGGACTCAGTATCACTGTCCTCCAGAACAGTTTCTCTCCTAGTTAGTTCTTTTGGAGGGCTAGATGCTCCATAGGAAATATTTTGATGCACAGGACAAGGAGATAAATATGGGTCTCCTCCTTCCTCAAGTGACGTCTCTTCCTCCTCTGTTTCAGCCTCATTATCACTGTAGACCGGTTCTGGCTCATCTGGTCCAAGACCAGGATCCCTCACATCCTTTGGTCTAGAAGGATGGTCCAAAGGAGTGTACTTTTCATAGAATATACCTTAATCATTAACCAATGATATCTACCAAGGGTTCCATCTAACATTCATATACTTACAAACATTCCTGGTGATGAAAAAATTATCCTTAACCACAAAAGTTTCATCCTAAGTTCCAGCTACCTCCTTTGCCTTCAAAAGAATAGAAATCAACTTAGAAAAGAATAGTTCATTGGAATTAGACTTCAGTCTAGTCATATCCTCAATCTGAATCATTAGCAATCTACAAAAATTCACCTTTACTCTGTGATTTAACAGATACAACAAATAAATTTCTTGAAATCTGAGGGTGGAAAAATCTCCTCTCCTTGGACTATTGACATGCTGAATAAACTTAAAAAGTAGTTTATCCTCCCCTGCCATCTCTGCAGTAATGATCTTTCTAGGAGTTCAATTCTTGTCAATTCTAACAAGGCATCCTCATATTTAAAAAGTCACTAGTAGTAGGTATGGATTTTGAATAAAATCCTTAATCACCTCTATGAGTAACTCTAAGGTTCTTAGCCCATTCAACAGATGAAAACGAAAACTTTTGACCATTCACAAAGGAAATCATCCTACTCTCCTCTTCTGAAGTCTCAAAACAGACAAACTCATAGAACTCTTTTACCAGTCCTGGATAATATGGTCCATTATTGTTGATGAAGCATTCGAGCCATCCTTCCTCTTGTAAAATCTTCAGAATCAAGGACTTACTTTCCCACTGCCATTCCTCACAAAACTCCTTTTCCCCTACAATTTCTCACTTCGATAAATGAGGATTCACAGGATTCCTTCGAATAGCACTTCTACTGCTTCCACTAGCTCCAGCATTGGATTCTTTCTACTTCTTAGCTTGCGGCACATCACTCCCTTCATCCACTGAGGGTCGCTTCACACATGACATTTCAGATTCTGAGGCTTAGGTTTTTGCGATCTTGAGAGTTTTAGGTAGGAGAGATTCGAACAGACGGGTTCACGGTGATTGAGTGATGTCTAGAGGTGAGGTTAATATCATTTAGGATTCACATATAAAATAAATCTCATATTAAAATGGTTCGAAGTCTCGGCATTAATATGAAAATTTTAAAACAGCGCGAGAGATGTACCAGTGAGGTGTCCTTAAATGGTGAGGTCTATCCTAATGGTGAGGTTTATATAATGGTGATGTTTATCCTAATGGTGAGTTTTATCTAACGGTGAGGTTTATACTAACGGTGAGGTTCATCTAATGGTGAGGTTTATCTTAATGGTGAGGTTTATCTAATGGTGAGGTTTATCCTAACGGTGAGGTGTATCTAACGGTGAGGTTTATCCTAACGGTGAGGTTTATCCTAATGGGGAGGTTTATCTAACGGTTTTAAGAGTAAGTTATCATTCCTAATTCATGTCTAATGAAACTTAACCTTTTTGAACATAATGGTTTGGTGAAAATATCTGCTAATTGGAGTTCAGTGCCTATAAATTCAAGAGTTATATCACCTCTTTGATACTGATCTCTTAGAAAGTGGTGTCTAACATCAATGTGTTTGGTTCTAGAGTGAGACACAGGGTTCATTGAGATGTTGATCACACTAGTGTTATCATAGTTAATTGAAACATGTTTAAAATCAAATCCATAGTCCAATAAAGTGTGTTTCATCCATAGAATAAGTTCACAACAACTACCAGCAGCTATATACTCTGCTTCAGCAGTAGATAATTTAACCGAGTTTTGTTTCTTACTACACCATTATACTAGGGACTTTCCATGTAAATAACATGATCCAGATGTTCTATTTCTATCTAACTTGCATCCATCAAAGTCAGAATTTGAATAACTTATTAAATCAAATGATTATTCTTTTGGGTAAAACTGTCCCAAATTAGCAGTATATTTAAGATATTTGAAAACCCTTTTAACAGCAAGTAAGTGTGACTCTTTAGGGTTAGCTTGAAATCTAGCAAACATACATACACTAAAAATAATATCAGGTCGACTAGCAGTAAGATAATGTAAACTCCCAATCATTCCTCTATAATAAGTCCGATCTACTGGTTTCCCAGTTTCATCAGTATTCAATTTACAGGTGGTACTCATACGTGTATAACTCCCCTTAATACAATCCAAACCAAAACGTTTTAATAAATCCTTAGTATATATACTTTTATTTAAAATAATACCATCTTTATTTTGAAATATTTGAAATCCATGAAAGTACTTAAGCTCTCCAATTAAGCTCATTTCAAACTCATTTTGAATAACCTTTGAAAATTCAGTACAATGAGAATTTTTAGAAGATCCAAAAATAATATCATCAACATATATCTGTACTATTAAAACATATTTTGAAAATATTTTTATAAAAAGAGTGGGATCAGAAATTCCTTTTGTAAATCCTTTTTAAATAAGAAAATTTGTAAGTGTTTCATACAAAGCTCTTGGAGCTTGTTTTAAACCATATAAAGCTTTAGAAAGTTTAAAAACATGATTTTGAAAGTCAGGATATGAGAAACCAGTTGGTTGTTCTACAAAAACATCTTCAACAATAAAACCATTTAGAAAATCACTTTTCATATCCATTTAATATAACTTGAAATTCATATGTGATGCAAAGGAAAGTAAGATCCTAATTGCCTCTAATAGATCTACAGGTGCAAAGGTTTCCTCATAGTCAATTCCTTCTTCTTGATTGTAACATTGTGTAACTAGTCTATCATTGTTTCTAATGATGTTTCAAGATTCATCAACTTTGTTTCTAAACACCCACTCTGTGCCTATAGTTAATGTTTCTTTAAGTCTTTCTACTAATTCCTAGAATTTATTTCTTTCAAATTTATTTAGTTCTTGCATGGACATTACCCAAAATTCATCATTGATAGCATCATTGATATTTTTAGGTTCTAACTGTGAAAGAAAGTATTGATGTTCAACCTGATTTATTAGAGAAGCTCTAGTCTATGTTCCACTATCTAGATTACCTACAACAACATCTAAAGGATGGTTCTTTATAGTCCTAGTTGGTTTCAAAAATGTAGGGCTAGAGATTTCAGGTTCATCAACAGGTTGGGAATCAACAGAAGTAAGTTTGGGAAAATTTCCAGAACTGGATGTTTTAACTAGAGGTCCACTGTCTTTATCATTAAGGTTCAAAAAAGAGAGATCATCTTCAAGATTTTCTAGAGAGGTATTAGGTTCATTTGGATTAGTTTCATCAAATTTGATGTGAACAGATTCCTCCACACATTTGGCTCTCTTATTTAAAACTCTATAGGCTTTACTAGAAATAGAGTAACCTAGGAAAATTCCTTCATCAATCTTGGATGAAAACATGTCAAGATTATCTTTGGTATTAATAATAAAGACTTTGCAACCAAAAACTCTTAAGTAGTTATCCTTAGGTTTCCTATGGTTCCACAACTCATAAGGGGTCTTCTTAAGAACATGTCTGATCAAGACTCTATTGATAATATAACAAGCTGTATTGACATCTTCAGCCCAAAAATAAATAGGTAGGTCATACACATTGAGCATGGTTCTATAAATTTCTTTAAGAGTAATATTCCTCCTTTCTACTACACCATTTTGCTGAGGTGTCCTAGGGGTAGAGAAATTGTGACTATAGCTATTGTGTGAGTAGTAGGATTCAAACTCATGATTTTCAAACTCAAGACCATGATCACTTCTCAAGGTTTTAATCTTAAGTCCACTAAGGTTCTCTACAGACTTGGAATATTTAACAAAGTACGAACAAGCATCACTTTTGTGAGCTATAAAATATACCCAATTATACCTAGAATAGTCATCTACTAGAACATAGACATAGTGCTTCCCATTTAAACTAGAAACTTTATATGGTCCAAATAAATCCATGTGATCCAACTAGAGAGGTTTAAAAGTTGACACTTCTTTCTTTGATTTAAAAGAAACTTTATGTTGATTTCCCTTTTGACATGGATTACAAACTTTATCTACTGGGAATTCAAGTTTTGGTAGGTCTCTAACAAAGTTCTTCCTTGTATTTTTTCTAAGTGAATGTACATTTCAGTGTCCTAATCTTGTGTGCCAAAGCCAAGACTCTTTATGAAAATCATTTAAACAAGTAATATTTTGCATAGCTAAAGAATTTAATTCAACAACATAGACATTTTCATTTCGCAAGGCAGAAAATACTAATGCATTTTTAGAATTAAAAACATTGCAAGAATCATTTTAAAATTTAACAATAAAACCATCATCACATAACTGATAAATAATTAGTAAATTATACTTAAGTCCATCAATAAATAGAACTTTATAAATTAATACGGATTCAGTGTTACCAATCTGGCCTAAGTCGATGATTTTCCCTTTAGAATTATCACCAAAGGTGACAAAACCTCCATCAACTCTTACAAAGCTTTTAAAGCATGAGAAGTCTCCTGACATATGTCTTGAACATCCACTGTCCAAGTACCAAGTCTTTATACAGTATCTCTTTAAGCAAGTTCTCTACAAAAAAGATTTAGATAGGAAATGATTTTGGTACCCAGATTTTCTTGGGTTTAGACAGGTTAGCCAATAAAACATTAGGTACCCAAATTTGTCTTATGGGTCTCATAAGATTTTCAGAATCAACAGATTTTGACAGTTAAACCTTATTAGATCTGTATTATGAATATAAGTAGTTGAAGCATATGAACTTTTAGAACTAGAACTATCTACATTCTATCCATATTTAGGAAGAAATCTAGTTTTGGTAATTTTTCTTTGTCCAGGTTGGTATCCTATACCAGTAGTATATCTAAGTGCAATATGCTTACCTAGAATTTGAGTAAGAGTATCTTTTCCATTTGTGAACTTTTCTAAATCCTTCATAAGTTTCTCATTTGAGAATTTCAGTTCATTTTTTTCTTTAAGAAATTGAGTATTCTTTTCCATTTATATGTCATGATTAGTTTTATGTTTAACAGTTAAAGCATACTGTTTCTTTAAACCTTTGTATTTTTCTTTACGCTCATTACAGGATTCTTCCGACATATCACTGTATTCAACTAGTTCAGATTTTGACATATTTTCAGAATCAGAATCATCTCCAGAATAATATGAATTTAAAGCAGGGGTTTCAGATGTTACCTCAGAAGTGTTTGTCATAAAACACATGTTTTCTTTATTTCTGTTTTCTGTCTCAGATGCTTTAGATTCACTGGAGCTATCCTCAGAAACAGTCCACATATCCTTCATGGCATTCTTATACTTATTATCCTTATACTCATATTTCTTCTTGTATTTCAGCTTTGGACAGTCTGCTTTAATATGTCCTTTTCATTTAAATTCATATCAGGCCACTTCATCATATTTGTCGTATTTCTTCCAGTCCTTTTTCCAGTGTCCCTTGTTGTCATACTTACCATTGTAATGTGATTTTCTAAAAAAACTTCTTCTTCCTATAAAACATCTTAAATCTTCTAGCTATATGAGTCATTTCTGCATCACTGTCAGATTCACTTTCACTTTCTTCATAGCTTGAGCTATCACTTACATATTGAAGTTTCTCTTTATCCTTATTCATTGAAGTAGATGTCTTGAAGGCAACTGACTTCTTTTTTTGTTCATCATCTTTTTATTTGTTTACCTTAAGTTCTTCTTCATACATCATCAACTTACCAATAAGTTCCTTGACTGGTAGTTCACCAATATCACAAGATTCTCTGATTGAAACAGAAGTGCCCCTCCATCTTTCAGGTAGGCATCTCTAAATTCTCATAATCTGCACCTTTGATGGAACATCCTTTCCCAGTGAGATCATTGTATTGACAACTTCATTAAACCTGGGATACATATTAGAAATGGTTTCATCATGCTTCATCTTAAAATTATCATATTTAATAGTATAGGTGGTCAATCTCATTTCCTTATCATTAGTTGTTCTTTCATGAGAAACACCTAAAGTACCCCAAATTTTATATGCAGTCTTACAAGAAGATTTTCTATTAAATTACTCATCTTCTAAGGCACAATACTAAGCATTCATATCTTTTCAATTATTATTGTAAGTTGTATTAGTAGCTTCACTCCAAGTAGATCTAACCGTAGTGGAAATTTTATATTCTGATTCTATGGCAGTCCAAATATCAAAACCCATGCTTTCTAAATTAATTTTCATCTTAATCTTCCATTGATCATAGTTGTTTCCATTGAAAAATGGTGGTCTATTAGTAGAAACTCCTTCGAGTCTGTTATCCATGATAACTAAGTTAAAACAAAATATTTTAAAGATATAAAAATTTAGAAATAACAGAAATTTTAAGAACATTAAAATACAACTAAAATCACAGTTGAAAAACAGAGTACTTTAGAAAATATTTTAAACCTCTGATACTAAATGTTGGTCGGAGTGGACACTCAAGAGGGGGGTGAATTGAGTTCCAATTAAAATTTCTGTTTAAAATCCTTTACTAAAATCCCTCAATTTAACATACTAATTGAATTGTAGTGAATTTGAATGAAAGAAAACATTCAGTTAGGTTCTCAAGGAATATATTAATTCCCTGTTAATCTAATTAGAAGATCAAATTATCTTTTGAAACTAACCTAATGATTTAAAAATAATTCAAACACTTGCTAATTCAATTATCAGAGTAACTTTGGAAAACCGTTTAAATTTTAAAGCACTTAGCAGTGGAATAAAATGGTTTTAGATAAAACTAAACAAAGAACAGTAGATATATCCAAGAGTTCCAGTCTCATGCCAAGACTTAGTCCTCTAAACAATTTATATAAATTTGATCCACAAACCTGGACCAGGGTTCACAACAGTTTACAAATTTCCAGATCAAGGACCTCTACCACAGTTCTACGTGGGAAACAAAAAAACAGCAAATATAGCTGTCCAGATCACACATGACCTCTACCACTATCCACA
This sequence comes from Viscum album, assembly GCA_963277665.1. Lineage (NCBI taxonomy): Eukaryota > Viridiplantae > Streptophyta > Magnoliopsida > Santalales > Viscaceae > Viscum > Viscum album. The sequence continues at coordinate 972,051,666 of OY728133.1, forward strand.
GTGGGTAATAGAAGATGTAATGAGTTTGAATGAGTATTTATAGATCCTCCAGTTAAGGTTGAGGAGACAGTGTGTGTGTAAATTAAAACTGATGACACACACTACTCATAATGTAAATAATAAATCACTGAGTAAGATATTGAGTTTAGAATGGCTCTAGTGATTGCAGTGTAGCTCTGGACTCATTCAGATTGATCATAAATGGTTCTGGGTCCTCTTCTGGTTTTTTTGGAAAACAGATTATCGTCTTCTTGACATCCAGGTCAGATACAGTGAAAATGTAGTCGAGGAAGTTCTTCGAAATCCTCGTGAATGTATAGAGATCTTCTTGAGTAAGTGTGAGTGTGTATGAGCTTCTATGTCTTCTTGGTCATGCATGTATATTTGTAGGAGCTCTTCTTGTGTATGTCACTTTAAGATCACTTCTGTATTTCTATTGTGTCTCTTGAAGCAACAGGGACTTCTTATATTTATGGAATGAGCATTGACAAAAGAAATGATTTCTTTTTGCAGGTATGACGTACGGTTCCCTGACATCCAACAACCTTAATTAAAGAAATGATAGAGCATTAAAATATACCTAATATGACTGTTGGTTATATTAAACAAAGATAAAGAAATTAAGGCAGCGTCAGATTCTCTGGAACGGTAGCTTTGGATATCGGTAGCCTTTTGTCACGGTATGTCTTTGTATCAGTAACCTCTTGTATCGTTAACCTCTTGTGTAACGGTTGCCATTCTATCGGTAGACTTCATGTCTGTCGGTAGACTTGATCGGTAGCGGTAGACTAAATGTACCAGTGACCTTTCGTGTAACAGTAGCCTTCATGTACAGGTAGCTTCCTTGGTGTATCGGTAGACATCCTTCTGTAACTTGTCTGTAATGGTAGGATTGCATAACGGGGACTTGTCTATATCGGTAGACTTGAATAATGGTGAATTCTCTGTATCGGTGACCGTCATGTAACGGTAGACTTGTTGTACCGGTGGACTTGATGTATCGGTGACCTTATACATAACGGTGGACTTTACAAATCGGTAGCATTAATTTGTAACGGTGACCACTTGTCATATTAAGCATTCTATTGGCAGAATGGGTTAAGATAGAATATATATCCATCCAGTAACCGAATTCTCTAAAGATAATGTAAATATTATAATATATGAATATGTTCATGGTGTACAGATATACTGAAATAAGTAATTAATCATTAATCAATATAGGGATTATCAAACTATAATTGAGCATAATTGGGATTATCAAAATATGAGTTCAACTATTTCTCCATATGGTTCAACAATATTGGTTATTAACATTACATTTTAAAAAATTCTAATAAGGAAATACACTTATAAATTCTTTACAAGATTAAATATCAAATTAAATTTTTTATATTCTAAATTTAATAGTAAAATAGAGAAAAATAAAATAGACAGTACAACAGATATAAATCATGATGTTCAGTATCAAGATGAGATCTAATCAACTCCACATGGTGATCACCTACCACCAAGAAGTTTAAATAAATAAACTTGATTCACAGCCAGTATCAGGCATTACAACAATACACATGACTTTTCAGGTCACACGACCTCTTCCACAGTTCTTCATGGGTATACACAATAGGTTACATACAACCTCTTCCGAACTTATCCTTGGGTATACTCATGTATAAAAATGTGTTTGAGAAATTATATATTCTATCCTTCTTTTAATACATGAGATAGTGTATGTTTTTATGAAGACACACACACACACACTGCTCAAAAGATGAAAAAAAGGACACAATAGAGCATAAGTATAGAGATAAGTTTAAAAGTTCTCTTAGTGATAGTATATGCACCTATGGGAATCTGAGATGAAACATATGAAGAAATAGAGTCCTCTCGTGGAAAAATATGGGGATCGTAATGTCATGACCCATCCTCGGGCCCCATGCCGTGACTACCCCAAGCCTGCCTTCCATAGGCCAGGGGCTGGCGACTAGCACCAAAGGAGTAAATCCCAATAACTGGGAAGGCATTGCCTTTATAAAAGTAAACAAAACACCACAAGGTACAAGCGGAAGCAAAACACTAAGTACAAAGAGAAGTGCTTAAAAGTAAGTGGGCTAGAATACAAACCCAAATGAAAGTACAACTACAACTGAACAAAGTAAAACAGCTGGAAGAACGGAAATGGCTCCTGGGTCGTCCTCCTCGGATCCTACCTGAAGGGTAGGTACAGATGGCATAGCTCCTGGATCGTCCACCATGGATCTTACCTGAAGGGTAGGTATAGATAGCCTCCACAACGCTCTCACCCATCAACCTCCTTCTATTGTCGTCTCGCTGTGAAGTCCACCTCCGGGTACTGACTCGTCGTGTAGTCCCCCTCCGAGTACCGTCCAGTCCTCAAACACTCGGCCTCCATCAGCACTGTCCGTCGTCTGCAACCAACACAAGGAGGTGCGGGCATAGCCCGTGTAGGGGTGAGTATAACAATACTCAGTAGATACCCCGAGACCCTCAAGGTCTCACTAAAACCAACAAGGATAACCACAAAGAATATCACCACAGATAACCTCTACTTAGGTATATGCCCATACATATACCTAAGTTATCAGGTAACCCATCTCAATAATGAGGAAACACAAGGATTATGAAATCAACGGATAACCACTACCCAGGTATATGCCCATACATATACCTAAGTTATCAAGTAAACCATCTCAATCATGAGGAAACACAAAGGTCATGGACTCATCTCAAACCAAGATTTTCATTATCAAACCCGTAAGTGCTGAAGAGCTCCGTCTCTAGAGTGTACAGTGGACCTGTCACGACTCCGAGGTACTGCTCACTAACCTAAGACTGCTAAGGTACTCCTCCTGTCGAGTATCGTGGGTCAGCCACCCAGACACAGTAGTGCTTCCCGCCGAGGTATGTCACCCAAACACAGTAGTGCACACCCCCTAGTAGCCTACTGAGGTACTCTCCGGACGAGTACCGCGGGTCTGCACTATCACACAGGTAGTGCTACGTCCGCCATGGGTCTGCACCTCATAAATTATTGCTCTGTCCACTGGGCTAGTCGACTCACTCCAAGTCGAGTCGGTCAAGTAGTCGTCAGGTCTCAGTCGGCTACACGGTCTCCGTACTCCGCATGCTCGTCTCCGGGAGGGTCTGCTCCACGAGCTACAGGTTGATACTCCAAGTATCTCAAAGTCCCACAAAGAAGTATCTCAAAGGACCGCCTCGTCATAGGGGTCTAAACGCAACAGACAGCGCGTCAATCGGACGCCCGGTCTGTGAGTTATTAGCCTTTCCGTCCTAGGGGCCCGGTTGGTTTCGTGTGCGAACCAATTCGGTCGTATCTCAACTATACCCTGAACTCTCATAGGGTATACTCATAGGGACCATTTCTCAACGTGATCACCATCGCCGCTGACGGTTCGTCAAACGGACGTCTGGTCTGAAAGATAACAGCTTTTCCGTTCCAAGGGCCCGGTTGGATTTCGGGTACAATCCAACCCGTACACTATCCAACAGCAACCAAAACTCGGGCAAAGTATGCCAAAATTTCCGTCACATCAAGAGGAATTCAATGAGACAGACGGCGCGTCAATCGGACGCCCGGTCTGTGAGTTATTGGCTTTTTCGTTCCAGGGGCCCGATTGGTTTTGTGAGTGAACCAACCCGACCACACTCCAACAACATCCAAACCTCGAGCGGAGTAAGCCAAAAGATCCGTCTCACTTAGAGGAATCCATCAAAGTTGACGGCGCATCAATCGGACGTCCGGAGCTCAATATATAAGTGTTTCCGCTCCGAGGGCCCGGTTGGTTTCGTATCCGAACCAACTCGTCCGAACCCAAAGTGATCCGAAACTTTGAGTGTGATATACCGAAACGACCATTTAGTTCCAAGGATCGTTACGCAATAGACGGTGCGTCGATCGGAGGTCCGTAGCCCAAGATATGAGCATTTGACCGAAAGTGGTCCGAAAACGTGGGGTCCGGGCCCGGACCAACCCGGCCCGACCCCCCCTGGGTCGGCCCGAACCGGGTCCGACTCGACTGGACCCGGCCCGGCCCGGCCGGTGCGGCCTGGCCAGCCTGCCACGGCTCGGCGTGGCCAAGTCGAAGACAGGAAGCAGGGGGTGCGCGCGGCCCGCCCCTCGCCGCTAATTGAAGCCGGCGGTGCATCGGGCGCCGACACCGTCTTCCGCGGACCACCGGACGTGCTCCGGTGGTCCGTTTCCCCTGCCATCTTTTCCAACGGTCCTCCCGGGACCCGACCTTCACTGCGAAGGAATTCAAACACCATAGCGGCCTGCTTCGTCATCGTCCGTCGATCCGCACATCGACAAACAAGCTGCAGAGGGTTGTCGAGCCGTGTTTGTTCGGCCCGTGCCCTCCGCGTTAGGTGTTATCAATTGGAAAATAATTAAACACATGATTTTAATCATTGACGAGGATATAATTTATCCAAAATAAATTATACGATCACCTTGAAATCAAATACCCACACACGAGGGTTTAAAATTTTGAATGCGCGGCGTGACGACGTCACTCATTCTTGACGCTCGATCCCGCGCGGCGTGACGATGCCGCGCATCCTTGCCGTTCTTTCCCACGCAGTGCGACGACACTGCGTCACTTTCTTTCGGACGTCACGTTTTTCACGACACAGCGCAACGGCGACGCGCATTTCCTTGTCGCATGATTCCGCATGGTGCGACGGCACCACGCCTTCCCGTACCAAACCAAAAAGAAATCCAACATGGAAAAAGGAGGTTGGTTGGCCGTGTTTGTGCGGTCCGGCCCCCTCTCGTTAAACGATAGCAGTTGGACATATTCACGATGAATAAAAATCAAGGGAGTAATCTCGAACAAAATAAAGTAAAGACAATCCCCTTCAACCTCTTAAATAAAAAGAATCATAACAATAATCCCAACCCGCAAAATAATCTTCGCGGATCAACTTAATATTTAGTTGAACCATGTTCTTAGATTTAAAAGGGAGTAAACGAGTGTTCACCAACAATCACAATTTAAATTCCCTACCTCGTAATTGTCGTTCGTTAACGATCTCAGAAAAAGGGCGGATATCGATTCCTCGATTGTCGTGTTCGTCACACACTCCCAATTCTCATGCTCATGCGTCGGAAAGGAAGAAGGGTACTCGTCATTGGTGGATGAGCATTCGGAGGTGACGTCGTCGTTGACGATGTTCTTCACGGGCGACGTCTTCTCCTTTGACGTGGATGAAGGTCGTTGGAGATGTCGTGGGTGTCGCTTCCCTTTCCTTTCCTTGGTTGAATAACGATGAAGAAGATGGCGTCGTCGTTCTTCAGTGGCAGAAGAGACGTTCTTCGTGTTCTTCATCGTAGAGAAAGAAGAAACTCAAAACTTCCTAAGCTTTTTCTCCAAAGGCTCCCAATTAACTAAACTCCAACACAAATAAAATAAGTTCTTAACTTGTTTTATTAACACAACAAAGCTTATGAATTTCAAGAGTTTGAAATTTAATTAACTCACATAATTAAATATCTCAAGTTGTCAAATTTAATGAGAGGTAGGTGGGGAGACTCATTTAATGAGAGAGAGTTTCATCCACATAAATGGAGAGTTCAAGAGTTAAGGGGGGTTAAGGGGGTTTGATACTCATGTGGGTCCCACCATATAACATCCACCCAAGGGAGGTTATATGTGGGTGGGCCCCTCCACTAACCTCCCCTTGGAGGTTCTAACTACCACCTCAAATAAAAATATGGCAAACACATATTTTTATTCAGTTTAATTAAAAACCCCTGAAAACTAACTTCCAAACTCGATAAAACGCAACTGCGGAATAGGTGTTCTTAAGAAAATATCGGTGTTGCGGTTCCATCGGTGCCCTCAGAATTTGATTTCGAGCACCGGTTCAAAAGTTAGAAATTCCCGCTCGTTCGTTCACTGAACGTACCCGAGTCAAACTTCGGAAAAAGATTCTGGGCACACCAGGCCTCGGATTCAGGCGCCGTCAGAAACTGTGTTCTTGTAAAATTCCAAAGAAAATTAACAAAAAATTTTCCTTGAAAGTTCCGGGTCTTTACATTACTCCCACCTCAGGGCTTTACGTCCCGGTAAAGCTTCAACACAAACTAGGGTCACAAAAGTGGTACTGATCACGCATCTAAGCCTTCCGCTCCCATGTGCTTACCTGGAGGTTCCCATACTGCCAGAGAAAGTGCACCCGAGGAATTGATCGTCCTCATAGGATTCGCTCCTGTCGATCCTCGATCCCCACTGAAACCACCGTGAAGGTCACCCCATCGCTATCGTCCAGCTCCCCATGGTCGACGATATGCGAAGGGTCGAGCACGTATCTCCTCAGATGAGATACGTGGAAGACGTCGTGCACCTGGTGCAACTGAGGTGGATGGGTCAAGCGGTAAACCACCTCTCCTACCTAGGTGAGGACCTAGAAAGGTCCGTTGAACCTCAGAGATAACTTTCCGCCTTGGCCACATCTTCGTAAACCTCGTCGAGGTGAGACCTGTATAAGGACGTGATCGTCATCCTCGAACTCCAGAGGTTTCCAATTCTTGTTAGAACTGGAACTCAAACGACTGCTGCCATGAGGGTATGGTTGACCGACTCAAGAGTGATCGGTCACACCCTCCTATGCATGAGTTATCCTGTGCTGACTGGGGTTTCCTTTTCGCCGACCAAGGAAAACCCGTCCCAAAGTCGTAGTTAAACCACAACCTTTTTGCCTAATACCGTCAATTTGTGTATGAACTGTGATTTCCTAGTCCATACTCAAACAAACGTCGTAAGGCCTCGACGCTTCCACCAAGAGATTCCAACCGAAACTCTCGCCTCAAGGGTCTGACCACACCGTCGTCGTAAGTGTGATTATCGAGTCTCCTCCCAAGGTATCTCCAGACGTGAGGGTCAAGTCCATGTATTATCGGAAACTCTAGGTCTGGGACAAGATTTGTGAAAGCGAGGAATGATTCATATCGAAGTCTGTTACTATAAAAGCTAGTAGTGGACATAGACTGTCCCTTGAATCATTTTTAGAGTCATTGGGTCACACTCCCTGACCGCTTGCAGCCGCACTCTTCCTCCACCCTCCAGCTCCCTGAGCCTGGCGGGGATAACTAAGGCGGGTGGTTGTAGCATGTTAAGATGTACACCACCTCATGCTGCTCTCCTAGATTTGCCTCCACATCTGCCGCTTTGCAGACTCATCTCTCTTTAAAGCTTCCTCTTCTTGAAACATTTTACACGTCCAAGTCTCTGTGACTGACACCAGTTCGCATCTTCCCACTGCTAACATACACTGGCTATATTCGTTTAGCCAAAGATCATTGAACATCAAGGTTCTCTATAGCACCCTAACGTGAGTAGGATTGCATAGAAGAAAAAGGTGTTGGCTCGAATGTCCTTAAACACACCACGCTCAGAGGTCTGAGCTCTATAGCACTGATCAAATGCATCCATCGAGTACCCGGTATGTTCGGTACGCCTCGATGAATTCTCAGCTATCAACACGCCGTCCCGCCGAAACTGTATAAGCTCTAAGAAACTCTATGCTACCTCCTCAAGCCAATCCTCAGCCGCCTGTGAGTCAGGTTCACCTCGGAACTTTAGGGTATTTGATGTTAGAACACGTATAAGGCAGTAAGCCTACATATGTCACCTACCGGTACCGCCGGTTGTAACTGCTGACTAACAGGTAGTGATGTATAGCTGACACACTACCCAAAGGTACTATCTCAGGCATCGGTCCACGTACCGAAGCCTCATCACTATGCGGACCATCCTCATGGTCATTCACTGGAAAACACTAGTGGCCAAGTCCACCATCCACCCTACTGATGTCTCAGCTAGGCGGAAAACTCTAGCAATCGCCTCCAGCCACTGCTCTACTGTCTGGGAATCTATCTCGCCTCGTAACCTCGGAGGCCGCTGCTGCTGGAACTCGTGCAACGTGCTCTGCCAACGTGCATAGTTTTCTAGTATAGCTGTTGGCATCTGCTGCCCAACAGGTGGTGGTGCTGCTGGTACACCACCCGAGGGTTCCAACATAGTAAAAAGGGCCCTGCTTTAGAGCCTCGTCGCTCGGTGAGTCGTCATCGAGTACTCTCTCGGAACTCCAACTGATTGTATGCATGGAGATATCCTGAACAGATGCGACACGGTCAATTTTTATACCTGGTGAGCAGACCTAGTTTGAGCTGACTTTAATACTTTGGAATCACACACGCAATCTGTGTTTTCGTGTACAAAGTCAGAAACCAGTAGTCAGGGTCCTGATGTACGGATACGTAGGTCGCCGCACCAACACTGGACTCCCTAAACTGAATACTACACTTAGTACCCTTAACACAATTTCTTTACATAGAAAAAGATCAGAGTCCTAAGTTCTGCGGTAGAACCGAACTCCTCTGATACCAGTTTGTCACGACCCGTCCTCAGGGCCCGTGCCGTGACTACCCCAAGCCCGCCTTCCATAGGCCAGGGGCTGGCGACTAGCACCAAAGGCATAAATCTCAATAACTGGGAAGGCATTGCCTTTATAAAAGTAAACAAAACACCACAGAGTACAAGCGGAAGCAAAACACTAAGTGCAAAGAGAAGTGCTGAAAAGTAAGTGGGCCAGAATACAAACTCAAATTAATGTACAACTACAACTGAACAAAGTACAACAGCTGCAAGAATGGAAACGGCTCCTGGGTCGTCCTCCTCGGATCCTACCTAAAGGGTAGGTACAGATGGCGCAGCTCCTGGATCGTCCAACACGGATCCTACCTGAAGGGTAGGTACAGATAGCCTCCACAACCCTCTCTCCCGTCAACCTCCTCCGAGTGTCATCTCGCCGTGAAGTCCACCTCCAGGTACTGACTCGTCGTGTAGCCCACATCCGGGTACCATCCAGTCCTCGAACACTCGGCCTCCGTCAGCACTGTCCATCTTCTGCAACCAACACAACGAGGTTCGGGCATAGCCTGTGCAGGGGTGAGTATAACAATACTCAGTAGAGACCCCGAGACCCTCAAGGTCTCACTAAAACCAACAAGGATAACCACACAGAATATCACCACAGATAACCTCTACTTAGGTATATGCCCATACATATACCTAAGTTATCAGGTAACCCATCTCAATCATGAGGAAACACAAGGATTATGAAATCAACGGATAACCACTACCCTGGTATATGTCCATACATATACCTAAGTTATCAAGTAACCCATCTCAATCATGAGGAAACACAAAGGTCATGGACTCAGCTCAAACCAGGATTTTCATTATCGAAACCGTAATTGCTGAAGAGATCCGTCTCTAGAGTGTACAGTGGTCCTGTCATGACTCTGAGGTACTGCTCACTAACCTAAGACTGCTGAGGTACTCCTCCTATCGAGTACCGCGGGTCAGCAACCCAGACACAGTAGTGCTTCCCGCCGAGGTATGTCACCCAAACACAGTAGTGCACACCCCCTAGTTGCCTGCTGAGGTACTCTCCGGACGAGTACCGCGGGTCTGCACTGTCACACAGGTAGTCCTCCATCCGCCATGAGTCTTCACCTCCCAAAGTAGTGCTCCATCCACTGGGCTAGTCGAATCACTCCAAGTCGAGTCGGTCAAGCAGTCGTCAGGTCTCAGCCGGCTACACGGTCTCCGTACTCCGCACGCTCGTCTCCAGGAGGGTCTGCTCCACAAGCTACAGGTCGATACTCCAAGTATCTTAAAGTCCCACTAAGAAGTATCTCAAAGGACCGCCTCGTCATAGGGGTCTCAACGCAACAGACGGCGCGTCAATCGGACGCCCGATCTTTGAGTTATTAGCCTTTCCGTCCTAGGGGCCCGGTTGGTTTTGTGTGCAAACCAATCCGGTCGTATCTCAACTATACCCCGAAATCTCATAGGGTATACTCATAGGGACCATTTCTCAACGTTATCACCATCGCCGCTGACGGTTCGTCAAACGGACGTCTGGTCTGAAAGATAACAGCTTTTCTGTTCCAAGGGCCCGGTTGGATTTTGGGTACAATCCAACCCTACCACTATCCAACAGCAACCAAAACTCGGGAAAAGTATGCCAAAAGTTCCGTCTCATCAAGAGGAATTCAATAAGACAGACGACGCGTCAATTGGACGCCCAGTCTGTGAGTTATTAGCCTTTTCGTTCTAGGGGCCCGGTTGGTTTCGTGAGTGAACCAACCCGACTCCACTCCGACGGCATCCAAACCTCGAGCGGATTAAGCCAAAAGATCCGTCTAACTTAGAGTAATCCATCAAAGTCGATGGCACGTCAATCGGACGTCCGGAGCTCGAGATATAAGCGTTTTCGCTCTGAGGGCCCCGGTTGGTTTCGTATCCGAACCAACCCGGCCGAACCCAAAGTGATCTGAATCCTAGAGCGCGATATACCGAAACGACCGTTTCGTTCCAAGGATCGCTACGCAACTGACGGTTTGTCGATCGGAGGTCTGTAGCCCAAGATATGGGCATTTGACCGAAAGTGGTCCGAAAATGGCGGGTTCGGGCCCGGACCGACCCGGCCCGACCCCCCCCCCCTCCCAGGGTCGGCCCGAACCGGGTCCGACCCGACTGGACCCAGCCCGGCCCGGCCGGCTCGGTCTTGCCCGACCGGCCCGCCGCAGCTCGGCGTGGCCGAGCCGAAGTCGGGAAGCGGGGGGGTGCGCGTGGCCCGCCCCTCGCTGCTAATTGAAGTCGGCGGCGCGCCGGGCGCCACCACCATCTTCTGCAGACCACCGAACGCGCTCCGGTGGTCCGTTTCCCCTGCCGTCTTCTCCAACGGTACTCCCGGGACCCGACCTTCACTGCGAAGTAATTCAAACGCCATAGCGGCCTGCTTCGTCATCGTCCGTCGATCCGCACATCGATAAACAACCTGCGGAGGGTTGTCGGGCCATGTTTGTTCGGCCCGCGCCCTCCGCGTTAGGTGTTATCAATTGGAAAATAATTAAACACATGATTTTAATCATTGACGATGATATAATTTATCCAAAATAAATTATACGATCACCTTGCAATCAAATACCCATGCATGAGGGTTGAAAATTTTGAATGTGCGGTGTGACGACGTCACGCATTCTTGTCGCTCGATCCCACGCGGCGTGACGATGTCGCGCATCCTTGCCGTTCTTTCCCACGCAGTGCAACGACATTGCGTTACTTTCTTTCGGATGTCACGTTTTTCACGACGCGGCGTGACGGCGCCACGCATTTCCTTGTCGCATGATTCAGCGTGGTGCGACGGCACCACGCCTTCCCGTACCAAAACACAAAGAAATCCAACAGGGAAAAAGGAGGTGGTTTAGCCGTGTATTTGCGGTCCGGCCCCCTCTCGTTAAACGATAGCAGTTGGACATATTCACGAAGAATAAAAATCAATGGAGTAATCTCGAACAAAATAAAGTAAATACAATCCCCTTCATCCTCTTAAATAAAAATAATCATAACAATAATCCCAACCCGCAAAATAATCTTCGCGGATCAACTTAATATTTACTTGAACCGTGTACTTAGATTTAGAAGGGAGTAAACGAGGGTTCACCAACAATCACAATTTAAATTCCCTACCTCGTAATTGTCGTTCGTTGATGATCTCAGAAAAAAGGGCGGATATCGATTCCTCGATTGTCGTTTTCGTCACACACTCCCAATTCTCATGCTCATGCGTCGGAAAGGAAGAAGGGTACTCGTCGTTGGAGGACGAGCGTTCGGAGGTGACTTCATCGTTGACGATGTTCTTCATGGGCGACGTCTTCTCCTTTGACGCGGATGATGGTCGTTGGAGATGTCGTGTGCGTCGCTTCCCTTTCCTTGCCTCGGTTGAAGAACGATGAAGAAGATGGTGTCGTTGTGCTTCAGTGGCGGAAGAGACGTTCTTCGTGTTCTTCGTCGTAGAGAAAGAATAAACTCAAGACTTCCTAATCTTTTTCTCCAAAGGCTCCCAATCAACTAAACTCCAACCCAAATAAAATAAGTTCTTAACATGTTTTATTAACACAACCAAGCTTATGAATTTCAAGAGTTTGAAATTTAATTAACTCACATAATTAAATATCTCAAGTTGTCAAATTTAATGAGAGGGAGGTGGGGAGACTCATTTAATGAGAGAGAGTTTCATCCACATAAATGGAGAGTTCAAGAGTTAAGGGGGGTTAAGGGGGTTTGATACTCATGTGGGCCCAACATTATAACATCCACCCAAGGGAGGTTATGTGTGGGTGGGCCCCTCCACTAACCTCCCCTTGGAGGTTCTAACTACCACCTCAAATAAAAATATGGCAAACACATATTTTTATTCAGTTTAATTAAAAAACCTCGAAAACTAACTTCCAAACTCGATAAAACGCAACTGCGGAATAGGTGTTGCTAAGAAAATACCAGCGCTTCGGTTCCATTGGTGCCCTCCGAATTTGATTCTGAGCACCGGTTCAGAAGTTAGAAATTCCCGCTCGTTCGTTTATTGAACGTACCCGAGCCAAACTTCAGAAAAAGATTCCGGGCACACCGAGCCTTGGATTCAGGCGTCGTCAGAAACTGTGTTCTTGTAAAATTCCAAAAAAAATTAAGAAAGAACTTTCATTGAAATTTCTGGGTCTTTACATGTAAGTTAGCTAGATCTGGCTCATATTCTTCATGGTATTGAAAATGCAAAGATGTGCTCAACGATTCTGATCTATGATGTCCATATTGTTGATTCAATAATCCATCGTTCGTTCTTCAGGAATGTTTCGTTGAATTTGTCAGTTTGTCTCTTAGGGAAGATCGTGTGTTATTCGTTGTAATGATCTTTGTGTATAACGCTATGTTTTTTTGGGCCGTAATTTTTCTTTTATTCCTGGAGTTCATCTATTGGAGTCGATAAGTGGCATGTATTCTGCACCTCATACCACATACTATCAGATGATATGTCTACACAGAAACATTAATTATGTCAGTGCATTAAATGCTTCAAATAGGACTATTATAAATTTAAAGAAAAAAATGATAAAACAAATTTCGAAATGGTTTCATGATTTTTCTGTAAACGGTGCCTCCATGAAACGTGTCTCCTTGAAACAACGTATGAATGGTCCTGGTGTCTAGATGGTCATGGTGTCTTGATGGTCACAGTGTATGGATGGTCACGGTGTCTGAATGGTTATGGTTTCAGTAAGGCCACAATGTATAGATAGTCACAATTTTTGGTCATGGTGTCTGGTTACGGTGTGTGGTCACGATGTCAGGGTCATTTGGCCAAAAAACATAACTTGTGGCAGGCTCACCGTGTCTCAGACATAGCCAAATATCTGTACTCAGACTTAAGAAAGGATTTTCAAATAATGGATTAGACTTAATCATTCATCAATGAAATAATTATAATGTAAATCAAATATAGTGTACAGTAATCTGACATACTGTATAGCAATTATGATCTATGATAGATTTACAAAAAGCATAAGGATATAAATAATCTGTACATGATTTAAGATAAATTACACAAGATTACCAGGATTTAATGAATATATATATTATTTGTGATAATTAAAATATTATTAATACATGAGAAGTCCAACAATATCCCCTTTTTTGATGATCACAAATCATGTGAGTGAGAGAATACATATGTCTCTAGTGTATACATAAAATACATATTCCTATATTCGTTCATTAATTGGAATACATTCCCCCTACATATAAAAAACATTTTTCCCTATTCTTTCATTAATATGAATATTTTCTCCCCCTTTTGGGATTATCAAAATTGGTGAATAAGAAATGGTCATGAAATGATCACAATGCATTTGATAAAAACAATGTCATTAAAAATTGTAGACAATAAAACAAATACACAACATCCCTATCAAAAGATAATAGTCACTATTCATTGTCATTGGATGATCTTGTCTTTTTCCTTGGCAGTAGCATCCAAAGAAGAATCCATAAGAGTAGAGGTTGAAGTAGAATAAGGGATTGAATTCGTTGATAGAGAAGGTAAAAGAATACCTTCAATGACACAAGGGTCCATGGAATGGTTATTAGATGACAGAGGAAATTGTTGATCAATGATTACAGACCTGATCTGACTCAGGGCCTGAATGACAGACAAAGATGTAGATTCTAGGGCATAGGTGAAGGTAGGAAAACCAGATATCATAGGTGCATCTCCAGAAGCAACAATGGAAATAATCTAAACATTAATATAAGGCCTTAAATGCATGATAAAATTAGCAATGATCCCTCCACCATACTGCATGGCCTTTTCAAATTCTTCCTTGTTCCCCAAAAAAATTTCCAATAATCGAGTGAAATATGTGAGATTTTGGACCTGTTTTTTGAAAGCGTGAGTAACAGGTGGAATACTCAGATTTTCAACAAGATATTTGAAGTTATTGGTCATCTCATTCTTAGAGAAGATCTAATTGATGTAGAGGTACACAGTCATGAAAATGTCTTATTATGAATCCATGGAAATCTTGAAATGGATTCTAACCAAATCATGAACTCTATCATTGTTTTTGATAACATCAGATTGAGATTCCTTATTAAAAACACTATGCACATCTTGAATTTCATATTTGAGAATAGTTTGGAGAATATCACTATCCAATGTAGGTTGAGAAGATTTTCCATAGGAATTATAAGTAGGGACAGCCATGTTATGACATTTTAGTTGATTTTGTACTTTCTAAAGGCACCCCTTATTCTAATTAGTTAACTTGGTAAGTCCAATAACATGTTTTTGTATCACATGAACAATCTATTTGTTTCTTTCAACTACATTGTCATCTAAAGAGGTTTGATGAGGTTAAATCAGGGAGGCTACCTCTTGTGGGGTCTAAGTAAAAAAATTCTGAATAGGATGAGAAGTAGGTTCTGGTTTCAAGTTCAGCACTCTATTCTTATCTTCAACTATACCTCTTAGAGTCATTACTTCATCACTAATTTGTTTATTCTCCATTTGGACTTCTTGTGTCTCATTAATCATTTTGTGTTGAATCTACCATATGAATTTTTCCAATAATAATGAAGCATCTATTTTACTCAGATTGGTTGTAGGAGCCCGTTGATTATTTATAATATTTTCAACCCCATCCAATACTGTAGCTCTAAATTATTTCAGATCATAATTGTGTGAAGGTTCTTGTGATGGCTTAGAGATAGAATCAAATACAGGTTCAAGTTCTTTGGCATGGATATCTTCATGAGTAGATGTAATTTCCTACTAAAACACAGTAGACATATCAATTCCATTGAGTATGACTTCCTATTAATCATTCACATCGAAATAAATGGGAAAATTTAGACCATGTATCAAGTGAACTATGATCCAGCAGATAAGGAATGTTAATAGATTCCAGACTAGGGTACTGATCCCCCTCAACAGGTGCATCCTTATCAGGACTAAGAGATTTAGATACTTGATCTATTTACACTATTTCATCCCTTATTTCTTCATCCATTTCTTATCTATCGAATTGAAAGGATAGACCCATTCTCTCTTCAGGGGAAATAATAACATCATGGGATGTTTGTTATACTACATGTTCCTCACCAGCAACTTCTTACACAAGAGACAGATTTGCTTCTATATGATCTTTTACAACTTCCTTTTATCATTCTACAACAACATAATCTTCTTCTGAGGATGGTGTTTCATCCCAATCAATATCCTTTTCATGAACATGCACTTCTTTCTCAGCTAATTCTTGAATACCGGGTTCACTGACCTCCTCATTCCATACAGTTTCTGTTGCAGGTGAAACAACATCTTCTTCTTCTTCTTCTTCTTCAGGCTACTCAACTAATTCATCTGGTTCTAATCCCGGATCTAGAAACATATGTTGGCCCTGAACAGTTTTCCACTATATTAAACTTTTCATAGATCCTATAATTGTATTCCAACCATGCTTTTCTCCAAGGATTCTAATTTCTTTTCATCCTCTGTAATGTATCCTTTGAGATACAAAACTCATAATCCTTGATAACTTCTTCATTTTGTCTAACCAATACATTCACATGAAGAATGGATGAGATAAGGCTAGAATAGAATACAGACATTGACTTTGAGGTTGTTTTGATTGACTCACACATATGGTGTATAATATATTTTTAAAGGTTTATTTTAATTCCATTTTTCATTAGATGTATCAAAAATACATCATGATTATTGACTACATCGAAATAAACATTTATGGGGCTAATCAGATTCTGGTTAAATTTAAATAGGAGTCTGGTTTCTCCATCCAGCTCTGCATCTAGGGCTCTCATCTTGGTTCCATTCCCAATTAAACATCTCAAAGCTTCTTGCAAGAAAAAAAAAATCTAACTTGGTGGTGAAGGACCTCATTGACAGTTCTAAAAAAATACCCTCATGATTTATTATGAGGAATCTATCCTATAACCTCATGGAAAACGTGCATATTTGGCCATTTATCCAGCTTCTCACAATATAACCATGTCCCTTATCAAAAAAAATTAAACATACTTGTAAAACTGTGCAAATAACATTAGGTAAATAGGCCTATCCTCCTTTGCAAACCAATATAACCATCCTTTCTCTTTTAATACTTTTATAACTAGAGATATACTTGATAGAATCTACATAGGGAAAATCTCTTTTTTATGTACCACTACTATGTTCACTATGTTTAGATTTAGAGGGCCATCATGTGCTATCTTCAGCGTGGTTTTCCTCTTCTTATTTAAACTGTGTTTCTCAGGAGTTGAAGATGAAGGGTCTTTCATCCTGGGCATTCACTGAAGGTTCGAGAGGGAGAAGGGTTGAAGAAGGGTAACCGTTTGAGAGAAGAGAAGAGGGATCAACTGAAGAATAAGTGAAACTTATTTTATTTTATCATTTAGTAATACCAATTGTCGCAAAAACAATAGAATAGGGAAGTGAAAGGGTAAAATAACTAATTACCACAATATATGATATAATGTATAAATTAAGAAATATGGCATATTGTGGATAGAAAATAACTGAATCTCACGGTGTGATAGTAACAGGCGTCCATGGTGAGACCATAACATGCATTCAGGGTGAGACCATAACTATGTGAATTCTAAACTATGACACTATATTGTTTGATATAGTATGTGTCAGACAGTAACCAATAAATAGTAACTATGAGATCGGAAACATCAAATAGTATGTTTTAAGATAGTAAAACTGTATCATTGGTAGAGTTATATGGTAATATCAAGATAGGGATTTCTAAAACCATAATGTTTGAAACAGTAAGATATAAAACAATAAGATATGAAAAGGTAAAATAACTACTTAATATTTCTCATACCCAATTCATGTGTGATGTAATCTATTTATTTATAATTTAGTGGTTTGTTGAATATATCAGCAAGATGATATCTAGTTCTAATGAATTGCAATGTGATATCACCTTTTTGATAATGTTCTCTCAAAAAGTGATGTCTTAAATCAATATATTTTTTCCAAGTGTGTGAAACGTGATTTTTTGTGATTTTAATATCCCTAGTATCGTCACAATTAATAGGTACATGCCTGAATTGATATCCAAAATATAGTAATGTGTGTTTCATCTACAAAATTAGAGCACAAAAACTACCAACACCTATGTATTCAGCTTCTGCAGTATATAATGCAACAGATTTTTTTCTTTCTACACCATGATACTAGTGACTTGCCTAAAAAGTGACATGTTCTAGAGGTACTTCTTATATCTAACGTACAACCACCAAAGTCAGCATCAGAATAACTAACTAATTCAAATGATTGTCCTCTGGGATAGAACAGTCCTACATTGGGTGTATGCTTGAGGTATTTGAAAATTATCTTAAAATAATTAAAATGAGATTCCATCATATTTTCATGAAAACAAGCACACATACACACACTAAACATAACATCAAGTCAGATAGATGTTAATTACAGTAAAATTCAAATCATTCCTCTGTAAGCTATTTGATCAATAGATTTTCCATCTTCATTAAGATCCAACATACAAGTGGTAGTCATTGGAGTGTCACTTCCTTTAGTTCAATCCAATAAAAAACATTTTAGAAGATCTCTAGTGTATTTATTTCGATTTAAAATAATACCATCAATATTTTGAATGATTTGAAATCCAAGAAATAATTTTAGTTCACCAATGAAACTCATTTCAAATTCATTTTGCATCATTTTAGAAAAATCAATACATAGATAATTTTTTTAATATCCATCGATAATACCATCTACATTGATTTGAACAAATAAAACAACATTGGAAATTAGTTTTATAAAAATGGTGGGATCATCTATTACTTTTGTAAAACATTTAGAAATAAGAAATGAACTCAATCTCTCATAACATGCTCTGGGAACTTGTTTTAAACCATAAAATGATTTTGGTAACTTAAAAATATGATTTGGAAAATGAGGGTTTATAAAACCAATGGGTTTCTCAACAAAGACATCCTCAGCTATATACCCGTTTTTAAATGAACTTTTGATATCTATTTGATAGAGTTTCAAATTCAGATGTACAACATAAGAAAGCATAATTATGATGGCATCAATCTTTGATAATGGTGAAAATTTCTCTTCATATTCAATTCCTTCTTATTGACTATATCCTTGTGAAACCAATCTAGCAGTGTTTCTAACTATATTACCAGCTTTATCTACCTTATTTTTAAAAACCCACTTTGTGCCAATGGTGAATGTGTCTTTGGGTCTTTCAACAAGTTACCAAACAATTTTCCATTCAATCTAATTATGTTCTTATTGCTTATACGTCCACCAAAATTCATCATTAATAGCATCATTAATTTTTTTAAATTCATGTTGGAATAAAAATACTTGATGTTCAACCTGACTCATAAGAGAATCTCTAGATTGAGTTCCCTTATATATGTCTCCTACCACAACATCTATAAGATGGTTCATAAGAGATCTAACAATACTAGAAAAATAATGAATAATTATTTTAGGTTCATCATTATGTTCAGGCTCATTTTGACATGAGTCTAAGAAATTTAAAAAACTGGACATTTTCACAGATACTTTCATAGGATGGTTAGGGGATTTTGAATTAATGTCTAGATTGGATACATCATCCTCTAGGTTATCTAGAGTTGTCTTAGGCTCACGTGGATCTGTTTCATGAAATTTGACATTGAAATATTCTTCCACAGATTTAGTTATTTTATTATTCGGAATATGGGGTTTTCTAGAAATTAAATATCATAAAATATTAATATATCACTGTTGGATTCAAATGTTTCTAGATTTTACTTTTTATTAAAGTTATATACCTTGCTACCAAAAACAATGATGTAGCTAACATTGGGTTTTCTATAGTTCCATAACTCAAAAAGTGTCATTTTAAGAATAGGTTTAATCAATAATCTATTGATTATGTTTCATCTTGTATTTGTAGCATCAGCAAAAAAAATAAATAGGTAGTTCATATTCACTAAGCATGGATATATAAATCTATGGCAGGGTTCTATTTCTTCTATCTACAAATCCATTCTGTTGAGGTATTCAAGGGGCAGGGAAATTATGACAATAGCCTTTTTGTGAAAAAAATGATTCAAAATCATGATTTTCAAAATCACGACCATGATCACTTCTTAAATATTTAATTTTATGTAAACTAATATTTTCTATAGTTTTGGCATTTTTGGAAAATGGGAGTAGTCTTCACTTTTGGGAGCCCAAAATAATTTCCACATATATCTAGAAAAGTCATCTACATAAACATAAATATGGTTATTTTGATTTAAGCTATAACTCTAGATGGTCCAAAAAAATCCATCTGAACCAATTCGAGAGGTTGAGATGTTGATACTTCTTTCTTTGGTTTGAAGGATATTTTCTGTTGTCTTACCTTTTGATAAGGATTACATGTTATACAATTAGGAAACTCAATCTAGGGTAGGTCTTTGACTCATATTTTTCTTGTTAAATTTCTAAGGGAGTGACTGTTACAGTTTCTTATTATCCTATTCCAAAGATAGTACACATTGTGAAACACACAAAAACATGAATCATTTTGTGATGAAAAAGAATATATGTTCACAGAATAAAAAACTTCATTTATAAATGCTAAAAAACTATTTCATCATTAGAATTAAAAACATTGCAAGAATCTGTTTTGAATTTAACATGAAATCCATCAACACATAAATGTGTTATACAAAGCAGATTATATTTCAATCCATCAGCAAACAGTACTTTAGCAATCAAAATAAAGTTAGTGTTACCTATTAGGCCATGACCGATAATCATTCCTTTTTCATTGTCACCAAAGCTGACATGTCATACATAACGTTTTATTACATACTTTAAGCATGGGTAGTCTCATGTCATGTGTCTTAAACACCCACTATCCATGTACAATATGATCTTACAAGATCTCTTTAAGAATATTTCCTAACAAATAGTCAAATAAAAATAGATTTTGTTACCTAGAATTGTTTGGATCCAGTAATATTAGTGATAAGTGATTTAGGCACCCATATATTAATCATAGGTTTCCTATCAGAATTATGTATGTTATTTAAAAAATAATAACTATTTGGTTGAAAAAATATTAAAACAGTAGAAAGTGTATCCTAGGTTGAACTAGTTGAATATTTTCCAAAACTGGGAGTAAAGTTGTAGGTCCTATATTTGGAAACAAAATTTTCTCATTCCAATTTTATTTTACCATGTTGATATCCAATGCCAGTAGTATATTTAAGAGCAATTTGTTTGCTTAGAATTTGATTAAGTGTATTTTCACCATTGGTAAACTTTTCTACGTATTTCTGCAATTTCTCATTAGATAGTTTTAGTTCATTTTTCTCTTTGAGTGGTTGATCATTTTTCCCCTTTTCTATAGTGAGTTTAGTTTTAACATTTGAGGTAAGAGAATGTTTTTTCTTCCAAGATTTTTATTTATTTTTTAGTTTATCTCACGACTCTTCAATCATATTATAGTATTCAAACATATCTTCATTAGAAAAATTTTCAGAGTTACTCTCATCTCTATAATAGTATGAATTGGGTAAAAGAGATTCAAGGGTTACATCAGATGTGTTTGTCATAAAAAAATATATTGGATTTGTTATCATGTTCATCATGTGATAATTTTGAGTCACTTGAAGTGTCCTCAGAAGCACTCCACGTTGATTTCATTTTATTTTTATACTTTTTATATTTTTCTTCATATTCTCTTTGTTCATGAAATTTATATAGTCATCCATGATGTCCCCTTTTTACTTACATTCCTACCAGAAAATCTCATCTGATTTTTCACTTCATCTACAATATTTCATCCAACTTCCTTTATGATCATATATTCCCTTGATGTTACGCTTTCTGAAAAAGTTCTTCTTCTTGTAAAATCTCTTGAACCTTCTAGATAATTGACTCATCTCCTCTTCACTATCAGGTGATTATTTTTCACTACTAAAAATTTCTACAGAAACTTCCAATTTCATTTTGACTTTCAGTTAAGAGGGGGTGTTCTTGAACAGAACCGATTTTATTTTTTTTCATCCTCCTCTTCCCTATTTATTTTCCACTCCTCTTCATATATCATTAGTTTCCCAACGAGGTCTTTTAAAGTTATCTTACTGAAATCATGTGATTCTCTAATAGAGACAGAGGTTCCTCTCCATCTATCAGGTAGGCATTTAGAATTCTCATGATCTATTCCTTAGCAGTGACTTCTCTTCCTTGAGAAATTGTTATGATGAAAATTTCATTGAACCTGATATACATGTCAAAAATAGGCTCATCAGGTTTAATTTTAATATTATCATAGTTAATAGTATAGATATTTGGTCACATTTCTTCTACACTAGATATTCCATCATCTGAAACAGATAAGGTATCCCAAATTTCATAGGAAGTTTTACAAGAAGAGATTCTTTTTAATTCCTCATCTCTTAAAGAGTATTATTAAGAAATTATTGCTTTTTAATTGTTATTGTAGGTAGTTTTGGTAGGTTCATACAAAGTGTTTCTATCATTATACTGAATCATATATTCATCTATAATTGAATACTAGATTTTAATGCTCATACTTTGTAAATGAATTTCCATTTCAATTTTCCATAGATCACAATTGGTTCCATTAAATAATGGTTGTCTATTTGTTGCAGAACCTTCTAATATATTATCCTTGATAATGAAATAACTTAAAAGAGATAGAAATTTAGAATTGATGGAAATTTATAGATATTTAAACTACTCCTACAATCACAATTGAATAAGGTTAAAAACATAGACTTATTAAGATTAATATAAACTTATATGATACCAAATGATGGTTGAAGTAGAGTACTCCAGAAGGGGTGAAGTGAGTATCTATTACAAATTTTTAATTAAAAAGGTATTCTTAAAAGGTTCCCCAATAATTAAATTACAACCCAGTTAATCAAGGTTATACTGTTTTGAATGTTTTACTCTCTAAATATATTTTTAAATTATAGGATAATTATCAGTAATATTAATATTGGTTATTATCATTATTATTGAAGAAATTCTAATATGTAAATACAATTATAATTTCATTCCAAGATTAACAATCATTGTAAATTTAGTGAATTATAAATTAAATTGTAAAACAGCAAAATCTAAAATAGATATCATACTGGATATAAAACAATTGGTTCAGTATCAAGATGAGACCTAATACAATCCACTTGGTGATCACCTACCACTAAGAAGTTTATATAAATAAACATGATACATTACCAGTATTGGTCTTTACAACAGTACACAAGACTATCCAGGTCACACGACCTCTTGCACTGTTCTTCGTGGGTATGAACAACAGTTTACATAAAATATCTTCCACACTTATCTGTCATTATACACAAGTGTAAAAAGGAGTTTGAGAATGGATATCTTGTATCGTTCATTTTAATACAAGAGACATTGTGTGTTTTTCTACAGACACACACACACACTACTCGAAAGCTACAAAATAGTACACAATAGACAAGAAGTATAGAGATAATGTTAGAAGTGTTCTGAGTGTTAGTATATGCAGCTCCAGACTTCTTAGATTAAATAGATGCAGAAATAATGTCCTCTAGTGGAAAATAAAGTATTGTATGTCTCTGGCTCATGTTCTTCATGGTATTGACATTCCAAATATGTTCTCAACAATTCTAATCTATGGTGACTAGATTTTGGATTCAAGAATCCTTAATGTGTCCTTAATGAATTTTGAGTTTCATGTGTCAGTTATTTTATCAATAATGCAATTTTTTCCGTTGTTATTACACTCTCTGTGTATCATTCTATGTTGTTTCTGGGCCGCACTTTTTCTTTTATTCTTGGAGTTCATGTGTTGGAGCTGACAGGTTGCATGTATTTTTCACTTCGTACCTCATACTTCTAGATGATATGTCTAAAAAGAATCATTAACAATGTTATCACGTTTAAAAGATTCAAATATAACTGTTTGAAATTAAATTTAAAAACAAAAAAATACATTTAGAAATGGTGTAATGGTATGTCAGTAAACGGTGCCTCCATGTAACAATGTCTCCTTGAAATAATGTTTGAATGGTGATTGGGTTTGTATGGTCATGGTGTCTTGATGGTCACAGTGTCTGGATGGTCATGATGTCAAGATGGTAATGGTGTCTAGATGGTCACAGAGTCTAGATAGTCACAGTGTCCGGTACGGTGTCTTGATGGTCACAGTGTCTAGATGGTCATGGTGTCAGGGTGGTCGTGGTGTCTAGATAGTCACGGTGTCTGCTCATGGTGACTGGTCATGAAGTCTGGTCATGGTGTCTGGTCATGGTGTCTGGTCACACGGTCTAGTCATGGTGTCTGGTCACCTTGTCTGGTCATAGTGTCTATGTCCTTTTCTAGAAAAACATAACCAGTGGTAGAAACCCGGTGTCTCAGACTTATCCAAATATATGTATTCAGACATAAGTAGTGATATTCATAGAATGGATTTGACTTAAACATTCATCAATTAAATCATTATAAAGTATATCAAATATAGTGTACAATAATTAGACTTAGTTTGTAGAAATTAAAATCGTGGATAGTTGTACTTAATGCATAAGGATATTAATCATCTTTGCATGATTTAAGACAAATTTCACATGATTACCAAGATTTATAGAATATATATATGATTTGTGATCATTAAAACATTTTAAATACATGAGGATTCCAACATATGTGATACACATAATCGATTAATTTGATTAATGCTTACATCATGTATATGATATTTATATTGGAAAATAATTTAAATTTTTTATATTCTATCTTTCCCCCAAAATCATCTTTCTCCATTTCCATGTTCTCTAAAATTATTTCTAATTTTTTTAATATTATTATGATTATTTAATGTCATTTTTAATAAATTTATAATTTTTAAAAAATTATTTTAATGTATTATTTGTTTTTATTTTCAAAACTAGGTTCTATGTGATGTTTCTGAAAATGATGTGGAAGGAATTTTATCAAAACTTATATTCTTTCATGGGATTTTCAAACCATTATAATTCCTAATTGATTTTATTTTTTATATTAAAATATTTCAATATAAGATTAAACAAATATATAATTATAGGGCTATACAAAAAGTATTGATTTTTAAATTGGAAATGTTATTTTCCATTAAATATATCAAGTGATATTTCTATATTATTTTCAATCTATGGTAGAATTATTTCACATTACATTTGAATTACATAGAATATTCTACAAGGATATTATCCCTATTATTTTTGTGGTTTTTTTGTTTGTGATGGCATGATGCTTATGATACTCATTCTATTATATGAGTTCTGTTATAATGAAATGATTATAAAACTCATTTCATTACATGTGTTATTCGATGATAAATGAAGTATGTTATTATAGAAAACATTTATAAGATTTTCATTATTTAATGTTAATTATGTTATAACCATATATGGAGGTTATTTTAGTACCAAGGAAGGTGAATAAATTATAACCAATGTTAGTGGGGACCTACATCTCCCTCCAATGAATTGCGTAATAATTTATATCTCATTAGATAGATATTACTAAATCATGAAATTAAATATGTTTAGTCAGACAAGAATGATATGATATGTAAGCTCAATTTATTATGGATAGATTGGAATGTGAATGGAAATCAGTATAGTAAAACATGAATTGAATGTGATTTGATCTTAGTTTTGTATGATAGGGATAAAACGGGAAGTGAACTTGATTCATGAAGATAAGACTGGAAAGATATGTGAACTCGGTTGAGTAAGATATGACTGAAATGGGAATTGAACTCGATTTCATAAGACCTGACTAAAATTCTGTGTGTACTCACATTAGTCAGATTTCAATGGAACCAAAAGTCAACACAATTCTGTAAGACATGACTAGAAAGGGGAGTGATGTTTGTTCAGTTAGGGAATTTATCTTCTATGATTGTATTTGGAGTAAACCTTAACTACTAAGATGGTTGTAGGAGTGATCACATTCCACTATAAGGAATGGGATTCCACTAGGTATGGTGTTGTGTTCTGCCTATAAGGTATAGAGACCCATAAAATTCACTAATATGTTTCGGGAATGATCCTTGACCTTTAAGGGAATGAATTTCTAAACATATGAGAAAGCCATAATTTAATGTCATATGTTATGAATTCATTGATTATTTCCTTGAATATTTAATGATACATATATTTTCTCCTTGTAAGATTTATTTCATTAAATGGGATTTTGATCTTTGATATGTAGGGTATACTATTTAAATGTTACGGCCATTTTCATTTGCCTTTATGCATATTTTATGAATAATATCTCCCTTGTTTACCCTTATTGAGAAGCAGATCTCACCACTTTATTGTTTTTTTTACTCAAGATATAAATTATGTTTTTATATATGACATATAAAAAAGTTTATAGGTATCATCAAATAAGATAGATACAATGATGATCTTTTGTAAACCAGTTTTTTTTCAATATCACAATGACATTAATCCCATAGGGTTCTGGAACAGTTTTCCAATATTATGTATTGAATTTTAATTTATGTAGTTGTGATTTCTGTGTATCAAAATTATTGGGTTTTATAGTTGGTATTAGATACATGATTATTTATCCTCTATAAACTATGATGAAAAAACCATAGAAAGAACATTAAGGGTACATATAAGTAACAATCTTAGAGGTTTGGTAATAATTGTGAGTAACATAATATTAAAATTATGGTTACATAGATTAAAATTTCATAATCATTTTCATTATTATTTGGTTTCACACAATGATTTTTGTTGTTCACACTATGATTTTTGAGATTTAGATAGTGGTTATAAATAAGAGGATTCATGTTAATAGTGAAATCCATAGACAATGAAATGATTTTCCTATTGAGAAAAAAAATGAAATGTGAGTCATCAAGTAAATCCTTATTGTTATTACTAATCATACATCTCATAATATGATCAATAATCTGAGTATTAATGAGTTTCCTAACTCATATAATAAGATAAAGGGGGAGTTTTTAAGTAACCACCAAGGAAGGATAGTTCAATTTTCCTTGTCTAAAGGATGTAGGAAGAGGCATCATTGTTTATTTTTCAAAAGAACTGGAAAAAGAATTTGGCTTGGTAAATAATGAAAGAAATAATTTAATTACAATGGAAAAGTGTAACTTTTAGTTATTGTAATGGAAATAAATAATGGTATTCATAATGTATTATTAATATTTTTATGTTTTAAATTTGATTGTGTGGGAATTATAAAAATTGATTCTCTATGGGGGGAACATGTGAAGTCAATCGATAAGGTTGTGTGATTTGGGGTCATATTTCTAATGATGAAGAGACTAGAAAAGAAAAATCAGATAGAATAATTTTAATGAATAAAATTAAAAACATGTTTAATTTTTTAAGAAATGAGTGTAATGGTTCATTGTTTTTAAATTAGAATTCATGAGTAATATTGTAGAAGTACTTTTTTGGTATTATGGGATAATGAAACATATATCTATTTTTCCATTATAGTTTTTCATTCATTGTTTGAGATTATAAGTTCAATGGTTCTGGTAACCATGAAAATTGATTGTAGGGGTAAGGTGATATTTTTGGAGAACATGTGATTTAGTGAAACATAACCGTAAATATGTGCCTAATATTGGGGAAATGATGAGATAAACAGATGTAGGAATATGATAAAACTAATGGGATATTTTATTTGATCTTGGTAGTAATTATTAATGTGATTAAAAGATGGTTGATTGATTACATTTACAGAAATTTTGGATATATTGTACGAGGTATGTGTTTAGTCTCGAAACCTTGCATGTTTTCAATAATTTATTATTGAAATTTTGGATATTAAATTTTTTTAAGAGAACACATGATAATAATATTCACATGTTTGGTGTGTGACAAACAAAATCTATATAAATTTTTGTAGTGCATTTATGATATGTTTATATTGAAAATGTAGTTACCCTCATTCAAAATTATTGGATTTCAATGTTCTGGAAGGATCATAATGGTAAATATTAATGCTATTATTTACATAGAACTATTGATGAGGTTGTCTAGATTAATTTATTACATAACTATGTGAATATTTATGTGTTTTGGAGAACCTGTGTAAACCAATTTTCAATGATGATAACTAGATATAGAAGGATTGACTTTTCAACCAATTACAGATCATATAATCATATACTTCATAAAGAATTACTATATCAACATCATTTCATGGAGTATTAAATTAATAATAAATTGATCAAGGTAAAATAAAATAGTGATATTTTACTTATGGGATAAAATCAAGTAAATATATATCTTCTTAAAGGGTTTTGAAATAAAATGATACCATATTATATTTATTTTTGGATTATATGGATTTTTTCTTCAGACCAATTTAGCTTTGGTTTTTTGTAATTAACCTTCTATTGACCATGTTCTATATCATTCTATATCATAATATGATAGTTATCAATCCATTCAATTTCTATATTTTCACTTTCCGCTAATGTTTTCTTATTGAAAATATTAGTGTTATGTTGGCCTTTTCCTTTTACATTCCCACTTTTTAAGGTGATGTTTTCTTGACCTTTTCTATTATGTGGTTTTCCCACTACTGGATTTTCAAATTCCGACCTTTTATTTTCAAATTAAAAGTTAAATTAATAGGAGACAATTTTTTCCAGATTGTTTCTCGTATTATGATAGTTTCATATCGATTGGTGCTTCCTCCAAATCGCTATCTTGTTTATTATGTGTTCATTATATATCACTTTATTAATTAAATAACAAATCATTCAAATGTACAAAAGTAATTGGTCATACCACTTGATTAAGAAATTTCTAATGAAGAGATATAGGTAGATATTAATGATGATATTCATAATTTTATACAAATCAAGACAACTCAAATGTATAATGTCTTGTGGAAAACACACAAATTTTATAAAGAAATGTTGGATCTTGAAGATTTGATGACAAATATTGAACATCATCATTTGGTATCTGAATTCTGAAATTCAATGGAAAACTCAATTTTACGGGTTAGAATATAACACCCCAGGATTTTATGGGAAGTGACCTTGGCTCGGTAATACATGAATGGAACAAGGAGTGAACTTAGTTTATTAATGTAATTTTTACACTATAATGATTTTTGTAATGAACAACGACTACTATGATGGTTTTGGGGTGATCGCATTCCACTATGAAGAAATGTTTTCCACTAGGGATGGTGTTTTGTCCCACCTAGGATGTGAAAGCACACTTTTAATTCTCATATATGTTTTTGAACTGAGTCTTGAATATTAGTGGAATAAATTCTATTCTATTCTTTTTTACATAATTATATTTCTCAAGTTATTCGTTCTTAGTTTTTATTGATTATTTTATGGTTCTTGTCTTCATAATTAATTAGATTGATTGGAAAATTTAAGATTATGATCTTTTATTTGTAGGGTATAATTTTTAAATATTTCATCCATGTTCATATGCATTTATATATATATTCTGATTGATATCTCCCTCGTTTTCCCTTAAAAATCACATGACATCACCCTTTTCTTATGTTTCTTCCCTTGGATAAGAAGAGATTAATTATGTATGATATTTCAAAAAGGGTTCTAGTTATGAAGGAATAAGTTGGAGATGACGTTGATGTTTTATGAAATAGTTTTTTCTCATGTTTCCAATGACACTAAGCCAATATGGTTCTATGAATATTTTTATTTTATGTATTGAATATATATCTACCTATATGTAATATTTATATTTTAAAAGTATGGTTCCCTATATCTACGATCCATGTAAGTATTGATTCTTATAGTCTTTCATCTAAATCTACTCTAAGAATTTCTTATATGATTAAATTCCCTCTAGGTATAAAAATATATGTTATCTAGGGACTAAATATGTGGAAAAAGATTTTTATGGTATGCAAAAAACATTCATTGGATAACCTAACACATCTCCCTACCTGATTCTCCAAAAGGATTGAAGGTCGTTATCTATCCCCCTAGGCTAACAACTAACACACGTGTATCTAGAATGTATTCATTGGGATCAATCCCCCCCATAATCCAAATAATTTAATCACAAATCCTTCCCGAAAATTTGGAATGAAACATCCATATATCTGATAAACTTATATAAAATCAGAAAAATATATAATAATTAACCAACTAGAGAACCGAACAACAATAATAAAATGAAAAACAGAACATCACATAAAATAGATTGAATCCCCAATAAATAAAGGTACTATAGAATCTAAAAATATTAAATATTTGGTCGAACTCACAAATACATAACAATATATAAATAACATAAAAACTAATCTTGAACCACCACCAATCGTCTCCCAATAACCCACGATCACTCCCTATATCATATACCTCCAATCACTAATCAACAACATCATAACCAAAATAGACCAGAAAGGGGGAACATGAAATATATCAAGTGTGTTGCATATAACCTTGAGTCTATGTAGGGTGTGAGAAAAATATACCCATTTAAATTTAGGTATTTATTTTATGAAATTAACTTTCAAAATAAAATCCATTATTCTAGTTTAATAATTTTTTCAAAAAATATTATCATACAAGAAATGAAACCAAAATTGCATGCTACTGACCCTTCCATATACCACCCCTCCAATTAGATTATGAAACAGAGGTTTCAAATCTCTTTTATTTAAAAAATACATAAAAAAAATACACCTTAGTAAATTTTGTAAAACAATTTGACCAACATTTTTTCTTTCAAAAAATTATCCCTATTACCATTTATAAAATAAAAATTATATTAATTTTTTAAAAATAATAAAATTATTTATAAATAAATATTAATGTAAACAAATTACCAAATCTAAAATTTATTCAAATCACAAAATAAGAACCAATGTTTCAAGAGGTAATAATAAAAACAACATAATCAATCATTAATTCCAACAAATCTATTAGGATTTCAGAGATAATAAAATTGCCATAAAAATGAATCACCAAATGAATCCTCTGTGTAAACATGTACCATTAGATACTCTATAAGACAGAATTAATATATACATGAACTTGTTACTTGAAATGTAATTTGGAACATAAAAATCCATCAACATCCCATTAGTCTAAATGAAAAAACAAGCACACAGAATCCACTATATGAGAACTTAATAGCCATGGGTCATTTTCCTTTTGGTAGAGCTCAGATTTATGGACCCAATCCCCTATCACGTCTATAATCTCAACTGTATTCGGTGGGAACATATCCAAGGTGTATTAAATCATTTAGGATTCCTCAAATTTCACTCTACTGATGTGAGTGAGGAAATTATCCTAAAATTAACACATACTAAAAAATTAATTTTGTCAAAATTAACCCTCATCTCACATACAAATCCCTAATAATATAAACCACATTCAAATACATGCATTATTATAATTACATATATAATAATAAAAATGTTCCCACAATTGTTCAATAACAAAAATGGTTAAAAACATTTCAAGTGGCACAATCAAGGGTCTCACATATTATAGTTACAAAGAATTTGATTGAGCCAAAAGGGCCTGCAAATAATAACTATGGATATTGTGTCACATTTCTGGGTCTAAATATTCACCTTTAAAATAGGTTTTTTGAACCTTGCCATTAAAATTCCTATATGATACCAATTGGAAAACCAAACCATATTTTTCAGAAAACCATCTCAACAACAAAAAATATTATTTAATTTAACGTAATTGAACAAAAATATCATAATTTTCCTCATTTCATGACCCAAATGGGATCAAATTCCTTTAAGCATATCACTTACCTAAAAAACCCATTGACATATTTTGATACACTTTTTATTCAAAAAAAATACTTTAAAATATTTTTCAATCATTTAAGAAACCTTATTTCATGTGATCCATCCATTTAATCATTTATAATTTCAATGACATTCACATATTGGTTTTATTTAAAACAAATATATTATAAACGACAAGTACAATATGAAAGTTAATTTAATGAAAATTCTAAAAAACACCTACCTCAATAATGTGTTGGTCACCCTAGATATTATTTAATTACATGGTGGAAACTCAAATAAGAAACAACACATCGTATATAAATTATATCAACAAAAACAACCCTATATTTTACCACCTAAAACCCCATAATTCAACAAAAAAACCACATATGGATCAAGAGAAGAAAGGAAAAAATGATATAAATGGATAAAGGGTATGAAAAAATACAATGGGAGGTATTTACTATTAAAAAAACACGAAATCATGAAGGAAGGATTTTAAAATGTATGTTAAAGGATGTAGAAACTCCTAAGAGTGTATGAAACACTCCATCCAAAAAATGGATCACACAAGATTTTGAACTGTTTATGATAAACCATGTTTTTCTCTTGAAAATATCAATGTTAAACCAAAATGATATGAAAAACACATAGAAAATAAACCATACATGTTATCAAGTTAATTATGTATGATAAACCATAAACATATGAATAATTACAAAAAGAAAATACATTTTAATCAAAGGGGTTTCAAAAAATATAAATCATCAAAAATTAATAAAAAAAATAAAAAAATAGTGAAATCTATGGGTCACAATTAAATTGATACTACAAGATGTTTTGGAGGGGTTTGATATACCACTTATTACTATTCTTGAATCAATATGAACATGATAAATAATCAATCCTTATATATCGCAAATATAAATTACAATGAAGAATAACATCTCTTTAACCAAACAAGAATATTTAAGAATATATTCAGCTATGAATCCCATCATAAGACTATTAAGGTCATTACAATGTATTCATTTACCTTATATTATATAATGGTATAAATATCTATCTATGTTGTTATTAATTTATAATCTATTGAGATTTATCTAGTTTAAATCAACCTAAAAATATTTTTTTCTAGTAAAGGTAACTCCACTATTTTCCATGTTAATTAATCCAATAATTATATCCTATTATCAAAAATAATGAATTATTCTATTTGGATAAAGATATTTATTACTGAAATAAATTTTTTTCTAATAATTTTGGGACAAATTAATAATTTTTATGAATATTATTTGGTTTTTTAACAAGTGAAGGAAACCATTTCTATCAAATGTTTTAAAAATAAGCATTTAAATAACAATCTCATTTAGTAAATTATTGATAATAGTGATCAAAATATCTATTAGGTGGATACAAAAGATAATTTAGAAGATTAATTGAAAAATAAATAATAACAAATGATTTATAAAATTAATGTAAAATCACTATCTATTAGTTAAGTCAAAGACTATATTTAATAGTTGTTGTCAATTTAAATGTGCCGATTTTTTGTAAAAAATTGATCACTATTTATCAACAATATTTGTATTCTATTTATTTTATAAAAAAGTGAAATAATAAAAATATCTACATGCATGACATTGATTTATCCATAATCAATGGTCATCATTATTTAATGTGGCTTGTGATGATATGTTATGATTACATTTTGTAGAATCTAAAATATAATATATTATGGGATCATGGGATAATAATTTTAGACCAATAATTTTTTGTGAGGCACCAAATTACATTCCAATTATTGTTGTATATAAATGTGTATACATATAGTTGTATTACTTATATGGGTCCCCATTACCTAATATTTATTAAATATGTAATATATTATCCTATGTACTTTGATGTTTTTTACAAAAATCATTTAGGTTGAGGTAATTACAGGATGGTTGGCATTTTTCATGTTATTATTTGAGTTTAACCAAGAGGTTTTTTCATCTTCTATAGAATGAATTATATATTGTCCATAAATATAATCAAACTGAGGAAAGTAATTACCATGTTTAGTTGATTAACAATTATTTGTTCTTCACTACATGTACTAAAACATATAACTTATAACTTTAGTTTGGTTAGTTTAATTTAGAGTACTAAAAATGTATGAATTTTAATTTAATATGTTAACAAAATTCATGTTAAGTGTTCTCTCGTTATAACAGAAAAATTGATATATAATGAAGAATATGATTTATATAGTATATACATTAGTGTAAATGTTAATATAGAGATATTAGGATGTTATTAATATATTACACCACATCCCATTATAGATTGAGTAATAATAACATTTTTCTGAGGTCCACTATTTACCTAAAATCATTGATACTTATATTAATTTTTTTCAATTTCATTGAGTACTCTAGGATTAAAACATAAACCAGGGAAAAATTAATTTTTATATGAATTGTTTTTCTACACTGTTATTGACATTACATCATAATAATATACAAATATGATTTGATATATTCATAAATATTTTGAATTTACTTTATAAATGTTATGATTATTTAATGAATGTTGGATCATATTTGATTTAGTAATTTATGAATAAAGTAAAATGTTATAAAATTTATTATTTTATTTTTGATTTTTGATTTTGTTCTTGAGGCCACAATGTGGTGTTCCTGATGATAAATTTTGCGTATCATTATTCGAATTCTCAAATAAGGATTGTCGGGTTAGTTTAGCTTGTGAAAAATAATGTAATAATGTCTATAATGATTATTGATGGTTATAAAAGATTGATATTCACATAAATAAATGAGTTTATATTATAATTATTATAATGGGGTTCCAAAGTGTGGGTATTTTTATAATGTATGAAACTAATGGATATAAATAATCACATTCAGTCAATGATGTAATATTGTTTAATAATGTCGAAATACCTCATTATTATATATTTGATATCAGTCTTTATATTAGAATTTATCTCAGAGACAAATATTAATTTACATTTCAGTTAGAGGTGTTGATATACTGTTGAATTAGAAGGTGTCCAAGAAAGGATCTGAGTAACAAAAATTTTTCTCATGGAAGAATTTATATTTAGAATTTGATTAATTATAGCTAAATTAACTGAAGAAAAATCAATTATATGGATAATTCATTATGAAAACTAAGGAATACTATTTTTTGTTTATTTTTCATTTTATCATTATCACTCCCAATTTATTTTACACATCGGTTTTGTTTTGTTCATTCACTATATATGGGATATGATATGTCCAACAAGACTAATTTTAAGTAACCAAAAACTAAAACAAATTATCTTTTTATAAACATTTTTATGATCGTCTTTAAGAGATCCATGTCATGTATGCCACAACTCCTAAAACATGCCACATCATTCATCAATGGATATCACCATGCAATTAGGGTCAATCAAAAATGTTCAGAGACATACCCTCTATTAGATAAACATAAATAATTATGAAATAAATATAATTTTTATCGATAATATATGTAGCATACTATTTTAACTAATATGAAAAAAATTACCAAAATAAATTGTCGCATCCCATACAAAATATGAGGCCACTTAATTTTTTTATGGAATACAACAAGCTCGGTTTTTTTAATTTGTTTTTTATATGATAACAAAAATTGACATATACAAGATAATGGATAAATATATAAAGTATATCATATAGGCTATAATCATCCCCATATCCCAATCCATGTACCCTTTAAACCCATCCATTAGTCATAGGTCCCTTTCCCTTACCAGCATCCCTGACTTAGAAGTATGCACAACCCCAAAATTAAATATGCATTGTATAATAATAATAATTAGTAGTATTTGACTATAAAATCCTTAAATAAATCTAATTTAAATATTTGGGTGGAATATATATTTTGAATGAAATTTAAACGATCATAAATATAACAGCCATTGTATAATGGGGTTATAGATAGTTATTGTAACGAACACAATTCCACTGTTTGGATTATTTAATATTATTTTATAATATTTATTATAATTTAAATTTCTTGAACATTTTGGAATTTGTTATTCCATTTTTAATAGGTTTAAATATTAAAAAATAATGATTTTGATTATAAATTATAAAGAAATTAATAAAAAAAAAGTTAAATTATTATTATTATTAATGAGAAAAACATAACATGTGTTTCTACCCACTCTCTGTTCACATCATACCCCCTCCCCCTCCAAGTGAGCTCCCTCATTGTGAACCCCAAGGAAGGCCCCCCTTACATGTGACTCTTATCCTCTAGTCGCAAATTAATTATAGTGAAATTATAGAGGCATGACTTCCTATCACCCATCCTTCTTCCTTACCACCTCTATTCCTCTCTCAATTTCCCCTTCACTGGCTATGCATGAATATAGGATAAACCCTATGTGGGTTCAATGATTTATTTAATTGTTGATATTATTTTCAGTATATGGGAGGAATTTTTTATACTCTATTAATTACTTTATTCATGTTCCAGACAATTCACTATTGACATGAGTTTGGTTTTACGCTTTTCATAATCTGTTGTTTTTGTACAATTGATTTAATTAATCCAAAATTGGTATTTAAATTACCTTATATAAATACTATTTATTCTATATAATGATTCAAGCATGTTAATTAGACTTTTAATTTGTTTTCTATAGATTCTCTTTCGAGTTTATTATACACATTAGATATAAATATGTTCCTTCCATAGAAAAATAATCATAAATGTTTTAAAATGGAAGTTGGTTGTTCTAATATTTCATTAATTGTTTTATGATTATTTTATGTGTTATATTTTTTATGATAGTAATTATTTATTCTAGAATTATTTAATTGATCTTCTTGACTATCACGGATGTTATTCATTTGTAACTCCTAATGTAACACTTTTTTCTAAGGATTGAAAGTTAAACATTATACATGGGTGAATATATATATATATATATATATATATGAATGTGTGTGTGTAAAAAAATTCACATGAGAATATTTGAATTTGTTCATTTGTAAATTTATAAATATATATATATATAACTCTGTGTGTGTGTAAATTTATATTGGTTTAATGGTTGAAATTACATTTAAATCCAAATTTATTAATTCGTATCAATTTAATAACCTATTTTTAATTGAACTGTCTTATAATTACTATATTAAATGTTCCAAAATTTCTCTTATTATGTGGAATCCCAAAAAATTACATGAAGGCCCATTAGCAACATTGAATTTGACTCCCTAAAATTATAAAATAATAACATTGTATTTGATATCATCTATGACATGAAACAACAAGAGTAGAAGGGAATACAACATCCTGAAACCTTAGGATATATTTACTATTATAAACATATTCAATATAATATATATAATTCAAATAAAAAAACTCTTATTTCAGCTTCAGTTATACATAACACTATGTTTCTTTAATAACATGCATTACAATTGAGATCGTGTTTTACCGAACAATAATATAATAATAATATTGTTATTTAATATGATAATTATCGTTTAGGAATTTGAATGATCTGTATGAATAGGATTTACTAACATATGTAAATATATATTTTAAACATGTTTAATAATTGAATTTTATTATTAATAAAATAATTATAATTTAAATGGAAATGAAATGTTTTTCTGAAAGGCTACCTGTTTATAAATATATGACATAGGTCTCCATGCCACAAATAATTTATGATTTATTTTTAACCCATTTAGATGATTTATATGAAAAAATTAATTACTTTTCTGAATCCTTAATACAAAAATTATAAAATGGTGTTTTTTTTATTTTTCTATCATGTTTCGTTTTTTGATGAATAGTGAAAAAGTAGATTTTAAATGAAAAATCCATTTTCAACTAAAGAATTTATACTGTTAAATTTTATTTAATTTTATAAGTATAATTAGTATAATTTTATACGAATTATTCCAATATAGGGCATTGGAATCATTTTACTATTTTATTTTTGTATAAAACATTGTAAACTTTTGAAAATTCTCAATTTAAAACCCTGTTTTGTCATCCCAAATTCGGTATTAATTTAAAATTAATTTTTACCCACATCTATGAATTGAATTTGAATAATTAGATTCCATATTTTTAAATAGATACATATATAAAATTTTATAAGGTAAACCTAATATTTCTATATAATGATTACTGAAAAGAGTTAAATTTAATTATAGTGATTGAGGTAAATACTAGTTTACTTTGTGGTTAAAATAAAAATATAAGGTGTATTGATGGAGAAAAACATGTAGAATCCAGTTTTTATATCCATATTATGACCTTATACCATTATTTATCTAATTTGGTTCACTAGGAAGACCTTTTTTGGGTTAAAATATGGGTTTACCTAACTCTCTACAAAAAAACATTTATGTGTGCCACTCACCCTACTAATAAAAGGATACCCCATTCATATCAACATCACTCATTCAAAATAATTTATTATAGAAAATAAATAACAAAATGACTTCCCAATTTCCTTCCCCTCATCCTAAAAAACTTATTTTAGTCAAAATTTGATACCATTAATGGTTTAGTACAATCCTAAGGAGGATACCATAAGAAGATGTAATGTTCATCAATGAACGTCTTCATTTTATTTCCATCTCCACATACATGAGTTATTTTCAGATCATTCTCATATAATAATATCAGTATATTAAATATAATTATATTTTATTGTGTTTTTTTATGATATAAAACCATACACACTTCTATCAATTTGGTTACTAAATCATTATTCATGTGTATAATAAACTACCGCCTCAAGAACTGATGCCATTCATTTTTTCCATCACCACTTATCAAGGATGAATATGATAATGGATATAAAACATTTATATGATATTTATGGAATATTTATAAATTCTGATTCATTATATCTAATATACCTTCTTACTAACCATTCCTTTGGAGACATGATAACATCACACATGTCTGTGGTGTATTACCTCCTCACGAAGTGATATGACACATCATTCACTAATTCTCTTCATGGATGGTGATATTGAATAATTTTCATAATTATATGTCATATACTTGAAATAATAAATATATTAGTGATATATTCATCATTTTTGATAGATAATATGTCATTTATTCTTTTACACATAAAGATAATAACATTGTTCATGTAAATGTGGATTACTACCTTTACAAATTGGGGTGGCTTGCTTTTCATCACCCACCACATGGTTGATATATATATATATATATATATTTGAGGAATTAATTTATTATATATGATAAAATTATCATTCTGGATATATAAAATATTACTTACATACTATCCATAATGATCATTGAATAATGTAAACCGTTACTCATGTATATGTATAACCTATTGTCAGTATGTTTGTATCTTAATTTATTTTTTAACCATAATTAATGATTGGTCTTTAAAGATTAATTGATTTATAAATATTATAATTATTACAGGATAATTATTTATTTACTATAAATATATATAATATAAACATGAACTCAATTATTCCTTACTAGTCATGCATGAGAAAATAAGGCAATTATGACCCGAAACAATTAAAATAATAAAATATTGTTTATAAATTGGAAAATAATATTATAAAAGGATCATATTTATAAATATTAATATATCTATTGTTTAAATTTATAACATGATCAAAATCACTATAGATGAGGTCAAAGAACACTAAACTAAAGGAATGATTAAGTAATGGGAATTCTTAAGATAATATCCACTCATTGTGTTATATATCTAATTCTATGATTTTCGAATCATATGATATTTTTAATGTAAAATTTTAATATATTATATATTTATTATACTTTTTTATGTGGATTTTCAATGGATACAGATAGTCAAGTCCTTTACTAATTCCCACCTAGTCATTATGATCATTTTAAGGGTTTTTTTCACAGTCTTATTATAATTGAGATGGTTTATTCTTGAATATTAATTAATGAAAATAACATGAACATTTCCTAGTAAACCATTCTACTATATGATAAATTAAAATATTTCCAAAAATGTGTCATGGAATTATAACTATATATCTATCTTGGGGTATAAATATGAATTCATCTAAAACTCTGTATTCCAAAAATGTTTTAAATTTTTCTTAAAACATTTCAGAATGATTAATTAAATGCATTTTTATCAATATTTACACTTCTAAAAAATATTACAATGAAATACTTATGTCATTTAAAATAAAATAATTTTTTTCTTTTAGAAAAAATTTAGATGAAAACATTCTTTCAAGATGTACAACATGAATGGAATATCCTTATTTCATGACCAGTTAAATGTTTTAAATATTCTTTTATAATATTCAAACGTTATATTAGGAGGAAATTATTTTTAAAAAATTGAACTTTTTTAAAATTGATTATCAAGGAAAAGTATTTTCAACATGTTTTTCATAGTGAAAATTATAATTTCTTCATGAACTTTTTAAATGCATTTTTATATAATACATTTGAAAAAATGATTCATTCTCAGTACAATTGGTATATATTTTATTAATAGATTCGTTAATCTTCTTTAGTATGGTTTATTATAACATTAACCAATGAAAGTATTTACATTCAATTCCTCGGTTATATTTATTACATTATCTATTATGTGATTTATTCTCATTTCTATGGATATTTAATTTCTCTAAATGTAAATATTATATATCCTAAATACATTTCATTCATGAATCATATTCCATTTTTACATATAGTGTTTATTTTCAATGTTATTTGATTAACTGGGGAAATATTTTTATATCTATATCACTTACTCAATATGAATAATTGATTATAAAGAACATTTTTTATGAGTTAAATATATGACTCAATATATTATGAATGATTTGTAAAGGTATGAAATAGTTTGGGAAGTGTTTATAGAAATATTCTCAATGCATCAGTAATCTAATGGGACAAATAATGTTGTCCAAAAACCATCACATTTGTAACCAAGTACTGTAAATTATCTTATGAAAGGTATTGATAGATATTTATTTTAAACCATATTATGAATGGTCATGATAATATCTATTTCATGTACCTAGGAAACATATTGTCGAATAATTTAGCATTTCCTTCATGTAGAATTTTAATTATTAATATCTAGAATATTTTCACTATGCCCTAATCTCTATATGCATTTCATTTGAAGTTATTGAATAAATGGATTGTGTTTATAATTAATTATGTTGACATATTGATTATATCATTTCTATTCATATATTCATTATGTTTAAATAAAATTTGTGCTTATTTATTTACCTTCAATTATGATTATTCTTATTGGTTCAAAATTGCTTCTATTGTAGTTAACCCTTACAGAGAATTTAACCCCGCATTTATTTTGATTATTTTAACTATGATTCCATGAAATATATATGGACTAATACATATGGATATAGAATATGGAATAATTTTATTCTTTATAGAAAAAATTATGATGCAATACATTTATTCAAATATATTTAATATATCATGTATGTATCCAGTATACATATATTACTAAACTCTTAGGTCCTTTTGGAGGAAATTCCTTATAAAATATATCAATATGTAATTATAGTATGCATATAATCTATGATATTGGTATCAAAATGATATAGTTGGTATCATAGGAATTTTAGTAGAAACATAGGGAACTATATTTTGGAAAAATTAGTTATGAAAGATAAACATATCATAGAATTTGAGTATAATTTTATAATAACACCCAACCGTTTTAGTAAGAGGGAGATTATGTTTTTTCTTTCATGAAAAGTAATCCATGTCTAGATATTCATAGTGGGTATTTTATGTGTACAACGGAAACTACAAGTAATAACTCTGTAAGAGGAACATCAGGTTTGACTAAAGCATTACATGGTACCTGATAATGGTCTTAAATGCACACCTATCTTGACAATAGTAGGGTATATTCTAGGAAAAATTCACACATTCAATACTATACATTATAATGGTTTCAAATAGATAATTAAAATTAAAGACTTATTCTAAACCATAGACCAAGGAAGGACCTATGTGGTAATAAGAGAAAAAGAATTATTTATGTATTGGTATTGAAAAAAAATTAGAAGTATTTTTACTAATAATATTTTAGTTATAAAAGTCATGAATTATCCTTGTAATGAGTTAGAGTCATATTATACTCCATTGATATTATGAATTGTGGATTCAATCAAGAGTTAATGAGTTTGATATTATTCATAAGATCCAAAGAATAATCACCTCTTTTTAGGTTTTATGTGATGATGGTCTAGAAATATTATAGAAATCAAAGAAAATTTATAAAATGTATATGTTTTTGTGGGTTATTTGGGTAATAATTCCATTAAATTTTATATTCGTAGATTTAAATTTATTGATAGCCATTGGGGATGATGTGATAATTAATTACATTTTAATGATCTTTTAATAATTTTATTTGACATTGTAAAATTATTGTTTCTAACTCATTAGTAAAAAGTTTATTAAATTATTAATATTATTTCAAGAAAAAGAATAATTATTTTGGGAATGTGATTGGAATTATATTAAATGGTCTAAGAAAAAAAAGAAATCCCCCATAATGGGTTATAACCTAGTGAATCAAGAATGTCAGTAGATCTTTTAACCATGATTGTAGGATGATAAGGTTTTTATGCCTACCACTAGCCTACATAATGTCCTAGTTATTTTTTTATTTTAAGATAAATTATTTGAAAAGTAAACTTAAATAATGAACTGATAGTGTTTATTTTGAAATTTAGATATTATATTTGGCAGAATTTGAAAACCATATCAGTTTTTGAAAATAGTTAGAGACAAATATAAATATGTATTACTCTTATATGGATCGTATGATCTATTAAAGGTGACTGTTACAACATTAGGCAAAAAATCAATTTTGTATATTTGTTTCCTAGACTAAGGGATAAATTGTAAATTGGTCAAATAACACCCAAAAAATGAAAATTTTCAAATTAATTATAAATATATCATCTTATTATAATTCATTATATTACTTGATAATAATAAAATTCCTCAACTATAGAAAATTATATTGAAACAAAATTTTATCCTCATATCCCATATATTCCATTTTATATAAATTCATCATATATGTTTGGTATTTTAAAACGTAACATTCCATTGCTGGTTCATGTTATTATGATAAATAACCACTATAAATATTTTTAATTATTTAGGATTTCTTCCTTTTACACCACTCCACATTCCATCAATTTTCTCCTTTATGAATCATAGTGAAATATTCTATTGGAACTTATACTTCCCTTTCTCTTTTATTTAGAGGATGTTTAATTAACCATTTTATGATGTGGGTTTTTAAAAAATTGAATTATAAAATATCATCATTCAACTACCAAAATCATGCTTAAAATGTGTTAATGGAATTTATTTATGGTGGGTAGAATGTTTCAGCCCAAAATACTAAAATAAAATCATTTTATTCAATACTGTGTATGACATTCAACACAAAGCGTAGAAGAGAATATAAAATACTAAAAACATACAATATATTAATTATTTTGAATTAATTTTATATATTTTAATGCTGTAAATATATGAAACAATAATTTTATATTTCATTACATTAAAAATTAGTCTTTGTCAATAAAGTTTACTACAAGAATAACTGAATATTAACAAACAACAATAAAATATTAATATTTTTATATAATATGGTAGTTAGCGGTTGGTTGTTGGAAACTAATTTATATGTAGAATCAACTAACATATGAATATATATATTTCAAGAATTTCATTTAATTATATATTAATTAGCAGTAATATATATATCAAATAAAATAAAAAAGGTTTTTTTAAACTAGAATTTTTTCAAAAAGGAGGTTTAGTCACAATTTTTGCACACATTTTAAAATTAATTTTTTGAAATTTTAAAAAATTTATAATAATTATTAACTTTAATACTGAAATCATAATACCAAAATTTTATTAGGAATAAGTTTTTTGACTTTTATTTTAATTTTCATCTTTTGATAAATATTGAATAATAATGGATTTTAATTAATAAATACAATTTTATTACAAATTTTTTTTAAGGATAAATTATATTTATTATTATTTTAAAAGTAAAATTAGGTCAAATTCATATAAATTATTACAATTTGGGTCATTTTAATATATTTTATATTTTCTTTTGATTTGAAAATATTGTAAACATTTGATCATTTTCACTTAAAATACCAGCTTTCTCATCATATGTGATTGATTAATTTCAAATAATTTTTATCCAATTATGTGCATCTAATTTGTAGAAATGGATTCTATATTTGTAATAATCATAATTTATAATTTATAATAATTTAATCTTAATTGTATAAAAAAATTACTGAAAATAGTTTGAAATAATAACTATGGTTACGGTAAAAATATTTTTACGTTTTGGTTAAAATTGGAATATAATGTATAATAATGACTCTAGAATTATCAAAATATCATTTTATGTCCATATTTTGGACTTATGCTTCCATTTAATGAATTTATATCATTATTTAGAATTTTTTTAGTTAAAAAGGTGGGTACCCCTAACTCTCTCAAATATATTTACAAGTGTTCCACTCACCTAAGGTACCATAAACACAAGTCTCATATTTATCCTAGAAATTTATTATGGAATCAGGATCTTGTGATCTTAAGTTTCTCTTTCATGATTTTATTTAAAACTATTTGTAGAGATTGGTTGGTTTTGTGGAATAGTGGGCATGTTGTACCTAAGTTAGGTCGAGTTCTCTGGATTGTTATGTTGAAAGTCTTGTGCTTTCAATAACAACTTCATGAAAATTTTCTCTAGATAGGAATTATACAATGGAGTCCTCATAGGAGGTTTCCTTTTAGATTTTTCCATTGAGACTGTATGTCTTCACCATCATTTTCGTGCCCGTGCAATTATAAATGGGATTGTTCGCTAAAGGGGCATTCTCTAATGAAGGATTCAATATGGTGCAACTGCTGGGGAGGCATCGGTTCTGTGTTTGATATTTTTTGTTTTGGTTTCATTATTATTGTTTCTGGATACCGTTGTATCTCACTTCTCCTTAAATGATTTTTGATATGAAAAAAGTAATTCTCAGTTAGTGTACGCCAGACTTCCACCTTGCAAACTGATGAAATTAATTTTTCAACTACAACCTCTCATAGTTGGACATGATGGTATATAAAAAAA
Source organism: Viscum album (assembly GCA_963277665.1). NCBI lineage: Eukaryota > Viridiplantae > Streptophyta > Magnoliopsida > Santalales > Viscaceae > Viscum > Viscum album. The sequence continues at coordinate 972,096,145 of OY728133.1, forward strand.
TTTATATTTTTTGTGAGATATTTAAACCTATAGATTCATAATATCATATATAATTTCTTTATTTTCATTCGTTATGAAGCGTGACAACATTGGAAGTGTTTGTGTCAGACTACAACCTCCCGAAGTGATATGGATTGACATTCGCTATTTCTCTAAATGGATGGTGATAATGAATATTTTTCATTATTATATGTTATATAAATAAAATAAATATAATTTTTAATTCATATTAGTCTTTATATAAATATTATATATCATTTTATTTTTTACACATAATGATTATAACATCGATCGTGTATGTGAGGACTACTACATTTTTGAAGTGATGTGAATCACTTTTCATTACCAAACAAATGGATGATATATATATATAATTAAATAATATGGTATATATAATATTATTAAATTTATATAATGATAAAATATTATTTACATCATTTCTTTTATCATCATTAATTGTTGGGAAGCGTTATTCATGCATTGGAATAGTCTACCCTCTCCATAATTGTAACATACTTAATTTTTCATTTAAATAATTCAATATTTGTTTTCAAAGAATAATATAATTGTAAATATAATTATTATTTCATAAAATAATTCATGATGGGATATAACTATATAATATATACATGAACTAGATCATTCATGACAAAACATGCTTGAGAAAACTAGGAAATTAACAACCGAAACAATGAATATAATGAAATATTATTAATGAATGTGTAAGAATAAGTTATATAAGGATCATATATGATATTATAAATATTATTATATTTATATTATAATTTAATAATATTATTAGAACCATTATAGAAGAGTTTAAACAATGATCAACCAAAAGGAATCTTAAGGTGAGGGTTTTTTAACTAAATTCCCATTTGTTTGATTAAACTTATACTTTGTTGATTACATAATGATAATATTTTCATTTTAAAAAATTCAATTAAATATTATTTTATTTAAACCTATTTTATGTTTATTTACAATGGGTATAAATATTTTATTCATTAATTAAATATCACCTCAATGTTATGATCTTTATAAGGGTTTATTTTACAACATCATTCAAATGAAGATTTTATATTATTGAATATCAGTTAAAGGACATTACAAATAAATTCTCTAATAATACCATAGACATACATTTCATCAACAAATTTATGGGCTCCTTCATGTAAAATTATCATTTCCGCACTCTATTATGCTTGAATTTTTATAGAAAATGGTTTCAAGAAAATATGACATCATTTTTTCTCTTTGGTATGAAAAATGTATTTTTATAAAACCATTGTTAATTAAAATGATGTGATAAGTTGTTGAAAATTTTTGAAAAATTTATCCACGAAATTTCAACCCATTTTTACTCTTTAATATAAATTTTAGAGGAATAGTTATGTCATTTTCCAAACAATGCTTATTAGGATTTTACTGAAAAAGTGACAGGAAACATTATTTTAATTTGTTTAGCATAAATAAAATTTCAAATCGTCGTGATCAAAAATATTTTTCCAATATTAATTTATAAAATTAAAAATTATTTTAAATTAAAATAAATTTATTTTTTTTGAAATTTTTGTGTTTATAAGTTGTTTATAAAATTATATTTAAAATTTTTTTCAAAATGAATAGTATATTTTCCTCATGAATGTTTTTAAATATATTTTTATATTATTTCTATGACAACAACACAGTATTATTACAAAAATTGGTATATATTATATTGATATAATCCTTAATCTTCCATTTGATGGTTTATGATCACATTAACTAGGAAAATTATTTACATTCACTTCTTGGATTCATTTTTTTGTAATTATAATTTCATTGACTTATTCATGTTCCTATGAACATTAAATTCAACCTAATTGTAAATATTATTTATCATGTATATCTTTATTTCCATTAAAATGTTCCATTTTAACTTATTTTTTAATGATAGAATTTATTTAATTTAATTGGGATATGTCGATAAATATAAATCATTTTCTCAATTGTGATACTTGCTGATAAGGATCATTTTTGTAAGATAAATTTATTATTCGATATGTGATGAATGATTTGGATAGTTAATAAATTTGTTGGGGACTTTTTACAGATGTCTCGTCAATGCATCTATAGTCTCATTGGATTATATCTTTTTTCTACAAACACATCATCTTTGTGAATATGTATTTTAAATTATATTGTGAAGGGTCTTGAAAGTTGTTTGTTTTTTAAAATGTTGTGAATGGTCTTGAGAGTAAATGTTTTAGGTATCTAAAAATCCTAGTTTCCAATAATTTTGAATTACCATCATTAAATATTTTAGTAATTACTTTCTAGGAGATTTCTACTATGACATTATCTCTTTAACCATTTCATTATTAGTTATTTTTAAATTGAATGATTTTTCTGTTATTTATCATTCTATATAGATTATTCCTAATATATTAATGTATTCATGTTATTAATGTGTCATGTTTGTTTGTATATTTTACATTACATATTTATTATTTATATTTATTTACGAAAGATTCCATTGTAATTAACCCATACAGATAATATGAAATCACCCTTGTTTTGTTTCCTTTCCCTATTATGCCATGAGGTTTTCTATGAATAATATTCACGGATATTCTAGATGGAAGGAATTTACTCACTATATATGAGAAATAATTATTTTGTTATTTTTTATTCAAATATAATGTATGAAATGATCTATTTATCTAGTTTACAATGGTTACAAAACTATTTGGTTTATTGAGATCTAATTACTAGTGCATTATGACAACATAATGGATTAAAGCACCATTTCAGGGCTATTAGGGTTGGGGTCGCTACATTTGGTATTAGAGTATGTTTAGTATAAATGTTAGGAACTGGATTTAGGAAAGCATATATTAGGGAATATACCCCTATGATATAATGTGAGCATAAATGTTGAAAAACATCCTTATAATTTAGAGAGATAGATATTATCTAGATTTTCTTACAAAATACATCTGTATCCGAATATTATCTGTGGATTTGGATTGGGAAAAGAGGCTCCAAGGGGTAATCAACCCGAAAGAGGAATGTTGGTTATCACTAAAGCATTACCTCGTACCCAAAAATATCCTTATTGGGAACCTAGTTTGACCCCCTAAGGGGATAATATTATAATAATTCTCATTTTCTTTACAAACCATTAAAAATTATTTGAAAAGATACACAAAATGAATGACCTAGTTCAAATCCTATATTGATAAATGATCATTTTGGAAATTAAATAGAGTAAGTATTTTTGTATTGGGATTCAAAGATTTAAATTAAATAATTATTATTAAAGATGACATGTTTTATAGGACATGAAATATCATTTTATTGTCCTAAACCAAATTTTTATTTATTAACTTATGTGTTATGGATACTATCATTGAATGATGAGTTTGATAATAATCATCTGTTCTAAATCATGAACACCAAATTTTAGGTTTTATGCGATTAGAGTCTTTTAGTATTAAGGAAATATTTTAAAAAATATGACACATATTTGTTTTAGTGCATGATTTATTTGGAAACTAATGCCATAACATTTAATATATATACGTTTAAATAAATTTATAACCATTATGGATATTATGATCATTAATTATATTATAAAAAATTGATAAATAATATTATTACACTTTGAAATCAAAATGTGATTAAACCATTACTAAAATTCTACTAAAAGATTAATTTTATTTCCAGGATTTACATCACATTATTCTATTAATGTAATAGGATATCATTTTAGAAAATTGATGACATGCAATTGTGATGATAACCTAATGCATCCTAAAATGAAATCGGCCTTGAACCCGTTATTTATGGATGGTAATATTTTTTTTCAACCATGCTCCTTTGTGATATCCTGGTTAAAATGTTATTTTTTAATAAAAAAATTTGAAAATAAATATTAATGATGAACCCGTGGTTTTAATTTTGAGTTCTATTGATTAATTTATTCTATTGGGCTACATGTTCTAACTCTGTTGATTTTTAAATATGTTAAGAGATAAATGGAAGGACATGTCACCCATTTATAGATCTTATTATATATAAAAAAAGTTTAGTTCTTTTGGAATAAAAAAATCATGTTTTGGATATTCATTTCCATGTGTATGGGATAAATTATAAAAATTTTAAAGCATAACCAAAGAAAAAAAATTTCCTTATAATATAGAAATTTCTCCTCTGAGTATATTTCCATGTATTCCTAGATAGTAAAATAAATCCATAACATTAGTTAAAATATCATGAAACAAAAAATTTATCATCATCTCTAGTTAATTAGGTGGTATTTTAAATAATCTCATATTTACGGTTTTGAGGCCAATAACATTCCATTTAATCATTATCTTTATTATGATAAATGAAATATATATTTATCTATTGTTATTTATTATTCTATTCCACATCCAAATCATCATCTACAACCAATGTTATCTTATGTTGAATCATAGTTATATATTTCATATAAAATTTTAAATCCCCTTCCCTCCAATTTTATGAGTAAAAATATATAACTTCTTACTTTTCTACTCCTTTGGTTTTGGATGTCCAAAACATATTCTCTAAACATGATTACTATATTTTTATTTCAGAATTTTTTAGTATTTTTTTTATAAAACATTATCCTTTAGAATAAATATAAAATGTTATAATGTATTGAAAATATTAAAATTTGATTTTTATTGAGATAATCATATTAAGATTGTGTTAAATAATTTTATTCAACATTAATCTGATTGGGAGTTGGAAATTTCACTTGTATATAATATAGAAAAAGACATGACTGTATGAAAAAATACTAGTATTGATATATCTAGTTGTCCCTAATATAGAATATAATATTTACGATCAAAATTATGTGCATTAGAATATTATATGATTATAATCAGAATACAGAGGACTTTTTTCTATCATATAGAATATCTTTTAACATGTAATGATGTCACTCAATACGATGATGGTAATTTTTTATCCAATAATCTATCATGTTCCAGGTGTTCAAGGACGTTGCAATAAACATAGAAATATGGCAATTGGAATTTTTAATATAAATACCAAGTCATATGAAGATTTTGGAGCTGATTGATTACTCAATTATGAAGTTTGATTTTCCTAAACCGCTCATTCATGACTAGTGTAATTCATTAGGAATTTGTTCTAAGGAATCATTATTAGGTTTTTTCTTTATGAATTTGGGTTATTGTATTCCATGGTCGATCATTTTTAGGTTATATGGATTGTAAGGATAGAAATATGGTGAATATGATCCATCAAATTGAAGGCTATCAGGGTAATAAAGAAAGATCTCATCATCAAATCAATTGATTTTGGGGATAACAAAATAGGGAGAATATAATCATTATATTGAGGGATTTACAGAGAATAAATTATAGATATTACTATAAGTATAAATTAGTAGATAAATTTAGTCATGATTGTTGACTACCTTGCTATTAAGGTTAAATGAGTTAAATATTTTTAATCTAGCTTATAATTTATTCATACTATTACTACCTATTGTTTTCCTTTTTTCATATGAATCTAATCTACAGTATTTATTAGAAAAGTTGTTCATCATATTAAATTTTCCACACACATGGTTTTATCATTGTTCCTCAAATTATGATAGAAATAAAAATTTGATATTAATAAAATACATCATCCTTATTATTATTTTACTATGGTTTAACCTGATAATTTTTAGTTCTAAATCTATTAATCAGATAATCAGACTACATCTGATTCTGATAACAATTCATTTAGTGTCAGGTGTTTTGTTTATATTAAATATTCTAAACTATGTTTTTAAAGTATAATTTACATCCACTCCCCTCATATAGGTATATCCATCTATGGTAGTTGTACATTCTTGTAATTGGTATTACCGAAGGTTTCTAATACTTATATGCATTCTATGGTTTCTACATTCATTAATTGTTGCATGTTGTTACATGTTATGTTATGAACTTTTTCTCTATAATTTTTTCATCCTCTAATTTGTATTTGTACAAAATAATTTCTACTCATTTACATACTGAAGTTCTTAATGATAGATCTATAGGAAATCTAAATCCCCATAGACCTGCTATCATTGATGGCTAGGATTATGAGTACTAGAGGGATAAGATGAAAAACTTTGTTATCAACACATCAGTTGATATTTTTTTATTCTTACCGTAGACTATAAGATTTCTGATAAAAAGTCACATATTTTACACAATACAAAAGTCAATAGAATTAGGTTAATTACATATCAAGGAACATCCTTTTGTGTTCCATGGAAAGAACTATATAGTGTTATATATTATCATGTGAAGATGTAAATAGTTTATGAAAACATCTTAAATTTAAACAATATTGTACTTAAAATATTATAGATACCAGAAAATCTATTCTTAGATAAAAATATCAGGACATTTATTTTACATCTCTAGAAATCATTTAAAATATTCACAAGAGTTTCATAAAACTTTTAAATAGTTGACCATCTATTGGTGAAAAATTACTTGATGATGAAATATTTTTTAAAAATTTCATTTATGTCATGGAGATTGAGTGGGATTCAAAAAGAGATATTGATTATGAAATAAGAAATATTAATAATATCATTTGGGATGATTTTATTGGAATCCTAATTCTATAAGAGTGTATAATTGAAATATATTTTGTGTAATAGAATATGAAAAATGAAGGATTTCTTCTTCTATTAATTATACATTTCTTAATAATATTCATCCTGCTAAGAAAATTATTAACGTGCTAAGGAATAAAATTTTGTATTTCTATATCTTTCTAGAACATCAAAAAATTATAAAATTTATTTATCTAATCATTCCATAATGATTGAAACGATAGTTAAAAATGAAATTTTCTCAATACAAATAAAAACAGGGTCATAATTATAATGTTGAATATAAGTATTCAGTATCCACATGATGTGAATGTAAAACATCAGGAAACATCCGACAAGATTGTATAAAGCAGAAGAAGAAATACACGAGAAAAATAAATTCTGAAATTAATGCCATAAAATACAATAATTAAAAAGGTAGTAATTATATAAATGTGTCGAACATATGGAGTTCTGGTTGTGTTTATTCTTCTAAATTTTTTATAGATAATGAATGTTACCGATGAAAAAAAATGGTGTTTTTTCTAATGTACCTGTTATAAATCATTTCCTCATGGTAATGTTACACACAGTATAATCCATAACCAACAGGACATAAAATGATAATTATCTAGATGGAAAAATGTGTACACCATCACATGAAAAACATTTATCATCATAAGATATTTTTTTCATGTAAGGATAAGGTTTATCTATTTTCTAAATTACATGAATATGAGAACAACATGATTGATAAAAAAACTTGTTAATTATAAATCTATACAATCTAATGATAATTCATGGATAAATATTTTGAAAAATTAAATACCATATCACTATAATGATCATGATAAAAAAGTATTTAAAAAAACAATGTAAATAGATATTGTATATATTTTTTCTGAGAAAAAGGAGTTAGAAAAAAAATAAATATATAAAAAGAATACTTATGGAAATATATATTTATTTGTAACTCTGAAATGCAGAACATCTAGTTTGAGAAAAAAATTATAAAAAATTTCCAATGGTCAATAAAATTTTGAAAAAAAATTATTGAACATTTATACGTCATATTAGTAGTTCATAGATGTTTTTTACAAACAAAAAACTATTTTTAGTAACAAATATTTTTTCCCAAAATGTGATCATTTTTTAAAAGAATGTAAAATCATTAGGAATTTAAAAAATTGTTCCTAAAATAGAGTATAATCCCTATGATTTTATAAGGCATATATTTCAAAATAAATTTGGTTACCTAATGTTTTTTCTGACATATCTAATCCCAGTAAGGTTTGTGTGTGGAATTTGAAATCAATTTTTTCATCAAAAAAATTGTAGTACCAAAAAAATAAAATAAGGTAAATTATTAGTGGATTTTCTAGGAAAATGACCAGAAATAATGAATTCATCAATAAGATATTGAAGATCAAAGGTGGAAAAGTATCTTTCAGAAATATTTCTCAAGGATAAGTTATCAGAATATATTAAAAAAAATTCATGAAAAGCTATTATTTCAAATATTTTGTTTATTGTAGTTCATATGAAAAACCATATAATCATAAGTCAATTGTGTGATCAGTTTTAAATTTTGATGTTTAGGAATGATAAATATTTACAAAATAGTTCCAAAACTTAATTTATTCCTTCTTCTAATCGGTGTGATAATTTTTACACACATAACATACAATACCATAGTAGCAATGATTTATCTTGGATTTGCACAGTGGATGATCATTCGTCATTATGGAATATATGTTTTATACAATGTAATCAAAGAGTCGAAACTATAATGACTATCAAAGGACTTGTTATAGATATATCTCAACATAGGTTTGATACATGAAAAATATGTGACCCATGTAAATATTGTATGAAACATAATTGATGTTATAAATCTATTAGTGAAGTCTCAAGATATGATGATTTATACTTAATAGACATTTAATTATTTTGTCCTACACAAACTAGATTTATTGGTGGAAAATAGTATTAAAATATTTTAGTTGACGATGAAACTAGATAAACCTGGGTTTATTTTCTCACAAAGACATCTAATGACTTTTTTTATTTAAAAACATTTTAATCCAGAGTTCAAAAAGAGAAAAACGTATCTATGATAATTTTTCATATTGATCTTGGTGGAGAATATGAAAATTATTATTTTGACATAATTTTTTAGTGATAAATGAATAGATCATATATTTTCATCACACAACCCCCCCCCCACCAATAAAAAGGTGTAGTATAAAGAAGAAATATAATTATTCAAGAAATAAATTTAGCTTTGATGAGTGAATACTCAGTTTCTGAACTTTTTCAGATGAATCACTTAGTATGTCCTTCAATACTATAAATAAAGTTTTAATTACCCATTTTTTTTATAAAACTACTTATGATTTGTGGAAAAGAAGATACCCAAATGTTTAGTAATTAAATGTTATTTTTTTAGGATTATTCATCCTGAATAATAAATATAATTTACATAAATAATTCACCCAAATAATTTTAATGATTTTTTTTATTTTTTTTCCACAAATTATAAGGATTATATAGTTTTTGAAAAATATTCTTATCGTATTGAGAAAATTGTTCATGTTAAGATTGATTAATCTAATTATTTTTCAAAGCAACCCCAACCTATATCCTGGGATGTTATTTCTAATGAGGATTTTTCGAGATTGTTATAAATGTTTTCTCATAATGAAATAGCTAATGAAATGGTTTTTGAATTTATTCCATATGTTGATTTTCATCCTATTATTGAATAATGGACATTTCAAAACTTATGAAGTATATTGTTTCTTAAAAATCATCCTATTTAACTTTTTATTGGTAATATAGATTAATATGTTTAGGGTAAAAGATTCTTTTGGAATGAAAATTAATATATAGATACTTTAGCCCAATATGAACCTAAGATCTCTGATGAGGCTTTAGGTGATCAGGTTTGGATTATGGAAAATCAATATGAGCTCAATTATTTAAATAGGAACCAAGTATGTACTTTAGTTGAAAGTCTTATTGAATCATCTATAAATGGAGTAAAATAGGTTTTTTATAGTAAAAATGATGAAAATAACATATTTGTTATAAATAAATCTAGAATTTATAATAATTGTTATAATAAAAAATGGAATTGAATATAAATTATCTTTTTCTCTAGTTGATATAATTTATGGTATTTGAATACATATACCCTTTATAGAGTTATTTTATTTCAAAATCCTTCAAATGGTTGTGGAGTGTGATTTTTTAAAGGATATGTCTTGGAGGAATTTTATATAGAGCATTACCTTGGTTTTGATAGAAACAAATCAATAACATGTTTATAAATATACCAATTCATTATATGGACATAAAAATGCCCTTGGATCTTTGTATGATAGATTAACTAATTTTTTTTAAAAACATATTTTCTTATGGTAGTTTTGGATTTCACTCTTTTTATAATGGAATTTAATAAAAATATTATAATTCTTTGATTTTATTTGGATGATAGTTTATTTGGGTTATGTCATGAATCATTAATAGATTCCATTGATGTTATTATGATTTCAAGGATTGAGATGAGTATGATGATTGAGATAACATATTTTATTGGTATTCAATTTTCATAAAAACCTGAAGAAATGTTTATATCAAAACATAAGTAAATAAAATATCATCTTATACAATTTGGAAACAACAATACAAAATGAATTAGTACACCTATTGGTATCTCTGATACCTTAGAAATTGATGAGGATAGGAAAACAGTTGATCAAAATATTTTTAGACGAATGATAGGATGCTTAATTCAGATAACAATTATTCATCCAGATTTAATATTTTTTATGCTTATGTACATGAAAATGGTCGTCCAAAATAATCTAATCATAATGATGTAAAAATAACATTTATATATCTTATGGGAAATATGGATATATGAATTTTTTATTCAGCTATATTTTATTGAATTAGTTTTCATAGAATGAAAAATGTGTGGATTGTAGAATTGGTAGGAAAAGTTAATATAGAACATTTCATTTCATAGTAGATTCGTTAGTTTCTCAATATTCTAAGAAACAACACTCAGAAGAACATTCCACTTATAATTCTTATTATGTGGAAGCCGGAAGTTGTTGTGCTAAAGTGTTGTGGATTAAAAACAAACTCACAAAAACATGGTATGTGTTATTAAAAAAATCAAATAATTTTTGATAATAAAAGATTCATTTCAACATCTAATAAAATCATCTCATCAGTCTTATGCTAAGAACATAGATATAACACATCATTTCTTTTGGGATCACACACTCTTATGATATATTATTTTACAATTCAACACAATGAATGAACAATATATAGATATTTAAAAAAATCTTATTTATGATAGATTTGAATATATCAAACAAAATATAGGAATTATAAATTTAAATTAGTCATTCATATCTACTTCATGTTTACCGATCACCATATATTAAGTTAATACTTTTCATATAGAGAGTATATATCATGGAATTTTATCAAAAAAATAATTTTTTTTAAATTTTTTAATTCCATAAATGTATTAGCTTATCAATAACACATACTGTAAATAGTTTTCTAACCATACAATTTCTAAAACATTTATCATACTCGGATTCTGAAAATGATTCTAGAACTCTGAAAATATTATAAAACTTCCATACATAAAATCTTTTTTTACATTTTCAAAATAATTTTTTTACTAATTATTAATTTCAGAAATAAGGTAATCATATATATATATATATATATATTGGTTTTACATAATATTTAGTAAAACTAATGAAATATGATTTATATATAAATCTATTATATTTCATTTTTATATAAAAACTATCATTATTTTTATACAAAACCCATGAATAAATAGTTTATAATACCAATGAAATATTCCAATCGAAAATGTAATATTATATTATTTACTTTTTACCCAATATAATTATATTTTATTTTAATATTTTCATTTATACATTCACTTTTATGAAAAACAATTGTTTCTTAATGTTATAATTTTTTTATCAGATTCATTCTAAATACAATAGAAGTGTAAAAACATAGAGACTTAAATATTATTTAAAACTATTTCCTCAAATCAATCAATAGTTATAGATAAAGAATTTTTTATATATAAACCATTGGTTATCTTATAAAATATGAATGTTTAGCACTGATTCCTTTATAATGCTGGGTAACATGTGTTACCAAATCATTTATTGAGACATCTTTCTCCCAAATTTATACTCTCTTCAATGACTCCAATTTGATTAGATTCATTTTCTTATGATCATCATTTTTAGAATTAGATCCAATTGCGACCTTGTATGATTATTTTATATTTTTCTTATCCGTAGAAATGTTGTTTGAAATATCATGGTTTGAAATGTACGTTAAACTCTCATGAAGATAATTTATTTCCAAATATGGGATTCAGTATGTGTCGAGAAGACTGAAAAACATTTAAATCTTTATAATCCAGATGTAGTTCATGAGTTTTATGCATCACTATAGTTTATAATGGAATATGGAAAATACAAATAACATTTTAAATTTTTATGTGAAAATGGTTTAAATTGTTTTATAAGAAACTCGTTGACATATTTAGTGTTTCTTTATATGTATAATCCAATTTTCCTTCTCATAAGCCACCGAATAGTCTTGGAAAATTTCATAAGTCCAAATATACAGATACATTATTTTTTCTTCATGAGAATGTTATAAGGGTTTCACACCAAAATCCAGTGAAATATGTTGTTTGAATTTGGATGAAAGGATATCAAATTCCTTGAAAAGTGGATTGATATACATTAAAGGTATCAGAATGTTTATTTCGGATTACATGGTGAACATGGGGATGAAATAACTTTTCACTACCATCCTTCTCAAAATAGAGAACATTAAGACAACCACAATAAAATAAAAAATTATTATGCTACCAGCTTATATTAGAAATACAATTTCCATATTAATGGATATTTTAACGTTAGAAGCAAAATCATATCTAATGTGGTTTAAAAATCTTTTACTGGTTTGAATATGATGTTCCAAATGAGGATGGTTTTTTATAGTAAGTCAAATATTTTTTTGGAGAAAGAGGATTTTCATTTCAATGATGCACAACCAATTATGAATGTTTTAGAAGGATATGAAAAATATGTTAAAGTAAGAAACATATCCTACATGAAAAAAATGAAAGAAAAAAATATTGTTGATATTTTTTTTTGAAGAGATGATCAAATGATATGTTTTAAAGAATCACGAGGATGTAATGACTGGAATCAATCCTCTAGAAGTAGATCCATTGAATATTTGGGCTGATAAAACTATAGTAAAGTAAACTAACAGAATAAATTTTTTTATTCATGCTGACATACCCTAAACTATTGAAAAGATAAAATAAAATGTTAGTATCAAAGAATCAGTCCCTTTCCCTTTATAGAAAGAATCATAACCAGGGTTAGTTTTAAAAGGAGAATAAATTACTTCATGATTTCTAGTAGAAGATATCATCAATGAATTTTATGAAAATGTAGATGGAAAATAAATCAAGGAAATGAATATGTAAATTGAGATTATATGTATGAAAGAATAATATATATAATAAGTGGTTGAAGTAAATGAGAATGAGTAAGGGGATGATAATTAAAATGATGTCAGTGAAGAAACTCATTTTAATATGAAATCATTGGAGTCACAGCCCTCATCAATTTTACCTTCCAGGACTGCTAAAGATTTAAAATATTTGAGTAATTATAATGAATCATCCTCAATATAACTAGAATAATAATATTCAAATAAAGTAGAATAATATCAAAATTCAAAGTCAAAATTAGGTGATAAAACAAATACTGATAAAGATGTGGAAATTATAGGAATCTCAGAGGAAAATCTATTTTCTAAGAAATATTAAAATGAATCATAAACTAAATATAAATAGAAAGGAAATGTAGTTGATATTGGAACCAGTAACAATAGTCATCTAAAAACATCCTCATGTTAATTTAATTCACGGGAAATAATATCACATAAAGGCACTGACTTAATTTTTCAATCCTTATAGAGGATAGAAAAAATAATTCTTTATTTACAAAACCATGAAGCAAGGTTCCAAATTAAATAGGATAGACATATTAATATTTTATAATCAATGACTTTTTTAATAGAGGATGTGATTTATATTAAAGTAGTGTTGAATTCTTTTCAATAAAATTCAAGAACACAAAAAAGATCATGTAATCAAATGGGAAAATGGTCTAAAAATGTTTACTATAATAACTATATGCATGAAGAAAAATTTAGATGATGTTATGGATATTTTCTAAGAAAAATGTAGTAATTTCAATCAGTTATCATAAGACAAAGAAAATAGAGTAAATATCGTTGATATTTTCAACAATGCCACCAATAAATGTGTTAAAGATGTGAATTATCTTAAATAAGTGAATCTTGAAATTGATATAGAGATATTAATACTCTTATCTTCTCTATATGGAGTGATTTTGCTAATAGTGAAAAATAAATTGTTGTTTAAAGAGGTTCAGAGGATAAAGTATCTTCATCAGAATCAAGAAGAAAGGATTGAGATGATGGAAATGGATAGCCACGATTTCAAAAAGTTGAATAAATTTTCTAATACATTGATAAGGAAATAATTATGATTTTCTCTTTTGAACTCTCAAACATATTTTTTGTAAAAAATTTGAAGTTATAATGAATAAATTACCTTTATATCAAATTTTCTATTTCATTAATGTTTCCTAATACCATTTTTTTGAATGTTCATTTATATTTACATGGATGACCAATTAGTTCAATATTATTCTTCTGTTGTATTTATAATGTTTCAAAAAATATTGTATTCTTCACCATTCCTTTTTGAAAATAATATAGGGGAAGAATTTAATACAATTGAATTTTTTAAAAGGGGGATAATGATTATATTTACTATCATAAAAATGAATGTCATGGGTATATGACTGATATTGGTATTTATATATCGAACTGATCCTCATAATGATTATTTTATTCATAATCGTTTGTAAGTCCTTAAGATTATCCTATGATTATAATTTGAATATTGTAGAATTTTTTCTATTATATATAATATATTAAACATTGTGAATGGGTTAATAAATATGGTGTTGGGTATTAAGATAAATATGAGCGATCAACCACTGGCTATCTGAGGTTGGTGAAAAAATAAAAATTTGAACATTGGGAGATTTCTTATGAATATCATGTCATTTTAATTGTTTGGAGCTTATTTATTACTCTATTATAAATATTACATTACATGAACGGCACATTCTTAGTCTATATAATTATTTAAAGTATTGTTCAAAGGAATCCTTTTCAGGTAGTTCCCTTTAGAAAATTTATAGTTGTAAACCTTGTCTAATCATTGTTATGATATGGGTCTTGATATGATAGGGAGATAGTGAATCATATCAATCAGATTGAGGTTCTCTATGGGAATTAAGAAATATATTAACATTGTATTGAGGAATTTATTGGACTAGAAGACAGAGAAAATTTGATCATCATATCATGGGCATTACAGTTATGGAGGGATATACATTACTGTAAGTATAAAATAATGGACAACATTTTTCAATGTTATTGACTACTTTACTCTTAAGGTTTAAAGAGTTAAGTCTCCTTAATATACTGTGTAAGTCAATAATACAATCACTAGCTATTGAATTTCTTCAATTTTAATAGTATCCATTCCACTACATGTGTTAGAATATTTCGTGTTCATATTCAACATTCAATATAATTGTTTCTATTAGTGTTACTCTAATAATAGTTAAAAAATTGGAATTAATCATACCTATTATGATTTTGATTTTTAATCCACGTTAATCGGACCGTTTAAATATCAAATTTTGTGACAATGAAAATTAGACTATGTTTTCATCTAGTAACCTTAATTCAATAATATTTTTATTTCCTTAGTTTCAAATTATTAAACTATATTTTGAAACTACAATTCACCCCCCTCTTGAATGTATAGTTGTTTATGCTAATTTTTATTATCCTACATTATTAAGAGGTTGTTTTATTAACCCTTTTTTGATTTGTTTTTTTCCAAAACGTATATTATCAAATAATTTCCATTTATTACCAAAATCATGTTTAAATTTCCAATATTCAGTATATTTATGGGGCGAGAATGTAACACCCTTAAATTCTAAAATGGGATCATTTTATTTGATAGTGTGTATGACACACAACACCAGTCATAGAAAGGAATATAACATTTAAAAAATATATATATTTACTATTTAAAATAAATTCAATATATTATATCACTAAATGCATTCAACACTATGTTTAGCTTTCATTACATACAACACATAGTTTCATGGATAAATTGCATTCCATAGAGGACTTAGTTATACCGAGTTCTGATATACTATTACTATATTTATTTAATATTATAATTATCTCCTATACATTGGGGTGATAGTTTTGAATAATATTAACATAAGATAATATATATTTCCACATATCTATTAATTATTTATTGATTTGTAATAAAATAAATATCATTTAAAAGAAATAAAAATGATTTTGGAAAAGCAATATTTTTTCCAAAAGTTGTTTCGGAAGCACTTCGAGAACATAATTGAAATTTAATTTTAACACATTATGAAAATTTATATGGAAAATAGACATCAATTTTTATATCATAACAAAAAAGTTATCTTACAGTGATTTTTCGGATTTTTATGAGATGTTAATTTTTTTATGAACAATAAAAAACTGGTTTTTTATTTGAAAACTGCATTTTCATCTAAATAATTTATAATGTAAAATTATTTTTTAATTTTTTTTACGTAAAATTTTTGAAATTTTATATAAACTCATCGAATTTATATCATTGGAATCAATTTCATATTATATTGTTATATTAAAAAAATGTAACCATTTGAACATTTTCACTTTAGAAACATGCTTTCTCATCAAATATGTGGGATTAATTTGAAATTAATTTTATAAACATATGTGAATTTAATTTGAAAATTTTTATTCCATATTGGGAATAATCTTGATTTATAATTCATAATATTTCCAAATTAACTTTTTACAAAAATTATTTGTGAAAACATATAAAATAAATTACACGAATTAAGGTAAAAATGAATTTATATAGTGGTTAAAAATTGAATATAAGATGTAATAATGAACATATACCTATGAAAGGCCAATTTTATGGATATATCGTGAAAATTTACCTTAATATATAGATTATTGTTTATCATTTATATATGGTGCTTGTTACAAAAGCTGGAACACAAACCACTCTCAAAAAAATTAAAACTGTGCCACTCACCACACTTATAAAAGGTCGGTCACTCTCTTATACACATCACACCATAAAACCACTTTGGTTCATCCAAAACCTAAATAACTAACTTCTAATATTCTTCCCATCATCCAATAAACCTTATTATTTATATTAACACTACCTTTGATGGATTTAGTGTAATCTTAATGAGGATACCCGAAGAAGAGTTATTGTTATTCAATGAATGTATTCCTTTTATTTCCATCTTCACCTACATAAAATATATTCCTCCCATGATGATATAACTACCAAATATTATCAAAAATATTTATATGTTATTTTTTAAGTGTATTATATAAAAATTTACATACATCCATCCAATGGGTTTTGCAATCATCCTTCGTGTGTACAGAGGATTACGACCTCTCTAACCGATGTGATTAATTTTTCCAATACCACCACACAAGGTTGGACATGATGATGGATATTGAATTTATCTATGATATATATGCCATATTTTTAACTATAGAGTTATTACAATATATATAAATTATTACATTCTATTCCATCTGAGACATGATAATGTAACTTTTTTGTACGGTGGATTACCGCCTCGTAAAGCGATGTGATACCTCTTTCACTAACACTCTATATAGAAGGTGACATGGAATAATGTTAATGGTTATATGTGAAATATATGAAATAATTATGATATTAATTAGATATTAATAATTTTGAAACCATTAGATATCATTTCATTTTATTTAATGTTAAAGATGATAACTTCATTCAGGTATGTATGGACTACCGCCTTCCAGAAGTGATGTGACTCTCTTTTCATCACCACATGAAATTGATAAAATATATATATATATATATAATTGATTATTTATTATATAATTATCATTATATGAAAATAATATATTGATTACATCCTTTCCAAAATGATCACTAAAAACCAGAAAATGATACTCAATCATATGTACGGCATATTGTCTCCCTGATAATGATATACTTTATTTTTCATTACTATTATTCATGATTGGGTATTAAAGTTTAAATTATTTATAAGTATGATCAGTATTTAATTAATATTATTCTATATAAGATATAAATATATAATATACACATGAACCTAATCTTTCATGAAGAAATTTGCTTGAGAAAAAAACAAGGCAATTAACACCCAAAACCATATAAATAATGAATGGTTATTAATGAATATGTAATAAAATGAAATATAAGAATAATATAGCATAATATAAATATTAATATGGTTTTATTTTAACTTTTTATATTTTCTAATACCATTATACATGACTTGAAATATCTCTCAACCAAAAGGAAGAACAAGGTATGGTATTTCATAACTCATTTTTTACTAAGTCTGCTAGACATCTACATCATTTTTTATGTCGTGGTAATATTATGTGTGTAATTACCACTTGTAATATTTTATTTTATTCTAAATTATTTTATTTTTAGTTATAATGTATTCTCATAATGGATTTATTTATTAATTCTCAATCTTGTGTTATTATCATTTCAATGGTTTATTTCACTATCACATTATATTTGAGATTATTGACACTTAAATATCAATTAAAAGAAAATTACTTGATGATTTACAAATAAAACCTCCCATTACGTAATTAATTATTCTTTAATGATATATATCAAATAATATTACCATTTTCTACTCTTTGGTTCATAAATTTATTTTGAAAATTATTTCATGAAAACATAACTTCATTTCTCCCTTTGGTCAGAAATATGTATTCTACCTTAAAAACGATTTATTAATATTATTTAAAAAATAAATAAAAAATTTTAAAATGATTTTATAATGTAATTTTTATCCTTTTTTACTCTTTACAAAAAAATCAATAGTATATTTAAGACATTTTCAAAATAATGACCATTTAGATTTTATCAAAAATGTTAAAGGAATTTTTATTTTAATGTGTAAGAAAAGAATGGAATTTTATGTTTTCATGAAAACAATAATGTTTTTTATATTATTATATAAGATTAAAATTTTATTTTAAAATAAAAATATTTTTTATTTGTATTTTGAAGAAAATAATATATGTTATATTCACAGAAAATAATTTCCAAAATGCTTTTCAAAATGAAAAATATATTTTCCTAATAAATGTTTTCAAGTTATTTTTATGGAATTTATTTTAAAACCCATTTATTCTTACTCTAATAGGTGCATATGCTACTGATACCATACTTATTCTTTTTTTATGTTTCATGATATCTTTTCCAAAGGAATTCATTTACATTAACATCCCTATTTCATTTTTTTGTCATTAAATTTAACATGAATTATTCACATTCTTATGATCATTAAATTTAACCAAAATATAATGATAATTTATCATGGATATGTTTATTTCTTGAATTCTATTCCACTTTTTCATATTTTTTTCACTTTGAATGTTATTTTATTAGCCTTGAAAATGTTTAAAAATATGTATCCTTTAATAAATAAAGATACTTTATGACAAGGAAACTTTTTTAGTTAATTTTTTTATTTAATATATGAGGAATGCATTAGATTGGTATGAACCAGGTTGGGGACCATTTATATAAGTCCCCTCAAGGTTTCAATACAATTATGGTATAAAATCAGGTGTCCAAAACCATTAATTTTTTTAACCATGTTGTTTAATGTTTCTTGTGAATAGTTATGACATTATTTAGATTTATTAATAATTGTAACTTGGCATAGCGGTAAGGATTTTGTGTACCTAAAAAACCTGTTAACCAATAATTAAGAATTAATTCATTGAGTATTTCATTTATTACTATTCAGGGTATCTTAAAAAACATATTATATCTCTATAAATTTCATTATAAATTATTTACTAAATTTCATGTGTTATCATTCTTTTACAATTCCATACGGATAATTTCGTATATATTCATACTTTCATGTTATTTAAAATTCATGTCAGTTGATTTATTTACCATTAAATCTTGATTATTCATCTTTAATAATGATATCTTAATCTATACATAACACATACTAAGAATTTGGGCTCACTATTATTATGTTTCCATTCCCTAGGATTTCATGAATATTTCTATAAATAACATTCTTAGATATGGTTGATAGAGTGAATTTATTCATGATAAAATAAAAAAATATATCTTCATTTTTGTATTCGAATGTAATGTAATACATATAGTATGTATCTTTTTTACCAAGATTACTAAACTATACATTCCTTTAGTATTTGATTCATTATATACTATGCCAATGTAATGTTAATAGAAACTGGCTCCAGACTACTAGGGTCGGGATCACTACATTAACATAATTTCTAAATGTAATGGGTGTGTGATAACCCAACCCCATTAGTGATATGTAATTTTTTCGTGACTTTATTAATGTTTGAGAGGCTAAATGATTTTATGTATATTAAAATCATAACCCCATGGTAGAGTGTTTCATTAGTACTATAAAATTAGATTATATAACTAGAGACTTACTTGGTAATGATTGTGTAATGTACTTGACTCTTTTATTGATTTATCTCCTACCCTATTCACTATCATAGTTACACTGGTCTTGACTGAGTAGTCTAGAATTATGCTACACTATATAGTTTCACACACCTATTGTCCCTTATATAGCTATTTTAAGGTTGGCCTTATGGGGTCTGCCTCATTGATAAGCCTGGATAATGGATAGTTGGGTGGAGTATCATACGTCATGTTTACAATTTATATTGAATTTATGTCTATATTACTAATTTCTAGAATTTTCTTTCTACAACCCTTAGTGTTACATAATGGTACTATTTGGATTTAAAATGGGGGTGTCCCAAATATTCCATATCTAGATTATCCCAGATGACATCTGGATCTCTTATTTTTCAACTTTTGTGATGAAATGAAATGGAACTTATTTCATGGTTAATTATCTATTTTTTTAAATCAACTCTAAATTATGTTAAAATTAGTTTAAAAAATAGAAAATAAAATAATAAAAAATCATCATCTTGAAAATGGGGTTTTTGGTCATTTTTATATATTTTTAAACTGTCTGATTAATTTCATAAATATAAATGAAGCCTTTTTAATCATTAATTGATGGTTCATACATTTTAATTACATAATAGATTATGAAAAAATTATTCATTAATATATATTCAATATAGATTGTAAATGAATATTTTATTAAAGATTAGTCATGTGTAAATTTTGGTGGTGTATTATTTAAATTTCACCACCATTCATTAATATTATTTTGTAATTTTTAGTATAACATAAGTCTATAACAATTATTTGAGTAATGATTGATTTTGGTATTGTGTAATGTTTTATTTTATAAAATTTATTGATGTGTTATTACTAAATGTAGTTATAAGATGCCTTTATTTACAATGAATATGTTTTATGTGTCCAATTAAAATATTTAGTATGAACAAGTAGGAAATTTACTGCTTTCTATGATTTTTTTTTAATATTATGGTGGTGGGAAAAAATATCTAATTGGTGGTCGTCGATTCTATATGTGAGGGTGTTTGGGGATAGCATATGGTTTTCCTCCACATTAAATTGTTTATATCAAATAATTTTTTATTTCTTCAATATATATTATTTTGGTTTCGGAATCAGACATTCGAATCTGTCATTCCACATTTTTGGGAGAAAATACATTGTGGTTTAGATCTTGTTGATATGGAAAAATCCTTCCAAATGCTTATTGTATATTCCCTAGTTATTGTCTCCCATCAAATGGGATCATGAACACACATTCAGAAAGTGGTTGTTTGATTCAGATTATAACCAAACCTATGTCATTGGATATGGGTTGGATTGTATTTAATAAAATTATAGAAATAATTTTATTATGGGATTATGACCATCGGGGCTGAAGTGGAATGTTTCGAAGGAGAACCTAGCTAGATATTTTCAAACCTAAAACTAGAATTTCCCTGGAAATATGGTATTTCCCTTTAATTTTTTTGTTTATATTGAATGATATTTGATATTAGTGTTTTTTGTTAGTCCTTATTATCATGAAGAGATTTCATGAGGATTATTCTCTCTTTTCAGATGAAAATCATAATGAAGTACTGTTTGTGAATTTGGATTTCATTTCTTGATTATCAATGCCACAACAAAATGTATGATTTTACATCCAAATTTGGAGTTGATGAATGATTGGTGCATAGCCTATAACCATGTCATGAATTCAATAATTATTTATATACCCTATTTTTATTTATCTATTTAGACTTTGTTTCTCTTAGATTTCCGTGAGTGGAAATGGAAATTAAAATGAATCCAAATGTGATATTGTGATATATCGATGAATGTTATTTGGAATTTGATGGCACATTGTCAAGACATAACATTAATTCATGAAAAATATAGCACAATTTTTTTACAATATATATTATAAGGTTTGATTAGATTAAAAATATAACAATTGGTATTTTTGTTTTATCAACTGGTTGATAGATTTTAGAATGTTTGATATTTTTGATGCCTAGTTTTGGAAATTAAAACATGTGTGGTGTCACGTGGTGTGTGAAACAGATTATGGAATTTCTTTTAATTGAGATAGATTGAGGGGCCAGAGAAATTCCACCTGTTGGTCAATAGGCTTTAAGTGGAAAAGAGAACCATCTGGGGCCACTGACAAGAAATTAATTAAAGAATATCTTGACGCTGGAAAATATTGTGTTTTTTTATGTTTTTATTAAAAATATATATTAAAATTTCAATTGGTGGGGTCTAATAATTTATTCCGTGTTTTATGAACTTGTAGAGGTGTGTTATGTACCATTCAGTTTTGGTTGGTTATATTTTTTGTGAGTTGTGGTCATCAGGATATTTGGGATGGTGTTTGAAGATAGATGGGCCCAATTCATACATCTGAGGAAGTGATTTACAAGAAAACATCTAAACCAGTATAGGTTCTCTAGGTGAATAGCAAATGGTAATTTTCAAGCAGTGATGTTTCTTGTGATATGTGGTCATTCAATGGTGGAAATAAAATTTGTTAAAATTTAATTAATTAAATATATTTCATTATTTAAAATTCATCCAATATAATTATATCAATGAAAAGGGACCCCATTCCCCTAGTGTTAGGAGAAAATATCTAGTTCACTGATAGATCGGTATTGCTTTACCAAGGGTTAGCCTTCTGTACATTAACCACAATGAGGGGTGTTATTTAAATAAAATGAAATGAATGATATGTAGAGGCCCTAGAATAGTATCACTTGTAAACTACCTTATATTTGAGTGTGTTGGGAATAGTTTTTAAAGAGTTTTTAGGACCTTCTGATTCATTATTGATTTTAACCCAATGAGGACATGTTGAATGATGATTAGTGATGGTCTAAGGTGTTTCCTTAGAACTTTAGCCTATCATTTAAGGACCATGAGTAAATATTATTCTTATGAAGTATCCAATGGATATGATACCACATGAATATAGGACCCATAGTGAGTTATTGATTTAAACCACAAATCCTGAATATGATGCCTTCATATTTTAGTAATCTTAATGACCCTTTTAAGTTCCCCAATGATTGATTAAACTAAATAAATCTTAATAAAAATGAAAATATAATGACATTAGAAGTGGTCATGGAATATTATTAATTAAAAAACCCTATGAGTTAGTGTTTATAACTATAAATGAAAACACCCTACGTGACAAAATTTATACAATATAGGGTTAGGTTATGGGACATTACGAAACTTCGGGTGATGAGGTTTTAATAACTTTGTACACTACTGTAGGTGGGTGTCATATAATATAGGTTTGGCCACTGGGGTATTATGTATCATTGGTTAATGATATTCTAATACCTTCATATGCCCTTGTAGTGGGTTATGACATAAAATATTTTCCAATAATGGAGACTTATATGTCTTTGAGTGATGCAGTCATGATACATAAATACCAATTTGTAGGTTTTTATGATAAGATATAGTTTGATGTTACATGGATTTAAATATCATTTAGTAATGAGGGATTGATACTAATATTAGACCTTATTGGTGATTATGATACTTTAATGTTCATTCTCTAGTATTTGATCTTGATACATGGTTTGGTTACATGGGTTGGAAGGGTCGCATGATGTTCTTAAAGACAATATAACAATTTTTTATGCAGGTTTTCCATTGGGTATTGGTTCTAATGTAGGATCTAGTAGCCTTGTGTGGCTACATATGTTCAGATACATCTATCATGGGATAATGTAGGTATTTCAGTGTTTGAGGGGTTCTAACTGACATCTGGTGACACGATGTGTATGATTTTTCTGCATTGTAAATTTCTTTGATATTATATTATGTCTAGTATTAATAATTCGATAGAACATATTATCATATGTTCTACATTTTTGGGTTTTACTATTTTGATATGTTCCAGAGTCTCACTACCCCATTTAGATTACTTTTCAAATAGAGGGTATAAAATGGATTGGTTTCCTTATTCGGTTTATTGTGAAACGATAGCCCTTTTCTGTATCCATGTATTGTGACAAAAGCATTTGTGGGATGAAATATTTATTGGTGTGAGACTTTAGCACTCATTATATATAAATTATCAATATTTTATATTATTTTATAATATTTTTTTAGTTTAATTTATTTTAAATTTTAGGCAATACATTGTATTTTTTAAATTATAAATACTAATATCTAATGATTTTAATTTTGAATCATAATTATAATAAATAATCATAATTAAATAATAAAATTAATAAATAATAATAATAATAAATGAATAAAATAGTGGGGTTTCTATAAACCCCAAACCAGATCATGTGGTAGACACCACCCCTAGTGATCTCTGTCATCATACACTATGTGACTAATCCCCCTTCGATAAACCACCACTCCTCCAACCATCTACAACTTATGATAAATATTATTTTTATGTAATAATATTCACCATACATTTTCCATCTTCTCCCTACCATATTCATTCTACCATGTCTGTGTATGACACTAGAATCAACCTTATGTGGGTTAGACGCATAGTTTCATAGTGGCCTTAATTTTTGGGGTTTGTGATGTATTTTTCATTCTTTTTTCCCCATATTGAAGACCCAATACATTCACTAAGAATTTCAGTATGTTTTTACCAAACCCTAATCATTAGTTTTTGATGCATGGACTATATGATTACTGAATTTGTGTTTAAATTACCTAATATCGATATTTATTTGGTTTATATAATTTTATAGGGAAGATAATAATATTTTTACATGGTTTCCTATATATTCTCATCCATGTTTCAATTACAAATGATAAGTAAATTATTTCATTTTTTGAAAAAAACAAATGGGTGTTATAAAATATAAATTAGGTGAAACATTATTTCCTATAGTGGATTATTGTTATTTTATGAGTTATTGATGAGTTGATTAGATTTTTTTAAATATGAACATTTAATTAAGTTAATTTCATTTGCCAGGTGTAACTGATTTGTTTCTTCTAATCTCAATTTTTTAATCATGTCTAGTATTTAGACCCTATAAAGCGGTGAAAATATATATAAGAGTATATATAAATATACAGTAGAATAAGTGAATTTTAGAATTAATAAATATGTACATTTGTAAGTCTAAATTCACATGGGTTTAGTGGTTGTAAGATGTTTTAAACCTAAATTTATTAATTTAGCCAAAAATATAAACAAGTTATAAAATAATATATTTGAGAAATTTAATATAATATGATTCAAAGTATCTTGATGTACATAGAATCCCAATCAATTGAAATAGATGGTGTTTTTGTAACATTTAAATAGTTTCTAAATGGTGTGTGATACCCACACCCCTCCCCCATCACTAATGTTAAATTTTGATTGATAGAGATCAATGATTGAGAATATTATTCTATATTATGGTCATTAAAATTTTTATTTCAAGAAGTTTTTTTTAGAATTATAAAAGTGCATGATATAAATAGAGACTTACTTAATTATACATTGTGCATATATTTAATTCATTTTTCCTTTCTCACAAACATTTTTATTTTTCATGGTAAAATTAGACATGAGTTATTACTGTAGATTGCTATATGCACCAGGTAGTCTCACACACATATTGTACCCCATAAAGGTGTTTTATGCTAGGGATAGTGGGTTGTGAAACCATAATGAGTCAAAATAAAGGATATTTTTGTGGTCTTGTTAGGTCATAATGTACACTCCTATGATGGTCTGTATGATTTTGTTCTAGGATTTTCATATAATATATCCTATTTTGAATCTATGATATTGGTTATCATTATATAAGGAATGTCTCATATATCCCCCACCTCAATTTGAAACTATGAAATCATCATATATTGTCTTCTTTTTTATTTTTTCCATTTTAGTGATAATAATTCATTGTGCTTATTTCTTGTATACCACTATAGTTTTTTATCCAAAGTTATGATCAAGGATTTTAAAATGTATTTTAAAAACATTTTAATAAATTATAATGATTCAAATTAATTCTCTAGGAAATTGGTCCCTTGACCATCATTAAATTATTGTAAAGTGACTTTTCTATTAACAAAAGATTAATTTTTTTAGTATATCTAATTTGTGTTTTACGTTTCCATTATGTAAAATATTATAAAAACCGAATTCATAAATATATATTCCAAATGGGATAAAGATGGATCATTAAAAAATATCAATAATGAGGTTAGGTGGTTGGTGGCTTAATGAGTTTTTATATACTCGTTCTTATATTATTTAGTAGTTGAAAATTCAGCATTAGCCTCATAATTCTCTTAGAGCATTGATTTATAAGGGAACTAAAATTAGTTTTATTTTTTCACATTCAACCAGGTTTTGGAATTACATTATTTTTATGTATAGTCTTTGTCATCATATTATTTATTGTGTGAGAAGTATCAAATTATGTAATCTAAATATTTTTTTAATATATTACTTTCCACTGTTAATGGTGTATTATTATTATGGGTGTTGAGGAAAGGCATCTTCTAGTAGTCATTTCTACATATGAGGGAGTCTGGGTTTACTAAAGTGATATATTTCATGTTAAATTAATTATATCTACAACCTATATGTTTATTTCCCATATATCTAATATTGGTTTGGTGGTCTCCCATACATATGATTGATGCTAGATTTTCAAGATAATGTCTATTGGTCTTCAACTGTTGTTTAAGGTTGAAATAATTTATAATGATTCTAATTAATTCCTTAGATCTTATCACGTGATTGTGGGGATTTTGAATTCCTCTAGGGATATTGTATTTCGTTTTTCTGTTCCATTTTTTATATAAATCTATAAAAGGTCATTATAATCACACAAATGAATTCCCATACGTACTTCTGCCTGTGCCAGAATAGGATAGGTACTCTCATAATCTGATCAAATTAATTGCATGACTATCTTGTCGTATAATTTATTATAAACATGTGTTAGTGGAATATCATTATTAAATAATGTGTCTGGGTTAATGGGTAATAAACACATGTATAAAATATTATATTTAATAGTTCATCATCATAATCAATAATAGGGTTAAGATGTCATTTTCAAAATAAAAAATGAAAGTGAATGGATCCTTACCATAAACATTAAAATTAAGGTAATTGTTTTATCACCATAATCACAAATAATAAATGTCAATATACCATAACAACAATCATAATTAGTAATGATGAATGAATTATCATTTCAATCATAAGAAACTAAGGTGAATGGGTTATCATAGTAATCATAAAATTTATGTGTTCATAGGCTATGACCACTCTAATAAAAATCATGTGTGAATGGGTAATCATGATAATCATAAAAATAAAATGGTTTAATGGTGAATCACATTATCATATGTAAAACATTTTTGATAGATTTATCACTTATTTTATGGGATAATGGGTTGACACAGATGAAAAAAATCATAACACGAGTGACTATGTTATCCCTAGAAGCGTTATAGTAATATGGTGAAAGGGTTATCACTCTAAGTATAATAACAACATGGTGAATGGGTAGTCACTATAAGTAAAAACAATAATTGGGTGAATTTTTCATCATTATAAGTATGAAAAAATAATAAATTTAATGAATTAACCGTAATTCATAGGTTTATTTTGAACCTAACAACATCACTAGGTGGGTCACCTTGTAAAAACCCGGAATTTTCATGGAATATTTTTTTGAAATTTATATGTAATTTTACGAGTATGCAGTTTCTGACGGCACCTGATTCTAAGGCCCGGTGTGCTCGGAATCATTTTTCAAAGTTTAGCTCGGGTACGTTCAGTAAACGAATGAGCTGGTTTTTATATCTTTTGAACTGGTGCTCGGAATTGAAATCTGAGGGCACCGATAAACTCACAGCGTCGGTAATTTCTTAGGGCGACCTTTACCGTAGTCGCATTTGTATGGGAGGAGAAGTTATTCATTGGGGTTTAATTAAAGAAGTAAATAAAATTCATCGTACAATTTTATTCTATATATAAGGAGGTTAATTCCTCCTATGGGAAGTAGTTGGTGGGGCCCACACCCACCCAACTTCCCATGTGTGGATAATTGAACGGTGGGGCCCACACAAGCCCCAACCTTTCACCTTCCCTAAAACATTGTAACCCTCTAACCCCCCCCCCCCCATTAAACTCCCATGTTATTGTTAACAACTCTCCCAAATTTGTGTAACTTTTCACCTTTCCCTTCCTCCATTAATTCTTTCCAACATGCCTTAATTAATGAGATGAGTCACATCATTTAATTAATTATGTTGTTTGAGGTTGAATTTTAAAAACATTATAGTGTGAATAAAAATAATATCATGGGATATTATTTTGAGTTGGAGCTTTTGGTGTGTGGAGAGAAATCTTGTGTGAAGATGAAGAGAACTCCTCTCTCGACGAAGAACGATGCCTCTTCAACAAAGAACGCCGGTTCTACAAAGATCGACAACGTGCTTACTATTATTTTCCCTATGACAAGAGGGGAGACGCCACGTATTCAGGGACACTCCAACGACGACGGAATTTACACTGTCATCCACGATTCTCAGCTACCGAGAATCATTCTCGAGGTAGGGGAATCAAGTTCAATTTTAATGGATTGAATTTGTGATTCATTTGTCGTTGAACATCATGCTCATCCAACCTTTTGTTATCGCTTAACGTGGAGGGCCTGACCGAACAAACATAGCCTGAAGACCCTCTGTTTGATCATGTTTATTGATGGAATTGGCGATAGGAGGCGGAACAGGGAAGAGGCCGGAGGTGCAAGGGCCACCGTCGCACACGCAAAGAATAGCTGCGGCCAAGTGAGCTGCGGCGGAGGAAGCATGGAGCTGTCGCACCATGCCGGGGATGCGCAACCGCAGCCAGCATAGGCCACGGTGGAGGAAGCAGGCACCGTCGCGCAGGCTATGCAGTGGGAACCGTGAATAGCTTCACGGCCCACTTCGGTGGAAGGATCAGCCGGCCCATCGGCCGGTCGGGCGAAGGGGAGCCGCTGTGCCAGGAGGGCCCCGCACCAGAAGAGTAACGGCCCGACGTGCGGGACGCTTGCACCAGATGGACAGTAGGCCTAGTCGGACGGTTTGGGAAGGGCAGTGCCACTGGGCACCACCGGTTCGGACAGCCGAGGGGCTGCACCCCTCGGCCCGCTTGGCCGGCTGGCCGAGCATGCCAGTTCGCATGCCCGTCCGGGTCACGCATCATCGTGCCGAGCCAGGCCTCGCCCCTTGGTACAGGCCGTGCGACTCACCGGGCCGGTCTAACCCCTTTGTCGGGTCGCACCCACCAAAACCGAGACGACCCGACCCATCAGCCCATCGGGCCTAATGTACAGGGCCCTTTTCACTTAAACATGAATTTCCTAATGACCGCGTGTCCGATCGACGCACTGTCCAAGAAACTAGGTCCCTTGCGACAAGGCAGTCCTTTTGCATTATTATTAGTGTGGTTTGGACGAATTTGGAAAACGGGTGGGTTTGGAACGAGCGTAATTCTATCTGGGCCCTCAAAGCGGAAACACTTATAACTTGAGGACCAGATGCCCGATTGACCTGTCATCAACTACGTTGGATTCCTCTTCATGAGTTGGTTCATTTGGCATGCTCGGTGTGGTTTTCGGATGATTATGGAGTATGGTCGGGTTGGATTGTACCCGAAATCCAACAGGGCCACTGGAACAGATAGGCTAATAACTCACAAACCGGCCATCCGATTGATGCGCCGTCTATTATGTTGAGACCCCTATGATTATGAGGTCCTTTTAGTTTTTTCTTTGTGGAACTTTGTGACACCTGGAATGTCGACCAGTAGCTCATGGAGCAGATCCTCCCAGAGACGAGCATACGGAGTACGGTGACCTTGTAGCTGGATGTGACCAGATGACTGCTTGTCCGATTCATTTCGGAGTGACATGAATATCCCAGTGGGGAGTGCTATTATGTAGGGGCGTTGGACCCCTGGCGGGGAGCGCTACTATTTTGGGGCGGCAGACCCATGGTACTCGACAGGAGGAGTACCTCTTTAGGCTATTAGGGGGAGTGCTACTGTGTTCGGGAGGTAGACCCATGGCTCGGATCGCTACTATGTTGGGGAGACATATCTGTGGTACTCGATAGAGGAGGAGTAACTCAGAAGTCTAATGTTAGCGACTGGCACCTCAAAGTCGTGACCGGACTGCTACGTTCGATAGAGGAGGAGTTCACCAGCAACCATGTTTTCATCATCGTGAATAAAAATCTTTTTTTGAGATAAGTCAATGACCATTGTGTTTTCCTCATGATTGATATGGGTTACTTGATAACATAGGTATATGTATGGGCATAAAACTAAGTAAAGGTTATCTGTTGAGATCTTTCTTTGTGGTTTATCCTTGTTGGATTTAGTGAGACCTTCAGGGTCTCGGGGTCCCTAGTGAGTATCATTATACACACCCCTGCACGGGCTATTCCCACACCTCATTGTGTTGGATGCAGACGACGGACAGTGCTAATAGAGGCCGAGTGTACAAGGATTAAATGTCACCTAGAGGTGGACCTCATGATGAGTCGGCACCCGGAGGAGGTTGACAGACGAGGGCGCTGAGGAGGTAATCTGTACCTACCCTTCAGGTAGGATCTGTGGTGGAAGATCTTGGAGATGCGCTATCTATACCTACCCTTTAGGTAGGATCCGTGGTGGGTGATCCAGGAGTTTCTTGTCACCATCCAGCTATTTTTTCTTTTACCTTGTACTTTAAATTTGGTCTTGTATTTCCAGCCCCTTACTTTCAGCACTACTTTTGTATTTAGTTGTACTTAGTGTTTTCTTCCGCTTGTACTCTGGTTTTGTGTGTGTTTACAATTCATAAAGGCAATTCCTTCCATTTTTTATCAGGATTTATGCATTTAGTGCTATTCTCCTGCCCCTAGCCTATGGTAGGTGAGCTTGGTGTAGTCACGGCATGGGCCCTGAGGATGGGTCGTGACAAATTGGTATCAAAGGACATTGGTTCTAACGCATAAATTAGGACTCTAATATTTTATTTCTGTGAAGTAATAGTGTTTTGTTTACTAAGTGTGGTCTTCATTTCAGGGAGTCCAGTGTTGGTGAGGGTGGTCGACGTATCCATACACCAGGACCATGACTTCTGATTTCTGACTTAGTGCACGAAAACACTAATTGCATGTGTGTTTTCAAAAGTTTCTTCAAGTCAGCTCAAACCAGGTCAGCTCATCAGGTATAGTCTTTTGACCGTTTCACATATGTTTCTTTCAGGATGTCTTTACCCAGTTAGTCAGCATGGGTACCGAGTGGAGAGCGAGATGATTGCTCACCGAGCAACGAGGCCTCAGTACAGGGCCCTCTTCTAGTTGATACACTAGCGGAGAGTGCACACCGCTTGAGCGCGCTGCATGAGTTCCAGCGATAGAGGCCTCCGGGGTCTTGAGGCGAGGTATATTTTTAGACAGATGGTCACTGGCTGGAGTTTGTGGCCCGAGCTTTCTACACAGCTGGGACATCCGATGACATGATGGTGTACCTAGTTGTTAGTCTCTTTTAGGGAGCAGCTGAGAGGTAGTGGATCCATATGCTCTAGTTTGGCGATGAGATGACCTTCACCTGGGGAAACTTTGAGACCTTTTTCAGGGTGGAGTTTATTCCAGCGACTCTACACTCTGAGTGTGCTCAGGAGCTGATGCCCTTGTCGTAAGGTTTTCCAACCATCATAGAGTCTTTTGCAGCTGGCAGTAGACAGATGACATAGAATTCCAAGTAGACTAGGCTGACAGGTGGGCGACCTCAGGATACAGGTTTGGTTGTGCGAGGAACACGAAACAGAGCCAGCCATACAAGGAGCAAGAAGTGCTATGCATGCGGCACGCAAGGTCACTTGGCTCGAGACTGCCCGGCCTATCTAGCAGATAAGCAGCGGGTAGTGGAGGAACCTACCAGACCGGGGTAGAGGAGTTGTTCGTACAGTCGGTGGTGTACGACGCTTCAAGGTATCGCCACCACCACCACCATAAGGTCCACCCCGACTGCAGGGAACGGGTGGATATGGGAGAGCACAGGTGAAGCATATGACTATGGAGCTCCGAAGGTAGGTGGAAAAGAGTGAGACTAGTTCCATGAATATACGCCTTTGTATTTGGTGCTTCTAGTTTCCATGTTGTTGTTTTTGGTGGTTGTTGTGTCTTTGTACTTGAGATGTAGTAATAAAATAGACTCTTCCTTTGGAAATATGCATTCCTTCATTTTTTTGAGGTTGATACTAAGAGGTTCTGGTTAAAACTATTGACTTGACCCTCACTTGCGAGATTCCTACTGGAGGAGACCCAGTAACCACACACTAATGCTGACAATGTTACTCAACCCTTGGAGGCGAGAGTAACGGTTGGATCTCTTAGTAGGAGCGTTGAGGCCTTAAGACTTCATTCAAGACATGTATTGTACCGTTCATGTCAGGATTGACTGTATTAGGTGAAGAAGGTGGTTCATCCAGGGGATGAGACCAGATTTGTTTTTCCATTAGAGGAGAAATTTCAGCAGCTCTTGTAGAACGTAGACGAAGTAGTGTGGATATGAGTTCTTGCAATTGCCTAGTCCCACCCATTGTTCGTTGAGAGAATGGTTTACGGTTCTTTCCAACTCAATAGTATCAGGTGTATCTTCTCTCAGAAGGACATGAACATAAGATAGCGGTGATGGCTTGAATTCCTCCAGGACTATGACTTCAATATAGTTTATGCATCCTGGGGAGAATGTTGTAGTATATGCTCTTAGTAGGAGATCAGGCATTCAGCTGTAAGGAGTGGCGAGATAGCAGCTGGACGCATTTCAGATATCCTTTGTGGTTAGTGATGGAATCAACACGTGTCAAACTAGGGATGGTTCCAGCTACGATGGAGAAGGTGCATATCATCCAGGAGGGGAAGAAGACTGCACTGAACAGACAGAAGTCCTATGCTGATAGAAGATGAGACCACATTAGTTCGAGGATGGTGACCACACCTTTATACGAGTCTCACCTCGATGAGGTATTTGGAAATTTGGATGAGGTGGCATGTTATCTCAGCATTTCATAGGACCTTTCCAAGTCCACTGCAGGGTAGGCGAGGTGGCTTACCGTCTGGCCTTTCCACCTCAGTTGCACCGGGTGCACGACGCCATCCATGTATCTCAACTAAGGAGATGTGTGCACGACCTATCTATCGTCATCAACCACTGAGATCTTGACATCGATGATGGGGTTACTTTCTTGGGGTTCCAGTAGAGGTTGAGGATTGAATGAAGTGGGTCCTACTTGGATGGCCGATTCCTCTTGTGCTCTTTCGCTGGAATCACATGAAATTTCTTGGAGAGCACATAGGAGCAGGAGGCTCAGATGCGTGCTCAGTACCATCTTTAGTTTCCCTAGATTGTGTTATAGCTTTATGGGGATGTAAATCCATGAGGAGGGAGTAATATAAAGAACCTAAAATTTGAAGGAATTTTTTTTGTAAATTTCTTTGGAAATTTTCGAGTACGCAGTTTCTGACGACACCTGGTTCCGAAGCACGGTGTGCCCGGAATCATTTTCAGAAGTTTAGCTTGGGTACATTAAGTAAACGAACGAGCGGGTTTTCTATATTTTGAACCAGTTCTCAGAATTGAAATTCGAGGGCACCGATGAACTCACAACACTTGTAATTGCTTAAGGGGACTTTCATCGTAGTCACGTTTACACGAGAGGAGAAGTTATTCATTGGGGATTAATTGATGAAGTAATTATAACATTTTGTACAATTTTATTCTATATCTAAGGAGGTTCATTCCTCCCATGGGAAGTTGTTGGTGGGGACAATACCCACCCAACTTCCCATGTGTGGATAATTGAATGGTGGGGACCACACGAGCCCCAACCTTTCACCTACCCCTAAACTCTTTAACCCTCTTAAAACACCCCATTATACTCCCATGTTAATGTTAACAACTCTCCCAAATTTTTGTAACTCTTCACCTTTCACTTCCTCCATTAATTCTTGCCAAAATGCCAAAATTAATGAGATGAGTCACTTAATTTAATTAATTATGTTGTTTTACGTTGATTTTAAAATCATTGTGCTGTGAATAAAAATAATATCGTGAGATATTATTTTCAGTTGTAACTTTTGGTGTGTGGAGAGAACTCTTGTGTGAAGAAGAAGAGAACTCCTCTCTCGACGAAGAACGATGAATCTTCAAAGAAGAACGCCGGTTCTACGATGATCGATGAACCGCTTCCTTTTTTTCCCTGTGACAAGAGGGGAGACGCCACATCATTGGGTACACTCGGACGACGACGGAATCGAAATTGTCATCGACGATGCTTGGATACCGCGAATCTTCTCGAGGTAGGGGAATCAAGTTCCATTTTAATGGATTAAAATTGTGCTTCGTTTTTCATTGAACATTTTAATCATCCATACTTTTGCTATCGCTTAACGTGGAGGCCACGGGCTGAACAAACACGGCCTGAAGACCCTCCGTTTGATCCTATTTATTGATGGATTTGGCGATGGGAGGTGGAACACGGAAGAGGTTGGCGGTGCAAGGGTCATTGTCGCACACGCTATGAAAAGACGCGGCCAAGAGAGCTGCGGCGGAGGAAGCACGAAGCTGTTGCGCTGTGCTGGGGATGCGGAACCGCGACCGGTGTAGGCCACAACAGAGGAAGATGGCGCCATCACGCTGGCTGTGCAGCAGGAATCACGGCCCGCATTGTAGGCCGCTTCGGTGGAAGGACCGGCCGGCCCGTTGGCCGACCGGGTGAAGGGGATCCACAGCGCCAGGAGGGCACCGCGCTGGAAAATCGGTCGGCCGGTTTGGGAAGGACGGCACCACATGGCGCTTCCGGTTCGTACAGCCGAGGGGCCGCTCCCCTCGAACCGCTCACCCGTCTTGCCAAGCCAGCCCGGCCGGGCGCCCTGCCGGGCCGCGCTGGGCCTCGCCCTGCCAGGCCGGGTCGCGCCACTTCTGGCCGGGACGCTCCACATTGGGCCGGGCCACACCACATCGGGTCGGGCCGTGTGACTCCCTGGGCCGCTCTGACCCCTTTTCTGGGTTGGACCTGCCAAAACCGAGACGACCGACCCGTCATCCCATCGGGCCTAATGGACCGGGCCCTTTTTCACTTAAACCTGAATTTTGTAAAGACCGTGCGTCTGATCAATGCGTTGTCTTCAGCACTAGAACCCTTCAGACGAGGAGCTCCTTTTGTGTTACTCTTATTACGTTTTGGACGACTTTGGAAAACAGCCGGGTTTGGAACGAGTGTAATTCCAACCAGTCCCTCAGAGCGGAAAAACTTATAACTTGATAACCATACGTCTGATTGACATTCTGTCGACTATGTTGGATTCATCTTGATGAGATGGTTATTTTGGTATACTCTGCATGGTTTTCAGATGATTTTGGAGTATGGTCGGGTTGGATTGTACCTAGAATCCAATCGGGCCCCTGGAACGGAAATGCTAATAACTCACAGATCGGGCATCCGATTGACGCGCCGTCTATTGCGTTGAGACCCCTATGACGAAGCAGTCCGTTGAGATACTTCTTCGCGGAACTTCATGACACATGGAGTGTTGACCAGTAGCTTGTGGAGTGGATCATCTTGGAGATGAGCATGCAGAGTATGTTGAACTTGTAGATAGCTAAGACCTGATGACTGCTTGTCCGATTCGTTTCTGTGCGACTTGACAAGCCCATTAGAAAGCGCTACTGTGTAGGGGCGGTGGACCCACGGTGTGGAGAGCTACTGTATTGTGGCGGCAGACCCACGGTACTCAAAAGGAGGAGTACCTCTTTTGGCTATTTGGGGGAGTTCTACTGTGTTGGGGTGGCAGACCAATGGCGGGGATCTCTACTATGTTGGGGCGACATACCCGCAGTACTCAACAGAGAAGGAGTACCTCAGCAGTTTAAGGTTAGTGAGTGGAACCTCAGAGTCATGACAGGACTTCTACGCTCAACAGAGGAGGAGTTCACCAGTAGCCATGTTTTCATCATCGTCAATAAAAATCCTGGTATGAGCTGAGTCAATGACCTTTGTGTTTTCCTCATGATTGAGATGGATTACTTGATAACTTATGTATATGTATGGGTATATACCTTTGTAAAGGTTTTATGTTTAGATCATTCTTTGTGGTTTATCCTTGTTGGATTTAGTGAGACCATAAGGGTATCAGTGTCCCTACTGAGTATCGTTATACTCACCCCCGCACGTGCTATGCCCGCACCTTGTTTTGTTGGATGTAGACGACGGACAACGCTGATGGAGGCCGAGTTTATGAGGATTGGACGGCACCTGGAGGTGGACCTCACGACGAGTCGGTACACGGAGGAGGTTGAAAGATGAGGGCGCTGAGGAGGCTATATGTACCTATCCTTCAGGTAGGATTCGTGGTGGACGATCTAGGAGCTGCGCTATCTATACCTACCCTTCAGGTAGGATCTGTGGTGGACGATCCAAGAGCATCATGTCACCATCCAGTTGTTTTGTCTTTTACCTTGTACTTTACAGTTGGTCTTGTATTTCCAGCCCCTTACTTTCAGTATTACTTTTTATTTTAGTTATTCTTAGTGTTGTCTTCCTCTTTTACTCTGGTTGTGTTTGTGTTTACGTTTCATAAAGGCAATGCCTTCCCTTTTTTATTGGGATTTATGCCTTTGGTGCTCGTCCCCAGCCCCTCGCCATTGGAAGGAGATAATGGGGTAGTCACGGCATGGGCCCCGAGGAAAGGTCGTGACACACATCAATCATATGGAACACATTAGACACATTATTTTTTTCCTTCCCTCCTAAGTCTTAGATTAGGTTTGAATATAGTTTTCAAAATCACAATTATTGCAGTAATATTATGACTAAATATATCAAGCTCTTATAAATGGAATAATTTACCTCTAAATAATCTTTATTCAAGATTTACCTTAATAACGAACACTCAATGAAACTATAAAGTCCTCATAAACTAATTTCATATGCATAAACATCCTGAAAGGTAACTGTACTCTATGTGTCAGGAAATTTTTTAATGATAATAAGGCTATTAAAAACCATTTATATACAATAAATGGTTCCTAGGGCCTATCAATGTTAAATTGTTACTCCATATTTTTATCTTTTCAAAGAATAAATTTTATGGATGAGTGGGAACCTAAAAATTAAAAAAAATCCAATTAAATATTCAAATAAAGTAACCCATCTAGTACATTCCAGAAACACCAAGAATTCAAATTTCAAAATCATGAAGTAAAATTTTCAAGGAAGGAAGATGGTTATTCCACAAATTTGCTTTGCGAGACTACATCACTGCATCATCATTGTGAAACATCTGTTGCAGAAAAAAACCAAGACCTTCACCAACAATAAATGAGAAAATCTACCACCATGAGGGAACCACTATTACCAAATAGAAAATTTGAGGTAAATAAAAACACACCAGAATTCCACCACTAAGAGATTGAGATCACCAGTGAGAACCACTTGATAAAATCCATCGTAGTATTCAGTGAAACACCATAATCGCCATCATTTTGGAACTACCACCAACTGAATAACTATCGAACCACTACCCCCCAAGAAAATAGAATGAAGAACAATAAACTAGGAAATCATTACTATCATCACAAAAAAATCAAAAAATGACCTCAACCAGATGATTTGAAATTGAACCAAAATCAAAATGAAACCATCAAATTAGAAACCAAAAAACATTTTTTGATGAAGAGGAAAACCATAATCATCATGAGACAAAATATAAAGCCACGGAATATAATTGAACCATCAAAAATACTATAACAATTAAAGAAGGAGCATGAGGCAAGAGGGAAAAAAGAACCTTACTAGATGCCACCAATAATCCCAATTATTCAGGGTTACATTGTGTTAAACCATGATGGGGTTTATTCACAATGGTTATAGAAAAAATAGAATTGTCGTAGTGGTTAATTCCCTTGAGGCAACAAAAAAAACAAAAACCTTCCAATTAGGATGAACAATGAGGCCAATGAAAGAGAATAACTGCAAGAATATGAAAAAATGGGGATGAGTGTTTGAAACGGAAGAGATGCTGGAGGGAATCCACCAACCATAGAAGTAAAGACAAGATGGCAGGAGAGGCAGTGCTGGGAAGAAATATTAATATATGGAGAAGCAGGATACATAGAGAGTGGAGATTCATCCACATCCTTATTGTTAAAATTCTCTATACTCATCTGTCATGAATTAAAGACAGAATATTTTTTCATATTCTTTTTCATTCTTACACATTTTTATATTCATATATATCATACAATATATGACATGTATATGAAAAAATGGAGATATTTTGGAATAACATAGACCATAACTGTAGGTGGCCTCTTTCCTAGTATCTCCCAACAATTCATGCTGAATATTTGTAAATCCCAAAATCAAAAACAATTATTAAATTTTTCATATGTATGGTATATAAGAGCGAGGGAACATAGACATATGGTAGATAGGGACTATCCATACCTTTAGAGAACTAATGTGATAGATAGAACTTTGATTGAAAATCAGACATGTTGGTTTTTTACTTCGGAAGAGATAAATGTCGAAGGGAGGCGGTCTTGTTGTGTTATACACTATGGAGGGGGAGGTGAGTTTTTTATAAACTTTCAAAAGGAGTGACTTATTTTATTTAAAATTTAAAAATATATTCCAGAGGATAAAATTTATTGTACAATGCTCCCTTACTTTGTAATTTTATCCTACCACATCACACCTAAAAGTCACTAGTTGGCTAATGCCTACCATGGTCCACTCCCACTTCTACCAAAAAAATATATTCACCTTGAATATATATATCTATTTGGACACATTTACCATTGATCCTTTTTTACTCTAATTTTTACCCATTCCTCTAAAAATTAACCCAACTATTAAAATATAGAAGAAAAATGGGATGTCTACAATAAGCTTGAAATCCTTGTTTGGTAAGTAGGGATCACTATAAACTCTCCATCATATAGATTCACATCCTTAGTATGCATAATCGACCAACATCAGTGAAAATAAATAGATATAATATTTAGATGTATACCACA
The DNA here is from genome assembly GCA_963277665.1 of Viscum album. Classification (NCBI taxonomy): domain Eukaryota; kingdom Viridiplantae; phylum Streptophyta; class Magnoliopsida; order Santalales; family Viscaceae; genus Viscum; species Viscum album. The sequence goes on from OY728133.1 coordinate 972,135,634, forward strand.
TGTTTCTAAGTCTCCTCTTGGATATGGTTGTGTTTCCATTTTACATTCAACATTGGTCTCGTCATCCTTTAAATATCATAACACTCTAATCTACTATGTATACTAGTAAATACTTTAATTATGAATTACCCTCCATCATTCTCAAAATGAAATTGATATCATGATAACATGCTTTTTGATATCATTGAGGCTATGATATATAGAATATATTGTGGCTTTCAATATGTCTCTACTATAATACATGTTAGTATACCACAACACACATCCTCATAATGAACTAAAACAATCCCAAGTATCATGTTGGATATTTACGATTACCCATTAATAATTTGGGTCCCAACTGAGGCGGGACTCCCATGAAAACTTAGATAGCGACCCCATATTCTAGATATCGAAATTTTTTGGCCATGTATGATTGAATCATCCTCTGAGAAATAATAATTTTCTATTAAATCATGTGAATATTATATATGTTCTCTTATACATGTTACATTCTAAAAACAAATAACTTCATGTCTTCAAGTTATAATATTTTATATTTCCATTACCTTTAATTGTATGCTCAAATATTCAATCTAAATAAATTTCTGATAATTATTTTCATAGGAAAACTCTATGAATACTATATAAATATCCTATAATCAACTAAAAATTGGTAATATTGTTTAACTAATATCTTGCAACACAATTAATATATCCTCAAAATACCCAAAATATTGAGGATGTAATGTTGTATGGAATTTCTCAGGAGTATGTGATGCTCACTACATAACCTAATTGAAATAAGAAGTTAATAAACCATATTGCTCATATGATATTATCATTGATAGTCCATAAAATCATGACTTGTAACACATGTAACACACTGTGATTTTGTGAAATATTTTTTAAAAATAATTTATTCTATTGGGTATTATTAATTTCGCACAACACTTAATAAATCTATTTTATATGAATGAACTATGTTTGTATTGAATTATATGTAACACCAAGATAATATTCCACTACACACAACACATAAAACAACTATAGATATATAGAACACTATGTTTGGATGGTTTTACAAATAATGTTGAGTTCCTTTGATAGCTTGTGATACACATAAGATCGAGTTATATAGAACTATAATGTACTATTAGTTTTACTATATGGGTCATTGAATTGTTATTTTGGGTGATTCCATAAATAACATAAATTAGTGGGATGTTTCAGAGATATATTGAACAGAAAGTGTATAGATTCATGGATTTAGAGGCGGGGAGAGGAGGGCTTGAGTTGAGGTATTTATAGAGGAGGTTAGAGATATTGTTTTCATATTAAATTCATTTGTTTATTATTTTGGATAATGAATAGGAATTACTTGAGAAGTATCATTAAATATGACCAAATAATGATAAATACATCCAGATTGTATGATTACATCAATCAAAAGTCATCATTTCCACTATAATTCATGTATTTGTTAAATAGTGTAAATTATTTTATTTCACTACTCACCAAAAATTCAATTATTTAAGATAATCCCAAAAATTCACCCTCATCATTTATTTATGGGTATACTTAAAATAAATACTCCATTTTAGGAAAATATTTTTTAAAATATAAAAAAATGAATTTCCAAAATAAATCATCCTTTATTCAAAAAAAATTAGATTATAAAATTATAACTAAGTCTACGACCCAAGGAAAAATTAATTAATGTCCCATAAAATTAACTTATAGTCATAAGACAAAATAATGATTGATTTTCAATCATTTTTTTAATACATTTTTTAACAAAAAATTATTTATTATACATTTCTAATTAAACATTTACGCTTCACATAAATACCAACACTTGATTTATTTCAATTTAAAAACATTTATTTACTTATTCCATGATATAAAGAAAATAATTTTTCATTCATAAGATTAAAAAGTATTATTTAGAATATTATACTTTATTTTATTTTTAATATCATAAATATACTATTAATATAACGAAATTTATTATTTTATAAAAAACCAGATATCCACTCTTCACGAGATATAACTATTTTTAGAAAAAATCATAAAATTGTCCCTAAGTTAATTTTTACATTCCCATTTTAAAAATGAAGTTATTTTTGTCCAATATAATTGATAAAAGTTTTATAAGTTATTTTAAATACAATTTCTCCATTAAAAGGTGTTATAATTTCATTTAGAAAAAATATTCCCTTTTAATGTGTAAAATTGGATTCATTCATATATTATTACTATTAATTAATTTTTATGAGTATAAAAATATTTGATTAAATATATAATATATAAATTTCATATTTTGGATAATAATATTTTTTCCCTCAAATCTAATAGTTATGTAATAATGATTCTTTTTAAATAATGATTTTTACAGGTATATCATTGTTCGTTTAAGATTGGGGATGTTTGATACCCATGTGGTCCAAAAAAAATTAAATTTTACAAGATACATTACATACAATATTTGGCTGCTACATTCTCTACTCATTCATTTAATTTAAAAAATTCTCCACAATGTCTATCTTAGGGTTATGTTAACTAATTAGTGTTTTCTAATTCTAGTTTCTTTGGTTTTTAGTAAACATCATTTGATACCAAATTTAATGACCCAAACCCCAGTAGCCTTTAGTAAGTTCCATACATTATTATGTTGGAATAATAAGAAATTGTGTTTCATCCCGGAGGACCGAATAGTTTAGTGGGTTTTGGAAAATAAGATACAAAAAAAGATTTACATTACAATATGAAATTAAATAAATCATAGTGTCTTCATTGGAAACAACTATTAACATCTATATTATCCCAGAAATTCATTAATAATATACATCTTCACATCATAGGGAAAAACATTATAAGGGGTGAGATTAGATGCTTAGTAAAGTAAACCAATATAATGGAAGCTAAAATCAACATAAATGATATGAAAAGGAGAATAGATGAATGTAGATTACGTTAAAGCATAATCTTAAGAATAATATGGAAGGAATAAAACTGACAAATAATTCCACATAAACAATAACATGAGAGTGAAACTTTACCATTGATATTCTACAAGTAGATAAATCACCTGGATTTCCAATTACTGATATCATATTTATAAAATTAAAAATGGTAGAAATCTGAAACATACCATCAAGGCATCAACCAAAACACTGGAAAATATGGGGTTAAGGACACATCCAAAACCATATCTAAAAATAAATTGGAAATGCATCATTCTAGTCTATAAATTTATAGTCTCATGAGACCTACCATAAAATCGAGAGAACATAGAGGGCATCTCCCATAAAATTCAATGTACAATACATGCCAAATTTGAAAAGGGATTATCATAAGAAATATAAAAATTGGTATTAAGAAAATGCAATACAAAATGTGAATACTTTCATGATAAACCTTGAATTGTATCAAAATAGCATATACACAATAAATTTTTTCATCAACCATTCAAAAAAAATATGGTAGATGATATCATAGGATAGAAACATCAAATAAGTATAGGATTAAACACTAGATGTTGACATAGAAAAATCACTTTTAAATGAGACTATTTAAAAATTCATTAAAAATTAATTATTAAACATTCCAAAATGTCCCACACCACATAAAAATGTTAAATAACAATAACTTTGAAGGAATAAAATAAAATTAATAATACAATATCCTGAGTATAATAATAAATGTGAAATGACATATCAAAGAGCAGTATATACACCACAAATAAAGAATTGGTGCTGAACAATTTATACATCCCACAGAAGTAAAAGTGAGATGAGAAAAAGAATTTTTACTTTGGAAAGAAGAGTTATTTTAAAAATAATTTGTATTTGTCATAAAATTGTATTTTAAGAATGTATATACAATAAAATGAAATTTATAGACTATAAAATTAAATTTGAGGAATAAATGTAGTCCAATATATAAAAATATTTTTTAATAAACTTTAAAACTGGGCCACTTCAGTGCAGATTAAGTGAAAATATAAAACGACCATTAAAATAGAAAATATCATAATTGATTCTATAAAACCTAATATATAAAAGATAAATTTATTTAAAAAATATTTATTTTTAATAATAATGGTTTCTTCAAATATATTTTGGATGAACATAAATATTGGTACAATATTCAAAGGATTCCTTTAATCGGGCTTTCATAACGGAAGGTATTGAAAAGGGGAACACATAAAACATGTATTCTACCAAATTATGATGAAATAACCACGATACATAATTTTTTAACATATATTAAATATTTAGAATATGTATATAAACAAAATGAAGAATTACATTTGGGTAAAGAGAGAGAACGCATAATGTGAATGAAAAATGGTGGTTTGAGAAGAATCTCTTACCACATTGTAATCAATCGAATTGTGTGTCCCATGAAATAATAATCAAAAAATGGAATATTTAAAATAATGAAGATAAATTAATTCATGATATGATACATATAATATAATTATACATACACCACACACAAGATATAATTGGGGGATAATTTATGTTTTAGAAACAAAAGTGAGATGAGAAAACTCTTGCCTTATGTTTAAATGTGTTATGATCATATGCATAATACACAAATTTACTAAATTAGATTCATAAATATTTTTATTTTGAAACTATAATACCATTATTTGTGTTATTAAAATTCTATTATGTTTATTTATGTCCTTTTTTGAATTATGATATTCAATTTGTCATCTGGAAGTGTTCGTTTCCATGGTTTTCATGATTCATTCAATTTTATACATGTACAAATGATCAAGTGAAATTGGAATAGTTATCCCGAAGATCTTTTGTTTATTATTAATGAAAATAATATATATTTAACGGAATTATATATAATTGTTTCATAGATATGGCTATGATTTACTAGAAAAAATGTTAATGATAATTGTTTGGATTATTTTAGTATTTTTCAATCATAATGCACAAGTTTTGTCTTATGAATTAATATTATGTACATATACTAGTTCCTAGAGGTTAAATAAGTTTTATTAAATATATTAATGTATGTTTTTACCCCAAAAATGGACTTTAACCGTCTTGGAATGCAAAATTAAAAATGAAAACCTGACAACCATGAAGGTAGAAAAGCGACACCAGAGGGATGATGTTTTTATTTTTAGAATCAAATTAGACATGGAATATAATTGATGGTAGAAAATAAAATGACATAATAATATTCTAGTATATCAAATATAATATATTTATAATGTCACATTTCATAGGGTTGGTGAGTGAATGATAAGAAAATAAAATAAAATAAATGAGATTTTAAATATTGAAAGGGGATTTCTATATCTTAAATTCTTCTCCTTGATAACCACCTTTAAAGATCATAGAAATGGTATTTTGGGTGAGACCAGGAAGACTATTATTTGTGACAGTGGTTTGGGGGAGGTAATGGTATGAAATTTGACCAACATCAAGGCTTTAGATGTGTGAGTTGATGAGTTGGTGATGGGTGTTATTTAATGTGGAGGATAATGGTTTTTTTAATATTTTAATCATTTTATTTTAATTTTGGCTATAGGGAATGAATTTTTTTATCTCCATCACCAAATATATTAAACTGAAAATGGATTGTTTGATGTTATGTGCTTACATTATTTATGCATCATTGATGACTCAATAATACATTTATTTGTTAAATATCGTAAATAACTATACATAAATAACAAGAAATTCAACTATTTTATAAAAATAAAAAAAATAAATATAAACATATATTTGTATTAAAAAATTAAAAATGAAGCATATTTTATAATATTTGTTTTAATGTGATAAATTTAATTTTTAAATATATTCTTCATTTATATGAAAAATACAGATTCGAAAAATAAATCAAATGTAATGAAACAATGAAAAATTAATTAAGGTCCAATAAAATTATCATATAATAATATAATAAAAAATATTAATTTTTCAATCGAATTTATAAAATAATTACATTAAATTTATAATTTTAAATAAACATATATGGTTTATTGAACTACCAACACTTAATTTTTAATTTATGAATCATTTGTTTACTTATTTCATGCCATAAATATATTATATTTTCATGTAAAAGATACCCAAAAAATTACACTTTCGTAGATTATTTCACTATTCAAAATATAAATATACTCTTAAAATAATGAATTTAATAGTTTTATAAGAAGCGGGATTTTCACTTTTCATTAGAAAATAAATATTTACATAAAAATATAAATATTTCACCCTAAAATAATTTTTAAATTTTTATACGAAAATTTATTTTTATTTGATTCAATAAAATTTATAAAAATTTTAAACATTAGTTTAAAAACAAGTGCTCAATTAAATGTTTATTAAACTTCCTATGGAAAAAAATAGCATTTTAATGCATAAAAATTGGATTTAATCTTATCTTATTCCTTAAAAATTATTTGGATGACTATGAAATCACTTTATTATATTTTTAATATAAAAAATTTATAATTTCATTAATAATATTCAATTCTTTCAATTTTGCGGCGATGTTATAATGGTAATTTTAAAATAATGTTTTTAAATTGCATATCCTTGTTTGTTTAAGCTTGGTGTTATGTAAAAACACATGTTTTCTAATAAAATATATTTAAAAAATATTTATACCATAAAATATTGGGGTTTTACATTCTATGTAAGAGGATGAAGAATTAAATGCCATATAATATATGAAATATAATGTGGCTTTTACCTGAAACATAACATTAACATTTAATTAATAAATAACTGGTAATATAATGACATAATCGAATAATATATGGTATAAGATATACCAATATGGTTTTTTGGTAGTTTTATAATAAAAATATAGTAGTTATACACGATTTTGTAATGTGTATGAAGAAATTCAAGACTTTTGGTTAGGGTTTTCTTAACTCACATTTATTTCTATTAGACATATGCCTTATTCACCACTAATTGATTTTGTGTGGTGTATATATTATTCATTAATTTATTTTATGGATATTACAAGTAAATTTATTGGTATTTATATATCCATTTTATGATCAATACTTAATGGTATATATTTTTCAATTGTTACTGATTCAGTATTGTTATTTTATTTCAATTTTCCTTTTTTGAGATACAATCCATGTTATGCACCTTTATTACAATTTGAATTTTACATACTGCACATTAAAAGGATATATCATCAGTATAATTATTTTCATGATATTTTAAGATTTGGGAAATTTTATTCATTCATTGAAATTAGGAGTCAATGATAACAATTTGGTAATACTTTATTGTTATAGTCAATTCATTAATTGTGATTATTTATTTCTATGCTTCCATTGATGAAATCATATGATCCATATCTCAATAAATATGAGGAATTTTAATTCTCTAGTGGTTATTCAAGATATATTATTGTAATTGTACTATTAAACCATTCTAGGGTAATTAATACAAATAAGAATGTTTTTTATGAAATTATGACTTTATTATTCTATTGAGTATTTAATCAATGATCTTTCTAAATATTTTTTTTTCAAAAAAACAATGTTTATAAAACTATTCTTAAATGATCTATGAAGTTTAAAAGAAATATTAACACATGTTATACCCATTTAACAAAATATTTTTTTAAGGAATCGTCATTTCATTTTCTTATAGATGCAATTATGTAAACATTTTATAACACAAAAGAAATGTTTGGAATCTGTAGATTTACACACCACCATGACACTCATTTTTTTTATACTAATTTTATAATTTATAAATTTTATTTTCAAGGATAATTTTTTTTAAAATATGTTTTATAATTGTTTTAAATTATTTTCAAATCATGTATTATATGTTTTCCAAAGTTTATTCTCAAATAAAAGTTCTTAAATTATTTCAAATATTCATTGATACGTTTTCAATGATTTTCTAAAAAATAGATTTCAAAATGTTTTCAAAAAAAATTCAATTCAGAAATTATATATTCTTCAATAAATATTTTAAATTATTTTGAAAGAATAAATTATAATTCTTCAAACTAGTTTTCAAAGGAGAATATTTAGGAAATTTTTATGTTTTAAAAATTGATTTTTAAAGAGAGGATATTTTTTATAAAAAATGATCCCAGTGATAATTAAAAATCATCCTCCATGTTATATTAAGTCCTTTGGTATTGTTTATTCTATTTTGTGGATAAGATCCATGGACACCATTCTTACTTTTCGTTTGGATGGTTTATGTTTATAGTGAAAAGTTACATATGGAACTCATTTCTCTTCCACATGTTATACATAGATAATACTCGCATGAAACACCCTTATATTAATTTTGTATTCAATGACTCCTTAACTATAATACTTGTCTCTTTTCCATAGAAAATGATATTATGATGTGTTTATAAAACCCATTTTATTTCTTGGGTTACGATATATGAACATTTATGATCTTTTGGAACACATAGGTATGATTTCGTTATGGGACATGTCGGACCTATATCATCCATCAATGAATTGATTAATGAATTATGACTCATGAGATTATATGTTATGAGTGAACTATATAACATATTCACAATGTTATTTATCAACCTTATTACATGCTCAATGTTTTATGGGTGTTCGTGATTTCATTTTCACAATGTTTGGCACGGATTGGTATTCATGTCTATATGTTTATGGATGAACCAAATTACATGTTAGAAATGTTATGTGTGAACCAAATTACATGATTAAAATGTTATTCATAGACCTCATTTCAGGTACATTAGCTTATGAGTGAACTTGAGAACATGTTCACAAAGTTATGTGTGGACCTGGTTTCATTTCCATGTGATTATGTGAGGGCCTAATTATATGTCCTCGACCTAATGGGTGAACCTGCTTCTATTTTCTTATTTTCAAAATTTTCTAAATAGATATTTATTCCAAAATATTACATCTTATGGAAATATTATTATATCTTGACTCATTTTCATTGATTTCTTTATGATTCATGTCTTATGATATTCAATTAATTATTCCATGATTCAAATTTATGATATTTAACAAATTGGGTATCCTATTATAATATTTCGATCATGTACTCAAACCGTTATTCTCATGTTATTCTTAAAGATCTACATTTTTATAGTTAATGTTCATATTAGATTACCCAATTCTCATTCTTCCATTACCCATGTTAAGATGAATGTTTTTAAATTCGAGTACTACAGGGAAGATCATTCAGGGATATATTGGAAGTGTTTTTCCAAGATAGAAGCTTATATATCCATGTTAAAAAAGATACTATTATATTATGCCCCTTGGGAATATTTTTTTGTAATGTGGTTGATATTCATAAAAAATGATTTTATATCCATGTATGTTAATCCTAGGTCACTATAGTTTGTATCAAAATAAAGGTTTAATCATCCTTTAGAAACTAGTATGAGAAATCATTAGTGTGATCTGTAAATATATTTATAGGGATAGTTCTAGTTAATTTTTTAAGGATAAGCAAAAGATGTCATAGTTAAAAAATTATTTTTCATGATTTACACATCATATAATTAATTTATTAAGATTATGTTCTTTTGTGATATGATGAGTGTTTCTAAACCAACGATTTATTATTTTAGTAAATTGTGGGAAATATATGGAAGTTGGTTAAAATTAAATGTTTTATATGTTAAATGTATGTTAATTATAAATATTATTTTCTATAAATCTCATAAATTAAATCAGGAAAGTGGTATGAGTGTTGGTTATACTATTCATGATAAAGAGATCGACAATGAAATGTGAAATGTATTGGAAGTTATAGTTGTATTGTTTACATTAAATGTAATATTACTGATTTGATTGTGGGTATAAAACCTTATTACATGATTCATATTTCATATTCTATGAAAAGGTTAGTACGGAATAAGTTCATGAATCTTACATAATGGTTTAAGAATAAATTTGGTTTATTGAAGTGTATATATTTTGGAATTAAATTATTATGTTATATGAATCATGAATTATATAATTATTTTTAGTATAATTTTATTAGTGAGAACTGAAAATGATATGATGAATGGTTCAGAAGAAATTTAAATTTGATTTAATTGATTGGTAATATTTTATTTAATGTAGTGTAAACCAGAATGTGTTCCTGATGTTGAGAAAATTTTGTTTAGGTTGAATAAATATATTTTCATATGGATAAGGAATGTTGGATAATACTGATTTCCAAGAAACTAATTATTTATTTGTGGAATAATTTTTACAGGTTATCATTGATGAAGTTCAAAATATATTTTATTTTTTTTAATATATATATTAATCACTAAGAAAATTATGTATGAATGTCATCCTAATGTAATTTTGGTAATTCGGGATATTTCCATGTTTCGAGAGAATATACGATGAGGGTATTCACTTGTTTTGAATTTGAGAACCATGATTTGTCTGATGATATATGGGGGATAAATGTTATGCATGTTTATTGAACATTTTTCTAAAGAATTGAAATTTTATCTGTGGTATGCGTTACAATGGTAACCATTTATGGACCGGTTTTAGTAAATCCTCAGATTCCTTTTTTTAGATTAAATTATTGTCTCTCTATTTTTGGATTTATACATATTTGATAACTTTTACTAACCATTTTTTTGTGATGATAACTACAGAGACATTCAATGAATTCTCAATCTACCTCATGATCTTTTAGTACTTTAGGAATGATAAAATGAATTTTATTTCATATATTAAGAGATTAAGTGGAAATCAGGCAATAAAAACCCAAAGGGTGATATTTTCCATATGAAAATGAATAAAATCATGTATGTATATTTCATTATGCTATTGGATAGTAAAATAATTCCTCATCTATAGGAAAAGTATAAAAAAATTATCCAAATACCTTTGATTGTGATGAATCGATAGACATATAAATATTCACACATTAATGTTGTTGAGGACCCTAAACTTCAATTGGCCATTCAATTTTCGGTGATAAATGATTATTATCACTATTTAAAATAATTTAGGTCTTCCTTCCATGTCTAATATTCACTTTTAACCTATTTTTTACTATGTGGAAACATTGTTATGAGTTACTTGGGGTAATTTTTATAGTTCAAAATTTCCCTTTTTAAAGTAATTTTTATTATTCATTTTCACAATGTTGGTTTATAAGAAAGAAAATTTCAAATATTAGACCATTTATGACCCAGAAAAATCTTTAGGCTTAGGTTTATTTTGAAGGGGAGTAAAATAAAACTCCATGATATTTATAGGAGTATTTTTTCTAATTAATTTAATCTTTAAGTTATTTTTTCAGTTGATACAAAAGTGAATACATCAATTATTATATAAAATAGCAATGAATGGATTTTAGTATATGCAATAAAAGTTTTAACTTGTTATACACCTCAAAAATATATTAATATTATGTATATAAAAAAAAGGATTTTATTGTGATACACATAATGTTGCGATCCATTGACAGTTTTCATTACACACATTTGTGAATTTTAATGAATTACAGTATAAAATTAGTATTATTAATAAAATATTATTATATTTTTCACCTAGCCATTGGAATCATTTTTATAAATAATATAAAATAAATTATTGATATACGGTTTATAAGAATTATTTGGGTGACCCATTAACCAGAAATGAAAATAAAATCCTTGTAAAAAATATAGGAAATCATTTACTGTAAAAACATATTTATGCAGTCAAAAATGGTTTTCCTGAATAAATTAAAAAAAACTTTTTAGATATTATTTTAATGAAATATATATTATTACATGATTTCAAATATTGAACATTCTTTTTATGTATTCTCTAAAAAAGTATATAAGAAAAAAATCCAATTATTTATAAAAAATGATTTATTTTTTATAAATATAATTTTACTACCTTTTAATGGAGAACCAATTTTAAATCTACATTCAAAAAATTTATAATTTTTCATTAAATAATAAAATTAATTTTTTTAAGGTGCATATAAAAATTTACATTGTGTGAATGTTTGGTATTTTTATGAGAAGTTTCATTTTTTTATGAGGAATGAAAAAACTGAATTTTAATTAATAGAAAATTTTTCATATAACTTATTAATATATATATATATATATATATTATTGTATTTTATTTTTGAATGTATAATTACCTAAATATTACATATATTAATCTAATTTAGGTCATTGGAACCAATTTTTCATTTAAATAGTATATAATAGGTGTTCAATCTTTTGAACATTTTCACGTTGAAAACATGTCATCTCATCCCCTCTATGGGAATAATTTTAAATTAAAATCATCTACATATGTGATTATAATTAGGAATAATTGATCCATATTTAGAATTCGATTAATTTATAATGATAAATACTTCAAATTAGTTTTTAATAAAAATAATTGTGAATTTAATGAAAATTAATTATAGTGATTAAGGTAAAGACGATATTATATGTTCAATAAACAAAGAATATAAGGTGTAAAAATAAACATACACTTATCTATAAATTATTTATTGCTAGTATATATAACTTATCCCCAATTTGATCAAATTTTATTAGTTGTTGGTATAAAATCCCATGAAACACACCTATATAACAAGTTAACTAGGGAAAATGGCAACAAAAGAGAGCATTCTATACCACTAATATTTATAAAGCCCTGTGATATAGACAAAAGATATAATAGTTCAATTTTACACATTACTTTTAAGGTTAATGGAGTTTAGATGATTATATTAATTTATATTTAATTATTATACCTGAATTATTTTGATTAACAAATTATGTAAGACTAATTGCGATAATTAAATGGTAAATAACTAACTAAATTAAAAAATTCTAAAATTATTAAAAGATAATTAAAATGATTGAATTATTATATTAAATTTTTTAAAATTAATATATCATGTTTTATTGAAACGGATAGATTCAAATTTCTTCATTGTCTTAATATTTTTATATTTAAAACTGTGTTAATATGTCAAAATTTATATTAATGTTATTTTCTAATAAATGATTTTTAATTAAAACATTTAAAATTTAATAAAAATAATAAATTCATCCAAATTATTTTTATATGTTATTTGAAATAAAAAAATGTTCTATTAATGGAATAATTGATAATATACAATGAAAATATAGACCATAGAATATAAAAAAAAGTGTCAGCATTGTTCGAGTAAAAGTTGTGTTTTTTAGCGTTACATGAGCATTTTTTAAAATTAATTTACAATAAACAAGGGAAATTTTAAAAAAAATTATATGATTTTTATAATTTTTTTGGTATATATTATCTGATAAATCTCATATTAGTTTTGTCTTAATATTAAAATTAATTAGGTCATAACACTAATTACCTTAATAAAAACCAAAATGATAAAAATGGGGAAACTTCGATGTTAAGGAACAAAAATATAGAAAATGTATTTATTTTTGGTGTTTTGGAGGTTTTCCTCTGCCAAAATTCATATTTAAAACATTATTTTTAAATTTCGCAATTAAATGAGTTAAGGGAGACTTACCAATATTGGTTACATTTTTGTGTTGACAAGAATTCCGCACCTCCTAAAGAAAAAGAAATTCACTCTTCCCATTCCTCAGACCACTGAAGCCACATTTACACAACCAAAAACTACCAAAATATTCCCCCAAAATCTCCCTGTTAACACAAGAGTCCTAAATTATAGAATAAATCCATCTAAGAAAGACCACTGGTGCAAACCTAAAGGTGTTACTCAAATAAAAGGTTACACCATTCAAGAAGACCATTTTTTATATTCTTACTCCACCACATCAATTCATATTCTTCCATTATAATAAAATGAATTCATTATGTTTAATTTACTATTAATTTTTTAATCTAATATATTTACAAACACCTACATACATTTTCATTAAATGGTAAATGAATTTATCATTCATGTGTATGGTGGACTACCATCTCACCGAATGATAGTGTTTGTTTTCTCCATTACCACCTCTCATGGTTTGTAATTATGATGTAATTTGTTTTAATATAATATATATAATGTTTATGATTTATTTATTCTTATGGAGTTATTATACAAAACATAACATCATGCATTACATTTTGAAGGCATACGATAAAATCATTTTTAGATTTGAAGACCACTGCCTCCAAAAAGGCAAGGGATTCATTCACACCATACATGGAATGTATTATGGATGTTTTTAGTAATTTTATGAGAAATGTATAACATAAAAATTATATGGTAATGATAACATATGTGTGTGTTTGTGTGTCTATGTCTGTTATTTACTTTCTTTCTTTCTATTCGATAAGAAAATCGAAACATCGTTTATGTGTACACACAACCTACATTCTCCTTGAACGGTGTATTCCACTTCTTATATAGATATTATTTAGACTATTATAAATAATTATATACTAAATTAATATCATTTTTATATCATTTTTACATTATTTAAATAAGTAATACATTATCATCAAAATAATACCAAGAATAACGAGCCATATCATATATGGAAAACAAAGTGAACAATACCCAAAACGTAACATTAACGTTGAATTATTAAGAAATGGTAAATATAAAGTAATAATAAAATATTATATTTTATTAGATAAAATATTATTGTTATGTCTTAGGTTTATAACAAAATAATATTTATTATACTAGAGGTTTGACTGTGTACGATGAAACTCCAGATATAAGGTATGGGTTTTCTCTGTCACATCTGTTTTTGTGATTGTTATTCCTTATTCACCAGTCATTTATTTTTTGTGGTATATAAAATTCCCATAAATGTATTATAGGTTTATTATAAATAAATTTATGTTTATTTATATATCAATTTCATTATATATCATTAATGGGGTTTACAGTTCAAAATTTACCAACCCGTTATGGTATGTTTTTTCTCAATTGTCTTTCTTTTAGTTACATAACATGTTATGAACCTATATTATCGAACTTATGAAATTTTATATCATGAATATAATTCATTTAATTATAGTTTATTAATTATTTAATAACATTATTTCATGTAGATTATTATTAAATGTTACCAAATTGGTAACACATTATTGTTACAATCTCATCGTTTTTTGGGATTGTTTATAATTATACTTTCATTGTTGAAATATTATGATCCATCTCAAAGGAACTATAAGGAATTTATATTATACTATTTTTATTCATGATATATTCAAGTAATTGTACTATTATTCCACTCTTTGGTAATTAAGATAATTAATAATGTGTATTTAATAAAATCCATCTATCATTATCTTCGATCATCAAAATAATTATTTCTATAAAAAAATAATGTTATACTATTATCCTATAATAATTAACATTCATTTTTATCCATGTATTTCATTTTTTTAGAATTGGTTTTTTAAAATTATTTTTATTGTTTTTCTAATCAAGGATTATTTATATCATTTCAATGGTGCGTATAGAATGTCCTCTTTATAGATATTTATCCACTGTCATGACCATAATTATATTGAAGAATCATTTATATATTTTCAATGTAATTTTCAATAAAAATTTTTCCAAAAATTATTTATGATTAAGAAGTTTTTTATATGATTTTTAATATTTTATTTAAATTTTTTCAAAATTTTATTTTCAATGAAAAGGACTTCAATTATTTTAGAGATTATTTTATAAGTTTTAAAAATTATTTTCAAAGAAATAGGTTTTAAAAATATTATAAAAGAATTTTTTTCCAAACAATAAAATAGATATTACTCGTTAAATGTTTTAAAATATCTTTAATTGTTACTTTATATGGTTTAAAATTGGTTTTCAATGGTATTTATTTGGAAAATATTTTATGTTTTAAAAATTGATTTTTAAATAATGGTTATTTCTCATAAGAAATGCTTCATGTGATCTGCCAAAATACTCCCCCATCTAAGATGGAATCCTCTGATATAGTTTAAGCTATATTTTGGAAATTATTTAAGGAAACTATTGTTTTTATTTCTTGAAATGGTATATATTAATGATGATTTATTATTTATGAAACCTAGGTCTCTTATATGGGTTTTACGAAGATAAAACCCTTTCAAAACTGACTTACTTATCTTGGTAATTCTATGATTAGATGATTATCAGACATATCCATTTCCATATGTAATTATTGGGTGAAGTGTTTATAATACCCATTTCATTTCATGGGTAATTATATTAAACAAATTTATGGTCATTAGGCACATATATGTATAATTTTTTTATGTTATCGATGCGACATAAATCTCATTTGAATGATTTAGGTAACGATGGATGAATCAAGAGTATATATTTCATGGGAGAACAAAATTAAATGTTCACTATGTTATAAGTGAACAATATTACTAGTTCATAGTGTTATATCAAAACATGATTACATGTTCATAATGTTATGCCTGGACCTTGTAGCATATCCATATTTTTATGTGTGAACCTGATTAAAAGATCACAATGTCATGTGTGACCTTGATTATAGGTTCATAATTATATGGGTGAACCTGATTACATGTCCAAACCTTTATTCATATATCTGGTTCCATTTTTCATATGTTTATGTTTTAACATGGTGACATTTTTAAAATTTCATGTGTGTACCTGGTTGCATGTTCATAAGTTTATGTGAAGGCCAAATTTCATGTCTAGAACCTAATGAGTGAACTTGTTTCAATTTACACATGTTAAAAATGTTATAAAGTGATGTGTATAACATAATTCAATATCTTATTCCAATGTTCTGCTCTCATTAATCATGCTCTCTTATTTCATTATGATTCATGTATAATAAACTACAAATATTTATTCCATGATTCATGTTTATGAAATTTTACAAACATGGAATGATCTTTGAATTATATGACTATATTTTCATACCCTTATGGTCACTTACAGGAATTATTTTAATGGAAGTTTTTCTTTAGTTTCCATTATTGCATTAATTTTTCTGGATTCCCATGCATTCAGGTGGATATGGTGGATTTTCAATATTTTTGCCAAACTGTGACCTCATTTCCATATTTGAAATAAATTCTTGTGTATCTCCTTAATTTTTTTAACATTTTACACCCATTCCACTTCCCAATTGTCATCCCCTTTAATATTAAATACAACATATCAATTTGGACCCCATAAGAACCCATAATAAATTTGGATTTGGGTTTTTTATTAAGTTGATGGGTTAGCCCGAAATCTCATTTCCTGCTTTATTTTTTTTAATTCTTCAATATCACATTATATTTTTATGATTTTATGGCGAATCAAACAATCACATGAGCCCATATATCAAATTAGTGCTCCCATTCTCTCTGACCCTCTTTGGAGGTCATATTCATCACGAATTACGGCTAACCTTCTCTGGATTTTTCAAATCATCCAGAGATGAAGAGGTAAATTGTTTCATTCAAAAATACTTTAATTTTTACCCTTTCCCTACATTTCAATTCTCACATAACCTCCTCGGATTTATTCAAACCACACTTTCATTTTTAATTGTTTATAAATTTATCTACTAGTGTATAGTGTTCTTTTTATTCTATATTTCTTCTAGTAACTGTTTCTCTCCTCATTTCCTTCCTTCTCCTTATCGTTTCATATACTTTTCATGAGGTTCTAAAATGTCCTGTAGCTAGGATTCATACCTAGGGTTTGATTTGGTGTCTTTTTTATTAAATTATTCGGATTATGTCTTTATTTCACATACTTGTGGTGCAGTAGTGGTGTGATTGATGTTTCACACAACGGTTTGGAGTGTTTGGAACAAATGGTAGGTGGATCCATGTGTAAGAATCTTAAGATGAGTTATATTTTATTCATTTATATTTTTATAATTTTATTCATACATTATTTTTTTTGTGGGCACAATTTTTGGTAGTATTGATTAAGAGTATAGTATCAATGTGACATATTTGTTTGAAAATGTGTGTTTGTCATGTGTATCATTTGCAGTAATATTCGAGGTAATTTTAGAAAACTTGAGAGTTATTTAATTAATGTTTCTAGGGCTTAAAATTATGTTTTTGATTGGTTTTTTTGTAATTTTGGCATGTAATTAGGGTTTTGAAATAATTTTTGTGTGCAAAACATGGTTATACCCATTCTGATTGATTTATGAAAATTGTAAATGATTAATTGAGTATAACAATGTTCAAGAAGGATGTACATGTACTGTTTTGGTGAATGTGTTCACCTAATAAGGGATTTGGAAAGTAAAATTGGTTATTTATTATGTAAAAAAATTTTATAATGTTTTTTAAGTGGCTAAAATGTTTTATCAAATTTCAAGAAAGACACAAAATAGGCTTGCGGAATGTTTTGTGTGACTATGATGTGAATATTTTTTTAGAAAGGAGTATTATGTGACATATGTGTGGGATGTTTTGTGGGTATGTGATTTACAAGTGGTATTTTCATGTGAAAATTATATATCATGGCTTGTGGAACTTGATTTAACACAAGAGGGAGACTCGACTATCCAGAAGGGTGGACATGTACTATTATGAGAGTGATTCGGTGGGGGTATGGCCCATATATCATGTATCACGTTTGACAATAAGAAAACAAACTAAACTATTATTATGATTATTATTATGATGTTGTAAAACCACTAGGGTATGGGTATGCTCCCTACTAGTGGCTCGTGTGCCCAAGAACATATATTCTGATTGTTACTTTCACCGAGTAATGAGGTAACTCAGACCCACAGTGAGCTGGTTCCTATGGGAATTTTTTCAATTGCTTGTTCTCATTAGATACATTATACTTATCTTATGAATACTGTATGTTTATATAGAAAATTTAGTATCTTTTCAATGCTATTCAAAAGTGATGATTCATTAAATTTTCCCACTTGAAAACTGTTTTAATTCAATGTTTCATCTCTTAAATTTATATTAGCATTTCATGTTCAAGAAAACAAGAAAATGTTTCATCTTTGAATGTTTATCACATGGAATATTTTAGTATAGTAATACTACAGGGGTTTGGATCACTCCCAACATACACCATTGAGTGTATGTAGACTTGGTTATTTTGTGGCAAGTTTGGGTAAAACATTTAGTGCCAATGGTTTGGTTCTCTATCGGTCCATCTTGGTGTTGTGTCATGGAGATGGAATGAGGGTGGAAACTCTTTCCATGAATAGGTTCATGGGATGTCCATTTTCTGTTTCTTAATTTGTTATATTCTTTTAGAATTGTTTATAATTAGGTAGTTCAATTATGATTTTTGGTAAAAGATGGTTTGTCTTGAAAATCCATATCTGTTATGTTGGATTTTTTAGTTGTTTTATGTTTATAAACTCCAGTAAATCATTCCCAAATTTCCATTTTTGTGATACTAAATCACTTGTGATTTCCCATGGGGATTGGGAATTACCTTTAGGCCTTTCCATTGTATAGGTCGGGTGCCAATTTTAATGGAAACCATATTAAATTGGTGACAATATTGTTTTAGAGGAGCTTATGTTCGCTCTCTTTGGGTTTTGTTAACTAGGGAAGAGTCTAGATTGTCAAGATCTTGGATTTTCAGGAACATTAAATTCTAGTTATGCGTACTGGGCCTAGCTAGTAGACCTCATGAAGATATTCTAGTTTCTAGGGGAAGTCAGGATTTATCTAAGTCCTTTGGTTTTCTTGGATTGATGATGATTACAGAAAATTAAAAGAGAAATTGTTTAATGGAATTAGTGAGCTTGCAGGTCCCAGAAATCCATATAGAGCAGGGGATATTTACCTAGAACACTCACATTGATGGTGAAGTGATTGGAATGTGGATACCAACCATATGTCCAAGTCACCCACCAAAACTAGTTGCCCCTAACATTATCTTGTGTCCTTTAGTTGTGAATTTTGGAATTTTGGTTTTAATGAAAATATGACATGGTTTTAAGAAAAACAAATTTATTGTGAAATTATTTTCTAATAAGGAGGGAATTGTTTGATTTTTGAAATTGTAGAAGTGATTTTTTATTATTTTTTTGAAATGAAAAATGATATGTTTACACCTCATTTGAAATAATTAAATTATGTTAAAGTTAGTTTTGAAAAAGTGTTTCAAATAGATTTTTATAAATGATTGAAAGGTGTTTTAATGGGATAAAATGTTTTTAAGGTATTGTGTAGAGTTTGTAAATGGATTTTGACATGGTAAATAGAGATCATTTGAAATGTTTTATGAAATTTTGGATTCGTTTTTTAAAAGGAGAGGAGTTGAGTTCCCAATTTTATAGGGATTTTGGAAATAGAGTTTGTCATGAAATTAGAAGCAATTTTTAACAGGCGGAATTATTTTAAAATTAAAGAACATGAATTGAAGGTGAGTTATTATTGAATGATTTGTGATCTTTTTAAAAGTTTTACAAATCATTGGGACCTTGTTTTATACAATAATATGTGATTTTATCAATAAATGGGTGTTGATCAAATGGTGTTTGTCATAAAATTATAAGTGTTTTGAAATGGGTCAAGATGTTTTTAAATTTATGAGAATATCTTGAAAGTGAGTCTTCATTTAAATTATTATTCCTTTCTAGAACATTAGGTAAGCTATGAATTGGGGTTTTTATTTCATGGTTAGTGGTCATAAGAAAAAAAAGTATGTATTGGTTGACTATTTGGGATTTGAAAAGTTGAAAGAATTTTTGACTTATGCATTGGTATTTGTGTGTGTGACCAAATTCATAGGGTTATATTGGATAATGGATGGTTAATGGAATGACTGGAAGAGTGTCGGGAAGTATATGGGGTGGGTTCTTGGTGTGGCACAAAAACATGCATGTGTGAGGCCCAAGGGTTACCATTGGTGGATATGCTAACCATTTAACCGTTTATTTTCAAAGAAAGGATTATAATGGAAAACATTGAGGTATAGATGACATGTTGGGGATGATGTGTCTTATGTGTTTTTTTAAATTTTGTCGTTATGGGATGTTTTGAGTCCAAGAACACCTTTTCATTCAACGT
The DNA here is from genome assembly GCA_963277665.1 of Viscum album. Taxonomy (NCBI): domain Eukaryota; kingdom Viridiplantae; phylum Streptophyta; class Magnoliopsida; order Santalales; family Viscaceae; genus Viscum; species Viscum album. The sequence continues at coordinate 972,156,551 of OY728133.1, forward strand.
TGTTTTGGTTTTTTGTTTCATGGGTAAGTTTGGTTGAAGGGCTAGTTAGTGGTCTCCTTATGAAAAATATTTCAAGATGCCTTTACCATGGTTCCATTCATGTGTTTGGATCCAGTTTGTGGGACATTTTGACCAACGGACCATCTTGGATGGGTGCTTGGGTTCTCTCATTACGTAAGGTACACCCCCACTAAGAGTTAATGCATGACTGAAGTGTAGCCGGAGTTTTTTCATCGTTGGAAGATCCTCCAGTTGATCAATATTATGAATTTTTTTCTAGACCTTTGTAGTTTAGTAATACACCATTTCCTTTCATGGTTCGGTGGATCCTCTTGTAGCAGGAGAGTTCTCTTGGAAGGGTGAATGACACCGTAGTTTCATAAGTTACCTGATTCATTGAAGGTGTATGTGGTATAGGGTTGTTATTGTAGATGGTGTCTAAGAGGCCTTATGGGTCCTTCATAGTCTCTTTGAGGAAGGGGTTCACGTTAAACCACTAGTGTGGGAAATTTGGACACGATATTCTATTATAGACACTTTCTAGAATTGTGTTCTATTTGGGAACATTTCAAAAGTTCCCACTACATGTAATGATTCTGTCAGTTGGGATGTTCATGTTCGTTGATGCCTTGTGATGTCATGTGCTTGTTTGAATGTAAAATAGAAGTTGTACTATCATTTATGGGTCTTTGTTTTGTCAGAAGTGTGTATCCTTTTAGGAAACCTAAACAACATTTTTTTATTGAAATGTGTTTATATATTACCTTTTCTCCTTACATTTCTCATTCAAAGAAAACAAGGGGTGATGTATGTGCATCTTTTAAGCCGTTGTTTCAGAAAAATGTCACGATTTCGTAGAGTGAGTTTTGGTGTCTGTTATGTCTTGGTGAACCATTCTGGGATTGCGGTGTAGTTGATTTTATCATAGTAAGAAGAAGTTCTATTTAGGGGTTTCCAAAGTCTAACTATGAGGCTGAAGATTATTCAATCCTTTAAGCTCCAACCATAGGTCCTAGAAAGAAGCAAGTGCATAGTCAAGGGAAATCCCATGGTCGTTCAAACCCCGATAAAATGTCATATCCTAATTATGAATGATGGGAGTGGTTTAAAACTTTGGTGTCATCATGTTTTTTTTGTTCCCATTCCATGGAATTAGGTTGGAGGACCTCGTGTCCTTATTATTTCCCAATGTCATTCCATTCCCATTTGGGAGTCTTTGGAGAATGGTTATAAATTTTTATATACAGGTTGAGTGCATGGTTAGTAGTTATCATTCCCCATAAAACCATTAAGATAGAAGGATCCCCAAAGTAACAACCTGATTTCCCAGACCATGCGGACTAATTGTGTGGTTGTCCCAAATAATTAAATTTGTGTCTTTCTGTGTCGGCCCACGCTGGTCGGTTAATATGGTTGGTTCATAGGGTGGGGAGACCCACATGATTCTCATGTATGTTCCTATGGATATTTCGAATGGATTTCTACCCCTTGTACCCATGAGTCCATCCGGGCCTCCCCCAGTTAGTGTCTATATTCGGTATCGGGAATATTTTAGTTGACTATTATGGTGGGGATCCCATTTGTGTATTCTCATACTAGTAACTCTAATTTTTCAATGGTCTTGGCATGGCAGCAGGTAGTCTTGTTCAAATATATCTAAATAAAAAAATATTCCACTGGTAAACATTGTGATTGGGGAGAAACCAATGATTTAGTTATAGGAAGGTATGTGTATCCTTGTTAGTAGTTGTTGTTCATTTGGGTAAATCTCTCGAGTCTTTTTCAGATAGTGTTTAAGGAGTTTTTTCTTTGGATAAAGTCTAAATGCATATGATTATTTCAGTAATGTGGTGTATTTTTTTTCTTTTGAGAGTATTCCTTCCTTAATTTAACATTGGAGGTGTTTTTCTCTTTCGTGGATGGAAAAACATGGAAAAGGTGTCCATTTCGGCCTTTTGGTTGGGTTTGGATTTTTCTTTTGGCCTTGCTGTGGATTTTCGATGGCTGAAATTTTTATGGTGGGATAATTGACATATACATGAAATATTTTAAAATTATTTTTCATTTAATTTCCAATATTTTTTTATTTTGGGGGTCTCCCAGACATTTCCGTGGAAATTGTGTGTTTTTAAAATTTGGGCCAAACCATGGGTCCATATCCAAATTTGGAAATAAATTTTGTTTCTTTAATAACTCATTCATTAATCAACATTTTACGCCTATTAAACTTCCCAATTTTCATAACCTGGTATATTAAAACCTAAATATCAGTTTGGACGCCATAGGAACACCTAATAATGAGGGATTTGGGTTTTTTGTTAATCCGGGGTGGCCATCTCGAAATCCCATTTACTGATTTGTTTTCTTAATTCTTTAATATCTAATTCAATTTTTATACTGTTTCAGTGATTCAAACTCTCACCCAATACCACATAACCAAAGTGCACTCCCATGCTTACCTCCCCCTCTTAGGGGATAATATTCATCGTTAACTAGGGAAAACCTACTCTATATTTTTTAAATTGTACAGATTTGAATGGGTAAATTATTTCTTTCATAACTCCTTAAATTATTACTATATTAACAATATTTTCATTCTCACATGAATTCAATAGCCTTATTAGACCCTCATTTTCAATTTTGGAATTTTGGAAAATCACATAATGATGTATTTGTCTTGCTTTATTCAATATTTCTTCAAGTAAGTGTTTCTATCTTCATTTCCTTCCTTATCCTTAGGGATTATTCTAAGTTTCATAAGGTTATAAAAATTACAACTTCTAGGGTCAATACCTAGGGTTTTATTTTGTGTATTGCTTCTGAAATATTGTGCATTAGGTCTTCATTTCACTTCATTGTCGTGTAGTGTTGGAGCGATTGATATTTCGCACAACAGTTTGGAGTTTTTTGCACAAATTGTAGGAGGTTCCATGTGTAAGCCTCTTAATATGAGTTAGCATTGCTTAATTTATATTTTTATAATGTTCTTATTATATTATCATTGGTTAGGGAAACATTAGTGGTTGTATTAATGAAGAGTTTAGTATCAACGTTTGATATTTCATGAAAATGTTTGTTTTTCTTATGTGTCTTTTGTTGTATTATTCTAGGTAATTTTATAACACTAAAGTGGATTAATAAATGTTGATAGGGATTCAAATTCTATTTTGGCTTCGTATTAGTGTTATTTTGTACTAGAAATAGTGTTTTGAAATGTGTTTTTTGAGAAAAACATATTTATACCCCTTGGGAATTTTTTAAGAAAATTGTAAATGATTTATTGAGTTAAAATAAGGTGGAAAAGGATATAAATGTACTGTTTTGGGGAGTTTGTTCACCTAAAATGGTTTTTTAAAAGATAATGTGTTGAATTAATATGTCATGAATTTTTAGAATGTTTTATATATTTCTGATTTGTTTTATCAAATTGCAAGAAAGGCATGATACATGTTTGTGGGCTGTTTTGTTATAGTATGATAAGAAAAATGTATTTTTGGGGAAAAGAGTACTATGTTACATTTGTGGGGGATTTTTTGAGGGAGTGTGGTGTGTATGTGGGATTTTCAGGTAAAAATTATATTTCATGTCTTTTTGAACTTTTTTGACCACAAGAGGGATATTCGGGTATCTAGGTGGGTGGATCTGTACTAGTATGCTTATGATCCTATGGGGTTTGGACCCAGTTTTACGTAGCATGTTTGACGATGAAAACACTTACAAAACTGTGTCGATGATTATGATGATGATGTTGGATAACAACTAGGTTATGGGTATTCTCTCTACAAGTGGATTTTGTAAACGAGAATAGATATTGTGATGGTTACATTAACTGAGATACAAGGTATATGGGACCCACCACAAACTAGTGACTATGTGTTATTTTCCCATTTCTTGTGCTCATTAGATAATTTATTCTTACCATCAATAAACTGTATGTTTGGATGGAAAATTCATTTTCATTTTCTTTCTATTTAAAATTTTTGAGTCCTTAAATTAGCAAATATGAAAACTATTTTTATTTAAACATTCACCTCTTTAAACTTTTTATATTCATTTTATGTTTATAAAAACATGAAATATTTTCATATTTGATTTTTTATCACATTGAGTCTTTTAGTGGTGAAATACTACTTGTCTTTGGATCACACCCTACTAATACCTTTTAGTGTAAGTAGACTTATTTATTTTGTCACAGGTTTGGGTAAAGATTTTATTGCTAATGGTTCAGTTTTCTATTGATCATTCTTGGTGTAGTGTCATGGAGATGGCTTGAGGGCAGTGCCTCTTTCCATAAATAGATTCTTGGGCTATCCATTTTGGTTTTCTTCATTTGTTATATTATTTGAAAATTCTTTTAAATTACGTAATTAAATTATGAATTTTTGTAAAATATGGTTTTTAAAAAAAATCTATATTTGTTATGTTGGATTTTTTCTTTGTTTTATGTTTATAAACATTAGAAAATCGTTCCCAAATTTCCATCTTGTGATACCTGAGCACTTTTTCCCACCCATGGGGATTGGGAACACCCTTCGGGCATTGCCAAGGGCCTATTCAGGTGCCTCTTTTGAAGGTGACCAGATTCTGTTCGTGACACTTGTGTTCAGGTTATGCTTTCATATCTCCCATATTTACCCTTACTAAATATCTGAGTTCACATATTTCTTATATTTTATTTTTCCATGTTATGAGGAAAGGATTAATGTTTCATTACAAAAGGGGATTATTTTTAAGAGATATGTTTAAGATTAGTCACCAATAAAGATGTTTATGTTTTCAAGATTCCAAAAGACACTAAACTATTATTGTCCTCAGGCATGTTTTTTTAATGTCCTAAATATTCCTATAGAATTATATAATATCCATGAATGTTAATTTTGGGTGTCTATAACACAAGTATAACATTATAATATTATCAATGAAAATGGTATCCTAAATCATAGATAATTTAATCACATTTTTCAGTCGATCTACCCCTTCCTATAATACATCATTGTCTTTAGAAATGTTTATTAAACAATCATGATGTTTATAGAACCACATCCATTTTTCAAAAATAATATGTAGTAATTAAAGGATCATAGTAGATCTTTAATGATAAGCCTCCAACTTCTAATAAGTGATGCTCTATAATATCGAGCCTTATATTTACATAATCAATTATGTTTCCGAAACGTTTTATGGGAATCATGATATATATTGTTCAAACCCTGGTAATATAGCCATTTTTAATAATATGAATTTCATATCAAATACTTATGAGTACTCAAAAAACCATAAATCATCCTCATATATAAATGGTATCATTCGTATAAAAGGTCTAATATAGTGGTGTATTGCTTCTATATATGTTATCCAACATCGCCAAATAATCTCAGTTGTAACGATGAACACTATCATTATCTTAATGAGTGAGGAGGTAATATTTAGAGTATTACATGTATTTTTACTCTAAAACACCAAGATATCATGATATAAATCATAAAAATTGATCATTAATTTCCATTAACAAATTTTATCTCACTCTACCTAGGATTTAGTCTTACAACATAGATCATTATCCCCAAAATTCATCATCCTAGTGTAGAGAATTATATCAATATTTAAAGAATGTTAGTACTCAACAAAATATACTTCTCTAGGATTTAGGTATAAATGTTATAATATGTCCTCCATGTTCTTAATATTAGTATAGACTAAAAATATTTCACCAAATTGGTTGAAGGACCAACATTTTATCATATTTAAAGCTGCTACTGACTCTAAATAATTCACTGATTAGATCCTTTAATGACATCTCAACTACCTGGTGCCATTAGTGAAAACTCTTCTATCATGAATCATTATGAATACTAATCCAAATTATTATAGACAATAGTTAAAGGAATAATATTTATCAATATTAGATTATTTTTACATTGATGGGGTCTTTAACTACCCTTTCGACTCATGGAATTCCTTCACAAAAGGATCTTGCCACTATAACGTCAGCATCTTGTTTGTCTATTTTATCATCTGTACATATAATAAAATGAAGTATAAATTAAACCTATTTTAAAATCTACTAAACTTAGAGATAAATTAATTTTAAATACAATAATGGGATCTCCCAAATAAACCACCACATGAACCTACTAAAAGACAAATTATATGAAAAAACTAGATATCACATTCTCCAAATGTCGTACCTCCCCGATTCTTGTGTGGAAGTTTGAGAGATTGGTATATTGATTATTTTTAATCCTGTTACTTAATAATATTCCTAGATACTAACAATATACCTACATTTAATATAAATATATGAAAATTTCATGAATGAACATTACTATATAAGAATCAAGATACATATAAATAACATTAATCATTTTGTGTATGAATATTTTTTGTTCATTTAATAGAACGAATAGTATCACAAGATACCATTATAGATCATAGATTCTCCTAAAAGATGTCATTTTTACATCCAATGACCTTTCCCATAACTAAACGTAACCCTATATCGTATTATTCTATGAGAATTTTCTTGATCCTCTCATCTATTGAATAGATTGTCTATAAAAGTATTTGGATTCCAATTTTTTATCACCATATAAATTAACACCTTGAAATACAAATGTAACCATAAAATATAATATCCCTTTTGTATTAATGTTAAATAAAAACACCCTAATGTGAAATGACTATATTAATTAAACACTTTTCATTAATTTCTCTTCTTATAAATCCACCTCAATTAGTGTAAATTGTGATATTTTTCATAGATGAATGAATATTGGATTAGTAACCAATAGTAAAAAAAATAAATTTATATCCATCCATATAGTTAAAAAACGATCTATATATGAAATCTATAAAGATATTGATAAAAATTGTTGTAAATACATATTATATCATCTCCTCCTCAACCACCAAAACAACACAATTGAATTTTGTCCTGATTGAAACCAAAAATAGATGTTTAAGTCCTAAATGGACTACTAGTAGAATGAATTCCCAAATATAGTGATAAAACACATCCCCAGGGGATTTGAAATATTCCCAGAGATAGTGAAAAAAATGTGTTGGTTATATTCAATCATTATATCCATACCAATGGTAAAAATGAACCTAATTGTATTGATCAATTGAATTTTCCATACATTCTTGTATCCCCAAATAATCATGAAACATCCTAAATATATTTGGGTACCATCCAATATATTTTCTAACATAATGGTGTGGATAAAAACCCCACAAGGAACTTTAAATCCAACTAGGGGTCCTTAAATACCTCAGAAAAAAGAGGAAATGGTATATCTCACTGAAATCAAACAATATTAAATCCAAATAATACATTACTGTGATTATAACTTAAATTATTGATGGTCCCCCTCTATAATTATATATATTATACTAGATATTAGAAATGTTTATTATCATATATCAAACACTTGATCTGGAAATATATCAACCATGTTGGTTTATAGAATAATAACGTGGTTATCTTTAATAAGTTTACAGTCTACCACACCTAACATTTCTATAAATTTCTAAACATTCCCTCTATGGTGATACTTCTTTCCCAAAATATGATTTCTGATTTTGACCAGTGACATCCATATATATATACATTATTAAGATACTTATATTGTACATATATCAGTTCTTCATATAACTATATGATTGGATCTCCTTTCATTGTTAACCATACTCTTGTGGGATTTTCCCCAACCAATTGCAATGATATCACTCAAGAAAAGTATTTCCATAAGGGGGGTGATATGATCCTCTTCCCTCATAGCCCAATATCATAAAACCCTATAAAGAACACAATCTTACTTCCCATATCTTCTTCTCTAATACAGACTCCCAATCCCAATAGAAGAAGAATACATCAATAAAGGGATACCCTTAGCTAGGTTAATATTCAATATGCCACCATTGGAAACATATTTTATGAAAAAGTTGGTTTCTTGAACTAATATAATATACCTACAACAATCCTGAGAATTGTTGAAAATTATGGCCTTTCCCCAAAAAACATAAGAGAAAACAAACCATCTCAATAAAAAACACCTAAATGTATATCACAATCATTTCCTAGACACTAAATTCATAAACCTAAAATCCTTTAACATCTAAAAGGTATCATGAATTAACTTCTTGAAAGTTATAACATAAATTTTCTTCCTTGATTGAATAATGTGTTGACAGACTTAACCTACACATATCACTAGAGAAATGATAGCCAATGCAGTATGTTGGTCAGTAGCTTCACCCTCCAATCAATATGTGTCTTTATCCATTTAATCCTCCACTAAAAAAACTAAACAAAAAATATTATAGGCTAGGAACCTCCCTCACATAGAATGAGGGGTGGAAATGAAAATTCGAAATACATGGTAATATCTAAAATGGATGAAAGAAATCTCTAACTCCTACAATTTTTAGAATAATTAATGAATAGAATGTGTGCACAAATAATATCATTCATAGTATGTCTCAATGAAATATGAGGTTTGGAAAATATAGTCTATGGAATGCCTATCTTTTCGTCTTGGAACTATACTAGATATTATAAATGTTCCATATCGATAAAATACCAAATGAATTACTAAAAATATTTCCATTCTAGTTCATATTGATTGTGGAAAATAAAAATAGGAAATATGTTCCACAACATTATAAACACCCTAAACATAAATTCGTTTCACATAGCTCTTTCATCCCTTATCCTAACATACCCACCCAAAAATTAAGTTATATAACACATGTGTGATCCATATTACAAGTAATCAATAATATTAGGGGATTATAAAGTTACCAAAATGTTATTCAAGAAAAGTTCCATTAGTATATTTGATAATAAAAAACAACATAGCATTTTCTAATCACATAAAACAACCGAACATGCTTTTTAAAACTAGTTTATCAAACACATACAATCATCTAATTATTTTCTAAATGTTACATACTGAACATGATACATAAACATTGTCCATATTTTCAACAACACTATGAGTAAATAAAAATCAATAGATTAGTCTTGATATTAATTAAATTATTCAAATAATAAAATATAAAAATGAATAAAATAATTCCAAACAATTTAAAATGGATTTTCCAAATATAGGTTTTAGCTCAACCCAAGAATATGGTATATCCCATGTTTTTACTTCTCCAATATTCATTAAGAATATATAAAATAGTATGATAAAAGGCTTTGATATTACTATCTTGAATCCAGGTAATGATTTTCATGAATACATATATCTAGATAGATGAGTTGAATTTGGAGGAGAATTCTCTAATACTAGTTGGTTCCTACTAGTAGTGAGGGTATATCTAAGACATGGATAGACTATACCCACTATCATACACCAATAAATAATAACATAAATTATGATAACTAGAATCAAAAATAAAATAAGAATAATTTAAAATTTTCATTATTAATCCAACCATAATAATTAATCATATTTTATAAAACAATTATCCATTTGTAATATCTTTTTAGATAAGAAACATGTTCAAAATCACCCAAATTTATTCTATTTAATAAAAATAGTCTAAAGTATTCAAAAAATAGATAGATAAAAAATATCTTTTTTTAGATCTTTTTGGACCAGTATCCAAAACAAATATTCCTCCAAGATTAATCATTTTTAATTGGTCCCTATCAAATAAAATAATTACTAACAATGATTTATAGGCCCCCATATAAGTTTTTTTGTAATTTGTAAGAAATATACTTAGTCGGACACTGCCAATAGTATACCAAAATAAATCTAACATACATATCGGTGTATTGAAATATTGTTTCAAAAAATAGTTCTAAATTTAAAACCAATCATGTCATATGGTAATAGATATCCACCCACATGAATGAAAATAACATATTTCATCCAGTTTTGAAATGGGATGGGTACACCAATAGTCATATTACAATAAGTGAGTAAAGGGTTTATTAACAATTTCAATAAAAATAATTTTGAATGGTGTATAAACATAAAATAACTTGTTTCAGGGAATGGTTTTTCACTACTCATTGAATATGACTTCATGAATGGGTAATAATTAGAGGAAACAATTATTCTAATATTACAAAACTACAATAAAAAATAAAATGTATAGTTCATTACTAAATCAAAAATAATTGGTTAATAGGATATCAATGCAGTCAATGTTAGTAATGGTGAAAATTTCATCACCATAATTATAAATTATAATGGCCAATATTTAATCACCATAATCATAAATAATATAGATAAATGAGTTATCACAGTAAACCTAATAAAACATGATTAATGTGTTATCACCACTATCAGAATAGTTATGGATAATTGGGTTATCACTTGTTGAATAAAAACTGATGGTTAATATTTTATTAGCATTGTCATAAGAACATCATGGGTGAATTGTTTATTACCAAAATAATTGAAGGACTCTGAAATACCCTAAAAGGGGAGTGCTGAATTAGGGTGTCATCTATTTATTTTAATGCAACGAATTATGTCCCCATATTGGTAGGATCTTTGTAAATTTTTCTGTTAGTAATGTGTATTAAATTAAAAAATAACATGAAGAAGGGCCACAAAACCACATTACATGGTTCACCACTATTGTCTAATCCAAATATTATACAAAAAAAGTTTCCATTCCTACCCAATTCAACTAATCATAAATATTTGTTGATTACCAATGTTTTGAACAGTCACTCTATTCTAGACACATTTACATTACAAGGTTTTAGGGATTCCACACATCATCCCTTGGATCACTTCAATCAACTTCCCATTTCTCACTTCATCCAGACGAATCTTAACTCAGTGTATTGACATGAAGTTACCTTCAATGGATTTGCATTAAATCATGAATCCTCAACTATAGATAGATGGTCATTTGATGTATTTTTTTCCTATATAAATGAAACTTATTTTTCCTTATATTGTTCAATCATGAAATTTTCCCCTAAGAACTGGAATTCTTCCTCTGCATACCAAATTGCACCACGTACCATACCACACTACTCAACACCTTGGTATACTAATTATGAATACCAAACTCTTGTACTACCTTCAAAAATCATAACTGCGTACTACTTCTTCTCTAGAGACCAATTCCTCTTTCGCAAGCTTCCTTCTATGAACCATCTTCCGCAATCCATTCTGAACTTCAACTTATTCCTTCCTGTTTTCTAATCAAAGTCTCATTTGTAGGTTTGTATTCCCAAAACCCCTTCTATACTTCACTGAATTTCTCTAGGATATTTAATCTCACTCCATACCATAATGAACGGATTAATGATCCTTATATAGAAAGATAGATCTATATATTCCACTAACTCTGGATTTATAAAATAATTGATACATCATCGCCTTTACCGAATAACATGCATGTACAATAAGTATTTTTTCATATGCAGTATATATAATATAACTCTTCCTTCACAGTGGCCAATCTCTTCCATGAACTGATATTTTCCTCGTTCTCTCCAATGATAAGCCATCCCATGAAACTACACTTATGTGAATCTCTCCACCTAATTTTCACCAACGATAAGCAATCCTATAAACCTTTTTATTCAACATATTTTTAACCATCATGTGAAATATATCCATCCATGATCAGTATACCTCCCATCGCAGTCATGTAGAGCCACTACATGAAAATCCTACCTTTTCTGTATTTATTTTTGGCCTGCATACCTCCTTATGTAGTCTGTAAACTATCCTTTGTTATCTTTGAACCAATAATGGGGTAGATAATTTCATAAAACCTTCCTTTTCAAAAATAATATCCTTGTGAATCTGAGGCCCAAAAAATTGGCAATTGAAGTGAAAATGAACCACCTTAATCCTCTGCTTTAGTATGTACTGTGAGATCACATGACATGCATATTCCGTGATTAATTCAACATAGATTGACACTAGAAAGAATTCATACTCCATTTCTTTTGAATAATTTTCTTGCTTCCAATAATCTCCACCTTTTGGTTTGTTGGCAATCTATAGATAGATTCAATTAAGTGCCAACCGTAATTAAAAACATTAATGCATGAAACAATGTAGCCAACACCCTATGTCTACATGAACAATGCTTAGTATACATATAAAATAGGTTAATTATGAATTGGATTCTCATGTCTTGGATTGATTGAAAGAAGTCTTGTTTTCTCCATTCTTATTCTCCCATGTTGTATCATATTGAATTTCTTTTATAACATGAATAAAATTCAAGGAAAACATTTTATCCTTTTCCCTAATCATTTCTGCATTTTTTTCACTATTGAGTTGATCAATTCTCCCCCATTTTCAATCAATAGAATGATCAGTATTTGAACATAGTTGAGATCAAAACACACCACTCGACATCGTATCTCCCCTATAAACCTTATGCTAGATTCATAAAATGATTAAAACATTTAATACAACTACGAATAAGGGAGATGAAAATCCTCCTCAAGCACTGTTGGTGGTTCAACACTATGGTTCAATTGATGCTTAATAAACCCATGTGCGAAAAATGGGTTGGTTAGCATGTTATCAAAATTATAATTCATTCCAAAATGATCAATTTTAATCATGACATGTTCATGTTCTTCGTTGATGATGTGAAATCATATTTCAGTATGTTTTTTATTGGAATACTGAATAGGATTCTTCATAAGATCAATTGAACTCTTTTTATGATAGTGCATCACCATTTTCTATTCAACCTCCTCACCAATATCAGCCAGTTGTTTCTTCATCTAATGTAGTTACCTGAAATATATTGTAGTAGAGATATTATATTCTTCAGTGGTATAGAGAGAAGTGCATTCATGTTTCCTACTAGACCATACAACACATTTCCTTCCAAAAAAGGATGTTCTACCACTTGTGGACTTTCTATCAACATCATCTCCATCCCAATCAGCAATAATAAATACTGATAATTCACTATCTCTTCCTACAAAAAATTATAATCAATAATTTTGAGTACCTTAAATATACCTCAATACTCGTTTAACTATTGTTATAGGTTCCTTCTTCAAATTAAATAGAAAGAAGTATGTTATGAATGTTGTGAAGATAATATATAGCCTCATTGTATTTATGTATAGTAAGATTGAAATGATTCTCATGTACATGGTGGTATACACATAATTTCCAACCATTTTCTTTATATGTTTAGTTCCAATTATAATCAGAGTTGACGTTGGTTTAGAGTCATGCATATTTAATTTCATCAGCAATTATCTTGCATACTTTTCTTGGTAAATGATGGTGTAGTCTTTCATCTGAATCACTTACAACCCCAAGAATTATGTTACTTTATCAATAATAGATATTTTAAATTTTTATTTCATGTGATTAAAAAATTCATCTACTTATTTATGCCTCCTTCTACCAAATATATTATCCTCAACAAACATAAGCACCATAATTTTATCTTACATAGAATTATTCACATGGAGATTGTGATCCACCCCACCTCTATTAAATTACAATTTCTTTAGATAATAATCAATCAAATAATTCTAGGATCAAGAAGATTTCTTCAAATGATAGATTTATTTCTTTAATCTGCAAACTGTTATTTCATCCTTACTAAACAGAAAACTCAATAGTTGTTCTATGTAGGATTCTTCTTCAATAACACCATTTAAGAATGTTTTATGTCTTCTATTTGATAAAACTTGTATTCTATATGAATTTACATAGAAATATATTGTATTATTGACTATATTCTATCCACCCATGATAATTTTTCATCAACATCAATACCTTTTATCTGATAATTGACATTACACACCAGTTGTTCCTTATTTCCATTCACAATTCCAAGCTCTTCAAATTTATCTTTGAAATTCCACTTTGTACCAATAACAATGTGGTTTTCGAGTCTATTAACTAGATCCTACTATTTTTTCTTATCAATCTGATCCGACAAATCTTTCATGGATTTAACCCATGATCCATTTTTGCAGCTTCTGTAAATGAGGATGGTTCAAAAACTAATAGAAATTTATATTGTGCATTATTCTTCATTCTTCTTGTCTGTGTGGGAGCTGTCAAATCCCCAATGTTATTGGATTCATCAATTTTTTCTCTTGGATTTCTCTTATGAGGTACCGATAAATTTTCATCATCATTTTTTTCCCTTTCGGATTCTTCATATCAATCAACATGATTATGTCATTCCTGAGTGTTTTCTTGCATTCACCTATATCTGTATTTAGATCTTTTCCATGTCCACATACTTACTATTCTCATATCACATCATTTGATTACTTCTATGAGGCAATTGTGGTTTTATATTCAATGATATTCAATAATTTATTTCCATAATTTTCTAAGATGGTTATAAAAACATTTTCAGGATTTTATGTTCGTTGGATATCTGAGGAATACACCTTCATCTGCAGCATTACAATACATTCCTGAATTTTGTTCTTTGATTTAGAAAAAAAATTTACATCTAAAAACATGAAATTGCTTAAAAGAGGTATTCCATTCATTCCATAACTAGAATGGTGTCATGGTTTCCATCATATAAAGCCATATTTCATTTTGAATATAAAATGAAGCTTGAACAACCACTTTCCAGTAATGTGAAGAGATAAAACTCTCAATTAGCATAGTTCTGTCCATATTATTCACCTGCCGATTCCAATGTGCAACAACCCCATTTTTGTTCGAAGTTCTCACAATATCCACCTCATATTATATTATATGTTTCTATAAGTAATTTTCAAATTCAATGGATGTGTATTCCCCTCCATTTTCAGACCATAAAACAATGATTGTTCAACCAATATCATTCTAATCAATTCAGTGACATGTTTCATGAAACCATGAAATTGTATTTTATTGCAAATAACCATCAAATAATCCATAATTTTATAACCATCAATGAAAAGGATTTAGTACCATTCTCTATATGTTCCAGAAACATTTATCAGACCACAAAAACCTGTATGAATTTGATCGAAAAGATTTGATGTGATATTCTTATTTGGACGATATGAACTGCACACCATCTTTCCATAAATGCAGGCATCAAAAGATTTCTCCTATTCATGATTCAGATTTGGGATATCCATAAAAATCAACTATTTGGATATCTTTTCCATATCATTTTGATTGATGTGACCAAACCACTGATGACATATGTTTTTATCTTATTCAACTATAATGTAACAAATGTTACCTTTACTATCAACCTGATATAAGTTTACACTATTTTACTGCCCTTAATGAGTGAATTACTTGTTCTTACTTATATAATTCATCCCTTTTGGTTGAATTTCACAATAATTCTAGAGTCATAGAGTTGACTTGCACACAAGATATTGTGACATAAACCATCCACATAAAGAACTTCAGTTTTCCTTAGCTCACCATTATCCAGGTCAATTCTTCCACTACCGTTGATCTTAAAAGAACCATCATTAACAATCATTAATATTCAATGAAACTTTTTATGAACATTATATTATATTTCTTCATTACATATCATATTGGATGAGAATATATTGTCTAGAATCAATGTTTTTTTCTTATTTTTCCTTTGATGGGTAATTCTACAAGGATATATTTTTTAATTTTCTTATTCTTCATTCATGAAATATTAGATTTAGTGAAGGGTAGATATTTCCTTCCAAATATCTCTTCCAAGTTCGAAGTTTATTCATTCTCATATTCCTCTTGTAGTAGAGAAGGTGTATTTTCATGACCAAAACTGTCTGGTTGACGAGTATTGACTTCTCACGGAGTTTTGAATAACTTTTTTATTCCTTTCCTCTGCCTACAATAAATATATTTATGGAAACATTTGTAACAAAAAAATATCCCTAAAAAGTTTTTCTTCTATAAGAAGTATGGTATGAATTTTTTCACGTTTGTTGACCGCCTAGATCTTCCCCATTCCAATAACTTCTTACCTCTTCACAGAATAACATGGTATGGCCCAGATAACCGCTGAATTGACATTTCATAAGTTTATGTTTATTCTAATTTCTATAACTCAACATGTCTCTTTCCATAGAGAAATATTTTGGTTTCCTATCATTTTTAGACTCATAAGTATATTTTTTAATTCTTCTTTCAGTTTATGTTGATGTAAGGACCCGACCCCAGTTGTCGGGAGCCGGTGCCTAATTTTATTACATTAGAAAATATACAAGGAATATGTCTCCCAAAGGACCACGTATTTTAGTAGATTTTGGAAAAAATATATATATATATTATTAACATTGCCTCATGAAGGGAAAAAAACAATAAATTATTCCTTTAGAAACATCCAAGCCTCCTAGACTAAGCCTGTAAGTCACTCATAACTAACTTCTTCATATCCTATAAAAAGAAAACATAATAAAGGGGTGAGCTCAAATTCTTAGTCTTAGTATCCAATATAGTATAAGATAACATAAATATAAGACAAGGGGAATAATTTAAAACACATGACTTTAAAATTATACTTGAACATAATGTAGAAGGAATACATGCTCAGTAAAAAATGCCATAAATAAAACATAATCATGTGTATTCTACTAATCGAATAACAACATGAACATTCAATTAT
Source organism: Viscum album (assembly GCA_963277665.1). Taxonomy (NCBI): domain Eukaryota; kingdom Viridiplantae; phylum Streptophyta; class Magnoliopsida; order Santalales; family Viscaceae; genus Viscum; species Viscum album. The sequence goes on from OY728133.1 coordinate 972,173,099, forward strand.
AAGCTTTATAACTATGGATGTTTATATACTGTAAAATATGAAACACATTTACAAGGCATCACCCAAGAAGTATTAAAATGATTTAGGCCTCATCCAAATCCATATATCACATTGTGAAAGGACTCGACCAATTCTATGTCTATTAGTCTCACGAGACCTATTGATTCATCAAGGGGATATAACGGTCCCCACCCATCACATAATAAGTCCAATGAATTCTTCATATGATTGGGTACAAATAAAAACAACACATTCATTCATATTGAAACTATCATATGAAATGTTAATAACTTTCCCAAATCATAAAACCACTAACCATTCTGAGTAATATGGTGAATTGTTTTAGGATATATCATTCACAATAAAATTATTCATAAATCATTAAATCAAATATGGTATATGAAATAATAAATTATTAAACCTAAAAATAATCAATAATCAATAATTGTGTTGAATGGGACGGGAATACTCTTATAAAATCATTAAGCAATTCTTGCGATAAATACTATTTTATATTGAAAAAGAAGAGTTGTTTTGGAAGAATCTTAGTATAAATATATATGTTATGTAAGATAGAATTTTCATAATAAAATGAGTTATTTTATAAATATAATGTTTTCAAAAATATATTATACAGTTCCCTTGAAAATAGGTAAGAATTTGAGAAATTCCCTTGAATAAGGCTGGTATTTTGGAAACAATATTGAAATATCCTTTTAAAATGTGTTACTATACAAAAACTATGGGAGGTTTACGGTTAGTAAACATATATAGTAAACTCAAAAATATTTTATGGGGATTAAATAATAATATACAATAATATCATTGAGTTAATTAGACAATGAAAGTAACCAGAATGGAAAATGTTGTTCGGGTGGAAAAATCATTACCTTAAGTCTGAATGGGTCCCACTCTTGAACTTAAGTTCTTGGAAGATGAAATTAGACTTATCAAAAACATATTTAAGAACCTAATAGACATTTATTTATATTATCATAGTTTTTTTCACTTCAATTATTTTCTTATTGATAATTATTTATATTGAATTTCGTCGTTCCGGAGTGTTTGTTTTCTTGATTTTCATAATTGGTTCACTACTTTTTATGTAATGGATTTCATGTGGAATGGTTGTAAATCTTCAGAATTTAAATTAAATAATATTTATGAACATACATAATTTTTAATGATCATTTCTTCCATTTTGTTACATGGAATGATGATGAATCATTAGATGACAACCACTTCGATTATTTGGCAGTATTTGGATTATTATGAACAAGTGTTTTCTTATAAATTAATAATAAGTACATATAATGGTTCCATAATATTAATTAGGTTATAATACATATAATATATTCTATTTCAACCATATAAATCGTTTCATGACCAATAATGAAGGATAAATTGACGAACGAAACATCGTCGTCCATGAAAGTTATAAATGAGAACCTCATTGACATTGATTTCAATTATAAAAGTAAAAGTGAGGGAGTAATGATATTTGATGATGGTTCTTCAAATAGAATGATATAATTCTAGTATATATATGATACTGGAGTTATAATATTCATTTGGACATAAGAGTTGAGAAGAGAAAAAGAAAAGATATGAACTTGGAATGAAAAGAAAAATGTTGAGAGATCCCTTATGAAAATTCGTCATCCTAAGGGCGTCGATAAAAATTTCATAAAATGAATTGATGAGATAAAAAGGGTATCCAATAATATAGAAATAAATAGGAAAATAATAGTAATATATAATATCAACCACAACATATGATAATTAAATTCAATGAAATAACATAGAAGAAAAGTTTACTAAAAGAGGAGGGTAAAGGACTCCCTAACCTTATAGAGTAACTCCTAAAACCTGAAGGTTGGGTCCTTTGGGGCTTAAGAACACCATAGGAGGATTATTAGGGAGGTAAAACCACCCGATATTCATGGAAGATAGATTTTGAATGAAAGAAAATGAATGGATGAGTGGTTATTTATAGTAAATGAGAGATAATTATTTAATAATTTCAAAGGGACACCTCATTGGTGGTTTTGAAAAAACAATGAGCTTTCCCATGGTATTTGCCCATGGTTTTAGCCACTTTGGAAACCTCATTTAATATGGTACTGTAAACAAGTCTAAAAACCTTTTATTTTAATTATTTTTTTAGTATGATGGCATTAAACTACCAAAAACTCAAAACTGTATTTTTACTATTCTTTAAAAAAGAAAGTATTTTAGAAAAATTCCAAAACATCACCCCAACTATTTTTCAACATGTAGAAATGAAAATTGAACTCCATTTTTCATAAATAATAGTCTAAATATAATTATTTTAATTTTAAAATAAAATCATAGTTAATTCGAAAAATAACAATTTTAAAGGTATAATTAGTTTTATATTACACTGAAAAATTAATTAAGAAATCATTATATTATTAACTTAAGAAAATTAAAAAATTCATTATTTACTATTCATAAAGGTCATATTACTATTCATATTACTATTCATAATGGTATGTTACAATTCACCAAAAATCATTTTTGTTCTATCAAAGTCCAAATGAGTTACTTGTCATAACTCTAGATGACCTTTTTTTGAAATTCAAAACATAGAAGAGGCAAAGTTGTGTTTAATGGATATATTATTAAATGCCTTCAATATTTATTTTGAAAACCTTGGGGTGTTATAATATCCCCTACTTACACAAATTTCTTCCTTGAAATTAATAAAATGTTACCTAAAAAGATACTGGTATATCTTCAACATAAGCTCTTCAAGCTCCCTTGTTGCTTCCTCATTATTATGGTTCCTCCAAAAAAAATTACCAGAAGAGTCATACGATTTCTCAATACATGTTCTCTGGTATTAAGAATCTTATCAAGCTCTTCAAAATAAGACAGATCATGCTCAGGTTCTATTTCTTCTTAGGTGAGTACATGTGTTAGGTCCGGCATGTTTTTCCTTAACATTGACATATAGAACACATTGTGAACTTTATAGAGATTTGGTGGCATTTCCAAATGGTAATCTACTACTCTAATTCAACCAATAATTTTAAAAGGTAATATGTACCTGGTACTAAATTTCCCATTCTTACCGAATCGTATAATACCCTTCCATAGGGATACATTTAAGAAAACATGATCTCCTTCTTGAAATTCCAAATCCTTCATTCGATTATCAGCATTGCTCTTTTACCTACATTGATCTATTTTGATATGGGTTGGGATAATATTCACCTTTTCTGATGTTTCTTCAACATGTTCTTGGCCTATGAGCATTCTCTCACCGACATCATCCCAGTATGTTGGTGTACGACATCTTATTCCATATAATGTTTTATATGGAGCTATCAAAATACATTAATGGGATCTATTGTTTTTGGAAAATTCTAATATAGGTAAATGCTAATCCCACATATATTTAATGTCATTCAAAGAAGATCTCAACATGTATTTCAATGTTTGAATAGTTCGTTCTGAGTGCCCATCATTTTCTGGGTGGTAGGTAGTGCCCAAATGATGATCTGTATCTAGGGCCTTCTGAAGACAATTCTAGAATTGTGAAGTATAACTGGGATCATGATAAAAAACAATTGATAACGGTACACCATTAAATAATTATATTTCATAAATATAGAATCTTAATAAATTTTGAAGTTGTAAATCGTCTCTTATTTTAAGAAAATGTGCTGATTTTATAAGACGATGAACAATGACCCATATTGAATCATTATTTCTTGGATTTATTAGTATTCCCATGAAAAATTCCATTGAAATACAATCCCATTTCCACATAATAATATTAAGGGGTTTAATGACCCCTCTGGGATGTTGTCTTCTAGCCTTCACCTATTGACACACCAAATATCTCAACACATAATCAGTAATCTCCCTCTTCAGGTTTTCCCACCAAAAATGTCTCTTTAGATCTCTATAAAACATTTATCTCCCACGGTGTATATAGAAATTAGAGATATGAGGATCATCCAATAGTTCCCTCTTTAGCTCAGTAAAAGAGGGAACACAAAGGCTTTTTTTGAATTTGAAAATGCTAACTTCATATAGGAAGTCAATCAACTTCCAATAATTTAGATCATTTATTTTCTTTGAAAACTCCACATCATTAGCTTGAAAAAATTTTATCCATTCTAATAAAGTAGGTTTGTCAATTATTTGAATAAGTAGTGATGTGTTACCTTCCTTGATAATTCCCATATTCATCATTTCTAGATCCATGAATAGAGGATCCCTTTCAACTCTCATATTATTAAGAATTATGTGATCCTTTCTCCTCAAAGCATATGCCACCTGATTTTCCTTCCCCTAGAGGTAGTGTATTATGAAATCATAGACTTTGAGTAGCTCAATCCATATTTTTTGTATCATGATGAGTTATTTCTATGAGAATATATATTTCAAACTCTTATGATATGTATATATCTCATATTTTTCTCCATAGAGGTAATGTCTTCAAATCATCAGAGTAAATATTATTGTAGATAACTCAAGATCATGAGTTGGATATTTTTGTTCGTGATTTTTTTGCATCTTAGATGTAATGAAAATCAGTCGATCTTTCTATATAAGGAAGAAACCAAGTCCTTTCTTATATGAATCGTTATAAACAAAAACTCATCATTTGCCAATGTTAGGGTTAGGATCAGAGTATTCAATAACATCCTCTTAAATTATTCAAAACAATCATCACATTCCTTCATCCAAATGAAATTACCCCTTTTTCGTGTGATCTTGGTCATTCGGTTGGCTCAATGGGAGAAGTTCTCAATAAAACTCTGATAATAATATTCTAAACAAATAAAACTATATACCCCTGGTATGTTCGTTGGAGAAGGCCATTATTGCACAACCTTTGAGTTTTCCGGATCTGTAGATATTACATCCTTAGAGACAATATGACCTAGAAAGGAAACTTTTTGGAGCTAAAAATCAAAATTATTAAACATCCCATATAATTCATTTCTTATATGAGTCTTTAGAATATTGCGCATTTGATTTCCATGATCTTCATAGCTTTTAGAGTATACCAGTATATCATCAATAAACACCACCAATAAGTTATCAAAATTTTCCTTGATAACTCTATTAATTAGATCCATGAAAACAGATGGGGCATTAGTTAGTCTAAAAGGAAATACTGTAATCTCATAATTCCAATACCTGGTTCATAATGTTGTATTTTGAATGTCTTCCTTCATCACAGGTAACCGATGGTTTCTAGATTGAAGATCAGTCTTCGAAAAAAATTGGGCCCCAAGAAGTTGATCAAATAAATAATCAATGAGATGTTGGGGATACTTTTTCTTTATTGTTATAGCATTGATCTCTCTAGATTCAATGCACAAACTCATAGACCCATCGTTCATCTTAATTAATAGAATAGGGGATCACCACAAAGAAATGCTATGGCGAATAAATCCTTTTTTACTCAATTCCTCTAGTTGTGTCATTAGCTCCACTAACTCTACAATGGCCACATAGTAAGTGGTCTTTGATATGGGCCTTGAACCAAGAATTAAGTCAATGGAAAAATCAATTTCCCGCTCAAGAGGATGTCTAGGTAAATCCTTTTGAATGATGTAGATATATTCTAGCACAACAGTTACATCTTCTATTTGAAAATTAATTTCCTCACCCATAGTTATTGTATTCCCTTCATCCAAAATAATTGAATTTAGTAGAGCTACATGGGGTGGATTTAGATTAGAATCAGATAGCAAGGTTTCAGCTATAATGATAAGGGATTTTACACCATTCTCAAAAGATGTAACTTATTTATTTTTGTAATAGATCATCGCATTATAATTTGACAGCTGGTTCATACTGAGAATTATATCAAATTCAGTCATTGGTATGATGATATTTCAGTAACTAAAGCACATTTATGTGTCATGAGGGGGAAAAATTGACACGCCTATTTACAATGATATATCTACTAGGTGTTTTGACTAATAACACCATTATTAATTCAAATTGGACATATCTAACTTTCTTGGAAAATTGGGAAAATATAAATGAATGGTACGACCTAGAAACAAATAAAGCATTGTCTAAGTATGATTAAATGATCAATGTACCTGCCACCACATCATTCAGAGCTTCAACCTTGGCAGTTGTGATCACATAATATTGTACATGCTCTTTTGGCCTTTTCTATTTCATGTTTCCTTTACACTTTGTACAATCATTTTCATAGTGTCTCATCTCGGAAAAATTATATCATTGAACATTAATTTCTTCATTCTTCCCCTTGAAATCACCAGCAATATGGCCTTTTTTCCACATTTTTAGCATACTTATTTTCCATTTAAGCACGTACTAGGGGGTTTCCTTCCATGATTTTCACAAGGTGGAAACTCAACTCTTCCCATCTAACCAGTTTCCTTATTTCCATTCCGAGATTTTTCAGCAACCCTATTCTTCTCTTGATCACCCTTAAAGAATTGAGAAAGAGACTTAATTTTCCTTCAAGATTGAACATGAAACTATATCCTTATATGATGAGAAACTCTAGGATACGAGAACCCTCTATAAGAATGGATTTAGTCCATCAAATAATCAATCAATCATACTCCTTAGATTTCATATATAGTCCATGACATGCCTTTCGAACCTCGTGAAGTTAGCTTCAGACTTCGCAACATTATCATCTTCCTTTTTCTTCAAATTCAAGAATTTTCACTCCATATCAACTCATTTTTTATGATTAAAGTATATGTCTAGGATGATTTATATAATTTCCCTATATTCCATCACCACTATTTCTCCCTCCTCCTTTGTGTTTTGGATTAACGACCACCACCGATCTGCATCTCCTGATAGATGATAAATGTAAATGATGGCCTTTTCTCTTTTATTACATACCAAAGTGACAATATATTCTCAAGGGAAATTATCCACTACTCAGCTACAAATGGGTTTATAGTCCCATTGAATGGTGGAGGCTTTTGACACATAAAGAGATCTAACAAAGCTCCTCCATGTGGTGGACCCAGATGCTCCATAGGGGTAAGGTTATTATTCAAAACCCATATATGTTTTCCCAATATAATTATATGTTTCTCAACCCATTCACAGCAGTAGATCCAACATCAATATCTTTCATCGAAGGGAAATCACTACATGGGACACGCGCGTTCGTGCAGTTTCAATTCCATCCACTAGGCTCGATTTTTAAATAATAGAATACACTAGATTAGGGTATGATCATAATGTATCATCTTAAATTAACAAACTAATTATTATAAACTGATATCATATTCATGGATAATCCCATAATCCCAAAAAAGTGTTCTTTGAGGAAAATTTTACATTTAAATCCTTAATAGTGTCTTGTAAAGAAATTTTGAATTATCCTCAGCATACCCCCCGATAGTTTCAATAACAATAGTTCATAAAGGCCCATTTCCATGTACCATGATACCATAGGTAATGCATGAAACATCTTATCGGAGCATTCACTCCTAGGTACAATTGTTCTAGATCCACCTCTATATATTTGTATATAAACAATGATGTATTTTCTAAAAAGATCCACATATTCTATTGCTTAAAAAAATACCAAAAAATTCATGTATTATTTTCCTCAAAGAGTATATTTGGTATTTGTTCCCAAATCTATGTTTTCTAAATCTAGTTTCTAGGTTTTCTACTATACATCCTTTGATATCAACCGTAAGGACCCAACCCTGGTTGCCCAGAGTCGGTGCTTTATTTTATTAAATTAGCATATAAACAAGGAATATGTATCCGGAAGGAACAATTAGTTTAGTATTTATTAGAAACAATATATGTAATGAATATTAACATTACAACATTTTGGTAAATACAACACTATATTAATCCATTAGAAACATGCAAGCCTCATAGATTAAACCTACATGTAACTCATAACTAACTTATTCATGTCCTGGAAAAATGAAACATAAGAAAGTGGTGAGCTCAAATGCACAGTCTGTATAAAAAATATATTGGAAGAAAATATAAATTTTTGACATGGTGAATAATTGAAAAAATATGCCTTTAACAATAAACATGAACATAGTATGATAGGAATACATGCTGAGTAAATATGTCCATAAATAATGCATAATAAAGGGTATTATACTTGTCAAATAACCACATGAACATTCAATTACTAGTTTCATAATGAGGGAAGTGCATATGATGGAAATTATGAAACTTTTTTCGGCCTTGACCAAGACGTCTAAAAATGATTTAGGCTGCTACCATATCCATATATCAACTTTGGAAAGGCCTTGGACAATTCCCTATCTTTTTGAATCATGAGACATTCCGATGCATCGAGGGGATATAGAGGGTCCCAAAATATCACATAATAAGTCCAATGCATTCCTCATTTGAGTGGAGAAAAACATAAACAAAAAATACATTCATATTTAAATTATCATATGAATAGGAACTAACTTTTCCCAATCATAAAATAGTAACCATTCTGAGTAATATGGTGAATGGTTTTAGCATAGATCATCAACAATAAAATTAGTCATAAAGCATTACATAAAATATGTTACATTAATTAATTAATTATTAAAACCTATAATACTTAATAATCAACAATATTGTTGAATAAGGCAAAAATACTCTTATAAAATCATTATGGAATTTTTACGATAAATACTCATTTATTTTGAAAAGAGGAGTTCTTATGTAAAAATATTTGTATAAACCTAAAATTGAATTAAGATAATATTTTCATAAAAAATGATTTATTTTTTAATGATTAATATTTCCCAAAAAAAATTATAAAGTACCCTTGAAAATTGGTATGAAATTGAAAAATTCCCTTTAATCAGGCTTGTATTTTCGAAACAATTTTGAAATTTACTTTTAAAATGTGTAACAATCCATAAAATAAAGAATTTTTTTTTGGTTTGTAAATATATATAGAACACTAAAAAATAATATATCATGATTACATAATAATATAACATAATTTAATTTAGGTATTTAGACAATGCATTTATCCAAAATGAAAATAGAAGTTCTGGTGAAAAAAACCCTTACCTTATGATCGAATGTTTAATGATCTTGAACCTCTTGTCCTAGAATATGAAATTAGAATTATTAATAACTTATTTATAAACCAAATAAGAATATATTTTTTATCATAATTATGTTTAGTCTATTTATGTTCTTATTGATACGTTATTATATTGAATTTCATCATTACAGAGTGTTTGTTTTCTTGATTTTCATAATTGGTTCACTTATTTTTATATAATGAAGTTCATGTGGAATGGTTGTAAGTATCCAGAATTGAAATTAAATATTGTTTATTAACATACAGAATTGTTAATGGTCATTTATATCATTTGTTACATGGAATTAGAATGATTCATTAGATGACAACCACTTTGATTATTTGGCGGTATTAGGATTAATATGAACTTTTTTTCTCATATTAATTAAAAATATGTATATATAATATTTTTTGAATATTAATTCGGTTATAATACATATATTATTATCATTTTCAACTATATAAATTGTTTCACGACCAGTAATGAGGTATATATGGAAGAATGAAACATCTTCATCCATGAGTGTTTTAAATTAGAACCACATAGACATTGATTTCGATTATAAAAATGAAACTAAGGGAGTAAGGATATTGATGTTCGTTATTCCATTAAAATGATATAATTATAGTATATATATATGTCACTGGGGATATAATGGTCATTTAGTAGAGGATCTTAGGATAGAAAAAGAAAATAGATGAACCTAAAAATAAAAGAAAATTTGATAGATCCCTTATGAAAATTCGGCAGCGTAACGACGTCACTTAAAATTACATAAAATGAATTGATGTGAGAAAAATGGTATCTAATAATATGGAAATAAAATGGAAATTATTAAAAATACATAATATCAACCCCAACTTATGAGAATGGAAATTAAAAGAGATAACATAAAAATTAGTTTAATAAAAGAGGAGGGTGAAGGATTCCCTTACCTTGTAGAGTAACTCCTAGAACATGAAGGGTGGGACCTTGGGGGATTAAGGTAACCTTTGGAGGACTCCTAGGGAGATAAAACCATCAGATCATCGAGGATGAGGGATTTTTAATGAAATAAAACCAACGTATGAGTGGATATTTAAAGTAAAAAAGAGATGATTTTTTAATAATTTCTAACGGACACCTCATTAGTGGTTTTTGCAAAACCATGAGCTTCCCACATTGTATTTTCCCATGGTTTTAGCCACATGGGACACCTCATGTCATATTTAACTGGACAATAGTCGAGAAGACTTTTATTTTAATTATTATGTCATTATGATGTCATTAAACTACTGAAAACTCGAAATTGTATTTTTACTATTCATGAAAAATTCATGTTTTTTAGAAATAACCCAAAAATTCACCAATGCTATTTTTCGATGGGAAGAATTAAAAAATTAACTCAATTTCTCAAAAATAATTTTCTATATATTATTAATTTAATTTCTAAATAAAATCATTGTTAATTAGAAAAATAACAATTTTAAATGTATAATTCGTTTTATATTACATTGAAAATTTTATTAAGATCTCATTATCTTATAACCTGAAGAAAATAAAATAATTTCATTATTTTCTAATTATAATGGTCATATTACTATTCATATTACTATTCATAAGGGTATGATACTATTCACTATAACAACCCGATATTTTATGATAAGTATTATTTTTAATTTATTTGATGTCATGTGTTTTATGTTACAACAATATTATCTTGTGTTATACACAACACCATATTAACTTGAAGTATACGCAACACTATTCTTAGATTGTGTTACACACAATTTCAAGTTCATTTGATAATAGTCATTCTATGCAACATTGAGTGTATATATATATATATTCAATGTATAAATGAAATATGGTTTGATTCTGTTATATGAAAGAACAAAGGAGTCTTGTACAACACGCAACCCTAAATTTGGTTGCATGACACGCAATCACGACCTTCCTTGATAGCGTGTGTTGTACGCAATACCAGGTTTCACTAAACAACGATATATGGTTATAATATTATCACGAACTAGCCGTTATGAATAGTATTAACAACATCTTGAATTTTATAACATTATTATTCATCTTACACATTTTCTAGAACATGGTATAAGAACAAAATAAATTTTTCGGGTAAAATAAGTATTTTTCAAAAAATGTAGTTTTTCCGCCTTTTGATGGCGCACCCACTTTAAATCTAGTTTTTGACATGTTAATAAGTTCAATTTTACAAAATAAAATTATTCTTTGGAATCAGGATATAAAATTTTACCTTGGATAAAATTTTCATATCATTATGATAACTTTTATATTTTAATGAATAGTAAAAACACACTATATTTTAATTAAAAACAACTTTTTTCATCGTAATAACTTATGTGGTAAAATTATAATATTGAATGGTTTTAAAGTATAAATAGAATATATTTTTATGATTTAATATAATGTATGTCATTATCATTGATTTTACATTTAATTCATAGGTTAAATAAATTCAATCTTTTGCAATGTTTTAAACAAAAACCCATTTTCTTTCGACAACAGGATTAATTTTAATTTAATTTCTGAAACTTCTATGTACTGAATTTGGAAAAATGGATTCCATATTTGTAATAAGTGGGTCCATATTATATTAATAGACTAATTTTTATTTTTGGGCTTTATGAATTGTAACAACGGTAAATTTTATTACCATAGTAAAAGGTAAATTGGGTAATTAAGGGTAATATAATATTATAAAATTATCTTAATACTTGACTTAATACAATTGGATGATTATAATTCGTCCTAAGTCATATTTTGGTCTAAATGTAATCCATTAGAACCCACTTGGAGGTGATTAATACCTTTAGTTTATTTTATATAAAGGAAAGTGAAATATGTATCACTCAACATTAATAATTAAAGTATTTTTATATAAGATTATACAGAATATAAATTCATTTATAAATACACATTTGAAAGGTAAAATTTTTTTCTTTGTCATGGTAATTTATCTATTATTTTTAAGAGATATTTAATTACGTTAATAGCTTACACATTAATGACGCAGAAATTATTTATTTAGTGAAAAATAAGTAATATAGTTTTTAGTGAAATACTAATACCCAATAAAAGGCCCAAAAACCTGACCAAAACATTTTGGCAGTGTAAATATACACCAAAATAACCCAATGACCGAATATATGACCGTTTGGAGTCTTATAAAAGTGATTATGACACTTATATTAGTTTATTTTAAATGATGCCAAAGATGTCACCTTCATAATTTGATAAATATAACATTTTAAATGATTGGTTTTTTAGAAGATAAATCTGACTAAAAGAATTCTTATGAAATATGTAATATTTATCTTCATCCTAGTATTTTATTTTTAATTTTTATGCAACAAATAAGTATATTAAATATTTATACATAAATGTTGTAGTAATTATTTTATTAAGGGAAATATCACATACATGGTTTTAAAAATATTAAAATAATTATTATATGAAATATTTAATGTTATCCACTAATATTCTAGATTAATATGAAATTTTAGGAACCTATTAAATATTTTATTTAGAATATATCCTCTTTTTGGATTTTAATTAAATTCACATAAATTAATAGTGTCAAAATTGACACTATTGTTATTTTATAAAAATAACATATTATTAAAATGTTTAAAAATCACAAAATTTTTTAAAAATTATAAATTGAAATTTATATGCTTTACAATTTTTTAGATTATCCAATTATGGAAAATTCACAACATATAAGTGATTATTTATAACCATTTACAATTTACAATTTTATTACCACAAATAAAATTAAATAGATTAAATAAGGATAAATCAAAATGATAAGGTTTAAAATAAAATCAAAACATGTCTAAATTTGATTGGTTGATTATATTAGAACCTTATATAATCTCATCGTCAAATTGAGTAATTTTTGGAGGTTTTTATGGGGGGTTTGAATTTATATTAAACTAATATTTTTGAGGATTCCAAAGGTGCCCCTCTCCTCCCTTATAAAAGGGAACCTCCTCCATCTCCTCCTCACACCAATTTGAGCCATAAAGCTCGGCCAAACCCTTCCCATTTCACTTCCCCAATTCCCTATAAACATCATAGAGGTCCTGGTCTTCTTCAAAGACCAATTTTTAACCCTAAGAGGAGGTCTCAAAGAGGCGCTTCAAAGAAGAGGTAATGTCCGTTACCGATTCTTTCAACTTTATTTATTCTTCTAATTCTTCTTCTTTAGTTGATTTTTTATGAAGTAATAACATCAGTATCAATAATATACTGATATATTATTATAAGTATTAAACAAAATTGTTTCACCTTCTACCCATCCTATGGAAAATGAAATCACCGCGCGTGCGTACGTACAGAATACCGTCTCCACGCCGTGGTGTAATCTATTTTCCACCACCACCTCACTTGGATGGGTATAATGGTGTAAATAATGACTATATATTATTATTGTATAGTTATATTGACTCTGAAATAGTATACATACACTCTAATACAATTCCACAATCATGGGAATGATATCATCTTTCGTGCATGCGTACGGACTACCGTCTCCACGATGCGATAAGATTCATTCTCCATGTTAACCATTCATTAATGATAATAAAGTATATATAATAAGTAATCATGAAATATATGACATAATATTGATACTAGATTAATGTATATATATATGTATGTCATGTACTTAATTCCATTCAATTCAATAAGGCAACGAAAACAGCGTTCATGCGTACGTACGGCCTACCGTCTCCATGAACGGTGTATTTCATTACTTTTATAGATCTATTATATATATGTGTAATATAAATATATATTATATTTAAATCATGTTTTATATTCTGGAATTAATTAATCATGATCTAAGTAATCATATAAATAATTGCAAGTCAAAACACGGACGATAAATGAAACGATTTTATGCAAAACGCTCTTTAACATGGAATTTACAGAAGAAAGGGTAATATAAAGTCATAATTGAACCATATATGATATCATAACAATGAATATGATTATTTAATAAGTCAATTACATTATCTAAATCATTATACATGAGTTTCGGATATGTACGAAGCATATCAGACCTAAGGTAAGGGATAATTTTTCAAATCTCATTTTTATCCGAGATTGCTTATTCGTAAGTATTTACTGGGGTTATTTATATCATCCATGTCCATGTTTTATAAAAGTTTTTTCATGAATATTTAATTTCATTTTTACACATTTTAGACTTTTAATTCATGGTATATAAGGAATCTTTCTTTTTTTTATGTTACGAGGTACTTTTTTGAGTTTTCCGGCAAAAGTACGTGAAGAATGTTTTTTTAACTTATACGGCATGAAAGGATTTTTACAGTTTTATAAAGCCTTATTTTCATGAAGATTCTTCCAAAATATTTCATTACTATTTTCAAAAAAATCTCCTTCTTTTAAAATTGCATGACATTTTTTGAGAAGAAATTGATTTTGAAGAAGAAAGGATATTTTCCTCAAGAATTCATTTCAAATGTTTTATCAAAACCATTTCCATATAAGATGACATTATTTCATATGTGTATATTTCAAGTTTAATGTCTCTATGATTTACATGGTTTCAATATTCTTATGATGAAATTTCCATTTGTTTTATATGGATTATGAGATGATGGGATGATGTTTATGAAACAAATTTTATTTTTTGGGTTATGGTGAATGTTTTAAGTTTATTTTGTGGCACAAGTAAGAATGATTTCATTATGAGATGGGTGGGACCTATATATCCATAAAATGCATTGGTTAATGATTTATATCTCATGAGATAGACATGGCTGGAATGGTAAGTTAATCTGGTTCAGTGTTATAGTACTGAAACGAGTAGTGAACTCGATTCAGAAAGGGACTTTGTCCACTAAGATGGTCTTGGCAGAAATGCCTTGGCTACTATGGAAATCATGACATGTGCTGAATGGTTTCCACAATTACATGTTTTATTACCATGATATTTTATCATTGTTTATGTTCCATTATGATCTATGCATTATGTACTTCCATGTTTTATGTATTTGCTCAAGATTTTGATGTTTAAACATTATGTTCATGTTTTTAAGTTCAAATGTATATGGTATGCTTTATTTTATCCATGCTTACCCTTACTGAGCATTTGAGATCGCCATTTTTATGTTTTATTTTTCCCTAGGATTAAAATAATGGTTTTAGGGAAACACCAACATCATTGTAGGGAAAAATATTAGAAGGTTTACCAATAAGTGGAATCATATTATATAACTCCAAGGGCTCCAAAAAAAATTATAAACTTCTCCCAGATCCATTCAACTACAAATCATGGGACCCAACAATGGATGGATGGGATCAATACCTCACCAATTATAGGAAAGATGGGTTGACTAGGTCCATCTCTAGCATCATCATCATCTATTACGAAGCAGTCCATGAGGAAGAGTTTTGATATGAAGGTCTTATTCAAATGATTGGAAACCAAATAAGAGGTCCTCCCAGCTATGAAAATCAATATGGAGGACTTCCCCACATTCCCAATATTGGATAAAGATTGTGTAACCCTAGCTTCATTGATATCCAGTGGGGTGGGCATCCCCATACTTCAGGTTCCTGATACGAATGTCCTTCCAATGTCATAGAATATCAATGTGATGGTTTTCCCCATAGAATTCCTAGCATAGGTAGAGGTCCTCCACACTCTAGTATCGATGGAATTATAGACCATCCCAACTTCAATGACACCTAAGATGGAGGACCTCCCCATCACCATTTTAATCAGTTAAGAGGCCCTCCTCCCACATCAAATTATGAAAAAAGATGTATTACCCACTACCAAAAATTTCATGTATTTACTCCCCATGTTATCACCAAAAAAAGATGGATCATCTTGACTACATCAAGAGCCATATTGGATATCCTCCCCAAGTATGAAAATAATATATTTGAAGGCCCCCCCTATATCCCAGCACTACACAATAGATTTCCACCTAGTGCCAAAACTCATCAGCACAATGGTGATCTTTATTCCAATGAACTAACATCCCCTGAAGAACCATATCGAGGTATTAGGGTGAACTGTTTCCACCGATGAGAAAATTTGGGGAACACCAAGTCCTGGTAAATCAGGTTCTATTAACATATTCCAAATCCAAATGTGATTCAATGATCGAACGCCAACCACATCCATATGTATCATTGTCTGGGGTAGGATTCTGGTGTGTGAAGGATGACATCCCCAAGGGTGACATAAAAAAAACCCCAAAATCCATTCAAAAGTACATGAGGATGGAGGAATATTTGGATCCCTTTCATTATCTCATGATGCAGTCATCTCTATTATCATCAGTTTCATTCTCTACCTATTCCTGAGATCACATATAGTTATTATGTAAATTGATAGATAAAGAAAATATTGTACTCTAAAAAATGAATATCAGCAATCTTTTTCATGAGATAGTGGTAATAACCCAGTCATACAGAGATTTAATGATTATATTGGATCCACCCTTGAGAGATGACCCCACGGGTAGTGGAAAATCGACTCATGTAGAGTCCCCTCCACCGGGAATCCCACTTCCCCACCGATTCTTTTTGGTGTCACCACCAATCTCGCATCATGATCCAATCAATGTATAGGCTAACCAGGAGCAGGTAACTTCTTATAAAAAACAAATAATATTGGGTACTCAAGATTCTAATTAATTTTCATTGGTAATCTGGGAGAATACATATCCAGTATTCAATATGTGAGAGTCCATCACCATGTACATGGTAATGTGGTTCCAATTGAAAATCTGGATGAATCATTTTCCCCTCGATAACCATTAGTTTTTCTTCGTCGAGAGCTAGGAGCCCTTAAATGACATTGATCTATAGTGCCACATGGTTTAGTTGGAATCACTCCCAATGGCTTGGCACCCTATGTCACCTAGCTACCATTAGGCCCGCAAATAAATTTTCTTCAATAGATATATGGTGTTCCTCAATATCATTGAATTGATATCTACACACATACAGATCTGTGGAAGGAGATAGCATGATCCTATCATTTCCAACCATAACCTATGAGAAATAGACTTTCCTAGTGTTATATAGGACATACCTCTTGGTATCATCACAGTGATTATAGTTCATCCCAAGATTATAAAGGACTGAGACCCCAGTGCATGATCACCCTGAAGTATCCTGAACCTTGTAGAAACACAATATTATTTTGACCCCCATACATGTAACCTTACTCACTGTCCAAGGTAGTTACTCAACCTCAAAAGAACTATCTTCATAATTTTCTACTAGTCAAAACCCCAGTAGGGGAAATGAACGACTTCATCCCTCTTATCTATCAAACATCATGTTGAAGACATAGGTATATCCTATTTTTTCACCTTACTCCAATAGGTCATCTATAATGAGAGTATCCTTGAGGAGATCCTTACTGAGAAACACCCAAATTATGGCACTTCTCGATATGATGTTGGGCCTCCTCTTCTGGGGTAGCTGGGATATCCACATGTACTTCTCAATCAAATGTCCATAAGTGATCCTTGTGATTTTACACTTCATGCTAGGGAAGAAATTGGGGTTAGTGGAATGATATCTTGGTATTATTCAACAAATCTACATGAGTACCATGATAAACATTATAGAGAAAAAGATTAGGCCACTCTAGAGGTCGCACCATGATCCTTTTTACCTTATTATCATTTTGATAAACCTATTAACACATTGTTGGTCATAGATCCTTGTGAAGATCATAATCCCCTCATTGATGATTTGATACCTTCTCTGAAATCTTGCCATGAAGTCCTTGAAATTTGATTGGTGGTGATCCCACTGAATTCAAAGTTGTACCTAATGTGGGTGGATGATATGAGAGCACACCACTATTTTGGAAATCAAAACCCCACCCATTCCAACGTGATGGGTTACCCACCTCAACATCTATCCCACTTCATCTCGATGATCAGGCCCATGATGGGAAGAATAGATTATCAGGAGGTTACCAAGATCCGATTTTTCATTTATACATTGGAAGGGCATGTTTTTATCTAGAAATACCAGGTTCCCATTGGTTCCATCATTGGTTTTCAATACCTCTATAGGAAGTTTCTCTATCTTTCTAGCTCCACCAAATGTATGAAATGTTTTAATGACCACTTCAAGTGCAAGAAACAGCAATATTATCATGTTACGAACTTCAGAACTAGATGAAAGGGCCTCATATATTCACTCAATATGTCATTGACTAAATAGAAGTTTCTAACAATTTTAATGGTGAAAATTAAGTCAAAATTCATCCCCACCGTCATCACTTTGAATTTCCCATTTGGTTTCTAGTGTTTCTATAAAAAAGCCTTGTTCATGGAGGAATTCTCACAGTAAGCATAGAATTCATGTCCATTGCCTCTTACAGTCCCTGCAAGAAGATCCTCCATAGAAGATACTGTCACCACAGTATATGTGGAGGCTCTAGAGCCACAAGAGCTATCACTAGTAGAGCCACTCCAAGGATATCCTCACCAAGTGTAGTGACCTAAAGCTCAACCTTTCCGATTGTAGAACTGATAGGAACCTCCTAGAAAATCACTACCACATAGGTAAGACAATTTGGATTTATCTCCTCATTGGGATCTAGCCTATAAGATCTCGAGGTTTAAGAACGAAACATTATGTTCAATAGCATACATGATATGCTACATCAAGTTTAAACAAACAACTAACTATTAATATTTAAATGATACATTTATAACCTTGCCAGTGGAATGATTGGAATGATTAGTATAAACTGAATTATGTAAATATGGTTTAAAAATATTTAAAAAATGATTCAATTGTAACCAAATATCTTATAAATAGAAATAAAAACCTATTGAATATAAAGGATGTGTTCTTATGAAAAACTATTTAAAAAGAGAGTAACTATTTCTATAAAATCATATCACTATCTATGGATTATTATTTAATGATAAATATATTTTATATTTTCAATTTAATTTTTTAAATTCATATTATATTTTTTCTAGATATGTTATAAAAAAAATCCAATTTTTAGAGAAAATATATATTTTTCTAAAAATACATTTCACCTCCTTTTGATGGAGAACCATATTAAATTTAGTTTTAGAGAAGTTTATGTGTAATATTTTACAAAATAAACTTCTTCATTATATGTGGACCATAAATAATATATTTATAAGTCTTTTTGATATTTTTTTAATAACACTAATGTTTTTATTAATATTAAAAATTCTCTAAATTTTAATTGAAAATAACTTTTTTCATCAAGATAATTTATATTTTTAAATCATATTATTTAAATTTTTTCATATATAAATGGATATATTTTTATCATTTAATTCATATTTGGTCACTAGAAGTAATTTATCATTGAAATTGGAAAAAAAACACGGGTTAATCATTTGATAGTTTTAACTTTAAAAAAACAAGTTTTTTGATTTTGACAAACAGAATTAATTTTAAATTAATTACGACAATTTCAATGTTTTGAATTTTTACAAATGTATTACATATTTGGAATCAAATGGTACAAATTTTTAACATAGTTAGCTTTTATTTTAAGACATTATGAATAGTAATTTCATTAATTATTTTTAATTACCAAGGTTAAAGGGTAAATTATGTAAATATGGGTGAAAATAACATTTTGTAATTTTTTATTTTATAAAAGGGGAATATAACATAAAGATCATATTTTAAAAAAAATTATTAAGGCATAAAATAACTAATATCTTTGAATATAAATAGTCATTTGAAATATAAAAAAATTTCAAACATCATTGTATTTTAGTTTTTATTTTCAGAAATTATAAACATATATTTATTTCTGACCCAATGATGGTACAGTGATTACGTTTTTAATAAAATATTCAAATAAATGATATTATAAATCTTTAAAAAAATGTAATTTTAAAAATTTTATGCCATATTTTTTTTGTATGATATCAACATTTTAGATTTTGGAAAATACATTTGGATTGAATGAATAAAGTTGTTCTGACTTTAACAAAATTTAATTTCTAAATAGTGTCAAAATTGACATAAATGAGTTTTTAAATCAAATACTATTTTATTAAATGATATAATTGTATTAAAAATCTAAGATTCATAAAAATGATTTTTATAATGTTAAAAATATCAATAATGATCCACTTGTGGTACTCTTGTTGTTTTATAGTAACTATAGTAATCATGTATTTTTCAAATACATGTAGATAAGGTAAGAGTTAATGATTTTAACTAAGGGTTGAAGCTATAAAATATGGATATTTTTGTGACCTAAACATGTATAATACATATTAGTTGATTGTATTTCGACTCCAAATCATCATATCTTTGATATAAATGAGCTTGGGACATTAAAGATCGAAAATGAATTTATAATATAATAATATTTCACGACTTTTTTTATGTGCCACTCCTCCTTCTTATAATAGGAATCCACCTCTACCACATACTCACACCACCCATGCCCCTTGTCAAATCCAAATTATGCTCAAATAAGCTCTAAAAATTTCTCCATTCCTCTTAAAATATTTACATTGTGAATAAGTATTTTCATGAAATAATTTCGCTCAAATCAATAGAAGTTACATGATTTAGAGGTAACATCTTCTCTAAAGTTTCTTTCATTTATTTTCTTTCTCCAATCCCAATGCTATTTTTATTCATTTAATACATAACAAAACCAGTATCCTATGTATTCTAAGATGATTTTATAAAATTTATTCGAACTACACCTACAAACACCTCCATCTAATGGATCCAAACATAATGTTTCTGTGTACGGAGGGCTACTGCTTCACGAAATGATGATTGTTCAATTTTCCCCTACAACATATCATGGGGGCATTATGATGGAATAGTATTTATATTTTATATATATTATATTAATATTGAATCTATTCTTCTATTATTTTTATTTACAACAAACCTTTATGATTTCCAAGATTTGTAAATATGATAATTTCATTTCAAGAAGTGTGGGCTACAGCCCTCTCAAAGTGATATGACTTGTTCATTCTATACATTGAATGTTTAAAGGACGGGTTTATTAAACCTATGATTCATAAATGACATAAAATAATACTTGTATTAAAATTAACATTTATATAATTTTATTATTATTATTTTAATATGACGAAAAAAATAAATGTAGTGTTCATGCAAACATACAGCTTACCATCCCAATGAACGGTGAATGTCATTTCATATCTCCAAATGTAATGGATATTTTAAATACATACACACTGAATATATAGGTTATTTAAATCATGAATAATATTCTGGAGCTGATCGACTTTTTAACACATGGAATATTTGCATAAAAAATGTTAATTTTCAATTCATGTACTGAATATCGACAAATCGAACGATACAGTACAAAAAAGTTACATATACCAGTAGAAAGTTATTGAGAGATAATATATATGTTGGTATAAATGAGAAATTCCAACAGATATTATGTTTTATTGGTATTAAATTAAATTATCAACTATTATTTTTAACAACATATACATATTTCATTATTATTAATTTAATACAAACATATATTTTACTAACAATTCAATCTCTTATTTTATCATATTAACACCGACAATTGTTCTAAAAACAAATTAATCGATTATTATTAATTATTATTATGAATATTTTTTCAACGTATAAATTATTTTCTAGTATTTATTCAATACAAATCTATCATTTAATAATATTTTTTTATTATTATCAATTATTTGTTTAGTAAAACTATTATGTGTAAATTTACAAAATAATAATAAATAATTTACAGGTAATCAAAAAATTATAGAAGATATATTATTTTTTGAACAAAATGATGAGTATATTTTAAATAAATGTTATTTGAGATGAAATATTATATCCAAATGATATTTTAAAAATGATTAATTTAAAGGTTAAAATCTAAAAATAAACATATTCATTTATATTTAATAAATACACATTAGAAGAATGAAAAAAATGATTTTCCCCACCCCTAACCTCATTGTCTCCCGCATCTTCCCTCTTCCATGATCTCCTCCTAATCATCATCATTTACATTCAATGGTGTTAAGTTATCTAACTGTACTGACATAGTTGGTTCTTCATCATCAACCACTCCCACACCCACACCCAAACCCACACCCACTACCATACCCACCCCATTGATTACCTTCAATTTCACACATCTTGTTTGATTGATTTTTTCGGTGACGAGGTGTAGAGAGATGCATGGTCATAACAAAATTTCCCATTTAATTGGTTTATTTTTGGGCCTCTTGTATGGTATGTAATTATTATATTAATGTTATATGAACCTAAAACCATGGGTATTTAGTGTTTGAATTGAATTTCAGTTATGGTTCATAGTGAAATCCAGATGAAATGAGATTTCATGCTCTTTTTAAGGATGATACACTGTTATTTTTCCTGGTTATTTATGAACTAAAATTAATTATGAAATGATATGGTGTACCATATTTACAATAACTATGATATACCGGGAACTTTTAAAGCATTAAAGGTACACATTTTGGTAAATTTTTGGGTTTTTTCTCTCATTTGAATATTTCTATGGTTGGATGAGAAAACATTATCCAGATGAAATGATATTTCATGCTTTTTATTACGATCACTTGTTTTGATGAATATTTATAATCATATTCATAAATTTTTTTCACATATAATCATTGAGGATATGTTTTTTGTCATTACCTTTTTTTTGAATGGGTTTCAAGTACATCTATCCTCGAGTTTGTATTTTTAATTCAATGTTTTATTTATGTGTAGTTGATGACTATTGTATTACTGTAGATGCAATTCATCACATCCAGAAATATTGGACCATGTGATAATAGTAAGGAAATATTAGTGAAACCTTATGTAAGTATGATTAAATATTGTTTTCTTACAAAATGGAGATTAGTAAATACATGTTGGAGGATATGTTGTTAGCACTATGGGGCTTATTCACTACATGTTCAAATAGTAATTTGTTTGATGGTTTTTATGGAGAGATATGGCTTGTTTGGTCAGTAATGCAAGGTATACGCTTTATTGTTGGGGGTAATTTCAATCCATGCTAGTGTTTGTAGGCCCTGATCATTATTATTATAAATTAGATGAAACTGAACCAAGCTGGAATTTAATTGTAGAACTGGAGCATGTTAATAGGATTTTAGTGTGGTTATTGAGGGATTCAATTGAAAACTCAACCTAGACCAACAAGGGGTCTGGATTCAACCCACATATAGGAAGTTGGAGTTAGGTGATCTCATCAAGATTCGTTGAATGGTGATAGGGTTGGATCAGAAATTTAACCATATAGTTGACATGTGGACCCAAGTAGTGAATGAAGGTACATTTTCATTTGTTTTTAAAATAGGAATGTGACATTCATGGAATATTTTTTACATTGGAATCATTGTTGGAGGATTAGTTTAGTAACTAGTCACTCTCTTAATTCTTCATGTGCACTTTACTAACAACTTTATATTATTATTTAAGGAACCTTGAATTATAGTTATGATACCTACATAAATAATTTTCATTAAATATAGATTTTTATAGTTAATTTACCTTTTTCTTTTTCTAATAATGTATTAGTAATCATTATGTGTTAAATTTCATTATCACTTCATTATCTAGAACCAAAAAGCCTTTGGCCCAAAAGAAATATTAATGAAATATGACTCTAATGCTTGTCATAATTTTTTTTCTAAGATTATATTATCATATCAATATATGAATTTTTCTTGATATTTTCCTCTTACTTTTTCTAATATTTCATTAGTAATAATTATGTGTTAAATGTCATTAATACATCTTTATCTAGAACCATATTTCCTTTTACTTATTATGAAATGTAAATTATAGATAATTTTACACTATTTAGTGCAGTCACTATGGTCTGTTTGTATTTACACATATTTACATCAAGTGTTGTGCTTATGCATCAACTATAAAAATCAAATTTAAATGTTTTAAGTACAGTGAAATTGGTTTATTTCTACATGTCTCATTATTATTGTACATAAATAACATATTAGTATTGAAAAAGTGGTCGATGACTGCTCATGGAAATCTTTTGTGAGTAAAAAGGTTGAGAAGTGAAGGAATTATCTAATTTATGCATTTAAACATGCTATGAAATTTGAATATTCAATACCTACTGCTCTATCTATGAGTTAAGGGAATTACATTGTTTATATCAAACAATTTTATGATATAGCTTATATTTTTACAAGGATCTGGACACCAATTAATTAATTTTAAAATTGGGTCATTACATTCAAGGATATGTATATTTTCACACTAATGATGTGGGCAGACGTGTAGAATATGTACACACAGATCACATATTACATAATTTGATCAGTAATCTATGTTTCATAATCTATAATATAGAAGCTATTTTTTATAATATATTATCTAATTTACAATCTATAATCAAGAATCTATGTTTTATGGAATACATAATCAGTAATCAAGAATCTATGTTTTATAATATGTAATGTACTATTTCCGTAATTATGGATTTCAAAATTCGAAATTGTAAGGGTAACAAAATATTTCCACCATGTATTTAAAAAAACTAATTTAGGGAATCTAAATTAGTGTGAAATATATTAATATAAAATTCTTCGACATTAATATACCTTTTTTAACAATATTAGTGAAATTCCCATTCTATCCAACCTGGGTAGCCTCATTTGAATATTCAATGGAGGCCGGACTCCCCATTTGGAAAATTTCCATCAACATCAAGTACAGGTTTTTTTCAGCCTTTCATGGATCCCTCTTATGGGAGGACTCAGAAACAAGTGATGCCCCGGTCCCAGAATCATCCATGCTTTCTTTTTCATCGACCCCATCATCATACATGGAAGTGAGGCTTGAAGGTTCTCCTTTCATTTTTACCTAACAGGGGTTTCCTCTGTAATATATATTTTTTCTTCTATGTCTTTGATCCCGCTAGCCATATCCACACCCATGGTCTATAAACCCTCCACTTCTATGGTTGGGGAAACCTTAGATTCATTGAATTCTGTTATTTCAACTTTCAATTCTAATAAATTTGGGGAAACAAGGTTATGGAGTCTCTGAAATTCATCTTCAATCATTAAGATTTTATTCAGATCATCCAAATTCTACTTCTCTTAGTTTTTTTCACATATTTATTTCATCTAAGACTATACACTTCTGATTCTTCACAATAGTCATCTCCATTCATATGCCCTGATGCTTTCCTTTAGATATATTACATCTACCTCTACTTATTAGAATTCTCTTACAGTGATTGTGAGAGGATGAAATTTTTAGCAGCTGAAGTGATGATTGCATAAACCAGTTATGTGATTTTATCCTATAGCCCATACATGATCTTAAAATTTTCATTTGGTATTTTATTTTAATTTTTTCTTCATACCAGCCTCATGTTCTATTTTAGACTACCATCTAGATGAGAGGCTTTGTGTTTAGTGGGGAATTGGTTGACTGCTTCAAGTTGGTGTGTCGGGGAAAGGCTATGGTCTTTAGCTTTTTCCCAGGCATAAAGGGCTTCTTCGGTAACATTATTATTCTTTTGAATCGAACTATCTTTTTTCTATCATCTCTGAATGATCTTTAGATCGATCTTCATTCAAATCATTCACATGATCCTCCAACATTTTACCTTTTCTAATTAGTGTTTTGAATTTATTTTTCAACTGAAAAAAATTTAGAAATTTATTTGTTCAGAATTAAACTATGCTAATTTTTTTTTGATTTCCTAATCTTTTAGTGTAGCTATTGAATCCAAGTGAACACTTCCCAGACTTGAACTATCCACCGGTTTCTCAATTATTTTCATGTTGGAAGATTTTCTCATCCAGATCCTGCCATGGAGGTCCATTTCAACTCATAAGGTATGACAAAATAAGTGCTCATTAGATCATTGAGAATCGATAGTCCAAATTGAAACACGAAAAATCAGGAGATACTAAATCTGATCAACTTGACTTTTTTTATCATACTTTGGCCCGTGCTAGTTTTGATGTTTGATTATATCATCTACACACTGTCAGTTTTTTTTTACAATCAATTTAATTTTATATCAATTAATGCCGTAAAATTCTATTTCAATGATCAAAATTTTATTGATAGTTGAAGAAAGATATTGTAAAAATAGAAATATTAAATATTTTCAAGACATTAGTGTACGTAACCGTGTTGAAATTTCTATATTTAATCATTTGATGTGAACTGGAGTATGACTAGTTGATGATTAAATTTTATGGTAGTCGGGTTGAATATATTATTTGGTGTAATGTAATTAACAGTGAAACATAATTCGAAATGACCCTTTTCTTGAAAATCATGTAAAATAATGTTTTCTTGGTGTGTTTGGAGTTTCATGATGTTTATAAATTGAGTTTTTTTATCAAAATTGAGTTGAATATTCAGTTATATCATTTTATATTCTATTTTATACCTTTACACTATTTTATTTTATATGAATCTTCTTCTTTATACTAGTTTAAGATTGGGGATGAACTACATCAACTCACAAGTGCATGAAAGGGGACCTGCTTTCATGAGTGGGGATAATAAGCTGCTTTCAACCACCTTCATTTGATAGTAGGTATGACCTGCTTAAAGTTTCTAATGTGAGCATACTGTAGGTATGGTTAACTACATGTGTGCATTTAATTTCTAGTGTGAACTATGAAAATGATAAATTATGTGTGTTATTAGTAGGTTCATGTCCCCATGGTTGGTCGTAGATGCTTCATTCACTTCACATGTTTACTGCCTATGCCTTATTATTTTTTTAAGGATTGCTCATGTTTATATGTGTCAATGTAATCAAGAAGAAACCCAATGTGATTTTTTCTTTTTATAATATGTTTGGATATAGAAGATGGACTTCTTTTAGAGTGTTTGACGCTTGGTTGCAGGCAGTTTTTTTCTATGCTCAAATTGTGGGTTCCAAAAATTGTTCGATGTAATTCTTAAAGGTGGTTATATGTTGCTGATAGCCTTGGAAACATCAAAATTCATATCCAATAATCAGTTTATGCCTACCCATACAAAAATTAAAGCCTAAAATAAAGGATTTCAAGTAGGAGGCTACCGCCTGGAGTAAGGCATCCAAAAATTCCTCAATTATGTGTAATGAATATAAAACCATTCCCATTTTGAGGTATTATTCTCGGCTGCTAAATTGTTTTAACTTTTTCATCTAATATTAACATCTGGTGTATTTCCCTATGTTATAACATCTTCTTTTGTTTTCCCACTGGTTCTGGATCTAGCTCGTTGGTCATGGGAATGGATGGGTTGTTGGTGTTGTTGCACTGAAGGCTATAGTATAACTAGAGCTTGCTTGCTAGTCTTGGGGAATTGATGGGTCACCGGTGCTGGCGATGGCTCGTTGGTACTGTGGCATGAATGATTCATGGGCATGGATGGGTCATTGGTACTTGGGGGTGGGGGCGGCGGGGGGTGGGGGTGGGGGTGGGGGTGTTGGATCCTATGTTTTTTTATTTCATTTTGTATAAAATTTCATTATTAATATATTTAAATTTTATCTAAGTTTGAACATTCGTGTAAATAATCTTTGGTTTAATAATTAAATAAGATTAATTATATATGATAAATTAATAAATATATAATAATATATTACTTGTAATAAAAAATTATAATTTCTATTCAAATATAATTTATAAATAGATATTATATGTTCGTAATATTAATAAGGGCAAAAAAAAATTCATAAGAATACCTTGATAAACACTTTAACTAACATATATATTATTTGTTGGTATTATTATAATTGCAACAGAACTATTATATATTTCACAAAAACATTTAGTGATATAGATTTTACCGACATTTTAGTGATAGAGACATATGTGTTGGTAAAATTTTTTACCAATTGAAAATGTACTTTTACCAATATATATGTCCCTATAGGAAAAATCTAAATATTTTTTAGTGATAGGAACATAAATATTTATGTAATTTATTTATAACATGGTGACATGTAATGTAAAATGAAGAATAAACATAAAAAAGTTTCTTAAAAAATATTAATTAACCTATGTTTATTTTTCAGGAATACAACGAACGAACAAGACAAGTCAGATTCAAGGTAAAGGAAATTCAAAACCCAATTTCTATTCTTTGGGATGATCTTTTACTACATGACAATGTCATGCTAAGATTACATGAGAAATAAATATCGATATCTTATCTTTTATTTATAATTAATTTTAAAGCATTTATATTGAATCCACATAATTGATATATTTTATTAACAAAATTATCTTTGTAATGGATATCTTAACTAAATCTTCATTTATTGAGTTAAATATCCATGTCATTGGTTAATTTTTTCACGAATATGAGTGAATGGCCTCTTATTGTTTTACACTGAATATCCACATATTTTGAGTGTATTTAATTTTTTCACACATATTTATGTCATTGATTTACCCTTAATTTAATTTTATGATCATTGTAAGGGATTTCTCCTCAATCCCATTTCATTATGGAATTTCATGATGTTATGGAAATTTATTATCCAATAATGTGAATATACAAACCTTTTGACTTTTTATATCATGAATTGTTATATTCTCATGATATTTAAAAAAAATTAATTTTATTTCTTAATAATTTGTATTAAAGTGTGTCTCATTTTGTAAGGTACTCTTTAATTAAAATATTATTTTAAATATTTTCATGATTTATTTTTCAAACCCCTTCTATTTAATGGCCACATTTTCAAAATGGGTTTTTATAATTTTTTTATATGGAAATAAATGTTTTAAAATGATAATTTATTTCAGAATATTCAAAGTGGTGTGGGACAATTTGATTAAAAATAAAAAATTTAAATTTTTTAAATGGTTTTTGGAAGTGGGTTTAATATTTAAATATCATAAAATGATCTCTCGTAGTTAAATTTTGGAAATACTATTTTTCCTTATCTTTGGTTTTAATTTTTATTATTATTAAATTTTACATGGGAATTTGATGTGTGGTTTTTTGATAAACCATGATGGGTGGTAACATACAAACCAAATGACAGATGGTTCCGTGAAAACTACAGATGCATGTTTATGTTATAACCTACAATTTTTTGGGTATGGATGACAGCCATATGGATATTCCATTTAGTGATATATGTGGAAGTGGATAGTATTTTTATTCCATTGAAGTATGATTATGTCCCATGATACCTTTATATGCTATATATTTCAATATATGGGAATTATGGTAATTATTTGGTTACAAAAAGAGTATTAAATGAGCTTATATTCAGTGAAGTATATTTAATACTTCTTAAGGGAAATATTATTACATTATATTAATGTATTCTTTTTTTTCATTTTATCCCATGAATAATAGTATTCATTCTTTGTGTATCCTTTACTGATCATTTTATTCTCATCCAATGTTTTGAATTATTTTTCACAATACCTTAACAAGAATAAAATCAAGGATGTGATCATGAAAAAGTTATGTTGTCAAAATATGAAACGATGCCAATTTCCATTTTAAAGATATTTTTTATGAAAAAACTATATAGTGAGTAGAAGTGTCTACTTGTAATATATAAGTTTCAATGTATGATTAATGGCCTAATTATCTAAATATCTAAACCTAAAATGATCTTCGATGTGAATAAAATACAAATTAATGAGTTATCTCATGATTATGCGATGTTTAAGGTTGTGTCCTTATAGTTGGCATCATTGGTCAGTTTAGATATCATTATTGGGTAGTGTGTCATTTAAGCATAAAGGACATGTTTTATATAACCATTATGGTTAGCATAAAAGAAAGGGTCATAGTTATTTTAGATAAATTGAATAATTTTGAGATAACATGAATAAGTATATCTTAGTGCATATTTTCCTCATATGATATTATATGAGGATTTTATTGATAAACTCACTATAACACTTTTTATTTTTAGTAAATTTCTGGATCTTGCAGGAACCAAAGTAACAATGGTTGTGATGGAAACTATGGCGGTGTTGGGAATAATCAAATGAATGAAATGGATGTTGCAATGAAAACTCTTTTGGATATTCTTAACCATCTTTTTGGAGTCGTGATTTACCTCTTGAACCATTGTGATTTTTTAATGCATTATATATGAGAGAAAACAATTCCAATAGGATTTCAGGTAATAATCATAAAGGTAAATATATTAAATAAGATATGCCTCAAGGATGTGGAAAGAAACACCTTGAAAAAAATTTCAAAGGGACGGGAAGATGTTATAGATGTTTTAATGATGGTCATAAAGCAATAACCTACCATGGAAAAAGTAATCCTTCCATTAACTGTAGGAAAGGGAATGAAGTAATTTATGAATGATCAATTGAATGTTTAAAATGTGGGGATTATGGTCACTATCCAAACAAATTTTATGCAAAGAATGTATGGGAATGGGATCAACAATAACAAAAAATATGCTTACCAATACCTTATTCCATTTTAATTATCGATGAGAAATCTAAAAATGACCAATGAAAGGTATGAATTACTTCTTATATTATGTTTTAAAATTATTGAATCTTATGACATGATTTATTTTGATGTTTGTAGGAATGAATTATTACAAGAATAAGTTTGAAAAAGATCGTTAAGTGATCATGAAGAACGTTGGATGATTAATATGAACATATTTTAAAAAATTGATTTTTATGTTAGATATATAGGTGGTGAAATGATTGAAATTATTAATTCTCTTTGGTTGATGAGATTACCTTGGATGAAATTTCCCAAGTACGTGTTACCCTAATGTTTGTTATGTGAAAATGTTATTTCAAGAAGAATTACATTTTCTTTTGTTTACATATTTAAAAAGAATATTTAGTGTTTATATAATAAAAGACATTGAGGAAATTCTGAGTTTTTAAATTTTTTTAATTTTATAAAATTATATATTTTTTAAAAATGAAAACCTGAAGATCATGTGACAAATCATCGCATCAGAAACAGGTGTAGGAATCAATCTCACAAGTGATGTGAAACTAGGATTTTGTAGAATATCCATCTAAGAAACCACCTGAAGGGTGCCCCGAGTCGGGTTGGCCATATAACCTCAAGCGCATCTCCCCAAATGCCAGAGGCTACCGACTAGCAGCGAGGGCTGTTTTCATGTCCATGGGGGAGACTGTTCACCCATAGGTAATAGGTAATGTCACAGAAAAAGTAACAGAAATTAAATAATACATATCAAAGCAATATAAATGAACAAACTAATGAAGAATCAATATAAATAATCCAACTGAATATTACTCAATTGAATAATCTCACAAAACTATGTCATTCCATGATGTCTATTAAAACAATAAGTACAAAAAATATAAACTCAATCATACTATCAACTAAATGAAAACACAAAAAAACTACATTACAAGAAAGGCTCGGTTATCTTCCCTAGACTCCATCCTAAGAAGCATGAACTAATCATCCATTAGAAGCATCATGGTTCCCTTTTTAAAAAACTAAATGAATGTAATCTACTCGTGTGTGAACAACACCTGATCCTTGTGTGAGATAAAATACCAGTAGGAAGACACCAACAATGTATAAACCATTCCATTTAATTCAATAATAAAATGAATTATTCAATTATTTAACAATTGCAGATAATTAATTAAGTGCAATGAAATAAATAACACATCCCAGGTTCCCAAAGGCACCCGTCCCTAATCAGCTGCATCATCCTAAGATAGAAGTCTGAATGGAATACCTGTAAGGAGAATACTCATATTCATATATATAAATCTTATTTGAAAAAGTTCAAAAATGGAAGAGGTATACCCCCATGCATGTGCTCTAACATGGGTTCGATCTGATGTGTCAACCAGGTGTGCTTCAACATACCAAGAAATTTTCACAAATCTCAAGAGACTAACAATGACATTAATATAATCTACCAGTGCATCATTATTATGGTTCATGTTAAAAGTTGGGGTCTGATCCCCCCCTAAAGTCATCTTTATGTAACATCCTTCAAATTATCAAATACCTATGATCCCATCCAAGGAAATCATTCGAAATACCATGTATCTCTCAACGCATGTCTTTACCATTAGTCTATTATGATCTCTCCAAAAGCTGTCTACCATCATCTGAGGCTGTCTTAGTAACATTAAAAATAGATCCATATCGATGGGCCTTTTGAAACTGGTGTCACTCATAATTATTAGAAATCCCAGGAAAGTCTTGGTCCGAAAAATCCAAATACACCGCCCCACGGCACGTAGTGGTAACAGTTAAGAATGGAGGTTCTATGCATGGCCCTTAATAGGGGAAAACCCTTGTTTAACACTCTAAATTTAATTAATGTTTTAACAGTAGCAGATATGACATAATAAGCATATGAAATTGTAGCTTGAAACATAAACAGATACACCTGTGCATCATAAGGTATAAATTAAATATTGCAGCATAACTACTTAAAAAGGAAAGATACCACATCAAAATAAACAGATAATTGAAATTTTTAACTAATAAATAATTCATCTCAAAAACTAATATGATCTAACAATTTGACATTCGTGATCTATGTAAACTAATTATTTAATTTAATTACAATAAAAATTTGATGCGCAACACATGAAGTTAATTAAATTTAATTCCCGGGCAAACAAATATTATACCAACCATGTTGGAACTCCCAAATGGGTGACCAACCATGTTGCAACAATTTAAAAACTTTAATTCATGATAAATATGTCTGAAACAATTATGAAAAACATTTAATTTAAACGAATTGGGGGATTTTGCACATTGTTGGTAGGCACCGACGAACGACACAACAAAGTGTTTTTATAAATCATAACAAAATGGTGGAAAAGAGATTATATTCCATTCCTTATAGTTTTATATGATTTCATGATCCTCATTAAGCTTTGATTTGACCTATGAAGAAAAAAACAAAACATTTTAGAAAAATCCCAAAATAGGGTAAAATCGTCCTATGATGAACTGCGCACAAGATACTCAACAAAATCCTACGATTCCAAAGGATCAAGTTTATCCATTCCTTAAGGTTTACTATGAACCTAACGGTGAATAAAATAGACAATAAATGGAGGTGAGGTGGTCTTTAGAATTGGTCATAGGGAGGTGCACCACCTAAGGAGATGGAGGGGAACAACGTGAGGGAGAGGAGGAGATGAAGAGAGAAGAAAATGACAAGGTTGAAAATAGAAAGAAAAGAAGAGAAAAAATAAAATAAAAGGAAAAAAAATTTATATGAAAAAATAAAATCGAATAAAAGGGATGGAAAATAAAAAGGATAAATATAAATAAAAATTGAAATTTCCAATTTTAATTATTTTTACTTTTTCCACAACCCCATTTCTATTTTATTTCTCAATATAATTTTATCAATTTTTCATTATATTAAATTGATTTAAATCTATTATTAATTCATTTTAAATCAATAATTAATTGTTTAAATCCTGAACACCTTTCCAAAGCACAACATAACATTTTTCATAAATCTCAGAAGTTATTTAATTAATTTAAATAGATTCTCGGGACCCGCAACATTGTGCACAGGCATGCGCACAAGGTCTCTTAATGGAAATAGACAACAAAAATAAAAATTAATTGTATGATATAAATTCCTGGACCATTAAACCTCCCCTAATTAAGACAACTCTTCTCTGAGTTTCCCTTCAGGGGTTAGTGGTACGTCAACAGAGAAAAGATCCAGCTATTGTGCATGTACATCCATTATTCTATCCCTGGTCTCATCCTCAATGAGTCAATGTTTCCACAACTCTTGGAATAGAGGGACTAACATTCCTTATAGGACTTTCATGCAATGGTCAATGATATAGATTTGATTCTCTACAAAGGATGTATCTTCCTCATGCTCTATGTCATCAGGGTCAAAAGAAGGACATAGTTCTGGGAGATATTATCGGAGTTGAGACACATGGAAAACATGTGGCATGGCACAAAACCTCTTAGGTATCAGTAAATGATAGGTTACTAGCCCAAATCTTTCCACTACCTCAAACGACCCAACATATATCAATGATAACATCCCCTGTATCCTAACGGCATGTGACCCAACCTCGTAGAAACAAACAGAAAGACTTGATGCGCCACCTCAAACTCTAGAGGTCTCCAATGACGATCAATAAAAGTCTTTTGTCTAGGCTGAGTTGTAGTCAAAAACTTATGAATCAGCTGGAAATTCTCAGAATCCTCCTAAAGGAGACGAGGACCCGAGAGAGCTGCCTCACCTACTTTAAGCCAGCATAAATGTGAACTACATATTCAATCATAGATGGAATCAAACCGAGTGATTATAATTGACACTTGTATGATTTTATTATAGGTAATCATTGAATGAGGTATATTATTCTCCCAGGAACCTCCATAATCAAGGATACAATACCGTAACATATCATCTACACTCGTATAATTCTCTCGGACTACCCATGGATCATAGGGTGATATGCAGTACTCATTAGTAACTGTGAACCCAGCGCCTTTTGCAACCCTTTCCAGAACCATGATGTAAAGCAAGCATCTCTTTTAGAGACAATATAATGAGGTACACCAGGAATTCAGACAATATCTTTGATATATATCCTTCCCAACTCATCAATTGTAAAGGTCTCCCAGAATGGTATGAAGTGCTCAAGCTTGGTCAACCTATCAACAACCACCCATACAACATTGTTTTCTCGATGAGATTTTGGAAAGCCTGTAACAAAGTCCTTGTTAATTTTATTCCATTTCCATTTAGGAATGGATAGAGGCTATGGGGGTCTAGAAGTTTGTGGGTGCTCTAACTTCACATGTTGGAAGGTGGAGCAATGAGTAGTATCTCCAAAAATGTAGATCATGATCCACATCTTCCAACTCTAGGTTGTGAGTTTGATAGTTCCACTCATGAGGTCTCAGCTAGTGGGATCCATAAACCAAGAATCGTTCACCCTGCATTAAAACTACACCCAGTATGATTCTTGAAGAATCATAATAAACAGAATATCTTTTAACTGACTCAAGAGGAATTAGGATCGGGGCTGAGTTTAGTCTACATTTCAACTCCTAAAAATAAATTTTACAAGATTATTGACCAGATGAACTATACACCTTTCTTAGTCAGGGCCATAATAGGTGCTTCTATGCATGAGAAATCCTAGATGAAACACCTGTAATAGCCAGAAATCCTGAAGAAACTGCGGATGTTGAAGAATCTATTTGGATACTCCAATGAATCCACGGTGCTCAAATTTTATGGATTAAATAATAATCCTACTTCATATATAATAGGACCCATGAAGTTTACTTTGTCAACCCAATAGTGGAATTTTCTAAGCATAATGTATAGATAGTAATATCTCAGTGTACTCAGCATAATCTAAATAAGGGTTTCATGGTTGTGTTTGGAACTCGAATACACCAAGATTTCATCTACAAAGACTACCACAAAGGAATGAAGATATGGTTCAAACAACCTAGTTCATCAGATCCATGAAGGCTATCGGCGTATTCGTGAGGCAGTATTTCATAATCAAAGACTCATACAAGTCATACCTGCTTTAGAAAGTCATATGTGGTATGTCATATGGTTTCATATGCACCTGGTGATATCCCAACCACAGATCAATCCTGGAGGAAATAGTTTCTCCCTTGAGGTGGTCGAAGAGATTATCTATACATGGAAATGGATATCGATTCATTACCATGATCTGGTTGAGTCGATGATAATCCACATATATCCTGAGGGTATCATCTCCCTTATTGGTGAAAAGAATAGGTGAACCCCACGGTAATGTGTTTGGTCTGATGAAACCCTTATCCTCAAGGTCTTCAAGCTGGTTTTCTAGTTCCGGTAGCTCGGTTGGTGCCATCCTATAAGGATGAATAGACAATGGTGCCGCCCCTGGAATGAGCTCTATAGTGAACTCCATGTCCCTCAAAGGAGGTAAGTCATAAAAATTGTCATGGAATACATCCTTTAAAAGATCCACCACATGAGGGAATTCAATAAGCTGTGTCCCCTGATCTCTCATAAAGAGACTTTCCAACTGATCTTTCACACTACCCAACCCTGCATATTTAGTCTAATCATGGTTTTCCTACGTATCCCATTCTCCTTTGGGTAGATATGTGTCTCCCTCAAGGGATGTAAAGGGAACCATATGTTGATTGAAATAAACATTGTCATGATAATGTGGAAGCAAGTTCATACCAGGAATGACATTGATGCCAGAAATGTCGAGGATATAGAAATTTGAAACGAAATGGAACCCACCTATCTCAAGGGGGAACTATTTCCACTGTCGCATTCCCTCTGTCCTCACCCCAAGAGGATTTTTGAGTGACATGACATCAAAATGGTACTCAATTGGAAAACAATGACATTCAAAAACACAAGCATATTAAAATTAGTGTGATGCGCCAATATCAAAAAAGTTTAGAAACTAAATTAAGGGCTAATAGAATAGTAAATATGACCATAGATGGTTCTCCACTCTGCTCCTCAGGTGCTGATTGCATTGCCTACATGAGACCTAAACCATGACCATGAGATACTGCCTACATGGCCTAAGTAGGTCCACTTTGCTGATGATGATAATCTAGAACTTGATTTCCTTGAACACTTCTACCACCATTACCTCGGCCTTATTGGCCGGTGGAAATAGAACATCCAGTCTGTTGTGGATTCATAGATCCCATACCTGATGGAAATGTAGGTTTTAATCTTATTACACTATATTCTGAAGAGGAGGAATGGAAGAAATGCTAAAGTTGTCCCATATTCCTACAATCTTGGCACTCCTTCGGGCCTCTCGTGCACTGTGGCTTCTTGTGACCATCTATGTCGCACTGATAACATGTGAGAGAACCATTTAAATGTGATGTTTGGATAATATTTCCCCTATATGAACCTTCAAAATGGTGTTTATTGCTACCAAAAGACCCAACACCCTGTCTCAGAACTGAACCGCCCTAGCTCACTGGTTTAGCATCTCTGACATTGATCTCTGAAATTAGACCCTAATTTACAATCTTTGTTATAGTGGTCAAATGGAAGACATTCACCTAGGAGCAGATACTATACTCAATTATGTCCTCAAAATGTCTCATAGTAGTTTGTGTGTCTCCAGTCAGTGGTGGAGAAAAACAATAATGTTCTGTGAAATGAGTAGAATACTCTAACATAGTCATAGCGCCCTACTGATGATGCAGGACCCCTCATGCATGATCATCTCTCAGAGTATATTGAAACAAGTGATCGTAGAAAGATGCCTGGATGTTGTCCAAAACCATGTCACTTGTCTTCTCAACCTATGAAACAATGTCCCACCAGTGATTTGGCATAGTCACAAAGCATATAGACTACAAGTTTGACCCTTCTCTCTGGAAGGGTCTCGACATGGTCGAAGATAGACCATATGGATTCTATCCATGACTCTGTATAATGAGGGTCACCACTCCCCGAGAAAGTGGGAGGTTTCTACCACCGAAAGTCCTATGTGAGGTCATCCATGGATAGGGTAGGCCTATGGATACTCTGAATGGAATGTATAAACATGTTTATACTATCCCAGAATTGAGCATCAGGTTCCCCCAGAAAGTTGGAAGGAAGCTGCACCACAGGAGGCACTACGAGAGGTACCACTGGTGGTTCGGGCCCCACCATCTCTGGAATGTGATCATTTCCACTCTCTTGAGGCATGGAATGATGACGCCGCAATGACATTATTCTAAAATATCCAAAATAACACCTTTATAAAAGGAGTAAATATGATGATGAAAAATAGGTAAGGCGTAAAACATGTTAGGTAGACTACATGCCTCTGAGCATTAACTTCAGATAACATCTTTAAGAGCCGGGTTTTGATATGGAATTGGCAACATAAAATTATTAATAAAAAGGTCTATAGAACATTCCCAGGTTAAGTAAGGTTAGAATCTAACAAAGAGTTACACCTATATATTTCACAAACCATCATTTCACAAATTTTCCTATTAGGCACAAAAATACTCACATGAAAATAGGGAAATGCATATTGAAAGTTGATATGGCATGGAAATATGATTTTCATTTTAATCCTATGGTGCGTAATTTGATGCAGGTCATGTATTTCCCCCGTATCATCTAGTTGAAATTTTAATAAAACCAATTATCACAAAAATACCAACTCAGAAAATAATGCAAAACAAGTGAGCCACCGAATGGTGAAATCATGTCCACAATAACTGTAATAATAAATAACTATAATCCCAACCCATGAATGTGGGATTCCCATGTACATGGTTAGCTATGTACAAGCACAGGGTACATTCCAAATCCCAGTATCCAAATATCTTGTTAAATCGAAACAGTTTGAAAAATGAAAAACACCCTTTGATTCCGCTTTGTAGAATCCCCGTCCCGGAAACCACCTAAATGGTGCCCCAAACCTGATTGGCCACCTATCCTAAGGCGCATCTCCCCAAAACCAAGAGGGTGACAACTAGTAGTGAGGTCCTTTTTCATGTCTATGGGGGAGACACTGACCACATAGGTAATAGGTAGTATCACAGTGGAAGTTACATAAATTAAATAAAAAATAGCAGAGTCTTAAATGAATAAACTACAGCAGAAGCAATATAAATAATCCAACTAAATAGTACACAAGTGTGGAAGCTCAAAAAACTATGTCATATTATGATGTCTATCTAAACTGAAAGTACATAAAACAAAAACTCAAGAATACTATTAACTAAAAGAAAAGACACAATTTAACAACTACATCACGAGCAAGGCACGATCC
Organism: Viscum album; assembly: GCA_963277665.1. Lineage (NCBI taxonomy): Eukaryota > Viridiplantae > Streptophyta > Magnoliopsida > Santalales > Viscaceae > Viscum > Viscum album. The sequence continues at coordinate 972,211,980 of OY728133.1, forward strand.
TCTACCCCAGTATCTATCCTATGTAGAAAAAAATAATCAAGCATTGGAAGTACCATGGTTCTCATTATCAAAACCTAGAAGCATATAATCTACTCGAGTTTCAATGATGCCTGACCAGAGTGTGAGATATAATACCAGTAGTCCAGCACCCACGATTTCTAAACCTTTACATTTCATGTAATAATAAAATGAAGTGTTCCATTGTATAACAATTACTGATAATTAATTAACTACAATGAAATAAATAACTCATCCCAGGTACCCAACGACAGCCGTCCCTAATCACATGCTTTGGCATAAGCCGAATGTCTAAAAGGAATAACAGTAAGAAGAATACACTTATTCATATATACTATTCCTGGAATAAAAATTTAAAACAAGGAATATGAATACCCCCCCAACATGTTCTCTAACTTGGGGTCTAAGTCATGTGTCAACCAGGTGTGCTTCAACATACCATAAAATATCAAAAATCCAAGAGGCGAATAGTGGCATTAATAGAAACCATCAATGCATCATTATTAAGTTTCAAGTTGAGAGTTCGAGTTTGAGCATGTCCAAAAGGTATCACTATAGAACATCCTTTAAATAATCCCATAACACAGAGCCCGTCCAAGGCAATCTTTCGAAAAATCAAGTATCGAATGATGAATGGATTTACGATTAGTATGATCCAATCTTGTAAAAGGGGAAGAGCACCATACGAGGCTGGAATAGCCACATTGAGAATGAATATGTCTCCATTGTCCATTTTAGAACCGGTTTCACTCATATGTATTTGAAAGCATAGGGAACTATCGGTCCGGAAAAGCCGAAGACACCGCCCCCCGATGCGTAGTGGTAATAGTTAGGAACGGAGGGTCTATGTTTGGACCTTATAAGGGGACCCACCTTCTTTTCCTTCTATGAATTTAATTATTGTATTCATAGTAGTAGATTTTAAATAAAAGGCAGCTGAAATTCAGCTTGAATCCTAAATAGATAGACCCAAGAATCACATGGTATAAATTAAATGTTGTAGCATAACAACATAACAAGGAAATATACAACATCAACATAAACATATAAATGCACTTTTTAATAAATAAATAATTCATCAAAACAACTACCAAAGTTCCAAAAATTTAATGTTTTTGATCAATGTATACTAATTAATTAATTTAATTACCAAACAAATGTGATGCACAACACGTGTAGTAAATTAAATTTTATACCCAGGAAAATAGAAATTGTACTGACCGCATTGGCACACCCAAAGGGGTGTCTGAACATGTTGAAATAATTTAAAAAAATTAATTCATGATAAACAGTCCTGAAAAAATAGGCAAACAATTAAATTAATGAAATTGGCTGAATTTTCAGAAATTCGGTAGGCATCGACGAACGACACAACGGTGTATTTTTATAAATTTCAACAAAATGGAGATAAAGCAAGTAGACTACCTACCTTATGGTCCCATATGATTATATGATCAGTAGTGGGATTTTATTTGACATAAAATAGAAGAAAATGAAAGATTTTAGAAAACCCCAAAATAGGGTAAAATCCTTCCAAGACGAACAGTGCATAGGATACTTAATGTAATCCTACTATTCTAAAGGTGCAAGGTTAAAATTTCCTTAAGGTTTACTTCACACCTGACAAAAAAGAAAACAGATGATGGAAGGAGGTGTGGTGGTCTTCTGAAGGGGATGTAGGGTGGTGTACCACCTAAGGGGTGGGAGGGGTGTGACGTGAGGGAGAGGATGAGAGTAATAGAGATAAAAATAAAGATAGAAAAGGCAGAAAAATTAACGAAAAATTAGATAAAAAATAATAGAAATTGAAAAAATAAAAACAAAAGGAAAAATTAGAATAAAAGGGATGGAATGGAAAAAGGAAAAAAATAAATAAAAATGGAAATCTCTCATTCTAAATGATTTTTCATTTTCCATAATGACCTTTCTATTAGATTTTTAAATTTATTTTTATCCCTTCTTATTTTATTTTAAATTTATTTACATTTCATTATATTTATTTTTAAATTCCTAATTAATTTTTTAAATACCGAACACAATGATAAAGAAACACAATACATTTTTCATTAATCTCAAAAGTTATTTAATTATTTTAAATAGATTCCCGGGACCCAAAGCAGTGTGCACTAGCGCACGCCTTGGGTTATATTAATGAATTAAACAACAAAAAATAAAACGGTTTGTACCTGATTAATGTTGGGACGTTACAAAATTATCACCTACCACTAGCCTATGTGAAGTAACTCACCATTATGAATTATTCTTATTAGTTAAAAGATTTTATTGATAAAGAATGAGTTGGTTTTGGAACTTATGTTTTATGAAATGGTAATCCTTAGTATAGGAAAATGATTTTGTGATTAATTTATTATTTTTTTGGAAGATGTTTTCAATTTCGGGAACCCTATATGCCTAATGAATATAGAATAATATGGGATTTTTTAGGCATAATTTTTTAATATTATTTTACAATAATCTATGTTTGTATTGTGGACATAGGGAGATTTGGGTTGTTTCTGGAAGTGTTCAACCTATTTTTGAAAATATGTGATTTTGTTAATTACATTTAAGTATGAGACATTAAGAGTAGTCAATCTTATTTGAAAATAAATGTTATGATATTTCATGGGTGACTATGTGATATAATCTTTTTGAATTTTGGGTTTTAATATTACATTTTATTATACTTTTTGAGGAATTATATGCACAATTACTTATTGAATGGTCTTTGTGGAACCTTCGGGTATTTTTTGTTGAATATTGAATATTTAGAGTAGTACTTATTTTTATAGAAGTTTATTATTTTGGTGGAATATCTAATATTGTTCTATCCATTTTTGAATTGGGTAATGTCAAATGACAGGGAAAATATATATTCAACCTTTGTAGATTATGTGATTCTCAAAATGTTGATTCTAGCAATTCAGCTTTGACCAAGAAATCATGAATATTCATCGTTTGGATAAAATATGAGTTTGTGGTAGATAATTAGTATAGGATGAAACTCCACATGAAATGTAAGAATGTTTCCTTATGTTCTTACTCAAGCTCATAAATATAATTCCTCAACTTTATGAAAAATACCTTAAATAAAAAAATGTTTCCATCTACTTTCCTACTCAGAAATCAAATACAGTTTAACCCATCACATGTTTATGGTATTTTGGTTGTCAACATTATCCAAATAATGTTTTCTATTGATCTCAATTAGAAAGTGACACTTATTTTTTATTTCATATCTATGTATTTCTACACGGAACCCCAGTATGTGTTATCTTGTGTGAACATTGTACTTCACTTTTTTTCTTTTATTGTGGTAGTATTATTATCCCTTTTTATGATGTGGGATATTTCATGATGTTGTCGAGCCAAATTTTAAAATTTTAAGGATGAAATTTCTAAAATTGGAGATTGATGTAACATCCCATGTTTTGTGAAATAACAATATGTTTAATAGCATATATGATACACTACATCGAGCTTAAATGATCAACTAAATATTATTTTTTAAATGTTGCCTTTATAACCTAGTCGTTGGAATAGTGGGAAAGAATAGTATCAATGGAATTATGGTTGACATGTGTTTATGTAATGTTTCATTGGTAGCCAAATTTATTATAAATGGAAATGAAAACAAATTGAATATAAAGCATGTGTTCTTATGAAAACCTATTTAAAAGAAGAATAATTTTTTTATAAAATAATATCACCCTTTATTAATTTTATTCAATGAAAAATATATGTTATATATTCAGTATAATGTTTTAAATCCATATGATATAATTTCTAGATATGATATAAGAAAAAATTAACTGATCTAGAAAAAATAAATATTTATCTAAAAATATTTTTTACCACCTTTTGATAGAGAACCATATTTAGTTTACTTTTTAAAAAATAATATGTTCTATTTTACAAAATAATCTTTTTTTTAGAATATGTACATCAAAATTTTCCTTTTATTAATTTTTTATATTTTTATGATAATTATGTTGTTTTGATGAATAGTTCAAATATGCTAAATTTTAATTCAAAACAATTTTTCCATCGAAATCATTTATATGGTTAAATAATATTATTTAATTATTTTAATATATAAATGGAATATATTAGTAAAATTTATACTAATTTTTTTCATTATAAATAATTTCACATTGAAATTGGACAATAACACGTCAACCTTTTGGTAGTTTTTATTTCATAAAAACATGCTTTCTCGTTTTGACAAAGGGAATTAATTTTAAATTAATTACTACAATTTCATGGTTTTAAATATGGAAAATTGGATTCCTTATTCTTACTTATATGGTAATAATTGTATAATTAGGTACATTTTCTTTTTTGGACATTATGAATCGAAATTTTAGTAATTAATTCTAATTACCTTAGTTAAAGGGTAAATTCGGTAAATAATTGTATGAAATAATATTATAATAATATAAAACCACACTAAAACGTGACAAAATATTATTTTATGAGATAGTTTTGACCATGAACATACATAGGCCTAACATTTGTCATTTGGGATCCACTTTTGTGTGAAAATGACATTTTATAATTTTTAATTTAAAGGAAAGGGAATTATAACATAAACATGTATCTTTTAAAAAAAATTATATAGCGTTATATAACTGATATGTATGACTATATATAGTATTTAGAAAAAAAAAGTTTTTCCTATATTATCGTATTTTATTTTAAATTTTTATATATTAAAAAAATAATTTTTTCAATGACACAATAATGATGTAATGATTACCTTATTAATGAGAGAGTCAAATTAATGATATTATAAATATTAAAATAAATGTAATTTGAAAATTTTTATTGCATAAACAAATTTTCATTATGATATTGACATATTAGATTTGAGTAAATGCCTTCGGTTATAAAGAATCGTGTTTTTATGACTTTAACAAAAAAATCTTAATATTTTAAAAATTGTCATAAATGAGTTTATAAAACAAAAACAATTATATTAAATGATATAATAGTTTTAAAAATCTAATATTCATAGAAATGAATTAAATAATTTTACAAATCTAATTAAATATCCACTTATCGTTTTCTTTTCATTTTATTGTAATTATAGTAACCACTAATATTAAAATACAAGACAAAATTGTAAGAGTTAATGTTTTTAACTATGTGTTAATGCTAAAATATAAGGTTATTTTTGTGACCTAAACATTTCTAAAACCTATTTCTTTAGAGGATTTAGACCCAAAATCATATTATCTTTGATATAAAGGAGTTATAGCCCAATATTATTCTCAAAATTATTTTATAAAAAAATATTATTTCCAAACTTTGTGGAGGTGCCACTCATCCCTCTTACAAAATGCCACCACATCTACCCACTTACTAACACCTCTCAAGCCCATTGGATCGTCCATATTTTGCTCAAATAACCTCAAAAAATTCCTTATTTCCTCTTATAAGCCTTAAATTGTGTAAAAGGCAATTCAAGAATGCCTAGTGGCTCAAATCAAAAGATGTTACCTGATTTAGAGGTAACGTATTCTCTCGTGTTTCATTAATTTATTTTTCTTCTCCACTCCATATGATCCTCTTATTTTTTATTACAAATAAAAAAAGCATACTCAAAATTCTGAGAGATTTTTAGGATATTTATTTTAACAACACATACACACTCCTCTATCAAAGGGATACGAACATACTATTTTTTTGTACAGTGAACTACTGCCTCACGAAACGATGATTGGTCGTTTTTCCCCTGTCGCATCTCATGGTGGCTCAATGATGAAAATTTATATATATATATATATATATATGATATATATTATATTTATATTTCATATATTCTTCTATTATTTTTAATTACATCAAATCTTTCTGCTTTCCAGGATGTGTAAATATGATAATTTCATTTGAGGAAGTGTGGACTACAGCCCCTCAATGTGATATCACTCATTCATACTATACAAGGAATGTAAAAAGGATGGTTTTCATAAAAATATGAGACATAAATGAAATTAATATAATACTAGGATTATAATATACATTTAAAACATTTTATTATTATTCTATAAATATAATAATGAAATGAAAGTAACATTCATGAGTACGTACAACATACCATCTCCATGAACCGTGCATTTAATTTATTATCTAAAAATATTGTGGTTATAATAAATACATAACTATTGAATATATATGATATTTAAATCATGATTAATATTCTTTAGATGAATAAATTTTGACCACAAGTACAATTACACAAAACTAGTTAATTTTTTATTCAAGTACCAAATATCAACAAACCGACAAATATGAACATAAATAATTATTTAAATTTCATAACATGATGATAAGTAATATAAAATGAATAATAAACATAAAAAAATGTGAAAAATGTATAAATTAACATAATTTTATTACTCTGGAGTGTAAATGACGAATGATTCATCTTAGATTCAAGGTAAGGGAACTTCTTAACCCAATTTCTATTCATTGGGTTGATCTTCTACCACTCGACTATGTCATGATATGATTACGTGAGAAATGAATTCTGGTATCGAATGTTGTATTTATAAATTATTTATGGGGTTTTTTGTTAAATACAAGGAATATATATATATTATTAAAAAAAGAACTTTTTATTGGAAATCTTAACTCAATATTCATTCCTTGAGTTAAATATCCATTTCCATGGATTTGTTTTTTAGGAATATGTGTGAATTACCTTTTATTTTTTCCCTACCTAACCACTTAAATTGAGTGTATTTATAATTTTTCAAACATAATTATTTCATTGGTTTATCCTTAATCTAATGTTACAATATTTGTAAGGGATTTCGTCTCAATCTCCATTCATTGAGGCATATCCTTGTGTTGTGTACCTTTATTATCCTATAATGTGTATATACAAACCTCTTGACTCATTATATCAAGAATTATCATATTCTAATTATATTTAATTTTATTTAATGTTATGTCTTAATTATTTTCTTTCAAATGTTTCTCATGTTATATGGTTAACTTTATCTAAAACATCGCTTTAAATGTTTTAAGAATTTATTCTTCAAAAACCATCTTTTTCATGTCCTTGTGTTCAAAATAGTTTTTGATAATTTATTTAATTGGACACAAATGTTTTAAAATGAAAATTTATTTCAAAATTTTCAATGTGGTATGGAACACATTGATTCATCGTTTTTAGAATAAAATGATATAAATGGTTTTGGAAAAGGGGTGAGTATTTATATATCTTAAAATTATCTATTTTGGTTACACAGTGGAAATTTTATTTTTCTTTTATGTTTATTTAATTTTTTAGGATTATTTAATGTCACCTAGATATATCATGTGTAGTTATGTGATAAACCAATATGGTTGGTTATGGGATAAACAAAATGATGGGTGGTTCCATTAAAAACCAAGGACGTGTGGTTACATTATAACCACCAATGAATTGGATATGGAAGTTGATCGTGTGACAATTCCATTTAGGTATATGTGTGCAAGTCGACAATATAGTTATTCCATTTAAGTATGTTTATGTCTCAAGATACCTTTATATGTTATATGTTTCATTATGTAGGCTTTATGGTAATCTTTTAGTTAAAAAAAGGGAATGCGATGGGATTATATTCCGAGAAATATATTTACTACTTATTAAAGGTAAAAAGTATTTCATTATGACAATTTATTCTTGGATTTCATGTTATACGAAGACTAAAAATATTACTTCTTTGTGTATCCATTGCTAATATTTTTATTCACATCCCATGTTTTGAAATGTTTTTAATTGGATTTAATGAATAATAGAGCCAAGGATGTGATTAGGGAAAAGTTAGGATGCTAAAACATTAAATGATACCATGATTATTTTTAAAGATTTTTTTATGAAAAAAATGGATAGTGTGAAGATGTTTCTACCAGTAATATTTATATTTTTATTTATGATTTGTGGATGAATTCACTACACCTCTAAACATGAAATGATCATCAATTTGAAATAATGTAAAATTAATTAATTATCTCAAGATAATGTATCATTTATGACTAATTCTTTATATATCCCCTCATCTAAGCCAAGATCCTAGTGCTCCCATCATAGACAATAGAAATGAGAAATACTCCTTCAAAAGAAGCATGTGTTCTTAGTTATTTCTATAATTCCAAAAAAAGGGGATTGTAAAGCTGTCATAGTCCTAGAAGCTCAATGGGTATGAGATCATGAATCTCTCTATCCACTACCCTTACCATAATATCCTTGTACATAGCGTCAAATAATGAAACATTCTTAAGGATAAGCTTCAATAGAATGTTTAGAATGGTGTGTGTAAGATGGAAAATGATCCAGAACATGTGTCATATACCTCCACCAAGACTGAAAGTGGAAGATAATGATAATGGAAATACGATTCATTTCACAGAACTGAGAATTAGGACAACCGGGTGGCTTGTAGGAAAGTTACACATGCACGTGCAGTCGTCTGTTCTCTCTTAATCTAGCATGAATCTTCTATAGTTAGCACACCTTTTAAAGATACCACTACAAAATCTATATTGTAGCTTTATACCTCGTGTAAGAGTAGGTTCCAATGACATAATGGAAAAATATATAAACAATGATTTTAAATCCTTCTTGTACCCTCTTTGATTTCCAGCCCCATGAGTTTGGAATTGCTCTGGGGGTCCACCCATCATCGAGATGCCCCTACTATAATGATGATAAAGAGTATGAATTATGGAACATTGTTGAACTAGTGGATCCATTAACTATATCAAATGATAAAGAGTATTAGAAAAACCCTAAGAGTTATTTTGGCCAAAATTATTGAATAAAAGGTAGAAATGAAAATTGATAGATTTCATCAAGCCAAGTCATGCATGCAATAAAACCCAGATAGTATGTTTTGGGTGGGCTCAACATGGAATTTCCTCCCTTACTATTCTTTTCATAAACAGAACCATAATTTTCCATTCTTATTGATCATCCATAATATTTGTGATTACACACTTATAATTCATATCCAGCTAAATTCCGGCCTCATCCATCATATGGTCATACAATAGTTCCTCTCGGTGAGTTATCAAATGATATAGAGAACATTTTTGTCACTGCAAAAAATATAATGGTCTGGATAGTAGTTACCCCTACAGAAGAGAAAACCATAGGGGGTAGGAATTGTACTTTTTAGTATAAAGAAAATGTATTTAGCCAACTCACTATCATTCCTTCAAATATCTCAATCATTGAGGCCCTCTGCTTGTAAAAAGATATGAAAAATTCCTACATGTGTTTTTATGAATACCCCTCTAGTTTAAAATCTATGTAGTTGAAAAATAATCCATCTATTCTAAATTATTCAAGCAATATGATTACCATGGTATCATTTCAATCTCTGGAGAGGATGAGGGCTCCCTCATGTAGTGTAACATACACCTGGTGTATATAAGTGACAATCATAATTGAATGGAGGTTCATCAGTGACTATTAATCATAGGTTTGGGGATCATCCTAATCCCACCCAGATCATTCTACATGTTGGGACTAAATAATGAAAATTTGATACCCTCTGACATGAAGATTCAACATTATGGTAGGATCAAGCAGAGAAAGTGTGGTTAAATCCTCTTGAAGACTTTTTTTGGTGGCTTAATAGAAAATTCTGATTTTAGGGTTTCCTCATATAATACCACTGACAATTTGTTGATAGGTATTCCCTAGCCAAAAATGAATAAAATAGTCCCCTATTCTTATCACCAATTCCACATATACTCTCTCAATGGACTAACAGGAAAGTCCCAAAGTGATTCATCACCCTTGAACTCCAGTGAAACCCACTATTTGGATTTTTCTTTTATGGGAGAAAGGATCATCAGGATCTGATCAATGTGATTGAGCACACCACTATCCTAACCATTTGATGGATTGAATTAGACGACGTTGTTTGTAAAGACCTGTAAATTTCAAGTAAATTTTTATTCTTAATTTCATTGGGATTTTACGAGTACGCAGTTTCTGACGGCACCTGATTCCAAGGACCAGTGTGCCCAGAATCAATTTCCGAAGTTTAGCTCGGGTACGTTCAGTGAACAAACGAGCGAGTTTTTCTAACTTTTGAACCGGTGCTCAGAATCGAAATCCAAGAGAACCGATAACACCACAGCGCCGATTTTTTCTTAAGGAGACTTTCTTTGGAGTTGCATTTTCTTGGGAGGTGATGTTAATATTGAAGTGGTTTAATTAAAGAGTGAAATGAAATACGTGCTGCAATTTTATTTCTACTCTGTGTAATTATAACATACATGTGGAAGTTGAGGTGGGACCCACTAAATCCAAACTCCTCTTGATAGGATATTAGTGAGGTGGGCCCTACACGAGCCCCACCTTTTCAAATTCCTCTAACCTCTCTTAATGATGTCAACCCCCCCCACCCCATTAATTTGTAACTCACCCCCTCTCCCTCTTTAACACATGTCAACCCCTAAGGTTTATGAGGAACCTTCCCTACCTCTTTTAAATTAAATGCCAACATGTTTAATTAATGAGGATCCTTCCTCCCCTTTTAATGTTCCTCCATAGAGGATTAATTGGGTGGGACCTTATGTCATAAATCCCCCATTTATGTCCTGCGTGCCAACGATGAACCCACCACTCCTATTTAAAGGAGGATAGGGGGAGGAGTTCTGGACGGCTTCTTCAAGCGGTGGAACGCTTGCAGTGAAGCACGGTGCCTAGAATTTGTAGAGTTTTCCTATTCCTCCAATGAAGAATGAAGAACGCCGACGCCACACTCGGCTTCATCCTTCCTGACGTTGACGGAACAACGCCGTCTACCGCGACAGCGTCTACCACGACGCCAATGAATGCATTCTTCGAGTTAGGGGTTTGGTTTTGTATTCATGGATATTCATTTTCCATCCAACGATAAATTCTTTAGTCGTTTGATATCGAATTAATGGGAGGGGGATGGACCGCACGAACACGGCTGACCCTCCTTCTCTTCTTGTTTATCATCGACGTGGATTGGAACGGAGGTGGCACAGTTCAACGACACCGCGCGAAAATGAGGATGAACATGGCGAAAGTGTGTGGCACTGTCACGCTGTGCTGGAGAAGCATTAGGAAGCCGAGGCCAAGCCCGGGCCGCAGTGGAGGAGCGCGGCGCCATCGTGCCACGCCGGAGCATCGAGAAGGGCCGCGGCCGCGGCGGGCCGCGGTGGAGGGGCGCTGCGCCATCGTGCTGCACCGGTCCGACAAGGTCATGGCATAAGGCCGCGGTGGTGCCGGGAGAGGCGACCGGAGCCGTCGATTGCCGATGCATGGAAAGCGGGACCCGTGGGTGGGGGGGGTCCCATGTTGGCACACCGGCCGACCAACTCGGCCGGCCGTTTTCAGAAGAACCGGGTGTCGTAACCCCCAGATGTCAAAGGAGCATGCCCCCACATGGGGGCCTCCATTACAAACTAGGGGGGCACCCCCCCCCCCTTCTGCGTCCGCTCGGCCAGCGCCGAGCCGCCCAGGCTGGATAGGCCGCACCGAGCTGGGCCGCCCGTGCCAGGCCGGGCCGCGCCGGCCGGGTCAGACCCATACCCGGGTTGGGTCGACCCGGTTTGGGCCAACCCAGGGGTTTCTAGGTCGGGTCGGTCCGGGCCCAAACCCCGCTAAAAATCGGATAGGTTCGTTAGAATGCCCATAACATGTGTTACGGACCTCCGATTGATGTAATGTCCATTGCGATGCAATCCTTCAACCGAGATGGTCGTTTCGGTATATTACACTCAAGGGTTCGGAGAACTTTGGGTAAGGCCGGGTTGGTTCGAACATGAAACCAACCGGGCCTTCGGAGCGGAAATGCTTTTAACTTGAGCTCCGGACATCCGATTGACGTGCCGTTGACTTTGTTGGTTCCCTATTAGTGAGAAGGACCTTTTGACTTACTCCACTCAAGGTTTTGATTCAGTTGGAGTACAGTCGGGTTGGTTTTTACTTAAAAACAAACTGGGCCCCAGGAACGAAATAGCCAATAACTCTCAGACCGGGCGTCCGATTGACGCGCCGTCTGTCACGTTGAGTTCCTTTTGTTGAGACAAGAATTTGTGGTACATCAACATTGGACTACGTGTCAGTTGATGTATTGACCCCCTTGGCTTGTGGAGCGAACCATCCCGGAATCGGGCATGCTATGTGCGGGAACCCTAGAGCTGGCTGCGACTGGGACGATGATGACGACTGTACTAAAATCCTCTGTGGGTTCGGTAGTGACGAGGACCATACTGGAATTCTCCGTGGGTTCGACGGTGATGACTACTATTCTTGTATCCTTTCTGGGTCCGATAGTATTTGACTACTGTTCTTTTATCCTACGTGGGTCCGATAGTATTTGACTTTGTACTTGTATCCTACATGGGTCCAGCAGAGTAGCTGGTCTTGTATCATTTGTGAGTCCGACAGCTTAGTTGTTCTTGTATCCTACGTGGGTCTGACAGCTTAGATGAATTAGTGGCTACATCTGATCATCTCTATCGTCTTATGAAGAAGTATACCGGTGTGAGCTAATTCTTGACATTCAATCATTATCTTCGATATGATTGACTTGCTATCCTATGTGTATTGGGTTTTGTTATCCTGTGAGGATTGGTTGTGCTATCCTGTGTGGACTAGATTGAACTTGGGCTCAGATGTTGGATCCGAACTCGAATTAATGACTTAGGTATCTGTATGGGCATATACCTAAGTAGTGGCGGTTGTTATATCGTGACTGTATATTTCTTTTTTGGATTATCCTTTGTGGATTATGGGAGACCTTCAGGGGTCTCGCGGTCCGTACTGAGTAGTGTATACTCACCCCTGCATGGGCTATGCCCGCACTACCTTGTGTTGGCTGTAGACGACGGACAATGCTGATCGTGGTTGAGGCTTGTGGAGCAAGTCCGTACCTGGAGGTGGACCTCTGGATGGGACGTACACAGAGCGGACGGCTGGACCCAACGAGTTGTGGAGGCTATCTGTACCCACCCTTCAGGTGGGATTTCCAATGGATGGCTCGGCATTGCTGCTTTACTTTTCAGTTGCTGTACTTTATTTTCAGTTTTACTTTACTTAAGTTGGGTTTGTATTATGGCCCATTTCATTTCCATCACTTATAGTTGTACCCAGTTTACATAGTGTTTAGTTCAGATTTCTTACTCTGTGGTGTTTTTATACTTTATAAAGGCAATGCCTTCCCCTTTTATCGGTATTTACGCCTTTGGTGCTAATTGCCAGCCCCTGGCCTATGGGAGGCGGGCTTGGGGTAGTCACGGCACGGGCCCCGCGGACGGGTCGTGACATTGTCATCCTCCTGAATCACTGGTTAGAGGCTTTCATTCAAAACAAGAGATATTTCATTTTCATTTCTATGAGAAAATGGTATTTCATCCATGTGTTCAAGGAACCTAAAATATTGACTCGTAATATCAAATCAAACATCATCGCGTAACACTAGAAACCACTACACATTTGATGGAATGAGAGAGAGAGATGTTTCCACCATGGATAAAATTATGCATCAAAGTCGATTGTTCTAGAAATATGGGATAAATAGACACAAGAATACCCTCCACCATTGCTTTAACATCATGCATGAGCCCCGCAAATGATGTCCCCATGTAATAGTCATGGTATCTTTTCTCACCATGGTTTCAATATATAAGGATTACCCTTTGAGGAAATTCTATCTACCTAAGAAGGCACTAGTTCTTCTCAAGATTTAGTTGATCGGGATGATTCACCTCTTCCCAATGATTCCCCAACCATAGATGATGAAGAGGAAATGGAAGATGCACCACATTCATTTGAAGAGGATGTTTCCACCACCTTTTATGACTTAGTTCAGGTGATACTTGGAACCAATTTAGATCTAAGGCCAATGATTACCACTATATCTGTACCTATAGATAAACAGATGCATTTCATGGATTTCATAAAGAAAAATGATGATTTTTTCCTATAGTTATAGTGAGATTCCATGACAAGCCCCATAGGTTATTTTACACATATTTGGTCTCCTAGTGAGTCATCACGAGTTAAAGAATCCTCCAGAAAATATTCATCATTCTTATCATTCCACGGTCACAATCAATGTAGATATATTTATTAAATAAAACATTTTTAATGAAGTTCTATACCCCAAGTGTCCATAAAAAATTCTTTCTACCAGGAAGAATAATAGAAATATCAGAGACTATATCGACTCTTGGTACCTCATCCACTATTGTTTGAATGATGACATTATCCTTCTAGTGATATAGCTATTGATTGATGAAATAGTCATGCATGAGTCTATCTCCTTTATGGATGGACATTCTGAGTACATCATGATCTAGATGGCCCAATATAAGAGGATTCTACCACCTTATGAGTATCATATGGGTATTTCTTCAATCAGGTAATGCCTTTAAGTCTGATAAATGCAAAATATACTTATCCAAAAGCAGTCCACCGCATATTAAAACTAATCCTTGGGATTCTAGTGGAATTAAACGTGAATGACATGGTGTCCATGTCTTGACATCATCAAAACCATCTCACTGATCTTGAGAAAGTTTTTTCCTTCCTCTAATCAATGAATTTGAAGATGAAGCCGATGAATTTTTCTTTCAGGGTTATCTATAATTAGTTTCTAGGCTACATCATTTGATATAGATCCCTAAAGATAGAATAAGAGTATATCAAGGCCATCCGTTAAATTCCTCCCCCAAGAACCTTACATGTGCTCTAAGGCCTTTAAGGCCACATAACCTATATATGTCTATTCATCTCTAATCTAGTCATCAAGTGTAATAACTTTTACAAGAATATGAATAATGGTTCTATATATTGGTGGGATGAAGTGAGATATCCCCTATGAGGAAATCAATTAGTACCTTCTACATCCTCTGGTTCTAAAGATAATCATCTCTAAAAACCATCTCACGAACTATGTAACCACCCTATAATGATATATTGATGCCCTTATTTCCTAGAAAAACAATGAAATGATAGAACACATTTTATATGATCTCAGTCGTGGGCACCTCAACATGGAGTTAAAATACTCTCCTATCACAAAGAGCTTACTAATGTTGGCTTCCACATTACATTAGTTTCAGGATTATCAACATCATCCCAAGATACAGATTGTAGTCAAAGTTGATCTACTAATGTATATTCTATGTCACATAATGTAGGAATACCATATTTTGTGTCAGGTAGTGGTCCTAAAATAGTTTTCCATCATCTTAGATCAGTAAAAGGATGTCAGGGGTCTGACATTGGAGGACATTATGCCTGCCCATATTGTTCATGAATAATCACCTCTTATTTATAATTTCTTATAAAAGGCCATCCTTTCAGTTTATCAAGTTGTTCTAGAAAGCAGATTCATTTCAATTCTTCCTCCTAGAGCCTAAACAATATCAATATCAATTATCCCAATATCAATAGAGTTTTCCTAGGGATCATCGTCATCACTCTAGTGTAGACTGCACTTCCTTACTCATCCCCACTATTAGAAGGATTCACCAACAATGAGGGAGAGCAATATTCACTAGTTATTGGTCTCAAGTTGGCCCTTATAATTTATGTCACTTCATTTCTAGTTAAGGGTGGATCTGAGTTACTTATAAAGAAAATGAATGGTGATAATTTCATAAAAAATCCATAAATCATTCTTTTGTAAGAATGCAAACACATGGTGATGGAATTGTTCCCTTCTCAACCAGAGGTGACTCATGTTCCTATGTCATATAATGGTCTACCCAATTCCATATCCACCTTAGCTACCTCTCTTGAACATCCTGATCATAATAATTTATTCACTCATCAGGTGAAAAAAATCCACATCACCCCCATCATCTCAGATAATGATGAAAGATAAATGGAAAACCACATAATCATCGGTGCTTCCACATAAAGTCCTCTAGATCCCCACATAGTGGAGGATTCCTCTTATTGGATAACTCCTTTCAACATGTACCTTCATCACGAAACACTCCCTTTATATGGTTCTGAACCAGATTGAATCTGTTGGTGCACAACAGAGTTCACCCACAATAGAGGTACCAACCTCTAGAATACTCTTAATAGACCTTGTTTTGATAGGATTATTCAATATTTCATTAAATAAAATGATATTCCTCGATTTATGAATGAATTTAATGCTAGGACATGTGTTTCTCATCAGGAAGGTTTGATGATCTCCCACCAGATTCAAGGGCTAGGATAATTCGGACCCACAATGGTCCAAGACTTCATCAAATTTTCAATGATGTTACATCCATAATAGACTCATGCCAACATTGTGAATCTTCCATCGGAGCACCATCTTACCACCATGAATTATTTTCCCACTTTAGTTTGGGTACTTGATGACATGGGACTGTATCCATCTGTGATAGCTCATCAATAGAGGTTTAATATGACTAAGGCGTATTTATTCTCCTAGTGGGTAGAATAAATCCCCCATAAGGAATTCAATGCCTGATTAGTGGTTGATTTCATTTTCTATATGATAATTCATTTATTTCAAGTTCCTTTCACCATTCTCATGGAAAATGGAATAATCTCTCGGGTGGCTTAGCTGAAGAAATTGTATTCCATGTGTAATATTCCGTCTAACAATAATTCTTACTATCACATGTAGGTGAATGGAATGATCGAGGCATTTAGCATGATTCCATATAACATTCTATTTATAAAAGTAAGTATTAAAAAATAAATATGGAAAGAACAACTCCTGAAATTATTTCTATCCCTATCAGACAACAACTCTCAATTCCGCATAGTCGACTCCATATTCCATGGAAGATCAAATAGAGTATGTCCTAACCATAGAAATTTAGTTTTCATCACTCTGAATAGTTCTCTATGAAAAAAATATTCCAGAAAGAATGGAAGACGTCTATCTAAATGATATGGCATTTATTAAGGAGAATATCCATCAATCCTTATATAATCCATGCAGGCCCCAAAATAAGATAAAAATAATGTTCGACAAGAAATTTCACCACCACTATATATTATATGGTGACTCAGTTTTTTATCTCAATACATCGATGATATTCAGAAGAAATAAACCAAATTTTTTTCCCATGTGGGAAGTACATTATATCTTTTATCAGGTCTAACAAAAAATTTTATACTATTTGATCACTATAGAAGGAGATAACATCACTCCTCTAACAAATGTCATGTTTCACAAGTAGTAATTCACCTAATGACCCCTATATTCATAATTGTGTGCCTTTAAACTGTATTTTGATGGGTAAAGATTCATGATTTTTAACCATATGAGGGTTTTCATTAGGATGTTCTTTATGGCATGGGACTCCCTAGTCCTCCTTAACATCTAGATTTTTCACTATTTCACCCTATGTGTATTCCTCTATGAAAAATCCCTTATTTATCCATAATTCAATGAACATAGTCTAAGAAACATATTGTTTGAAATCCACGATGTTAAACTATGTTCCTATAGTCCATGAATCCTGAATTTGAACTGTGTATGAATATCACCATGAATTATTCATGTGGTGTGGGGTTCATCAACCCTCATTCACATCAGGTTATTCCTATCATGGAATATATACCCCTTTTGTTTAAGTATCTTTCCCCAGTTTCTAACCTTAAAATAAAAGCTACATTCCATGAATCATGTCACTAAACTGTGTCCAATAGATCTTTGATATTTTTGGTGAGACATAGGGATTCCTCATCAATCATTCACATCTGGTTTATCCCACCTCCATACCACATTACCTATTTTTAGATGACCTTACCCATTAGTAAAAACTCTATAAACATAAACATAGATCCTATGGACCTGGTAACATTATATTAATATATAATCAGTAGGTCCTTGTATTATGACCTTAATATATTTGTATACCCTAAAATTCAAGATGTATCACTTTAAAAATGTATATCATTGGCATCGTAGATGTATGATGTTAAAATACATAACATTGATGGTTTTTTTCTACATAACCTTAAAAGGAATGTATAAGTTTCATAGGAACAAAACATTAAACAAGGAATATGGTATGAGCTCTACAATCCTAAACTAAATGTCTATTTATAGGAATAAAAACATTCAATTGTATTCTAGTTGTCCTTGGGTATTTATTTCATGACGGGAGCTTCTTTGGTCCTCAATAACACTGGGTTGTAGTGAACGCACCTAGTATACCCCTTTTTGAACACCTTATCCCTTAATCCAGGACACATGATGGTAAACATCCAATCACTTTCATCATTATCATATGATGACAAAAATAAGCAGAATAGTTTCTTTACTCAAGATTAAATCAGCCCTGTCATTGGTCATCTTCCATGCCATATTAAGAACAATGTGGGACTAGATTCCAATCCTGATAGGGTATGTAGTGAAACCTAGAGTGTACATCCTAGTCCAACCACCCTCAATAAAAATGTCCCCTCTATTTGAATGGGATAGAACTATGTTGGAATCTTTCCATAATTAACTATGTGTGACTTGATTCCCATTCTTATAGGATACATAGTGACACCTGAATATATCATCTTCAGAGCCATCCAAAAACACATCAACCCTCCTTTTTCCATAGACACCATTTATATATCATGGACCCCTTGGTCATCATTCACCTCAAGAATATTATTTCTTCTATTTGTTCCATTTATGTTCATGTAGGACCAGTCTTAAACATCTCCTTAGAAAAATGTGGTGTTGAACTGTTGCTTCCTTGGATTTCATTTACGTTTGGTATTTCAATCCGAAATATTGTATATATTCATTTGAAGAGTTTTTCAGTATACACTAAATGACCTTAAACTAAAAAATCCATTGTATGTATTCTATAACAATGACCTAAGAAATATATGGTCCCAGAAACATGACCTTAAACTATTCACTCTATATCCAAGAATCAATGTTTTAAACTTTACTAAATCCTCTATGGGAATGTTTGTGTGGTATGGCTATAGGGATACGTCTCCCCTCATTGACATGATGTTTTTTATTCCTCCACATTATAAATGTTCACCTTTGGTAGTTCCCATCCACTTTTCTGAATCCTATAGCTGTAAATATGGTGTTAACAACCACAATTCATGAAATGAATCTTCGATCCTATCCTAAACAAGTTATAGAGGCCGCATGATAATCTTTGGATACCCCAAATCCCTCATCAAAGACTATTTCCCCAACTAGTGCTTTTCGGTCACCATGTGGTGTTCTAGAACATCATATTACATGATTCACATCATTAATGGATATGTAGTGAATTCCAATCAATTTTTCATCAAATCATCCATAGTTCCATAAACTATTGGCACATTGTCCTCAACTATGGTTTGTTCATGATGACCATAAATGGTATGCCTCCCATTTCAAGGAATGCATGTAGTAAATGTTCATTCTTAGAAAGATAAACATTGGGATGTGTCTCCTACTTACCATGCTAACACACTGACAATCTCCATTCCATATTTCACACATCATGACTTTAAATTGATCACCCCTTTAGTCAAGGTATTGTGACCAAAAACTATTCACCCAACGTCCAAGCATCACGACATTAAACTGTGTGTGAATATCCAAATGAATGTTTTTCGATTTGGGATTCTTTTATCCTCATTGACATCAGTTTTATCATGACAAGATGACACAACGATCTTCTTGAGACACCCACCTATGGTTTGAGATTTATGATGCTAAACTAACAGTCACCCTATGGTCTATGAAACATGACTTTAATCTTTCACAAATGATATGTTTTAATCCCACTCTTTAATATGATCCATTACAAAAAATAAAGTCCTTATTATATTGTATTTCTATCATCTTCCCAATAACGGTGCTGGTCCCGTGCCACTTTCGATCAGCTACCATCCTAGGCTAACTCCATAATGGATCCCTGAAAAAAAAATAGTAGATCACATGTTTCTAATTTGATCAACAATTGAAACTATATTTTCTCACCCCATTCATCATTGGTATGGATGCGGTCCTTTTGTTTTGGGAATTTTCAATAGTCAATCCCCACTCACCAACTGCCCCATTATCCAGATCTTGAATGTCTCAATATACCCCGTTTCAACTTCTTTTTATCATCATGGAATTATATTTCCCATTGTGTCACCACTAATGTATGGTTCCAAAAATCAGGAAAACACATTACTTTTTCACATTACCATACCGAACCTGACTCACATGGGGTTAGTGTTGGGGTTTGTACTTATGCGGTGTACCCAAAAATAGGGAACCTCATTCCAAACTCTAATACCTTTAACTAAGATAATATGTTCCATGAAGCGTGACCTCAAACTATTGATAAATAGTCCCAATCCTATGACCTTAAACATTGATTCTATTTCTAACCATTACTTTTAATTACGTATGAATCCTCTTATGGATGAGCAGTGTGGCGTAGGATTTCATTGTCCCAATTCGCATCAGCATCCCTATGTTTCTAGTTAATGGTGTGATATTAAAGCCTCTTTTGGATCCTTAATGTTGGAGTTTATTTCCTCAACTGTAGAAAAGTAAACTTGGAATAAAAATTTCCTTGGTCTATTCAATATAACATTAAACTCGTTGAAATGGTCCAGGAAGTACAACATTAAATTACAAGAAATGTCTCGATAAAATGATGTTTGAATTGTGGGACACATCCAAATCACATTAAATAGAATCAGTACCATGAAATTTACTCAAATTATATTGTTAATAAATGTTTCTATCATATTAATTTTTATGAAATAAAATTAAAAAACAACTCAGGCCCTCGATTGGTAGTTCCTCTTCCCCAGTGTTGGTCACTGACAAAATTGTTCATGTTTTCTTCTATCACTTGGTATCTGAGATAGTTCAACCTTGGAAGCTGGGTTTGATTTTTTTCAAATTGAATACTCTTTATCCAATATATTATAAACCAAGGTGGAAAAATTCCAAGAGTTTTGGAATCTATCTAAATATTCCTTCCATCCATTTCCACACATTGTGTGCCCCTTATTTGGATACTCATCCTCTTCCATATATGAAGGGGTCCTCTAATGGTTTGGTATCATGACATTGTGGAACAAATTCCATACTATAAAACATTACAAATGACCCTAGATGAAATTTTAAGATAGTTACTGGGTTTAGAACATGGTTAGTGGTTGAACCTCATTTTTTTCCCAATTCTAGGCCAATGTAATGGATTTTGTGCTTCGAGTAAGGTCAAAAGTTATATTTCCTTCCCAATAAATTTCCTTTGTGTTCAAATTTGGGGTATTGGTTTAAAAATTTTACATTCCCATTAGTTCTATTTTAATTTAATTCACTATACATTATCTCATGTGTGCACTTGTGAAAATTCAAAATGTTAGTAGGTTATTCCCAAAGCCTCATTTTCAATCCATTGCCTCTCTCTAACCAGACACTTTTGGTGTTCAATAAAAAAAATTACCATGCATTTTAGGGGACTTTCATGCACTCTCATATGAAGAGTAGCCAATAGTATTCATGTGATTCTCATACCAGGAAAGATCCACCTAATCTTTGGGATTTTCTATTATATTGTCTTGAAAATATGACCATGAAATGATAATAGAACACAAAAATTTGCACAAAAATTAAAAATAAATGACAAAACTTTAGGGTTTCATCCATGTATCAAGGCCTCTTCCAAGGAATAATATTTCTCTATAGTTCCCCATCAGTTATAAAAATCTCGATCCTAACCAACCACTATTGAGTGATTTCAAATGCATATTGTTACACTTCTAGGTATTCCATATATTCACGGGATGTGGATAAAAATTATAGCCTCTAGTCTAATATAATTTCTATTCCACCTAGTAATCAGCTTCTTATTTCTTTATCTTAGCATCCATGTCCTCAAACACCTCTAGTTGAGCAGTAAATTTTCTAGTAATTTCGGCCTATGTAACGGTTGTTGTTGCGTGCTCCCATTTCAACCCTGCAAAATGGGGATTCTCTTCATCAACCATATAATGTACATGGTAACCTTCATATTTCTATTTCATATAAGAAACATTTAGATTATTCCATTTCATTCATTCCCCCTCAATGAGGAAATCCTAACCTAGTGCATGAATAGTGCTGGATTCCACATCGTTGGTCCCCAAAAAGACTAACTGATATCATAGACATCCCAATTGTTATGTCAGTTCAGATATCCTGATATGGGTGATGATGTTCTGTCCATTCCCCCTTACAATTTGGTGTACAACCTAGTCACCATCAGCTACCAATGGTCCAGAATCAATGAAATATTTAGGTGTATCATTTTCATTTGTACGAAAGACCACCAAGATGTTTTTTACTAGATCCTCTAGGTATAGGTATTCTAATGTGAGTGGTTGGAGTAATTTTCCATCTGTAGTTGTGAGTGCTATGATGATTTCCACATTAAAAAGAACATTATCGTCCTCCCCCATTGTGATTGAATCCCCAATTATACCTTTAGTTGTTATGAAAATGGATAACATCATTTCATCTCCCTTGTCTACTATTACTGATAGTAGAATACATTCTCAGACCACTAAATCCTCCAAAAGGGTATGTCCCAATGTCTAGAAACCCAATTACATCATCCCAGTTGCTGACAGCATCGTAACTTCACCTTTTGAAATTTTTCCCCCAACCGGATCCTCTAGAAGCAACACCACCTTCGTCCCAGCCACTACATCTCTTTCAGTCACCTATGTGTTGGGCACTATTTTGACCCCATCCATAAGGGAACAGTCTAGTATATCCCCCCTATGATACCTTCATAGTTGACCTGACCTACATGGCCTCTGAATCCCATTCCTCAAGGATAATTATGTTTTCCCTCATCACCTCAGCTTTTAGTGAAACTAATATTAGTGTTGGTGATGGTGGTTGAGTTCCAAGTACCATTAGAACTACCATTCCAATGTAATCTAGTCAATCAGAAGATGGAAAAAAATATTCCATGTCATATAAGATAAATTATCCCACAGAAATTGTATACTCTATGATCGAGGTCTTGAAGATTCATTGGTAGCCTCTATGTAAGGTTCTTTGCAAAGTTACTACCTCATCTGACGTCACCAATGTTTGACTACTCGCTAACATTACATCAAGACATGACACAAAACTCTACCCATAATAGGATGACAACTCATCACCATCTATTTTGGTTTTATCAATGACCTCCCCATATTTTGTATTTCATTCCTGCAAAAGTGGAATTCAAGTCAGACAATAGTTCTATAGAACATGGTGTATCTGAGTACTGTAGGATTTTGATATTTCCCTAATTGGAGGCAATAAATTTACTCAATGGTGATCCAGGAAAATCAATGTCTCCCCAAGAATCATACGACTCTTTGGTAAAGGGATCATGCACAACTATCTCAGTATTTAGCAATTTTAAAAGAGATTTCATATCTCTCCACACACTCGACCAGTTATTTAACAAATGGACAGTGACACGAGAATGCATCATGTCTACCATTTTCATCATGTATTGCTACCCCTCTTCCTGATACATTTGAAATATGACCTCGGTTTGACCAATCCTGGTGTGATTCATCAACCATACATTGAGATACTTCCATTTCGCATAAATATATGATAATTGCATGATGAAATATCAGTTTTCCTATGCCTTAAGAAAGTTGACATCACTAGGATTGTACATGTGATGTAGATGCTTCCCACTATATTGGAAAACAAGCAAATGACCACCCCAGATGGATCACATTACTCCTAAATCTAACTACCCAAGAGTGTTGGCCTAATATTGTTTCTCATCTCCCTTCACCACTTTCTTATATGGGCACATGAACCATTAGTCCCACAACTACTGCCTTGCTCACCAGGCCATCTTTCCCCCCCCCAGCGCACTACAGACACCACTATACCCCTGCCACATGGGATAGTATATACCAATTCATTAGCTCGAATGGTTCACTACCTCATCATTATCCATTATATGTGATCAACCAACTATGTGGATATTTATGGGTTAACAAGTATGCAATAAGGGGTATAGGTAGCTTCAATCATATATTTCTATATTTTTTCATAAACATGATCCAATGTTACTTCATCGCCAAAGCGTGGAACTCAAGAGGCACCTATGAGTACACAATCGAGTTCATGATCTACAGGCACCTAAATTTATACATGAGCTAGTGTTAGTAATATGTCTTATGTCAACCTTTTCAACCAGAACCCCAATTATAAATTCCTGGTGGTATGATATTTTCATGTCAGTACATGTGCCATTATCATTTACCACCCTTGTCGATGGGGAGAAAATTTGAAAGATAAAAATTCCTCCAAACCAACTGTGGTCAACATTTGTGTTAACACTAACTTTAATAGGTAACTCAACGTACTATTCGGCATGGTTAGTTAAATGTTTTTAGGGGGAATAGGGTTTCGATATTTATAGACCCTATGTGTGCAACCTCCCATTTAAACAGGAACTGAAAAGGCCCACACACATTATGTTTTGTCTTCCATTCACTGATTTGCTGAAGAAAATTTTAAAAATTCACCAACAATGGGATTGTAAGGTTTACCCAATTCCTCATCACCAACATCCTCACCGCTATGATGCTGCTCAGATGTAGTACCATGTGTGAATACCTCTCCATGAGCATCCATCCATAGATAATAAATATGATGTATCAAAACCACCTGACATTGGGATGAGGATTGGTCTTAAAATTGTAGCCCCAATGTTACCAATAAATTTCTTCCAGTGTCTTCTAATAGGAGACATAATTACCTTGTTTTTATCCATGGGAAACGTGCATCACCTCTTTGGAAATTTACTTACTCACTCTTCTCTATCTATGGGCTCTTTTGATGGGTTTTTCATGAAAAATATTAACCAATACATGAATAGGAACTTCATATTCTCCATTTGTGAATCACTGGTAACCTGCTATAGATATACTAGCACCTTCTCATGAGTCGAAAGCTTCTCCTAGTGTATCCATAAATTCTCTAGAAGGAGAAACAACTCGTGTATCACCCCCAGTATCAGGATCATATATATATGATAAATGTCTCATAGGATAACTCCATCCCCCACATGATGAAAATGGAATGTGTTGGTCTATGATCCACGTCTACTCTGTAGTTTAGTCATGATCTCATGTGGCTAGTAAATTTTGAATTTTTATGCCCAGGACACCTCATAATGTTCAACATGATTCAGGTTCTCCTCAAAAAATCAGCTTGATGTTCATGCTCATTTGGACCTAAACCATGTATCTATAAATTTACGCCCCTATCACAAATCCCAGCCATATTTCCATCCATTTATATGTATCCCCCAAAATCTCCTTCATAATATTATGATATTGTGGTAGGTATTCCTCATCCTCCTGCATTTCCACATCAACATTATTGATGTGGTTTTAGAGTTAGTATGCCATAATGAGGACATGATCCTTCCAGTTGTTTCTAGCAACATCCCTATTCTAATGGTTTTCCCATGGTGTTCCCCAAAACCCATAAGTTGGATCATGCCTACTATCCTTACGAATGAATTTATTATCTCTCAATACAAATAAATACATCTGAAACCTCTTGAATAAGGTTAACTCCATTTTAGCCTCTGATTGGATCACATATAGTGATTCATGATCTAAGTCTCTTTGGACACACTCCCCAATCATGATTTGGTTTTCTATCAATTCCTGTAGAGGAGAATTTGCAATGACTTCTCAAGTATCATCCTATATAGCCATTGAATTTGGGAGTTTAGATCTCTCTATGGATTCTTCTTAAAGGTCATCATCTCTGCTTTTTCACAATTCATGGTTTGCGGATCCCTGGGGTGGGGTACTTTCTTTTCAAAGATGTAATTTTTTATGTTCTGTTCACTAAAAAGTATTCCTAACTACAATAGTTTTGATTAATGGTTAACCAAATTAAGAATTAACTGAGACAAGTCATAGAGATCTTGATCTTCATGATAAGTGGAAAAATAGGATTTTCTTCACATGAAGTCAGGTGCCCTTGAGCCCCCCCCCCCCCCCTGGGATGATAATTATATATGCTCGGCTAAGATGTGGTTCACAATGATCTTGGCGCTAGTGATCTCCTCAAACCAATGTTGGAAGTGAGTGTCATGAATGGTCCCCAATAAGGGGGGGGGGGATATTACCAATTATCAATGATTATCCTCATAATATTACCTTCCTTTTTACCATCACCTACCATAATTAGGGGGATGTTTTTGCACCAAAATATGTTCCCTATAATTATATGAGAATGACACTATCGGTTCTTAAAATATCTGATCCAAAACAACCCAAAAACCCTGTAGATCACAAATCATGCTCATGAATCCCCCACATCATCATGAGAGTGAAATGCCTTGATGGTATGTTCTAAGAGTTAGACAACACTTTGTAACACTGACATGGATTGATGGTTTTATTCGAAAGTCAGACAAAGATTCCTCCATTTTCAAAGCCCATATTTCCTTTAAGAACCACTTACCACCTTCACAAGACCCCTTTCATATAAATTCCCAGTGAATTTTGACCTATTTATAATGTTATCCCAACCCTTCAGCATCAAAATTCCTCCCAATACATGAAAAATGAACATTGGAAACCATTGAAAGAATGGATCATCCATGGAACTTGAGATTTGTAAACCCCCTTCCAATATGTTCTTTAATACCTCCACCAAAGGTGGGGATTCCTATGGTGAAGACCTATAAACATCATGGAGGTGGAAAGAACTGCAGGGTACTAAGTGATTTTAGAGGTATTAATCCTTCATGAAGCACTCTTCTCCTAAACTAGGACATCATCCAGAGGGGAGGTAACCATGTTCTAGGAATCATATTCCTTTGCTAATCCCCTAACATCTGCAAAGTTATTGAGCTTCCCAAATCACCTCTATGTGAATCCATATTCTTCATTAATCACCACACCTAGTATTATTCATGATGACTCCCTTATTATGACATATCTTTTCTATGGATGAGTTAAAAACACCCCAAAGCTAATCTAAAATTAGGTTAGCTTCACCTCAAGTCCATATGTAACATGTGATACCCATTTATATTTACCACTCCATTCAAACTATGGCCCAAGAATTTAATTTACCATTTTTTTATTAGCATTAGTACACTAATAACTATTTCTTATTAATATTTGAATGCTAACCCAGACCTCGTGATCAAAAAACCTCCCAATTGTTGAAACATGGAATTGATAAATTCATCCCCTACTATGGGGTGAATGAGCTATGGGTATGTATGGAAGGGGGTGATGAGTGAGTCCCCTACATCTGTATTGAATTAACTAATAATTTCTAGAAGAATAATCCTCATTACATAACATTAAATAGTAGTTATACCCCTTATAATGCACATGTGATTTCCTTTGTAGGACCACCATGGGATGTCAACCTCCCACACAACCATGGGAAATCCTATTATTTTGGGAATCATTCAACTGTAAGCCCTGCAGAACCTATGCCGTAAAAATAGGATTCTCCATTAATTACTAATTGGGAATGAAATTATCCTCAAATGAAATAAGATTCCCCTCACATAGAGTAACATCATCCTCAGAAAGCATCGATGCATGATACCCATATCATTTTTTTGACGCATCTTTCAAAACAGAAACATCAAGTCTACCACTTTATATTGTTTCTCAGGAATATCATGACTCATATACGATGATACATTATTAGTTACCATGAAAAACATCAAAACACTACATATGGAATGATCCCATGTGTAATCCCAAATCTTGAGCCCCGAAATAGGAAGCTTCCACGCATAAGCCCCAACCATATGGGTCTCCTCCTTAGGTGTAATCCCCAATGTCCCTTTCTGAACAAAATAGTATTTTATTCATGTTTAATAGGGATGCCTAAGAATAATCATGGATGTCCAATCCCAATGTTCTATCCATTCCATCCACATCCATATT
The DNA here is from genome assembly GCA_963277665.1 of Viscum album. Classification (NCBI taxonomy): domain Eukaryota; kingdom Viridiplantae; phylum Streptophyta; class Magnoliopsida; order Santalales; family Viscaceae; genus Viscum; species Viscum album. Next base: position 972,239,929 of record OY728133.1, read on the forward strand.
GATTTTCCCTAGGCCTCCAATTTTCAGAAAAACTATGGAACCCCAACCACATCATTTCTATGCTTAGAACATGAGGAAGATTCCATCTGTAATGAACAAAAAATCTAACCAAGATAAATACTCTTGAGAACATAATCATACATTCATAATCCCCATAACATTCCTTGATGACGGTCCTTTCATGTTGTGAGAGTCCTTACCACATGATGTTAAACTGCACGGGCTAGTGAGATCACATGACCCTAAATTTCTTTCGAGAACTACATGGGTTTTTATTCATGTCCAACAAAGAAGGTAAGTAGGATGCTTCTAAGAGGCTCAATCATGGCCAATGGTAATCCATGGTTCCCTCTTCTATGGGAGAACCTCCTTGATCCACCTTCATGGGTGTTCTGGTCAACCATCTTGGTCTGAGATCTTTTATTTGTGGGACACACCTCCTTGGTCCACCTCTAATGTTATTTAGATCCATCCATATGGTAAAAATTTCAGGTTCCCCTCCATGGTGTGTACCTCCTTGATCTAGCTATATAAGGTTTTCTGATCAATAAAATCTATCTCCACCAGAAATTAGACTTTCATCATATTTATTAAGGTTTCCTTATGCTAAACATGGGATTCGTAAAGATAAATCCTTGAAATATATGTTATTATGGATTCAACTACCCAATTCCAAACCTAGGATTCTTAAATTTCAAGACATAAAAGTTTTTGAATTAGAATTTGATACATAATTATTGATATGAGATGATTTTGGATTCATGCCTAAGATTCCTTTATGATATTCCCTTCTATGAGGTATAAAATAGGTGACCATTGTTCCTAGAGTCCATACATACCAGCTATGCCAAAAATGACTAATCACCTAATAAATGGTTGTGTCCATGTCAAGAACCATTGCAATTTCCATACATAAGAATCATAAATAACTTATGTCCACAAAGAGATATAATTGTGAATGATTTCCAGGAACATGAAATAACTATATAAGGGAGACATATGCTAGGATTGATCTAATAGGTGAAATAAATGTAAGGAGGAAATAAAATCACATAATATCATTTAGATCATAGAGAAGGAATAGCTAATGAAAGTGATGAAATACACCCACATTTGGAAAAAGGGAATGTGGGGAAACAAATTTTCACCCTAGTTCACATTAATAGGTGGCAACAGTTCGTTGGAGTTGGTGTCAGATAAAAACTTCTTGACTCTAATGGGATGTATCAGTTGAGGAAAATGGGACTTAGGCATTGTCATTTAAATATTTCTAGTAACTTTTCATTGAAAAAATCTATCTAAAATAAATTTAAAATTGATGAAAGTCAATATTTTTTAGATTTGAAATAATAAAATATGAATGTTCTTGATTTTATATCCAATTTTGTTGATCTGCTCTATTTTTTTGGTAATATTGGGTTGTGACACAACAATTTGAGTTTAGTATGAAGTGAAATATATGATCAATGTTATAAATATATTATTTACATACATAAAATGAAGTGTTAAGATAGGCACTCATATATGAAAAATATTTTTAAGAGGAATAATGATATTATTTTATATGTAATGGATTTTGGAGGGGAATTAAGTGAAATGGAGATATATATCCATGGGATAAATAGTAAAAATATTTGTAGGGGTAGAATTATTCATATCCATAATTTAGAGAAAGATCACCATTAGAGTGTTGTCTTTGTTGATAAATATCTCATATGTGATATTTTTTCTTTAATTAAGATTATGGAGTTTCGGTCTTATGTCATAATGTGACGTCGTTTTATTTTTTCATAAAAGAGATTTTAGAATAGTGTAGGTCCTGAATCAAATATCATTTATAGATCTCAAGAATGATCTAGTTCACCATAATTGATTATTATATAGGAATCTTTTGAGAGTCTTATAAGGAGTTGTATAAGGTTTCCTCTGGGATTGGCTTAATAGGGTATTCTATGCTAGGGATTTAAGAAATACAGTGAAAGGGTCAATGTGTATAGTTTAGTTATTTATTCAATATTGACATTCTGAACTTCCACTGAGGATTGTCGACAAACACAAACCCTACTCCAATACATGCATAGAGCGACCATGGTTCCAATATAATGTACCGGTGTTCACGATTCCATGTTTTAAAATGATCTATACTAATATAGACATTAGTAATCTATTTTTGTAATGTTTTAGGTATTTCATAAAATTTATGTAATTTCAATGTACAATATGACTCTATCATTATATGATCTAAATCACCGACATGAAATAAAATCACAATAAAATTATGATTTCTAAAAATAAGGTTATGATGTTTATGAGGAAAATATAATGTTTGTAATGATGTGAAAATAGGTTTTCATTCTGAATAAAGCATGTTGTATTCATTAATAATAAATAATAGAATTCAATGAATATGATCAAGAAAAATAACTCACATTTAAATTCACTTAATGTTCTAAAAACCATTCTATAAAATTACCAGCATGTGGTTGCATAATATTTTTGAGTGTAATGAGGGAATTTGGATCTAATAAGTATATTTTCATTTATTTAATTTTTCACATTATATCAAGTTTAACTACAGAATATAAGGAATTGTGGTTTGTGACTCTATTTTCCTATAATGAATGTGATACTCAACCCAACACTTAAATTCATGATCAGTCACCAAAATATATCTTGAATCACTGAAATCCCTCTTTAAAGCATACATGACCAATCATTGAGTATAATAAAAGAATCATGGTAGGAAGGATTATTAGGATTATAATGTGTCTTTATATCAAGGAGGTTCATGATTTATATGGGGGTTATAAATATAGAATGTAGTGTAGGGCTCAAAGTCAAAGAATATTAAAATATCAATCAAATTAATAAATCATTATAATTTCATTCACCCACTTAATGATTTAATAATATAAATAAGAATGGTCTAGTATTTATTAATATCCCAAAAATCACTCTAGAAATAGGGTATAATAAATAAAATGAAAAGGGGTTATTTTACCTCTTAGGAATGAGGATGGATTTTTTTAATTAGGTCATGAGATGAATATAAATAATCATTCATAAAAATGAAAATTTATATACTTTAATATCATAAATAAAAACTATATAAGCATTTATTTTAAAATACATTAAAATTTAAATAATCTTATAACATTAAAATTACACAAATATATATATTATTTATAGTAATAATTAACCAAAAAATCACATTTCAAAATGTATCATATAATTAATTATGTCTCATATAATTTTAAAAAGGAAAATACAAGTTCTTTCGAGAAAATCTCACCCACACTTAGTATCGCATAGGGTCCTCTATGTTCCACATCATGTAGCAGAAGAGGATATTTAATTTTCAAGGATTAGACCTATTTGATAGAGAGTAGTTGATGAAAAAATGTAAAGAAGGGGAACAACAATAAATTAAAAAATAACACTCCCATCATAGAGATCGTGAATAGTTGGATGAATTCAAAAGTAGACATCCAAATCTCTCTGAAGTACCTTTGACAATTTATTCAATATAGACTGAAATTGGAACTCACTGAAAACATCACTTCAAAATAATTTAAGATATATATAAAAATTGTGTGGTGGAAATGGTAAATTTGTGGTCTCAAGAGTGGAATCATATGATGTTTGGGGATACTAAAGGATGAGGGCTACTAGAGGGGTGTGTCTTATGTCACGTTGAGCTAGCTCAGTAGAAATATTAATGTCTCCAACTATCAATGTGGTTCCCACAATATCAGAATGGTGGACCCATATAGTTGGTGGATTCTGTGTATGGCTAAGGGTCACCACTAAGTGTATGTGATGGTGACTACATAAGTCCCTAGTGATGAATATTATCCCTGAATATTCAGAACATTATATCGTAATACTGATATAAATCATTCATTCAATGATCATTGGTATCAAGAAAGCGGTCCAAAATGTCCATTTTGGATTGTTTGGAAGGGATAGTAATGGGTTTTGGGGGAGTTAGATTTGTGGATGGGTCGGGAGGTGGAGTGATAGAAGAGGAGGGAAATACATAATAAGTGGGACGGGATTTAGAATGATGGTCTACTAGTAGAGGTGGTGGTGGTTGTGTCTATTCAGTAGTACCCAAAGAGTTTGTTATCTCTTATCTTGGTTGAATCGATTCTGGGTGATCTTATACGAGTACACAGGGTATACAATACCTCCTGGCCATTCCCATGATAGTAATAATGATATACCCAGTCCACTATGGAGAGCCTAAGTGATCTTGAGGGAGATATGCCTCAAAAACTCCAAGATGGTGTTCACATATGGTTTCATTGAACACACAGGTCAGAATACCCTAATGAAAGATTGACATGGAATATAATTAAGAGATTGTAAACTATGGGAGGTTAGGGTAATTATAAAGATGATTTAAGTAATAATTTCCATGTCTCATCTAGACACAAAACCCATGTCCTCATGGAATGATAAAATGATTTAAATTAACTTTATATAAAATAAAATGGAGGAATGATTTTCAAAGATCTTTTTTGGGTGGTTGGTGTGTACAAAAAAATGTTTCTAACAATATAATAACACATGGATAGTAGGTTTGAGTGGTCTATGTGGATGAGGGTGGTAATAGGGGGTGGAATGGCTAGATGAGGGTAGAAGATAGACATTTCGCTGAACTTTTCCATCTTCATCTCAAAAAAAATACTAAATATCCAGAATTTTATTGGTGATTCCATGTCACATTGCTTCTCCAAAAATGTCTTTCACTCATACTAGAAACTCATAGAAAACTTCAAAAATAAGTTGTAAAATATAGGAGTCATGGGTGGAATAACTATGATCAGATTTATGAACCTTAAAATCTCACTAATCTCTTCCCAAGGTCTTAGATTCTCTTAGATAACAGAGTTAATGAAGTGACTGGTCAGTTTTATCACCCTTCATTAATATCCTCCTAGATTATCACATAAATAATACCTCTCATAAAATATTATGAAAGGGATGTGTTTTAATCCATGTATCTATATGATCAAGGTGTAGTGGGGCACCAACCACTAATATGGGGATCTCTAATTTCATAGCAGATGGTGGAGGTATTTTGGTATCTTCATTTATGGGTGGTTAAAGGATGTTGTTTCTAGTGATGGTTTCAATGTACACGTATGAATTCTTGTAGTTTTTATGGATATGAGAGGTATAATTATCCATTAAACTTTCATATCTGGTTGCAATGTAAGTGGAATGTACATCACCAATGGATCCCTGAGTGTCTCTGCACAAAATTGACATGGATTAGTATTCCCCATATAAAGGGCCATCACACACTGCTTTTCACTCAACCGTTATCTATCTATCAAAATAAAAAAACAATGTAAATAAGATAAAAGGAAACAAAAATGATAAATAATTAAATTCATAAATTTTAAAAGTATATGGAATTTATTATTATTGTAAAAAACATTTATTTAGTCTCAGATTATACACATATGCTTCTAAAATACATCCCCAAGCCTACCTATATTGTCCATCCAGAGGTTCTTAGCATGTGATAATCACACATGTTGTGTATTAGATAATGGTAATGTTGGAAATTTGTATTCCCTTACACAGTTTTTTTAAAGTATATACTATACATGATAAACATCATACTCTCATGGAATACGTGTAAAATTGGTTATCCTAGTTGTGTGTTATTAAATAGGTAGTAGGCCATGTATATTTTATTATATTCATTTATACAATCTTTGGAAAAGTTTTAAGTACATATTTTCTTATGAATACACGTGGTCTGTGTTTTCAAAATTAGTGAACAAGATATGAGTTATCATATAAAATGTATACATGGTGTGTGTTTTGGGGGTGTGACAATATTTTTTGGTGGTTTCATTTGAATGCCAATAAAATCATATAAATGATGAATTTTTTTTTAAATAACAAAATATCATAGGAGGAACTGCATATCTAGATCAAGGAATGAAATGAAGAATAAATCTCGGCTGAAAACCTAGGAAAATAATGTCTCGTGATTGGGGTTGATAGGATTCCATCCGAGGAATGAGAAGGGGGGAATGGACATAGGTACTTCTCAGGTTGGGGATATCGTCTCTAAATGATGTTGTACACTACATGGAGTTCTTTCCAAAGCTATATATTCATTTTTATTAATATTTCTAATTTACAATATAATTTTATATATATATAAAATTATTTATTTATTTGAATTATAAATATAATTTTATATATAAAAACAAAGACACATGATGTATCAGAAAATTAAACCTAATGATTTATAAAATGGAAAATTATAATGAAAATATTTGTTCTAGTTATCGGGATGAGATTCCAACCCATAATTTGTTCAATCCATGTGAAATCCCCCAACCACTGGTGTAAATTTTGTAGTTATTACTATTTTATTTTCTTTTTGAAATTTTATAAATGTTTAAACACTAAAAAGTTAAAGTATGAACACATTTAATATCAATTCTATATCTTATTTAAAAATTCATATTATGTGGGCAGATTACCTGAATTCAAACCCAGAGCATTTGGAACATGTGTTATGAATCTTCCAATCAACCAACATCAGATTTAGGTGTATTCCTAATTCTATTTGATATTTAAATTATTTATGGAAATACTTTATATATAACTCATTTCATATATGTAAATACACATCATGTGGTTTTAATATGGGAAAAAATATGTAATAGAGTCATCTAGAAGGACTTGAACCCAAGTCCTTTAGACCCTGGACTTTTACCCTTCTACGGGATTCAACACAACCATCAGTTTTTTTTATTTTGGAAATTATTTTAAAAAACATTTATAACACCAACTATCCTATTGATTAAAACATTGGTTTAAATGAAAGAATATTATGTTCGGAAAGGGTGTATAGGAATTCAAACTATTGATGGATGGGATACACTGGAATTAATTTTCCATCCATTCATGCTTCATTCATATTTATGGGATTAATATGTATTTATTTATACAATAATTAATATTATAATATACAATAAAAAAATTTATGTGTCGTGTATATACATATGTGTGTGGTATGACCTCATTTTTTTCATTGGTAAAGTGTATATTCTAATAAAGTGGAAAATGATGTTACATGTAATGTAAATTATGATTAATGACAATGTATTTATTACTGTAACCAGAAATATATATATAGAGAGAGAAAATAATAATTTCTCAATCACCTTCTAGAATGAAAAATAATTTTAAAATTGTTTAATAAACTATGTAATGATACCAAACCAATATCTGAGAGAGGATGAGGAATCCTCAATGTAAACTGAAACATTTTTCTAGTTCCCTCACTTTGCAAAAAAATTCCTTGACCTTTAGGTAGTCTTGGTAAGAGCTTATAGAAACCTTCAACAATATCCTTTAGATTCTGAGGGTGTATGCATACCTTGAATAGAACATAATGACAATCACCTCCTAGGATTCTGTATTTTAAATGTTGAAAATCAAAATAAAATTTCCAAAGTTCTCTAAATCAAGTGAGAAAAAAACTATGGTTCAAAAATAATATAAATTATAAAAATTAATGTTATCAGTATATGACTTATTACAATGTTCAAATTTAGTTTTTTTTAAATTATTTTCAATAATTTCTAATCCAAAACAATTAGGTTATAATTTATTACATATATCCTTAGTCAACAACAAATATGAACAATCAGATTCACATTAAACCAAATTAACCATTTTAGTAATTATCTTATAAGGTTTCACTACCAATATTTGATGCCTTCTCATACATTTATATTTTTTAAACTAGTTTTCTGTAAAATTTTCCATCATATATGATAAATTTATTATGTCGGATAATAATGGTTTTGGAATAGAATAAATTGGTGAGGTGAAGGATTTATATGGGATGTATTTATAAAGGATCTTATAACACGAGTATAGATTGTAATCTTATGGATAAATTTATGAAATTTCTAGATCATATGAATATAAATCCTCTCCAGGAGAAGTATAAGAACATTCAACAAAAATAATTATCCATATGGTTTTCAGGTGGAGTATCTTATGAAAAATAATTAATTAATAAAAATGAAAAATAAAAAGTAAAAAATTATAACTCCTAACTCATGTTCCTTTATTTATTCACTTCCTTATAAACAATGAAAGAATTTTTAATGTCTATCATTTGACTTTATGAATTAGTTCCCTAAACCAACTAAATATGAAGCTCATGGATGTTAAGGACAGTCTTATAGTAAATGAATGGGTATGAAATTGTTTATATATGTTAGTGCGAATCAACCAACTATCTAGACAAATGAATGATCAATAATAATAACATGGAGTGAGACATATTTCAGAAGAAAAGTGAAGTCAGCATATAGTGAATAAAATCTAGAAAACAAGCATGTTAGTGAGGTAATTTGATTATAACAATTATAAAAATTATTACTTATAATTTGAGATCATTAGTAAAATTATTCCCTATAAGCATTCAATTAAATTGCATCTTCATGGTATGATAATATATATTTAGTTAATTAAGTGTCCAATCCCTTATTTTGGTCATTTATTATTCAAAAATATGTTTTCAAATCATTACCCCTACAATATAGGAAACAAGATCACCAAATGGTCATTGATTCCCCTATTAAATATCTATTATTTCATTCTACTACTGTCATTGATGAACTGATATGACATCATTAGTGAATATAGAATCAATTCATTATAAGATTCTTATAACTGAGATCACAACATAAAATAATAAAATACAATCTCAATTAAAACATACAAAACCTTAATACAACCCAAAAACAATTATCCTCTTATGAAAATGGTCATGGTGGTGGATTTAGTAAAAACGCAATCCCTTCCATGTAGATTTGAAGAAGGGGAGATAAGAGTTAAATTTTACTAAATCGAATAGAAAATTATATAACAAAACGTAATGGATTATGGAAGAGTTCGAGTTGGATGAGTGGTAGAACCTTAGTCTAGAATAGATAACCCTTAATTAAGATGGTTTTGACTCTATGTATGGAACGTTAAACAAAATTGTGTATCCTCAAAAGTATAAGGACTGTGAAATGTTCTACTGTAGAATTCCCCATTTTCCATATAGATAAGTGGACAATTGATCCACTCATTGAATTTTTTGAGTTTGAGGTATGTTGGTGAAACTAAATTTCATGTGGCTACGACACACATGGAATTTATTAATTCTTTCATAAATCAACTTCTTCTATGTGGGAATGCATAATATTTATCATGAAGTACATATATTTTTAGATATGTCCTATGATATGGGATTTTACATGGTCTATCTAAGCCAATCCCCATGGAAATGTACATGACATGTGTTTATAAATTACATGTTGTGTAATTATTGGTTTTCTCTACGATGATTCCATGATGTGATCTTTCTTATAAGAAATCCTTCAATTATAGTAATCATAGAAAGAAATCATTTTATAGATATTTTTATTATTTGGGTACAAAGGGTTAATTCTGGTAATTATATGTGTGAAAATGTATAAAAAAATCTAACACATAATTGCACATGGGTATGGATGATAATTATGAGATAACTTTGTATAATAAATCTATAACAAATTTTAGGTCTATTAAATCAGTTAGATAGTTTGGGTCTGGAAAATCCCCTTATTTTTTGGGTATATTAAATCCCTCTAATAAATTATTTAATCTGGATATATCATAAGATATTAATGTATGAAGATGATATGTTTCTTCAAAAAGACATTTTATTAATGAATTTATCAAAAATGCATGGGTTTAATAAGTTTTCTCCTATGATTTTCTTATGATTATTATTTTTCCAAATTTCTATGTCATTTTTTCATACTATGATACATTCCATGTTTATTCCACTTTTCTATGATATTCCAAAATTTCATGTTAATCCATTCTTTATCCATGATTTATGATCTTTGATTTTTTTTGTATAACTTAATGATATATTGAAAACATACATGTAGGATCACCTTGTACCCACTTTTGATATTTATTTGTTATCACTTCTTTTTACCATTACTGGGCATCTGATATCACCATTTTTCATCTTTCAATCCCATATGGTATGAAGAACAATATTAATTATTAAAATTAAATAGTGTATTCTAGTATAGTTCGATTATTGATAAATATTCAAATATTTTTAAAAATAATTTACCAATTTAACAACCCTTTATAGACACAAAACCTATCATTCTTGGGATTTTTTAATTAATTTTCATATGTAATTATTACATTCTGGAAATGATGTTCAATAAATATTTTTTATATTTTGTTTTTGTAAATTCTTTAAAATTAATATTAAGTTATTTTTCTAGATAAGTTTAATTTATTTATGGATTAGGATAAGAGAATATTCATAGAACTCCAAGGGATAACTCTAGGTGTTATGTATAAGTATAATATAATATCCTGATGTTCTGGTAAACTATATAATTTTTATCTCTCATATAGATTACATCTATTTCAGAAAAATGAAATATAGATTTGGTAGGGAAATTTATTCACCTGCATGTAATCGCCATAAAATGTTTTATTGAGTATCAATTAAATCACCAATATAGGGTACGATGAGTCTGACTATGATATAACACTCAGATAGTAACTATCGGTTTTATTATTTATTAAATCACATTCTATTTCAGATTCATTATGATTTGTTTATTATGTCAATTAATTAGGTTAACAAGTATGAGAGAACACATATTAAGGAAACTAATTTTTGACTAACAATGATCATTGTTGACATAAATGTACTATTATCTAACATGATGGTTTCATAAAGTGATGTTCCGTGAAAATAACTTTTCATTGGGTTATTTATGATAATTTATTTATGTCATAACTATTGATCACTCTTGATTAACCCTTTTTCTTTTTTAAAGGACTATATCTATGAGTAATCATGTTAATAATTGATTTGGTTGGGACTACAGTCATGTGGGACAGAATTTGGGGTTTTAAATCTTGTGTTTATTCTCACTAAAATATCTTGAGTAACAAATAACAACATTAGTATTTCTAAACATTCTAACATAATATAAAATTTTATGATTGAGTTTTATAGATAATAATGTGATGAAGACGATAAAGGAATGAATATCCAAATTTTGATATGCTAAAAAATGTGGGATAAATCACCCAAGGGAATGTATTAATGGAATAATAAGTTTTGTTCAAGTGTGGTACAATTGGCCATCAATGTAATGATTTTAAATCTATTGGGAAGAAGTTAATAATTTAATTTTTTTGAATAAAGTAATATTCATTAATTATTAGGAGTAAGAGAATTATAAAAAAAGATTCCATAATTCAATTGCTAAAGAGGATAACAAGCATTTAAAAACTCATAATAAAATAGAAAAATGGAAATGCTTCATTATCCATTTTTCTTAAAGATTCCTATTAAAAATAGATTTAAAGGTACACTCACCCTCCACTATTGGACTCGGGATAACCAATAGAAATTATGTTCATTCCTCCCTAGTTTACCTAGGTAGTTTCCTACTAGTGTCAATTAACCAAAATGATTATTTGATATCGAATTATTAGAGGAAACTCTAATAGTAGAATCTTTTTACAAAAAAATGATGTTTTATGTAATGTGAATCATACTATTTTGAGTTTATATTGGGAATATAATATCCATACTCATATAGAGTCTATAATAACTAAGTAAAAAGTGAACCATATCTCATATTTAAATCTAACTAATTATCATATGACTATTCAAGGATGACAAATCAATCATTAGAAGAAATGCTCTATTTTTGGAATTCTTCAGCAATCGTAAATTTTTATCTCAATTTATTAGTTAAAAATTTATATTAGTACTTATCTATTTTGAGGAAAAATGATATATTCCTTAAGATAAAAAGGAGGATATATCTCTAAAAATTATATCTTGAAACATGTTTACATTTTAGATACTCGTATATATTTTCACAGGAAATTGATAAATAAATTAATTTTATTATTATTTATTTAATGGTGGAGAGTGTAACACTTAAATACATGGAAATTTATTTTCCTCTCGTTGAATTAATACTCTATTCGATAGCTTTCTCAACACATAATCATTATTGGAAATAAACTACCATATATTAAAGGAATAATTCCAAGAAAGTCAATACTAATAGTATATTGATCAATACATTTTAAATGATATCTTATCCTTATATAAATTTTTTATATTTTCTTATATAGTATTATACAAATACAACACATAAAAACATCACAAAAATTATTCATTAATGGATATTGTTAAATTAATAAAATAGGATTCAAATTAATATTCTAAATAATATAATAGGGAAAAAACAAAAAATTAAAAACTCGAATGAGAAATTTTGTATCATCCCAATCTCAAAAAATTATCACCCCATTAAAAAAACCATAGAAAATAAAATAAAAATATTAGTAAGTTAAAAATAATTTTGAAAAACAAAACATAAAACCTAGGGGAAAAATTTATTAATTGATGTATCATTGAATGAAGATGTATCACATAGAGGTAGTATACCCATTATAAGAGAAATTTGATCACTAACATGATAACTAGGAATAGTAGCTTCACTACAGGGAATAATAACATGAGAAGTAGAATAATAATTTTTCCTCAAAATAATAAAACGTTATATGAATAATATTTATCATGAGAATTTTAATAAAATATAAATATTTTAAATCAAAAATTTATTTTTTAAAAATAATTATTATTATATTAATAATTATAAATTTCTATGTTATAAATTTTTTATATAATTAATTTCTTTTTTATAATCATCATGTTGAAATTTCTATATGGTGAATTCTTAATATTTTTTGATAAACATTAATTTTTATCTTAATAGATTAAAAATTACAATACTACATGTTTTTTATTTTAATAATTAATAATGAATTTTAAATATTTTATTTTTTATATTAACCAAAATTCAATTTAATAATATTAATTGGGTATTTAGAATAATGAAATTCGAAAATAAAAATATTATCATTTTTATCGACTTCTTTTTATTACACTAATGAAATAGAATTAATATGTTTTTTAAAGTCTCAGAATAATTTTATTAAATTAAAATATATTTTAAAATTTCTAAAATATTACTATTTAATGATTTATATTATATTTCATAATTTATTCACCATCAAAAAATAAATATACTCCTCTCACCAACTATAAATTCTTTATCTCCATCCACTTGGAAAACCCCATCTCCCTTACTTACCAAAGAATAAAACAACAAAAACTCCAAATTTTAAATCACGTATAACCATATTTTTTAGATTAACTGAACTCTTATAAATAAACAATTATATTTACTTATTAAATAAGAAGCACGTAGAATACGGTACTTTTTCATCAATTTTTTCTCTCATTTTTCATTTCATGTTTTTCTCAATTAGTTTAAAACCGACATATTCTAATATTAATAAAATTTATATTAACATTTTATTAATAATATTAACATACTATAATTATTAAAGTCTGGATTTATTTATATATTCAATCACTCTTCCTTCCTTTTTAGAAATGGTCATCTCAACGGTCGGTTATCCACCTATAGAAAAGTCACCAACTCTCCAATTATCAAAATAATTATAGATGATTATAATAATTTATTTATAATGTATAAATTTGTAAATATATTTATTTCTATTATTTTTAATTTTATGATAAAAACATAAAAGTATCAATAGATCATGATCATTAAATAATGCCAATATTGGATATTTTAATGAAAATACGATATCAAACACTTTAGAAATGGTCATGATCATTTCCAGAGTGATATTGTTATTTGTTAACATTTTTTTGGCATGCATATTTATGAGAATGTAATGATATGATAACTAGTTAAGGAATTATATATCCATGTAATTACATGGTTAATGTGATTTATATCTTGATATTATATTTGTAATTTTATAACATTATTCTATATTTTTTTGTAATTATGATGTTTAATTTTTATTTATATTCCCCATTCTATTCAGTTTACAAATTATTCCTTCATGGATTTGATGATTATCCCTTCCTTATGATCTGATGATGCTTATATTTCTCATCCACGAAATATTGATTCATAACTCTTATTACTTTTACTTTATCCATCCCATAAATGTGATTTTTTCTCACCCACGTCATTAATGTGTATCCTCAAATGAATAGATGTAATAATGATAAATTGATTGATTTATGTGGGCTATGATGAATCTATTAATTAATTTTTAGATTTAGCTATGTACATTTGATATATAATACTAATTTCACCATGATATTAAACATTTTTATCCTTTGATATTTTACTAATAAGCTATATATCTTTAAAATGAGGTAAGAGTCCTTTAAGAAAAATACAGGCCACTATAGATGGTATCATGTACCTGTTTAGTTAATATGGGAATTAGGACTAGGATAATTAGTGGAAAATCATAAGGATAAGTTTATTTATCAATCGACATCGAACTTTTTCATAAGGAATGAGATTGCGTGGTTTTCACGAAATTCAATATCATGCCAGATACCTCATGTTAATGGGGCCATGGTACATATATACCAATAGATTTTAATAAGATATATATAAACAAATATTAGAGAAATATATCTAATGTAATAATTCCACTTTCCAAGGAATTTTGTTTTAACCAAATTGATAATAACCTTCCCTAGGATCCATTGTTTGAAGAAGGTGAATATTGCATTGGCAATCTTTTGTTTAGATGGATAGGTCGATCAATAGTTCTAATTGATAAATATTATTACAAATAATGATTATGTAGAAGAAATATAGTTTTATGACTTTAAGAAATTTTTTATTAAAATGAATTTCTCTAAAACTATTCAAAAAACTAGAGAGAGAGTTTATGGACTACAATCAAAAGGATACTGAATCTATCATAGATTGTAGGAAAATATCTACAAGTATTGAATGATACAACTCATGTTTCATTAAGAACAATGATTGAAAAATTAAAATATTTTTTAGTGGTTTAAAACAACATCTTCGAAAGGCCTGAGAAATATGAGACATTGGGTGTTAAAAATAAGTATTTCAATGTGGTCTAAAATTATAGAAGGTGTTTAAAAAATGGACCCTTGGATTTGGAGGTATGATTTCAAGAGATGAATTTCTAGCTATAGGATCAAATGACAATAGATGAAGGAATATCCAAAACCCACATGTCGATGTTGTGGGAAGAAGAATCACATGAATTTAATAAAAGGGATAAATAAAATCTTTAACAATGGTAGAGAAGGATAAAAATCACATAAATCTTAGAGAGAAATATAGAAGTGGAAACAATTGATCAAGGAAAGGATGTCGACTCCCAAAGCACCACCAAAGGGTTGTTGATTTAATTGTTAGGAGAATGGGATGAAAAAATATAGTGTAATAAACCATGTTCTTTAAGTATAAAAAAATTAGTAAATATAATTTCAATGGATAGAGTTGAATCATATTCCATCACCACCTTTAAGGTTGAACATGAAAAATGAAATCATGCAACTTAAAATTCTAATTCACTAATCAATAAAAGGAGATCTATTTTTTTTGGTTCAACACATACATGTATGTCATAGACGTTTTATATAACTATTGAATAACATCCATGGTATCTTCAAGTAGATATGTCTATAAAAACACTCAATTGTGTGATTGTAACACCAACTAAATTTAGTTCAAATGATATTCTCCTTGATATATTTCTGAACAAACAACACTAGTATTTAAGAAGATTTTAATATTTTATAAAAATATAACTATACCCCAGAAGTTGAAGTTGAAGTTATAAATATTATTACCAAAATTATAGAACAAATTTATAATGGTATTACTCTATACAAATGTATTAATTATCTATATTTAAATAAGAACCCAATTTTAATTAAATTCAGGTTATGCATCAAAATGCATTTTTACTAAAAATTATTTTTATTTCATTTTTTGTGAAGAAATTATATTTAATCTTTGAAAAATTTAGGAATTATATTTTTTTAATTTAGAATTTATTTTTTTTCATAAAATAAAAACCAACCTGAGGTGAAAATTTGGGATTTTTATGAAATGATTTACCTTTTACAGAATATTGAAAAATACTGATTTTTCAGATACTATCATTTATTTTAAACAAATAAATATAATTAAAATTCACATTATATTTTTGATTTAGAATTGAAATTATATGTAATCCATTTTATTTATAATAATTTATATTATTCAATATCGATCATCAATATTCGTTATTTTGATATAAGTTATTTTTATTATTACAAAAAATCTAAACCAAATTCATTGACTGTTATGCATTTAAATTAAAATATTTTTTTGAAACACTTAAAAATTTAATCATTAAAAATTAAAACCATAATTTTATTAATTAGTTATTAATTTTTAAAATTGTATTCTGATATGTTTTCATTATAAATTGTGACTATAGTAAAATAATTACCATAATGATAGAAATAATGAGTTAATTTCATTTACAACAATATGATAAGGACTAAAAATCAATCCAAAACATGGATTTCCTACATTGGATGCAATAAAATAGACAATAGTCTTCCAAAACTCGAATATGTGGAATTTGTTTTCCCTTTTCCATTAATAGTAAAATTAAATTACATTTATTAAAGGAAATTCAAAAATAACATTCTCTTGACATTAATATTTTACAAAACTTATAAAATAGTAAAAGAATAAAATGTTTTGTTAAAAAGAATAATTTGGAATATGAATTATTTTTTTGTCATGTTAATATAAATTTTTTTATTATTACTGAATTACTTTTTTGTACAGATTTCCCACACACTACTAGTGATGGCTGTAAAAAATCAAGTAAATTCTTTTAATAATTATAATATTTTTTCTGTTATAGTGTCCCATATATTTTCTAATTAAATATAACACATTATGGATTTCTGAAATCATTATATTTTAATGCCATATTTTTATTGGAATCATTGCTTTAAAATTAAATTAATATTTTCTAAAATGAAATTATTTATGTGAAATAATTTTTTTTATATTAAAAAACATAAGAATCATGAAAAAGGATAATTATGATGATAAAAATTTTAAAATTTCATTTATTTCCCATTTATGAGAATATTGTTACCATAATTGTAAAATTGCAAACTTTCAAGAAATTGAATTTTGTTACTATTGTTAAGGTCCTCATGGGTTAAAGAGCTAAACCAAAATATAAGGAATAAAATACCAAAAAACCTATATGATTTTTCCAATGAAGTGATCTCAAACCAATCTCTTGTAATATATATAAATTTGGATTAATTTTTTTAGATAATTACATTCTTATAATATAATCATATTTGAAATTCCAATAGTTCACCTCTCTATATCTATAAAAGTGAACCCCTCGTTTCTCTAATTTACACCACATTCAATCATCCATCTCAAAAAAATCCAGATCAATTATATTTTAAAATTAATTATTAATAAATTATATGTACATTTCAATTAAAAATATTTTTCTATGGGGATTTTAGATGGGATTTAATAGAACCCCAGTGAAAAAGTGATAGTCAGCTTTATCGATCTCTTAAAATTGTTTTCTTCCTTCATATAGTATATATTTGTGGAATTTAACAAAAAATATAATCTTTAATATCATCAATATAATTTTATTTTAAAATTATTATAAATATACCAATATTTATCAACTTTTATATAAACTATTAAGTTAAATTATCTCTCATGAGTATATAGAGCTTATCATCTCCACATAGAGATACAAATAATTTTCCATCCCTGTCGTTATTGGGTTGTTAATATTAGGGTTTTAATGTTTATATATAATATATGTGTAATTATTATTATTTTTAAAATTATAATATAGTCACTAATTTGTTTCTTTCTAATCCGATGGAAAACGATAACAATTCTCGTGGCTACGTGTGTACGACCACCACCACAATGAGATGTGATTTGTATTTCATTTACACATTAAATAAATTGTAATAATGATAGATTTTATTAGTAAATATGATATATATAATATAATAATTATTTATTAATATTAATATATTATCTTTAATTTTTTTAATTTTATTATTCGCAAAGTGAAAGAAGTGTCCACACTTATGTTCGGTCTACTATCCCTATTAACGGTGTCATTCAATTTTATAACTTTAACTTTTAATATAATTATAATAATTTAAAATTCAATAAACATGTTTTTTGAGTTCTTTATAATGAAAGTTCCCAGTCTGAGTATTGTATCACTACGAGGGGGAGGGGGCGAATTAGTGATATTCATTTTTTTATGTTTATTTTCAATTGAAACAGCCTTCACCTTCTATTAATGATTTTAATTCCCCAATGAAATCCAAATCAACACACATCCAAAAGGAACAGAACAATTTACTATGTTCATTACTCAATAAGAATAGCTACGTCCTTGGTATGGATTGGAAATGATCCTACACCACAAAATCCACAAGAAATTAATCCTTGGATTACTAAGAGATGGTTATACACTTTCACTCATGTAGCAGAATGAAAAAATACAACTAGTGCATGCTCACCCTCGTAGAAAGATAGGTTAATACATTTTTTTGTAACATCTAATGTTACATTTTCTTCTTTTTAGCTCACCAAATATATTCAATTGTAAAACAATTCTTATTTTACATACCTAAAAGAAATTTAAAAATCTAATAGACATTTTAAACCAATCTATCTGATTAGCATGAGTATGATTCTCCTACTTTGATTCCTAAAGTTATGATTCACGCGGAAATAGAACCTCCTAGTCCAATATTCATTCAATAGAATTCAATATAATAGAATTGGTACTACTTCATAAACCGAACAGAAATGACACCACTTCCCAAGCTGAACATGATCACCACTACTTTATATCTCATATGAAATAGTTGAGATGAATAGAATCCTCACCACATCAAATACTAATTATGATAAGGGCCAATACAATTATTCCTTAGTCTAAGAAACCAAATATGTGTACACATACAATGAAAATATACAAACCAATTAATTTATCCTGATACGATAAACACACTAATAACAAAGTCACAGTTAATACATTTGATCTCCTCTTCTCCCAAGAAACCTAGAGCGTCTCCATCTATTATATAATTTATAGTTCTTCTATTCAGAAAGTACAGAGTACTTTTCCGTTTTATAGGATAAAATTGGCGAGAATCCAAATGCTCTTTCCCGCACACTCCAATTTTCCAAAATTTGAATTCCCCCCAATGAACATGGGTCACATTTTGACTTCATCAACCCTTCTTGAAGCTTATAGATTCATCTTCAAAGTTCATCTCCTTCTTTAACCCTTTTATTTGTATCACCATACCCATTTTTCATTCAATAACCCCAATAAAATTTTTCATTCAGAAAAAACAAAACAATTTTTCATTCAGAAAACCTAGAATTCTAGGTCTGATTACTCTTTATGATTTCTAGTGATGATTGCGGAGTAAGATTATTTCTACATACTATCATTGGGTACAATACATTATAATCTAATAATGATCCTTATTATGTGTATAATCACTTTTGGGTAAACTCATTTCTTTGTTATATAATTTCTTGTGTATGATCATATTATAGGTACGATCATTTCTTGGTACGATCATTTTGTAGGTACGATCATTTCCTGGGTATGATAATTTATGGGGTAAAATTATTTTTTGTGTATGATAAAATAAAATCTAAAAACAATGATCTGCCCAGATTTTATATAATACAATATGAAAACAATGATCAGCTTATATACAATACAATAAAATCTAAAAACAATTCCTTCTTGATCGACATCGTCTTTTTTCTTTTCCTCTACCAGAATATGAACAATTACATTATGAAAATAATTATTTTTTATTGGTATCATCTCTTCTCTTACCCCTATATTAGATCAATTAAAACATAATAACGATGATATTTAATTGGTACCATATCTATTCATTCAAATTCACTGAGATACGATCATTTTGAATAACAATTAGCAATATCTCATACACTTCTATCAGCACCGCTTTTCAATCAGTACCACTTTTCATCAGCACCAATTATTTTACTTCCCACATAATCCAATTGATTATAAAGAAAATCATTATTTTATCCTTTTCTTCTTATTAGTATAGGTTCTTTAATATACACATCCTCTTCAAACTGGATACGATTGTTTTTAAAAAATCATTACCACATTTTTCTATCTTCCATCAAGATATGACAAATCTGAATGTGATTAATTCCCAATTGGCATCATCTATTTCACTCCATCTTTATTTTATTAATATTTAATCAAAAGTTATCACATAAAATCATCATTTTTTTAAAATAAGAATCAACAAAGCATCGTCCCAATTTAGAAAAATGATTCACATCAGTTCTAGTGTGAAACTAATGACAATTCACTTAAAATAAGATACATTTTCCAAAACACATATTTATTTTTTAAGGAAAAGATCAATTCCCCATAATAATTGAAATACATAGTGAGTACGAATCTTTTGAAGCAATGATTCTGATTCTTTTGAAAACAAATCCCTCAACAATTGTTGAAAAAATGTGAATTGATTTCCAGTCGTCAATAACAAACCTTGATAACCAAACAAAACACATTAAAAAACAGTTTCATAATCATCTTTTTCTTTAGAATCTCTCCCTTTGTAGTTTTTTCAACAAAGGTTCCTAAATCACTGATCATTTTAAACTCAACAAATGGATTACATATCCACAATTCTAAGCCTACGTTATTTCACTCATTATTGGAAACAAGAATCATTGACAGAAAAACTATGATGTCCAAAAAGTGAATATGACTTCACTATCCTCCTTCATTCTACAAAAATACATATCAAATCCTTTCATATAACCACTCTAACAAATAGTTAAAATAGTTCACACACAAGAATGTCTGAATTCATAGATTACCAACAAATCTATCTTTTATGGAATAGATTTATGAAATTATAAAATTCTCCCCCTTCACAAAACAATCCAAAGGTAAGATGAGAGTGGGAACATAACAACATACCATAGCCTAGAAGTTAATGAGGATGGACACCCCTGTTAAACCTCAATTTTGAAAATCATTCATTTAGTAAGGGTTTTAGGAAAATTTCTTCCACTTGTTTTGATGTTGAAACATAATATATCTTCAATTTATTATTATCAACATTCTCATTGATTAAATGATATTTGATATCAATATGCTTTGAATGAGAATATTGAATTGTATTCCTAGTAATATTTATTGTGATTTTATTATCACAACAAAAGAGAAAGGGTAGCTTTACTTCAACAAGTAAATCATTCAATTGTGTTTTCTTCCACATGATTTGAGTAGCGGCTTGGGTGGCAGCAATATACCAAGATTCATTCATACTTAGAGTTACTGAATTTTGATTCTTTGAATATAATTAAACACAATTCATTCCCATAAAGAATACCCCACCAGATTTTAATCTTATATAATAAACATTTCCTTCCCAATATACATCTAAACAACAACATAAATCAATACTATCGAAGCTACATCACCTGATTCTAATTTTTATTGTTCCTCTAATGTATCTGATAATTCATTTTCCTGCAATAAGATGCGATTACCTTGGATTACTCTGAAATCTTTCACATAAGTTAACAGCATAAAAAATGTCATGACTTGAGGCTTTCTAATACAATAGATTTCCAATCTGCTTTTGATACACTTTCTGTTCTACTTCTTTTCCATCTTCATCATTACTCAACATTCATCCCACTAAAATTTGTGGGGATACAGGTTTTGAGTTTTCCATGTCGAACCTCGTGAGAAGTTCCATAGCTTAATTTTCATGGGAGACAAAAATATATTCTTTCTTTTGAACGATTTATATCCCCATGATGTACTTCATTTCCCCTAGAATTGAAATTTCTAATACATTCTTAATTTCTTCAGAAAATATTTCACAAATTCATTCATCATTCCCAAAAAAGTTAATATCATCAACATAAATATTCACAACGAGAGAATACTCTTGAATTTATATGATATACAAATTGTAATCCACTGTTCATTTATTTATTTTTATCTTTCTTATGCATGTTTCCAATTTGGAATACCATTCCCTTAGAGTTTGTTTTGGCCCATATAAGTCTATCTTCAATGTACGTCATAATTCTCATCTATCCCAACAAAAAAACCACATGGATGTTCAATATTAACCTCCTATTCATGATCACCATTTAGAAATGTAGATTTAACATCCATTTGAAAGTTCTTGTAGCCTCGTTTTTCTGAAATGGAAATGAAGATTATAATTTTTTCCAATCTAGAAATAGGAGGAAATGTTTCAAAAAAAAATATCAATTCCTTCAATCTCTGAAAACACATTGTAATCCAATCTTGTTTTCCGTCTAGTAACCTAACCTTTTTATTCATCTTGTTTTGAAAAAACCCATTTTGATCCGATGTTGTTTTTGTTTTCAGGATTTGGTATGAGTTCCCATGAATTTTACTTTTCAATTTTATCCAATTCTCTATTCATGGATTGAACACATTTAGGATACTAAAAATCATATTTTAAATCATTCAGATCTACTTTTAATTATAGTGATGTATGAGTAATTGTATTTGATTTTCTTCTAGTTAGATCCATTTGATGTTGATCACCAATTGTATTCTGATATTCCACTTGTTTCCTCAACATGGGATGAGTTTTTTGAGCCTCATATTCATCACATAAAATAGTTAAGTTGGATTCTACTTCTTGAGAAGGAATACAGTTGTTTCTATCCTTATATGAATTTTTTTCTTCTACTTGCTCAACTTCATTGATTCCATGAACATGTTTCTATTTATAAAATAATTCAATATCTTTCACATCATCTAAATCAAAAATTCTTTTTGTTTCTTTGTTATAGCATCTGTATCCTCTTCCTTACGGAGATTAGCTGAAAAAGATGCCATCCGCACCTTTTGGATCAAACTTACCATAGTTTACTCGTTTCTTCTTTATAATACATGGACTCCTGAAAACACTGAAGTACGTTAAACCTGGAGTTTTTCTATAAAAAAATCATATCGAGTCTTACCTGATCGCGGCATGTATATATAATGGTTTTTAATATAAATAGCAGTACTCATGCATTGCCTCCAAAAGTAATGAGAAAGTTCATGCTCAAGTAACATGTTTCTTACCATTTTGACCAGGATTCTATTCTTTCATTCAGAAACCCCTTTTTCTTGGGGAGTGTATGGAGAGATATACTCATGCTTCTTTCCATGCTTCCCAAGATAGAATTCAAACTCTTTACTTATGCATTGACCACATTTATCAGTTCTCAAATTCCTTACAGAATACTCACATTATTTACAATCTAATCCTCTATAACATTTAAACATTTTCAAAGAATCTGATTTTTGTTTCATTAATGTAACACAAATAATGTGAGTAAAATCATATATGAATATAATTATGTACGTATATCCTTGTGTTTATTTTTTTCTCATTTTCCCACATATAACGGAATGGATCAGCTCCATGGGTTGTTTTGAACAGATATCATCTTTATTATGCACAATAATTTTAATATTTCATGTCAGGAAAATAGTACAACATCAATATCTTCTTCATGGAAAAATAGGATTTTCATGGAAATGTAACTTTTTAATAACATTCTTATCTTTCTATGACACATATATCCTAGCCTTATATTCCATAACTGATTTTATTATACCATACTCATGTATTAATAGTTTTTGGAATCGCCAACTTGCAACAAATTTCCTTTTGTACGTTGGACTCTTGTAACAATCTTTCCATATTCTTAAATTTTTACAAAAAATCCAAATTTCATGACAATAACATTGTTACCCTCAGCGAACAATTTTGAGACACTTTGCAGGTTGTGTTTCTTCCCATCAACATAAAATGTTCTCTTAGATTTCAACTTTTCTTTTCCAATTATGGTTGACCCAACACCATTCATTTCCAATGATTTATCCTTTTCAAATGCCACTCTTCCTTCATTTAAATCATTCACATTCTTCAAATATTTCAAGTATATTTTTCTGTGAGAGGAACACCCACTATCATGTATCCATGATCGTTCTACTTTCATGCATTTCAATGCAGTTTCAATAAGAAGATCCACTTCTCCTTTCATTTCATTATTCACATTCAGCTACTATGAATTGAGAATATTTTTCTGAGCTGGTAACACCACAAGACATCATTTTACAGGGTTTCTAGGTTGATCAGATCTCTCACAAATAGTTTCCAAGGTTTGGAACCTATATTAAATCTTTAATGAATTATTTTCACATTTCTTCATGCCAGCATTCTCATTAGATCTTTTTTGAGAAGATTTAATCCCCCTCAATCTCTTAATTTCATAACCTATGGGATAATAGAAATGTTGTTGATAGAACCAACACATATTTGTTGGGTTTATGAATCCCTACAATACCAACAGTATCTATAAAAAGAGTATTTTCATACGAAAAATACATACCTATTAGAATTGTGAAAACATCTCTCAACCATCCTCTATTCCATTAAAATTGGATTCTTCTTTTATTTTATTTACCTTAATAGGACTGAAGTTATTTGAATATTGTACAAATCCAGATAAAACCTTATCAGAATCCGAAAATTTTGTATCTTCATAATTCTTCACATTGACAGCATACATATCATTCCCATCATTCTTTTTTACTGACACAATTCCATTATTAATCTCACCCTTTAAATGTATTCTTTGTTGACATTTATCAGGTTTCTCAACATGATAAAATTCAAAAACATTAGTCATATAGTTTTGGAAACATAGACTTTTCTATTTAGCATTAGAGAGTTTTTTTGGTCAATTACAAAAAATCTACTTTTTCTTTAAACTACACTTCCAAATTCTCATTATGATTATTTTTATCATCAAATGAATTCTTAAAACAATAAATTTCATTAACCATATTCTCTTTCTTACTATCAAAAAATTCCTGGTTTTTTAGCATTCATCTTCAATTATTTTTCTTTTCACGTGATATGCTCATTCTTATACAGTATTTAAACTCTTCTTTAAAATGTATTTAAAGATGAGTTTCTTTTTCTTCAGAAATATTGATTCAGAATCCATCATCATTCACTATTTATTTGAATTTTTTTTCATTACATTACTCAACTAATTATTCAGATATAGAATAATTATCTTATTCTTATTCATCTTTGGGCAGCAAACCCATTATTTTTTATTTGACAAATTTATTTTCATTTCCATTGTCTGCCTTTTTCTCCCAGGATATTCTTTATTATCTTTATTCACCATCATTATACTATACATTCATCCTTTGAGGGAAATTATCTACAATGTTTCCAACTCCTCCAAATTAAATAAATTCAAGGAATGCTCCCTTTTACATTTCCATATACCTATTTTCAAAATTTTTAAAACAAGGATAAATCATCATTGAGATTTTTACATACCTCATTTTCAGAATCAGAATCGCTATATTACTCTTCGATTCGATTCTTCTTAAAATTATACTTCATTATATCCTTGAAGGACATAACTTTGTCCACTTTTTTCTTGATCTTAATATCTTTCTCTCACCTCATCTCATAGGTGACAAGAGACCTATGCAATTAATGAAATGATAATGTCTCTAGGTATCTATATTCCAATAAAGATACTTTTTAATCGAATTTTTCATGTGGGATTCTCAATATCTTTTAAACATATTTAGAGTCATCCATAATTACACCAAACATATTATAGAACTCAAAATTTCATTAACCCTGATAAAGAAGTCTCAAAAGATTCTTTTTCTCTCATATTCAAATCATTATACTTAAATCTATATATTTGTAACTTTTTTATCTTCTCTTTTTTATTTCCTTCTAGTATGATTTTCAATATATCTTATATACCTTTTGTTATCGCAACAACATTCCCTCTAACAAATTAACATTAAAAAAGTAATGATAATATAGCATTATTCCCCTTCCATCATTCTCATGATTCTACGTAACAACCGTTGTAAGTGAATATTTTTCTTTAAGGGGATTAAACTCAACTGTTGAAACATCACGAAAATCATAACTGATTGAAATAAGTGAAGGTAATATTATATCCTTTGGGATATGATAATTATTTCCATAAAAAAACATAATAACATTATTGTTCAAACAATTCAAGTTCTCCATCAGGAAAGAATAAGTGAATGGAAAATACCTATAATACTAATTGAATGTGCCCAGTCAAAGTAATGTATCATGGATAGGGGGAGAGGTGAATCATTGATATTATTTTTTTAAATTTATGTTCATTTTCAATTGAAACAACCTATACCTCCTTTTAAATATTTCAATTCCCTATTGAGAAACAAATCAACAGACATCTAAGAGGGACACAATTATTAACAAGGTTCAATACTCAATAAGAAGAGCTATGTCCATGGTATGGTTTTGAAATGATCCAAAATCATATAGTCAAATAGATATTAATCCTTGTATTACAATGAGTTTGTTTTACACTTTCACTCATGTATCACTATGAAACAATACATCTACTGCATGTACACCCTCTTAACAAAATAGGGTAATAAATTTTGTTTGTAACATCTAATTTTACCTGTGTTTATTTTTAATTCTTCAAATATAGTAAATTGTAAAACAATTCTTCTATTCATTACCCAAATCAAAGGTTAGATCCTCTTAGACATTGTAAAAAATCATTCTGATTATCTCGAGTACGATGCTCAAAGTCTGATTCATCCGAGTATGGTTCACAGAGAATCAAAAAATCTCGGTCTGATATTCTTTCAATTAAATTCAATTTATTAGAAACCACACTGTTTCATAAGCCAAATAGAAATGAAACCACATTCTAATGTGAATGGGATCACAACTACTTTAAATATCATATGAAATAGTTGAGAGGGATAGAATCAGCACCACGTCAAAGAGTAAGACTAATAAGGTCCAATACGATTCATCCTCAGTCCAACGAATCCAATATGGAAACACTAAGAATGGAAATATAGAATCCAATTGATTCATCATATTATGATAAACAATCAAATAAAAATGTCAATATAAATATAGTTAATCTCCCCTTCTATCTATAAACCTAGAGCATCTCTCTCTTTTGTCTTGACTAGTTCTCGTATTCAAAAAGTACAATGTAATTTTTCATTTTATAGGTGACAATTGTCGAGAATCGATAGTTATTTCCCACTCACTCAAATTTTCCAAAATTTGAATTTCCCCTCATGAACATGGGATAAATTTTAACTTTTTTCAGAATTCTCTATGCTTCAAAATTCTTCTTCAATGTTGATCTCCTTATTTGGCCCTTTAATTTATATCACCATGCCCATTTTTCATTCCAAAAACCCAAAAAAGTCATTTAATATTCCCAGAACAATTTTTCATTTAGAAGACCAAAAATTCTAGGTCTGATTTCTGGGTATGATTGCTGGTTATGATTTTTTAGTATGATTATTTCTATATAAAATCACTAGGTACAATACATTACAATCTCATAATGATCTTTCTTCTAAGTATGATCATTTATTTGTATGATCATTTCTTGTGTATGATCATTTTATGGGTAAAATCATTTTTGGTAATGATCCTTTTCTAGGTACAATCATTTCTTAGGTATGGTCATTTTTTGGGTACGATGAATTTTAGGGTATGATCAAATATGATCTGAAAATTATGATCTTCCCAGATATAATCCAATACCATTTGAAAATGATGATATTCCCACTTATGATACAATACTATCTGAAAGCAATTCCTTCTTGATCGGCATCATCTATTTTCTTTTCTTCTCCATGAATATGATCAACTACATTCTGAATATGATTCCTTTTGGATCAATATAATCTCTTCTCTTTCACCCATATCTGATCAATTACAATCTGATAACGATGATATCTGATCAGTACAATGTCTTTTCTTTCACTTTCAACCAGATATGATTTTTTTGAAAAACAGTTAGCATCATCTCATACTCTCTTATTCATGCCCCTTTTCTATCAGCATCACTTTTCATCAATTACACTTCTTTTACATTCACACGGTATCTAGTTTATTTTAAAGATAATCGATATTGTATCTTTCTCTTAATAATGGTACAACTTCTTCAATCGGCACCACCTCTTCAAAATGGATGCAATTATTTTTGGAAAAACATTGGTACCACTTCATTCTATTTTCCATACTAATACAAAAAATATGAATGGGATTATTTTTCAGTTGCATCATCTATTTAACTCCCCTTGTATTCTATCAAGCATGCATCAGAAGTTCTCACATAAACTCTATTGTTATATGAAATACTAATC
The DNA here is from genome assembly GCA_963277665.1 of Viscum album. NCBI lineage: Eukaryota > Viridiplantae > Streptophyta > Magnoliopsida > Santalales > Viscaceae > Viscum > Viscum album. The sequence goes on from OY728133.1 coordinate 972,268,279, forward strand.
TGAAAAGCATCATTAAAATTTAAATCACATGTTTCACATCAGTTCCAGTGTGAAATTTATGACAATTCACTTCTACCAAGATAAATTTTTCATAAAATCAATTATTTTTATTAAGAAACTATTCAATTATTCAGAATGATGGATAGACTGGGTGAGCCTTATTCTTTTGAAAGTGCGAGTGTTATTCTGTTGAAAATAGAGCCCATATAAATTGTCTCCAAAAAAAGTGACCAGATTCCCTTTCAACAAAAACATACCATGACATCAAAAGATAACCCTTGAAAAAAAAAACACATTCATCATCATCTTGGTCCTAACATATAAAAAATTATAACCTCAGGTAACAAATAATCTTATCAAATTTCCTTATTTGGGATATACTTAATGTTTTTAACTATCAGATTTTATGAGGTGTATATAAAACCTCGTTTATAATTTATATCATGAATATTATTATTTTTATGGTATTTAACGTATAATGTTTTGTAATTATGCCTCAGTGATTATGAAAAAAAGGATATAAAACCGGTAATGGTTTTATATTACATTCTCATTTGTTTCCAAAATTATTTATGATTATGTTTCTGATGAAGAACATTTATGGTCTGCCTCTCAATAATCTCTTTAAATTATTCTCCTATGATTATTTCTATATATTACACTTTTTAGTTTCATATTACTCTATTTCGGTTTTTTAGAAACTGAAATAATATATTCAATGAAAACAAACTATACTTTTCTATTCAATTAAGAATCCTTTTATTCAATGATCGTGTTTTTAAAAAATGATTTCAAGAAATTTTTTACTATTCTATGAATATTTTTAATTTACATTTATAAAAATTTTATAATTTTTTCTAAATATTTTAAATGGAATCTTCTATTAATTTCTCAATGATTTATAATACACTATTTACTGAAAATGTGATTTCAATCACTTTTTGGACGTACACGTCATGAAAAAAAATTTGACCGTCATGATCACTCAATAATTTATAGCTTCCATTACAATATTCTACAATTATATTAAAAAAATTCCTTAATATGTTTGAAATATTTAAATTTAATGAATTTATTTGAAAATTGAAATGGTAGATTAATTTAGAAATATTTCAGATATTTCTTAAAGGTGTTTTCATATATGTTAACATCAACTAAGGTTATTTATTCTTTATTAGGGATACAATCAAATGATATCATCCACCTTCCTTCTTGGTATGGATTCTATGGATGATTATTTAAGGATTATTAAATGAAATATGTTTCATTCACATTAGTCAATTAAGCTAGGAACCCCATTTCGTTTCTATGGTCTATGATTTGATGATTGTATGAAATTTTTATGAAACCCATTTTATTTTAAAGGGATATGATATTATGAATGTTTTATAATCTTGTGGAAAACATATATATTATTTACATTATGTTATGGGTGTAACCACAATTATATAACCCATTAATTAATTGGGTAATGCTTGATATTTTATGAGATATTATGGATTGGAAGATGTTGTGAATCTAGATTTGTCTAAGAATATATGCATAATTATTTCTCTTAAAGATAACCATGACTAAGGATAAAATGGTTTAGTGATTACAACTAATCTAAACTAATATTTGTTTCAGCAAACATTGAATAAAATGGAAATTGTTTTCTAATCATATGTGAAAGTTGCAAAAATATTTCTTATTCCAATGTTATGCTATCATGGTACATTGTTTTTTATATGTCTTGATTAATATCTCATAAAATACCATGAAACAGGCCATGAATTAGGATTATAATCTTTGATTTTCAAATATTATTTTTTGAATTTTTATTCTTATATTATCATCACAGTATTATCATGTTTTGAGTAATTGATAATTTATGTCTACCTTGTATACCCTTACTGAGCTTCTGAGTGAACCCTTTATTGTGGTCCCTTTTCTCAGGTTGTGATTTAACTTGTTATGTTTGATGTGTCTAAAAGGGTTCTAGATATGAAGAACTAAGAGGGAGATGATTTAAAAAATAGATATGTTTTCAATGTATCTACTTTCCCCAAGATACTAAACTAATAGAATTGTAAAATTTTACCTCATGATATGAAATTAATATTCATAAATTAAGATTAGGTATCAATGTATGAAATCTTTACCGCAATATAGTTTTTATTAGATAAATTTTTTGTTACATTTGTAAACTATAATGAAAACATATTAGTGGGAACCCTTAGGAATACTTATTTATATGATAACATCAAAACATATTGTAAATTAAGATGTATGTATCTCCTAAAAACATAAATATTTTGATAAAAAAAAGTGTTTTTGGATTTGGAATAGTTAAGTGAATGGGAAATAGACCCTAAAATAGTTGGTCATGTATATATTAACCATCAATTTGGTGTATGGTGAGTGTTCTTTTATTTTACACCAAGTTGGACACTCCTAGGGGTCATCATTTTGTAAACTCACATTTTCATTATAAACTACTATGAATGGTTTAACTAGATCATGTTTAATTATGAAATGTTCTAAATATATGGTTTCATATATTGAAATAATTGTATCCATATTTTTACATCCTATAAAAAATCATGAAATATAGTTTCTAATTAGGATTAATATTTCTCAGTATATGTTTTTGGTTTTAGTCAATGGCTTGAACAAAGAGGGTTTATGTTAATGCTGATTGTGAAAGACAGTGGAATGATTTACATTATGAGAATGTAATGATATAGGAACTTGAATATGAAACCATATTATTATGCCAAATCACCTATCTTGATATATGATAAAAAAATATAAAAATTAGGGAGTTATTTAAAAGATAATATTAGTATATGATTAAATTTTATAAAATATTATGTTGTAATGTCCATAGCAGAATAAAACAAAAAAAAATATCATGACAAGGATGATAGAAGGATAACTAAGTATAATTTATCAAGTAATATGGAATATGTTTTTTTTGTGGGAAAAAAGGTCATACTGCAATGAATTACTATGAAATTAAATTTCATTCATTTAGAGATGAATAGAATTATCTAATTCAATTACCTAATACAATGGTTAACCCCTAAATAAAAAAAATTAACTATGATACGAAATTAATTTATGTGAATGGATTAAGGTGTGTGTGTATTAATATTCATTAATTATTTTTTTAAAGTGTCGTATCAAGGATTTTTTCGTAATAATAATTATGTATCATCAAAGGATTGTTCTTTAGTAGTTTTTCATTTTTGATTATCCATAATATATTGAATGTAATATATAACCATGAAAATAAATTTGGTGTTCAATTGATATTTTTTTTATAATAAATTATTTTTTTAAATATATCCCTTAATATGTTCTTGATTTTCAGTTAAAAAAATTATTCAATAATGATTTCATTGATATAAATAAAGTAAATTTTATAGAATTGATGACTGCAGAATTGATTTGTGTTTTGATGAAAAGTAGATTATGTTTTTTCATCTTTAAATTTTTGAAATATATTCAATAGTTTTTTATTATATTTTTGGACCAATTATTGTTTTAATTATTGGTTGTATGTTTCTTTCATTTAGATAAAATAGTGATTCTTGTAATTAATGTGTTTTAATGAAATCAAGTTATTCACAAGTTTGGTACGTGACAATATGATCATGTTCATGTATAACAGAAAAAATGATAAAATTGATCTTGAAAAATAATATGGAAATTTTTTTATTATTATTTCTTTTTTTAATTGGGTCAAACCAATTCTGAACGATTTATATAGATTACTATTTTTGGAATATAATAAGTATAACATTTGGTGTTATTATTGAGGTATTAGATATTAATTTAATATTATTATATAAATTATATATATTTATAGTTCCATTTTTGTTTTAGGTAAATATTTAGAAGCATAGGAATGAATTATGTATCTATAATTCATCAATTGTTAATTTTAGTTATTCATGAGTGACAAATTAAACATGAATATGTAGGTTTCAGGAACAGTGAAAGCATGTCGATTGGTGTACCCAAAATTAATTTTTTTTTAACATTGATCAATGCGAGATCCTTCATGATAATAAAACTCCAAATATTCTTAATATAAGGAAAACCAGAAAGGAAAAAGTGAAATCCCATAACCATAGAGACGATCTTTATATGTTGGTTATAATTAATTTAACTAAAAGAAAAGAATTACCTTGATTGAATTCTCTCTTCGTTGATGTTTTCGGTAAAGATCTGATGTGATCTATCATTGTGTCATATAATCCAAGTGTTGGCTTCATCTAGTGGTGATCCATGCATGATCCACATATCTTTAGACATCACCGAAGGGATATACAAGTTCTAGTGTAGAAATTTCTTCGCTTGCGATTTCCGCCTTCGATTACCCTGAGACTCAATTACAAAGCAATCTGCTTGATATGGTAGATAATGATCAATCTAATAACATGAGAGTGTTCTCAGTGGAAATGAATTCTCTCATGGGTTGAGAGATTTTTCAATATCTATTGTGCACATCCACAAAGGATGTCTTGGTCTAATGAGAATAATATAATGTGGATTTTAATAATTATAATAATAAAATGAATTAATTACCTAAATATATTTATTCATTTCAATTAATTCTTAGTAATACCACATGTTTAATAATAATTGTTGAATGTTATTATAACTTTTCATGTGCTAGTGAATTACATATAATATTATTTACTTATATGAATAATATTATTTACAACAAATCCCTAGAAAAAGTAAATGGTGTCTATATATTAATATACACAACCTGTAATTTTTTTCCATTTTCATCATTTCCTCCACCAAATTTATTATAGCTTGAATAATGTATATTTATTTCTTAAATAAATGTCACTACATTAATCACTTATAAATATATTATTTCACCCATAATATATTCTCTCGAATAACTAGTATCGAAATAAATGTGATCATGCATCCTTTAATTATTATTAAACCTCAATCGGGAAGAATATTTATTAAACTTCTAAAATAATTAATTAACTAAGATACTTGGACACACTTAGAGTGTGCCCCTCTAGGAATCTTTCTCAGTGGAATTAGGCGGATCCTTCTAAATAATGAAGGTTAGCATCTAGAAACACGTCGAGGCACCCATAGTGAATTGATTTAAGGCCGCCATGTCATATCACCTCCTACGAATGCTTACCATGCAATGTAATCCCATTTTCTCGATATCTCGAATACATAGGGTTCTATGCTAGTTCCACCAATACAAGTGCTCGATTATTCTTTCATTGACATTCTATAATTGAACATTCCCATTCCTCCAAATAACCATGAATCTATTTAGGATATATCAATTCTTTCAAAAGGCATGAGATATCAACTTCTGTTATGCAATAGAAGGGACAAATCCTTTCTCACATTATCTATTAATGCAGTATTACCCATGATGCCACAAAAATATCCTACATCACTATGAAGAGTGTGTCGTCACAGTTTTCGCCAATACATCTAAGTGTAAGAGCTTTAATACACATAATAATAATCTTAATGTCTAAGGACCAATGCCCACTTCCGTAGATAGGATCATCCAATGACACTATAAAATGTGTATTTGCTACTGGTGGGTCCCGTTCTCATAATATCCTCCTATATATTACCAATGTTCACACAATGAGAAGGTTCCTTGAGGTTTTATGTGTCATCACCCCTAATGGCATCTATTATTTATTTCCCACAAAAAACATCATTCGTCCACAGTACATATATTTAAGAATAGTGTTATGGAACTTCTGGGTTCTCATCATAGCAGGGATCTTCTATAACCCTTTAGGTCAACAGCTATCCTTGGGAAATTTTCACATGAATTTTCAAGAAGAAGAATAATCAAGATGTGATAATGTATTTATTTATATTCAAATACATGAATACAATTTAATCATAATGTACAAAGTAGTTTTTTTCAGACCACTAATTCCAATTGAATGTTCATTTCTTGGAGTAAGAGATGAAGTGGAAATTTTTTTAACCACAAATCAAGGAGGAAATTGTTCGTAGGATATAGAAATAAATAATAAATAATTTATCATTTTCACTATATTGACAGAAAAATAATACAATATCTTTAGACATAGGATCTCAAAATAAAATTTTAAACTTTCACTTCAATTTCTAATGAACTGATGACTTTATCACTCACAACTTATATAGGGGGTTTTTGTCATTAACATTCATCTAGAAATTTTATTTATCACTCTAAATCAGTAATATGTTTTATTTTTCTCCTCCATGTCTATATATTAGATACCCTTCAATTTTATCCTAATTTATGAAACAAATTTTTTGTTATTTTAGGTAACAATTATGTATCCAAGTAACCATTTTCAAATTGTTTTTTACTATCTCAATTTAATATGTTTTTTCTCATCTAATATATTTTTAAAAAATTATCCTTTTGATAGTGTGAAAAACTTTTGATGGCCTAATTTATTTAATGGGGGATTATTCGACACCCCAAAAAATTATTTAAATAAATAATTATCTTGATATATATCAAAAATCAATCATTGAGATTTATTAAAATGGTGATATATTATAAAAAAATTATAACCTATATATTTAATTCGATGGTATAGAAAAGAATCAAATAATTATGAAATAAATTTATAATATTATTAATAAAACCAAAAGTCCTGATTAATTCTTTTGATATAAATACACAGTTTTTATTGATGTCATTTTATTCTTCAAAAATAATTTTCTACAAAAATGATTTTTATTTCATTTTGTGAATTTAAATAATATTTAATTTGTAATCCATTTACAAATTATATTATATAAAATTAAAAAAAATTGAAAACAACATTTCCAAAGTAATAAATAGTGATATTTTTTTGAATTTTATGAAATTATAGAGTTTTCAGTGAATAGTGGAAATATTGATATTTCAAATATTTTCAGTTATTATAATTAAATCATGTTATTTAGAAGTACCATCATATTCTATATTTGTTCTAGAAGTGAAATGTGATCTATTTTATTTAGGATAATATAATTTATTCAGTTTTATACAGTAATACTCATGATTTTGATATAATAAAATTTAATACTTAAATTGCATTTGTTTGAATGTTATTTTTCATTGTGTTTTATGCATTTACATTAAAATTGGTATCTGAAACATTCCCAAATTCCTTCATAAAAAATGGAACCCATGTTTGGAATCATGATGCATAAATTTGTTACACTTTTTTCTTCTTATTTTTTATTATTATGAATTGTAACATTTGTAAATATTTATTACCACAGTTAGGAAAAATGGTTAATATGGGTTAAAACCCTGAGGTAATGTCTCAAAATAAATCCAAGACACACCATTACTTAATTGGATGGTAGAACATTTAAAATATTACTCTAAAATTAGAATCTACTTAATTTTTGTTCCAATTTATGTTAATATTGTTATTAATATTATTTTATGAAAATTATATTCTTATAAGGTCACTCTCTCTATATAAATATCTCATATTTAATTATTTTCTAAAAAATGAAATTGATGATAAATAATATTTTACTAAATTATTTAAAATCAAAAAAATATTAAAATAGGAAAAGTGGGATTATGATTGATCTAAAATGTCATTCCTTGGGCATATATAGTCTAATTTTTACATTTTTAGAAAAAATATAACCCTTTATGGGTTAAAATATTTTTGTGGTTGGTAATGTTTAAATTTTTTTAAATATAGTTTTATACCAAATGATAAGGTCTAAAAATAGAAAAAATCTTTAAATATATCATTGTGTCATAGGATTTCAATCACATACAATCTTATAATATAATATATGTCCATTTGGAAGCATTTGGCTCGAGAATTTGTATATTTTATTTTAATCTTTCATGAAATTCCCAGTGTTCCCTCCCATATCTTCAAAAAGGGAACCCCTAATAAATCTTATTGTAACCACATTTAGAAACATAGATCTTGTAAACCCTATAAAATTATCTTTTAATCATTCATGTATATGGTGTATAGGTTCTCTTATTCGTGAAAAGTTCATTTCAAGGATCTTTAAGAAGTGATCTAAAGGTGTCCTATCGATGAAGAGGAAATTATCTTACTGGAAATCATTCAATATTTTTATTATTCAAACATTCCTAAAACTATTATATTATTAATAAAATAATAAATTTAGTATCCTAATCATAATTAAATATTATAACTATTATAAAAACATATTTAGACAACATTTTTTCATAAAATGGTCAGTAAAAGTATCGCTATTGAAAATGTATAGATTACTGTCTCTAAGTACATATACAATTTATTTTTCATCACCAAATTTGAGGGAATTATATTATTAAGGGATTAATTTTTATACATGATATAAATGAATTAATTATACTTCTATAATTATAATAAAAAAATCTATCATATTACTTCCAATCCATTGGAAAATGATAGCGTCGCTCTATTATATTGGTTTATGATCACCTTTATAGAATGATGTGATTCGTTTTTCATTTATTTATTAGAGTGATAGAAATAAGGGTAGAACTAATCAATATATATGATAAATGAGATATATTAATTATTGTTGATAGATTAGTTAATATTTAACGTTCTTTTTTTCATTCAATGAATAATATTAATATCGTTTTTGCATACATATGACCAATCATCTCCATGAATGGTGAAATTAATTTTTAAACCAGTAACTTTTATGTAATATTATAAAAATAAAAAAATATTTAATTTATATTATATTAATATCATTGTTTAAAAAATTTCTATGATGTTAAATTTACCAAATTATAATTATATAAACAATATAACTACAATTATTAAGAAAAATGAAATATTTAACATGAGGAAATGTTGATTTAAATAAAGAATTATTTTAAAATGTTTGTTAAAATTTTATAATTGGAACATGTATGATATTATATGTGTCTAAATGATTATATTATTTGATTATATTAAATTTAAATTTATTATAAATGAGGTTGGAGTGATTTTGAATAAACTCAAACATGGGGTAAGGATTTCTCATCTCAAATTGTCTTCTTTGTGAAATATGTTATGTTATTAAACATTATTATTTTTTGATGGGTATATAAAACCATGTTGAAATGTTATATAATGAATATAATTCGGTTTATGATATTTAATGTTTCATTTGATGATATTATTTCATGTCTTTTATAATTAAAAATACTCAAAAGTGGTAAGGGTTTTATGTAACAATATCATTATTTTTTGGGTTTGTTTTTTTATGTTTCACGTTATTAAATTTTAGGATTTACCCATCCAAAATCTCATGAATTTAATCCTGTTTTAGTTATGTATTTACATTACCTTTTTTTCTTTTCATTCTCCACTCATTATATACTCATTAAACTCATGGAATATTTTAAAGAAAAACTAACAAGGTTTAAATATTTGTTCATGAAACATTTTTTTCCATGTTATAATTTCTAAAATTGATTTCAAGAATATCTGTATTATTCAAAGATTATATTTTAATGTCACATTAAAACTTGATTTAATTTTTTAAAAATTGTTTAAATTTAATATTAATTTCATTTTCTATTGAGGAACTTTTTTCATTTTATCCCATAATGTGACAAGAATCATTATTTTAACATACTAAACATAAAAGAAATTTATTGTCATCATGTCAACTAAATTATTTCAAGATTCCACCATGATTTTCCACGGATATTATTGAATAAAATAATATTATTAATATTAAGTAATGTAGTTAAAAAAATTTAGTTTTAAAATTTAAATGATATTTTCCTCATGAAGTATTTTAGATATATTTTAAATCAATTTTTGATTTAGATAAGATCTTATAATTTTTCATATAATTCATTAGGGATATAATAAAATGATACCATCAACATTAGTCTTTTATATGTTTCATAATGATGATAATTTAATGATGATTCCAGGAAACTCATTTATTTACAAAAGTTTCATTAAATTATGAAACCCACTTCTTCTCCAAGGGTTACGCTATGATGAAATTCTGAATTGATGAAATGTTTATGAAATTAATTTCATTTTCATGGGTTATGATATTATGGATGTTTTATGATATTTTTTCACACATACGTATGATTTTCAAAAGGATATTAGTGGTCCCTGAATTATGTATCCCCCCAATTCATTGGTTAATGATTGATATATAATGAGTTAATAAGGACTTGAATGGGAAGTTAACTCAGGTTAGTAGGTCACAATGTTCCACTAAGGTAGTTTTAGTAGATCCCTATGAATTATTATATTATGATTTCTTGATTGAACCCAACCTACTACGATTGTCTTGGAAGTGAGCCTTGACTATAGAAGAATTTATTTTTTTTATTATGTGTATGTAAAAATATTTTTCCATATAGTAATGTTATAATTTCCTGGATTATGTTATTTTATTACTTTATGATTCATGTCACATGAACATATATTATTTATTTCATGACTCAGTATTTTTATCTTTGATATACCATGTATGGTTATCAAATGTTAAGCACATTTTTTCATGCCTATATTCTTAGGTTATGATTATTTGGTCTTTGATATCTTCCTTGTTTACCCATAATAAGAATAATAATACACCATTTATTATATTTCCATTCCCTAGATTAGGAAGAAAATATTTAATTATTAATTTTCTAATGAGGGTTATATAGATGAAGAACTAAGTGGGAGACGATTTAAATATTTTATAAAATGGTTATTTATGTATGAATGATTCTAAAATATTAAATCATTATGATTATATTGTGGTTTGTATTATTAGGTAATTAATATTCATCTATTAATATTTTATATCCTTGTGTGAAATGTATGGGTATATATAGAGATCAGTCCTCCCCAATTGTTAATATCTATTCTTGTTAGCGTACGTGGGAATATTCTTCATGAAATATTCATAATCCTCCCCTTAGTGAATTTTTACACTATAATGTGCAGGTATTGGGTCATGATATATAGATATCACATCTAATATCATGGAAATGAAAAATATTTCTATATATTGAACCATCCCATTATCATTTAAAATTCAATGATAATCATGAACCTCAATTATGAAATCCATAAATAGTGTAGTTAATGATGCTTAAAAAATAAGTATATCATTCCCAAATTGTTGTGTCTATGAAAATAATAAAACATACGAGAATTATCATTTTGAGGGAATATAAAATAAACTTCTTGTTAAGTTTCATGAAGTCTCATCATATCATGGGGAATAGTTCTAAATAAAACATAAACTCATGGATAATCTTTTCCCAAAAATCCTCAATGTGTGTCCTTAAGATAAATTATGCGGTTAAATATTACACTTCAAGAAAATTTTAGAAGGGGTTTTTTGTGACCTGTTGAATCCATTTGGGTTGTAATAGCTCTTTTTTTCAGGAAAAGGGATGTTTCAATGTGGTACTTCATCGATTTTTATGATCTCACTAATATAACAATAAAGAAAATGTATCCTCTTCAAAGGATTGAGGACTAGTTCGATCAATATTGAGGTGATAAGAACATATCAAAATGTGTATCTTAATTATGGATATATTCAACTAAATTTAAAGATATAATATTTTCAATACACAACCCGTTTTACAATATATTGTTATTTTGAGTCCTCACATATGCATTTTTTCCTTGTTAATTACCGAAAAATAATTTCAAATTTGATGAATTGAGTCTTCAGAGAATACCACAAAAAAATTATGGTGGTCATTATTATTGATATTCTCATTTTTACCTAGGTAAATACGGATCATGAAGAACATATAAAGACTATGATGGTGAAATTATGAAATTAGAAGTGGTTTGATATGTTAATAAAGTGTGACTTTTGGATTTAGAATCTGAAAATTTCGCGGTACTTGATAACATGTATTGGAATTTCTATAGAACCTTTAATAACAATGGAAATGGGGGGAACTCCTTATACCCAAATGATTCATTTAAATTCATAGTTTTCTCAGATTATTAGACAAGTACTGATGATTTTTTGTGAAATTTATCGTGATTTTATAGCCCAATAAGAAAAAGCGGTAAAGTATTTATAGTTGAAAGAATATCAGTAAATAGTTGCAGATATCAAGATGTGGATATTAACTCTATATGTACTCATGTTACCCTCATGTTGGGAAGGTTTTATGATATATAGTGATGCTTAAAATAAATTATTGGGTTGTGTAATCATGTAAAATGATAAACATATAGTTTCATCAGAAAAACTTGAAGACCCACAAACAGAACTAACTAAAACAAGATCTAGACATAGCAGTTGTAATATTCTCTTGGAATATTTGGTTTTAATACCTATAAGGTGAGAAGTGTGACAAATATAAAAATCATAAGAGTCAAAAATATATATTCACATAAAAGTATCTTAATTTGAGTCAATAAATATATTCATAGGTGATCAAGGGATATTATTTCTCTTTTCACAACCATCATAGAGAAGTGTGTATGGTATATATTTCCATTAGTACGGAATTTCATGTTCTAATATCAATGATGTGGACTGAGAAATACCCTATGGTCATATATATGAAAAACATGGAGCTAGAAATAATAATTCCGTGGAAGACTTCATACATTTCCCAAATTATTTCCTTAACATCTATTCGAGAGTATATCAACACAATAATGTAAAATTATTTGGATCATCAAATGTAGCTGAAACAAGAAAATGATGTAAATCACTATGACTTCCACATCAATGAATATGGTGTCATTTTTTTGGAAAAAAAATTTATTCCTTCATCACCAAATATGAAGATATATATATTGGATAATTCCCATACAAAATATTTCTCAATATATCTTGGAATTAATAATATGTACCATGGCCATTGAGAGAAATTTTTTTCGGATAATATGAAGAATAATATCATTGATTAAAAATAAATTTTATTTCTATGTCAGTATGTTAATGTGGAGTAAAAAATTGAATGGGGTTACGCAACCATTCACAAACCCAAATGCAAATGGTATACATCATTATATCCATTTTCATTAGTCTATTAAAGAGAACTAAATGTATTAATTAAATAAGGGTTGTGGTAGATCCACACACCAAGACATCCTACATCATCACTTTTGTAATATTTCTCTCTATCCTATATTTTGAAGATATATGAAAAATATATTGTGAGTTTTAATTAGGATCAAATTTAAATCATATATAATTATAAACCATGGTTCAAATTTAAATTATTTAAGATTCTTTAATATTCTCTAAATACCAAATCGAATTTTGGTATGAACGAAAACCATAAAACAGATGGCCAATTTGAAAGGACCACTAAAATACTTGGTTACATGATATGATGTTGGTCAATAGATTTTAAGAAAGATATGATATAAACATCTTCCATTAGTTGAGTGCTCATAAATAAAAAACATCCACTAAATTATTAAAATTAACTTATATGAAGATCTATATGGGAAGCGATGTTGAAATCCTGCTAGTTGGGATTAAATTGGTGAAAGAAATATACTTATACCCAACCATATGAAAGAGGATATAGAAAAGGTTCATGCCATAATGAATCATATAAAATCAACTCAAAGTCATTAGAATATATATATTGATAACTATTGAAGTGAATTTAATGTTTTATGTTAGAGAAAACATTTTCCTTAAAATCTCACCATAGAAGAGAGTCATACAGATATTAAATTAGGGAGAGAGTATCCTTAGATACATTGGAATATTTGAAACCTTTAATGCATTTGAGTATTTTCCTATTGGTGAGGAATTCCAGAAAACCTAGCTCAGGTTCATGATGTGTTCCATATATCTCTCTATAGAAATTTTACACAAAATACATCACATGTACTATATCTATAGGTGATACGCTAGGAAGATGACCACTCTTTTTGGAAGCAACAAAGGAAGACCTTGGACCATAGACACAATGTTTTATGCAACAAGACAACTCACCTTGAAAAGTGTTTTGGTGAAATCATAAATATGAATATGTGACATTGAAACCTCAGTAAATAATCAAATAGAAGTACCCTCTAATATTATCAACCACGATTTAGAGTTAAATTTGTATGAAAACATTTCTAAATGGGGAAATAATGTTCGGACGCAAACAATTTTAATGATATTATTTTCTGTATAAATATGTGTTATAATATATTTCCATGAATTACACACACAAAAACATATAGAAACCATGAAAACGTTATTTATTTAGTGGATAAAAATTTATTAGACAAAATTAAACACATAAAAGTTTAAAATATTAAAATTTGTTAAAAAATTTAAAAATTAAAAAATTAGATTTTGAAAATTTGGATCATCATAATCTGTGAATATTTTATCTTCTGTAAAAAGTTCTATGGGAAAGAATTTTTTTTAAAGATATATAATTTTAAAATAACATTTATATTTAGAAAAATGGGTATATTTTTAGTAAATAATGTATAAATAAATTAATTGTCATATATATGTGGTATTATGATTGTTGGAGTAGTAATGTGGTTTTCAGAATAGTATCTCTTCAGTTAGGAATAGTATATTGGCCATTAAAATTTGTAAACGAAATGTTGGAATTGTAATTTGACATCCAAATAAAAAAATGTATTGAAAATAATATTTATCATGAGAATTATCTAAAAATATTATTATTTTAAATCCATAAAATAAATATCAACATTGAAAACATCAAAAAATATACGAGATTATTTAATAAACATTTATCTAATGAACTTCATAATGAATATTTTGTTATGTGAATAATTTATATTACCTAATATTGAAAATTATTATCGTAAAATTGAAATTATTTTTACAATCATCCCAGTATAATTTACCAACTGTAAATTTTTTTATTTTTTTTGAAACATCAATTTTTATGTGAAGTATAAATATGCTATTTTTAGAATAACACATGTTATAAATATAATAAATATATAAAAATTAGACAATAAATACTTGATTTTTTTAGAGACACAAAATATGATTTATAGTATAATTATATTATTTTTAAACTATAAACTACATTTCTTAACATAAAAAATTAATTCCCAATGTCTAAATTTCTAAAGTGTCCTTTTAAATAAACAGTTAATCATTTTTATCCTTGTATTTTATTAAAAAATACATGTTATTTATAAAGTATTTCAAAGTCTATAAATAATAATATTATATTCAAATATTTATTATAAATTCAAAAAAAAAGTAAATATTTAAAAGTTTACCTTGGATATTATTATTTATTCAATATTTTAATTTAAAAATACCCATCTCCAATATTACAATTCCATCCCTCAATCCCCTAGTAAAAGCACTTCTACCTAACATGAAAATATAAATCTCCACCCAAATTCCGTATATTAAAATCAGTAAAATCCTTAGTGGATTTATAGATTCACTTAAATTGATGAATTCAATATGTTTAGTGTCATAGAAAAGAATAACCAATTAGTAGAGGGTAAGGTTTCAAAAACATTTTCTCTCACTTTACTTTTATCCTCCTCTTTTTATATATTATTATCGACAAAAATATTAAATGATTTATTTATTAGTATGTTAAAATTATATTAATAATGTTAAAATAATATATTTTTATATTTATTTTGTATTTATATTTCGTACATCTCCTTACTCCTCTTTTGATAATGTCTTGTAAAAGGTTAGTTAACCACCAATGAGAACATTTACAAATATCTAATTATCAAAAGCATTGTCAATAATTAAAATAAATTATTTATAAAAGGTAAAGAAATAAATTTATTTCGATGATTTTGGATTTAATCGTTAATATTTATAAATAGTAATAATGTGGGATCTTTAAATCGATGAAAGAGAGAATATTTCTAGGAAAATGTGAAATAAAAATGTTTTACCTTCAATTTTGTAAATTATGAAATATTATTCAATTTCTGTAGTCAATTATTTGTTAATAAATTTCAGTAATTTACCCTTGCGTTAATGTTTTAATATAACTTTATTTATCATATAGGTATTGGAAACCCGATGAAATAAATTGGGATTTATGTTGGGTGGATTTATATACATAATTCTTTTCTTTTTTTTTATCTCGTCATTCAATTTATTTTCTGTATCGATATTCCAATAATTTCCTTCAACTTTCTTTTAATATTTGTTCCCATTTATTTATACTGATATATATGTTTCTACAATTTCAAAACTATTTTTATTCCAATTAATGTGATTTCTAAAAAATTAAATTTGATAAATACAACACATTAACTCCTATAGAGCAATTTCTTATTTAAATAACATTGAAATTTTATTCCAAAATATGATTTCCATTATTAATTCAAGAACCCCAATGATTAGCCACTAAAATATTGATTTACCACATCTTTAGGAATCTTATTACCTCAAATGGAATTGTTTAATTAGTACGATTGTTATACATTCTAATTTACTAAGGAATGTATGATTATGAACATTTTAGGATGTTATTGGTGGACCTTTAATTATATATCCCTCTAATTCATTATTTCATGTGATATATATCATGCTATTATGTGTATTATGAATGAAAATTATGTCATATTTCACCTCAATTATGATGTTATGTATTGTGCATATATGTTTTGCGTGAAAATGATTCTATTATTATTCACAACTATGTGAGGAATTTTTCCACTAGGTTATTGTGTTTCATTATTATTCATATTCTAAATTACATAAATTTTTCAGTTCATTTAATTACACTTATGGTGATGATCTCATGTATATGATATGATGATGATGAATCTGCTCACCCATGTGTTATTGATTCTTGTAACTTACTCCTTTTATATTAACCCTACTAGGCCTTTAACACACATATTTCATTAATTTATTTCTTAAGGGGAATACATTTAATGAGGAAGAAATGAGAGCCTTATCAAATATATTATGTGGGTATTAAAAAATACTTATTTTTAATTATGTAAAAGTCATGTATGAACCCAATTTTCCAAGGATATTAAACCTGTTTCTCCTAGAATGTATTATTAAAATATTATTTACAATAAAGATGTTGTATTAGGATTCTAAGAAATAATTTTATTGTATTAAATTGAATCACTAGTAAATATAATTATTTAATCAACTGTAAATTCATAAAAAACATGATTCAAAACACATAATGTTTTTAAATATATTTTTTTACTCATTAGAAGTAGTTATTATCTATATTTTATATTTTCATTTAAAATATATATTTAAATATTTTAGATTTTTAATTTTATAAATTGAACATCCTTTATGAATTTTTCAGGACAATATTATCCTAGACATAGTTTATAATATTTTTATACAAAATTTAATTTTGATGTTTATAGTGAAAATCATATTTTTTCCAAAATTGTATCTATTATGATGTCATCCATTTATGGGTGACAACTAGAATATTATAAATAAAATTATTGATTATGTAATTATTTATATAATAAATCTAGATATTTTAAAAATAACTATGAAAAACTATGTTTAATTTTTAGAACGAATGTAACATTTCTTTGCAATTTAAAAATATTTTCATGTTTTTTATTTTAATTAAAATGTTTAATGGTAAAACTAATTTTTTGGATTTCTTTTAAAAAAATTAATTTTATTATAATAAACCAATTTTCATCCTTTAAAATAATAACAATGATAAAATTAAAATATACAGAATTTCTAATGTCAGAAATACACTTTTTCTAAAATTTGTTTTCATGTTACGTGTGTTTAATCGATAATAAACATTTATCACCGATGGAGTTTTTTTTGGACAAAATATCTTTGTAATATTAAATTATAATGTTCAAATTATTTAATAATTTCATTTTTTATCTTTTATTAAAATTAATTTCCAATGTAAATTTTTTTCACAATGGTAAATGTACATTTGGGTAAATGTAAAAAAAATAATAAAAAATAGAAATCCATAAATCACTCCAATATGTCACCATATTTACTGTTTTAAAGGTTTATAGACCCAAAAACTAAATTAAATTCATATTTTCTACATTTGGGACCTTTAATCCTTGATTAGTGACATTCCATTATTGAAATCTAATGGGTACTCCCAAAATTACCCTTCACTTCACATTTTAATTGGGAATACTTCCACCACTTAATTAAACAATAATTCCAAGAAATTTCATCCTGAAACTCACAAATTTATATCCACTTATAATTCTTATATCAATTTAATTATCATATGGTCTCAATTAAAAATCCTAAGTCATCCATTTCCATGGATATTTCAAAGAGAAATATTCTGGTTTGAACATAAATATTTCCAACTCCTCAAATGTTTCTTCTTAAAAATACTCGAAAAAATTCTTTTAGAGACTCTTTATTAATGACACAAGTATTGTTAATATATTTTAATGTATTTATATTAATGTAACAACCATTTTTCAATCTATTCCATAAACTATGAAAAACAAAACTACATTGATCGTGAGTATGTATGAACTACCGCCTACATGAAACGATGTCATTAATTTCTAATTAATTCTTTCTATTGATGTTGAAAAGGATTGATTTATTTAATTAACGTGTTTTAAATATAAATATTATATTTATTAAATGGAAATTTATCATATTTTATCATTCTATCCATTTTTTGATAAATTGAATCGGTATTTTTGTGTGTGCAGACTATCATCTCCATGAATAATAAATATTATTTTTTATCACAAAAATTCATGAATGGTTCTAAGAATGAATTTACAGATGTTAAATTAAATTTATAAAATTTTCATGTTATTTTATTATTTTATTAAGAATTATAAAACAAATTCCTTACACATTAAACGACTGTAACACTCTCCGGTTTGTGTGGTTTTACCACCTATAAGAACAATGCTATCATATTAATTTCATGAATGAGTATGGAATATTATATAATGATAAAATAATAAAATAATAAATTTTTTATGATGTGCTAATTATTGTGGGATTTTTTATTCTTATTTAATAGGCTTATTGAAATATAACATTTCCACTATTAAACACAATAATACAACTTTTTTACAAGATACATTCTCACAAACCATACCATTATCATTAACCAAATGAAAATTGGATGTGATTAATTATTGAATCAACAAGATTATAGTGTCCCGAATTATCTTAGAATGAATAATCTCTAAAAATATTTTTATATTTCATAATTTTTAATGTGGTACTTATGGAATACAGAAAATCTAAATTTCTATATACATGGAGAGGAAAATCAACTATAAATAAGTAATATATTTATAATATACAGTTATAAAATTTGTCTATAAATCTTTTACTAATATAAAAAATTTACTAAATTGGGTTATTAATATAGATTTACTTATTATAAATTAATTTATAATGAATTTGATTAATCAGGAATACATGTTAAGGGATTATTTGTATCAATTTAAATGTCATGATACATATATCTAATATTAAACCAAGAAATTATTGAATTTATGTGATTATATCCATATGAAATTAATTTAAAATATTCACGTAAATCTTGGGGATTCATATATGTATCATGTTACTTCCTTTATTTTATTTCAATTTAAATGACACCAATATTGTAAGGGTATTTTTTTCTCTCAACTCCCTTTGTTATGTTATAATTATTATGTAACTCCCCAGGTTCTATAAACTGGTCCAAGTAAACAATGTTGTGATTTTCAATGACGTCTCTTGTTTTATTCTATTTTATGGTTTGTGTGTTGATAAAGAATTCGAGTAGAAATCAAACTTGAAGAATACGATAAACTGTTATATATTTAAAAGATACATTACAACAAGACCCATCTAATTGAAAGTACCCTGCACAAGACCTAACACGGCCACAGCAAGACTACAAAGAACCACAACACAGGCAATCAGATAGTCGTCATCTTCAGGGTCCATCAGTTTGAAAAGTATAACCGCCTAAATCACCGCACACGCACTCCGCACCAGAGGTATGAGGAGAGCCATCCTCCAAGGGTTTGGTGTTTTGAAAAATATAAAACATCCTACCCCTTGCTTTTATAATGGACCTCTAAAAGGAATATGACCTTTATTTACCGTTGGGTTCCAAGGGATTAAGTGCTATTTTTTTTATAATATTTTGTCCTTATAACTCTTTTATAATATTATGGTATTTGAATTTTTTTTATACAAAATATTAGAATTATATCTTCAAGTATTAAAAATAAAATATTATTCTTGCAAATGAATCTATTTTGATCATGATGATATTTATATGTTGGAAAACCTGTTATTCTTTTAAAATGTGACGAACATCAAGTCTACAGCGGTATCAGCAGTAATTGAAAAAAAATGTATCTTTTCGGATCTCTAAAACTGTGTGTTTTGAATTAGAAAAAAATTGCGTGTCTTTTAAACATAATTTTATAAATAAACAAGTGAAGTAAGTTATAAATAGGATTTTAATGGTTATAAGATCATAGTAGTTATAAAAGTGTGGTATTAAAATATATCTTTTTAAAAAAACAATAATAGTAATAGTTATATCAAATAGTATCATTTGTTTACTTAAGCTAAAATGGGATTTTTGGATTTGAAAATTATGAGTTAAAAGTACTTAATATGTTTCATAGAAATTACAAATTATAGTTTAGCGGTTATATATATATATATATAATGTGAAGGAGTATAATTTAAATGGTTATTAAAACTGTTTTTTTTTAAACACGCGACCCAGGCCATCTCGCGCCCCAACCACATCCGTTCGATCGAAGTCAGGACAGATCCCGGCCGTTGCTGTGTTTTAAAACTCTCTTTTTTTTCATCCGTCCGATCATGCCAAGGTCAGATCTCATCCGTTGTGTATTTTCTTCCTCCGCGTCTTCTTATACCTCGCGCCAGGGTCCCGCGAACAAGCGGTTGGTTGCCCGAGACGCCTCCCCTCTACTGCTCATGTTGACCTTGCGCACCCACCTCCGTAGGCTCGGCCTAACCTTCCCCGGATAGTCATCCTTTAAGAACTGAGAAACCCCAGTGAAAAACGGGACCTCCGGAGCCAACCCATGCCACCGCGACGCCAGCCTCGCCGCCGCCTCGTCGTCGCCTCGCCACTACGAACCACCTCCAGTTTCACACCTCACCCCCGTGCACGACCACACTAGTTCCGGCGCTACACTGCTGGACACCAGGCCATCGCCTCGCAGCATCTCCAAGTGGCAGCGACCTCACCGGACCACCACCGTCCATCAAAGCTTCTCCTGGTTCACCGGCCACCCAGCAAGCCTCCCTCAAGCAAGCTCCTCTCTTGAGCGGTAAGGGTGCCACGTTTTTATGTTTTTTTCCCACCCATGGTTCTCGGTTCATGTTTTTATATACATGGGTATATATATATATGCCTAATAGTTAAAGTTGTATATATAACTTTATATATATATATATATATATATTCCATGCAAACCATACAAAATTATGTTTCTAAGATTTCCTTATAATTCAGTATTTTATGATAAGAATTATACCTTTGAAAAGGGGTTATTTTAAAACAAGTCCTAACGTGTACAATTTTTATGTAAGCCTTATATATATATAATTATATAATTTTATTAGTTATGTATTTCAATGAAAATCAGTTATTTTTATTCTTACTTTGTCTATGAATGATATTGGATGCGAACCGGGTCTTTGTGTTAAGTGAAAACATGTAATAGTTGTAGTTGAGGTTTTATATATTTACAGTTTCTTGAACACTTAAAACCCATAAGGTTTTGTTCTCTTTTTTTAACTAAATAAATGATGGATTGATAGAGGTTTCAGATTTCAAGTGAACCATGTTTAATTTATGAGAAACCCTATTTATATACATTGTGTATATATATCCCTATGTATGTATGTGTTTTAAGATTAATATCTGAAAACCCTAGTTTCAAGAAATGGTTATTAATATTTTTATGCATGTAGGATTTTAGTACTTGCCTATGCTGTTTTGTATTTCTGTGTCTAAGGGTACACCAATGAACTTGATTAATGTCGCCCTTGAAATGATTTCTGTTTTTTCAAAAGGATATGCCCTTGCCTGTTTTAAGCTTGCATTAAAAGGATATGGATTTAAGGGTTATGTTAATGTGTAGAAATCCACTATTATTTTTATACCAAACTCGTTGCAATGATTTTTAGTGAGCAGAGTGTAACATCAAATTATATGACCAGAGAAGAAGAATAATTAGTGAAAGGTATTATTTTTAAAGCGGTTTATTTCCAAGTGTCTGAATTTTAAATATTTCAAGTGTTTATTATTTTTATACCAAGCATGCCGCAGTAATTCGTAGCGGATGAAGATTTGTTGCAAGTACTATGACCTGTGAAGTACAATATTTAATGCCAAGAAGTTCTTTTCCATGCACTGGAATTTTGGAAACTCATCATTTAATACCCCTTGGGATCAAGTCTCACACATTCATCATCTTATGTGCTTAAATAATTGTTCTATGCACATAGTATGCTTGCTTAACCGTGCCTGATTTTATTCCATATTTTCCATTTTATCTGTCGTAACATGTATATAATTGTTTCCTTATTCATATTGTTCATGAATATGACTCAACATGATAATGAACCAAGAACTAAAATTACCCAAAGTGGTATGGGACACCTTGGGTAATGAGAAATGAAAATGGTATTACCCAAAGTGGTATGGGACACCTTGGGTAATATGAAATGAAAATTAAATATTCAAAGTGGAATGGGACACCTTGAATATCTGACCCTATCAACATGTGAGAAATGAATGGGACTACCCGGAATAGGGTCCGGTAAGAAGAAAACCCTCCAGGTTGGGGACTGGTTAAAGTAAGCCCTCCAGGTTGGAGACCGGTAAAAGTAAGCTCCTCGATGCATCGATAGTTCTCGAGACAGTCAGATTGAGTTTTTACCCTTAGGTCATGGCACAGGGCCTTGACACAGAGACCATGAGTCCTTCAGCATACATTTCTTTGTTTATGACCAACCTAGTGTTTATTCCGATTAGAGGAATAACCTTGGTTATAGAACCTTACCTATGAGTATCAGATAAAAAAAAGAAACAAAAGACATATGATATGGAAATGTTGATGCATGACCAATTTCTTTTCCAGAACTTCATTTCAAATGTTGTATTTCAATTATCATGTCATAATGTGCATATTTTTTGTAGATGATGTGCTTGTGCGCGACTCTAATGACATTTTCATCTTGTTGATCATATACACTTTTCTTGTTTATGGACACTTTATTTCGTGCCACCCATGCCTTTTTATTATTATGCTTATCTTGTTTACTAAGTGGGTTACCGCTAAGTGTTCTAGTGCATAAGTATGAAGTACTTTAACTCTGATGTATCAACTTTTGTTTAGTCTTGAAGTTTTTCTTTTACGAAAACTTTCTAAGTATGGAAAAGTATTTTTTTTCTTCAACGTAATATTCAAAAGCTGAATTTAAGTATTTTCAAAAACCCCTTACTGAGTATTTCAATGCTCACCCTATGTTTTATGATAATTTTTTTTTCAGGATGATAGAGCCTTTCCTAGACTTGGATGTTTGTTCCTAGCTCAGAAAATGAAGAAGCAAAGCTGTTGCCCCTGATTCTCCAGGATCTAAACCAGAAAGTTCCTCCTGATGGGTTATGATGTGTGACTTATTTGTTTCATTTGTGCGAAATAAATAACACACCATAACCGAAGCACCGGCACCGGGCTACCGGGGTCGGGGCGTTATAGTTGGTATCAGAGGAATGGTTTAGGCAACCTTGGAAAATTAGGACAACACAAAAACATTAATAATGTTTTACTAAGTAGGGTTTGTTCTTAAACTTCTCAGATGGAAAGACAGCGAACCACGCCTAGACTCTTGACTCTCCCTACAGAAATCATAGAGACTATTGTAGCAAAATCCTGCTCAACATGTTACCAACCTTTTTTTAACTTACGACTCACGTGCAAAACCCTCTATGAAATATCGAAAAGCTCAAATGTCCTTCGAATCATTCGAGGGTCAGAAGTTGTGTATAACGTAATGGCTAGTGTGCTGTTTGAGAATTATAAAAAGAAAGGGATGTACTATGAGGGACTCTTCTGGTGTTTCACCATGAACAATAAATGGTTGGCCTTCCCAGCATTTGGAGAAGCTGCAAAGCAGTTGGACTTCCGCGCAGTCTTTATGTACCAAATCATGTGCTTCAGCATGCTTGGGGAGCTCTGCGATTTTGGATCATTCCTAGAATCCTTCAATTATGAGATGGTTCGAGAGATCTTTAGGAACCAAATCCAAGCGGATGTCGCGAAGCTTGATGTCACTCGTTCCCATCTCTGGAAAACCACCTGCATCAAACGGGAGCGTGGCTTCAACCACGATCCACATTTCCAAAAATGTATTTGGGAAGAGGAGACCCCCAAGCTATGTTCAGCCCTGGGGATTGAGTTGAATAGTAACATCTTCCATGGGCCTTGGAGGTAAAGGGACATCACCAAGGGTGTCAGAGAAGCTGTGTGAGTAAGTCAGTGTATGTACGCCGATCAAATTGCGGGGATGCAATTCTTTTAAGAGGGGGATAATGTAACGCCCCAGGTTTTATAAACTGGTCCAAGTAAACAATTTTGTGCTTTTCAATGATGTCTCTTGTTTTATTTTATTTTATGGTTTGTGTGTTGATAAAGAATTCGAGTAGAAATCAAACTTGAAGAATATGATAAACTGTTGTATATTTCAAAGATACATTACAACAAGACCCATCTAATTGAAAGTACCCTGCACAAGACCTAACACAGCCACAACAAGACTACAAAGAACCACAACACGAGCAATCAGATAGTCGTCATCTTCAGGGTCCATCAGTGTGAAAAGTATAACCGCCAGAATCACAGCGCACGCACACAACACCAGAGGTATGAGGAGAGCCATCCGCCAAGGGTTCGGTGTTTTGAAAAATATAAAACATCCTACCCCTTGCTTTTATAATGGACCTCTAAAAGGAATATGACAGTTTTTTTTATCGTTGGGTTCCAAGGGATTAAGTGCTATTTTTTTTAAAAAATTTTGTCCTTATAACGCTTTTATAATATTATGGTATTTCAATTTTTTTTATACAAAATATTAGAATTATATCTTCAAGTATTAAAAATAAAATATTATTCTTGCAAATGAATATATTTTGATCATGATGATATTTATATGTTGGAAAAATTGGTATTCTTTTAAAATGTGATGAACATAAAGTCTACAGCGGTATCAGCAGTAATTGAAAAAAATGTATCTTTTCGGATCTCTAAAACTGTGTGTTTTGAATTAGAGAAAAACTACATGTCTTTTAAACATAATTTTATAAATAAACAAGTGAAGTAAGTTATAAATTGGATTTTAATGGTTATAAGATCATAGTAGTTATAAAAGTGTGGTATTAAAATATATCTTTTTAAAAAAACAATAATAGTAATAGTTATATCAAATAGTATCATTTGGTTACTTAAGATAAAATGGGACTTTTGGATTTGAAAATTATGAGTTAAAAGTACTTAATATGTTTCATAGAAATTCCAAATTATAGTGTACCAGTTATATATATATAATGTGAAGGAGTATAATTTGAACGGTTATTAAAACTGTTTTTTTAAAACACACGACCCAGGCCATCTCGCGCCCCAACCACTTCCGTTCGATCGAAGTCAGGACAGATCCCGGCCGTTGCTGTGTTTTAAAACTCTCTTTTTTTTTCATCCGTCCGATCATGCCAAGGTCGGATCTCATCCGTTGTGTATTTTCTTCCTCCGCGTCTTCTTCTACCTCGCGGCAGGGTCCCGCGAACCAGCTGTTGGTTGCCCGAGACGCCTCCCCTCCACTGCTCACGTTGACCTTGCGCACACAGCTCCGTAGGCTCGGCCTACCTTCCCCGGATAGTAATCCTTTAAGAACTGAGAAACCCTAGTGAAAAACGGGACCTCTGGAGCCAACCCATGCCATTGCGACGCCAGCCTCGCCACCGCCTCGCCGTCGCCTCGCCACCAAGAACCACCTTCAGTTTCACACCTCACCCCCGTGCACGACCACACTAGTTCCGGCGCTACACTGCTGGACACCAGGCCATCGCCTCGCAGCATCTCCAAGTGGCCGCGACCTCACCGGACCACCACCGGCAATCAAAGCTTCTACTGGTTCACCGGCCACCCAACAAGCCTCCTTCCAGCAAGCTCCTCTCTTAAGCGGTAAGGGTGCCACGTTTTTATGTTTTTTTTCCACCCATGGTTCTCGGTTCAAGTTTTTATATACATGGGTATATATATATATACGCCTAATAGTTAAAGTTGTATATATAACTTTATATATATATATATATATATTCCATGCAAACCATACAAAATTATGTTTCTAAGATTTCCTTATAATTCAGTATTTTATGATAAGAATTATACCTTTGAAAGGGGTTATTTTAAAACAAGTCCTAACGTGTACAATTTTTATGTAAGCCTTATATATATATAATTATATAATTTTATTAGTTATGTATTTCAATGGAAATCAGTTTTTTTATTCTTACTTTGTCTATTAATGATATTGGATGCGAACCGGGTCTTTGTGTTAAGTGCAAACATGTAATAGTTGTAGTTTAGGTTTTATATATTTACAGTTTCTTGAACACTTAAAACCCATAAGGTTTTGTTCTTTTTTTTTAAACTGAATAAATGATGGATTGATAGAGGTTTCAGATTTCAAGTGAACCATGTTTAATTTATGAGAAACCCTATTTATATACATTGTGTATATATATCCCTATGTATGTATGTGTTTTTAAGATTAATATCTGAAAACCCTAGTTTCAAGAAATGGTTATTAATATTTTTATCCATGTAGGATTTTATTACTTGCCTATGCTGTTTTGAATTTCTATGTCTAAGGGTACACCAATGAACTTGATTAATGTCGCCCTTGAAATGATTTGTGTTTTTTCAAAAGGATATGCCCTTGCCTATTTTAAGCTTGCATTAAAAGGATATGGATTTAAGGGTTATGTTAATGTGTAGAAATCCTCTATTATTTTTATACCAAACACGTTGCAATGATTTTTACTGACCAGAGTGTAACATCAAATTCTATGACCAGAGAAGAATAATAATTAATGAAAGGTATTATTTTTAAAGTGGTTTATTTCCAAGTGTCGGAATTTTAAAGATTGCAAGTGTTTATTATTTTTATACCAAGCATGCCGCAGTAATTCGTAGCGGATGGAGATTTGTTGCAAGTACTATGACCTGTGAAGTACAATATTTAATGCCAAGTAGTTCTTTTCCATGCACTGGAATTTTGGAAACTCATCATTTAATACCCCTTGGGATCAAGTCTCACACATTCATCATCTTATGTGCTTAAATAATTGTTCTATGCACATAGTATGCTTGCTTAACCGTGCCTGCTTTTATTCCAGATTTTCCATTTTATCTGCCGTAACATGTATATAATTGTTGCCTTAATCATATTGTTCATGAATATGACTCAACATGATAATGAACCAAGAACTAAAATTACCCAAAGTGGTATGGGACACCTTGGGTAATGAGAAATGAAAATGGTATTACCCAAAGTGGTATGGGACACCTTGGGTAGTATGAAATGAAAATTAAATATTCAAAGTGGTATGGGACACCTTGAATATCTGACCCTATCAACATGCGAGAAATGTATGGGACTACCCGGAATAGGGTCTGGTAAGAAGAATACCCTCCAGGTTGGGGACTCGTTAAAGTAAGCCCTCCGGGTTGGAGACCGGTAAAAGTAAGCTCCTCGATGCATCGATAGTTCTCGAGACAGTAAAATTGGGTTTTTACCCTTAGGTCATGGCATAGGGCCTTGACACAGAGACCATGAGTCCTTCAGCATACATTTCTTTGTTTATGACCAACTTAGTGTTTATTCCGATTAGAGGAATAACCTTGGTTATAGAACCTTACCTATGAGTATCAGATAAAAAAAAGAAACAAAAGACATATGATATGGCAATGTTGATGCATGACCAATTTCATTTCCAGAACTTCATTTCAAATGTTGTATTTCAATTATCATGTCATAATGTGCATATTTTTTGTAGATGATGCGCTTGTGCGTGACTCTGATGACATTTTCATCTTGTTGATCATACACACTTTTCTTGTTTATGGACACTTTATTTCGTGCCACTCATTCCTTTTTATTATTATGCTTATCTTGTTTACTAAGTGGGTTACCGCTAAGTGTTCTAGTGCATAAGTATGAAGTAATTTAACTCTGATGTATCAACTTTTGTTTAGTATTGAAGTTTTTCTTTTAAGAAAACTTTCTAAGTATGGAAAAGTATATTTTTTTTCAACGTAGTATTCAAAAGCTGTATTTAAGTATTTTCGAAAACCCCATACTGATTATTTCAATGCTCACCCTATGTTTTATGATAATTTTTTTTCGGGATGATAGAGCCTTTCCTAGACTTGGATGTTTGTTCCTAGCTCAGAAAATGAAGAAGCAAAGCTGTTGCCCCTGATTCTCCAGGATCTAAACCAGAAAGTTCCTCCTGATGGGTTATGATGTGTGACTTATTTGTTTCATTTGTGCGAAATAAATTACACACCATAACTAAAGCACCGGCACCGGGCTACCGGGGTCGGGGCGTTATATATTATTCTTGAAATTCATTCTTTTATGCTTCGTTACATCCATCCATGATTTTTATTTCCTGGTACCTTACCATATTTTATGGGGGTACATTTTTTATTCATATATTTTATCCTGATGAATTTCTTTATCTTAATGTATATCATTGTTGAGAATCATTTTCATCTACTTGAATTAAACTTTCCCCTCTTTGTCAATATTTTCCATTATCACTAATTTTATACATTATAATTGAATTAAAAGTAATGTGACCATCATAATTCCCATATAAAATTTTTAAAAGGATGTTTTTACCCTTTTATGATGTGGTTTTTCCTTAATGTTCTTTCAAAATAATAAATAAAGGTTTTTTGCCATTAAATATTAATTATTTTATATTCATCTCAACATTTATTTTAATCGCCTATATTTATTTAAAATGTTCTCTTATTGAATTTTATTTTTAAAAATAAGTGTCTTCATAAGATTTCAACTTTTCTTTTTGAAAATATTATGTCATTAAATTGATCTTATTTTTTATATTATCATTAAAAATTACATGTATTCTCAATGTTTTTTCATAACATCTTTGAAATATATATGAGTTTTTCAAGGAAAATAAATGATATATCAATCCAAATGTTTATTTTAAAAATTAATTCCTTCCAATTTCCCAAAGGTGACCAATATATAAATTAATTTTTAATGTGTCCCATAATATCATAACATTTTCAAAAGTTAATAGAAATATAAAAAAACAATTTTATTATTTTTCATCATTCATTCACATATTATCATACAGACATCATTTCATGAATGTTATTTCTATTGAACCATAGTAAAAATTTTATTATGAAATAATCTATTGGAGCTAATGAATATTTAGTATTAACCATTTAAATTCATGATATCAATTTTTGGGATACCATATAGATGTATTTTGAAACCCAATATAATTTCTATGAGTTCTTTATGATATAATGAATGTTTAATTTATAGTTTGACACATGTTCATGGGGGATATTCATGAATCAATATGTTATGATAGATATATAATATGGGTTGGTTCTAATAATGTATTGATATTGTTCTGATATGATAAATTCTGGAGTTAGTTTCATTATGATAAATTCCCGTGATGATTTGAGTTAGATAAGTCCGTCAGGAAGATATGTTCTGATAAATCCTTCTGTTAGATTTGTTCTGATATAACTCTAAGATTTTATGGGTCCATTAAATACCCCCAATGGATTGGTTAAGTTATATATACCATGCAACATTAATATCTCTACATGACGAATTTTCTTACAATGACATGTTCATAACGAGTATTCCCATAATGTTTTCGGAATAATAAGTTTTCTCAAATGGGAATCCTATGATTAAGATTATAATAACTTTATAAGATAATACTCATTTTATAATGTGTTATATTATTTTTTTAACTTTTTTCTGTAGAAGGATTTTGGATGTAAGAGAAGTTTTTTTCAATGAGTGTTGTCTTTTTTTTTTCAAAGATAATAAATCAATTAATTTTGTAATATTCTTGGTGAATATGAAGACTATTTTCAAATTTTTTATTTCATAAATATCAAGACTTTTTTGGATAGTATGTGATGCATGCCTTAGTAATTAATGGGGGAGTCCAAAGGCTTCCAATCATATTCAAGTTTGATATGAAAGAATGATGTTTCGGGAATATATAGAAGTTGTAATACATTCCATTGAAAATCCTATGATGCTAAAGGTGATTGAAAAAAGGATAAATATAAAATGATATGGGTTTTTTGATATGACTAAAAATATGTTTATGTGATCATTCTGAATAATCTTTAAATATGGTGTTGTTATCTAGTGTCTTTTAGATTTTTGTGTCCAAAAATTCAATAGTGGAATGAACTGATTTTGACAAAGGATGGTGTGTGAAAGTGTTTATGTGGTTTGGAAGGTTTTATGAGAATCATATTTCAAGATCACCAAGTCAAAATATGAAAAACTAAAAAGTTTTGTGCATGTTATGGTAGTGGTGCACAGGTAGGAAGGGGCACACAAGTAGTAAGTTATGAACAAGTTGGAAGTTATGCAAAGTGAGATATTTATGTAATTAGGCGGATACCATCCTCATTTATAAGGATCGACAAAGAAGTGAAAAATTAAAGTTATGTATAACATAGGTAGTAGGGAGTGGAACAGAAGAAGATGTTGTGTACAATTTTTGAGTTTCTCACAGCCAAGAAGTTTCATGAAACTTGTGTATTGTGTGTCTGTTAGAAGTGGCATGAAATTTTTGAGTTGTGCACGAGAGTGGAATGCATGTAGTGAGTGGTTCATAATATGGGAGACATGTATCTAGGGAGGAATTAAAACAAGAAGTTTCATGGAAGTTTTTTGTACCATGATATTCATAAAATATTCTAGTTAAGAAAGAGAAGAATTGTTTGGAAACATCAAATTTGAGGAATTGGATCAAGAAGTAGCATGACAATGTATTGCATCATTTTCATCTAGAATAATCACATGGACTATTTTATTTTCTACATAGTGGTACACAAGTGTATGCAAACATACTACTCATTATATTCCACATCAATGTATTGTTTTCAAGTGGGTTATGCGGTTATAATTATTTCTTACTATGCTAAGGAATAGCTACTCTTATTAAGTTGAGAACAATGTAAATTCTTATATTCTTGTGGGTGTGTGTTTAAATTGTGTTAAGTAAGGAAATTAATATTTAATAACAGGAAAATATCATATTATTTGAAAGGAAACATAAATGAAAAATATATCACTAATTCACTACCTCCTCCTCTCAGTGATACTTTCATAATGACTGGGAAACGTCAATTGGTATCCAGTCAGAAGGTTCCCTTTACCAGGGTAAATGAAATGTTTATCAAAATCAAATGTTCTAATGAAAACATGTAGGATTATTTAATTCTAAAAAGTTATAAATAATTATGCCTTTCAATTTTGAGGCTAAATTATCCTTATTATAATGAAAGGCCTATGAAACATCAAATATTGATGTTTTTTATATAACTCTGATCACTTATGTAATTATTATGTATAATACAACAAAAGGAAAAAAATCTGATAGATAAATGTATTTCAAACCCACCAAGAAATAGATGTCTACAATGTCACTTGAGGAAGATGTCGTTTTGGAATCTAAATCTGAGAATGTTCTGTTTAAATATTTTGATGAGATTTAATCCTTATTTTAAAAAAAAATTGAGAATATATATAGGTAAATACATAGGGAAAAATCTTTTTTTTGTTTTTTGAATATTGACTCACTAGGCACTTTTCGGAAAATATCCCTCGAAGAAAGAGGGAATAAGGCAGTGATAAATATGAAATAAGGATAAAATAGTAGTGGAAGAAACATGATGATATAGATAAATATTTTTTTAGAGGGAAGGATAAATAAATATTCTTGTCTAAAAGAAAAATCTTTTTGTAAAAATATACAGAAAATAAAGATAGTGAAATAGAATCTGATAAATCGTTTTGTAATAAATCTGGAGATAGTACATTAATTGCAGTAGTGATTAAAGACGATTTCTAGAGAAGTAGTTCTAAAGAATAAGAAACTAAACATAAATCAAATTTTAAAGGAGTGTTGATTTAATTTATATGAAATGTTATAATTCTTCAGAAGGATAACAAGAATTTTTCAAATATAAATTCTGGATTAAATAATCGAGAAGTTTCTGCTAATGATAAATTCAAGCTGGTAAAAGAAATTGATTATTTTACTAATTCTAATGAGAAGGAAAAGAATCATAATGAACTACTAGATGTTGTTATTAATTAAACTACAGAAGAGGTATAACTTTTCCAACAAAAACATCTAAAGTTGAACTTAATCATAATAGTTTCAAAAACTCTATCTCTGATGTTTATTAATATTTTTGTAATGTTGAACCCAAGAAATAAAAATATTTGTTACCTTAAAAAGTTCAGAAAAATTCTGGAATTGTTTTTTGGGAATATGAAATATTGGACTTTTAGGTATGTGGAAAAAGATAACAATTTTGATAAATTAAAAGTTTCTAAAAATCCATAGTTTTGAAAAAATTCCATTATTTCTAGTTCTGAAAAATCAATAATGAAATCTATGATGAGGAGGAAAGTTTCATTTGATAATAGAATCGTTAATGATCAAATATATTCTGTTAATATGGTTGATGAGAAACATACTAAAAACACCAGTCAATCCAAAAACAATAGAGGAAATTACCCATTCTATGGATATTTCTAGTATTGTGGTTGATTCAGACATATAGAAAATATGTGTTTCTTCAACCAAAAATTTCCCTATTATTCCCCATGTTATGGAAGTCCAGGTATGAATGGAATTCAAACCTATCAAAAGAAGAAGTAAGCGAAGGATGTACAAGAGAAATATTAGAAGGCATTGTGAATATTGAAAATATTTTCAAACCACTAGAAACGATTTTTGAAAGATGTGAAAAACTTTTACATCTTGTTATGGGATGTCTCGTTTTGTTAGCAGAACAAAAAATGTCTCTTAACAATCCTGAGAAGCTGGAGGTAAATAATGAAAATGATTTTGTTGTGGAAATATATTTGAATGATATAAATGGAGAAAAACCTTGGATTTTTATTATGGTTATTCTTCTCATATTAAAGGACATGTAATGTTACTAGAGAAGGTGAATGACTCCAAATAAGAAATAGTGAAATTTGACAATAATGACACTTTGAGAATCATAGGTGATGGATCATTCATCCATAGAAAATAAAAGTTGAAATCCAATAAAACAGTATGATTTTATGGGTTGAAACACAACCTTATGAGTGTTTTATAGATTTTTTATTAGTGTAACAAAGTTATATCCAAGAATGATGGGTTTTTTTGTGAAAAGAGAGGAATAAAAAATGATAGTTACAAGAGGCCAATGTACAATGGGTAACTTTTTACATTTTGGTTAAATAAAATAATCTTGTTACATGGGTATGGGGGAGGAAAGTAAAATATTTCATATAATTATGGGACACATGTGTCAGAGAATCTTGAGATTGTTATCAAAGCAAGACAGTGTCTGAGATATTCTTGACATATCCAGAAGAAGATATTGGTGTTTCACTACTTTTCAAAAGGGAAAGATTGCAAATTATGGGTATAAGGAAGATGAAAATTGATCAAAAATACCTCGGGAACAAATTCCAGAATATATATATCAGCCAATAATAAAATAGTCAACAAATAAAGATAAGTAATTCATTATTTTCATTGATTACTTCACTCGAAATACTTTTGTAATGTACACGCGACATAAGTTAGATACTCTGAAAATGATTAAATGTTTCAGAAGGAAAGATGTGTAGAAATGTGAGTAATTAATAATGAAGATGAGAAATGATAATGGTGGTGAATATAATAATGGAGTGTTTGAAATTAACTTGAGAATTATTTAATTAGGAATGTGTTTAGTTAACCATACGGACGTCAAAAAATAATAGAGTTTCTAAAAGAAATAACAGTCGTATGGTGGAAATGGAGAGAATAATGCTACTAGAACATGATCTTTATCATTACTATTGGAGGCAAGCCATGAGTAATACTATGTATATTAAAAATTCATTTTTTTATAAACCATGTTCAGATATGACTCCAAATGGAATGTTTTACAAAAAAATACATGTTTAAAACACTTAATTGTTTTTGCGTGTCTATTAATTATAATGAGGAAAGGTGGAAGCCTTGAAAAGATTGAACAAAGAGGCGATTATAGAATTTTTCATCGCTCCGGTCCAGAAGAATGAGGATACATATGTCTCAACAAATAAATATGAATAATTTTTTAATAATTTAATGTAATTTTCATTGAAAATGTATAGATATAAATGTATACTTATGGTGATAAAGATATTGAGCTGGATAAGGAGAGTTCTGTTAACAATTTGGATAATACTACTGATATTAGTAATACTAATCAAGAAGAATAATAAGACTCAACAATTTCAAGTGATGAGGATGAAAATCAAATAGATCATTCATGGATAAGGAAGCAATTGGAGGCTGAAAATATTATTGGTGATAAAAATTAGAAGGATCAAACCAGAAGAACATCATGAGTTGTTACACACAAATCCTTAAATCAAAAGTCAAGACAAATGGTGTAAATGAGGCTTTTTATAATCCAAAATAGTTTTTGGCTATTAAGTAAGATCTTGATTAGATGGAAATGTATGATACATGGGAACTCCTATGCAATCCGGATAAAAAAATATTATTGATACAAAATCGGGTTTCTTGAACAAGAAAAATAAAGAAGCGTAAGTAATAATCAACAAGGAAATATTAGTACGTAAATGATAATAACTAATTAAATGTGTTTATTTTTATGAGAAATTTTCTCTATTTTTAAGGAATGAACTAATCAAAATATTTTTTATTATTATTGAAAAATGAGGTTAAGAAAAATTCAGATTAATTTTAAGTCCTCATTTCTAAATTAAACTCTTGATAAAGATATTTACAATGAACAATCATTTGTATTTGTTTTGGGAAGGATTAAAGTCATTTTTAAAGGATGAAGAAAGATTTTTATAGGATAAAACATGCTCTGAGTGTGTGTTACTCCAAATTGGAAACTATCTTATGGAAGATAAAATTTATGGAAGGATGTTTTGATTGAAATTTTTTCATCGATGAAGGTCATTAGTTTTATCTCATCATAATTTTTTATGTTCATGATGTAATATATGATGGAAATGATGAAATATCTTATAAAAGTGTTGTTGTAGAGATGAAAAACCAATTTGAGAAGTCCATGCTTTGAAACTTTAAATACATTCATAGGTTACAAATTTAAAAAAAGAAGAACCACGTTTTCATTTTTCAAGAAAATTATAATAAAGAACATCTTAATAAGAATGTAATGAATGATTAAACACCTATTTCTGAACTTATTTCAGTGGGAACTAAGTTAAATAAAGATAGTGATGGCAATGAATTTGATCATTAAGAGTTTTGAAAGATGTTTGGGATTCTTGTATATTTACTATGTCAAGACAAGACAATTTTTTTGTTGTTACCTTATGTACCTAATTTCACAATGATACTAAAGAATTAAAATTAATTTCTAGAAAATAAAATATCAGATATACCAAAGTGAAAAAAAAATTTGGAATAATGTATGATAACTCAGAGAGTATTGACTTGTTTATTGTATTCAGATGTTGATTGTGTAGGAAATGATGATTATAGAAGATCCACATCTAGTAGAGTATTCTTTCTTGAAAAAATATGCATTAGTTGGCATAAAAATAAATATAAATTAGTATCTCTTGGAATGAATGAAGCTATATAAGTTTCTGCAAACAAATTACCTACTCAACTTATGTGGATGAAAACTCATTTAAATGACTTACTTATTGATGTAATGTTACCCTTTCTCTATGTATGTGATAATCAATTTTCAATCAATCATTTAAATAATCCATTAAAAATTTCTCATTAATAACTTATTAAAATAAAGTACCACTTCATAAAATAGCTTGTGGAGAAGAATATGTTGAAGTTGGATTATATTCCTACATTAGATCAATTTTATTACATATTCACAAAACCATTACCAAAGATGCCATTTTATAAATTGATGTTGAACCAGGGTGTCAAACCCGTCTCTCATCAAGGTTAAGGTGTGTGTTTATTTCCCCTCTCTCATATTACCTTAGGATAGTGTTTCCAAGGGAGGAATTATTTTATAAATATATCCTTTTGGAAGCATGCATAAAGGGGGAGTTGTGGGTAAGCTTTGAATCTATCTTGTGTGTGTGTGAACGTTTCTAACTATTTATTGTAGTGGTTATAATAAACAAAATATTTCTATTCCATGAAATATGAATAAATGGAGAAAGTTGAGGAAGAATGTTGATGTAGATGGATGAAGAAAAAATATGATTATGTTTTTGAGATGGTTGATAAGGAAATGATGAAGAGATTTTATAGTCACTACTTTTGGACAGCATGGTCTTTCTGTTAATAATTATGTTTTCCTTAAATGTGTTAGCTCAAATGGGTTGGATTTTTTGTTAAGTAATTATTTTTATTAGGAAACCATGTTTAGTTATTTTTTAATCTTTGTTCAAAACAAAATGAAAAGGGGGAGATTGTTGGGACACAGTTGGTTGGAGAAATTTATTGGAAGTAAGAAAAAATTGTTTTCAAAGATTGTTGTCATTTTTTTAATGAGTATAAATCAATTAACATTGTAAATTTCATGGTGAATATGATGATGATTTTCTTATTTTTATATCAAAAATAACATAAGTTGTTTGGATATCTTGTGATGAAAGCCTTATGATAGAATGGGGGACTACATATGGTGCCAATCGTATTTAGGTTTTATTGGAATGAAAGTTGTTATTGGATCATAGGTAAGTTACAATACATTCATTTTAAAATACGAAGATTCTAAAGGTCATCGATCATAGGATAAATCTCAAACGATTTGTGTTTTCTGATAAGATGAAAATGGGGATCGATCAAAGGATAAATATCACAAGCTATAGCAGTGGCACACAAGTAGGAAGTAATTCAGACATAGTGTGTTGTGTTCAAGCATGAAGTTGTGCACCTGGTGAAATTCCTATAAATAGGTGGATACCATCATCATTTGTAAGGCTCAATGCTTAAAATAAAATCTATGCTCTGGATTTATCAAGTATTAGAGACTTTCACACAAACAAAAGTGGTGTCCAATTGTTGAGATGTGCACAAGAAGGGAGTTGTGTGCAATCAGTGTGTTGCATGTAAGTCTAGAGTGATGCAATAGTTTTTAGTTGCACACAATAGTGGAGTGCATGTAGTGAGTGGTGTGAAATCTGGGAGGTTCACAAGAAGGGAAGCTTTCAAGTAAGAATTGGAGTGAATGTTTTTTTCACCAAAAGATTCATACTGTCATCTTGGTAAAAAATCGAATAATTGTTTTGAATGACCAAATTTGTGGAATTGGATCTAGAATCCACAGAAAATTGTATTGAGTCATTTTGTTCTTGCACAATCAAATTCCCTATAGGATTTTTTACATAGTTCTACATGATGGTAAGGGATCATCTTACTCATTTTTTCACATCATATCATTGTTTTAGTTTAGATTGTGTGGTCAGGATTATTTCCAACCAAGCCATGGAATAGATACTCTTATTGAGTTATTAACTATTTAAATTCTTTTGTTCCTATGGATTTGTGATTAAATTGATTTTAGTTGGTAAATTAATGTTTAACAGGATTAGAATATTGTTTTATTAGCAAGGAATCGTAAAATAAAATGATATCATGGATTCACCCCTACCCCACTCAGTGATACCTAAATATTGATTGAGAAAAAATAACCATTTTTATTCAGCTTTTATTAGTTATTATTCACTTTTTTATTTAATTCCTTATTATATAATTTATTCTCTATGATTTAATTGATTAAAATTTTTACATAAGATGATCACAACTACGAGATCATCTTATTCCCATTTCTAATCTCTGATTTTTTTTTAGTTAAAATTACCTATAATATACATCTACGGACACCCCTTATTATATTTACATACCCTATGGTGTGATGATGGGTGTAATATAAGTCAAATTCAAAATGTATTCTAGTATTGTACAATTATGTATAAATGTTACCATGCTTTCAAAAAAACTAGGCTATGTAATTAATCCCCATAGACACTAAAGCTTCTATTGATAATATGGTGTTAATATTTTATTAATTTGATGAATAACTAATAAAAAATATTTAAATTAATCATATTTATATCTTTTTATGTTATTTTATTTATGTTGAGTATTCCAATGGACCAGTTGTAAAAAGATAGGCTAACACTCTGGGTACTTGAGGTATCCACCAATAATGTTTATCTTTATTTGATGAATCTTTTGAATGATGCATATATCTAATGTGATTATATATAGTAATAATAGTAATGATCAATGTTTTTTGAGTAGATGAAACATTTATGATATACTTGTCATCAAATATTTAAGAAAATAATTAAAAACCATGATCCCTTGTTTACAATAATTAAATTATATGAAACTTACACTTTATTACCACATGTGGGCTCAATATCCAACCTAGAGTTTTGTCTAGTTTAGTGTTCTATGACATATATGGTGTTATTAGACATCCATTTTTTAAACCGTGATACACCCACTGGATTACTATGACATCAATTACCCAATCCTGAATATATGTTAATCTCTCTAGGGTATGGTGAATTTGTAAATAGTGAAATCTATTACATCATGCGGAATATTATAGATGGGAGGGATCTATTTGATAAAACCATTATTGTTCATATAAGTTTTGAGGGGGTTCTTCACCTCATAGAGTGTAGGGACATTGATATTCAAGAGACACCAAATCATGTTATTAATTTTGGTTAAGAATTGAATTTTTTTTATTGAATTATAATCCTTAAGAAACCCAATAAATTATAGTATATCTATAGTAGAGGAATGGAAAAGATCATAAGTGGCTCACTACAGAAGATGAGAATGTTTGTAATCATTCCATTTTCAAGGCATGAGTGTTTCTATTTAAGGCGGAGAGCGACACCTCAATCCTATTTGGATATCATGAAACTGTTGATGACTAAGAGAGATTATTGATCCAATTATGATAATATATTTTGTTCTAATTATAATGGAAGTAAATATTTTTTCCTCATCATAATTTTAAATCCATCAAGAATATGATTAATTTTAATCGACATAACACATTATTTATTTATTGAGTATAATGATTTCCTATAAAATAATTGTAAAATACCCAACACCTATTATTCCTTGAATATATATTTAGGATAATCTGTGAAACTCACAAAGTGTGATATCATTATAACTAAATCCATTTGAACATTTTATAATAATGGATCAGATAAATCATAAAATCCTTAAACATTATAAAATGATAAAAGGTTTATTTCCTTATATTATATTTTAGATATGAACCCTCAGATTGATATGTGTGGGTTTAATATAGTATAATTCATACCGTTATTCATTTCAAGGAAAGTCCATCATATAATGTATCAAAAAACCCCCATATTAAAGATGTTCTCTTGGATGGATATAGGAAATCCTAATATTTTCATACATTTACGATCACCATAATCTATATTTATTTCATTCATATGTGAGAGTGGTGAATGTATCAAAATCATAAAAATCAAGAAAGAATATTTTAAATGGATGTTTTAATGATCAATAGGGATCAAGATTCATGATATTCTATCTATGTGTATTTCAAACTAGGCATCTAAACTAAATATGTTTGAATAATAGAAGGGTTCCAATAATTTTTTAATTTATCTATTTACCTAGTTAGTTTTGAACGACTCTTTCAAGTATGAAATGGGAGACCATAAATCTTCTTTGTTATTTATATACCAAAATTATTCATTTTTTATTAATGGCTTGTTGATTATCTTTTAATAATGAAGTTATAAATTGTGTAGAAACTTTTCAGTGTTTTATTTAAATTTTTTCCCTATTACTTTTTTAAAATAATAAAAAAATCCTTGGCTACATAAGGTTCATGCATAGTGAGTGGAAACATGTCATTTTCAAAATATTACCAGCGTGGGTTTTCAACTTAGAGAGTACCAATTCCCTTTCCATTGGTGATTTAAGGTTATTCTACCCAAACTAATGATGATTATTTTTATGATCATATATCATAGAATGAAATGGGTCAAGATCTTGTGGTCATAAAAAATTTACTAAAATGATGATATAGTCAAAATAGAAAAAGGTCATGGTATACTTGATGTTAGTTAAATTGGATAACATATTGGTAAAGACAACCTCATGGAGTGGTGTATTTTAATTATATCCCTAATGAGTGTTCACTATGTAGAGAAATATAGCATGTCAAGTTGGGGAAAACATCTTATAGTTCTCACATATTTTTGAATAAGTAATGAATATTAAGTAAATCATAACATGAATTATTTGAAAGAAAAGGTGGTGAAATGGGATAACCATCTCGAGGATGGACACATACCAAATTTGAATGATTAGTTCTAGGAAAAAATTTCTCATAGAGCACGGGGTAATGGGACAATCTTCTCATGATTAAAACTTTCCACCAGTTAGAATTTCAAATATTCAGAACTGATTTCCATTCAAATAGATGTTATTATTTGGAAATGGGTACCTTCGATACCATCAATAAGTGAATGTTTTTGTTTATTCAAACACTTTAGGAATGAAATGTATCATATAGAAAGTGGATATTCAAAATTGGTTAGAACACTCTAGTATAATAATCTTTATGATTGTACTATTATTTTATTTTTAAAGGGGGTGTAAGTGGATGATAATTTTTAATTGGGTTTGATATATATTGTTCAGATATCAATATTTATAAAAAAATAACAATAATTAGGAAAAAAA
This sequence comes from Viscum album, assembly GCA_963277665.1. Classification (NCBI taxonomy): domain Eukaryota; kingdom Viridiplantae; phylum Streptophyta; class Magnoliopsida; order Santalales; family Viscaceae; genus Viscum; species Viscum album. Next base: position 972,309,278 of record OY728133.1, read on the forward strand.
AGTTATTATCAATCTATGAACATATCTACATAACATGTACTAAAAATGGGAATGGAAAGTTTTCTTTCTAGCCTGGGATGAATAAGGGAAACAGTGTTAGAATTAAGAAGTCTGGGATCCAACATGGTGGGAAAATATAAATGGACTTTTGGGCTTCATCTGAGGAAAAAGTCATGTAATTCCTCTTGTATCCCATAATGAAAAAGTAATCTCCATTGGAGCAGAAAAAATGTATAGGGTAATTTCCAAACCAATTTTTTAAGGCTTCATAGGCTTATTCCTAGGTGTCCAAGGAGTTCTCATATCTAAGACTAGTACTATATAGATGAATAAGAAAAATTGATCCATCTTATTGAATGCTTATGTGACCTGATTATTATAAAACCTCTTATTGGGTAATGTGAGTAAACATTTCTCATCATGTTGGAAAAATAAAGCATACTATATTTGAGACTTCTTATCGCAAATTAATTTATTTCATATGGAAATAATATGTGATGGAAACAAAACCTCAATGGGAATGACTACCTCAATCCCATATACAATAGAACACATATTATGTTTTGTAGTGATACAGGTTATAGTGTGATATTCCAAAAGATCACATAAAATAGGATTATACTATACATCATGGATTTATAAACCTTTATCTTAATTTTATTATAAAAAAGTTAAGTGCCTCTATATGGGTTTTTTACATTATATGATATAAAGATGAGTTGTTTTACTATATGTTTTACAAATTATAAAATCTCTTCAATTTAGAAACACAAAAATTGTTGTTATTTTCCATAAATATTGTTTCAAGGAATAAAAATATTTTAATGATACTTAGATACATGAAATTGATTATAAGTTTTATACTGAGTTCTTCTGGATTTATCTTCAAACCATATAGGGAAAAATTATTGGAAATAAGAATTAACTTGAACAGGAAATTTGTGGATGTTGGGTATGATCCAATGACATGTATTCCCTATATAAAGAATGGAATATATAATTTTGAGATTTATAACCACTCTTGGGGTTGACTAATGAATTTTTATTATATCTATAAACCATTGAATATATTTTGGAACTCAATGCATTCTAATATCATTAATTTCCAAAAGTAACTATGTCTTTTGGATTGATCTGAGATATCAGTTCATAATTGATGGGAGATTGTAGGAACCATCGTCTAATACCATTATAATTGTTAGGTTCTCTCCTCCTTCAATTTAGTTGTGGATGAATACATTAAATCCACATTTATGGAGGACTTTATAGAACTTTTAATTATCATAAAGAGAAAGAAATCTACCTATCGTCATATCTATTCTTTATTAGATCAATCTGGGGGAAAAATCTAATACATTAGAGGATAAATTATATGATACATCTATGAAATCATTGAATTGATTAGTGAGGATATAGGCTCTCCATTAAATATAGTGGTATTAATTTAATTTATATACTCCATATAATTATAGAACAACAGAGACACCACATTATGATGTTAAATGGAAAATATCATAAATTAAATTTATAGATCATACAGGGTTATATCCGTATTTGTTACTGAATTTTATTTGGATTTATGTGAACTTGTAATTTAAAATAGGGATATCTATGAATGAAATTCATCAAAAACCCTTTAATCCTTATCAAAAATTGAAATTATCTCTACATTTACAATGGTTTAGTAGCCATTGATTTTCTTAATCATCAACTATAAACAACCCTAAATATTTATAAACTAAATTTTTATTTTTATAGTAAATTAAAATACTATAATTAGGGCCTCAAAATACAACTAATTATCATGAAAACCCTTTAATACATTAATACATGTGTGTAAATTCACTTTCACAAAATATATTTATAGAATCCCCAATCTAACTGAATTCATCTTAATTCCTTCCATCCTTCATTCTAATATATTGTAGAAGAATAATTAATGTTTATTCCCTATTCAAAAAAATATTCATGAATTTATAACACCTACTCATCAAGGATATTTATATAATATAGTTACATCTCCTTCAAATGATGCGTAACTGTAATTATTTCTAATCCTTTCCCCATGATTACCTTTTTTTAAATGGAATAGATTTAAAATTATTAAGTAATGATACTATAACACTATAAATCTTGTTATGATGAGATGGATGAGCAAGTGTACCTCATCTTAAATTAAATAATTACTCAATTATTTCACTCAGAAAATCAATTCATGAAACTTCATTAAAATATCATAATATTATATATCAACATTAAACATTGTTTTTATGAGATAATAAAACTATTATACTTGGTAGTAGAATTATACTATGTGATGTGGACACTATGAAACATTTAAATGGATCCATGTTTAAGTATGAGAGGTTTCCCGCAATGGGCAGCCTCAAAACCAGTGGGAGTTAGAGATACTACATGAAATCATTATAATAATTCTAGTAATCAAAACCCCAATGATAAATGACCCATTTATTTAATAACTTTTTTATTGTGATTCACTTTCAAGAAAATTTATCTACGTTGAATCTTATATAATATGTACATCCTAGGAATCCTCTTAAAAATAGTAGGATTCGAGTAGGAGGGATATCATGTTTCACAATTGTATTTTGGTGGTCTACATTGATATCAAAATAGAATAAGATGAAGCCATGGAATGTCCCTGAGTTTTCTATTAGTGAACACTCCATGGGGTTCATTTTGAAGATATATTACTGTAGATTGTTAAATACTACCTCATGATATAAATATGATCATAAATAATTCGAGATTTGACTACCAGATTATCCATGAATCACTCCAACATTTTCACTAAAACGGATGTCAAAATATTGATCATCACATATTAAATGAATATTATTAAAATAAATAAATGAATTAAAAATCCTCTAAAATTAAAAAACAAAAAATAAACATAAAAAACTATTTACATTTAGAGTATAACTAATTTATATGGTTAATTTTATCAAAAGGATTGTTAATTTCAAAACAACTATTTAAAGTATTAATAAATTAAATCAAACACTTCTAAATGATTATTATGAAATATATATAATATTTAAAATTAATTATCATTTAATAAGTATTTTAAATTATGAATTAGAATGATATACTATTTACAGTACATAATGTTCAAAATGGCCATTTTTAATTAAAATTGTTTTTCTTTATATTTTCAATTCTAATTTCAAACGTAAATTTATAAATTTTGGAATTTTAATATTATAAAATTAAATTCATCAATGGATTTATAAAAATTATATTATCGTTGGGATTATTTTTTTGATTTTATGCAAATATTTATATTTTTAAGGGAATATTTAAAAAGATAGTTTATACATATGCCCACGATTTTATGAAATTGTCATAAAATATGTATAACATAAGAATCTATAAAATCTTTTTCATAATAAAAAGTTAATTTTATATTTATATTAAGAATTTAAAATTGTTATTTTGAATTTAGAAAACTGATATTGAACATTATGAAAATTAAGCTATATATTTCAAATAATAACTATTTTTAGTATTTTTATTTTAGTTAAACTTTTACTAGTTGAAATTTGGATTTACATTTCTTTTAAAGCAAGATAAATATAATAATTTTTATAATAAACATATTAATATCATAAAAATAAAAAACATTTATAATATTTTCCGGCACATTATTTGTATGCATAATAATAAATGTTTCATAAAAATGGTTTTTACACATTATATATTCTAATATTAAAATTATTTTAAAACCCTTAAAATTTTTATTTGATAAATTTGATTTAATATTTTTAATCATTTGGTCGAAATTATTTATAATTTTCATTTTATTTTTATCCATTTGAATAAATTACATTTGTAAAAATTAATTGTAACGGTAAATACCAAAATATGTAAAATTGACATATCAAAGAATAAAGAACATTGAAACAAGTTTAAATCATATATTAAAATTAATGGTTGAGGTTTTATTGACCTTTAATAATCTCAAACTCCATAATTATATATTTTTATCTATATTCCATGTGATACATGTTCTCTCATTATATTAATAAATTGTATTTAAAATAATTTCATTATTTTCACCTATAAAAGAGATAACCTCCACCACATATCTCTTCACATTATGAAGAACTGTCTTGAAAAAAAACTCCATCCAAATCTCTCATCAACCCTATACCCATGTCCTAGATCCCATTTTGTTTCCAAAATACCATGCTCATGAGCATTAATGAGTTTCCAAATGTATAATATCCAAGATGAGGGACAATGTTTTAAATCGAGCACTCGTAGTTATTTTCCTCTTCTCCTCCATCAACCCATTTCAATAATTAAAATTATGATAAAAAATGTATTACTAATATTCATAGATGTAATTTTATAAATATAACATTAATTTTATACCTTCCTCCAAAAACTTTTTTGAAAATTAAGATGTCATCATGTGTACACATGAACTACTAACTCCAGGAAGGAAATCCTTGTTTTTTCATAACCTCCATACACAATTGAATCGTATAGTCTATATAAAGGAATAATATGATATATATATATATATATATATATTAATATAATTAATTTAAAATCTATTCTATATCATCCTTCAGATTTATGGAAACTAAATATTTTGTCTTAGTGTACATGTAGACCCCCTTCTCCACAAAACTAACACACTGAATTATTTATTATAGTCTTTTATTATTTTTTGAACTATAATTTAACTATATTATCACCATATAATCATCTAAATATCTTAAACTGTATTTATAAATAAGCATATATTTTTCGAGTAATTACTTTCCTAACCATACCCACTCATAGATTACAGCTTTCTCTTGTTTGGAATATTTTAACTGCCTATATAAACAATGTAATAAATTTATATCATGGGTAAATGAGGAAACAAAATTTCTACTGATATTAAAAATTAAAATCTAAATAATTATTTTTTACTTATGTAATTTTAATGGTAATATCTTAACCATTATTATGTTACAAACCTTTATTCATTAATATTACCAAAATATGATCTCTATAAACATAACCATTATGAATCCACACTAAAATAATTTAGAAATGTAAATAGAACATTACCATTTATTATATAAAATTATAGTATATTATCAATAATTATATCACAATGATGAACCTTGATTTTATAAATAGTAAAAGGTGCTCCCATTATGAAACTAGTATTAAACAGACATTCAGAGCTAATAATATTCGATGATGAAAATAAAATATAACTACCTAAAATTTAAATAAATTATTATAAATTAAGTTTATAAAAATTTTTAGATATGAATAATATTTCAAATAAATAATTATAATAGTTAATTGTGTTAAAAATTAGGGTAGAGAACAATTGTCTATGTTGAATATAATAAAAGGGGGTTTTTTCACTCAACATGTTTTGTATATTCATAATTATACCACTTTGAATAAAGATTTATAAGATTTATTTCATAGATTAATTAATTATATTTTAATTCATTTTGTTTTTATTAAATGATTGGTTAAATTGCGGAATATATTTCTTCATAAAATTTTATGATGTAATGAAAAATTCATAACCTCTCCAAATGAGCTCTTTCTACACCATGCATATATTAACTCTTCCTATTAATTTTATCCATTAGTCTATTGAAATAAAAAGATTATTTTATATAATTAAATTAATTAATTTTTAAATATTTCCAAATAAAACATTTATCTCTCTATATATTATGTGGGTTTCAATAAAAGTATTTTCAAAATCTGAAAAATAATTTCCCATTTTTATTTTTATTTACATATTACACTCCATTTTCTTATATAAGAAGAAAATTTATTTTTCAATGTTCCATTAATTGCATTGATTTTAATGATTCTTTTTAAAAATAAATCATTTTACCTTCTAGAAAATGATTCCTTTAAAAAGAATCATAACTATTCCTCTTAATGAAAATGTTAGAAATAGTTTTTTAACAGTTCCTATTTATGGTTTCCCTTCCATTTTTATCTTTATAAGATCTATCACATATGTAGTTCTGTTTGATGAATCACAATATATATTCCTCGATGAAATAATCCTTTTAGGTGACTGTATTTTGTTAAAAATCAAACGAATCCATGACTTCGGTTTATGATATTCTATTTGGTAATGATATTAAACTCATTTACAGTTTATGGGTTCTTTATGATATAGTGAATGAATGATTTGAAATATTGAAAATATATATTGATGTTGATGGTAGGGTTCTTATATTTCCCTCCAATGCATTTTTTTAGGTTTTATATCTCATGAGTGCATTTATTGAGGTCCTTTTTGTATATTCTCATAAATCAAATAGAGAGGATCCTTAGAAACACTCACAATTTAAAGGGGTGGACCATCTTGGATCTTCAAAAAATATGATGAAGAACTTAGATTATATTTGTGAACATGTTATTTGTTATGATATGTTTCATGGGAATGATACATTTCCATGTAATATGCCTATGATTATTCTCTCTGGTTTATGGCATGTGTCAATTATTTCATTATTCTATACTCTTTTCTCTTGATATATGGTTTTTCATTTCATATTACATTTCCTTTTGTCATGTTTTATTGAAAACTACTCATGTCTATTTTTTTTAATATTTTATTTCTAATTGTTTCATGTTTTTTTATATTCTTATAATCTAACCCATGATTAAATATCTATAATATTTGCCTTAATGGTTTTTTACATCACCATGTTCGTATGTTTTTATTCACCCCATTAAAAAGTTGAGTATAACGCATGAAGACTATAAAAGAGAGTCTAGTCCGGATAAATTATTGAGAAAAGTTCACAATTATTGTAAAATATGCTTCAAATGGAGCTAGATATCAGTGAAACATAACCTCTCATTATTGATACTCTTATATTATTACAAGAATTAATTTTTAGCTTATGAAAATGTTCTAAAATAAAGAAATTATTAGCTTTGATCATGACACTTTTTGTTAAATGATCCGTTTAATTTATGTATTTTTAGCTCCATGTTATGGATTCTGGATCTAGGACTCCCCAATGTAGGTTTGACTAGACATACATCAAAAAAACATTCATTTATATCTTATTGATATAAAGGATGATAGGCATGGATCATTTTTACTAGATTATCAATATAATAATATTCTTAAAAATAATATTATAGTAATATAATTAGAGGTTTAAATTCATTGACCATTGGAAGACAATGACACAAGAGATCTGGATATTTTTTATCAATATGGTTTATGGAAATTAAGTAACTTGTACAAATTTTCCATATAGATTATATGTAGTGATTTCTAGGAAATTTAGGCTTAATATATAGATGTGGTTATTTACCATTGGACACTAATCCTCCATGTTTTAATATATTAAAACAATGTTTGCATATTTATATGATTCAAAATTGGATTTGTCATGATAGAGTACCAAGAATTATTTACTAATGTAGTATTTTAGATATAGTTATATAATAATGGAAATTTTTAATTCTTATATGGCCATGGCCATATAGTAATAATGTAAAAAGTCATGTGTTTATGAATCACAATGAATTCAACATTAGAAATGAAATATGAAAAATAATATATATGTTTGATCCTATTTATGGGGTTTAGATAACTCTTAAAATACAGAAAGATTATTATATTAGAAGAAAACAAGTTATATTTACTAGGTACAAGATGTAAAGTTGTTTGAATCTATATTAGATTGATCATAGAACAATTTTTTAATTGGTTTTGATAAAAAAATTGAGTGTTCAAACTATATAAAAGTGTAAATTGTTCCATTTTATTCTAGTTTCCCCATCTTCATCCTTGTATTAAATTATCATGTGTAATTTAGAAAATATATTCCTTATATTATAGTACTAATTAATATAAACATAAATTTTAGACTTTTTATTATTTGAAACCACCCCACTAATGGTTTTACTGAGTTTTTTCAGATGATAAAGGGAATCTAATATTAAGAGTATGGATAGGATTAAGGCGACATACATTAAAATTTAATACAATTAAAAAATTTCCCTACATATACTACAATGAGATATCTCCATAGATGGTTTTGGGTTTGATTTTAGTTGATAATAGAAAATATTTTCAGGAATGGAAATAGTGGTTCCCTATTTAGACACATGTCCAGTGAAGAGGTCATCTCATGCACGATAATTACATACTAGTTGTATATCTAAAAATAGGTCTACTCATATGATCATGTCATAATGAACCCTCAAGGATTTATGATGTTTTTAATGATCTCACAAAATTACATGAAACTATATTTCAAATATATTTCAATATTTATTTGAAGTGATTCATAATCATCAGTGTCTGCTATAATTTTTTCATACCAGACCATTAAGGCCTCCTCTCCAATTATGAATGGGTAACTCATATTTATATAATTACTCTTCATTTGAAATGGAGACTATATATTAGATGCCATTGATGTATTTTTATTATTATTCTTCAATAGATAATTTTTGTGTGGGTATTTCTCATCCTAAAAATGATAGTGGTATGATTTCTCAATTATTATGGAATAGATTTGGTAAGTGTAAGAGATCTTCTTATTATCTCTTATTTTGTTGTGGCCAGTTATTCTAACTCTTTGAATTATATGATGGTTAAGATACTTTCTTTGGATCCTAAGGGTATATGAGGTTTCAATTTTTTTGCTCAATTGTGATTGATGTTTTAAATGTTCTTATCTAACTGATTTTGTATTCATCCTAACATTAAAAAATTTAGTCTCTATATCTACGATCTATTACCAATCACTTTTTTCTTCTAGTAAATTAATAAATTTTTTAGTCAGTTCCCTAAAAGAGAATTTCCTTGTAAAAGATTAATTTTTTTCATTATTAATGATATTTCTTTTCACATCATGAGTGTTTTTATACATGAAACTTTTCTTTCACAATTTTTTAAGATAATATATCATACAGAATTGTCATATCTTTTTCCTGCAATGATGAGAACTAAAAGGTTCCACAAAATCAGTCAAAACTATGTTCCCTATGTATTTATGATATTTCTCGATGCGACAAAAAAAAATAGATATTAGGGTTATAAGGATTATAATATAATGAGACCCCTTCTCATGGTGTTCTCTCTATGTAATCTCCACGGTATAAGGTTTTTAGATTTGGCTTCCTAATAAGAAATTTATATTTCTATGTGTCATGGGATGTTATTAGTTTTTTATTTATGTATTTATCCATAGATATTAAGGTTATCATTAATTGATATCATGACTCATTTTCTTAGATATATTGATGAAAATTATAATTAAATATGATTACAGATATGTCGGATATGATTGGTAAATTATGGGTGATTTTTTATTAATGGATAATGTATTGAATGATTAATCCCTTCAATCCAATGAACGAATATGTTATCCTACTCACTTTTTAAGTGCATAGAACACATTATATAAATCCATGATCGATGCGTCTGATGGGTGAGTTAATTTATAAAAATTAAAATAAATATCAATGAATCATATAAGTTGATGGAACCATTATGAAACATGTTTTATTCGAGATATTATAAAAAATTAATCGTATTATATGAAAATAATTCACATGAGGTTGAATGTCATTGAGACATTAATATCTTTCTCTGTTGGATAATTTTCATGATTCTAGATACTAAACTTTAGACACGAGGAGGTTATGCCTAAATCCACCATGAATGATTCCAAGAGGGCCATACAGTAAGTTTATCTTCATTTTAATTTAAATTCAACTAATAAATTTACCATTTTAGAATAAAGAATATTTATTTTTGTTTTGTTTAAAATAATATTTTTTTAATAATTAAATACATATAATAAGTGGGTTAAATAATAATAATAATATATATATATTCATGTTTTTAAAATATTATATTTATTATATTCATCAAAAATTTATCTAGATATAAATAGTTATTAAATAAATAGAAATTATTAAATGATCGGTAAATATTGATGAGGGAAAGTGGTCCAAGACTCATGGTGTGGTAGTAAATGGTATAAATTATATTTATTAATAATCTTAATTAGTTTCACACGTAATGTGATTAATGTTATTATTATAATATTTTTTATTATTGAGCATGGTGTAAAATAAGAATTGTTAAATGGGGAAATGATTTTTGTGTAATTTTTCCACCCTATACATATCATAATAAATTTCTCGTTGTATTGCATTCAATATTTATAGTTTTCATGCACAAAATATTGAGGGATGATCTCTTAATCCTTGAAAAGTGATATAGAGATCAATAATGAATTCTCCCTACCTCATCTTAAAATCCCTTAATATAAAATCAATAGTCTGTAAATTATAGATAAATTTCATGTGTAGATCCTATAATTATAGTTCAAGTATCTTAATCTATTCATGTAACCTATGGTTTTCATTGTAAATGATATTTTAATCATGTGTGGTAATGATTACATGTAATTTAACACTAAAATTGGAGTGGTTCATACCATCGTTGGAAGCTTACGATGTGTATGGAACCAATAAGATTTATCAAAGTGGTCACATGTTTTATTTTTAATTATTAATTATTAGTTTATTGGTTTAATGATTTTTTTATTTATTTTATTTATATAGATTATTTTTAATATCAACCATCATCATCTCTTCCATTGTTCATTCATGATAACATTACTTGTGAATGGTAAAAATTAAATACCAATAAACATAAGAATAACACCATATGTTGTTTCCAAGGACTATTCCAAGAAAACTCCAGAGTACACGGAATGTACTCCAAATATAAATTCCATGTATTTTGTTTCACGCATGTATCTTAGGTTAGTGTTGGATATATCAATTGAAATTGGATATAAGCTCCAAAAAATACAATTGGCATAAATATCCAAATAGACTGGCACATAGCATGAATAAATACATTCCATGTTACCACAATACATGATTTGTAGTACCTATATTCTCATGGTCAAGAACATGGGGTGTCCTACTGTGATGTGCATCAGATACATGACATGGTAAATAAAGACTTATACAACTCTGAGGACACACACAATGTATTCTAATTACACACAATTTACCTTGAACTAACCTAATTTAGAAAACATGCCATGTACCAAGATATTTTTATAGGCAAGTGTAGTAGATAACATAGGCCATGTATAACAATTCAGACCATTTTGTGTATTGGAGACAATGTGCTGTGTTTTTCTTGGAAAAAAATAATATATGATGATTCTTATATTCATGTGTTCCATGTGTCTTTTATTTGGAAATACATTTCATTTAATAGAATTTATAGTTATATATTAAATTAATTTCCATTTTTTTAAATTTAAATAAGATCAGGATATTTTCTCCAATTAAACTTGTTTACCTATTTAATTATAAATGAATTTTTTTTTTCGAATTTTTTGTTGTTGGAGAGGCAAGGAGGCTTTTATAAAATTAATATTTGTTTAATTAATTAGATTAATTCTTGAAACATTTTCATTATTGAAGACTAAATAGAGGTAATTGATAAAAAAAATTAAAACGTATGATCATCTCAATTAGTGTGGATAATAATGAGAGTATACTATACCCATGTATCTGATTGTTTCCCTTTAATTAACAATTATTATATTAATATTGATTTTATACATGTCACCCCCTCCTCTTTATTATGTAAGGGCATGATTTTTCATGGTTTATTTTATGTAAAACAATATTTCTATAATCCATTAGATCATGTCACCTATATGTTAGTCAATACTTTAGTAATGACTGAGATACCAGTAGAGATTTGATAGTCCAAGGCAAGTACCTCAGTTGGAACGAATCAAGGTGATATGTTTCATCGAAGGGTGTAATTCTAGAGAAAAATAAAATCTTTGTATCAAGGTATTTTCTCATTAGCCTGATGGTTATTTTATCATCATTTAGAAAAAATAAAAATTAGATAATCACATGATAATTCTGCATATATTTTGTTAATGTTAGTAGTATGGTAATTATTCAAATATGTTTATTCGGTGTGATTGTTTCCGATGCATTCACCGGGGGGGCGCATCCATCCGTCCGCGGAGGAGGACGTGCTGCGCTTGTTTCCCCGCATTCCTGCTTTCCAAAGGCGGGCAGCATTCGCTCCTTATTTAGGTACGTCTGTTCCTTGATCGAAACAGGATGATGGGATGTCGGTTCTTCCTTCCGTGGATTCCTCCTCAGAACTCGTCACCTAGTCCGGGTCTCCCTCATAGGTTTAAGACGTTGTTAGTGAATCTCATTCTTAGTGCCATATCTTCATGGACACCGGTTAATTACACTACTTCCGTCAAGACATTCCATGGGTTCTTAACATGGTAGCAACCTTCGGTCGGAGTAGATGGCAACATCAGGCATGTCGGGGCATCTCTGGGTGCGTGAACATAGGGGAACCTCTATTCTTCCTCATAATAGGGAATCTCAAGGGTGTAGAACCTAAGGCATGTATCTGAGGTTTTCCTCAGCTTCCCGTGTTTAACACAGGGTATTCCGCGAGTTTAACGTCTTACGGAGACGGTTACGCCAAATGCGTGTCATCCGAGGTTTTCCTCAGGCAACTCACGTTTATCACGAGGTAGGCCGTGAGCTTAACGTCTTGCGGAGACGGAATGAGGGTGATCAGAACGTCCCATAGAGATGGATCAGATTGGAATATCCCAAAGGGAGAACACCTGGAATATGGATGGATCAGAACGCCCAATGAGGACGGATTCGAGGTGGTGCACTCCCTAGAGGGGAGATGTCACAGCGTAATGGCTGATCTGAACAGCACTGAGGGCGGATCAGGGGAAGTGTGCCTCAGGATGGGGGACACCATGGATTACCATTGGTTGGGATTGAACCTCTTGGAGGTTTCCTAAGTATCCCCATGGCAGGGAATCAAAGTCTGCATAGTTCGGGATGGTGCCGGTGAACCGACATGAAGGTGGACCTTGGCCTAATGGATGTCGTCAGCGAACCAACGTGAAGGTGGACCTTGGTCCGATGCGCCAGCGAACCAACGTGAAGGTGGACCTTGGTCCGATGGGCATCGTCAGCGAACCGACGTGAAGGTGGACCTTGGTCCGATGGGCATCATCAGCGAACCGACCTGAAGGTGGACCTTGGTCCGATGGGCATCGTCAGCGAACCGACATGAAGGTGGACCTTGGTCCGATGGGCATCGTCAGCGAACCAACGTGAAGGTGGACCTTGGTCTGATGGGCATGGGCTCGAACCTCAGGGAGGCTTCCTATGTACCATGCCTTGACATGGATCAAAGACCTCGTAGTTCAAAGGGTTTCATCGGTGAACCGACGTGAAAGTAGACCCGGGGGTCCACTAGTGGTGGGCTTGAACCTTGGGAAGGTTTCCTACGTACCATGCCTTGACATGGATCAATGTCCTCATAGTTCAAAGGATTGATGGAATACAGTTTAACGTCATGCGTGACGATAGTGAACCCTGACGTGAATAAATGACGGGTGGGCTTGAACCTCGTGGAGGCTTCCTACCTACAATGCCTTGACATGGATCAAAGTCCCCGTAGTTCGGAATGGCGGTGGGTGTCAGTGAACCAACGTAAATGAGGGACCTTGGTCCGATGGTTGATGGGCTTGAACCACTGGGAGGCCTCCTACGTACCATGCCTTGAGATGGATCAAAGGCCTCGTAGTTCGGATTGAAAATGGGGGCTTGGCACACCGACAAGGAGACGGTTTGGGTCAATGATTGTTGGGCTTGAACCTTAGGGAGGCTTCCTACGTACCATGCCTTGACACGGATCAAAGTCCTTGTAGTTCGGGTTGTGATAACGGCATACTGTCAGGTCGGAATGCAGTTTAATGTCGTGCTGGACGCAGGTAGGACTCGACATGAAGAAATGACGGGTGGTCTTGAACCTCCTGGAGGCTTCCTACGTACCATGCCTTGACATGGATCAAAGACCTCCTAGTTCAAATGGGTGTGCAGTTTAATGTCATGCGGAACAAGGGTATGCAGTTTAACGTCATGTGAGACGATGGTATTGTCATGGACAATGCCAACTCTAAGCCCACGTGAGTCATGCTCGGTGTGAGAAACAAGAGACAGCAAGGACCTGACGATCACGCCGCGAAGGGTGCGTCCGTGTGAATCGAAGAGGGGATTACACGTTAAGTGGCCCATGGTGTTGGGACTTACTCCAGGATGGAGGCCCAAAGTGAAGAATGACGATGATTTCGGGCTTGAGCCTTGAAAAGGATTCCTACGTATCCCCGTGGGAGGGAATCAAAGTCCACGTTGTTCTTCTGTCAACGGCTTACCGCTGAATAGGATCATAACGGCTTACCGCGGGATGAGGATGTCAACGACTTACTGCTGAATAGGATCACAACGGCTTACCGCAGGATAGGGTGTCAACGGCTTACTGCTGCATAGGGATGTCAACGGCTTACCGCTGAAAAGGAGTGACAATAGTGGATGGGGTTGACGCATAGATGCTACCCAGATGCTGTAAAGGAGCGGCAACGGTGAAGGGGGCTTGTGCTAGGAATCTTCCCGGGTGCCGCTATGGAGCTGCAATGGTGAATGGGGCTTACACACGGTGTTTCCCGGATGCCGCTATGGAGCGACAATGGTGAATGGGGCTTACGCAGGGAAGCTACCCGGGTACCGCTATGGAGCGGCCCTGGTGAATGGGGCTTACGCAAGGAAGCTTCCCATAATGTCTTCCTCATGTCTGGCTATGAGCTCATCCCAACCCATTGGTGAATTGAGGCCTTCACCTATGCACTGGTGCACGAGCGGGATAGAGCCAAGGGGCGTTGGAATCATGCCACTGTAGTCATGGCGTTAGGCGTCTTATGCTTGGAGCATAAGGCATCTCTTGTTTAATGGAAGAGGCATCCTATGTTTGGAACATAGGGATTACTACAGTTTAAAGTCATGTAGATAGGACTGTTAGCATCTCATGCTTGGAGCATAAGGCATCTCTCGTATAGGGAAAGAGGCATCCTATCATTTGTTAGATAGGGTGTACTACCGTTTAGATTTTTGTAGGTAGGACTATTAGCATCTCATGCTAAGAGCATAAGGCATCTCTCGTATAGGGCAAGAGGCATCGTATCATTTGTTAGATAGGGTGTACTACAGTTTAAAGTCATATAGATAGGACTGTTGGCATCTTATGCTAGGAGCATCAGGCATCTCTTGTTTGGAGCAAGAGGCATCCTATCATTTGTTAGATAGGGAGAATACTACAGTTTAGAGTCATGTAGGTAGGACTATTGGCATCTCATGCTTAAAGCATAAGGCATCTCTCGTATAGGGCAAGAGGCATCCTATCATTTGTTAGATAGGGTGTACTATAGTTTATAGTCATGTAGATAGGACTATTAGCATCTCATGATAGGAGCATGAGGCATCTCTCACTTGGAACAAGAGGCATCCTATCATTTGTTAGATAGGGATTACTACATTTTATAGTCATGTAGATAGGACTATTAGGCAGAAGGTGCCTAGAAATTGTTGGTGTCGGGACTTACGCAAGGGCGGCCCTTTCTGGTTCAACCTGGCATAGGATCCAAGTGATAGGGTTTGGAGGAGTTTCTTGAGGAATGGTTCGACTCAAGGTACTCGGGGAATTGATGATGATAATCTCAACTCGCGACATGGAATGAAACCAAGAGGAATATGTCAACTGCAGGTGTTTTCATAGTGTGTGGAGGAGTATCTCTAATAATGGTATTCCATAGGTGGAAGGCGGGAGCACAGAAGTGCGCAATGGAAAATCCCGACATCCTAGTCCGAAAAGGTCGTGGTGCGACTGTCCATTTTAAATGGGGGTCTGTGATGGTAGAGAAGGGACTGGATCGGAGGGCCGGGACCGAAGCCCGACACTGACCCCGAGCGGGGGTGCGGGGGCGCAGGCCCCGCGGTATGGACCTGTGGGCGCGAAGGTAGGATCCTCGTGAAGGAGAGGTATTCGTGAAGTAGCTTCGCGGAGCATGGCCTCGTGGAGTAATGGTATCTCGCGGAGCAAAGGGGTCTCGCGGAGCAAAGGGGTCTCGCAGAGCTTGGTCTCGCGGAGCAAAGGGGTCTCACAGAGCAAAGGGCTCTCGCGGAGCAAGCGGCTCTCGCGAAGCTTGGTCTCGCGGAGCAGCATCGCGGAGCATAGGCTCGCGGAGCATGGACTCACAGAGCAAAGGGCTCTCGTGGAACTTGGTCTCATGGAGCAGCATCGAGGAGCATAGGCTCGTGGAGCATGGACTCACGGAGTCTCGGATCACGGAGCAGTAACGCGAAGGAAGCTGCTCGCGGAGCATGGCTTCGCGGAGCCGCAATGCGGCTCTCTGCTCGGCAGCCCAAGGGGCGAAGTGGTCGTGGCCATCCTTCTGGAAAAGGGGGGTGAGATGGGTATTTATAGGCAAGGGGCACCACGAAGTAGACCTCCCGTGCCGCCTCAGGTGCTTCGCGGTGCGCTCGCGAATGTCAAATTTGTTCGCGGAGAGGGACTGCCTCAGGAGCATCGCGGCGGGCTCGCGAACGTCAAATTCGTTCGTGGAGAGTTACCGCCTCCAGAGCTTTGCGGGACCACGATGCTCGGGTGCTTCGCATTGGTTCTTCGCGAGGGGTCTTCGCGGTGCATCGCGAACGTCAAACGGGTTCACGGAGTCTCTCGCCTCATTACTTCGCGGTGGCGCTCCGCAATCACGGAGGGGGCTTCACGAATGGGCTTCGCGAACCAGATTTCCAGCCCAAATTCAAATGTCCATAACTTCTATTCCGTAGCTCCATTCGGGCCCAACGACCTACCAAATCGAAGCTTAAGAAATGTTCTATGATCTTGAATCGTGTATGGAATCATTTGGAAAATTTCCGGAACACGTTTTATGGGGTCTACAGTGACAACCTAAAAATGAATAGAAAATCATGAAATATAGAATAAAATATAACCAGATATTCTGTGAATGTTTTATCAGAAATTTTCAATCACATAAGTAAATCTAGTAAATTTTAAAAAGGAATGCGAAGAGATAAACTTTTCATTAAACGTAAGGATAAAAGAAACTAATCTAAAATGTTATCTGGGGATACACATCAGCAAAATAAGTAAGAATCAACCTTGTATTTCAAAGTCATTGACTAACCAACAATTCGATGCTTTCAATTAATGTACTATGACTTAATGTAGTTGAAATGTTTGGGTACCTAAGGCATTTTGAATAACATCTCTATCCCATGTCTAGGTTATGAAAAGGGGAATACATATAATTTCCACTAGAATGTTAAAGTGATTGGATATTAGAAAAATAATGGTGAGGGATATTAGGATTTGAGAAATAGTTGGAGATTAATATATTTTAATTAATTTTTAATTTAATAATATTTTATTAATCAAATCATACACTAATTTTATTCTCTTAATTTTTAGGAAATGTAAAATCAAATGATTCCAATAATATAAATGTGATCTATAATTGAAATGTATATAGAAAATATATTATTAAAATGTATATCCACATCATTATTATAGATATCTAAGAATTTTATAGGCAATTGTGTGTTATTCTATTCCCCAAATGAAAATTATATTTGATTGAAACCCCAATGGCTGAGTCACATACCAAAGTATTTAGTTGGGATAAAATTTATCTCTATTTGGGGCTTGTGGGTGAAACAATGGATGTTTAATTTTTCATGTTATCCTCTATTTTCTTAATGAAATTTTAATGAAATATGACAATATGAATGAAGATAGCATAACTTCTCACCATTACTGTCTTTATAAATATAATAAGAGATTTGAGAGATTTGGGATACCCAATGCACTACTCACATGTAGGCTTGAAGAGTCTGTTACAAACTAGTCCACATGTTGTCAAGATGATTTGCCCCATTAAGTACATGGAAATCTTTGGTTTTAAGTTCTCGAATGAGTTTTGCAAAGAACTCATCGAACCCTCACTACAATTTAAAATATTTTCCATTTTTTGTGAATTATAATATTAGTAATTGAGGGAAGATACCTTAAAAACACTATATTCTTATTCAACATGTTAATTAAGACATGATGCATAAAAACCCTTGATCCATATATTAAATAATAATAACAGGAATAAGGAAACGAGATTGAGAATTCATTCTATGTATAATAATCTGAAGTAGAATCACTCCCAACAGATAAAGAAATAGAGGTAAGGAAATAAAAAAGATGTGTTATATTTTGTATGAGGAAATATGATCCACTTGAAGAAAAATTTCACATATCTAATGATGCTAAGGGATGATTCAAGTGTGTTAATTATTGAATGTAATCTTTACATAACTAAAATTATACTATTATATATTAGAAATGGTACATAGATTTCTATAAAATATTAAAACCATATAGATTTATGATGATTTATAGAGTTTACGTAGATCTATAGGCTTCCAATGGAGTGAGGTTGGATGCTCTAGTCATTAGAGACTAACATAACACATTCACCACAAAAATGATTTGGTTCTAATTAAATTTTTTAATGTTCCTATTGTTACCAAAAACGTTATTTCAATTTCATATATAGAAATTGATGGATATATTTTTATCTTTGGAAATAAGTTTTACAAATTTTATAATTATTGATTATATTATCGCATGGCATAGTTGAATAATGGTCCTTATTAATTACATTTTGGAAAAAATATTTGTTATTTATAATGTAACAAATAAGAATTACTCATTTAACAATGAGTTATAGAATCACCATCATGGTCATGATAACATTATGTTTTTGTAAATGATTGATCATGATGGTTACCTAACCTATTTTGATCATAAGCCAATGAATTATTTCATTCTTATTTACAAGGTAAGATGACCAAACCACCATTTGGTGTTCAATTTTAAAGGACCAAGAATATTGTATATTTATTACATACTAATCTGATTATCCCATTTCTAGTAAAATCTTGAGGTGTTTTCTCATACATTATTGCCTTTATTGATGAATTGAGAAGTTATGGTTATATCTACTTGATGAGGTATACGTTTTAATCGATTGATAAGTTCAAAGAGTTTAATAATGAGGTTGGGAATCATAATGGTATGAATATAAAAAATAATAAAATTGATAAAGGTTGTGAACATCTTATGAAATACTTTATTAAATGACTATGGGTTTAGGATATTTTATCTCAACTCACTCCACCATATACACCACAGATGAATGTTGTAAGTTAATGTAGGAATTGCACACTACTAGACATGATAATGTCATTTTTTTGACAAAGAAATACTTTGATTATCATTTTTTGATGTAAATTATTTATAACAACCTACTTAATTAACTTATTATGAACTAAAGTAGAAAATCTATTCCTTTATAGTTATGGTGTGGAAGGAATCATGTTTTGTCAGTAGTTTTTTCATGGGGTTGTGAAGAAAATATTAAGGATAGATAAAGATAAAAACTATCACCTAAGGAATGAACAGTATTTTTATATGGTATCCTAAGGACACAAGGGGATATTATATGTACAACCCTTCATACAAATACGTAATTATTACAAGATATATGTAACATCCCTCATTTTGGATCAGGTGGAATTCTTGATTGAATACTAATTTTCCATTTTGTGGATGGGTCAATTCTTTAATTGTGTATAGTAATTGAAATGTGATAATTTGAACACAATAATGGTTTTTTGGGCAGATTTTATGGTTCTAGACATACATTGAGATTTTTGATGAGTTTGGAGAGTGACATGAACCAAAATCTCACTTCTAGAAGAAGCATATCTAGGTGAAAAGCTTGATTAAACTATGTTGTATCCTAGGATAAATCATGTGAGAATATGAAATTGGTTATATAGGGGAATTTGTGGGCTACACCTAGCTAGTTTAACCATGCTCTAATAACCTTTCAAGGGGGTTTCATTAGGAATCGGGTATAAATGGGCCACACACAGTTTTCCAAACCAAGTGCATGAGTTGTGCAAGGTGCATGTCACTTTAGACAAAGAAACTGCATGGTTGCTTCACATTTTTCATAATAATGTGGCTAAAAATGAATACTTTAAAACCATGTAAAATGAATACTCTTTACCTACCTATTTAGCAGGATATCTCCATGATCTATCCACTCATCCCTACCTATTTGCATCCCCATCCTTGTGCTCCTCCTCCTCTCCTCTCCTATGAATGGAGAACTATCCTCCATATAGTGTCATAAAGGCCTGTTTTTTGTCCCCATAATGCATTCTAGTAAGTTATTCATTCCTCGGGATCCCTTTTTTTATTTCCATATTTTTCACTATTTTTATGTGAGATAATTCACCCAGTTTTTAGGGTGTTTGTCTATTTCATTGATTTCTAAAAAAATGTCTAGAATCAAAGCATCATATTAGATTAGTGGACCATATTACAGATTATGTAGGTGGTACTAAGATTTTCCCTCAACGTGTCATTGAGTTATATGATTTTCCACTATGCTGCTCATCATATTTTCTTTATAGTTCCCCAAAAATGTGAAATTCAATATGTAAAACATAATCCTTTGAACTAAATAGATCATACCATTAAGTTTTATCATTAGAGGTTGTTTTCCTCAAAATATATCATCCCTTAGGGTGTGTTGTTAAAATTCCTTATAAATCAATAAATTATTCTCTAAAAAATCAGCTGGTTGAGGTGTGTTGTTTAATAAAATGTTAACAGGTTAATCAAATGGAATTAATTGGAAGGGGGAAGGGTGATAAATTCCAATATAACATCTCATAAAGACCAAAGATATAATATGTAGTTATGGAATTTTTTTTGAAATAAATTGTGTAAGTTGTGTGTATGATGCATGTTAGAATAGACTATCCTATACCTTTTTCATGTTCGGTGTCAACTTTTTATGCATAGTTCACCTAGACTAAATATTTTTAGATTAATCATAGACTTTCTTGGAAAGTGGAATGATAATTGAATGGACTAATTATGAATTGGAAATGAATTAAATTCATCAGTAAATAGAATGGTCCCTAAAAATGAACATTAACCATGTATATAACTTGGTTGATGGTTATACATGGGGGTGGACACTAATAGATCCATAGTCAATTTATATTACTTACATGCCTACCGATATTGATTGTGGTATGGTACAAATCATTATTCTAGTTTCGAAGTGATGTTGATTGATGGAATGAAAATGATAATTATCCCATATTTGGAAATGTAGTTGATTGACGATATGGAACTGGTCATTATCCTGATATAGAACCGATGTTTATTGAAAAAATATAACTATTCATTATTCTTGTACAACACTGATGATGATTGATGGTATAACACTGATTACTGTTACAGTAAGTAATCGAGTATGTGGGTTTAGGTATGGAACCTTCAAAAAACCATACACATTCATGTATTCCGATATAGTTCTCCTAGGTTATTTTCATTGGACCTCACACATGTAGCATTGATACTCGATACCAGAGATATCTAGTATATGATGTAGTTTATGCTTCACTATTCTATGTAGTTAACTTTAAATCACTTACTAACATAGAACATATCTAATTTAGACCATTGTACATAGCATCTCTTGTATTATTCTGATAAGTATGGAACCTATGTATGAATCCCATTTTAGTTTATGATCCCCTTTAGTGGATTCCATAGTACAAAACCTCAGGACCATGTCATTGCATGAATATATGTGCAAACAAATGTTTGGTGTATAAATATATATAAATGATGGTAGATTTTTAGAGATATTATGCCTTAGGTTGAAGAAGTTATGGTCAGCTATGTTTCCTTGAGGAACCTGAGCCCAAATCATTTTTTATTCATTTCATTATTTCTTTATCAGTTTTACACTAACATTATTGTGTTTTATATTCACAAACTGATTTGATTTATACACCATTGGTGGTAGCCTATAAATTATATCTCACACCCTACTCAGGATTCAATTTCATTGGGGTACCCAATATGAACTCATGGTTACAGTTTTTAGGATCATTTCTTGTGTTATTAATTATACATGGGAGCATCATAGCACACGATAGAGCATAAGGTTATGATGATCATGGAGTTATCCCTATGTGATTTTATACTTTTTTATTATACATGTATTTCATAATATATATTACTATATTTGTTTAGGTATCCTCATCTGGGCATGCATTCATGGTTTTATTATATTATTTTATACTTGTTTCTATTTAGTTATTTATTTTTCCTTAAACATTATTTTATTTTTAACCATTCCCTATTTTTTTATTAATATCTGAGATAAAAAATTATTACTATGATTATGATGTTATATAATCCCCATAATACATTCATTGACCCTAAATACTTGTCGGTAGCCTTTATAGTACAAAGAGGCATGCTTGAGTTCTATTGCCACATCACCTCGGTGTATTGTTTCAGTGGGTCCGGATATGAGGTGATACTAGTGGTATTATTGGTGTTTTTTTCTTACTATTTTGAACTCTTATATTGGAGAATATAAATGTGTCAGTTCTTGGTAATTGGTCATATCTAATAGTGGTCACTCAACACATGGGGAACCATGTGGTTAGGGATTAGACTGTGTTTGTTCCATTCCTTAGTATGAATGATTATGAATTCACCTTGAGTTGTTAACATACATTCAGACATTATTGATTTATGGTATTTTACCCTTGGACTACTTTAGAAAGGATGAAGAATTACATACATCATTAAAGGAACACATAGATCCACATTCCATGCATATTCCCTACCATGTAGGTTTTATTAAACATGTGATATGTGTCCTGAGTTTTATTAGTTGCTTCTTTGATTAATTTATCATTATTTCCATTAAATTATTTATGTGATTAATTGCATGATTATTAGGATATCTTTCTTCTTACCATCATTAGGAAATTACATTCCAGGTTAACCAGAATTATTCCTTGTGATAGAATTCCTAGTTAAAATTCTAATGTCAAATTCTTTATTAAACTATCTTCATATACCTAAATGGAATTTTTGCAAAATTCCATATGGTGACACCATAACTAACCAATCATTATATGTTTAAACCATGGACCTTTGGTTGAATGGGATGAAACAAACTATCTATGATTAAATAGGATATAATTTGAAATCTATATAGTGTATAGGCACATTGTGAATTGTAAATTAGTAACCCATATAATCATATCATCATATATGTTCTTAGAATAGCATGATACATTTTTATAAATATAATACCTATTAAATTGTGACCTTAATTTAATTGGTTTCCTTTTAACTATCATAATTACATGGGTATGAAGACCTATAAGAATAAATTATTTAATTCACAGTTAAAAACGTAGGTTAGATGGGGCATAATGATTATATGATAAACCCAATCAAGGGTGTTTGTAAAAATCAATAATTAAAATCAACTACTATCAGGTGTCATTTTGGATGGTCTCAGGTCTAAAAAATGGGACCCTTGTTTATCTAATTATTTCTTTTGCCCTGGTACATAATCCTATATGGTTATGTCTATATTTTCTAAGGACATTTATTTAATTTGTTTCCATCTGCTTATCGGTGTTAACATATAGTTGTATGATTTCATCTTATATGAAAATCCACTATTTATTTCATAACATACTTTTTAAATTTTTTTATTTATAATTCAATGAGATGTTCATTAGTTAAAATAAAAAATATAATATTAGGTTGATTTATTTATATATTTGAAGTGAATTTTTATTAATATAATCCCAGTTGTGATAATAATTTTTGGTAAAAGTAATTTTCTGATAAATATATTAATTATGAAAGGATGTATGGTTAATAAATAATACTTAAATAGATGTTTTGAAAAACATG
Source organism: Viscum album (assembly GCA_963277665.1). Taxonomy (NCBI): domain Eukaryota; kingdom Viridiplantae; phylum Streptophyta; class Magnoliopsida; order Santalales; family Viscaceae; genus Viscum; species Viscum album. The sequence goes on from OY728133.1 coordinate 972,333,087, forward strand.
CATACATTCCTTATAGCCATATCTGAATAAATTTTCTACGTTTAATTTCTCTTATAACTCATACATGACATTTAAATAAATACCATAAAATTATTGAAGACCAAAATTAATAAATAAATCACCAAAAAAGAAACATTAAAGTGGTTTTTATCATTTTAAACGTTATTTATGGGCAGTTTAAAATTTTCCCTAGGCTTTCCTCTGAATAAGAATGTCAGCATATCATGTTGGCTTCTTTATTTAGATCTTAGAGAAGAATGGATCTCAGTATAGCTTATTAATCCTTTTTAGTAATGGTACCTTTGTAAGATCAATGGTGCATATTTAGAAAGGGGATAGGATAATATAAGTAGAACTCTTAGATTATTGGATGCCTTCAAAAATTATGGAGAGCTGTTTTAAAAATAAGGTAACATTTTTTCCCGGTGAGGAAATTATTGAGGAAAAGACATGATTGACTTGATGGGATTTCACATAATTTTTTGATCCTTTTTAAAGGTTTCAGTATCATGTAATGTTCAGTTTTTTAGGTTACATGTTACAATGGAATGGTATTCCTCTTATTGAAATGTGTGACACTACATATTCTTCTTAATTCATGGGAATCATGGTATATCATCCGTTAGATTAAATTTTTATTGGATAATATGAATTCTGATTAATTACTTTTATTTTCCATCAGATACTAAGATTAATAGGGTTGTAATCATATTCATAATATCAAGGGTGTTCTATTTTGGTGATAAAATCATGGGGTATTATGCGTTTATATATAGGGTACACGTCATGTTGATAAAATAGTCCAGTGATATTTTTTATTTTGATGGAAATCATTTAAATATTTTGTTTTTTTCTTGAATTGCATGTCAACTCTCATGTAGTGTGGCCTTGGTGATAGTGGAAATCTGACATTTCCCAACTTCTGGGATGGTTTTTTTAATGGGTTGTGAATTGTAACACTACCGGTTAATTGTTTTCAATATTTTTTGCTTAATGATATGGCACTCACTGACATAACTCATTTGGAGTGTTAATAGTATTTGTATAGTATTATGTTCTACATTGGATAGTGATTTTTGGAAGTATTTAGTGATTGCAAGGCAACACGATGATGATATGGTTGGTTTTGTACACAACCATTCAAAAAATCATTTCTAAGTGGTGAACTTTGGTGGTCCTGATTAATTGGGAATAGGATTCTTCAATTTGTAAATGCACCATGTTCCTCTGATAAAAATGATCCAGTTTGTTTTGAAAATCATTTTGTAAATAAGTCATCTAGAGGTGTTTTGACCATTAATTTTTTATTTTAATGGAGACAGTTTTTTAGAAACCATACTGAGCACCTGATCTTGAATATGATTTGATTGACTTAGTTATTCTTAGTAATACAAGGTATTCACATGGTGTACTCATCACTTACTAACTATAATTAATTTTATCTTGACATAATCCAAGGTTCTCTAAGGGAGAATAGGTTTTACACAGTTAAAAAAAATTTCTACTTTGACAAATATACTTTTTCGGAGTTAAGCTCTAGAAGAATGGTTTTTCTTGAGACAGGGTATGTCCTAAGTAAAATATCGGTTCCCAATACAGAACTAATTATATTTCCTCATAGTCAATAGTTTTCTATTTGAATTGACTATCATTTGTTTTAGTCAGTGCTTTGATATGTGGACATATCAACAAGGTAAAAAAACTGACTTGTAAGATATAAAAACTGGGATAACATGGATGATCTCTATAGACTCCATTTAATTATTCTATGGTTACATTGAACGTAATTCAGTCTTAGATTAGATTTTTTTAGGGTGATTATCCTAGTGTACTAGATCAGGTGTACAATATTTTCCATGTTGTGGCACGACAACAAAAATTAATGTTTTTATTACAAACATCACCAGAATTCAGTAATGCTCTTCTATGACCATGCTCAAATAATGATTAATGGCTATGGATAAAAGGTGATGGGGTAATTTTTGATGAAATGGATACTAATGCATGACACTATTAAAATAGTCACCCAGTAGTGGCTCGACACTCCTTCTTTTGTTCCATTAATGTGGTCAGTGAGGAACCAATTCCAGAACACCCTCATGATGAGGATATTCTAGTGTAACTCAACTGGGTTTTTATTAAACATATGGATAAGTCATTGTCTAAGGATAAAGACAATTCAATGAGTATTGTTAGAGTGATAATTCCATGTAGTAATATGAAACTATGGTGGTGGAGGTACCATAGATTGAAATTTTATATAAAATATTAGACCCTATAGTAGAGAACATCTTAGGCCCAATTATTAAATAAACATCAATGTGACTGGGTATTATGATTGATAGGTTCTGTTAAATTTTAATTTAATGTTTTAGTTTAAATTCGTGCTTTGACTAGGGTTTAATGACTTATGTATTGTATGCTTAATGTGATGTTAGAGGTGTGTTGGGTGTTTGGGAATGTAATAAACCCCTTGGAATGAATCATTATTACTATATTAGGTGGGTGATGTTTTCATTATTCATAATGGATTCTTGGATATTATAAGTTCTATGGTGGGGAGGTTGAAACATCTCAGATTTTGGATCTGGTGAAATTTCTAATGAAATTTAAATTTTCCATGTTGTGAATGGGTAAAATCAAAAATAGATCTTTGAAATTTAAATTTTTCTCTATAAAAATTAATGTGTTTTTTGGGTATTATTTAGGATTTATAAGTTCATTGGCTGTTCATATGATTTTTTGAGTTATGAGGCCTGAGATATCACTTTTGGGTGAAGATGATCAAGGGGAAGAGTTTGATTGAACAACGTATCCCTACAGAAAAACCATGTGAGAAATTATAGATATCACTAATATCTCGGTGAATAATATTGTAATTTATTAAAAGTATCTTTTTAAGTTTTTGAGGTGAACCAAATATATGTTCCTAGTGTATCGATTATATGATGATCTAGTTATTTTAGTTTTTATAGATGACATATTACAGATTGATCAAAATGATTTTATGTTTTTGTCTAGATATATATTTTTTCTCAAAAGATAATTTGTGATATGGAATATTTATTAGTGTTAGATTTTCATTTCTTCTACATGGGAGTCCGTGAATATTGAATCTTCTGATGTAGTTATGTATGCAGTTGATATATTTTACTTTTTCAAATAGTTGATGTCGTACCAAGTACTCAATACCCTACCATATTATATTGTGATACCACTATAGTAGTGGGTCTATAAAAAAGAGTCAAGGATACACAATAGAAAACTAGAATACATTGGATGATTTATCTCTTGATAGATTATTCGCAACAAAGTAATGTTGTGGGGGTAATATAATACATAGAGGAAAATATTGTGGACCCCAGGACCAAGGATTTTTCTAACTTGAGGAATGATATCATGTGATATGTTTTTGACATAATGTTACATTTAGTAGGCTCTTGTTCATTTTGGAGTCTATTGAAGTTGGTTACCTAGACCCAACATTCATAGTAGTGATTAAATATATTCATGTGAAACTTTATACTAAATCAAGATTGTTACTTTGTATCATAGTTGTATGTGATAATTTCCCAACTATATATGTCGCATTGAAAATTCAAAGCAGTTCCCCACTATGATTATAACCAAATTATCCAAGACATTATAATTGAATATATTTTCTATGGCTAGATGATTTTTTATAATGATACATAAGAAACAACGTTTATCCAGGGAATGAGGATTAGAATACATTGAGACATCTTCTTAGGGTGTTCTCCCTTGGTAATATCTTACATAAGAGGTTATGACAACTAACCTGTTAATAAGAAACAAATATTTCCATTTTTCATAGGATGTTCCTTCATAGTGATGTCTCTATTGATCCTTATACATTAATATTATCATTAATTTATATCACGACTCACTTAATTTTATATAATGAATAATACAATTGTGAAATAACGGTGAGGTTGGATGCATTGTGTACATCAATAATGGTATTTCTTTAATAGATAATTTGAGAAAGAATTCATCCCTTATATCCATTCACATAAAATGATCTCATTACTTTTTATTAGAATGGAAATACCTACATAAAAATATAGCCATGGTGTTTGGTGTGTTATTTCCTTTTGTAAAATTCAATGAAAGATAAATCGAGCATATAGATTGACGAAATAGGAATGAAACCTACTTGATTTTATATATCATGATAAATAAAATATATTAAAATAAAACTATTTATAGGAGGGTGAATATCAATTTAATATTAAGTTATTTCTTTATTGTATCCTTAGCATGTTTTTAGATTCTAAAATTGAACTTTAGGTGGTTATGCCTAATGCCACCGAGAAATAGGCCTATAGGGTCCAATACATGGTATATCTATAATCACAATTAAACTAATGTATTGAATTTAACATGTGAGAATAACTAATATTAATTTATATTTGGTTTTTCTCTATAGTCTAATAACATGTTATTCAAAATAATAAGTGAGTTAATTAATAAAAAACAAATTTATTTAATTTTGGAAATAATATTTATTATATTTAACAAGGAATAATGTAGCTATATTGAATTATTAAATAAATTTTCATTATTCATGGATATGAAAATGTGGAAATTGGAAATAATATCGAGCTTAATGTATATCTTTTCAATGGTGTAAATGATGTCTACTAATATTCTTATAATGTTATACTTGTCATGCAATTAATAATAATAATAATAATAATTTTATTATTGTACATGGTGTCAACTAAGTGTTGTTATACGTTGAAAGGGATTTATGAAATTTTCCAACCACAAACATTCCATAAAAATATCTAAGTATATCACATTAAATATTTACTTTTGATATGGGCAAATAGATAGAGAGAATATCTCTCAATCTCTATAAAGATATCTAGATATCTCAAAAACAATTTCTCTCTCTCTCTCTCTTCCTCCTCACTAAATCCATTTATAGAACATCCAGAGTTCCTTCTCATTTAAGAAGAATTTATCTATGATCATCCATGAAAATTTCAATTGATATAGATCATTTCTTCTAGCACATGATGATTCAATAATGAGGTGAAGATATTTCTGTGAACATGTGGATCGTCACAAGGGTGATTAAGAAAATAGATTCTACACCACAAAAATTGTATGATTATATCCAATCCACATAATCAGAAGTAAAGATAGAATTACAGGTTGAGTAAATTCTATATCTGGTCAAAAAGTAATTATCAATTGCATGTGAATATCCTCATTTTCTTGTTCTAGTATTTTAATATACTCAAATTATAAATATTTTTTATTTTTAGATGACCTATATATAATATATGGAAATAATTAAATAAAAATTGGGGCAAAAATATGAGTTTAATATAATATAAATATATGATTCTTCTACACCCATAACATAGAGAATAAATATAAGTAACTTAAACTGAGGGTTTATATAGTTTTACCTATTTTGTGTAAGTAATCATTTACAGAAATAACTTGATAATGAATAAATACTAGATATCATGCCACAACATCTGCTGGAAATTTGTAGTAATTAGTGTGGTTATTTATATTGACATCATTTAGTCTCTAGACCTCAGGAAATTTTACCATTTGTTTCTTCAAAGAATCTATGAAAACCCATTGAACCAATTCCTTTAGAAGTAATTTTACCGCTCTATTTTATTATCTAGTATTTTAAAGGGGTTTCAATTAATTTTCATTATTTATAGAATATTTTTAATGTAATTGTTACTCTAGATGAGGTGACACAAGATATTAAGTGACCCTAGGGGATGGAGATGGAACTGGTACTCATTTAATAATGATACAAAAAATCATCAATTTACAAAACTTCTTACTGAATATTGATGGCATTCCGTGTGATATAGAATTAAAACACTACATATCATCCTCTCACACACTGCATTATGGATTAAAAATCTTATAACCCTCTAATTTATTTCAAAGAAATCATAGGTGTTTTCTACTTGTCTTGTTGAAATTCTATATATATAACTAATATTAGATTTTCAAAAAAAATACATATTTACTGAATAGGTTAAAAATTTCTACAATTTGATAATGTTTGAAACTCTCTCATTTTAAAATTGAATTCATTTTTAGAGTTTGAGGCCTATTTCCATCCCAGCATCGATAAAAACATGTAAATGTGGTTTCATCAGAGAAGTTCCCATCTTGAGATATATATAGTTTGATCATTGTTTTACCATAAACATATGGGTCCTTATATATTTTTCTCAAGGAAACTGAGCTTTATTACTTCATTTTTATATGGTGATTTGACATAGGGTTTTATGAATGTATATAGTTTATAAAATGGTTCATTTGATCTCATATACCATTGAATATTGGGAGGGCTGGATTCTCAAATTTGGGGGTGGAGGTTTCATGTCCACCCACTTAGGATATGGATTCATCATTAGATATATGTGTTTGTTTCATCCTTATATGGCTTGCGTTCAATTGAAAAGATATTTAATGGAGTGGAGTTGTGCATGTGGGATGGTATCAGGGGATGACATTCAAGTGGAGGCATTAAGTTAATCCATGAATGTTCATCATTCAGGGGTCTAATGATGATATCTATATTAATATGACATTAGGAAGTTCTACAAAAATTAAGGAAACATCTTCCTTGAAGGGGGGAATTCTTGATATTCCATTGTCAATGGGATTAGAGTAATTGTAAATCCTTGTATAGGGTTGGTCAGATGATTTTACTGCACTCTTTATGGTTGGATTATTCTCTTTTATAGACATATATTCACTAGAGGATAAATATTGGCCTTATTTTGGAAGTTGGAATGATTACTTATATTTTCTCTAATAAATTATACATTGGTATTCATTTTATTATCTAACTCAACAATATATTGAGAAATCCTCCCCTCATTAAAAGGATACTAAAATACTTTAGGTGGAGGGTGATAAATAAATGTAGAAACCCTATTTCTTTTATCTTTAAATAAAATATTCCATGAAACTAACTATTCAATGTTTTAAAGAGATCAATAATCATGATTCTACATTTGAAATCAGATGTGAACTCTTTCCTGATGCATTTTAGATTAAAAAATATTTCATGCTTCATTTCTCCCTTATGCTTACCTATATTAGTACCATTCTCCTTGGTTCCCATTGGGATAATGACAAGGATATTTACCAATATGAAATTTTCAGTAAGAATCATATCAATATCTATCCCAAAGTATGAAAGGGATATATGACCCTTTGAATATCCATAAAGGGATATCATAATTCGTCTTGAAATATATATTCCTTAATGGATTTTTTATTTAGGACCCTTGTGAGGTTTCATCCTCTCCCCTCAATCACATCTCAGAATATGTATTTATAAGGGTATATTGAGGGAGTCTCTAATGGTGTTCACTCAACATGCTCATGATGAAGAAGATGGGTCATGGGATGACTACCCTAAGAGGGGGTAAATATATGTGGGATAAACATTTATCAGTTTAAATTGTTCTTCATTTTTTAAAATTGTTCATTATTTAGTAAATTAATCTTTTTTTATTTTCATCTATAAAAAGAAATCATATACATAAGATAGTAAACAATAGAGAAAACCGAGATTAGTTAAAGATTTTCAACTCCAATATGGATGAAAATGTCTTCAGTGTATGATAGTTATTATCCCACTCAATCAAAAAATCCTTCTAATTATCAAATATAGAATGATTATGGGTATTACCATGAAACCATTATCCTGGAACTAACCTGATAAAATGAATGATTTAATATTAAATCAAAAGATTTCATGATATTAGGTTGTTTATCCTGAAGTGATCTACTATGAAATATAATTCTTCTTTAGTTGACACCAATAAACTCTACTAAAATTACTTAAAATTCGTAAGTAACAATGTTTAACCTAGAAAATAGAAATCGGTGGGTTGTATCAAATTTTGTAGCTATCTAGAGGCTACCTCTTACCTTTCTTCATTCACAATAATACAAATGTGTAGCCGCCTACAATACTCAAAGTACTTCATGGACCTGGATGAATATAATATGATAACATATTGAAAACTAAATTGTTCTTATTTTGATCCTTTAAAAAGAATATAATATATTGAATTATAGTGTTGTATTATCAAATCAAGTATTCATTCATGATGATAACTTATGAGTGAAATATTTAATCATTTTTCTTACGAATTCATGTACATCATGAATTCATTTTCACACACTTTATTCAAACTAGGTTCACAAAAACCCATACAATTTCACAAAAACACTATATATCAAATAACACTACCTCTCGTAAGAAATATATATATATATATATATATATATATATATTCAATGTCTTAGTGTCTTGGTATTAATGAGTGTGTGAACTATATTTCTTTCTTCCATCTTATAACATGGTTATTCCATGGGACATTTCATTTTCATCGCATAACCAAGGAGGTTCAAGGGTTACCTTTTTTAATTTTCAAGATCATTATAGCCTCACATGAACTCCTTCATGTGAAATAGTCACATGGGATCTTCTCCTTCACAAGATATAGTAGGCTTGTGGGTATCTTCTTCATGAGACTAGGGTAGTTCGTTGGTCACCTTTATGAAACAAATTCAGGTGGATCTCAATATATTATCTTTACATAATGTAAACATGTACAGAAGTTCTTCCTATTTTCATATAACTGGATCGATTTATAGGATCTCTTTCTATTGTTTCAATGGATCACTAAAAAACTATTCATGTGAACTCATTCACAAGAGACTGATGCAAAGTATCCAATTTTCAAAGAGATATTCAATTTTACATCACTTTTATTAGGATCTAGTGATGGTTATTTATATATGATGAGCCTACCACATCTCATATAGGTTTTATGGGTATTCAAACCCCATTATTCACCCAAAAATCTTGTCTTACGTCTCATATTTTAAATTTTAGCAGTCTTAACTTCTTTACGTGACATTGGAGAGAATTCACTATCGCATGATCAGATTCATTTAATAACCTAAAAAATTGGTGTAAATTAGTAAAAAAATTCTACACACGTGATATTATAAATTCTATCAATTAAGGATGCTTCACACAATGGAGGATAAGTTGTTTTTCATGAAAAGACTTCACGTGAAGTTGTGTCTTCATGTGATGTGGTGGACTCATTATATGCCATTGATTCTTGAAAGCATTGATTGCATATATGGATTCTTTTTCATTTTTTAAATGCCGTGTTAAGCCACATTATTAGTTATTTCAAATTATTTATTCTGACTGATGATTTTTATGTGACTTTTCCACAAAAACACATGTTCCTTGTCAAATAAATGCATGCGTACAAGACATCGAATTTTTTCATGGCTGTGGATCAGTCAATATTTTATTAATATCTAAAATTAATCTAAAGATATAGTCAATACATGATTTTATCATTCATTTGGATCCTTCATCATGGTGTAGGAGATGATGAATAGCTTCGATCAGATATCATTCAGATAAATAATCAGGCGGCCAGTGTTTTTTGCATGTGTTTTTAACGAAGGAATAGTGGGAATGAATGTGGCTTCCCAGATCTTACTTTTCTTCATTCATGATTCACATAATAATAATCATTTTCCTATCACTTCATGATCTAGAACCAGAGTTCATCAATCAGATAACCTTGCACACACCTTCCCTTCACCAGGTTGTGCCACACCTACAGGGTTTACCCAGGGACCTCTATGGACACTCATAATTCTCTACTCATAATCTTTAGAAAAAATATATGGGGTATATACACCCACTATTTTATTAATTCCATAGATATAAATTCTATAAATCCCTTCATTTTGGTTGAGCCACCTCCCACTTCAGTGGGATTGAGTTGGCCATGAAAGTTGGTTATGGCTGGCTAATTTTTTGAGTTGACATATATATGAAATATACATAGTATAATTACTAATTATAAGATTTACAAGTCAATAGAAACTTCGTTCTTAAATATCATTCATGAAATTAATTTTTTTTCATGGGCATCTTCAACTTCTCTTTATGAAATAAAATATTTTCATGATCTTCCACAATGAATTTTAATTAATTTTTTAAAATGAATATTTTTATAGCCCTCATTCATCTTCATTATTGTGGAAATTGTGTTACCCAATAGGGTATGTTCTTTAAACATATTTTCTATTTCACCAGTCATCATATTTATGTGAACTTCATCTAAAATATAATATTTTTCATCAATATTCATGAGGATAGTTCTTATTTAAACAACATGAATATATAAAATGCATCATCAAATAAACATAATTTGGTGGGAACATCAATCTTCACACATTAACAAATACACATTCATAAATTCATATTTAAATAAACTGACTCATCAATTAATAACAAATTGAAAATAAAAACAATACCAAAAATAGGATTTTCAATCTCCCAAAATATATTTTTTAATACCAATATAGAAAATGGGATTTTAATATTCTCTATTTAGTATCAAAATTAATTTTCCTCTCTCCCCATTATTGATGAAAAATAAAATTTACCTAAGAAAAAATGGAATCATTTAATTATTAAAAACCGTACCATTAATTATAAAAAATTAAATATATTGAGATACACTGGTGTATAAAATATGAATGTCTAATTTAGTCTTCAATGATTTTAATTATCAAATCATAATGAGATACACAATTATATAGGACTACATGTTTCTTTCCTCAGATACTATTCATTTTTAAATAGGATCATTGTAATTTGTTGGCAAAAATTTATATAATATAATTTGAACTTTTCTAATACCACTTGTTGACAAAAATAATCTCAACAATCATTCAACATTAAATTTCTTCCCTCTTCTCATCATTGATTAAAAACATTCATGTATATTTTGTAGGTTAATCTCATGATTTTTGTCCTAGAAAATCTTAAATAAACATCTTTTAACTTTATGGATTCATTTACATTCACTCTCATAAAAATCATATATTTTCAAGTTTTTCAAAATAATGATAGGATTGTGTGAAAACATACCACACCAATGAGTTCCTGAACAACTACCTTAATGAAATATTAGATTTGGATGAAATATATTGCTCTATAAATGACTTTAGATTGTCTCTGTTAAGGGATGATTTTCAACTTCACCTTGTCATGATGAATATATTTCCTTAGTTAAACACTTAAATGACAATTAATTTATGTTTCAATATTTATGAACCCAACCCTGATTGAGACTAAATTTTTTTTCATCTTCTATTTTATCTTGATCATCCTGATCATGTTTGATATTTAAAAATTTTAAATCAATAATCATTAAGAATATAACAAATAGATCAAAAGTGTATGGTGTATTACATTAATTTGGAAATGAATATTTCATCCTAATTATATGATATTATGACTTCTTCATTAGGTATCCACTTGAATGTATGCTTCCTCTTCAATATCTTAAAAATACTAAACAAACACAGAGTATATGGGAATGTTAAGGATCTACATTATTTCATAAAATAAACAAAGAAATGATTTTCTTCTAAACCATTAAAAACCTTTATTTTTTTGATCCAAGTGAGGTTGAAATCATCATGATGACATTTATAGCACTCTTACACATTTTTGGATTCATGGTTTCATTGGTTTTGTTTGTAATAAAATTGTGAGGACATTATTTTTAATGTTATACATAATGAAATATTCCTAGTTTGGTTCTTCTTGTATATTTATCCACATATCTTCATGAGTATGAGTTCAGAATAAGAAAATATATTATATATCTTGATAAATTTTTTACCTTCCATGGAGTACATACGATATTTTATTTCATTTGTTGAAATCCTCTCACGAAATTTATTAATATAATAAATAATCCTCTCTTTTATTTTAGAATGTTACTTCATTTCAACTTCATCAAATTTTCCAGATCATTCAAAATCATCTAGGAAATTTCCAATATGTTATTTTGGATATAGATATAAATCATCGTTGTTCCACATGATTTTTTAGGTGTTATTTCTTCCTCTTCATCCCAATTTTTTTCTTAGAACGGTCTTCCCCTTTAGATCATAAGAATTATATAAATATTTATTATATCCAAGACCAAATTACAAAAATCCAGGGTGTGAAATATTTTTTCCAAAACAAAATAATATTATTCACTTTAATGGAGAACACTTCTTTAACTTCTTGGTTTTGTTACCCTGGCTCACTTTTGGGTATCATTTAGAGATTTATTTGGAATTATTTTTGTGGATATCTCTTCTAGAATCATTCCCAAGTTATCATTTCTCCATTATTTAACTCTTGTTGTATTTATATGACTTCTTTAGTGGCATAATTGAATGATTTATACTTTCATACCTCTTTAATTTGACTGCATCTATTAAAAAATCAACAATAGTTCTTTATACATTTATAACTACCTATAATTGCAATATACTTACTTTCCATATGTGGAATTTTCTTCGTCACTACTTTTATCCCCCCTTGCGGTAAGAATCCTTATATTTCAAGATATTATCATATTAAATCAAAAATTAGTTTCATTATGCCTAAATAATTCATTTTTAAAACAGTAGCCATCAAATCATGATCATTCCATTTATGCCCCATTCATGATAAATTATCATACTTGATGATTTTATTTCCCAATATTCTACTATTGGGATTATTTATGGGGAATGATTATTTAAAATCAAACTTTTCTTTTCAAATATATAGTGTTAATAAAATCATTTCACTACTTCATCCACTTTTTTAGAGGTTTTTATTTTTAACCTTATTTTTTAAAATGATATAGTTATCACTGAAATTATTATTATTGGTGGATGGTACCATCTTCATGGATACTTATTGATATTTAATATTGACTGATTTGAAATTTTTCTTTCTGCTATGTATGGACCTATTAGGATATGATTCCATCTTAAAAGTATGTACTATTACAACTATTTTTCTACTTGTTTTGATGACTTGTCTCGAGTTTTATTTATAATTTACCAATTGTGAATCAAGCTCAAGACATTTCATAATCATACATTTTTTCTCATCCACCACTAAATTCAATTAGTCCACACATTGATTCTTGATCTCATTCATTTTTTGTTACCCTATAACAATTTTCCAAGATAATTGATCTACTTTTCTATTACTTAAAGTGGAGATTTCTGAATATCAATTATGTTCTTTATTTTATGTTCTAATGCATGTAACTTCTATTCATACCTCTCAAGGGCCTTATATTTATTTAGAATTAATATAAACTAATTCATCCCAACTAATGAGAATCATTCCACAAGGGTCATAATTATCTCAGCTTTATCATTACATTATTTCGTCAAATCTATAAACGTAATAATCCATTAGGCATATTCCTTCACTTTTTCATAGCTTCTTCTTCTAGATTGGTGATCTCTTCTGGAATTTTCTTCTTTGAAAATGATTAATCTTCATTATTAATAATTATATTCGCCACATGTTCTTGGTTATTTTATTGAAAAATACTTGTAAAAAATATCAAATAGCTCTTCATCAGTAGATAAGGTTGAACCTATATCTATTTCTTTGGTATTAGACTAAGATGCTAATTATTTTATCAAAATTCATAACTTGTACAGTTTTTGAATAAAATATTCAAAAACTAATTCATTATCCACCTTTCACAATAGGAAGGACTTATTCACCTTTATCAACTCATTTATTCATATATTATTTATTTTTTTAGAGGATATATAATTCTATCCTATATAATATTTATCTCCCACAAGTTTTAATTCCATTATTAATTAAGATAAGAAATTAAATATTCAATATGATTTCAAATAATAAATCTAATTAGAGGAATGACTTTCCAATCTATTATCAAATTGTTAGGAAGACTTTGAGATGACCACAACTAGAGGTGGGGGAATCAATTTGTGATGACTATTTATAACCTTAAATATTACCCATTTTTTAGGTTTCTTACATACTCAGTAAATTAAACTATTACCATCGTCATAGGATATTAACAAGTATAAAAATAAAAACATTAAATCACAATGAACATGAGGAGTTTTTTAGGAGGTTTTCCTATAATGTGGTTGAATGTGTCCTCATTGTACAATGGTCATTATCCCACTAAAACCATAAAAATATTGTTATTATGAAAAATGGAATAGGAAATGGGTTGGATATGGACATGTTTTCCAGGCACCAACCAGGTATAATTCAAGCGTTATCTTTGAGGAAAAAAATTATAAGATATCATCATTTCCCTCCATAATTGATCAGTTGTGTAATACAAGTATTCTCCAACAGACACCTATAAACTATGGTCACCATTTTAAAATATCATCAATACAAAAAATCTACCCTGAACATATAAATAAATGGGTTAACTAAAATTATTCTACAATCTATAGGTTACCTTTTCTCCTTTTGTCGCAATAATATGTATGTGTAGTATGCTGAAAATACATATATTTTTCTTCGAGTCAGATTATAATTAGATAAAAAAATGTTGGTAACTAAATCATTCATACTTTTTTATTTTACATAAATTATAATATATTAAATTATAGTTTTATTTTGTGAAATATTAAATCTCAATGCCTATGAATGCACATAATTCACTAATGCGTGTAAATTCACGGTATTCACTACTTGTTCACAAAACTCATTATAGTTTCAAATGTACCATATATATCAAAGATATTTATATTCATATAAGAAGTATATGTATATGAAATTTATTAGTTTCATTATATGATAGATTGTGTGAATAGTATTTCTTTTTCCTTAACTAACTATGTAAATTTTTGGGTCTCTTATTCTTCTTCACTTAATTAAGGATTCATGAAGATTAATTTTTTTGGGAAATATATTTATCCTAATAAGATATCTCAAAAATGAGTCATACAATCTCTTCTTATTCACATCACCTTTAAGGAGTGTGGGTTTCTTCATCATGATACTAGGGTATTTTGTTCATCACCTTTATAAAACCAAGCCAAGTAGCTCAAAGTAACTTCTATTTCCTATGAATTAAAAAGAGCACTTGTTTTTCTTCTTCTTTATGAAACCAAATGGGTTTTCGGGATTGTATTCTCAATGTGAATGGATCAGGTGAGAACTATTCACACAAACTAATTTTTAGTGGATAAATGTAGAGTCTCTACATTTCAAAGGGATCTATCATTTTTCATTACGTTTTTTGGGCCACATGTGATGGGAATTTGTAATTAAATATTATACCACCACTCATAAAGATTTAATTGTGATTATAATCCCATCAAAAATCGAAATTATCATCATATACCTAGAATTTCAATTTCTAAAATCACGGGATTCTTCATGTAATCATTGATAGTATATGTGATCGCATGATTGGATTCTATGTATTACCTAAAAATGGTGGAAACTAAATGAAAAATTCAAAATTATTAACATGCTCAATGTTTTACAAGACTAAAGCTTAACATGGTGGAATATATGATGTTCTTAAAATAATGTGTTAATGAAATATCTATGCTTTATACAATGTAGTGGATTAATGTGATGCCACTAGTTCTTGAATTCAATGACTATATGCATAGATTTATTTCCATTTCAAAATAATTATGGAACAATAGGAAATCACATAATTAAAATAAATTTATTTGATTGAATCATTTTATGAAATTGATACTCCTGAACTCATGGAACACATCAAATAATTGCATACATGCAAGACATTTATTACCTGAATTACCTAATATGGATTGATCTTGTATCGATCAATAATATTGATCTTAGGAGATGGTCGAGATTTTATTTTCTCATGCTTGTGGATCCTTCATTAGTGGTAATAGATACTGATGAAGATCCATCATATATTTGTGATAAAACTAATTGGGTGGATGGTATTTTATTTGTATATTTTTTGGAGGAATAGTGAACACACAAGATTTGTCCCACATTAGACACCCATTCATTTTTTGGGTTCTTAATAATACCCAATTTCCTTCTTCTTCTCATGATGGAATTAGAGTTCTTCACATAGGACACCTTGTACACACCTACATATCAATGGATCATACCACACCTGTGTGGTCCACTAGAGCACCACCATTCATTCTCAATGTGTCCCATGAATAGTATTTAATAAAAACCTTTAGGTTCTATGTGAACACTATATCTTGTTTCCATGGGTAAATATGCAATAAGGATCTCACAAAAGGATGATTCTACTCCCACATGAGTTGGATTGGGATAGCATACCTGGTTAGTTATGGCTAGGAATTTTTTGAGTTAATACCCATATAATATTACTAAGTATAATTACTAAGAATGAAATTAAGTAGAAAAAAATTACTTGGTTAAAAATTATTCATGAAATTAATTAATTTTCTTGTTACCATCTTCAACTTCTCATCACGAACATGAATATTTTCATTATTTTCTATAGGAAATTGTAATTTATTCAAAAATAATAATATTTTTATGGCTTTCAATCATCTTAATTTTTTGAAGTGAATGTGATACCAATTAAAACATGTTCAGTAAACATTTAGGCCAATTTTTCGATCATAATAATAAAATCTTCTTCATCAAAAATATAATATATAATCATTGAAATTGTAATGACCCAAACTTATATAAATGAAAATTGATCTTGATCTAATTAAATGTATTATTATGTAAAATGTTAATTTAATTTTTGAACTTCATTTGTTTTATATTTTTGTATTTTAATATACCAAAAATAATTTTTACCATTTCTAATATAGTCATTGAATATTGATCACATGATTTGTATAAATATAGGGCTTTAACAAATCCAATTTACTCGGAAAAAAGAATTAATGGCCTCATCTAATTCAGTTTCTCCTTACGAAGCCCATTTTTCAGAGTTTGAAAAGGAGGTGGCTTCACTAGGATTTTCTCTTGACCAAACCCAAGCCGAGCTTCAACACCTTATGATCGAACGAAATAGCCTATGGTAGAAGTGGAATTGGATAGAGATTACCACCCAAGTGATGTTATCCGAGCTACCCCTATAATATATCACCATCGCATAGCTTACCCTTAGGTCTTTGCAAGTGTAATAATGGGTTATGTAAAATGACCATATAATTATGATTATGTGAAATTTTTTTTATAGAATAAATAATATACTTTCATTTCATTATTGTTACATTGTAAATAATTTTTAAATAACAAATATTATTTTTAGTTAATATTCAATTAAGAAATATATTTTGATTAATTAATTGATTTTCAAATTAAATAATATTTTTATAAAAGATTATTTCAAAATTAAATTTTATTAAATATAAATTAATATATAATTTTTATGAATTTAATCATGATTTTTAATAATGTTTGAAATCTATTTTTGTCAAAACCCATGAATTTTCGATAAATGTCAATTTTTATGTTTAAATTAAAAATACACATATTTATAAAATTATTTAGATAAAATGGATATTATTTTTGTAATCAGGATGTTGAAATTATCCAACTATGAATTTTTCATAATTTTCTGAGGCAATCAATTTTTTTGGGTAAAAATTAAATAGTGTTTATTTATATAATGTGCTTTCTGACATCATAATGACCCAATAGTAATGTAATGAAATACTATAAATGGTATTTTCAGAAAATATATGTTTTATCATTAAAATAAATTGATTTTAGGAATGTTTCATTTATTTTACAAAGCATTAGTGGACCCTCCAAGGCTTATAATATATTTTTACATTTTAAAATGATTTCCATGAGAGTGAGACTCACCTACAAAAAAGTAAGGTTAATATTTTAAGATGTTCGGAAATTGGATTTATAAAAAAATTTATACACTACCATTTGGATAAAAAACATGGTCCAAAACAATGGATTGGATTGTGGTTTTGATTAGTTTAATGTGTAAGGTCCAAAACCTAAATAACAAAGAATTCCCTCCATTTTCCAATATAAACCCACCTAAGCTCCCACTTTCTTTTCACTAAAAATATTTGTAACTCCAACAACCCCTTCCCTAATCTCTCTATATTCTACCCAAGGCTCCCTAATATCCCAATAATTCTCTCTCAAGTATCTCCCTTTCCTTTGGGATCACACTTCCAAGGAAGGGATATCTTCCTTTCTCATTTTTGTCAATGTTTCTTTATGTTTCCATACCATTGTATTTTCAATTACAAATGTTGGGGTATGATTTATCACCTCCAACGACTTCTATAATTATTTTTGAAATATTAGAGACCTATTACTCTCCCATTAATTCCCCTCATCCATACCCATTACCATGTCGAAATTCCGTAAAGAATCTCTCCCTTCTCATTAACATTCAGGCAATTATTTTATATTATGCATCTAAATTCCATTACATAGGTTGGGAATTGTATCTAAATGACCCCCATTACTGTTCATTTCATGTAAATAGGATAAGACCCCCCTTCTTTCTAATCACCTATTTTTATGAATTCTTATGTCAAGTGGTTATGGTGCTGAAATTGCGCATCGATTTTCCAAGACAAAGTCAATGTGTAGTGAATACCATGCCCATTTCTCAATCAAGTGAATTCACATTTATTCACATGTACTTATTTATTATAGGGGGTTCATGTATGTATCAAAAATTCCTTTATCATAAAATAAATGATGATGTTGAATGATTCCATGTTGTACAATCCATGTGGCACATTTTTGCTAGAAATAAAATAATTAAAAAGGGTGTGCCCTGATAGCGCTCCAATGCATTGGGTAAAGATTAGTATCGTGATACATCGATTGAAATGAGGTTATACTCATGATAATTCAATTGAAAGGAGGTTTTACTCCTACTCCATGTGAAATGAGGCTTTGATCATACAAAAATTATGTTAAATGTTGTTTCCACATTTCAAAGTTGTGATAATCATGATATATCATTAATTTAGGTTCATGTTTCTCGTATGCTCCATTGATATTCTTATTACCTAAAATGTATTGTATTATTTATGTTATTCCTTGTTTACTCCCTTTCTGGGCTTAAATCTCACCCATTTCTAATGCATGTCCTCATGTTACCCCATGCAATACAATGTACAAAGGAATTTGCGTGGTCATGTAAAAGAAGTTTTCAATAAATATATGTATTTCATGTTTTAAGTCTTTATGTACTATTCCAAATCCCCAAAGACACCAGACCACTTGATTTTCTATGTCATTAAAACTGAAGAGTTTATGTAATAAATCATGTTTAAGTGTGTAATAAAGAGCATGGTTGATATAGTTGGTAACAGAGGATATGGTTAGTTATTTTTTGGATTAGGATTAGAAAACCCAAGTAAAAGCCTTATGAGATAATACTATGTCTAATAAAAACATCCCTAAATTTTGGTGATTATTGAATATGTGGTTTATCATGAAAGTAAATCCCTATCTGGATATGAGATGGAAGAGGTGGCTCTGGAACATATGTATCTTGGGGTAAAACCCGAAAACACTGTTTTTAGCTAGACTCGAATGGGAACTGGTGCACGAAAATGGGCATTACTGCACTCCATGTTATGACACTCCTGGGTGATATGGTTTAGTAAAATCAAAAGCTTATTATAAACCATTATTATGGGAATTAAAAAAATTCCCCTAAGAATATATGTTATGAAATATTTCATGTATAACATAGATTAAATACAATAAATTCATAAGTAAAGGAAATAAAAGTAATTTGTAAGTCATCTCTTTTTGTCTTCGGATTCCCCTTTATATGTTACCCCTAACATTCCTTTTTTTTAGCCAATGGCCAAGAATAGGAGGACTCGGGATAACAACTGATGCGATAATCAATGGGACAACTATTCTAATGACATGCCCAATCTGATGGAAGTGGGAATTTCGAAAATTGTCATCATACTCTCTCAGTTAACTGATGTTTTAATATAATCATGGGTCATAATGAACAATCAACCAACCATAAGAAAGAACAAGTCGCAATCGAGTGCTTCATGAGATAGAGGCCTCCAACATTCAATGGATCAACTAATCCCTCTATCACAGAACAATGTATCATCTCCATTGAGATGTTCTTCTACATCCTTTATTATTCTGAAACAGATAAGGTTCTTCTTTCTTCTTATTGTATGGAGGGTAAAGCTGATCGATGGTGGGAAGTTATCAGAAATATGATGTCTGAGGAGGAGATCAAGGGATTATAATGGAAGGAAATAAGTAAAATGTTTTTCATTAAATATTTTCTATGAACCCTCTGACATAAGATGAAAAAAGACTTCCTTGCACTCAAGAAAAAAGACGACCAATCTGTCGGAGTGGACGAGGAAAACATCACAAGGCTTGCGTGATACGCCTCCGAAATTGTAGCAACACTGTAGCAGTACTGCAGCGGTACTATAGCAGCAACGGTATTGTTGATCGGCGGGTACTGTAGCGGTGTCAGGGCACTGTAGCGGCGGTGGTACTGTGCGGGTACTATAGCAGTCGGGTTACAATTCATAGAATGGGATTTGGGCAAAAAAATTGGGCCTACGGGCTATGTAATGGGATACAAGCCCACTGGGCCTTCGGGAAATGTAATGGGTCTCCCTCTACCTAGTTAAAAAAGAGGTCTTTGCATTGATTTCTTAATAAAAATGAGGCTTTGATCACAACCTTTTTTTACGAGAGCCATGAGGAAATTTCCGGATGTTCCCTCAAAGTCGAAATGGATATCGGTGAAACTCAGGGGTATAATGGGGATAAGAAGTGTAAGTTGAATGTTAATTCTGTAGGTCTGATAGATAAATCCAATGGTGCTATGAAAATCCATCACCCCACATTCCAAAGGTGCGGAAATATGAACTCTGGAAATTGCCTGAAGGGGAAGTGGAAATGCATTATGTGTGGAAGAGAAGGGAACCTATCCATTAACTTCCGATATGAAAACCCAACGACTGTGACATAGGAGAGGAACGCTCCATTGGACTCTCAATGCATTGTTCATTACTTCATCTTCAATGAACCAGGGAAATTTTCAACCCAGTTCCCTAATCCAATGGTTTTCGGAGGCAACCAACAACTTCTAAGGTAGAAAGGGTGAGATATTTCCATTACTACCGCCGATGTCAACCTCGAAAATGAAGTGGTGTCAGGTACGCTAGTTAATCATTCAAGAATAGCGAACATATTTTTGATTCTGTTTCAACACATTCTTTTATATCCTGAATGTTTACTATACCAATCCCAACACCACCACATGTTATGGAATTATAGATGTCGGCAAGAGTGGAAGATGGGGAAATCATTGCATCCCATGAATATAAATCCTCCCTTGTCATAATTTATGGATTTAACTTCATGGAGAACCTCTTTATGCTTCCACTAATAGAATTCGATGCAATTATTGGCATGGATTGGCTTTTATATATATATATCCTTCATAAATTATGATTACAGGGAAATCACTCTCCATATGGATAATATACCCCTGATTCTGTAAAAGTTCTAGGAGGAGGATGAATCTTCTTTAGCTTCATTATCTCAAGTGTGGATATTACTACCTTATAAGAATGTGTATCTTTCTCATATGATTGAGTATAAGGAAGAAACCATCCTTGAAGACATTCATATTGTGAGGGAATTCTCTGACGTGATTCCTGAGTAATTTATGGCATTCCTCCTATAAGAGATGTTGAATTCTCAATTGATCATATACCTAGGGCATTTCAAATATTCAATAATCTATATAGAATGGTTGTTGTGGAGCTTGACGAGTTGAAGAAACAACTACATGAGAATCTGGATAATGGTTTTATATGCCCAAATGATTCACCATGGGGTGAACATGTCCTCTTCATCAAGAAGAAGGTTGGGCCAATGCGCCTTAGCATTGATTATCACGAGCTCAACAAAATCACGATTAAAAACAAGTATCCTCTTACACAAATTGATGACCCGTTTGATCAGCTACATTGAGATCAATACTTCTCCAAGGTGGATTTGTAGACAAGATATTACCATATAAGGGTGAAAGAGGAGGATATCCTTAAGACTGATTTTCATACAAGATATGAGCACTATGAGTTCATAGTAATGCCTTTTGGGCTCACTAATTCTCCAGAAATATTCATGGACTTGAGGAATACAGTCTTTAGTGATTACATAGAAAAATTTGTATTAGACATTAAGGATTACATTATAATATACTCCAAAACCATGGAGTAGAATGAGTAGCATCTAAGCACAGTACTAGAGACCTTGCAAAAGGATAATTTGTTCAAAATTTACAACATGTTTGAGTTCTGGTTGAAGGAGATGTCATTCTTGGGTCATATCATAACAATCAATGGGATATCTGTGGATACATCCAAGACAACTAAATTTTAGGGATGGATGAGGCCAACATCGGTAACAGATATTCATAGCTTCATTGGTTTATATAGATATTATCAGTAATTTTTTATAAATTTATCATGATTTTAAAACCCTCATACCAAGATAACTCATATGGTAGTCATGTTTTCATGGAGTGATGAATGATAACTGAGCTTCAAGGAGTTGAATAGTATTCTTATCACTTGGCTTGTTCTAACACTACCCACAAGTGGAGAACTTTTGTGGTATTTTGTGATGCTTCGAAGAAGGGAATGGGTTGTGTGTTGATGAAAAATAATAAATTCATTGCCTATGCTTCATGGAAATTTAATGTTAATGAGAAAGAATTATCCAACAAAATATCTGGAGTAGGCTGTAATGAAATTCGATATAAAATTTTAGCAAAATTACCTCTATGGGGACAAGTGTGAAATATACAGGGATCTCAAAAGCCACAAGTATATTTTCACATAGAAAAAGTTGAAAATGTTCCAACGAAGATGGACATATGTGACAAAAGAATATGAATTCTCAATCCATTACCACCCTGGGAAGGCGAACAAGGCGGCAGATGCTCTAAGTTGAAGGAACCTAGAAATTCTATCATTAATGATAATTGAAAAGGATCCAATCTTCTTTGATTTGATGAATATGGACATGGGAAACATAAAGAAGGGAGCATCCTTAATCCTTTTACAAATGATTTCTCAACTGTCTCTTTTAGAATGGATAAAGGATGCTCAAAAGAATGATGTTGGAATTCAAGAAGAAAGTGGAAAATAATAGAAAAGGGAAATACATGTAGTTCAAGTTAATTGGAGAATAAATTGTGAGATTTGGGTGAATAATATGCATTCCATAAAATCCATATTTAATGAAAGAACTTTTGGATGATGCACATAGTTATTATTTCTCCATTCATCTAGGAAACACAAATATGTATCAAGATCTCTGAGAGCATTATTGGTGGGATAATATGAATAAGTAGATTGTTGAGTATACATGAAAGTTCATGATATTTCTACAAGTGAAGGCTGGGAGGCAGAAGTCAAAGGGGATGATGAAACCATTACTCATACCAGCATGGAAATGGGAGAACATCACCATGGACATTATCACTGGACATTCAATGAAATAAAAAGGAAGAAATGCTATCTGGGTTGTTGTGGATTGTCCTAGAAAGAATACAAACTTCATTGAAATTTTAGAGGATTTTTCATTAGATCATATTGCATAGATATATATCATAGAAGTGGAAATGCTACATGGGGTAACTCTATCAATTGTATCTGATCGAGATCTGAGATTCACCTCCATTTTTTTAGAATAATCTTCAACTTGCTCTGAATACTATGCTGAACTTTAGTACAGCTTATCAACCTCAAACAAATGGAAAATATAAGAGGACTATATAAAAACATGAAGAAATGTTGAGAGCATGATCACATGATTTCAGAGTAGAAGGGGATCAACATCTTCCTCTAGTTGAGTTCTCTTACAACAACAGTTTAAACTCACAAATCTAAATGGCTCATATGAAGCCCTTTATGGGAAGAGGTGCAGAACACCGACATGTTTGGATGATGTTGGGGAGAGTAAACACCATGGTCTAGAAATAGTTGTTGAAATTATGGGTAAGGTTAAGACTATCTAGCAGTGCATTAAAGCAGTTCAGAGTTGACAAAAGAGCTTTGCTGATAATCATTGATGAGTCCTAGATTTTGATGTTAGAGACATGGAATTCCATTGCATTTAACCATGGAAGAGGGTTATGATATTTGGGAATAATGGAAAGATTATTCCAAGGTACATCGGCCTTTTTGAGATCCTTGATTGCATTGGAGCAGTGGCCTATCGACTAGTAATCCCACAGAAACGTTCTAAAGTACATGATAAATCCATGTATCACTATTGGGGATATACAAACCTAACCCATCACATGTAATCAATCCAAAAGTAGTACCATTGGAGAATAACCACTTCTATGAAATGAAGACGGTGAAGTTCCTAGATCACTGGGAATAAGTTCTATGAAATAAGACAGTGCCTATTGTCAAGGTGTTGTGGCAAAATCACATGTTTGAGGAAGCAACAAGGGAATCATAGGATGTGATGAAGAAAAGTTACACTCATCTATTTTTGTGGGGGAAAAGGAAATTTTGAGAGTGAAATTTCATAATGGGGGGATATTGTAACAACCCAAACTCTAATCAATGAAAATTCCTCTTGATATAATTACATGTTTTATTATGTAAAATTGTTATATAAAATATGAGCTTCTTTGGTTTTATTTTTTGTATTTCAACATACTGATTGGAATTGTTACTGTTGCTAATATAGCTGTTGAATAGTGATAACATGATTATTATAAAATATTGGGATTTAACAAATTCAATTTACTTAGACAATGGAAGCGATTGCCTCATCGAGTAGAATTTCTCCATACGAAGCCCATTTTCAGAGCTCGAAAAGGACATGGCATAACTCATCTTTGGTCTGGACCAATCCCAAGCAGTGCTTCAACACCTTATGCAAGAATGACACTGCCTATAAGAGAAGTGGATGTTGATAGAGATTTTCACCTGAGCAATGTTATCCGATCCACCCCAAGAGTCTATCATTATCAAACACCATATCATTAGGTATTATGTGGTTGTTTTAACTAATTGTGTAACAAGTCCATTTCACTATGATTATCTGCATTGTTTTTGTATAGAATAAATAATCTACATTCATTTAATTATTTTTAATTTGTAAATAATTTTTAATGACCTAATAGTATATTTTTGTTAATATTCAATTAAGAAATTTATTTTGATGAATTAAAGTATTTGTGAATTAAATAATATTTTAATAAAATATTATATCTAAATTAATTTTTATTAAATATAAATTATTTTATAATTTTTATGAATACAATGGTGATTTTTATTTAGGTTTGAAAGCTGTTTTTTTCAAAACCCATGAATTTGCTATAAAAATCGGTTTTTATTTTTCAAGTAAAAATTCACATATTTATAAAATTATTTAGATAAAATCAATATTATTTTTTAAATTTGGATGTTGAAATTATTCAACGGGGAGTTTTTTCCTAATTTTTAGAGATAGTCAAATTTTTGGGTATAAATTAAATACCGTTTTATTATATAATGTGATTTATGACATCATAATGACCCAATAGTTATGTAACAAGATGATATAAATGGGAGGTTCAGAAAATATATGTTTGAAAATGAAAATAATTCTATTATATATATATATATATTACTTATTATAAAAATCATTAGTGGACTCCCCAAGGATTATAAAATATTTATAAATATTAAAATGATTTCTTTGAGAGTGTGGCTCACCTCCCCATAAGCAAGCCAAATATTTTAAGAAGACTGTACATTGGAATTATAAAATACTATTTTCCAATACACTTTTGCAAAAAACAATTGGCAAAAAACCATGGGATAGTATTTGGTTTTTTTAGTTTAATGTATAGGTTCCAAACCTTAGTAATAATTAATTCCCTCCCTTTTCCAATATAAACCTACCCAAGCTCACTCTTCCTCTTCACTCAAAACCATTGGATCTTGACCAAACACTTCCCTCCCCTCTCTTATATCATACCAAGGCACCCTAATCTCTCAAGAATCCTATCTCAACCCACTAATAGGACTTTGGGAACAGACTTCCATGTAATAGATTTCTTCCTTTCTCATTTTTTTCAAAGTTTCTCTATGTTGCAATACCTTTGTATTTTCAATTACAAATGTTGGAATATGATTTCGAAACTCCCCCATTCATCCCTCATTATGTTTGAAATATGAGAGACATCTTCTTATCTCATTAATGACTCTCATGCACACCTATTACCATGCTGAAATTCCGTAAGGAATTTCTCTATTCACATTTACATTCAAGCAATTCATTAATATTATGCATCTAAATTACATTACAAATGTTGGGAAATGTATATATATGACCCATTTTCTATCTATTTCATGTAAATATAATGAGACACCACTTTATCTATCATTACACATTTTTATGAATTCTCATTTCATGTCGTTATGCAGCAACAGTTGCAACGCAATTTTCCATGCCAAAGTTATTGTATAGTGAATTCCATACTCTTTTATCTATAAAGGGTATTCAAATTTATTCCCATGTACATATTCATTATATATTTTCATATATGTATTCATAATTTCCTTATAGTGTAATAAATTATTATGTTGAATGAGTCCATGTTGTATGATCCATGTTGCACACTTACGCCTGAAATGAAATGATTAAAATGGGTGAGCACTGATAGTGCTCCAATGAATTGGGTAAAGATTAGTATCTTGATAGGTCAAGTACAATGAGGGTTTACTCATTATAATTCATGTTAAATGACGTTTTACTCATTATTCATGTGCAATGAGCCTAAGGTCATGTTAAAATCATGTTAAATGTTTTTGTCACATTTCAAAGTTATAATAATCATGTTATATCATGCCTTTATGTTCATGTTTCTAGTAAGCACAATTGATAATTTTATTGTCAAACATGTATTGTATTATTCATGTTATGATGTATTTACTCCCTTACTTGGCTTTATAGCTCACACTTTTCTTATTCATGTCCTCATGTAATCCCATACAATGCTATGTACAAAGGAATGTGTGTGGTCATGTAAAAGAAGTTTTCATTAATGATGTGTATTTAATGTTTTAAGTTGTTATGTAATGTTCCTAACCCAAAAATCCCTAGAACTCTTGACCTTCTATGTTGTAACAGGTGAATATTGTATGTAATAAATAATTTTTAAGTGTGTAATAAAGTGTAGGGTTGTTATAGAAATTTTCAATGATAGGAATTCATTATGATTCAACACCTTCCAAGCTCATTGATGTAATGTACATAATTTCGTGGGAACATAAATCTTTACACATTAACAATAAAAAATTATTCAATCTACATTGAAATAATTTGATTCAATACATAATATAACACTGATATAGAACATTAAAAAGACAAAGTAAGATCATCGTAGAGGAAAGTTACATCCTCAAATGAGGGGGTGTAACAATGCCCCCTGGCATATTAGATGGGGATTCATTTTCTCTAGTACCATTATGGACATGATCAAATAGGAATTTAATGAATCTTGGGTGTAGTTTTTGTAAAACATATCTTCAACCCTATAGGCTAGTCCTTCAACTATAATAATATTAGGGTAACTTTTACTTCATTCTTAGTATATGATGCCTTTATCTGAGAATGATCTAGATTCAACCAATTTCCAAGCTAGTGATACTCACCACTAAGGGTTTCTCTTTTATTATAGGATTTTTTTCCAAAAAAGGGAGGGTAATTTGATTTCATGTTTTCCTGATCATGGAGTCATATAATAGTTTTTCTGATCTAGTACACAACTTTTTGCATTTAAGGACAGCTATACATTGTTGAATTGAATTTATATAATTTATAGATCCATGGAATTAGAAATGGAAATAAGATATAATATTGACAATCACATTCCCAAATTAATATTTTTAGTTAGTGAGAAGAGTAAAATGTAGAGATCTATATTAAACCTATCCTCTGATACACACATTAAGTGGTGTTTCATGAATTATCTTTTAAATTCACTTTATACTTCTTAAATCGGAGTGTTGGAGACAGTTGCACTATTTCCCAAATTTTGTGAACAAGGCCCCGTAATGTTCTACAAATGCACTTAGTGTTATGGAAAATCCAATCTATTAGTATGGTTACCATAATTTTTATGATATTTATGTATTATTGTTATTATGGAGAGTCTCCCACACCTTTTGATAATGAATATCTATATATTCTTCTTCTAATGTATCCATGATGTTATGTTTAGGAGTGGGCACACTAAAAAATATTTATATTTTTCTAACATGGACATATCTATTGGTAAAAACATAATTTCTGTTGGTAAAACATTTTACCAACACATATGTCTCTGTCACAAAACTGTTGGTAAAAACTCTGTCGCTAAATGTTTTTGCGAGAGATAAAATAATTCCATTACAATTATAATAATACCAACAGATAATATATATGTTTCAAGAAGTGTTTAGCAACATATTCTTATGAAAATTTTTTTTGTTGGTAATTATATTTCTGACATATAATATCTATTTATAAATTACATTAGAATAAAAATTAAAAAATTTCTTGCTAGTAATATTTTATATTATATTTATAAATTTATCATTTATAATTAATCTATTTTAAATATTAAACCAAAGACGATTTACATGAATGTTAAAACATAGAAATAAAAAATAATTATATTAATAATGAGATTTAATACAAAATTAATCAATACAAAATGTAGGATCCAACCCTGAACAAGATCCCCCCAAGTACCAGTGACCCATCCATGTCTGAGACCCACCCATGACCCAATACTAGTGAGCTAGCTCCAGCACCAGTGACTCATTCATGCCTCAGGACCAACGAGTCACCTCCAGCTATACCACAACATTCAGCGCAATCGCACTAGCGATCTATCTGTGCCCTGAAACCAACAAGCCAACTCCTGCACCATTAAGAAACCTCATGCAGCTACAATACCACATCTTTTAGCTCTATGATCTCCACCACACACAACCAAAGAGCATACCAAAAAATGAACTAACTTTGATACCAGCAAGAAAAAAATCGAGTTAGCTCCAATAACAGCAAGAAACCTCAAGTTGTTGTTATTCCACACCCTTTAGTCTTAATATCTACATCATGAAAAACCAAAAATCATACCCAAAAATAATCACAAACTATTTTCGTGAATTGAAACCAAAATAAAAGTAAATGGAAGTAAAAAAAATCATAGTGAACATTTTTCATCACCCCTATCGATACTCAAGGACATAGAAAAGGATAGAACTCCCATAAATTTGTACATAGTAAATTAGGGAGATCTAATGCATGATGTTTAGTGAAACAAGAAACCAAACAAGTGTAAGCTCATAACAACTAAGATTACAACAAAAAACTCACCGTTTTCTCAAAATTTGAATGCATCATGTCCATCTCTTGGAAGCCTTTAATAATTAATCTCACATCTATAGGGATGAAGATGATGCCCAAACTTCTAGCTTTCTTTTTTAATACCTGATTTGTAGGGTAAAATGTAATATCATGTAGCTTTGAATAGTGGGATGGAAGCTACTGAACATCATAATTCATATATGGTTAATATTTTTGATAAACTGATAATATTTGAATAAGTAAAGATTATAGGACTCTA
Organism: Viscum album; assembly: GCA_963277665.1. NCBI lineage: Eukaryota > Viridiplantae > Streptophyta > Magnoliopsida > Santalales > Viscaceae > Viscum > Viscum album. Next base: position 972,362,630 of record OY728133.1, read on the forward strand.
AAGCAATAAAAATAAACTAATTCCAAAATGGATTCCTAAATTGTAGGAATTTCAATTGAATGTAACATCATTGACCAAATCGAAAACCAGTGGAAATTTTAAGGAATGCTTGCATAATTCTCATAGAAACATAAACAAGAATCTACATAGAACAATTCACCTAAAACCAGGGTCAAAAGCATGAAAATACAATTCCAAAACATAGGAATTTACCAAGTTCATAAGAAATATAAAATAATATAGGTGAACTAATTCGGAAATATATTCCTAAATTCCAATAATTCAAAATGATTATACTGACACCAGTGAACAAATCACAAAATAATGGCAAATACAAGTAATAAATTCTTGGATAAATATCATATAAATAAAAATAAGAATCCTTATAGCTTGATTTATCTAAAACTAGAATTAAAAATGAGAATAATATTCTAAAACATTGTAATTTACACAGAAGATTTACACATGTCATTTCTAGAACCAATAAGCATGTTCTTGACACAAAGAGTCATCTACAACAATAAAAAAAATGGTGGCAGCAACAAGTTGAGATTAAAATAATCATAACAGAGTTTATTTATAATACTAAATAGAAAAGGAGTTTTAGAATAATTGTTTTTGAGATATTCAACATGGTTATATGGTTAAAGGTGATGCATAAAGTTATAGCGTTCAATTTGAACACCTAATCTGTTGGGTAAAAAGGTTCATCATCCTTGCACAATGGAAGTAATGATTCTATGACCCTAAACCTATAAACATAAACAATTTCCAAAACAGATTCCTAAACTTGTGGAATTCAAAGTGATTGTAATAGTGACCAAATCATAAACCTGTGGAAAATTCAAGTAGGGAATGCTTCTATAATCCTCATAGAAACATAAATAAGAATTTTTATGGATTGATTCACCTAAAATCATGGTAAAAAACATGAGAATACAATTCCAAAACATCAAAATTTACCATGTTCATAAGAAATACAAACCAATAAAGGTGAACTAATTCAGAAATAGATTCCTAAATTCTGGGAATTCCAAATGATTATAATGACACCAATGAACAAATCAAAAAATAGTGGCAAATATAAGTAACAAATTCTTGCATAATTCTCATATAAATAGAAATAAGAATCTTTACATATTGATTTATCTAAATCTAGGATAAAAAACATGGGAATGTGATTCTAAAACATGTGAATTGACACAACAAATTTATACATGTCATTTCCAGAACCAATGAGCAAGTTTATGACACAAAGAGTCATCTATAACAATAAAGAAATGAGGGCTGTATCAAGAAAGGATTAAAATAATCATAACAAATTTTTTATAACAGTAAACAGAAAATGGGTTTTAGAATAGAAAAAAAATGAGATATTCAACATGGTTAGAAATAAAAAATAGTTTCTATACAACCTGAGGAATCAAAACAAAACCAGAAACAAAACATTCAACGATTTTCAATTCATTAATGTTGTCAAAAATACCCTAAATACATGTTCAAAACTTCAATTCAAAAAAAAGGGGTATCATGAGAGAGCGAAGGGAACACATCTAAAGTAAAAAATAGATAGTTCCAAGTATTCATAGTGGTTTTCATGTTTTAATATGTTTGACACAAGCATTCATAAGACATTAAGAGTGTCACGTATTACTTATAACAGGAGGGGGGGAAACATCTAAACCTTCAATTCTTTATAAATCAAATAGTTCTGGTCAAAACAAATATATGATTTTTATGCCTTGTGAGAGAAGACATGTTATTGCTTCAACTCAAACCCATAAATGAAGGTCCTACTCTAATATCTCTTAATTGTTGAAATATAAAAGATATAAGAAATTCCCAGTATATGGAACCTCAAAAAGAGGCTGATCCAACTTAAATACAATATAATTTCTTTTTTATGTCTAAACATTCTTTCTAAGATATTATTTTCACTCAATCCTTGATTTCAATGTCTACTAGAAAAAAAAGTGATGGAAATGTGGGGCAATTGAGTATCTACTAGAAACTATTGGGATAATGGGATTATGGTGACTAGATCACTTGACTCTTGGTTGGGATGGCATGTCACATGTATCAGACCAACTAGGAAATCAATCGAAATCTAAAAGATAAAATTATAGGTTTATAATTCATTTATAAAATATAAACATGAAGGCCTAAATGAAATCCTAGATCCATCTACAATAGGCCCTTTAAACATTGCTGTATATCACTATATGCATTCCAGATCCTGTTATCCATAACTAGCTATTGAATAAAGTATCTAATGGTTGTCGTTTGTGAAGAAAAATTTCTAAAAAAGTATGAAAAATGTTTACTGACTTTAATAATAATTTAAAAAAATGTGTTTATACAATTTATCACTTATTATAGGATATTTTAAAAAAATGTTTCTACATTGCCTATTAAAAAAATGGTAGAGATTAAGTGTTTGAATATAAAGGTAAAATAGAAATCACTTTTTTTTAAAACGTCTATCGGAAGTGATGTAAACATATTTCAATAAGTATCACCCAACACAATCTAAACCATGTTCATTGTAGAAAGCTCAAAAATCTTACTCTGAAAATTCCAAGAAATTCAATCCTTGATAAACAAGAATGACTTACTTTCATCATTGGTTAATAAAATCATACAAAAGTTTATAAAAATATTCATAATGTTTAATAGATTTTTAACTCCTAGTAACTAGTCAAAGGCTTCTAACTGTAGAAAGAATCATAGGCTTTCCACCACTGTATTGCAAATAGATCTAAACAGATCATCAAAAATGTTATATAAAACATAAAAGAGATAATATTTCAACAGATTTGTTAAGAATTTCAAGCAATGCTGAAATATTTAGCTATCATATAAAGTCCAGATAACTTTTAACACAATGGAACTTAGCAAACTAAGCCACCTAAAATTCCAAAGCAAGGGATTGAATCACAATTCCTATCAATTACTCCCTAGAATAGTCAATAGAAACAATGAATGCAAAAGCTAAAAGTAAAAAAATTATGTACAGGAAAAAGAGTAAACTGAAACAATACAAATTCAAGGAAAATTAACAGTACATAGGTATTAGATCCTAAAAAATGCCAACATAACTAAACATATTAATCAATCAAACAAAGAATACCTTAATAACCATAAAATTGTGTTTTCATTCTATCCCTTCTAGATGGGATGTCAAAATGGTGATTCAAAAAATAAAGGAACATCCCCTAACCATCCAAAATAATATAATAGAATTTGTCTCAACGAGAAATTATTAACATATTATTGATGCAAACAGTAAATTTCCTACTGAATTCAATGTATATAACCATAGATTTAAGAGATGGGTTCAAAAATTATAGAGAAATAGATTGATTCCAAACAACACTTACCTTCCCAACCCATCCCTTCCCCTCTTCTACAAGCACAATCAAGTATGTAAATATGTGAAAAGAGATCAATCTCATGAAAAAGAGGAAACCAGAATGAAGCTCCCATGCCACCTTCCAATAAGAGAAGGAAACATATAAGAGGGAATGAAAGTATATTGTTGATATTTTCTTCCATGTATATGTTATTATTGTTTAGAAAACAAGATTTTCATAATTCAAAGTATAAAAAACATATAAATTAGTAAATAGACAAAAGGATTTATGTTCTTTGTAAAATTGTCTATGTTCACGTGCTAGGATCGTTACAGCATTAACTACGAATGAATAAAAGTACAAGCAATGTGAAGGAAAAAAATAATCCTAACAAAACCACACAAAGTATTCATAGGGCACATTATCACTGAACCAATATCCCACAATAAACACAAATTTAGGGGAAATTGAATATGATAAGTCATTACATATAATAAACTTCAAGAAAATAAAGAAAGTAAAATACTCAAGAACTAACGAAGAAAAATAAATAACAGATCAAGGAACCTCTACCAGAGATTGGTCTAACCTTCATCACCACCATAGAGCCTATTGACCAATGCTGATTAATTTCACCTCTATTTAACCCTTCCCCATTTAAGGGGATTTTGTGTGACGATGTCAGCCGAGAACAGGGAGGCGGTATTCATTGAGGAGGCATGCGCAACGTCAGCCGGGAAAAGTGAGGGGGTATTCATTGAGGAGGTCTGCATGATGTCATCCATGAACATGGAGGGGGTATTCATCGAGGCGGTCTGCGCGATGAAGTCTGAGGGTGACGTCGGTAGGGAACAGGGAGGTGATATTCATCGAGGAGGAATGCGCGATGAAGGCAGGGAACAGGGAGGTTCGTGAGGAACGTTGTCCGCGAGGAACGTTGGTCATGAGGAATGTTGACCGCGAGTAATTCCGATGGGAAATAGATGGATAATTTAGGGGCATAGGTTGTTTTTTATTTAAATGGGTGTAAGTTTACAGTATTTAGGAAATTGGGTTTGTTGAGCGCCACTTCAAGTGGCGCTTTGCCACCTTTTTTTTCTTTTGCTGGTTTTGTTTTCCTTTTTATTTTGTTTTAATTTTTTTTTCTTTTTCTGGTTCTGTTTTCCTTTTTTTTAAAAAAAATTTCCCACCTCATCTCTTTTTAATAAATAATTTCAAAATAAATATATAAAATTTTGTTTTGTTTTTTTTTTTGTTTTAATTTTTTTCCACCTCATCTCTTTTTAATAAATAATTTCAAAATAAATAAATAAAATTTTAAAAATAATCTTATAAATATGTATTTAAAAATGTTAAATTAATTATTATTATATTTATAATTATGAAATTATATTTATGTATATATATAATTATATGTGCGTGTATAAATATAATTATGTATATATATAATTAAAAATAAATATTTATAAATATAAATCTATTTATATATTTTTTTAAATAAAAAATATATTTGTAATTATATAATTATAAACTAATGTTTAAATATAAATATTTATAATTATATGAATATGAATATATTTAAAATATATAATTATGAAAATATTGTTACATATGTATTTAAAATTTATTTATAAATATATTTAATATGCATATATAAATATATATATATATATATATATATATATATGTCTGTGTGTGTGTAGAATTATATTTATAATTATATTTAGAATTATATTGTAATTATAGTTATACTTGTATATTTATTATTATATATTTTTACATGTATATATTTACATAGTTATAAGTAATTATTTATAAAAAAAATTGAAATATTGTTAAACATATAGTCTTTCAATACCACGTACTTGAAACTTAAAAATGTTTCAAGTATGTGACTCTGAAAGCCTATAAAATATAATCTAAATGACCAATATGAATGAAACTTAAAACATGTATTAAAAATATAATAAATAGATGAAAATAAAAAAATTACTTAAAAAATGTCGATAGAAAATATTTGATAGGCATTCAAAACCACCTAGTTGTAACTTAAAAATGTTTCCACTATGTGACTTTGAACGCCTATAAAAGATAATCTATATGACCAATATGAATGAAACATAAAATATTGATTAAAAATATATAAATAGATGGGAAAAAACGTAAAAAATGTCGATAGAAAATATTTTATAGGCTTTTAAAACCACCTAGTTGAAACTTAAAACTGTTTCAACTATGTGACTTTGAACGTCTATAAAACATAATCCATATGACCAATATGAATGAAATTTAAAACATGGATTAAACATATACTAAATAGATGAAAAAAAATTACGTAAAACATGTCGATAGAAAATATTTTATAGGCTTTCAAAACCACCTAGTTGTAACTTAAAACTGTTTCAACTATGTGACTTTGAACGTCTATAAAACATAATCCATATGACCAATATGAATGAAATTTAAAACATGGATTAAACATATAATAAATAGATGAAAATAAAAAAAAATTACGTAAAAAATGTCAATAGAAAATATTTTATTGGCTTTCAAAACCACCTAGTTGTAACTTAAAACTGTTTCAACTATGTGACTTTGAACGTCTATAAAACATAATCCATATGACCAATATGAATGAAACTTAAAACATGGATTAAACATATACTAAATAGATGAAAATAAAAAAATTACGCAAAAAATGTCGATAGAAAATATTTTATATGCTTTCAAAACCACCTAGTTGTAACTTAAAACTGTTTCAACTATGTGACTTTGTCATTATAATTATTAATTATTAATGGTTAAGTCGCTGTGAAAAATTTTGTTTATATTGTACCTGTACTTTATAATTTAATAGTTAATTGAAATAAGTTTGTATGTAATAGATTTTTTATTTTCTTGTTATTTGAGTTAAACAACAATTACTTATCATAGTGAATAAGTTTTTTAATATATACAACATTACATCCAAAAACATCAACGACGATGCCCTCCGGTACCACAACGCGGTGTCTGAATGTCACGTCCTCTCCGCGTCCGACGTCCATGTCGCTCTGGTGTCCTCTCTGCAGGTTCCTCCTCTTCTGTTGCTTCTGGTGCCTCCCCATGATGCTGTGTAGAGGACTGACCAAAATCATGTGAGGATGCCCCAAAATCATGTGAGGATGCCCCAAAACCATATGGGGTGACATATGGCTCTGAAGCTCCTATAAATGGTAGAAATGTGGTACTGAAGAAGGCCTCGTCGGGAGGAGAGGGGGCTGCCATAAGCTATGTGGCTGCACCCAGATCCAAGTCCATAGTAGTCTGCGGAGACGCCATATGCGGTATATAAATGTCTCCCTGCTGTGCAAAATCATCAGTCGGCTGGGCGGGATCGTCTCTCTGTGGTGCGACGAAATCTGCAGGAGCCGCTCTCGGATGTCGATGTGGTCGCCTTTTCCCCCCCGGATGTGCTCGTCTCTGTCGTCCAGCTGGCGGCGGCGGTGGCGGTGCATCCTCCTCAGCAGGCATAGCAGGGACATCTTCATCCTCAGGTGCTTCTGCCTGAAGATATGGACCAGGATATGGCTGTGGCTCCTCATCAAAAAAACGGTCACGTATCAACCGGAGATGATCCAATAGAGCCACCACATCCTGATGAACTACCTCCCACAGAATATATGCATGCTCCTGAGGCTGTGTGGAATGTGCAAGCTGACCAATGGAGTCTGCCTGCAAATGAAATGACAATCAAATTAATATCAAAAATGAGTTAAACAAAATTAATAAATCTTAGTAAACATACCAATCGATGAATGCCAATCCCCTGACGTGTAAGGTACATGATGGTGTGTCGTCGATACCAGTGTGCATAATCCCCCTGATCAGATAAATCAGAGTGTGATGTGATATATCCCTGTAGAATGATACTGAATCGTGCACGCCTGTCCCAAAGCTGGATATAAGATGCATGATGTCGTCGCCAGTCTGTCGTCTGTCTACCTATAAGCACAATCGAATGTAACTCGGTAGTCTGTCGTGGTGCCAAGGGGATATGCTTTATAAAACCGAACTGGCGCATGACCCGGTCTGGCTGGTGCCACTCAATGATGTGAAAGTGAATGAGTGGCACAACTGCAGCACGATCTCCAGCCAAAGTTGTGCAGTATAGCGCAAGTGATGCGTAGACATAACCTATATAAGGAGTCCATGAAACCTGAAATGTAAACTCAAAAAATAAGTCATATAGTAGCATGACAATGTTACTGAGATTATATTGAAATAACTTAAAATAGTGATAACAAAACAAATTGTCCTGCAGAAAAGTAATGTTTAACTTACATCAGCTGGCACTATAGCGTCGAATATCTGTCGGAAGCTATGCACACTATGTCTCGGAGTATGTGAAAACTTCTGAGACTGACTCCACCAGGTGAAAAAAGAGTAACCTACGGTAAGTTTATAAAAATCAATAACAAAAGTACTAAATAACTGAAAGTAATGACGTAGACATACCATCGTCCCCGAGGACAGTCCTGAAGTAGCTCCGGTGCAAGCGGTGCGACAACTCGAGGAGCGATGCGTGGAAAACGCTCCCAGGCCCACATCTGTACTAACACCATGCAACCTGCAATCTGATGTGAATCGGCCTGACAACTGGTGCAGAGAGATCTGTACAGATGTGCACAGCGGATCCCCAACTGTATGTAGCAGTCTGATCCAGATCCTCAAGTAATGGGAGGTACATCATGTGTACCAAAGCGGTGGAGTAGTCGACGCACAACATGCCTCCGAGCAGCCGCAAAATGTATGCACGTGTGTGCTGAAGAAGCGTCTCCTCGTCTGCATCATCTGGAATGACGTCAAAATGCTGATCGAGCCACCTCATTCGCAAGCGCGCACCCTGGAGGACACCCCGTGCGCCGATGACGTCAATGCCTAGCAGCCTCTGTATGACTGCAACCCAATCGCCGGTACTGGCCCCCGTAACTGCATCTCCATGGATAGGTAACCCCAGCATGTAGGTGACGTCCTCTAATGTAATATTCATCTCCCCCTCTGGGAGATGAAATGTGTGTATCTCTGGCCGCCATCTCTCAACCAACGCAGCTATCAAATGATGGTCGATGGTCTTGAAGTCACACATAGCAACTCCATAAAAGCCTGCACGTCTAAGGTATGGAAAAATAGCTGCCAGCGGTGCCTCATGATGGAAACGGTACGCTCTCCGAACATGAAGATGTCTAACAGGTCGTCGCGCCAACACATCGCGCGACACGTGCGTCTCCTGGAAAGATAAAATTGGCTGCTCCATCTGAATGTGCAAACAATAAAACATTAATTTCATGTAAGTTATGACTTTTTTCATGTAATATATGTAATTTATCATATAATTTTGAAAGAAGAATAAACACATTGGTTTAGTTTTTGTCTCCCGTGTTGGGGTGTTGGGGTGAAGACGTTCAGAGTTTCCTCGTTTTTTGTTTTGTAGTCACTGTAAGTTCATCTTTCATTATAAAAAACTGATGACATTTTCATTTAATAGTTCAAATGGTTTTGGTTTCTTATACAGGTACATTCCTTTTTTTGAGTTTGTGTTGTTTGTTTAAATCTACTCATGTAATGTTGATCGTTCGACAAAAAATGTCACGTGAAATCGTGGTACATTTTACAAAAATTACCCTATTTACAAGTACAACAAATATGATTAAAAATGGTGAAATGATAAAAATAATTACATGTAAAAAGTTTTGCAGTAACTGATAGAGTACGTGATTCATTTTAACCATTAGATGATTGCCCTATGTGTCTAGTAACAATAGAAACATCCTTGCAATTTTGTCATGCCCCTGAGTATAAATCAACCTCAAAAGCTCTAGATAATTTTTCTTGGTAAGGTGAGATGAGAAGGGAGGTATTATACCATCAGGAAGAGAGATTCTAGAAATTTTCAATGTTATGACAAACCTTTAGATGAAATGTGTCAGTTTCCCACTAGATGTGCATGTTTCATCAAAATTTTCAGGCTGGAGATAATCCACCTTAAGTTTCACATAGCCTTATGTCTTCCATGGATTAATGTCAAACACTTCAACCAATTTGTTTACTTTATGGGGAAGTAAAACCTCATTCCTTTGAATATGCACATTATCATGAACATATAAAATCATCATTTTGCAAGAAAAACTACTAATCTCATGTTCACTGAAATACCCCTTAACGTAAGAATGATACAAATAGTGTAAGTACCCAATAGCAAGATTCCAATCCATTTTGAAGGATAATGGGGATGACAAGGAAACATCAACCCCCAGGCCCACCCCTTCCACCCGTTCAACCAACTTCGGTAACTCCTATAGAAGTAGCTTTTCAAAAAAATGAAATGTCACCACACCACAGCTTTCTACATCCATATTAACCCCCCAATTCAGTTTCATTAAATGTGGACAACCCTCATTTTTACCAAAGTTAATGATGCACTATTAAACCACCACTTTTAACCCCCGCCTCAAAAATACAAAATGCTTTGAGGGATGAGAAATGATTCGACACATTTCAATGTTCTAAAATGCACCGAATCATTTCTCATCCCTCAAAGAATTTTGTATTTTTGAGGCGGGGGTTGAAAAGTGATGGTTTAATAGTGCATCATTGACTTTGGTAAAAAATGGGGACTGTCCACATTTAATGAAACTTAATTGGGGGGTTAATATGGATGTAGGAAGCTGTGGTGGTGTGACATTTCATTTTTTTCAAAAACTACTTCTATAGGAGTTACCGAAGTTGGTTGAATGGGTGGAAGGGGTGGGCCTGGGGGTTGATGTTTCCTTGTCATCCCCATTATCCTTCAAAATGGATTGGAATATTTCTATTGGGTACTTACACTATTTGTATCATTCTTACGTTAAGGGGTATTTCAGTGAACATGAGATTAGTAGTTTTTCTTGCAAAATGATGATTTTATATGTTCATGGTAATGTGCATATTCAAAGGAATGAGGTTTTACTTCCCCATAAAGTAAACAAATTGGTTGAAGTGTTTGACATTAATCCATGGAAGACATAAGGCTGTGTGAAACTTAAGGTGGATTATCTCCTGGCTGAAAATTTGGAAGAAACATGCACATCTAGTGGGGAACTGACACATTTCATCTAAAGGTTTGTCATAACATTGCACATTTCTAGAATCTCTCTTCCTGATGGTATAATACCTCCCTTCAAATGGTTTTGTTTTCTTATACAGGTACATTCCTTTTTTTGAGTGGGTGTTGTTTGTTTAAAGCTACTCATGTAATGTTGATCGTTCGACAAAAAATGTCACATGAAATCATGGTACATTTTCCAAAAATTACCCTATTTACAAGTAAGATAAATATGATTAAAAATGGTGAAATGATAAAAATAATTACATGTAAAAAGTTTTACTGTAACTGATAGAGTACATGATTCATTTTAACCATTAGATGATTGCCCTATGTGTCTAGGGCAACGTATCTTCGTATGACCTTCCTGGCGGCATATGCTGCACCGCCGTCCAGCTGGATGTTCACTATGACAATCCATCTCATTCCGAATACGAGTCGACTTTGGCCTCCCTTTAGGTCTAAGTCTATTGCAGTTCGGTAGAAGCATCAGTGCGCCATCAGGCAGCTGAAAATTCTGATATTCCTCGATTGGCATCCACGGAGTATTGTAGCAGGAGTTGATTCTCTCGAGTCGATAAGCTGGATCAACGAACTGCTCCCAAGATACGTGTACGTAAGCACATGCAGCAATCACATGGCCGCAGGGATATCTCAGTGCCTGAAAGTTGCCACAATCACAGTAACGCTTCTCCAACAAAACAACTCGCACACGACCATTGCTACATGCCATAGCATCACCGGGCTCAGTGACCTCAAATCGTTGCTCTGGACGATTAAATGCAGTTTCACGGTAAGTTGCGGCCTCCTGAAGAACTGTATCTAGCTCGGGTTGGAAATGGTGTCCATAGTGCATCCCTCTGTTCAAGTCCTCTTCAGCTTTCTTTCCTCGTTCCAGAAAGTACTTTACACTAAGATAGAAGGTCTCTTCTACCAACCCTAAAATTTAGACTTACGACATTATACAAATATTATATTATAATAGTAACTCTTCTGAGTAACATATATTGAAATATTCGTATTTACCTGTGATAGGTAGTTTTCGAACACCCTTGAAAACTCCATTTATACATTCTACGATGTTGGTCGTCGTATGACCATATCTCCTCCCATCATCATATGCCAACGACCATTTCTTCTTTGGAAATTGCATCATGTAATCATACACTTCTGGATTCACTCTGTGGATATCTTGAAGACGCTCCTCCATCCTTTGTTGTTGAGGCTCATATGCTATCATACAAGCAGTCATCTGAACAGTTATGAAAATAACTACGACAAAAACATTTTAAACAGAAAAGGATGTTCATACCAATTTTTAAGATTGCCTTTTTCATCGACTCATTCTTGAACTTCTTTCGCAAATTGCTGGAAATGTGTCGAATACAGTATCGATGATGGGCATATGGTGGTCTCCACGAAAGACCCTCAGACTGTATCGCCTCCTTGATTGCACGGTGACGATTAGAAATAAGACAAATCCCTTCTGCATCCGTAACAAACTCTCGGAGACATGCCAGAAACCAGCTCCATGATGAGAAGTTCTCTTTCTCCACAATTGCAAATGCTATAGGCAGAGGGGATCGATTTCCATCTTGTGTGGCGGCAATCAATAAAGTTCCGGTATACTTTCCATACCGAAATGTGCCATCAATTTGTATGAACTGCTTGCAATGTCTAAAAGCCGCCACACATGGTAAAAATGTCCAAAATAATCTATCAAACACAACCATTGAGCGGTCAAGTTGGTTCTGTTGGTTAACATATTCAACTGTATGTAACCGATAGACTATTTGATTATTGTGGCGTAGAAGCTCCAACAATTGTGGTAGAACTCGATAAGAGTCATCCCAATCACCATACACTTTCACAATAGCCTTCTGTCGTGCTGCCCATGCCTTCCAGTAAGAGATTCGATACCCAAAAAGCTGTTTGATTCGCTCAATGACCAGAACCACGGGGACATCTTGACATGCTCTAATCATTTCAACAATAATAGTTGAAACAAACTCAACATCTAATGAAGAGTGTTCCTGTGCCAAGCATGGGTTCACACATGTGTGTGGAGTAAATCTAGTGATGCACCAGCTGTGAAAAGTGTTATCAATAATAGCTCGCAGACGCATTTGACAGTTCGATTCATATTTGTCACAACGGATCAAATAATAAGATCTATTTGACTCTTCTACAACATATGAGTAATGTCTTTCAATGTGATATTGTTTTATCGCATTTTTCATTGCTTCTTTGCTCTCAAACTCTCTGCCAATATACAGAACACCGTTATCTGACACTCGATTTATGCCACCAATGATTCCTGGAAATTCTGAACTGGGAGTGATAACTGAATAATCAAATTCTGGAAAGCGATTCATGCCTTCAGTTGACCATGAAGCCAATAGTGGAGGATGGTTCAATGGTCGGTTGAACGTCACATGAGATGGTACAGACTGATCTTCCGCATGCTCTTCTTCTTCTTCAACTTCCTCTTCATCTTGTTCAAAATTGTCATCATCCTCAAATTCATCAACCAATGCATCTAAAGTATGTGGAGGACTATCCATTGAAATGGTGGCTAATGGAAATGATGGAATAACTACTGATGTTGATGGAACGTCTTGATGTGAAGGACCATATGACATAGTCTCATGAATTTGAGATGGGTCAACTTCCAATGTCGATGGAACCTCCATTGCAGCTATAGTGACATACAACTCCTCCATTGCAGCTATAGTGACATACAACTCCATCATTTGATTCTCAGGTATATACTTAACCAATGAAAGTATATATTCCCAATCATCATCATCATTTACCGGATAGGGCACATGCCAAAACCTATCTATAAATTGAATATGTCTGAATGTAATGGACTCTATTACTTGATTCCTCGCGAGTTTTAACCTCCGATGAATTTTCCTTTGCACAGCTTTCAAAGTAGTACATCCTCCAAGCATCACAACAGCTTCTGGATGTATACTATAACTACATCCTTGTTCTGTCTCAATTATTTGACCGTTGCAATAAATATAAGCGGCGACCATCTTTTTTATCTAAAAGAAACCACTGTTATTAATTAAATCTGATTAATGAATCAATTTATGTATGCATGCTTCTAGTAATTTTGGTTGGAATCCTAATCCCTCCACCAAATCAGTATGTTCAAACCATATTGATGTGTAACTATTTACACAACCCACAAGTTTGTGTTACTTACCCAAAAATAGAAGTCAAATATATTTATACATATCCACATGCATTATATGCATGAGGTACACGAACACGTCATGTAAAAGCATAGAGTTATATGAAATTGAAAGTCTACACATGAGTAAGCCCGGAGCGACAGATAGCCAACCCCATTCACTTTCCTAGACAAGGCAAGCCTCTAGGAAAGTAGGTGGTCCGACCCAAAGCCCCTCTACCCGGGGATACTTTACTCAAGAGAGCAATCATTTCATGATAACTCTAACACTTAATATGCAAAAAATATATTGAACTACTAAATTCAAGTTCATAACTTCAATTACAAACCGAGGTCAAGGTAAATTGAAAACTAAATTCATTATCATTCCTAGAATGTAATGCAAAGGTATATTCCATAGGCAATTTACTACTACTTGGCTAATTAATATAACTACTTCGCTAATTAATATAACTACTTCACTGAATAATATAACTACTTCGCTAATAACCTAATTATGATAAATTAATTACCTAATTATGGTTAACTAATTACCTAATTATGGTTAACTAATAACCTAATTATGGTTAACTAATTACCTAATTATGGTTAACTAATTACCTAATTATGATTAACTAATTACCTAATTATGGTTAACTAATTACCTAATTATGGTTAACTAATTACCTAATTATGGTTAACTAATTACCTAATTATGGTTAACTAATTACCTAATTATGGTTAACTAATTACCTAATTATGGTTAACTAATTACCTAATTATGGTTAACTAATTACCTAATTATGGTTAACTAATTAACTAATTATGGTTAACTAATTACCTAATTATGGTTAACTAATTACCTAATTATGGTTAAGTAATTATCTAATTATGATTAATTAATTACCTAATTATGATTACTTAATTAACTAATTATGCTTAATTAATTAACTAATTATGATTAATTAATTAGCTAATTAGGATTACTTAATTAACTAATTATGATTAATTAATTAACTAATACGGATTAATTAATTAACAAGTGGTGATTGATTAATTAGCAAGTAATGATTGATTAATAACCTAATTATGATTAATTAATTACCTAATTATGATTAATTAATTAACTACTTATGTTTCATTAATTACCTAATTATGATTAATTAATTAGCTAATTATGATTAATTAATAACCTATTATGTTTCATTAATAACCTAATTATGATTCATTAATTACCTAATTAGGATTAATTAATAACCTAATTAGGATTAATTAATAACCTAATTAGGATTAATTAATAACCTAATTATGATTAATTAATTACCTAATTATGATTAATTAATAACCTAATTATGATTAATTAATAACCTAATTATGATTAATTAATAACCTAATTATGATTAATTAATAAACTAATTATGATTAATTAATTAACTAATTATGATTAATTAATAACCTAATTAGGATTAATTTATAACCTAATTATGATTAATTAATTAACTACTAATGATTAATTAATTAACTAATTATGATTAATTAATTAACTAATTATGATTAATTAATTACCTAATTATGATTACATAATTAACTAATTATGCTTAATTAATTAACTAATTAGTATTAATTAATTAGCAAGTGATGATTGATTAATTAGCAAGTAATGATTGATTAATAACCTAATTACAATTATTTAATTACCTAATTATGATTAATTAATTACCTAATTATGATTAATTAATTAACTAATTATGTTTCATTAATTACCTAATTATGATTAATTAATTAGCTAATTATGATTAATTAATTAACCTATTATGTTTCATTAATTACCTAATTATGATTTATTAATTAGCTAATTATGATTAATTAATAACCTAATTATGATTAATTAATTACCTAATTATGATTAATTAATAACCTAATTAGGATTAATTAATTACCTAATTATGATTAATTAATAACCTAATTAGGATTAATTAATAACCTAATTATGATTAATTAATTACCTAATTATGATTAATTAATTAACTAATTATGATTAATTAATAACCTAATTTGGATTAATTACTAACCTAATTATGATTAACTAATTAACTACTAATGATTAATTAATTAACTAATTATGATTAATTAATAACCTAATTATGATTAATTAATTAACTAATTATGATTAATTAATTTACTAATTATGATTAATTACTTAACTAATTATGATTAATTAATTAACTAGTTATGATTAATTAATTTACTAATTATGATTAATTACTTAACTAATTATGATTAATTAATTAACTAATTACGATGATTAATTAATTAACTAATTACGATTAATTACGCAACTAATTACGATTAATTAATTAACTAATTATGATTAATTAATTAACTAGTTATGATTAATTAATTAACTAGTTATGATATTAACTAATTATGATTATTTAATTAACTAATTATGATTATTTATTACCTACTTACCATTAATTAATAACCTAATTATAGTGAATTAATTAACTAATTATGATTCATTAATTAAATAATTATGATTAATTAATTTGCTAATTATGATTAATTAATTAGATAATAATCATTAATTAATAACCTAATTACATTTAACTATTTACCTAATTATGATTAATTTATAACTTAATTATCATTGATTAATCAACTAATTATGATTAATTATTTAACTAACTATTCATTTCATTATCTAATTACATTTAAAAAACCATACTATTTATAATATACAAATATTATATACTAATTCTATAAATTAAACAACTAAATTATTAAATCAAACTATTAAATAAATTTAAAGAAAGATTTACCTCAAATTTGTGACGACGTAGGTACACAGGCAGAGCAACCGAAGACGCAAGGCTTCGCAGCAACCGAAGAACGCAAGAAAAAAGTTTGAGAGAGAGAGAGAGAGGAAGGGATAAGGAGGGAGGAATGGGGGTGGGGTGAGGTAGGAAGTGAGGAATGGGGTGGGGGCGAGGGTCCTATTTATAGGATGGGGGGTGTTTCGGCGCCACTTCAAGTGGCGCCGAATTGATTGGGAAGAAGGGTGCAGCGCCACTTCAAGTGGCGCTGCACGGTTTGTATTTATTTTTTCAGCGCCACTTCAAGTGGCGCTGCAACCTTCTTCCGCCAAATTGGTGGAGCGCCACTTGAAGTGGCGCTCCAATTCCAAAACACTTGAGCGCCACATGGTCTGGTGCTCAAGAGACCCAGTTAACTAATTATTTAAACGTTTGACCCATTAAAAAGAAAAAAAACCCTGTAGGCAAAATTTGCCGGAAATAGATAGATCGGGTTCAGGGAGGGGGTCACGGGGAACGGCGAGAATTGCGGGGAAAACCGGGGAGGAATATTATGGGTTTTCTCTTTATATATATATATAGTAGAAATAGATAACTAACCAAGATATATAAGATCATATATATATATAAAGATAAACATAAAGAATTTATATAAAAATTATATTCTATAAGGATTATGGATATTTTAATTAATTACTAAATTATAGATATTTTATTTAATTTTAAATTTTTATTATCAAAATGATATGCTTATAATGGGTAATATATATATAAATATATATTCATTTTTTGGTAAAATATTTGATATTATTGCATAATTTATTGGTAACGGTTATTTTAATGGTAAAATATGTGTTGGTAACAATAACTAATAACAATAGATCCATTTATCAATAAATCAATTGTTGGTATTATCATTATAAGGATACGGATTTAAATGTTAGTAAAAGATTTGTTGGTATTGAAGTACTAATATAAACAAATATATTTGTTGGAAAAATTAATTGTTGGTACCTATAGTTAATATCAACAGAATTGAATATCTGTTGAAAATAATCATTTTTACCAAAAGATATATTATCTGTCACTAATTTTCTGTTGGTAATGTTCACTTTATTTGTAGTGGCAGGGGCTGGAAAATGAATATTATTATTCTTTTCACTAAATATTTCCATGAAAAAATTGTATTAACATCATTTTTAGGGATGGATTATTCAACCTAGTATAACTATTGTGAATTATTCTTCAATTCTTGGTCAATATGAGTATTGTCATCTAGAATAACCTCAATCACATCCAAGGGTGTATCACCCGATGGAGGTATAGATGATGACCATTACCTCCAACATCATTTTTTGTAGGGAGAGATATCATAGATTGATGATGAGTTTATTAACGGATTTGTCCAAAGTATCCTAAATTCCTCTTGAAATGAGGACAAATTTGGATTGGATTTGACATAGGGAGGACATTTGTGCTAAGAAGATAAGTGGTTGTCGGAAGGGTCATTATAGTAGCTCTATGGGGAGGACCACTATATAAAATTCATCAATCTACATCATTGAGAGGACCTCTATTATAGATGAATTTTCTACTATTCGGTGGATCATTAAAACATTATCCTTTGGGAGGATGTCCAAGATTATTATTTTTGGTTTCCACATGGAAAACCAATATGGTTACCAATATATTGTTTTCTTTATTGAGGAGAACATTCACATTAGTTTTTGATGTTGTATTGTATGGAGGACCAACAGTACAAATATTGTGTTTATTTTTGATGGAGAGGTACCTAATCATATGGATACTATCAGAATATACTAGAGGGACTCAAGGATATTAATTCCCCAAGTATAATATTATTTTTTATCGAATATAGATTTCCTCAGTGATACCTCCTTTTGTATATTCACATCTATACAACCATGTTTGAATCCTCAATTATAATTGAATTTGTGTAGAATAGGAAGAAAAAATAATGAGTATGAGACCTCCAGGGAAGCTTCTTATATTCTATTTTAATATTCTAATATAACTATTTTATGTTTATGGAATAAAGGATGTGAAACTTTTCTAGGGTTTTCGATTGAATGTACCAACAACCTCCGATATTGACGATGTGAGAAGGGATATGGGCTTGATCCTGATATACCACTATTAGAAATGCTAATGGGATTCCAAATTTTTTTGAGAGCATTGATATGGGCCATCTCTTGACCTTTAACTATAGGAGTATTCCAATGGCCTATATATAAGATAATGTGAGCATAAATATTGTCTTATATATGAGCTTCCACTACCATAATATACGGGTAGAATCTTGGATATGTATGGGAGAAATAGTATGTTCCTAGTCATAGGATACCTCCAGAATATTCTAACGATCATTTTGAGAGTTCATGTAAGTAGGGATATAATCATTTTCACATGTTTCCATCAGAATATATTGATTAACCAATTTATTTTTAATAGGAACATAGATATGATCCTACTCCTAAGCTTCACTATCCATTTCGGCATTCCTTTTAGGTGACCATGTTTGGAAAGCTGAGGTTTTGTTCTTCATAGAGATCACATTAGCATATTACAAGAAATTTCAGGCTATGTAATAATGGTGGCAGAGTCAGATAGGATGATCCCTTATTTCTATGTTCTGTATAGTTTATTTAATATAGTCTATATCCACCAACACCTCTCTATGATAAGTGAGGTTTGTATTTTTTTTATTTGGGGAAGGATTACCAAATAAGATCATCATTCCAATAAGGTACACAATATTTTATATATCCCATTTTAAATATGAGGCTAGTGGGGGTTCATGTTAAATGAATCCAAAATTTGGATTAGGATCTTCTGTAGATATTATAACACCAATGCATTCACCACTGATTGTTAAAGTTATTGGGTTGGAGAAAATGTTTATTTACATAGTGGGAATGTAGTGGTCCTCCATGAATCATAAATCTTGTATAGTGGCTGGTGGTGAAGTCTATCATAAGATTACCTGTGATTTCCACCACTCTATCAAAAAATATTTCGATGTGACAATGAAATCAATTATTCCACTTAATTTTTTTAGTATATCCCATTTGGGGAACCATATAAATGTAACTCAGAAGAAACATATCAAATGAATATGAAATAATTTATAAATTTATTTATTGTGTCATTGATTTAATATCAATTTCACCATTTTTTCCCTCATGAACTCATACTCATGATGTTTTTGGTCATGTTTGGACCTTCTTTTTAAAAGGAGGGGATAGTGGGATGTGCCTAGAAAAATTTAAATCACTATTGTATAATAGAATTGGATTTTATCTTATCATTATGGATGTATTATAATATATTGTCGAAGAATCTTGTTTATTTAAGATAAATTTAAGATATATGTACTAGTAATTAATTTAGCTTCCTTGTAACAATATTTGATACTGTGGTTGGGAGAGTGATATAATGAATCTGTAAATTAATGTAACCATTTAATGGATCATTGGTTCCATAAAACATACTTAATAGTGTGTTATATTGTGGTTTAAATCTACATAAATGGGTTTTCTAGAGTTTATATCCATTCAAGGAGGTGGTAGGTGTTCTAAAGTTTTTATCAAAACCATGATTGGGGATTATAACATATCCCAATATAGAGAATCCTGATCTATGAAGATTAGTTACCACTAAACATACACATCCAGTCATTTATGTGTATGTGGTAAGGACACATGTATTTCATTTTATGGTCTTGTATGCATGACTAAATGAAGTGATTTTCAGTTCATTGATTCATGATAGGTAGAGGAGTACCTCTTTAGGTCATTAATATAAAACCATATTATCTTATACTTTATGGTTATGTGGCTAAGAATAATTATGAGGATATAAACATCATGTGTAATGGAAAAAATTATATATATTGTAAATCCATGTATCTTTGAATACTAGGCATATGGTTCCTATAAATGATTTTATGTGGGGATTATGAATGATAAACCCTTTATTATTCATCCTGTGCATTTTAATGTTGGTAAGAAATGATATGAATATGGGATTCACCTAAGTAGGAGAAATATATTTGGGTCCTCCTCTTACCTATTAGTGAATACATATGGAATTAATATTGGAATCATTGGGAATATAGCCATGTTAATAAATTTAGTGACTTATAGAAGATCAGAATCTCATAATTTGTCTTTGTTACATTAATGAGTAATATGGATAATATCAATAATGCGGATATGGCCATATATCACATGTAATGGGATTCCCATGGTTTTTATGGCTCATTTAGTAGACCATACAAAATAATTGAAATCTCAAATGCGGATAAAATGCTTCATATATGAGGAGACCGGTTTGGGGAATCTAGGATGAGATCCTCATCCAAGGTACATTTAATTAATTTTCAAAAAAAATAGATCCTTTATTATAAAAAGAATGAATTCTTATTAAAATGATAAATTTTTATATCAGATACAGATAAAATACCAAATCCATATTTTGGGATACACGACTATAATTTTCAAAAGAATGAATTATTGAAGGGGTCACTGTATTGTGTTAAACCCATTAAATTACATTTAGATTCCTTAGAAAAGGTTTGAGTGGATGTCAACCCAAGATGATGACGTAATTTAATTAACACTCATGTTGTAGACTTAGGTGAATGGTTCACCCAACATAGGACCCTAAGCGAATAGGGTTTCATAAATATTGGTGTAGTGTCAATATGGAAACTTGGCATGAAACCTTGGAATATAAGGTACAAAATTTTGGGATCTAGAATAATATGGAATAAATGTATGGGATTACAAAAAATATGGTGTTTTGGCATGGGGTATATGATATTATTGTTCACATGAATATAACAAAGATAAATATGGAACATATTAATGTAGTGTAGGAGAATATGGTTCATGCATATAGGGTATGGGTGAGCATGGTTCCCTTGTATAGGACTATAGAAAACATGTCACCCAGGATGGTTTGTTGGCTGAATTTGGAATCCATTTATGGGAGTATGGGAGAGTATGGTCCCCCAGTATGAAAGTTAAGCAAATCTCTAGTTAAGGATAACATATAGTGGCCTCTATGAAAGACTTAGGGGTGGCCACTTTTGGATGTCCTATGAACTTCTTATTTTAGTGGACTTGTGTGTGGGGGTGGTGCACTCTTTTCACCTAGTTGTTCCCCAAAAAAGTAGTAATCCTTCATGGTCATGGAAGTATTTAAATGGTTGTAACCATTAAAAAAACAAATACCATTTATTTCTTTCTTTTTCACCTTAGATCGGAGATCAAAATCACATAAATATGATATTTTATGACTTTGGTGCATATTTCATGTTATTAGGTGGTGTTGTGGAATACTATTCACTCTCTTATCACACTCCACATTATTATTTTCTATTATTCATATTGAAATTGGTTTTCTATGGGTTTAAATTTAGGATACCAAACCAATCATTGAATGACCAATATAAACCATCTTGGGGTACCTGTCTCTTTGGAGTAGGGAACGAGATATGATCTTGATTAGTGATAAGAATGATGTTTTTTGATAAAAAGAGTTTGTAACATGGGTTCTATCTAGATCTAGGTATGAAATAATTTGGTTTTGAATTTTTATTCCTCCCCTTTTAATACTTTTTAACCCCCCTACAAAAAATTGTTAAATTATTCCATTACATGAATTCAAGCATCAAAATTAGGGTACCAACTAATCATTGAGGTTGGTGGAGGAGAGATTTCCTATGATATATTTTGAGTTCTCAATTAAAATATGATAATTATTAGTACTAATCCCATTATATTTTTATATATTTATTTAGATAATTATTTTGTCTCAAAATTTCATTTTATTCTATCCGTTATAAATTTTTTGGGGATAATTTTATGAAATTTTCTCACAAAAAACTCCATATCTGCTCATATAAAATATATATGATATTTATTCTCTATTTAAAACCAAAATCCTAATAGTTATCATAGATTCTTTTTCCATATTAATATCAACAAGAGACATATCTATTTGAAATAATTTTTCAATGTTTCATCAATACCAAGCTCTAATATCCTCTATTTCCTTATATATTGATGAATTTATGGATTCACTTTGTTCTAAAATGAATTAATCAATCTAAAATGGTACATATTTTATTCTTTGTGTGAGTTTTGTGACATTTTATAGACACTAGTATTTAATTGATTTCTTATAATAAACTATGAACTTTTCTTGTGTTTTAATAATTCAAGTGACAAAATGGATTATAAAATTACTTTGAAAGATTAAAAATAATTTATCTTCATTTTTAATCTAATATAAATTTTTAATAATTTTTTACACTAAATTTATATAATTTTTGGTATAAATTATTTTTATAATCATGGATATTATAAAATCACTTTTTAAATTTATGTAATTCTTAATGGTGGAATTAATGATGAATATTTCGAGGATGTAATTGTGGTTGTGGTATTAGTTTTATGTTTTACTTCTCTATATGAATTCATTCCTTGAATAAATAAATTTTATTTAACTGTTTTACATTTATAAAATGATTTTTTAATGTTTTGGTTTAGGTTTTCTACTATAGTAATGATATTTATAAGTTGAAATTCAACAAAAAGGGGATGGAACATATCTAATGAAATATAAAATTTTAATTAGTGTTTAGTTTTTATTTCTAAAGAAATAAATATATTTTGATTTTTACTTGTTAATACTTTCCTTCATGATAAATTAAAGTCCTGATAAAAGGATAAATGATTGTTTAAAGTGATTTTTATTTAAAAATTACTTTTATTTGGTTGATATGATTATTTTATATCGATTTATGTTCATTGTAAATATATTGTAAATGCATGAAAATATAGTTGTAAGTAATGGTGATTTTATGTGCCTTTATAAGGTGAATATTGAATTATTATTGGATAAATAGGGGATGATTTTCTAAAACTCATTCTGAAAATAAATATATATTTTGGATTCATTATCCTATTAATATTCATTATAAAAGTAACATGAATTTGGTCACTTATATGGAGCCTTGGGCTAGGATAAAAATTTGGAATTGAAAATTGAGTAGTGGATTTGAAAAGGATTTAAATTAGGATAGTGCTACATGATATTTCATGTGTTTGGATAACGATAATACATGAGGCATGTGTTTGGATACTTATTTTCATTATTAATTATTGATTATAATAGAACTGGTTAATGCAGACAAGACTTTTTATAGGTGACATGGCTAACACATAAAAATTTATTTATATGTTAAAAATGGAATCATGGAATCATTTAAATTTTATAAACCATTTATATACATTCATTTCAATCTTTATGGGGTTCCTAGGGTTACATTGGTAGCACTAAGGATTTATTCACACTCTATGTATATAAACACCTCATGAACTTACATTATATGTATGATGTTGTGGGTGATGAAAATAGGCATAGATAATTTATAGATGATATAAAAAGTGACTAGTAATTTTTTAGAATTTTTATTTAGAGACATAGATATTTAGTACACAATTTTTAATGTTTATTATTTTTGTGGTATCATTTATTTATTGGAACATGAATTTTACATTAAATTATTGTTTGGTTATAGACTCAAACGAGATATTGAGTGATATTGAATTGACATCATAGAGTTTTCTATTATAAGATTCTATCACATATCATTAATGTTACATATATATATATATATATTATTTTCAAGAACCATTACAGAGATTTCACTCCCATGTAAATAAACATATACCATTAGCATTAGTCACCAACATCTCTTGATCTGAGAGCACACTTGAGGATATGTTGAATTTTAAATTGATGTAATGATCTTGTCAGGTTGTGAAATTACAGATCAATATTAGACTATATCTTGGTAATCCTCTACTCGAACTAGATAACAATAAAACACCACACATATAACTCCCATTGACATTTCTCAATCATATCCTGGAGTTACAAATCGTACCATGGTTTATTCAAAACATAATAATATCCCAAGTGAGATCACCCATTATAGAACACTATAATCTCATAACCTGGTTCTGAATAGTCAGCAAACTAAAAAAATCATGACCTAATTAGAAAATATAGTCACATATCACAATCCAAAATCCCATAAAATTCCCACATAGAGGGAACACATTCAATAATTCATCATATCTCAAATACTTTAAAGGAATAAGAAACATGCACCAATAACAATCATCTTTTCCTACATCCCAATTTCATATGGATATTATACACAATATACCCATGTGGAAGATATACAAATATCCTCTCAGTAATAAGTCTTATACTTCATTGAATGATGATCATGCATAACTAATTACTAAATACATTATCATAATGATTATCCTACATTTTATAACCCACATTTGCCGTTTGTTAAGGTAATACTTGCACATTTATATAAAAGGTAAGATAGTGTCAATTAATCAACTCTCACAATAGTGTACGTAGTTTAAAACCGAGATCCACCCTCCCCGATAACTCAATACCCAATACTATGAGTTGTAATCTTGTAAACTAGTCTTATGCTACTAATCATCAGTCATTCACGATTTTAATCTTGTTTATCACATCTCACAATAAGAACCCGCTACTTTTCACTATAAATTCATATCAAAAGTAATATATCACACCTATGATAGTACATAATAAAATTTTCCCTATGTATTATCCCATTAATAAAATGCATCAACTCATGCTTCTATTCTCCAAGAATACAATAAATATGGTCATCCCATACTCTCTTGGGATACCACAAAAATGAATTAACTTCTCAAACCATATTATAATATTTTAAATTCTCCATCAATTAAAAAAAATATGGATTTTTTTCTATTTATCACTAGGTCCATGAACATAGTCTATAAACCATATCACCCATTAGTAATATCCCATGTACTAGATCTCTCGCTTGGATATTAGTTATATCAAGGATACTCATATGTTATTTCATATTCCCATAGTCAACATTAATATGATGTATCCTTATACACACTAAAAAATTTGGACTCTATAATTAAAAATTTCATCATGTTCCCAACAACTAGACTACCCCCATGAAAATTGATTTAAAATTTATGTGTATATCAATAGAATTACTATACATGGTTGTAATAAAGGAAATCAAAAGTAAACTAGATTTTCTCTAAATAATCATACCAATAATCTAATTTGGGTAAACAATAAAGTGAATATTGTTTATTAATTAAATAACTGATTCATTTTTTCAATTTTTCAAATCTATAGTCCAATACCAAATAAGTATACCAATTTCAGGCTAGCCTACATGATAAAAATTATTTGTAAATACAGACATCATTATTACATGGTCCAAGAGTAAAACCAATATTCAAAAAACAAAAACATCATATTTTGAATACTGAAAATATATAAATTATAATATATAAAATTAAGAACATCAATACCAAAACCCTATAAACATAATCTTCAAATCATATAGGAATCATCTAGGAATAAACATAGCTTCGTTCATAAGTTCTAAATAATAATTTCAATGTATACCATATCAAAAATAATAATTACAATAACAAAAAAAAATATGATACCACTTTTTCATTCCTATACATTTTTTTCATTAGTAAAATCCAATTCAAAGTTGACATATGATCTCAAGCATGTCTCCCTATATGTATGAGGCTACCAACTAGTAGTTATGGAATGATAAAATAGTGTGGGAAGACTATTCACTCATTAAAATAAAAATATACAATAGCAACATAAGATAAAATATTGTAATCAGAAAAAATTATTCTATAACCAAATGAATATATCATGGAATATTAACTATAATAAATAACATCACCATGATAATCTTAATGTAACTCATGAAAAAAATAATCATATAATAGGGTATGATTTCCCAATACGTTGATCATATATAGTATAAAATTAATAATAAATAAATAATATTTAAATATATCATAAACACCATTATTGGTCACACATCACACTCATAAATTACTTATAGATGATTTCTACAATTTTTTGACATCTATAGGAATCCATATCAAGACATATATGCTAGATATAAAGATTTTACGTCCAACAGGGCATAAGAGTAGTGTTTTGGCATAAAATATAGTATATAAACATCACTATTTACCAAAATAAAAAATAGTATATATCTAAATAAATTTCATAAATAATATGAATTTTTTAATATAATTACATGAATAAATCATTTTAATCCATTGAGTGCCCAAAGAGACACCTTGATGATCGATGAATATGTACATTATCTTGTAATGTAAAATTGTTTATCAATCAAGCTTCCTCTATCAAGGTATGTCCTTAATTTGGGAAACTCATAACTTACCTCATGGGTTTCGTGATCCACTAGGAGTACACATCAAATATATAAAGGTAGCATATGCCACCTATTGTATTCATATGGTTTCAAGAGGAATCATATACTACCGAAAAATTAAGTGAATCTCATGTGAAAAAAAACCTTTACAAAGAATAAATTAATCTCAATGAAAACATCTCCCACCAAGAATACATAATTTATATTAGAATAATGAAAATAAAACCTCATAAAAATAGTCTATCTTGTAGAGAAGCAACTCCAACCTAGTATACTCAGTTAATCTAAGTGGGTAAGTTGTTCCACCTTGGAAGCTCAGATAATCTCAAGGGATGGAACTTCCAAAATAGTATACATAATCATAGGCTATAGTACATCCCACCTATAAATCGCAATAAAGAGTGAAGTAGATCCCTCATAGATAGACCAAATAATATTTTGAAATATATCCCAATAAAACACTATATCCACATATGATAGTACATTCATATCACTAAATATAATTATATTTGGAATCACACCAAAATTAATTACATAAAAACATTTATTTTCATTACGCCAAACCTATATACTAATTAAGAATCACAGTTTGTAGTAAACCTAACCTAATAACCAAAATAAATTTTTTTACCTTATACAAAAACCAATACTTAATTTACCATATTGGAATCATAAAAAACCCTTATACTAAATATGATTCTTGAGTGGTAGTTTACAGATAATAATAAACAAATTTTCATGGATGGAATTACAGTAAACTAAATTGTGAATGAATATGGTCGATATTAAAAACAACCTAATGACAGGTAAAAATGAAGGTTTGAATTACCCCCTAACATGGTATTTACTATGAATCACAAGTAGAAATACATACATCATAATATTAGAAAGGAATTGTTGTAACTTGACCAAACCCATATATATATATATAAAATCAATTCTTAGTAGTTTATTTAACCGATTAATCTATAAAAACATTTGGATTGAAATTTTTCAATTTGAGGGATTTGTCTATTTCAATCATTTGATGAACCCATATCTCTCCCTTTGGTATGAACCCAAAATATTAATCCAAAAATGAATATATTTTATAAGGATCAATTACATAACAGAACAAAATTTAATGAAAAATTATGATAACATGGACATAAAATAAATATACCCATATCATAGAATTCAGATAATATTCATCATATCATTACTTCCATGAATTCTAATATATCCGAAAACATATCCCTCCATCCACAACATCTAAAAAAAATAATCATATTCAAATAGTCCGCTAGTACTCATTGTAAAAATGTCACATTACCCATAGGTTTGTTCAATGAAAAACATACATATTGTACCAATATTAGATTGCAATTTCCCCCTTCCCCATATATTAAAGCAGCACTATTCCACTTAGGATAATAACTCAATATATATTTATATCTCTATCCCAAAACTATATCCCAAATAACATGTCACATCTTATGAATCCTATGTTCAATATCCTCTCCCCCCCACGTTGATCAAATAGCCCCTCAAAAAAAATTCATGAAAAAACATGATATTACATTTATTTCATTTCAATATTTAACCTAGTCACTAATAACCATGTTATCTTCCTTGGATAATGATTATTTCTCACATTCCAGCATACTATAGATTAGATTTCAAATTATAAATGCACCCACATATATGTATGTGATATTAGGGACCACCAATATCTTTTACATATTTACCCTCTCCTAACTCAAACATTAACACAAATATAAACATTCATTCACAATAACCATATCTATGGGGAAATATCTCCGAAAAGAATACACATTAAACATTTTTTAACTACCTTTATTTTACTACCAAAATTACCCGATAATTAATAAATTTATGCATAATCAAGGACTATATATTAAGGTAACGTATGATCACTAAAACATCAAG
This sequence comes from Viscum album, assembly GCA_963277665.1. NCBI lineage: Eukaryota > Viridiplantae > Streptophyta > Magnoliopsida > Santalales > Viscaceae > Viscum > Viscum album. The sequence goes on from OY728133.1 coordinate 972,391,386, forward strand.
AAACATGGTATGCACAATTCTTTCCATCCGTATAGAAATATAGAATGAAAAATTCCCTATTAAAAATCCAATTTATAAATCACATTTGAAAAATCAATAACTACCATGAAAAAATATAAAAAATGGAATACCCTACGAAAAATGGAATCCCACCACAAGTGTACATCCTTCCATGGACTCCATTAGAATCCACAAAAGGAAACCCCATCATTATTATAATATTATGTAGTTATTTTTTGGAAATATCGTGAAATAACAAAATACAACAAACTAAAACTAGATAACATGAATATTATGAAGATGAAGTTTATACATGTAGAGGGTCTCATTTCATTCAATGATTTAACCTCAATATATAAAATTAGGAATTTAAGGGAGAATGCAGTGGAAATTGTGCCATTTCCCTCTATTCCTTACTGGTTCATCCAAAAAATTATTGAGGGGGTTTCATATTGAGGAAGGTGGAATAAATATTATTCCCTCATTAAAAAACTATGCTAACCGTGTACCTAGGGAACCAACACCGGGTACCTGATGTCTCCTTGGGTACTTCATGTAATGGAACTGATCTCTCAAGTCCCAAATAGAGGGTATTTACAATATTATTCTCCTATTGAGAACTGGATATACGTAAACTAGATACTTGATGGATCACTATAGTCTATTAATTCCATTTTAATTTACCACAAATCATGAATTTCACTCAAAACCTTTTCACCATAATAATATACCATGTAAACCTCCTCATTAGCATTATAAAGGTGTATATAAATGTTAATTTTCAATACAATTAAAAAAATAATATATACATTGTCATCAGTTACATTGAATTCTGGTCCTCCTATGATCCAACAACCTCTAACTACTATGGTATTTATAAATAATGATATGGTAATGGTAGAAAAGTAAAATATATGAGAATTATTTTATCCTTACCTATATTGGTCCACTATTATAAATGGATCATCAATCAAATATAATATGATGTATATCATTATAATTATAATAGAGAAAATATAGATGGAGGTTAGTTCCCTATATTTTTTTATGAGAGAGGGTAAGGGGATTGTTTTCTTGATTTTTTTTAAATAAATTTATTTTAAATTCAAATTAAAAAATAAATAATAGTGCCACTAGATAACCATAATTACCCTACAATGATTATGACTCTTCTTGGTCAGTCCCACTTCTACATTGGCCACATGTAATAAAAGACTAAGACACTAGGTACCCTGGAATAACACCCCAACCTAGATTACCAATATATATCCTACACCATGGGCATCATATAACCTATGTTACGAATCCCTATATGCTATAGTATACTAATTCGGGTAGAGAACCTAAAATTTTCATATGGATACTATCCCCTCACATATGATTCATTATATTAATGATTAAATATACTAAAAATCCAAATTAACCCATCTATAAAATAGATATATCCAAAAAATAAAACCATAAAATAGGGATGAAAGATGATGTATACACATACAATTAATGTGAAAATGCTTTCATTGTTAAAAGATAGATGAAACCCAAGGCTCAATCTATATTTACCCAACTCGAGATAGTACAACCAACCTCTGACTAGAGATTCATAAACCCTCATAATAAAATGAGGTACACCTCTTAATAATAATCTTTTCATGATACATAATCTAAAATAGACTAACGATAGTTAGCCCATGATTTCACAAGAATTTTCCTTCCACAAGGATCAGTGTGTGTCCCCAATTCCATGGGATGGAGACATACACTATAGTATCATACAAATAAAAAAAGGGAATGAATTAACCCTCTAAAAGACATTTGATCAAATAGAATCAACTAGACAACAAATTATAAATTAAAAAAATGACCCATATATTTTTAAGATCTTTACCAGAAAGGCTACACCCAAAACTAGATAAAATGGTATAGATGAAAAAATTGAAATACCAATAACACGGTCCCCAATGAAAATTATGGGTCTATCCCCACATGGCCAAATATCACCACCATTGAAATCTACTATAAGGAAATAGAATCTAGGAGATCCATCCTCTATTTGATGTTATCACTTTTACATATATCTTGTAATACTATGTCCATAAACAACCAAAGTAATGACTATGGAGTGAGTACTAAATATCAATTGGATACCACCAAATAATCTATTAAATTTCTACCTACATGTATCTATTAATTCATGTATAAGACATGTTTCTAATTTTTTTTAAAGAAATCATCTTCCCAAATAAAATAATCTTATTTTTTAATTTTAAAAAACATTCTATATTTTAATAAGAGATAAAATATGAAAAAAAAACACAAATCCATAAAGCATAAGAAGATAAATAATCTATTTTTCAAACATTAATATAAATATAATGTAGGAAAATAATCATGTCAAGTAATCCTGAAATTAAAATTTTCAAAAAACATTAAAGGTAAATCCATACCATGAAGGGGTGTATAACTAAAACATACCATGGAACTCAATTTGAAATAAATGAATACTAAATTAAAGGAACATTAGTACCCTAGTTAGACTACCCACTAAAATCCATGAAATCAAAGAAACCTATCGTAGTTATAGATTACTCCACTAATGTTTTCATAAGTGTAGTTCTTACCTATACCCCAAGTTCTCCCAATACGTTATCAATCATCATTACATTTCATGAAAACTGAAGCTATATTTTATAAAATATGTTCAATATTGAGGTCACACAGATTCAATTATTGAAAAACTATTTCAAATTCAACCAATCTTTGAGAAATTTTATCAATCACACCAGGTTCATAAAAATATTTTCTCTGATTGAAAAAATATTTCAAAAACCCTTCCATTTTCTATAAAATATCAAGGACATAACTCATTACTAAAATCCAAAGTAGTGTGTCATAAGAACACAATCATACCATGGGATAGGTTATAGGATATAAACACTTACCTCAGAAAATTGAAAACCTCATCACCTCCAAGACTAATAATGGGAAAGGAAGAGAAACTATCCAATAAAAATAGATCTGATGAAAATAAATAAATTAAAGATATCAATTCATGATCCAGGGATCTAGCTTGATATGGAATATAATTAATGCAAAATAACTAGTAGAAATTAATTATAATATATTTAATTCATTATATTGAAATCAATATAGATACTATCTTTTAATAGACATGAACATCCACTAATGGAATGGTGGATAGGGACAATATAGTCGCCATAGAGCCTATAGATCATTAGAAATTTTATTAGGGTCTAGATTACTATATTATAGGAGATAAATAAATATTTTAGGGAAAAAGTACAATTATAAACCTACTTAATTTTACATCTATTAGTGTAATCAGATTACCATTAGAAATCCACAAGTGAGCTGGTGGTCGTCTAGGTGGCAGGTTGGTGGAGGAAAAGAATGTGTTCCAGAAAGACTCCACTGTCTTGGTAATGGTATTCCACTAGTATCATAGCGATACATCCAATACTACAAGTATTAATCTTGCATACACTAGCTATCCATTGGTCTTTTTCTAGATATTAGGTGGCTTCCTTCTACCACTAATTTCCAACCACTCTTCTCTCAACCTGCAGATGACCTAGAAACTAAAATTCTGAATTAGAAATAGGCTATATAACTTATTCAATATACTTAGGTGTTACATTTCTCCCAAACATAAAATATTATTCACCCAAAAAGTCTTTTATCCATGAAACTGAAAAAAATGAGGCCATTATAGAATCATCATGTCTGTGCTCTCCCATGACTCCTCAATGTGCATACTATACTACCATCTCACTTGAACCAAAAGGATAATATTTCCTCTTATCACATTATATTTTTGGTCCACTATCTGAATAAGCCTTTCAAAGACTGAGATTTTGGGGTCAATTTCAATATCCTCCAACTCATCACATGGGACAGATCTGTTTCACAATTCTTAAGTAGGGAAACATAAATAAATAATGGATAAAATTCAAAAAATAAAATAATTCTACTCAACCGTCAAATTTCACGAGGCACTCCACAATCTCAAATGGGATGAAATTATGAGTTTCAATATTACCCTTCCTACCCAAAAATCTATGTCCTACTAGTGGTTAACCACTAAAGAAATGCTAATCACCATCATAAAATTACAATAAATTATAACATGTATTTTTATAAAATTCTTGGGGAATCAATGTTGTCACTAGCCTACCCTTGATCAAATATACAATATCTGTCTTCTCCTAAATGATTCTCGATCTAACCAATAACCATTATCCATCCTATTCCTAACAAATATAAAATTTTTATGGCCTCCAATACAAAATTTGAGATAAATCCATCCTAATAAAATCCTGATAAAAACATTATAGGGAAACTAAACTATTATTAGAGGTTTCTCCCTTGATCCCATGAATTCAAGAACACATGTCTGAACCATGTATTGAATAATCTAGATGGATCACTCAAATCAACTGTCCATCGAGGGACTATATATCCAACTAACTTCAATTCATAACCTATTACTACCTCAAATTCTCTCTAAAAATATGATATAATGTAGGGGAACCTTATAGAAATGATATTAAAAAGAACACCATGGAGTGTGATAGTATTTTACACAAAAAAGTTCAAAAGATCATATACCATCATTACCTCATTATGTGGTATTCAGATTGTGTATTTTTTATGTTAATCAATAATCAACCCTATCACATCCTTACACTGATTCTACAGTATACATGTCATGAATACCATGACTATTGCATTCTATTTATATAATGACCCAACCTTGAAGTACATGGATACTACATTTCTTTTATAGATTACTAAATATATTTCAAAAATATAGTCTTAAATACGATATTAATTTAGTATCATTGGAATATCAGAACACATTCTTCTAACTTGGTGACTGATCTTCAACATCCCTCATAAGCATCTTTCCCATTAGTTTTCCTACCTAAAACCATTATTTATATCCTCGAGGAAAGAAAAAAAATGGTGAGCTCAAATTTTCATTAAGGTTAAACATGAAGAACTTCAATCAAAACATAAAAAAATGTAAAAACATTAACATAAATTTTGAATATTAAAATATTGAGTCGTGAAATAAGTCTTGGTAGTTCGTAAGGTATAAATCAAAAACAAACATGAACCATGATAAAATAACGTTAAAAAACATAATGTCATTATGGCATTAAAATAAGTGCATAATATGATTTCTATGGTATCCAAGTAATTTCTACCAAGACCATCATAGTGGAAAAATTCAATTACTAAACCGGGTTTACTTGTCGTTCCAGCCACGTTTTACTGAACCGATTTTACATGTCGTTCCCACCATGTATTACCAAACTATGTTTACTTGTTATTCTAGTCAAGTCTATATCATGAGATATAATTATTTAATCAAAGAATTGGAGGGATATATAGGTCCCACCCATCTCATAATTAAATAATTCTTACATGTTCCACAATAACATAAATAATTCATTATAGCATAACCCAAAAAATGAAATGGCTTTTCTTAAACATCATTTGATCATAACATAATCCATATAAAATACCATTAAATCATTAAAGAATAAAATCCAAGTAATATTAGGGATAGAAAAGTAACCACATTTCAATAGAATCATCTTATATGGAAAATAATTTTGAAAAACCAGTTGAATTTAATTCTTGATGAAAAAATGGTTTTTTCTTCCAAAACATTTTCTTTTCTAAAAATGAAATTAAATTTTAAAAGAAAAGTATTTGGTGGGAAAAAACATGAAATAGTGTAGATGAAGATACATGGAAATAAGGCTTCATGATACCTTAAAAATCAATTCATGTCTTATAATTTAAAAAACATTCTTCTCGTACTCCTATCTGAAAAGTCAAAAACTTCTTTATTTGGAAAAGAACAGAAATATTCCTTCCATACCATTTAATAAAACATCCCCAATGGGTAAAATTGACATTAAATAATAGTTTAAGGATATAATTAATATTATATATTCTAGAAACATGAATGTTGATGATAAATATACCCCAGTAAATACATATGGATAAACAATCTCAAAAAATAATGAGATCACAAAATTTTCCATTACCTTAGGTCTGATTTCGTCCGCATGTTTTTGAAACTCCAGAATAGTGGGATTAAAAATTTTATTTTCTTTTAAAAAACACATAATAATATTTATGATAAAATATATTATTTATTTATGACTTGATATTGACTATTTTTTTATGACTTCTGTGTTGATGAAACGTTTTGGGTAACAATCGTTTTATTTATTGTACATGTTTTGAATTTTTATTCTTGATATTATTACATAGATCATGATTTAATTACATAAATAATGTAAAACATGATTTATATATCATAAAAATTCAGTATATAATTATATATAATATATAGATAAATGAAATGGAATACACCGTTCATAAAGACGGTAGGTCATACATACGCATGAACGTTGCTTCTGTTTCATTATTGAATTGAATGAAAGAATGTAAATGAAATATATATACATAAATTAAGTAGCATCATTATTTCACATATTTCATAATTAGCTATTATTTTTACCTTATAATAATTATTTAATGGTTATCATGGAGAATTATTCTCATCGCGTTGTGAAGATAGTAAGTCGTACGTATGCACAACCAATGATATCATAGCATTGATGGTTAAATTCTTTAAAATCAGATGATATTTTATTTTTATAGAATAATTATTAATTTATACTAATTATTTAAATAAAATATAATTTTAATTAAACCCATCCAAATTAATTATTGTAGAATAACAAATTACACCATGGCGTAGTGACGGTAAGTCGTACGTACACAAGCATGGTGATGTTGTTTTTAATAGGATTGGTAAAAGGAAGAATATGGTTCTCCCATAATCATAAAAAAATATTAGAACATATTGTATGATGGATTTATTATTTTAGTATGGTAAAAACATAGGAATATGATTTAGAAGTAGAAAATAACATTGAAAGAGGGGCTAAAACTATTACCTCTTCTCTGGGTGTCTCCTTTTGATTAGCACAAAATGACTCTATAAGATGGTTTTCTGTTTAATGGGTGGCCTCTAGGATGAAAATTGAGAATTTGGGATATGATATGGTCAGGGTATGGCAGATCCAAATGGATTTTGTTGTGTGAATAATAGAGAATAAGAAGATCCTTTTTATAAGAGAGGTGTGGGGAACTTTTTGAATGTCTTGAAATTTTAATTTCATATAATTGATTTTGGTTTATAATGGATCCAAAGTGATTAATTTTTAGGTTAAGATGATTATGGTTATAATTACTCTCAACCAATAAGTTTTATACATTTTAGGTCCCAAAATTAACATTTTCATTTAGCCTTAACCCTTATATTAATAATTTTACTCTTTCCATGTCATCTTGTATTTTCATACTATATGGTTAATATAGATTCTATAAAATTCCAAGAGAACCACAAGTAGATAATTAATTATATTTTTAACAATAAAAAATTAATTTGGTATAATCATAGATTTTTAGGACTATTATATCATTTAATAAAATTGTATACTTTTTTAAAATCAATTTTCTACATTTAAACACTATTTCGTAATTGATTTTTTGTTAAAGTCATAAAAATATTAGTCATTATAAAAAAAATTAATTAACTCATCCCTAACATATCAACTTCATCCAAAAAATCATGTATGGAATCAAAATGTTCAAATCAAATTTATTTTAATATTTATAATATCACTTATTTAAATATTTCAGTAATATTGTAATCACTGCATCATCATTGTGTCATAATTAAATATAAATACATTTCATGTCAAAAAATTATAAATAAATACTATTACTTAGTGAATATTTTTATCTTTCTAATGACTATTTATAGTCAAATATATCAATTATACAACTACAAATTAGAATTTTCATAGTAAAAAGATACATTTTTATGTTATATTTCCCTTTTCTTTAAATTAAATATTATAACATGTCATTTCCACACCCAAGGGGTTCTCAAATTCCAAAAATTCATACTAAGGGTTTTTTTGGATGCCTATGACTCATCCAAAAAATTTATGACACATGTTAGGGTTGTTTTATGTTATTCTAATATTATACTTACCATTTTTTAGCTAATTTACCATTTAACTATGGTAAAAAAATAATTACAACTGTTACTATTCATAAGGTACAATCATTATTCTGACCTTAAAATTCCAAATATAGTATCCATTTTAATAAATTAAAAAGACATAATATGAATAAATTAATTTAAAATTAAATCTCATTGTCAAAAATAGAAAACTGGCTTTTAAGAAGAAAAACTATCAAAAAATTAACATCTGTTTACATACAATTTAGATGGAAATTACATACAATGACCAACATTGGATTAAATTATAATGAAATAATCCAATTTCACTTTAAAACTAATTATAATTATAATATATATATATATATTAATTAGTTGAAAATGTATTTTTGAATTCAAATACAGTATTTTTCACAATCCATTAAAATATGAATTTCATCATAAATATACCAAAATTTAATCCAAGGTAAATATGAGAGTACCTCTACAATTGAAAAAGATTATTATATCAAATATAACTTAAAATGTCAAAAAATTATTTAATGAGGGTTATCAATAAAAAAATGATAAAACTGTATTTAAAAAAAATACTTCTTTAATCCGAAAAATTGATTTTGTTCATATATAATATCTATAAAACATATAAGATGAATGTAAAAATTACATTGAATATATTACATATATATTTCACTGCTAAAATCCATAATTTGTGATTTATTAATTTTTATAAACTCACTTACTTTCATTCAAGTTGTTTTATAGAATGAAGTTTATAATATTCATACCTTCCATTATAATGAATAATTAATAATATTTTTTAATCACATATACTTTGACTTGTGTGAAATTAATTTTATAAAATGAAAATGAAATTGTGTGTATCACAATCCTGGAATAGTTTTTTGTATATTGTAAGATAATACACCGTTGTGTAAAGTGCAAGCTCATCTTGGTGTAGCGTAAAACAGAAGACATCAAAGAAATTTAAAAAATCTACCCCATAAAATCATGGGGTGTTACATTATTACCCAAATGAAATGAATTTCTCCCTCAAATTTTTTTGGGGTTATAAAAGGTTTACTACTTGAATGTTTCTTTCATAGAAACCCACATTGTACAGAGTAATACTAAAACATCATTTTAAATAAAAAAGTTACAAACCTAATGGTCACCCAAAGTTACTCATCATAGGGTTTCCATATAGGATAACATAACTATGAAGTGAAAACATGGATATAAAAAATAATCGATTCATCATATTCTATAGGATAGTGATAGAGAACAAGGCTTGGAGAAAGTTAAAAACCAAGAATCCATAAATCTGTGATGATTTAAGGAACCATATGATTCATCGGATAAGAAGGCAGTAAGATTGAATTTTTTGTTTTCGATATCCTTTTCCTTAAAGTTGAATAACTTCAGAAGAAATACTTACTTAATCTCAGTAAAATCTAATCATTGGTTATTCCTTGAATAATTTCTTCTACATCTCTAATTCAAATTAATGAAGTTGTATTTGACATTATAGAAGTGTTATAAGATCATGTTATCCATTAATAGATTGATAGGTCATTCCATATTTCTCAAAAAATAGGTTATCACATATTTTAAGTTCATATATGGTGAGATAATACTTTATTATAACTGAAATTATTTGATTCATATCATAAACATTCCAAAAAAAGTTTATAACCTTACAATCCTTTTGAATGATGAAAATCTAGAACTATGGAAAAAATATAACAAACTCGGAAAAAAAATTATCCCCCATATATCATAATGTATCTCTGGTTGGTCACATCATGTATTCTCACGAGTCATGGTAACAACATAAATTATCAGATATCCTTATTGAAAATATGCATCTTCCCTTATCCAAAAACATAGTGTATTATTCATTAAGTCACAAAAAGTTTTATACTTCATCAATGATATGATAAAACTTTTATTGAAAAATCCATAATTAGTTCTCAAGAAACTTACATCATCCAATATACTTATTCAAATAAAAAATATCTTTTCCCAAACATAATCATCTTAACTTGAGGAACATATTAAAGGTTATCATTCAATTAATTATTTGTTCTACAAGTATATCACCCAACCCGTAAATAATTTTTTCTCCTTAGAACTATTGAACATAACATTTCCAATCCTTAATGAAAAACATATACAGAAATAACTCATATATTTCATGATTCATATATCATAATCATTAAATTCTGAAACATATTCACCTCAATCATTTAACTTTATTCTTATACCATTACTCATGATCCATCATCTTTATCTATTCTAAAATATGAATCATTTCTTATTGTTTCTAAACCTCAAGCTTCATAGATTTTAATTAAAAAATACTAGAACAACATCACATACCATTTACATGTCATTTACAATCTCTTTATCCTCAGAAGTATGAACAATATGTGTACCATCATCTTGATTCCCTTCATCATAGTTCCACTTATGAAATCTATCTTAGTAATTAAATTAATTTAAAAATCTAAAACAATCCATGGTTAACTATGTGCTATTTATTTCTGGCTATTGACTATGACTAGAAAGTGATGTGTGAGAAATACATATCAGTTAATAAAAATCATAATTAAGGTAAATTACATATAATATTTCAATCTATGATATCTTTAATTTAACACTATGTTATTCTTGATTATAAAAAAACCCCTAGGATTTTAACCTATTCATAGACTTGTATATAATAAATCCCTAGATATATCCTTTGAAATATATCTAGGGATCTCACTACAGTTTTTCATCCTACATTCCAATGGTTGACTAATCCTTCGCTATGATACCAACTCTAAAAACCCAACCTTGACATACATGGAAATTACATTTCATTTGGGATTATATAAAACATTACACCAAAATACACCAAAATACCGTATTAATTTAGTGACTTTGGAAACTCGGAACACATTCTTCTAGCTTGGTGATATATCTTCAACATATCCCAAAAAGATCTTCCCCATTAGTTTTCCTTCCTAAAACATTTCTTTATATCTTGAGGAAAAGAAAACATAAAAAGGGTATGCTAAAATTTTCCTTAATGGTAAACATGGATATCATCAAAAAAACATAAACATAAAATAGTTAAAAATGAACATAAATTTGGAATATCATATTTTTGATTCATGAAATAAGCCTTGGTAGTTCGTAAGGCATAAATCATAATTGAAAAATAACCATGGTAAAATAACATTGACATAATGAATATAATTTTGGAAAACAAAACTGAAAATGATATGATTTATATAGTCTCTAAGGCATTTCTTCCAAGACCATCATAGTGCATAAAGTCTATTAAATAACCGGGTTTACTTGTCATTGCAACCTTGTATTACTGAACTAGATTTACATGTCGTTCTAGCCCTATATTACTAAACTGTATCAACTTTTTTTTCATTAAAATTTATCCAATGAGATATAAATCATTACCTAATTCATTGGATGGAGGTATTTTTCAAACCAATCTCATACTGAAATCATTCTTACATATGCCACAAAAACATAAATCAATCATCATAGCATAACCCAAGAAATAAAATATTCTTTCTATACATCATCCCATCATAACATAATCTATATAAAATACCATTCTATCATTAAACTGTTAAAATAATATTAATAATTTTGATAGAAAAATAACCATATTAAAAGTGAATCATCTAAGATGGAAAATAATTTTGAAAAAACACTTGAATTTAATTATTCCGGAAAAAATCCTTTCTTCTTCAAAAACATTTTCTTTTTCTAAAAATTCCATTCAATTATAAAATAAAATTAATTATTTGAAAATAAACATGAAATATTATAGAGGAAGATTCATGGAAAGAAGGTTTCATTAAACCGTATAAATTCATTATTTCTATATAATATTAAAAAACATTCCTCTCATAGTCTTGTCAGAAAATTCAAAAAGTACCTCGTTTGGAAAACGAAAGAAATAATCCATCCATAAAGTTAAATAAAACATCATAAATTTTTAAAAATTAATTTAAATAATAGTAGAATAATATAAATAATATTATTAATTTTGGAATCCTGAATGTGGATGATAAATACACTCTATTATATACTTACGAATAAACAATTGCATAAAATAATGAGATTGCAAACATATCCATTACCTTAGATCAGATTTCTTCTACAATTATTTGAAACTTCTGTATAGTCCATTTGAAAATATTATTAACATGTAATAATAACCATTATAATAATTATGATATGATATATGAATATCTTATGACATTATATATCCTTTTAATTTATTAGTTCCATGTTAAAGCAAAGTTTTGGGTAATAATCATTTTATTTATCGTACATGTTTTGATTTGTTATTCATGATCTTATTACATTTATCATGATTTTATTACATAAATAATGTAAAAAATGATTTATATATCATAATTATTATGTATATAAATATATATAATAGATAGATAAATGAAATGGAATGCACCGTTCAAGAAGACGGTAGGTCATATATACGCATAAATGTTGTTTCTGTTTCTTTAATGAATTCAATTGAAGTAAGTAAATGATATACATATATATAAATTAATATTATTATTTCATATATTTCAAGATTACTTATTATTTATACTTTATAATAATTCTTGAATGGTTAATGAGGAAAATGAATCTCTTTGCGTCGTGGATACGATAAGTCGTACGTAAACACAATCGGCAATATCATTTAATTGATCACTAAATAGTATAAAATTGGATAGTATAATAACTATACAGAATAATTTTTATGTGATATTTATTATTTATATCCATTAAATTCATCATTATAAACATAAAAATTAATTATGTTGAATAAAAAATTACACCACAGCATAGAGACGACAAGTCGTACGTACACATGCATGGTGATATTGTTTATCATAGGATGGGTAAAAAGAAGGAATATGGTTCTCCCATAATAATGACAACATATAAGAATATAATATATGTTTTGGTTTTTATTTTTTCAAGGAAAAAACTTTTTAATATGATGTAGAAGAATAAATGAACTTTGAAATACGGGTTAAAACGATTACATCTTTTTCAGGTGTCTCTTTATTTGCACAAAAAGAATCCTCATGTTAAATTTATAAAAAAAAGGTGGAATCTGGGATGAATTGAGAGAAGTTATGAGTATATTTGGATATCAATTTTATGATCCAATTGTCATTGGTGGTGTGAATAAAAGAGATGGAGAAGTTCCCTTTTTTAGGAGAGGTGTGGGGAACTTTTGAAATGTCTTGAGATATTGATTTCATATAAAATTAATTTTTGTTTATAAAGTCTCCAAAAAATTAATTTCGAGGATAAGATGACGATGTGTCTAAATCCTCTTGAGAAAAAGGTTTTAGAGGAGTTCATGTAACAAAATTAGCCATATAAGTTACCCTTAACCTTTAGTTAAATTATATAACTCTTACCATGTCTTCTTGTAATGTCATACTCTATGTTTAATATATTTTCAATAAAATGTCAAACGAACCTCAAGATGATCATTAATTATTATTTTTACATTATATAAGTCATATGGATGAATCATATATTTTTAATACTATTATATCATTTAATAATATAGTATTTTTGTAAACTCGTTTATGTCAATTTGGACACTCTTTAGTAATTGATTATTGTCAAAGTCATACAAACACGATTCCTTCGAACCAACGAAATTAACACATCCCTCACATGTAAATTTCTCCCAAAAAATCATGGATGGAATCAAATTGTTTACATTAATTTTTTTTAATTTTTTTAATATCATTTATTGGAATATTTCATTAATAAGGTAATCACAACATCATCATTGTGTCATAAATAAATTTATTTAGTTAGTGTATAAAAATTATAAATTAAATTCCACATTGTTGGAAATATTTCTAGATTTTAAATTTCTATTTATAGTCAATGATATCAAATATATAACCCCATATTATAATTTATTTAGTAAATAATACATTTTTATGTTATATTACCCTTTATTTTTAATTATTTATTATAACATGTCATATTCACACCCAAGTGGTTCTCAACTGCCAAACATTCATCCTAATGGTTTTTTTAGTCACCTATGACTCATAATATAATATTAGTACATCTGTTTTGGTAGTTTTATATTATAAAAATATAATTTTTCCCTTATTTACCTAATTTTCCATTTAACTATGGTAAATAAAATTAATTAATGATATTACAATTCATAATGTCTAAAAATAGAAGGGACTAATTTAAAAATTTTGGACATTAAATTTAAATATATGGAATCTATAATTCTAAATTCAAAACCCATAATTGGAAGATATTAATTTAAAATTAATTCCCATTGAAAAAACTAGAAAGTGGGTTTTTAAGTAGTAAAAACTATCCAAACCAAGACATGTGTTTATGTCCAATTTAAATGTGAAATTACATCCAATGAAAAAAAAATGTATTAGATGATAAAAACTAATCTAATTTCACTTTAAACCTAATTAAAAAGATAATATAACTATATAAATAAATTAGAATAAAAGGACGTTTCAAATTAAAATACAGTATTATTCACAATTCATTAAAAAATGAATTTCACCAGAAAAATACCAAATTCTCATCCAAAGTAAATTTTGGTTTACGAAATCCAAAGAAAAGTATCTTATATCAAATAAAACATATAATATTATCAAAACTAGATTTTAAAAGGGTTCTCCATCAAAAGGAAGTAAAACTATATTTTTTTTGAAAAATACTTCCTTCATCTGAATAATTGAATTTTTTCTTATATCATATCTGGAAAATACATTCGATGAATTCAAAAAATAAAATTGAAAATATTACATATGTATTTAACTAATATAATCTATAAATATTTATTTTATTATTTTTATAGACATAATTATTTTGATTCAAATAGTTTTTTTAAAAGGAATTTTGTACTATACATACAATTGATTATAATGACTCGATTATAATATTTACTTGTCATGTATACCCAGTCTTACATGAAATAAATTCTATAAAAAGAATGCTAATTTTTATATATCACAATTCATGAATATTGTTGTGTATACTTTAATCTAATATGGTGTTTCGTAGAGCGCAAGCTCATCTTGGTGTAGCGTATAACAGAAGACATCAAAGAAATTAAAAAAACATATCTCATAAAATCTTAGGGTGTTACAATTTATATATAGGAATTGGAAATGGTTTTAGAGTACTAGTTGGAATTTTCGGTTCTTCCATAAATCTATAACATGTATTCCACCAAAAAATTAAATCTATAATTTATTATCATAACCTCAGGTACAAGTAGTAATGAATTAGGTAATTATACATATTATTAGCAACAGGGAGCATAGATTAATTAGACCAGTTACCATTATCCTTTAATTCTATTATTAGATCTATTAGAATAACCATTCTGCCTTAGAAGTGAAAACCCCAACGGGAGACCAAGACAATCCAGATAATATCTTCTCACTATAAACAATTTTTCTAATGTTATAAAATTTTATATAATCAGATTATACAGGTTGAATACAATCATCCATATATTATTCAACCTTATGAAAACATTTTAATACCATTTCAGTAGCACTAACTTTATCAAAGAATACAACAATATATAATCCAATAAATAGCCACTCTTCCCATGCTTCCTTCAATGCCCATGATGGAATTTTTTTATTAAATAATATTTGAAAATGTTACATTTTCCAAGGGTGTATGAATTATCAAAACAAAAATATCTTAAGAAAATATAGCTAAAATCATAGTCACAATTTTAGATCCCTATAAATGATGATGTACTTCAGACTTTAGTGGTCTATATACATTATAAACTATTCCCCAAATAGGTAGTGACACCAGGTCTTTAGATCAGGAATCACTGGAACCTACAAAACATCATGAATGGGGTAGTTCTATTTAGGATTAATTGAATGGATCCTTAAGATATCACATATGATACCAACAGAAGAACACAAAAACACCATATTTAAAGCATCACAGAAGATATCACTCATCTCAGAAAGGATCAATACTCTAATTATATTACACTTTGAACTCTTCCAACAATCTTCATATCAAATCACTAGAAATTTACTTCACACTCTTAAAATTTAACTACTTCATGAGTTATTAAAGATTTGATATATCTATAATAAAGAACCGATAAGTACAATTTAATACCAAGAAACATTTGATTTTGAACACATTTGTGGTCTTTACCCAGTACATCACCACATGAATCTTATCTGAATCCACCAAGATTTCCTTCCCATAAAACACATGTCCCATAAATTTTACCTACTCAATACTGACCAAAAATTGGATATATTTGGTATAGATGATTCTCTATCAATATCCCAGGGTCTATATTCAAATTCTATTCATGATCAGGATTTGAAATGTAATAAATGTAGATATAACCAAAAAAACCAACACAAATTAATCCAATGACTAATGGAAGATTTTATCTGATATATCCATAAATAACACATGAAAATTAGTAAGTCTGTGTAGTATGATAAAATACTCATAATTCTAATTCCTACCCTATAACATCATCTTATAAATATCTTCCTCTCATGCCCTTGGATAATGGTATATTGATCTCATATCAATATTTAAAATCCCTCAGGATCCCTTAATCTGATCAAAATGTTAATAATTCTTAGGTAATGGATATTTGTTCTTATATTTCACCATATTGTGTTTTATATAATCAATAAAAATACAAACAATCTCATTCCCCGTTTTACAAAGAGAAATGGTAATTCCCAAGGTGAAATTCAAGGAGGAATAAACCATTATTCCTATTATCCTCCTAAAGAACCAATAATTACTCAACTAAATTTGTTCCATATGGAAGAATGGTAAAGAAATGGTCTATGTTCCTAGAGGAATGTCAGTAGTAAACAAAACTTCTCTTAGAAGAGAAAACACAAATAATTAGTCTAGAAAATAATTCATAGAGTCACTTATCACCATAGAAATGTATCCACTAAGACAATATTCGACACCATCAAGAATCATCTCAGAGAACTACCAAGAGATCATATCATCACTTGAGTTAAAATGAAATGATCTCTCATATCTAGGATCCCACTCAACCATAGAGGTATGAGTGACTTATAATATCAAATGACGTGGACTCAATGATGGTAGTAGTTGATCAAGGATTCATAAATAACCACACAATCCATTCTATAAATGAGATAATGGAATTCATGTTAAACAAATAGAAATTACCATTTGGTTTTATAGTTAGTGATCACCACCCAAATAATTGGACATTTAAAAAACTTATCAAAATTCCATCCAAATGGGCATCACCCTTGACACGAATTTGAGGCCCAATACCCTTTTATATATCATATCAAAACTAAGTGCCATTGGTGAATCTAGATCTAACTCTATTTCCATGGTATGTTATCTCAAAAAAATGATAAATATGACTAAATTTACCACATTAATGACATTCCATCAAACAATCAGTTTTAGGTTTTCCCTTTCTCCGAAAATAATAATAGATTACCTTGCCTTATCTTGAAAAAAGATGTTCACTCATTCCTCCACCTTTGTGTTGGTCACCCATCATCCTCTTCTATATAGAAACAACTTATTAGCACCGCCTAATATCATTGATTCTCTATATTTTCCTATCTTCATCATCATATCATTCTAATTAATAACTACCTTGTCTGAAACCTCTATAAATGTGGGTACACGTATAATAGTCGCCATAGAACAAAAATATGACCTGAATACCATATTAAACATCCAAATAATAAATTGGTAATGAGAACACACAATAGATATAGGTTCCATAACCCAACAAACATAATAAAAGACATCAGTTTAAAACATTCTCATTTCTCTATAAGAAGATAATAAAATTTCTTTCCCACTATCAGTGTCTCATGATAAAACTGTTGATTGTACGATTTCCTTATATTAGACTAGGTGAGATATTCATGAAACCTATATTGTAATATAGATTCCCACCCCTACCTTTATTTCCCCTAAGTAATATAGGTGGGGAAACCAACCATGTGTTCTTCTACTTTTTTTAGGAATTAAAAAATCCTCTTCATCCTCTCTATTAATTCTTCTTAAACTGGTGTTCCCTCATCACCATTAAATATACTTGGATGTTTCTTAGTGTACACTGAATCATGGTCCATGTTTTATCTCAATTTAATACTAGAGCCATGGTCCATGTATTGAATCATTTAGAATATAATTTCTATAGAAATTGATTCAACAAGAGTGTGGAATTCAATAGATTCTGAGGAATAATTATGTTAATAAGATGATAGTTGATAATAATGTTGGTTTTATATTGTTTTTTCCATTTTTAGAAAACCAAGATCACATAATTTTATTTGTTATATGATATTAATGTCCTAATAAATTTCCTGGTGTTTTTATTTTCATTTTTTTCAACAATATGATGTTTTATTTAGGATTTTTCCTTAATAAGATTCTGGACAAAATGTTTATGGGAATATATGGTGGAGATATTTAAATATAGCGAATTAAATGGATAATTGTAGACAAGGGATAGTATAATGAGTTATGAATATGTAGTGAGAAATTGAAGTATTATCCAATTATCCTCACATGTTCTACAGGAAGAAGATGTTTGATAAAGAAACATTGTTTATGCTTTGTTTTTTATAAACTATCAAATTTTTTGATTACTAAATTTTCCCATGATATAAGATAATGCTAAAAGTCGGATATTAGGGGTAAAATATATAAATATTTTTCAAATGTGAGTTATAATATTTACTAGACTAATTTTATGGGTTCAATTCATGGTTATAATATGTTCACATTTATTAAATATATGAAGATATAGTGGTACATACTATTATCAAATAGATTTTTAATAATTATACTAATTGGAGTATGTTTGAAGAATTTTAGAATATAGGACCTCACCTAATGATATCAAATTGAATCTATCAAATGGAGTTTTAAAAATTCATCTTACAAAATCCCCAAGAAAATACCAATGTTTATCCATAAAAAAGTTGTATAAAAGGTTGAGACTCTACCAAATAAACTCTTATATATTCACTAAACATAATAACTTTTACTTCAATGTTAATTGTATTAAATAAACATGTAAAAATTTATAAATTGAAGTATTTACAGGATGATCAGGCATTATTTTATAATCCATTATACATAAATCAATGTATGAAGTCATCAAATGAATGGTTATAAACAATTCCATCTAATAGAGCAATCTTCTGAAATTTTATAATGTAATTCACTAGAGATGTTATTTGTCAAACAGAATCCTTAATAGTTATTCCTATGAAGTTTTTAATGAGTACCAAATAATGTTTCACCAAATTGGACATTCACAATGAATTTTACTTATTGGGTGAATTGAAGATCATTTAGTTTTCACTGAGACATTAATTTAATGATTTTGATCTTTTCATTTGATGATTCATTAATCATGATGTAATGAATTGTGATTATAGCTAATTTTTTAATCATGTTTTAAGATCATAGACGATTCCAAATGTTAATGAATGTTCTTACCATTCACGAATATTGAAGGCGATAAAACAATAACTGTTATGGGTTGGTTTCCAAAATATGAGTGGGGAGATTTTAATTTAATATTTAGAAGTATGTGATTTCATCAGTTTTTCAAAAATATTTATTCTTATATAATAGGTTTCAGGAACAATAATAATTATATATATTTATACACATTATATACTGTATGTACTAGAGGACTTAGGGAACAATATTCCAAAAAAATGAATCACATTTTTATGAAGAGTTTCTAGAAACTGTTTTCTAATATTTTATAATCAGATGGAGCATGTGTAGAGAAGTGACCAAACAAAAAATAGGAAGAGGTATAAGAAAAATAGTGTGTGAAAGTAACTTCTATGAACATAGATAAGGGAATATCATGTGAATGATATTTTTCCTATTAGTATAAAAAATGGATTCATATTTATTTGTATATTAAATAAAAAAATGGGTTTTTACCCAGATTCATCGACTTGAGGGTTCCAGATTGATAAGTGATAAAAGAAATGTTTCCAATATAATTATATGCATAATTTATTTCTATCTATTGTGATAGAAATTGTAGAGGACGAATAATTTCTTATAAGAAAAGAAAGTGTGCTGAAACTTCAAGAAACATAGTGCCAATGTAGTAAATCAAGTCAGTGATGTTTGTTATTATTATTAGAAAACATTTTTATACCATATTATCAATATGATGAGAACATGAACTTTTAGAAGTATTTTAGTGTTATTCATGTAATGTATATACAATAATTTATGTAACCACCATAAAGATTATTTTCTAGTGGTTTTTTGGTATTGGATTATATATAATCTATGCCAAGGGCTAGAAACTCTTATTGAGTAGTGAACATTATAAATAAATATATTACCATAGTTATGCTTGATTGTTTCATTTCATTAGGTCCATTTCTCTACAATTAGATGTGAATGTTGAGTATTATGAAATAACACATTAAAAGATAAAATCACTGATCCACCCCATCCCACACTCCATGATTATGAAGATATTTATTGGTCCTTTCAAGAAGGATTATCTGGTAGGTTTTCTCAGTATCTTCTTTAATATACATCTAGGATGATCTTTTGAATGATCCATAATCTATAAAAAATATCATGAAACCATCACAAAAATATTTTCATTCCTTTAATACATAATTTAAATTATAGTACAATATCCAAAAGAAAAAATATATATATAGTGATTCATGAAAAATCATGAACTTCCCATGTAGACTGAGGTTCTTCATTAATGTAAGAAATCCAAGAAGACCACCACACTATATGTAGGGTTATAAAAAACCTCTATACCGTTTATCAATAACCCTAGACATAATAGTATGATGTATAATGAAGACCACATAATTTTGTTTCAAACTCCCTCTAATACTACTTTTTCACTGACCAAATCGAGTCAACCCATAAGGTCACACAATTTGGCCTGGAAAACCCCTAGTAGTGTGTTTTTTATCTCCCTGGGCTGATTATGTCTCCTTCAGTATCATACACAGAATCCTGGGACAAATTTCACCATCATAAAAACATATAAAAAGTTATAATCAATAAGTTTAACACAATAGATACCCAAAAAATACATCATATCTCAAAAAATGAGGCTATAAAGATAGCAACCAAAACGGATAACAAGGTCTATATGAATAAACTGAAAGAACAAAAACATGGAAGCTGAATCAACCCATGGGTACATCTCTACATAACCAAATATTATATCTATTCTTACAGACTAGAAAGAAACATGATCCAAGGGCTTCATCCTCTGTGTAACACTCTTCCATCTACATGTATCATGGAAAAAAATTCCTAGAAAATACTAGAGGCAAGTTCATGGTGTTAGAACTAATAGACAATAAGATACCTCTAAAGATTCTATACAATGACTGTCTAAATGAATCTATTAGTTCATTAAATAAATACATTTCTAACACATTTCCAACAAAATAATATTTTTATAAAATGATCTATTGGTTTTGTTTTCAAAAACATTCCATAATATAATAAGTAATGAAATGTGGAAAATCATATATCCATGTGGTATAAAGAGATGAATAATATGACATTTTTAGAATCAATATTCTTATCAATTGGTAAAACTATAATATCATGTAAACAAGTGTATAATGTATCTATAAAAGAAAAAAGGGTAGTCTATGACATATGGGTGCACAAAACAAAGATATAGAAAGGAATAATACTTAACATAAGTAAATACTAATGTTGAGGAACCTCATTCCCCCAGTATGGATACCCATTATAAACTATGGAATCATTTACACCTACCCTAATGGAATCCTACTCCACAAAGGTTTGTATACGTTTAATTCTTTCGATACCCAAAGGTATCATTATGTGATATTTTTCAAGATTACATTTCAACGAAACTAAACCTTGATTTTAATGTAAATTTTATATAGTGATGGCACACTACTTTTTTTCTTGAAAACCCTTTTCCAATTTAGAATGGCCATTGAGACATTTTATCGAATACATTATGTGCAAAAAAATGTTCCTTTAAAGAAAATCCCATTTTAAAACACATTATATTACCATCAATGAGAAAATACATAATGCATAAAACAAAACCAAATGACAACATAATAAGAACACAAGCATTCCATGTTATTGATGTAACACCCCAATATTCAACAGTAGGTTTCCTTTAAAAAAATCAATACATTGTGTTCCACGTAACACCAAGTTCAAGTGCACCATTATCTATCAAATTAGCCATTTAAAAAGAGTCTATGAATATAATTAACATCAATGTTAAACTTAAAATTTTAATCTTTAAAAATAGACATCTTTTTTTAATTAGGAGTATCAAATTTATCTTAGGATTATTTTATAATTTTTCTGACAAGTTTAAATTTTTTATTACTAGTTTAAAATACTTAAATATAGTTAAGGAATGAACTTTTTCATTTAAATAGTTATTTTAAATTAAATTTATTTTAAAGCTACAGAAGATACATAACAAGTATATTAGTCCAATTTTGGTCAATGGAAAAAATTTATATTGAAATTAGATATAGAATCTTTAAAATCATAGAAACATTTCTTTTATTTTCCTTCTCTATACATTAGCGTTAAATGTAATTTTACCACTTCTCAGAATATAATTATTAAAAACCAACATACATCGTTTTAATTAGTATACCAATTTAGTTCTAATATGAAAAAATTAAATCATTTTGAATAGTAACAGAACTATATTTTTATTTATTTACCATGGTTAAGGGCAAATTGGGTAATTAGAGGTAAATTTAAAATTATAATATTTAAAAATTACCCTAAAACATGTCCCAATTTCATTTTGTATGTGTTTTTTTGACCAAAATCATCCTTGGGTCGATTTTCGACCTCTTGGAGCCACATGGATGACATTATTATTTTTATAATATTATATTTAATGAAAATAAAATTTTGTTATACTTTCATCTCTAACATGTATAACATTATTTATGTGGGGCTATATATGTGATATGGTCTATAATAAGTGGTAATTATTAAGAAAAAATGTTTATATAAAGCATGATAATGTATTTATAATTTTTGGGAATTAAATAGTTATATTTAAATGCGACACAATGATGATTCATTAATCAATTTATTAATAAAAAAATCAAATAAATGATATTAATAATACTGAAATAAATATATTTTGAAATATTTGATGCCATCAAGGAATTTTTTGGATTCCTATGATATTTCAGGGATGATTTAATGTAGTTTTTTTTGAAGGAATCAAGTTGTTATGATTTTTAAAAAAATCTAATTTTTAAACAGTGTCAAAATTCACAAAAATGGGATTTTAAAATAAATAATATTTTATTAAATGATATAAAATTCATAAAAATATAGGATTAATCAAAATAACTAAGATAATGTTAAATACATTATAAATGACCAAATTGTGGTTCGTTTAGAATTTTATTGTAACTATTTTAACCCTATAGTGTGAGAAGACAAGTAGTCAAAGTAAGGGTTAAATTGTTTAAATAAGTATCAAAACAAATTGGTAAAAAGTAAAAACATAATAAATTTTTTAAAAATATTATTAGATTTGGAAAATGAGAACTATATAACCTATGGTTATAAAATGAATCATTTACAGGAAACTTTCCCATGAAAATGAAATAGCTATTATTCTTTTATTGAAAGAGACATCTGAGAGTGTATACAAATTAGATCATAAATGGTCTATGGAACCCAAAATTGAATCATTTAATGGATACCCATGACATTATTATTTATTATACATAGTATAATGTTAATATGGGGATAACAATAAGATAAATTACATCCTAAATATTCTATGGAAATATAAAATAATTTTCTACATCATGGGAATTTATTTTTTATTTTTCAAGTTTAAATAATCACCATAATTAATTACACAATAGAGAAGGATAAATTTTTTATTAGTAGAAATATCCATTTTGTAAGATTAAAAATATTAAATGAAATATTATTTTGATTAAATAAGGTGCTCCCTGAATTTTATATTTGACTATTACATTTTATGATTGTATTAAATGGTTTCGTTTTAATTTATCTTTTTGTTTGAATTTTATTAAAATTCTAAGTAATGAACAGTGTCAATATTTTCACAATTGATATTTTATAAAAATAACATCTTATTATATTATTGAAAAATAAAAAAATTAAAAAGTAAAAAGTGATCATTATAAGTTCTAAAATATCATAACATTTCCATGTATGGACAATTAACATAATATAAGTAAATATTTATAACCTTTTAATAATTAAAATATTATTACCATAATTAAAATTTAATACATTAATTAAGGACAAATCAAAATGATAAGGTTTAAAATAAAATAACAAGATGTTCCAATTTTTTTGGCTGAAATTATATTAACCCATAAGAATCTTATACTAAAAATAACTCACATTGGACAATTTGAAATCAAAAATCAATTCATAATAAATTAATAGTTTTGGAGTTTTCAAAAGTTCCACTCCCCTCTATTATAATAGGTTACTTAAACTTCTATTTTATTCACACCTCTAATACCATTTAGTTTGGCCAAGACTTGCCCATTTCTCCTTAAACCTTCCCTCAATTCATCCTATATGACATAAATTGGGATTAAATACACCCAAAGGAGTCCTTTTGTGAAAATCAAAAGGAGACACTCAAAGAAGATGAAATGGTTTTACCAACTCTTTCAAAGTTCATTTCATATTTTAAATCCTTTAACTAGGATTTTTACATATTAAATTACTAATTAAAGTATAATTTGTTTTATAATATATTATTATGATAATGGTAAAACCACATTCCTTCTTTTACACATCATATGAAAAACAATATCTCCATACGTTTGTACGTATGAATTATCATCTCCACTATATGTTGTAAACTATTTTTACACTATAAATTATTTTTATGGGTATAAAGATTAATATAAAGGATTTAAATAATAAATATGACATTATATTTTTCAGTATATTTCATATTCTATCCAATTCCAAAATGCATACCATTTCGGAATGATTCCATCGCTCCTGTGTACGTATAGTCTATTCTCTCCACGATGGGATGAGGATCCATATCCACGTTGACCATTGAAGAATGATTATAAAAATATATATACAGAATAAATATGAAAAATATGACATAATAATATGACTAGAATAATATATATATATCATTTAATTTCTTTCATTCAATATTATAAGAAAATGGAAACAACGTTCATTCATACATATGGCCTACAGTCTCCATGGAATATGTATTCCCATTTATATATATCTATTAAATATATTTATATAATGAAAATAAATTTTAAATAAATCATGTTTTACATTATAGAAGTAAGTAAATCATGATCTATGTAATAATATCAAGATTAAAAAGTCAAAAAAATTGCACGATAAAAAAATCAATTATTACCGGAAACGTTGCTTTACATTGGAATTATTAAAAAATGGGTAATATAAATTAATAAAAAATAATATATGATAGCATAAATATTATTATTATTCTATTAGAAGTTAATAATATGTTTAAAACCATATAAATGGGTATTGTAAACGTACGAGGGCTATTGGGCCCAAGGTAAGGGTTAATTTCGTAATCTCATTATTATACAAGATTGTTTATACATAAGTACTTAGTCAGACATATTATCATCCATTTCTGTGTTTCTTAAAAATATTTTGAAAAATATTTTTTAAGGATTAATTTAATTTAATTTTTAACTAAAACGCCATTTTGAATGTTTTAATGATTTATTATTCTAATTATTTCTCATTAATGTTCATATTTTAAAATTGGTTTCAATGATTTATTTATATGGATAAGAATGTTTTTTATTTTTAATTCCATTCAAAAGTTTCAAAGTGGTATGGGAAACTTTGATTCAAAAATATATTTTTAAATATATCAATTTATAAGTTTGTTTCATTCCAATAAATTATTTCAATAAAAAGATAGTATTTGTCCCAAGATGTTCTTGATGATTTTATTAGAGTATTTTTATCTATCAACATATTTTGTTGGATATTATGCATAATTGATGTTAATATCATATGGTATCATTTAATATATTTTATTGAATGGTTTATGACCTATTTGATTGTGTTTGAGCTATTTAGATACCATTCTTATGTTTATTTTCCATGGATTCCAAGAAGTGTACTATGACTAATATGCTGGGTTAATCAAGGAGAATAATGTCACTCTCATCAGATTATCTTTGTTGTATTTTAGGTTATTAATTTTAATGTATGATTTATGTGTGTATTATATTTTCCAAGAATACTAAATTAATTGTTACATTAGTAGTTCATTCCTTATAATCATGTCAGTGTATTACAATAATGCAGCAGCTCCGTGCATCTTTGGTTAGGGCATTACATTTGGTACCGAAGGAAGTTTATAAAAAACCTTGGAAATTACATTTTTAAAACAAGGAATAGAAAGCATAACACCATGAATAACGTTGAGGATATGTCTATGTATAGTTTATCATCATTTATATTTTTTCATGACTAACCTAGGTTAAACAAAAGGACATATAGTTCATGATAATGATGGTATAATTTAGAGATCCTATAAATGATCCTTTCTGAATATATCATTATGATTAGTGTTTTTGTGATAGTGATTTAGGTTTTGGCTGATGGTTTGAATCAGACAGGTTATAAAAGTAATTATTATACTATAGATAATGATGAGACTACCAAATAAAAATGAGATAAATGAGGTATCAAGGAATAAGATATTAGAACATAGTAAATTGTTTATGAGTGAAGTGGAATGACTAAGGTTATTTTTTATTTGGATTCAAGAATTATTACATCAATGATTCTATGGTTATAAGATTAATGAGATATATATGTATTTTAATATAGTACTATTTCATTAAGTATTTCAAATTGTATTGTAACAAGAATAGTTACTTTTTAGTAGTATGACATTTTTTTATAAAAGTTATGCATTTATGAAATGTTTTAATTTGAACTTTGTAAATAGTTTTATAATTTGATATATTTCATTACCATATGATAAAATTTGTGCAATAAGAGAAAATGCATAAATAGTTCAACGTGCAATAAGAAGGTATGATTTTGTTTATAGAAACATATATTAACTTATATACTTAGAGAGTGAAAGAATTACTCAACTATCGAAAAGAATATTGAAATCAAAAATTCTATCCTAGTATATCTTCTAATGAGTCGAATGGTCCCTTACATCATCTCATATTTAGAGCATTTTGATTGTCAACTCTCTTCAAATCATGTTCACTATAAATCTCCATTAGAAAATAGTCCTCTTATTGACCCTTGTTCCCAAGGGGTATTTCAATCAAATAATTTTGAATTATCAAACCCCATTACCAAACCCTAATATTTTTTATGAAAGGCTCAGAGCATGAGTAAACCCATGTTCCCCAAAAATTATCAAACCCAACTTTCAAAATTGCATGGGTGAAATTTATTGAAATTGGATGGAATTTAATGCCTCAAGATTCTACATCATGTTTCCATTTAAATAAACGTAATAGCTTTTGTTACACACAACACCGAGTTCGACTACACCATTATATATCAAACTAGCCATTTAAAAAATCTATAATGAATAGTTCTAAACCCATTATGAAATTAATAAATTTAATTTTTCAAATTATACATTATTTAAAAATATATATTATATATATTATATTACGGTGATGTTTTGGTATTTTTATGAAAAGTTTGAGTTTTTATGAACTGTTAAAATAGTGAATTATTGTTAAAAAACCTACATTTTCATTTAAATAATTATTCTACTTTAAATAGATTTTAAATTAAAAATTGTTATATAATACATAAATTAATCAAATGTATGTTATTGGAATCATTTTATATTAAAATTTAGTATATAAACATTCTATGCTTTTAAACGTCTCTTCTATCTGTATTTTCACCACATTAGCATTAGATGAAATTTTATCACTTATGGGAATGAAATTTTGAAAAATGGGCATATATGGTGAAATTAGTATGAATTTTTAGTTCAAATTTGAAAAATATAAATTATTTTTGAATTGTAACTTTAGATACTTCTTATTTAGTTACCCCAATTAATAGTAAATCGGGAAATTAAATGTAAAACTAATATTATAATATTTAATAATTACCCTAAATCTTGTCCTAATTTAATTTGATAAGTGTTTTTGACCAAAATCATCCTTGAGTATATTTTGGGACCACTTGAGCCACTTTTATGACTTTAATATATTTATAAAATTATATTTAATGAAAATACAATTTGTTTATACTTTTGTTTCTAACATGTAAAATATTTTTAATATGGGGTTATATAAGTGATATGGTAAACTATAAATATTAATTATCAAGATAAAACATTTATTTAAATCATGATAATTTGTTTACAATATTTATATATTAAATAATTAAATTGAAATTTTACACAATGACGATGGAGAAATTGATTTAATAAAGAATGAATCAAATAAATGGTATTAATATTACTAAATTAAATATCATTTAAAATATTTGATGCCATCTAAAAAAAATTTGGATTCCTATTACATTATAGGGATGATTTAATGTAGATTTTTCAAAGTAATCATGTTTTTATGAGTATTTTAAATGGTCAATTAAAAATTAGAGCTTTGTGATTGTCCACTTTCTCTTAATCATGTTCTCTATCACTCTCCCCCAGAAATAATGGTTATATTTTTCTATAATTTCCCTATTTTCCTGTATGTAACCCTTTAATATGTTATCTCTTGTAACATTATTAGTTCCCATTTTTTTAAATTAGACCTTTTATCAACCCTTGTTCCGATGTGGGATTTCAATAAAGGAATTTTGAATAGTCAAACACCAGTTACCGAACCCAAATTTGAAAATTACAAGGATGCAATTTTTTGAAGTAGGGTATAATGTATATCCCTATGATTCCATAGAATATTTCATATTAAATATATTAAATATATTTCGTTTCACGCAACACTGAGTTTGAGTACACCTAAATCTATCAAACTAGGAGTTCAAAAAATCGGTTATGAATAGTATTGCCCACATTATGCAATTTATAAATTTTATTTTTAAAAATATAATTACTTTTTTAATTTTATTTTTAATGATTAACATAGGGTTATTTTTTTGGTATTTTTCTGAAAATTTCCATTATTTGATGATTAGTGAAAAATAGAGCATTATTGTTAAAAACCATAATTTTTCATTTAAATTATTATTTTACATTAAATTTATTTGAAAGTAAAAATAGATAAATAATATATATATTAATTCACTTTAGTTTATTATAAAAATTTATATTAAAAATAGATATATAAACAGTCTAAACGTTTAAACGTCGCTTTTACCCGCCTTCTCACACACATTAGTGTTAAACGTAATTTTACAACTTCTACGAATGGAATTTTGGAAAACCTACATTAATGGTAGTGATTATTTTGAAATTTTTTTTCAAATATGAACACATTAAATTTTTGGTGAACAGAAACATTAGTTAATTTATTAAATTTTTCATGGTTAAGGGTAAATCATGTAATTGAAGGTAAAATTAATATTATAATATTTATAAATTACCATAACACTTGTCCTAATTTCATTTGATATGTTTTTTTTACCAAAATAATACATGGGTCTATTATGGGACCACTTGGATCCACTTGGATGACATTAAAATATTTATAAAATTATATTTAAAGAAAATCCAATTTTGTTATACTTTTCTTTCTAAAAAATAAAATATTTTTTATATAAGATAATATAAGTGACATGGTCGACTATAAATATTCATTATAAATAAAAAATGATTATATAAATCATGATAATTTATTTATAATTCTTATACATTAAATAATTAAATTTCAGCGAGACACAATAATGATGAAATAATCGATTTAGAAAATGAAAAATCAAAAAATTATATTAATGTTGTTAACATAAATATCATTAGAAATATTTCATGTCACCCACAAATTTTTTGAATTCCTATGAAATTATAGGTATTATTTAATGTAGATCTTTCTATGTAATCTAGTTGTTTTATTTTTTTTTTAAATAAATTAATAATTAGTGTCGAAATTGATACAAATGAGATTTTAAAATACATAATATTTTATTAAATGAGATAAAATTCAAAGAAATAAATAATTATTCAAAATATCTATGATAAATTTAAAATTTTCATAAAGGATAAAATTGGGGTTTGTTTGGTATTTTATAATAAATATATTAACCCTATAGTGTAAAAAAACAAGTATCCACAATTAGAGTTAAACTATTTAAATAAGGGTAAAAAATAGATAATGATTAATAACATAATAAAATTTTAAAAAAACTCATTATGTATAGAAAATTGAATTCCTATAATGATATTTTTTAAATTGAATAATTTAATGGAATGTTTTCCTTAAAAATGACTTTGATATTATAAAAATCAAAGAATGTGGCCAAATGTCACACTCTCATTTATTATAAGTACAATAATTTTAATATTGGTATAAACATGAGATAACAGTGATCAAAAAATGTATATGTAAATATAAAATAATTTTATACATCATTTGATATTATTTATTATTTTTTGAGATTAAGTAATTACCATAAATAATAGAACGATAATGATGAAGTAATAATGTTATTAGTAAAAATATAAATTTATTAAAACTAAATTTTTTAAAATAAATATAATTTGGAGTGAATAAGGTGATACATGAATTTTCTAGGATAATATGACATGTTATAAGTTTATTCAATTTTTTGGATAGAAGTTTTCTATCTTTTGGGATTTTATTTAAACTCAATGTAACGAATAGTGTCAAGATTGACACTGTTGATATTTTATAAGAAAAACATTTTACTATAATATTTAAAAACCATAAATGTCATTAAAAACTAATAATTTTTAATTAAAAGGTTTAAAATGTCACAATTTTTCCATTTATGGAATATTGACACCATATAAGTAAATATTTATAACCATTTCAAATTTATAATATTATTTCCACAATTCAAATTAAATACATTAATTACAGATAAATAAAAATGATATATTTTATAATAAAATAAAAACAATTATAAATTTTTTAGTGGATTTAGACCAATCCTAATATATTACTCAAAATAACTCAATTCGGTGCTATATGAAATCAAAAATTAAATTATAAAAAAATAATTATTTTGGAGTTCCCTAATATGACCCTCCCATCTCTTATAAAAGGTTTCATATCATTGTCTTTTGTTAAAACCTCTAAATCCATTTAGTTTATAACAACCCTACACATTTCACAAAAAAACATCACTCAATTCTTCCTAGATTCCATACTTTGGGAAGATATCCAACCTAAGGAGTCCTTTTGTGAAAATAAAAACGAGACACTCAAAGAATTGGAAATTGGTTTATTAACTCTTTCAAAGTTCTTTTATTTTTATACATCATTTTACTTAGTTCATTTCATAGTAAATTAATAACTCTATTGTAGCCTATATTCTATGATTTTATTATGTTTATGGGATAATCATATTTTAAATTTTTTCCTTCCTAGATAAAAAAATATCATTATGCTTGTGTGTGTATGACTTACCATCTCCACGCCGTGGTTTAAACTGTTTTTTATGCATAAATTATTTATATGGGTGTAACAATGAATATGAAGAATGTAAATAATAAATATGAAATGATATTTTTCTATACAATTAATATTACATCCAATTCCTTACCCATTACAATTTCGGAATGATACCATCGCTCGTGCATACATAGGGTCTTCCGCCTCCACAATGCCAAGAGATTCATTCTTGATGTTAACCATTACAGAATTATTATAAAAATATTTATAATGAATTTATATAAAATTTATTACATAATAATTCTACTGTAATAATATATTTTTGTGTGTGTCATTCACTTACTTTTATTAAATATGATAAGAATATAGAAACAACATTCTTGAGTACATATGACCTACTGTCTCCATTAACGATGCATTCCATTCCATATATTTATCTATTTTAAATATTTATATATTGAATTTTAATTATTTATAAAACATGTTTCATTTTAAGGAATTAACTAAATCATGATCAGAGTAATAATATCAAGAATAACAAGTCAGAAAATGTACGATACACTAAGAAATTATTACCTACAACATTGCTTTAACATGGAATTGTTAATAAATAGGTAATATAAATTAATAAATGAATAATATATGATATCATAAATGTTATTATGATTCTTGAAGGAGTTAATAAGATGTTTAAAACCATTATATATGGGTTCAGACATGTATGGAAAGTATCAAACCTATGGTAAGGGATAATTTCCCAATCTCATTATTTTCTAGGATTGTTTATACAGATGTATTTATCGGGACATATTATCATCCTTGTCCATGTTTCATAAAAATATTTTTAAAATGAGTACTTTTATGTTTTTATGTAAGGGAATATTTAACTAAAACATCATTTTAAATGTTCAAAATACTTATTCATCTAAATATTTTTCCTTAATGTTCATGTTTTCAAAATGCTTTTACGTATTTAATTATATAGAAATAAATGTTTTAAAATTTTATTACCTTTCAAAATTTTCAATGTGTTAAAGGACACTTTGATTAAAAATACTATTTTTTAATTTATTCTTTTATAATTGTGAAGATTTTGAATATACGATTTACAATAAAAAATAGTACTTGTCTCAAGATATTTTTAATGATTTTATTATAGTATTTTCCTTTATGTATACATATTTTATTAGATATTATGCTTAAATGAGATTTTTCTCTTATAATATCAGTTACCATATTTTTTTAATGTTTTATTATCATTTTGATTGTGGATGTTCTATTCAGATACCATTCTTATGTTTTATTTTTCAAGTATTCCAAGAGGTGTGTCATAGTTGATATGCAGGGTCAATCCAGAAGAATAATGGAGTTACCATAGGATTTTATATGTTGTATTTTATGTTTTGAATATTTATGTAAGCATAATTTATATAATATATTCACTATGATGTTTAAAATGGTCGGTCCTTCAGTATTTGATTCCTTGTAATCATGACCATGTATTAAAATAATGCATCATCTCTAGGATTCTGGGTCAAGGCGTTATAATAGACCATAAGATGGATATACCTACCTCAACAATATTGAAAATCACACTTCCCTAATGACTACTGATGGGAGTATAACGGATCAGATCCAATAAAAATACATCAAATTGAAATATAGATAATTTGTCATGATCATGCTAGAGCTAGTGATCTATCCTCGTAAAAAATATGATGCATGGAGATGAATAAAAGTAAAGATTTTATAATAGATCTAAATCACTAAATTACAATCGATTGAGATCCACACATTCATACACCATAAGGATACACCAATTATAAGAGGGAGAAATCGAAAATAGTCATTAATGAGCCTCTACATAAAATTATATCATATTAGGGTCAAATTAGAGGATTTTAAATCAAATTTCAGCCCAAATGAAATTTAGGTCCTTATATAACCATAAGTCCAGTGGTGTCCCTAACTTATCATTGTATACCCACCGATAAGACTTTGGATATTGTTCAATATCATTTACCCACTTATCTCCAACGATAAGATAGTGCAATTCCAACATCTAGTAAATTAAACCTGCAGACCTATATAAATATTTTCAGTAAACACTGGCTACTGGTGGCCTCCTAGTGAAATAAAAATCCAACCTATCTTCTAATGACCCATGAGTAACCTAGAAATCGAATATAAAAAAGTTAGAAGAGGATTTATACCATCTTTTATATACTGAGGTATTACATGATCCCTAACAGGTCTCACTAGAACCACTCTGACTCAGTTTTGATAGTCCCACACACCCCAGTGGTCATCTCATTCCCTTGTTAAATAACCAAAACCCAAAAAATCCATTGACACTATAATTCTATCTATAAATACAAAAATAATGGAATCAAGAGGTTTCAAAAACTAAATAAAATTATCTCATACGGGATAACATGATTTTAGCAGAGATCAACCAACAATGTGCGATGACCCTTGAAAATTAAAAACATATAGATAAAGAATATCTAATTGGTTACCATGGTCTTTGGAATATAATAATGAATGGGTTGCGACACAACCTCACACACCAAGACCCCACATAGATCAGCAATAGACTACGTATTTCACCACAATCACACCTAAAATAAGCTATGTGTTGGATACTAACACTATGAATACATAACATACTTATGAAACCTTAACTAAAAAGAAACTGTACTAAGGATATAAACCCAATATATAATATAACAAAAAATAAATGGTAGAATATAAATAATAAATTATAAAAAATGATTTATTTATTAATACACTATCTAGAATAATTCCATTAGGATGACTGCTAAAAGGGATAGATTTAAATAAAAAATTATAATAATGTATGAGAGAAATAAAACAAGGAATGAAACCTCCTCACTAAAAGGACTCTAGGACTGATCTCTAACCACATATATTTCTATTAGGAACTACCTTTCAATACTAAACTCCAAGTCTATCTACTCCAGCTTCTCCCTTCCCACCATGGTCACCTCCAATATGTGTGTCGTCTTTATAGTAACATCATGTATGGGCATGGATACATATGCAAGGGTGTATATAAACTCTCTTAGTAGGACACCCTGAAAACAAAATAGCGGAAATAAATGGTATTTGAAATCAAAATAGGGAAAATATCCAAATATTTTCTTATTTCGATAAAATAATATATAATATAAGAATACATATATTCATGTCTTAAAATTACATCGACCATACACTAATATGAACAATTATATCATAGGGCTCAAGACACGTGAACTAACTATTGTCTCATAATTCCCATGATGCCCCTATAAAACTGTACTAGCAGAGCCACATCTAGTCTAGACACTTGTTCTGGTACGGGGGTTAATGACCCCAAAAATAAATGACCCTATACCTTTATCGATGGGGGTGACCCACCCCATCAATCCTATAGAGGACCCATATCTCATCATGAAAAATCAAACAAGGGGGTTACCTATACATTTTTTGTAACAAAGGAGTACAAATTCCATGCCCATATTTCCACATTATATGACCTATCCCACAAATATTTAGGGTGGGTTTACTCAATGAGTTTTATCAAATACCCTCATCCTATCATTGGTATTTCATTATGGTCTACCAACTCATTTATTCTCCCAATTTCTCACCCACACTCTGACAACACCTGTATTAATCCAAGGGACTCCTAATACTTATAAAACCATTTAAAAACCCATGATGATGAATATGTAATCACCATCCCAATTTATATAGAAAATAAAAAAGATAGTAAAATTTAATTCTTTAATTATGACCACCGGGTGATAAGAAATTAAAATCACTAAAAATTGAATGAAAACTGATTGTATATCATCGAGACATGAAGTATGATCCTTGAAAAGGGGAAATTTATTTGATAAGGTGTTCTATTCCTGTAGTCATATTATATTTTTTGTGCTCAAATAAAGGGTACGCTGATCATGTAGCTTGAATCTCATGTCCTGTGAATTCAGTCAACATGAAATGTTCTCATTATGAACATAGATTGTGGGAGGAGAGAGTTATTTAAAATGGATCCCCTTAAGACCCATTTCTTGTTTCCCACAAAATATGATGTGTACCCATAAAATACATGGATTAAAAATCTAGTAAAAAATTCAGGTGTGTAAAATAGTGTCCAAGATTCATTTTCATTAATGAAATAATGTGCCCTGGATATGAAAACTAATGTGAAACATAAGGGTAATGTTTATTGAATACCCTAGTACAACTAGGTCATCTTCCCAAACCATACAAAATGTATTTATTAAGAGAACACTTCATGTAATATATATCTTTCTGGTAGAACACAAGCTTGTAGGTTAAAATGATACAAGAGATCTATTACAGACTCGTTTTTCATTTGATAATTAATTTATCCATGGAAACCCTGGTTATCACATGAAAATTAATTATGTTATGTGACTAAATGACTATATATTGTGTGATTAGGTTTCTTTTGTAAGATCTAGTTTCATTATCAATTTCCCAATTACTGCCATAATTTTTAGATTTTCTATCAAACATATTTGTTTCCAGCACCACCGTGCTTGTTCTTCGTCATGGTAGGGTAACCTCTTCCACCACACACCATTCTATACAATAGAGTCCTCCTATTTAAATTTTCATCCATTTATCAATTGTTCATTTGTGGTGATGCCTTGGAATCATTATCTAGTTTCACTCACAACGTCACCTGTATACATTACTAATTCCTTTATTTTCCAA
The DNA here is from genome assembly GCA_963277665.1 of Viscum album. Lineage (NCBI taxonomy): Eukaryota > Viridiplantae > Streptophyta > Magnoliopsida > Santalales > Viscaceae > Viscum > Viscum album. Next base: position 972,427,896 of record OY728133.1, read on the forward strand.
CATCCACCGCCCCCACTCAAGGTCTCCAACACCAATCCACCCTATATTATTCTTCTTCCACAACATTGAAACACATTAATGATCGCATCCTTCATTAATCATTAAAATTTCATTTTAAAAATTTGATGGTATCTTTCGAATTATAACTTGGAAGAAAATAAGGGGTATAAAAAGAGGGAAATTATTGATGGGCCCATTTTTTGCACCTAATTAATTCATTCACTACTTTGTTTTTTAAATAATTCATAAATAATAAGTTATTCGTTAATTATTATTGTATTCTTTATGACCAGTTTAATTGAAATATTGAGAATAATGCATCATCAAAAATAAAATAAATTAACCATTAAAATATCTAAATAATAGATTATCGATGAATAAATAATAAATAATCCATGTTGAATTGATCATTTTAAACAAGGGAAATATGGATTAAACTACATAAAGAATGAAGAATAGAGAGTAATAAAAAGTTCTAACATGATATAAGTATCATAAAATATTCATTATAAACCATGATCAATGATTAATCAAATAAACCTCCTTAACGAATGGGATATCCATCCTTCATTATATTTAATCATTCCTTTTGTTTTATAAACCTAGATTCTCTCCCAATAATGGTGATATAAGTAGATAATTATAATTTTGGAATTAATTTAATTGAAGATAATTTCTTATAGTCTCAAAATGGTCCCACTATAGGGGCAAACATAAAAAATTCATATAAATGTCCAAAGAAAAACTCCTCATTATTAACACTATTATGATTTTTTATTCTCAATACGGGAAACCATATAATTTATATCAGTATTTTTATAGTGTGGATACATTTATTTATTAAAACAATTTGAAATATCATATATAATACTATATTTGTAAAATCATATCAAAACTTATCTTGAAGGTAAATCTCCAGATCTAAGATCCATGGAAGAGTCAAAAAATGAGATCATTTACACGGGTAAATTTTCCATTTAACAATTTTTAGGGTTTTGGGATCTGATGCACAAATGTTATCCAATTCATTCTCAAAATAAAACACAACTATTTATACCCCCCCCCCCACATTTAATCATTTTCACATATGGAAAATAAAATAATGAGAGATTAAATTAGGAAGATCCTAAGGAAACAACATAAAAATTAAAGATAAACCCTCTCACATTAGTCATTTTCAACTGTGAATCCTGTATTTTATGAAAACCAGAAACAAAATAGAGTATAGACATACCCTTACCACTAATTTAATATAGACTATTATCCTTAAACTCTAACTTCCTTATTGGGATTGATTATCTAAATGCCATTTTTTGAATATCATTGATAAAACATAATCTCGCATTACGTGAATCTTGTAAAAATTCTTTTATATAAACATTTCATCCACAGGTCCCCCATCATTATGTCATGAATAAAAAATATGAACCATGAACATCAAATATAAACTATTTTTCAATAGGGGTAACTCTTGAAAGATCATTAGACTCCACAATTTTATGAAGAAATCTAGATGATATTTATACGAAAAAATCATTTATGAAAAAAAATTATACCTAGTTTAACCATGAAATTCATACATCACTATTAGAAAGTATTATATATTTAAATATCCTAAAGATATATATCTACATCTATTCATCTGCCAACAAGTCACATGTATCAAAATTTCCAAAAAAACACAATGATATCACATATTCTCTCATTTAACATCCTCTATACTAGTAGAGAAAATTCACATTTTTTCTGTAGAACCAAATAAAATTCAAATCCATTGATGAAAATTAATTAATTCAATTTTTGTTTCTCATTTGTAAAATATAATAATGATTTCTTTTTTAACTAAACCATCCTATTAAACCATCTTTAAATCCAACCCCCAACCCATCATTGACCAATTATACCACAATATAATTTGTACAATATGGATCTATTCAAATAAACAAACTATGTTTACTCCAATCTATAGGAAACCATCTTATAAAAAAAATTTAATCAAAAAAATATCCTATATAAAAAATTCATCCACCATGTAGCAAGATTTTCAACATGTTTGTAAAAAAATTGATCAATAATCCATACACCACCAAGGTCTCATTCCATATTACGTGGCCCCGATTAAAAACCACCTATCATGTGACAAAATATTATCCTCATAAGAATATCACTATTTATCCATAAAATAATTTGGAATGCTCGCTCATATTTGTTAAAATCGATAATAATCATCACTGGAGAACACCTACTTATGAATATCCCAAAAATGTGTATAACTATTCTTCCCCCCCGTAACGAATATTTTTAGGGAACCATAATCATATAACTATATATGACCTCTAAATATTCCATCAAAACAATCTATGATTATTCTAGAAACTCATATATATCCTCTATATACGATAAATTTTAAAAAAATATATGTGATTCAATTACCAAGACCCTACTATAACACACCAATTACATATCACATCATATCTTAAATATCAATATTTTATTTCTTATGTACCACATGACATAGTATTCCTATTAAACTAAATTCTCAATCTTTAAATTTTAACTATATGTGGACACTAAACAGTTTTTTTCTTGAAGGAAAATTAAAAAAATTCCTCAAATACATCGATCTCTCTCCCTATAACCTAAAATAAATGATGTTTTCATTATTGATGGAAATTATAAATAGGTTCCTCAGTCCCAAAAACACAATATTAGTGGCTATCATTACTAATTTCACCACAAGGAACACATAATGATCATTGTGATGTATCCATAATATCATTGAAAATTTAACCTCAAAAACCAAATGACGATGAAAGTCACCCCTAGGTATAACCATCAATAATAAATTTAGCATTTATACTTGTCAAATTGGTCATACATGGCCCTATAAAACTTTTCCCTAGATTTTTATTCCCACTACATCATTAATTACCCAATAATTATTGTTCCACATGAGAAGCTTTAAAAAAATTCAGTGTGATCCCTCAAAAAAAATTACTAAAAAATAGATCTATCAATAAGGGGAATGCTAGGACACTTTTTATATTATCATGAATATTCCATTCAACCACGGAAGGAAATAAATAATATATATAAACTATATATATTAAGTATAACCTTTATAACTATTTAGTATTACTCTATAAATCATTGAGTTTTGGATTTACTCATATAGATTGATGGTCATACTCACCATTGGCACTAAATATCAAGCCTTCTAACTGATGGTATATCACAAATGAAATGATATGAATCTACAAAAAAATTTCCAATGATTAACATATCCATATCATGGGTGATATCATAGGACCTCATCCACACTATAATTAAATAGTATGAAGGGACTCTCTCTCTATTAAGAATAAACTAACACTATTGGTATATGTGAGTGAGAGAGTGATTTCTACAAATAATATTATCTAACTAAGTATGTTATGATAGTGTTTCAATTGGAATATCCAACTCATTGTCAAATTATATAATTAATAAATAATGACTTGTGATGATATTAATGAGTATGTGTCCTAATTTATAATGGAAATGAATTATTCTTCAAACCAAATGTGTCTCTTATTATTTAATAATCCATCGTAAATATTAAGAAATAATGACTTGTGATGATATTAATGAGTTTGTATCCTAATTTAGAATGGAAATGAATTTTTCTTCAAACCCAATGTGTCACTTATTATTTAATAATTCATCAAAAATATTTTCTAGAGAGTACTCATGTGTCCATTAAACCTAAATTCATATCAAATCATGTAGGGTCAACTTGTTTAAAGATACAACATCAATTGATCTCTAAAAATAGTTCAAATTTTCAAATATAAATTATAATTTAAAAAAATACTAAAACCCCCACCTAGGATGAGTAGCTTTATTATGAGACTTGAGTAAACAATGTCTAAAACTATCTCTTTATACACTGATGGTGCCTCGATGCATGATTTTTCATCTAGATTATGGGTTGCATAGCCAAATGGAATATGAAATCCACTTACTCAATCCAACCCATTTTCATATAATAATCATACTCACCTTGAAATATTTATCAACTTGGACATGGGAACTCATGCAATACACTTTGCATAGGAAAAGTCTCTCTTTACTCAAAGGGGTATTCCATCCACTACATACCATAGTTCATCCATTGGATAAAAAATTGAAAATCATCCCTATAGTCATGGGGATAGGATGTCTCTCAATCATGTTTCTATATTATAATCTCATCACTTGAATGTTAAGTATTTAGAGGCTCAAAAATTTCTGTTGTCTTATCACAACCTTCCCGAAAAATTTGATCTATCATTAAATGGGTATAATCCAAAATTTAACAAGATAAACCCATGATTATTAGATAATATATAATTAGGAAAATATATAAATGTTATGTGATCCAAAACTCCTGGTGTATAATGTATGCCCTATTCAAAAAACTAATACTTAAAATAATCATATAGAAAAACTTATCGCTAGAAAATGTATATATCACCCATTACACTAACATTGTGTCCCCTATATAAGTCATGAACTCAATACTCATTGATATCATTTTCATAAATCACAAACCGAGCTCATAACACTTTTATCGCTAAAATGTAACCCTATGACTCAACTACTCTAATTGCATTATGATATGAAACTACCCACCAAGACCCAACCAGGGCTCGTGGAAATTCTAGTATGACACCCCAAGCCCACAACCAACAGTCTAAGTCCTAGAAACTATTACAAAAAATATATAACATGTATATTACTCAATATATTATAGGATTCTAGAATAAATATACACCTCCAACACAGAATAAAACCAATAATTACCAACATAATATAAAAATAATTAGTAAAAATTACATTCATGGGAAAAAATTATATATAAAAATTAAACTGTGGAAGCCAACAAAGGGGAAACATGTACATAAGATAATATCATGATATATGATTAACATAAAATAAATAAACACATATTCTCTCTTAAGGGACTTAGGGACTAATCTTTAACAAAAATAATTTCCATTAAGATCTATTTTAAATCACTAAGAATCATATTTATCTACATCAGTATATTATTATCCCTCATGGTCAACAATAAAATATCTGTTTTATTTATATATAAAAAACTTGAAGTTAAGTATTTCAATGTAGGAATTAGTGTGATCATAGCCAATATGATACTTTGAAAATACAAAGGACTAAAATGATATGTCATAGAAAAAAGTCAATATACCTAAATGCTCAAATTATATGACAATAATGGATATTAAAATATTCCTAGTCTCTAATTCCATACACTACAAAGTTCATAGAAAATAGGGACTATAATATCAAAGACCTTGAGATTCCAAAACCACCCCATATATCAATATTCAATGAAAACTATCTAAAACGGTAGTGGGGGTCCAATTCTATTTTTTATATACATAGAGGTCAATGGGGTTTCTAACCCCATAATAGAAGATGCTCCCATCATCTTTATTAGTGGATACCAATAAAATTAGTAATATAGAGAACTGACACCCTATCGAGGTTGTTGAATGTGGGGGTTACAAAATACTATGGAGTGCCCACAAAGTGTGTGAAGAAAGTGGGTACCAACTCCATTCCTAAATTTTTAATATAGATTACTCATTACAAGGAACCATTATGGGGTACCAAATTTATGAATTTTGAATAGGATAATTTTACTAACCAATAATTTCGTAATAGGTTTTTAATGAAATTACCGCACAAAATTATTACACCAATCATTTCCTTAGGAACACTTTAGGTTTTTTGTCATGGAAACATTGAAAATCATAGTTGAAATATATACGTCAAATACAAAATCCTAGGAAAAATTTAACTATATTGATAAAAGTCTTTATTAACCCATATTAGGTCACCTAACTGCATAATATTTCCTAGGTATATTTTTCAAAAAAAAAGGGGTGAGAATAAATAAAAATTAGCGTCAAACAATTAAAATGGAGCATAAACGAACATCATAGGTAAAACATGAGACATATTATATAAACATGAGAATAAGGAAAAGAGGTATAAAAATATTACAATTACATAAGGAATTAATTGATCAAAAGAATAATGTGAATAAAAATAAAATGTGGCTACAACATAAACAAGATACATTTAAAAGTTTATCACCAAAGTTAATCAGTACGGTGTTGTAAAATTAAATGGATAGGGTAATTTGACAATATACTATAAACATTTACCTATGAATTCTTACAATGTATCATTAATATTTCATATCCATATATTATATCTTTACCAAATGTATTGGATCCCTATAAGGGTGCACCCTTCCTATATATATCATTTTGTGGGCCACATCGATCATATTACATAAGAATGTATTTCATTATTTTAATACCATTATTAAATATAGTGGGTTTCATTAATGGAATACCTCAATAAATAAATTGAGGCTATATCTAGGAGAATTCAATTGAATGAAAATGTGATTGTTTATTCATAATATGATTATATGGTGAGGAAAATTAAGGAGTGATTTAAACAGTATAATAGATATAAAAAAGGTGTATGAAATGGTTTTAATGTGGGAGAAGGTTATTATCTCATCAATATTGCATCATTTTTATAGTATATGATAGATTAGGAAAAGATGAAAACATACTCAATCGAAAATAAAATTTTTCACAAAAGATGTACCTGAATCAATTGGAGGAGGAGAACCCATACCAAAATATGTCAATTTTTAAATCACGGGAGAATGCCATAATACCCTATCAACTCCATGATAGGGATTAAAAGTGGTATAGGTATTTCAAAATTGACAAAAATTACATATTTGTTAATATCTAAGAAATAATGGGTGGGATTTAACAATATTTATAGGTGAAAAAATATGGTTTTTTATATAAATAGAAATATGGTGAGTGCTAAGAGTGGCATCACAAGGGGTCAGGTGGATTTGGTGAGTAAAGTTAAATGGGTGGGTAAATTATGGAAGAAAATTTAGCTATAAATTTCTAACCAAAAAAGGTATTCTAGACAGCCTAGTTTTTAAATTGATTTAGTTAACTTTGAGCCACATTAGATAGAAAATTTTAGCACTTATTATTGTTGATTAAATATTAATAATTGTGATTATTTAATTAATAAAAATATAATATGGAACATATTACCAAATTTATATTTTAGTTTTCAAAATTTAGGCTCTATTTGACAACATTTAGTTTCTAATTATGAGTAAATTTACTTTTAAAATAAAACAGATTACATGTACACAAATAGTTTTGATAAAAAATTGTGTTTTAATCATTAAAAGTTATTACTATCATATATCGTTAATTTACAATGACTGTTAATATATTTTAATTTCATTTTTAAAAGCATAGTAGTTCTATAATTTTAATATATAAATTTAAAAAAATTATAAAAAATTATAAAATATTTTTTAAAATTGATTTTAATATACAATATAATAAGACACTTTTTTCTGAGAAAAACCTTTTGAGTGTAAAATAGATTTATTATCATCCTTCTTTAAACTATTTAATGTATTTTAACATATTTAATTATATATAATTTTTAAATATTTCAATAAAATATTTATTTTATCAAAATGTAATAAAATACAATGTATATAAAAAATAAATTCTTTAGAAAAGAATATGTTTTATATATAAAATGATTTATTAGTCATTTAGTTATACTGATTAAATTTTATTAATGAATTCGCATAATTTTTTCAATATAATTTTCATAAAATGGTTTTTCATATTTACACCATCCAATCATATAGATACTTTAAAAAGGTAATATTAATTTTCATAAAAGGTGTTGTGGATTTTTTTTCCTTCAGTGATGTATGTATATAAATTTATTATAAACATTGTATTTCTTTAAAGGTAAGATATATATATATTGGTAAATATTGGTAAATTTTATACCTTTACCTATCACCAACAAAATAGATTGGTTTTACCAACTCTTTTCCATTTCCCAACATCACTCCCACAATTTCACATCACTAATGAAATTTCCATAGACTCCATTAGCTTGTATTAACTCAAAAATAATAAATATATACAAAGAGAAACGTCCAATTATTTTCTAAATAAAAAAATTATTATACAGGACTCCATACATAATTAAACAATATATTTTCACAAAATACCACTAATGCCTTATAGTCCTACCATCTACTGACCCTTCCGATGGTTATCCCCACCAATCCACCTCTCACCATTTGACTAGAATCATTTCAAAATCCTATTAAATTAATATGATTATTCAATCCCCCCCACTAACATTTTTATGTATGATGGTGTCATAATAGTAAAAACTACGGAGGAAAAATGGTGAATAAAAAATGGTATTAATGGAAGAAATAATTTCAACTACCCTATGATTTTATTCATGAAATATTCATCACTGCATGTATAAAGAATAAAATATATAAAATTAATAAATGATAATGTTTCAATAATTATTCAATTGATATAATGATAATAATCCAATATTGAAAAAAGAATACATTATTAATTAAAATTTTGAATCCATTGATAATCAATGAAAAAATTGAATTATCTTTATATTGTTTGTCACATCATATATATGAAATATTGATTAAATCACTTTAAAAATCATATAAAATAATAAAAATACCTTCTAGATAATTTTATCATAGAACCTTCATTATGTTGCCTCGATCCTTGATATGTTATTGACTCGTCTAAAAGGATTTGGGTATCCCTCCTATATTATCTATAATCATTCTAATGGTTTCCCATCTATAGAGGTTTCCCCACATAAAGAGATATAAGTAGTTTTTGTATCTATTTAGTAAGTTAAACTATATATAATCACTTAAATTCATGAAATAAGATCTTTTTAGAGCATAATAGATAAATAAACATTATACCACCCTAATGTAATCCCTCAACCATATTCTAGACACAACCATAGTATCAGATTTTTTATCTAGTGATCTATTTTGGAGACATCAATATTCATATACGCGGGAAAAATATTTATTTAGAAAATATATATTAAATATAGATTAAAATAAAAAATATTTAAATCTTTCCAAAACCATATCTAATTGTAAACAGTATGACTCATGGTCTGAATAGCAATTATAATTTTATTAGATCATTTAATATGGTAAATTTACCAATTTACGCTTTATATGTTTTGGACCTCTAAATCTAAAGGAGGAGAAAAGTATTTCCCAATGAAATACTCAAGTCTTTATTGTGTACTTCAACATTATAATATATCAATAAAAAAGGATCCATAGACTGGGGTAATGAATATATAATGGGGACCAACAACACAAGTGAAAAAATAACTAATAGGAAACAATAATGGAACAACCTAAGATGAATAGGCCCATCACCCAGGCTAGACTATCACACAGCGTGAAGCATGTTCCTAGCCATCACAGCCTGGTGACAAAAACCATGACTAAACAACATTCCCTTTGGAATGATTTCACCAAAGGTAACCAGTATGCCCCATCAATAAGTTAGATCACAATACCACTTACATCATGTTCAAAAAATAAAAGAAATCCAAATACCATAGACAAAAACATACATCATAGTCAACCATACCATAACTAGACATATATATTCATGGTATCGGAAAATAATCCCCAAAGAACAAATAAAATATTATAAGGACAAAAAAGAACCAAGTAAAACCTAATTGTTTCATAATACTAAAAAAAACCATATCAGTCTATCCACATGAGACTATGTCTCCAAAACAATATTCAAATATTGTATTAATGATGATCCACCATTGAACATGGTTCCCATTCCATTAATGTTTTACGGAAAAATAAAATATAAAAATTCCTAAATGTATAATAAGGGTGTGAGGAACGAAACATAGTACAATAATATCATGAATTATTTGAAGGATTCTACACATATATATCTATAAAAATATTTAAAAATGTGTTCAAAATTAAACCACTTAGAAAAGATACCGTTTCTAATTAACTATTTAAATCCCTTTGGTTTTTCCATTCAAAAAAATCTATTTTCTAAAAATAATTCCAAGATGGACTAAATAGATAAACATACCCACTCGGTGTAACATGGTCAATGTCATAAAAATTCACAACCAAGGGTGTGTATAATATCAATATTAAAACCCAGATATATGTAAATGAATGTAAATGAAAATAACTACTAATCACAAAAAATGGAACTAAAATTCATAAATCTCATAAACCATTATTACATTTGTAATGTTAATATAGGGATCTTACCATCAGGCCTATAGAGAGATAGTAAACATCTGTTCTAGATAGCAATGAAATAGATTATCTCATGATCTTCCCTATGACATACAAGTAAGATCACATGGTTTTCCAACCTAAAGGCTTTCATGTTCCCTTAGAAACCAAATGTTTTTCTTGTGTGATCCTTCCACTGATACCATAAATGGAAAATTTGAAAAACTGAAGTGTAATTTCCCATGGTCATCCTTACAAAGGGTCACATGGTCCCCTGAACAAACCCCTCACTCACCTCCCAATTTACCTATGTTATAATTCTTCCCAAAACATCTATAAATATGTGTACATATCAATCAAGTTATATAACATGACATTTCTAAACCCAAAAAATAACATTTTACCAAAAAAAATTCTAAAGAGAAATAAATTATAAATGCACTTTTAAATCTATTTAAAATACAAAATAATCTATTTGATCCAATTTATCATACACTTGGTGGAAAAAAATCCACATCAATTTAGAAAATCTCACTTTAAACCCCAAATTGCCTTGAAAATCAAAGAAAACAGATTGAGAAATAATACACAATAATAATAAATTAATGATATGGGAATTAGATCAAAAAAACTAGAGGTGATTATAAATTTACTGGTAGGCCCTATAAAATTCCCAAAAATAGAGACACCTACCTCAGAATTAGTCCAAAACTCATCACCTCTTATGAAAAACAACAATAAGAGGTAGAAAAATATATCACACAACAAATCCAAATGAAATCAATCAAGAAACCCAATTATTTGACTACTATTCATCTAGAATCACCCCTAGGGTTCAAAAACTCCATGAAAATAGATAAACAAGCCTTAATATGGGGAAAAGAAAAAGAGATCATAAATAATTAAACTTACCTCAAGGCAAAACACCTTCATATCCAATGGAAATCCACACGAAAGGAGAGGGAACAAGCTCTATGATGGCATATAGGATAATAAATGATGGAGGAAAATTAATAAGGTGAAAAACACTAAAAATAAACAATGGAAAATGGTGAAAAAACTTTTTAATAAGTTGTATAGGGTTGCACAATTTAATAATATGGCTAGGAAAACCACATACTAACCATGCGGGTCTATCAAAAAAATAGTATACACGGTTTCCCCTAGGTGTCTCTTGGTTTGAAAAACTATTCTCAACCCATGAAAACCCCATTATTAAAAATTTTATCCCCTCACATGGTTATCCAAAGTGTTAGTCATACAGTTAGACAACCTATTTAGTAACCATGAACTCTGTTTTTTCTCTAAAAAATATCTGCTTTTGTCCTGTGGCACCCAAGAACTCCATGAAAACACTCTTTTATTAATAACAAACAATATTAGACATACCAGTGACCTGGATGGTGTGACAGTATCCCTAACATAACAATTTCTTCTCCCAAACAATTTTATGGATTTTCTGGAAGATTCAAGTGAGTCAACTGCTCCCTCACCCAAACATTCTGCTCCTATGCTCATGAATATTCCCTCAACATGTTCAAAGAGAACATGCCAACCAAATCAATTTGTCATAGAGAAAGTTTTTTTTCAACTTCCACAATGTGAACATGCTACTCTATAGTAGTTTCATCATGATCTTATTTCAAGCCTCACAGTTCCAGTATGATACATGGGTTTTAAAGGTGTCTCTTCAGTGGTGAACCATTAAATATTTCACGGATTCAGGGCAACTTCAGTGTTATCACCAAATGGTAGGCTACCTTCCCCAGATGCACCGTAATATGAAATGGCCCAACAAAATAAGTAACCAATTTCCTATTAATTCCCCAAAAAAAACAAGAAAAATGAACTTATATAGATAGAAACACATAATCACCAACCAGAAACACCAAAATAATATGACTATGATAAAAACATGACTTGTGGATACTCTAATGTTTCTATAACATTTTCTAAATCAACTACATATCCTCATTCATCACTAATATTTGGATCATCCCAAACAAGGAACGCTCGCCAACCTCATCCCAGTGCAATATGGATTGGCATGGTGGTATTCACAATGCCATAAATGGGACCATCTTGATTGAGTCTGGATTGATTTTTATAATAAAACATTTAATATGGAATATTCCATTCCCAAAAACCACCAAGATCACTCACACATGAATGTAACATATCCTCTAGTGTATTGATATTCTACATTGACTATCCATCCATCTACATATGATACAAAACCCTAGACATTAGTTGGGATCTCAATGCATCATATATTCTATTCCCATAATGATATATAAAATGGGAGTGATGCTCTAAATCTATTATTCAGCGAAATCTATGAATCTATATAGTCTATTGAACACAAATACTTATGAGTTCTCTAACATCATTAACTCTATGAATTTATCCATGTGGGATGATATCCATATAATATTGACAATCACTTATATAGAGTCATTCCCACTCATTGTAAAAGTTAGTCTATTCACAAAATCTATTGATATCACATCCCACTTCCACACATGCCTAGGAAGGGGCTGAAATAACTCAGCCAGTCTCTAATAGTCATCTTTGATCCTCTGGTAGGTCAAGAACATATAAAAAAATATTTTCATTACACCCCTCATTTGTGTCAACCAATACTAACCCCTCAGTGTATATAACATATTATCCACCAAATGGTGAATGTTCAATCTAGAGTTATGTTCCCCCTACAACACCTAGGGACATAGGCTCAAAATAATAAACAGTTATATTAGAAGATCATAAAACCATCAAGAAACAATGACCAATCATCCACGATCACCCCACCATTTAAATCACTTATAATCTATTTGAACTCAGGGTTAGATACCTTCTCAGTCCTCATCTGATCAATGAGAGAGGGTGTTAGCTAAACACTAGACAAAAATATCCACCCTATTTCCTACTCCTTGTTAATTCCTATATCAATGAAAAAACTCATCAAACCCTATTCATATTCTAATTCTCAAATATATTTCACTAGAAACATAATGCACAATGCATTGGCAACCCATCTAGGTCATATACACAAAATCAAAAATAAAAAATTGAAGTTATTACACCAAGTGTCTCTACCTATGATTCTTGTCCCTCTTTGGGAAAATATACTTCAAGATGTTATCATCCGAATAAAATATAAAATTATCCATAGAATGATATTTTTACAAATATTTAGTACTTTCACAACATTTACCAATTCCAGGTCATTAGTGGGGTAATTGTATTCATGTGGTCATTTCTTCCACGAGGCATAGGCCACCACATTATTATCTTTCAAAAGCACAAACCCCAAATCCATTCCAAATGTGTTATAGTATAATTTATAATCTTTCTTGGGCTCATGTAGAATAAAAATAGGTATTTAATTCATATGTGTAAACAATTACTCCAAAACACTCTAGGACTTATCATCCCACTCAAACATTAACCATTTCCTTGTCAAATCGACAAAGGGAGAAACTATCCAAGAGATGTCTTGGATAAAGGGTTCACAATTTCTATCCATGCTAGGAAAACTATGTATCCTAAACACAATATTTCATTTCACCCAATATAAGTCTTCTGAAACATTCTCCATACCCACAGAAAATCCTACCTTAGAAATCAAATAGCCCAAAATCCTCACCACTTGGATCTAAATCAATCACATGTAAAACATATCATATATACTATACTCTCTAAAAACACCAAAAACAAGATCCAAATTGTCAATGTGCATCACATAAATATTGAACAACACCAATATTTTATCTACAAACTTGACCACAATGTAGTCAAGAAACAAATATGTGATCCAGTTCATCAATACCATGATAACAGTTGATCATTTCTTAGTCAAAATGGAATAACCAAGTAATCAAAATATAAATACAAGATTTGAAAAGTAGACATTGTAAAATCATCTTCTCAAACCCTCAACTACTAGTACCTTGACATTAGATCATTATTTGAATCCCAATGGTCCTCTCTTTGGTGGTAAAACATAACATCAATTCTATGAAATGGATATTTATCCATTATGGTCACCTAGTTTAGATACCATCAGCCCTCATTGATAATAGTACTAGATAATCCCATGGTGACATTTTGGGATGTATAAAACCCTTTACCTCCTGATCCTCTAGATGGTATTTTTTCTACTTAAGCTAATTTGGATCCATCAGGTTAGTTGGTATGGAAATCGGTCTAATCCTAGGATGTTGGTCAATGATACACTCGACCTCTCATTGGGGAGTAAATCCTAATAAATCATATATATACACATATGTAATACTTTTTAAATCCATTGTAATCTCACTAATAAACCTATCTCAACTAAATTAAGAAATATCCTAGAAAATAAACATGAGATCGTCCACAACTCTAAATCAAATGGTCCTTCTATTTCTAGTTGTTGTTACCATTCACCCTAAAAACATAGGTGATCCCATCATGAGTATGGAACTTGACCATATGATGATAACATTTGACCAATGAATTAAATATGGTCAACCAATACAAGTCAATAATGAGTTCAAATATGTCTAGGTCAAGAATAATGGTCTCTCAAAAAACATCTACACCTACTACCAAAACACAACACCCAGTGAAATTGAAACATTTCTACCTTTTTTACCCTATGGGATTATAAAATTAGTAAAATATGGTGTAAATCCATCCCACATACCCAATGAATCAATCATATTATGTGAAACTAATGAACATTATATGTCTAGATCAAATAAAATGTTTGATATAGAATAAGCAATAAACATTTTACATAGAATGGTGGTCGGCCCAGAATCTAAGTCCCCTAACATAACCTCTACTACTATGAGACACCCTGGATTAGACCTTCCATGTTCCTACATCCCCTAGTAAAAATATCCCTTAATATGATCATGATATATTATACCCTAGAAAGATTATAACCTCAATGAATATCCTTTAAAAAATATGGAGGTCATACCCCCCATGAAGCCAACCGAAAGAAGTGATTGATATTCCCTAACTTCCCACACTGGTGGAACATCATTGAAGTTTCTATTCACTAAATCATGTTGTGTCCTACCTTCCCATACTAATAACAAATAATAGGATTATATCCTAATTAATCCATATTAAATGAACATTAATACTATTGGACACATTTTTCAATTCCCCATTGAGACTCATCTCACTTCTGCCTTTGTCCTGAAAATAAACTCTGGATTTTACCCAATGAAGGAACACCATTAAGACCTATCATTCTAGTAAAATTCATCCCTTACATCAATTCTTTTCCAGCCTCTTCGGTATTTTTTTAGTATACATACAATAATTATTAAATATCAGATCTCTGGACTCAATCCATTCTTATAATTCTGATACTTGAGGTAATATTTCATTAGATGATCCATATAAAAAATAAATGGCTCCTTAAATATGGAGGAATACTACATTACTAAATAACCCACCAACACCAAAATCATAATCACCTTATCTAACACCATTCTCTATAATTCATAGAACAATTTCTGATTTAAATCCACCTTGATGGTGGTCCATGTGTGATTATCTTGCTTCCCTTCTAGCACTATCTATTCCCACCACTAAATACAAGTCCCATACAACACATAAGTGGGAAATAGTTCTTTTTTTGTCAAAAATTTATTCCAAAACTAAAATATATTTGTGATATGATCTAACCACTCCTTGATCTCAATGGGTCCCCTATCTTAATGGAATACCTACTGATTATGTCTTGAAAACTATGGTTCATGGTACATGGTCTGTGTCTTCTCAAGACCACCAACATAACCCAAGTTTTCGATCATAATAATCATAGAATCCACCAAATCTTGATCATTGGGAGGTTTTTCATTTGAGGTACTCTACACTACGCCATCCCTACGCCTAGATGAGGTCCTCTTGGGAGGTATTCCATACAAGACAAAAAGAAATATCTTAATCAAGAACAATACAACATCAAACCAGAATAAAAGATCAAACATATACCCTCAAAAAGGGTATCAAAATAAACTCCAATAAATATTAATAAAAAACATCACCACAACATACCATGACCAGGATCAAAACACAATCACAATTCCCAGACCACCCATGAAAACTCGATGTTCATCACGAAGAATACCTAGATATGAACTCCCATGTTCCTACCTCTCATGTCCGAAAAGTCTCAAACCAAACAACAACTAAATCCCCAAATAAAAGGTCTTGAATTCTATTTTTTAACAAACAAACCCGGTACAACATAGCCTCTTGGGCAAGATAGCCATTCACACATCCTACAGCATGTTCCAAATCACCACTGACTACAAAAAATCCTCTTTAATAACCAATATTTTCAACAGAATGACTTCTCTATAATTAATTGGTATTCCAAATCCATAAGTCGCATGGTCGTACCACTTACAAAAGATTCAATAGAAAAAGGAAAAAAATACTTTATACAATCACATTCATCATATACAAACATTACATAACTGGAAATATATGTAAATGGTTTCTCAACACAAATCCCAAAATAAAAATTTAATGGTATAATTCTAAAAAAAGGTCCAATAAGAAAAAAAAATTCTAAAGAACTAAAAATTAATCCACGTGATTCCATACCTATGAGACCAAAACTCCTCTACAAAGTAGTGGATGTAAGTACTCACTAAGAGCCACCATAAAAGGTGGTTTCAATAAATTTACATGTTTCCCGAAAAATGAAATATGATAACATCCAAATACCCAAGAAGAGTGTAAGGCACAATTCCCGGTAGGATACCACCATGAATCTATTTATGTATTTCAAACATTCAAACTAAAAAACGATTTTGAAAACATTTTATAAACAAAATGACTAGGAAAATATAATATTTTAAAATAATCATTTTAAATACCTTTGGTTGTCCCCTTCCAAACATAAATTCTTATCCAAAACAAAATCCAACATCTCCCATGTAACACCCCGCCCCTACCTCACTGTCTTGAGGAGGAGGTGAGGGCTACTTGGCCTTAAGAGATGTTCCCAAGATGCTAAAGGCTGGAAATAAATGCCGAGGGCTTCAAGATCAAGTTGGGGAACAATTTTCCCTTAAGGAAAAACCAACCAAATCATCCACTAACAACCACTATATGATGTATGTCTACAAAACACCCAAACATGTATTCCCAAAAAAACCAAGATGTTCTACAATACAACCCCAAACCAATACAACAAGACATGTCCACCAACATCAAAGTACAGTCAGAAACTAAACAACCAATGAACCAGGAGCCATGACACATCCACAGCTCCACACCCAACTCCAAACTCCAAGCTCCACCAAAACATCACAACGCACCACTAAAAGAGGTTGATGCCATACCTTTTCACACGTCACGGTACATGATATCTTCACAGACACCAATGTGCCAAAGCCGAGGGTGAGTACTAAAACTTAGTAGGATTTCCCCAAATGACTTCCCTACACACGCCACTATGATAAAACCATTAGCACATTTATATTAAAGAGTTTATGTAAAATAAATCACATGTGAAACCATTTTCATTATCCAAACATGCCCTTACCAATCCATCACACCCAAACCAATAAACCAAGGGAAATCCAACCAATCTTTCCACAAGCCATTTCCCAATCTAAAAATTAGCACAACAATTTCCAACTTGCAAAGAAATTCACAACAAACAACCAAACTACCCAACGGTGGAGCTTCCGTCCAACCCGTTCACCCATTCACACTAAGTGGCACTTCCCATCCACATACCATTGATGGTGGCCCTTCCATCCACTAATAATCCCCTATTTATAGTGGTACTTCTCGCCACTTCCACACAACATTATAAACAAGCCAAAACAATCATATAGCCCACCATGGTCATAACCACATGCAGTCAACAAATTCCATTGCATGTCAACCCATTTCAATAAATCATCAATTTATTGAAAACCATTTTCCATGCCAACAAAATTTCTATAAAACAACCCTTTTTATTGAAAAACCTTTCCATCAATCATTTTCACAAATCAACCATATCATCCCATTTTAAAATCCACAAGAATAGAATTTCACCATAAACCCCCCCTTTTCCAAATATCCCCAAAACAACCCCAATGTATTTCCAACAAATTTCTCATAACAATTCAAAATTAATTTTCCGCATAATAATTAATTGTAACAAGGAACCACAAGTTCTATCCAAGTGGATTATAGAGAGAAGCCACCTACCTTTAGGGTTCCTGAGAAAACGGCCCAAAAACAACCACACCTCCAAACTGTCGAACGCACCACTGAAACCTTTCTAGATCACCTTCTGTAACCATCAAAATCCTTAAAATTAACATCCATAGAAACCCCAACCCTAGATCTATACCCAAAAAGTTTAGATCTTGAATACCACAAAATATAGGGATGTAGATCTAGAGGAAAACACATGAGAAGCAAGAGGAAAGACTTACCCGAAAGTAATCACCTTCAAACCACCATGAATCCTCTTTGAAACACTTCCAAATCGAGTGGGAGGGCACCCTTAACCCCTAAGAACCCAAAATACCGACTGAAGCACGAGTGAGGTGAAGATTAGAGTGAAATGAGGCAATCCCGAGTGAGCCCGAAAATTATTACCCTAACTTTAAGTGGCCGCACTGTTAGCCAACACGATTTGGAAAATTATGCAATAACCATGACCACGCCACTGCCTTGAGATCCAGGGTCAGTATGGTTTCCACGCACTATTTGGAAAATCGTGTGCAGGCTGTGCGAGGCCTACTATCTCGAGAACAAGGGTTTGTACAGTTTCCTGGGGAACCTGCACGTTTTCCACTAACCGTGCTCAAACCGTTCACCCCTTTAAAGGCCTCCAAACT
The DNA here is from genome assembly GCA_963277665.1 of Viscum album. Classification (NCBI taxonomy): domain Eukaryota; kingdom Viridiplantae; phylum Streptophyta; class Magnoliopsida; order Santalales; family Viscaceae; genus Viscum; species Viscum album. The sequence continues at coordinate 972,446,973 of OY728133.1, forward strand.
CTTCCAAAACCATTCCAGATTCTCGCAACCTCTTCCAAACTCATCCCATGCACTTTAAACACATAAAGATGCATAAAAAAGGCCACATACCTCAAACTGGGGGTGCTACATTCTCCCCACCATTAGACTTATCGTCCTTGGAATGTAGTGGACCCGCCCTTTTCCCAAAGAACTCGGGACACTGCTCGGCCATCTCTTTCTCCCGCTCCCAATTCTCCTCTTGAATCTGACCATGTTGCCACAAAAAAACAAACTAAACTGATGCTTTTACCATGCATGACATTCCATAACCCGCAGTGGCATGTGCACCAACGAAGCATCCAGTTCTAGATTAACATGATCTCATCAAATCACATGGTCACGATCTGGTTGATACTTTTTCAACTGTGAGAAAATAAACACATTTTTGAACCACACTAAACCGTGGTGGAAAAGACAAATGATAAGACACCTCACCAACCTTATCATGAACCTTAAAAGGTCAAATATACCTCGGAGATAGCTTTCCCTGCATCGCAAACCGATGATGTCCCAACCTAGGATAGATCCTCAAGAACACATGATCACTCACCTGGAACGACAATGGTCGTCGACGATGATCCACATACGATTTCTGATCACTCTGAGCCATCTCTATTCTCTTCCTGATCAACTTGATCTTCTCTGTAGTCTCCTAGAAAAGGCTTAGTCCGACCATTGAATACTCAACCATTTCCACCCAACATAGTGGAGAACGACATGGTCGCCCAAACAATGCTACAAATGGAGACATCTGTCTGGATGCCTGATAACTGTTATTATACGAGAACTCAACCAACGAAAAGTGATCCTCCCACGATCCATTGAAATCCATGACACAAGACCGAAACATATCCTCCAAAGTTTTTATCATCCTTTCAGATTGATCATCTGAATGAGGGTGATACACCATAATCATTGTTAACTGTGTTCCAAGGGATTTCTGTAAGGATTTCCTGAAACGAGATGTAAACCTCGGATCTATATCTGATACAATCAAAACGGAAACACAATGCCTCTTTAGCACCACCCGGATATAGATCTTGGACAGATCCTCCACCGTATGTGATTCACAAATTGGGATGAAATGGGCCGACTTCGTTAGCTGATCCATTATCACCCAAATGGTATTGTGCTTCTTGACCGTTCTCAGGAGACCTATGAAAAAATCTTCCTCTATTTGGTCCCACTTCCAAACAAGAATTGGTAAAGACTTCCACATTCCTGCTAGCCTCTGATGCTCTAGCTTGACCTGCTGACAAGTCAAGCATCTCGAAACAAACTCAGCCACACTTCTTTTCATTCCATCCCACTAGAACTGTGCCTTCAGTGCTTTACACATTTTCTAAATTCCAGTATGAACAACCCACCTAGAATGATGGTATGCCCTGAGAAGATCCTCCTGACAAGAAACTAGTGCAACCATTCGATTCCGAAAACACAAAACTGAATATCCATTTAGTTTTCAACCCCCAATGGTCTCCCTACCATTGAGACTCAACCCCACGGTCACACACTCAGAATCAGATATCTGTGCCTCTTTAACCAGGCTATCCAAGTCAGGAATCAACAAAACCAGAATGAAGACCACTCTACCGCCCTGGTCCTCACATTCCAACCACATATCAGCTATAACTGGCATCAACTGCCATTGGTCTGATGCCTGTTTCACCACCTGAGCATATCATTTTCTACTTAATGCATCTGCCACCGAATTTCCATTACCTGGTGTGTACATCAAGACAAAATAAAACATTTGGAGATATTACATCCATCTCCTTTTCCTCAAGTTCAAATCCCTTTGTGAGAAAATGTGTTTCAGGCTCTTATGATCGGTATATAATGTGAATTTCTCACCGAAGAGATAATGACACCACACTTTCAAAGCATGGACCACTGCTGCCAACCCAAATCCAGAGATTGGTAGTTCTTATCATGCACTCTCAACTATCGTGAGCCATATTCAACCACATGACTCTCTTGCAAGAGAACACACGCCAACCTTGATCCCGATGCATCACAATACACCACGTACCCTTTTCCTAATTCTAGAAAAACCAATATTGGTGCTGATTTAAGGAGACACTTTAACTCTTTGAAACACTGATGACACTATTCATTCCACTAGAATGGAACATTTTTTATTGTCAAAGCTATAATCAGCGATGCCAAATGTGAAAAATCACCAACAAAACACTGATACTACCCAGCTAGACCAAGGAATCTCTGTATCTAAAACAGATTCTTTGGTGACTTCCACGAGACAACAACCTCTATCTTTTCTGGATGCACTAAAACACCTCTTTCAGAAATCACATAACCAAGAAAACGAACTTTCTGTATCCAAAAGTCACACTTTGACAACTTGGAATACAACCGATGATCCCTAAAGATCCCCAGCACTATCGCTAAGTGCTGCTCATGATCCACCCTTGTCTTTGATTACACCTGAATATTGTCGACAAACACCACCACAAATGAATCTATATATCTATGAAATATCTGATTCATCAATACCATAAACACCGTTGGCGCATTCGTTAGACAAAAGGACATAACCACATATTCATAATGGCCATATAAACTTTTGAAAGTTGTTTTAGAAATATCCTCCTTCCTCGCACGCAATTGATGATATCCCGATCTCAGGTCGATCTTGGAGAACCACTCGGCTCCCCTCAACTGGTCGAACAAATCATTAATTCGTGGAAGTGGATATCTATTATTTATTGTATCTTGGTTAATTCTACAATAATCAACACAGAGTCTGAAAGATCCATCTGCCTTTTTCACAAACAACATTGGATCTTCCCACGGAGACGTGATAGGCCAGATAAACCCTTTGTTTTATAACCCTTCCAATTGTATTTTCAATTCCCTCAATTCAGTATGTGCCATCCAATAAGACGGAAGTGAGATAGGATAGGTCCTCGGAAAGAGATCAATCGTAAACTCCACTTCCCTTACGGGAGGTAACCCAGACAATTATTTAGGAAAAACATCCATGAACTGATCCACCACTACCTAAAGAACACTCTTCTCAACACTGTCTACCGATTCCATTGACAACGCCGCCAAATGATGCGATAATATACCCACTACTGGTGCCAAAAATCCTGTTGCACCCTGCCTTTCATGCTTTTCTCCTCTTAATAGATGTCTAACGCCATCGTGTGACGTAAAAGCCACTGTCCACGCATCACAGTCGATGTGGGCCTTAAAATCCACCAGCCAATCCATTCCTCAAATTACATCACACCCAGCCATCTCAAGAATTGATAAATTCCACACTATCTCAACCTCTCCCACAACGATACAACATCTTCTACACAAGAAGGCTTGACACTCTCTTCTTCCTATAAGAGTTTGATGTTTCAAAACTGAGGGAATCATTTCTACCCTTAAACCCAGCAAATCAACCACACGTTCATCAATAAAAGAGTTTGAAGAACCCGTATCAAACAACACTTGAATCATGGTAGAATTTAAAAGAATAGTACCTTGCATCGTGGATGGTCCCGACTGATCATCCACCACAACCTGCTCATCTCCAAACACATGTTTTCATTCCACACTCTTCTCTTTATTGATCTGCTGAGGCGTCGTGGTATTCCTAGAATCACCATGACCCACTTTACTCTGCCGACGAGGGGTATGCTACTGTCCCGAGCCCGTTGAAGCATACGATGTATGCGATCCCTGAAGAGTTTCATGCGCACCCGACCTTGGAGCATTCCGACAATAACTCTGCAAATGCCCCATCTGCTTACAATTATGACATGCTCAAGGTGGTGTCGTATAATCCTGCTTGATGTGGCTCGTCGAACCACCCTGAAAACATCCCGGCTTTCTCTGGGGCTTCGGAGGAAGATTTACTGATCCTTCCATCGGATTATATGCCATATTCCCACCCTAGGAATAAGTTTCCCTCCTTCGCTTGAAACCAGCGTTAGAGTTCCCAGTATTCCCCATGGGTACCACCATGCTTCCTCCACTCGGAGCTCCCAACGGATCCCGCTCAGCCACTGAGGCTCTATTCACCATATCTGTGTAATCATCTATAAAAAGCACCACTATATTTTAACGGATTTCTTTCCTTAACCCCGCTTAAAATATCCTTTCCTTCAACAACGTGCTACCCGCCACCTCGGGCGAAAACCTCACAAAGTTCATAAGCATAGCTGCATACTCTATCACAGACATCAGCTCCTGCTACAAACTGATGAAATCATTCGTATGCTGAATTTTGAACGTATGTGGGTAGAATTTTTTGTTAAACAATTCCTCAAATCCTTCCCACATCATACCCTGGTCTTTCCCTACTTGGAATACCAACTCCCACAACAGAAGGGAAAGATCTTCCAACATATATGTGTCCAACTTCACTTACATCTCTACCGGTGTTCCCAAGATCTCAAAGATCTTCTTCATTCTATTCAACCATGCTTCTTCCCTTTCCGGCTCTAAATCACCCATGAAGATGGGTGGATTCTTCCTTTGAAACTGAACCGCATCATGAATATTACATGGTTCATCTATTTTATTTCCACTTCCCACATCTTGGAAATCTTGCACTATACTTTGCACTAGCTGCTGGTTCACCTGAGGCTTAGGTGCTACCCCATTCTCAGCAGCCTCATCTGGTTGGTCTCTATGACGCCCACCCAATGCCATTTCTATAAATAGAAAACAAACAACCATGAGTCTCACTTCCGTAGACATCACGAAATCCAATTTGAAATTACATTACACAACACTATCACAACAAGTCTTTCCACTAGTTCATATTTTTCCACATGTGACATGTTTCACCATTTTGAAAACCAAATTTTTTCCAGAATGCCAATTTATTCACATTACAATTTCTTATATTCTTATCAAACCATAAATAATTATACCCCAATGAAATATTCATCCTAGAGGGAAGTCATTTCGACCATGCATGTCATGCTCATCTCATTGGCTACACCCACGACAATGAGATATCCAATGCCTATAAGTGTCTCCAAACACTTATGTACCCAACTCCTTGGTAACTGGAATTTCCACATAAAAGGGTTAGCTACGTCCTTTTATGCTATACATTCCATGTTCCGTCATTTCTACACCTTGATACCATCCCGACTCAAGGAGTATTCCATAACGAATGTCAACACCAAATACGAGAATCAACTCCAAAGGCCCGAACAAACTGATACCACTTGTAACACCTCGCCCCTACCTCATTGTCTTGAGGTGGCGGTGAGGGATACATGGCCTTAGAAGACGTTCCCAAGATTCCAAAGGCAGAAAATAAGTGCTGAGGGCTTCACGATCAAGTTGGGGAACAATTTTCCCTTATGACACAACCAACCAAACCATCCACTAACATCCACTATATGATTTATATCTAGAAAACACCCAAACATGTATTCCCAAAAACAACCAAGTTTTACCACAATACAACCCCAAACATATACAACTAAGCATGTCCACCAACATCAGAGTACAAGTGGAAACTAAAAACCCAAAAAACCACGATCCATGACACCTCCACAGCTCCACGCCCATCTCCAAGCTCAAAGCTCCATGAAGACATCACAATGCACCACTAAATTAGGTTGATCCCATGCCTTTTCCAATGTCATGGTACACGATATCTGCACAGACACCAACATGCCAAAGTAGGGGGTGAGTAATAAAACTCAGTATGATTTCCCCAAATGACTTCCCTACACATGCCACTAGGATAAAACCATTATCACATTTATATAAAACAGTTTATATAGAAAATATCACATGTGAAACCATTTTCATAAGCCAAACATGCCCTTACCTAGCCATCACACCCAAACCAACAACCATGGGAAATCCAACCAAACATGCCACAAGTCATTTCACAATCCACACATGAGAACAAAAATTTCCAACTTGCAAAGAAATTCATAACAAACAACCATAACAACCAAACAACCAAAAGGTGGATCTTTCGTCCAACCCGTTCACCCATTCACACTATGCGGCACTTCCCATCCACTTACCATTGATGGTGGCCCTTCCGTCCACTATCTGTCCCCTTTTTATAGTGTTACTTCTCACCACATCCACACAACATTCGAAACAAGCCAAACCAAGCATATAACCCACCAAGGTCACAACCACATGCAATAAACCAATTCCATTTCATATCAATCCATTTAAAAAATCATCCATTTATTGAAAACCATTTTCCATGCCAAAAAAATTTCAATAAAACAACACTTTTTATTGAAAACCACTTCCATCAATAATTTTCACAAATCAACCATAACGTCCCATTTTAAAATCTCCATTTTAAAATCCACAAGAATAGCATTTCACCAAAAAAACTCCCTTTTTCCAAATATCCGCAAAACATCCCCAAAGGATTTCCAATCAATTTCGGATAACAATTCACAATTAATTTTCAGCATACTAATTAATAGTAAGAAGGAACCACAAGTTCTAACCAAGTGGAGTCGAGGGAGAAGCCACCTACCTTTAGGGTTCCCGATAAAATGACCCACAAACAACCACACCTCCAAACCAACGAATGCACCATCGAAACCTCTCTATATCACCTTCCCTAACCATCACAAGCCTTAAAATTAACATCCAAGGAAACCACAACCCTAGATCTACACCCAAATATTGTAGATCTAGAAAACAACAAAAGAGGGGTTGTAGATCTAGAAGAAAACACATGAGAAGAAAGAGGAGAGACTTACCCATAAGAAATCAACTTCAAACCACATTGAATCCTTTTTGAAATGCTTCCAAATCGAGTGGGAGAGAACCCTTAACCCCTGAGAACCCAAAATCCCGATTGAGGCTCGAGTGGGAGGAAGATTGTAGTGAAATGAGGCAATCCCGAGTGAGCCCAGAACTTATAACCCAAACTTTATGTGTTCCCACGGTTAGTCCTCTTGGTTTGGAAAACCGTGTGCTAACCATGTGCATGCCACTTCCTCGAGATCCAAGGTCTACATGGTTTACTCGCACGGTTTGGAAAACCGTGCACAGGCCGTTTGAGGCCTACTGTCTCGAGAACATGGGTCTGTACGGTTTTATAGGGAACCCACATAGTTTCCACTAAATGTCCTCAAACTGTGCACCCCTTTAAAGCCCTCCAAACGCATCCAAAACCATTCCAAACCCTCCAAACCTCTTCCAAATGCATCCCATACAATTTTAACACATAAATATGCATAAAAAATGCCATATACCTCAAACTGGGGGTGCTGCAGCGCAAATAGATAAACATATCCATAAGGATTGACATGATAAATATCAAAACGATATCATTGACAAAGATGAGAATAACATCAATATCCTTAACCATATACATGGAAATGAAATGAAATGAAATGGGAATAATAAATAATCACATAAAATGGAACTAAATAAATCTATAAGAATGTAAACTAATCTATAATGTTTAATCTAAACCTAGAGGTATAACCATTAGGATTATCAATACTGTGTAAAAAAGTCTTCTAGCTAGATAAGAAATGGAATCTCTCATAGTCTTAACTAAGACCAACATATAATCTCACACATTCTTCTTACCCAAAGTCTATCATAGTCCCTTGGAAATCATGTTGGAGGTTTTCACGGCCTCCTTGTGAGTCACAAAGGATCTTATAGGAAAACCAATATGTAATATTGTGTGATGCTCCCTTAAAATGATCACATTGTCCCTCAAAAACCAACTAACTCACACCACAATAGACCTATGTGCTACTCTAATCCAACATATCCACAAACAAGATCCCATATCAATCAAGATATATTACAAGTCATCTCACAATCAAAACATACCCATTTAAACAAAAAAACCTTTCTAAGGTAAAATAATTTCTAAAACCACTTGACAAATCCATTTTAAATCACAAAACCTCAAATACCCATTTTATCAAACACATAGTTGGCATTTGATACTCACCCATTTTGAAAACCCCAATTTACTCCCAAAATTTCAAATCAAATCTATTAAACACACCAGTCAGATAAAACACACCAAGGATAAATCATTTAAATAAAATTTTTATCCACATAAATCAAAGGTAGTTTTTTATTTAATGTAATGTCATGGAATATAACCTTAAATAGAGACACCTACCCTAAATTTTTTCCCAAACTCATCTCCTTTAACGTCAACTACCTGGATGAGGTATAACAAGTCCTCACCCTAGAAATCCATAATAAATAAAACAAAACCACCATTATATACCCTATATTAATCCAACATCACCACTAAGGTTATACACTACATTAAAATTGATGTATGAGTCGTGTGAGGGGGAAAGTAAGAAAAAATTATTAAGAAAAAAACATACTTCAAGCCAAAACATGATGATATCTAAGTGAAATCCCTTGGAAATTATAGCTATGAATATTTTTAAAAAGAGAGAGGGATCTTCATGATGGAGGAGGAGAAACAAGTGTCAAAACACTTAAAATAGTTAGGTAAAGGGTAAATACAAACATTTTAATGAGCTGTAAAGGTTCACATGCTTTGGTTTAATGGTTAGAAAAATTACATGCCAATAATGTGTGTTCTACTATCCAATAAAAAGACCTCACAGTTTCCCCTAGGGTGTAACATTATTTAAAAAACCATTCTCAAGATTTAAAAAAACCACTTTTAAAAAATTTCATACCACTCACAAGGTTAGCCACAATGTTAGTCAAATCATTCAGAAACCATGCACCCTGATCTATCTCCCTAAAATTTCCGGTATTGACCCTAGGCACTTGGAAGCTCTAATAACTCACCATGATATAAATTAAACTCAATATTAGGAATGCGCATGACTTGAAGGATGTAAAAAATACCACTACCCAGAAAATTAACTAAAACTAAGTTCCCATATCCCTAGGAAAGATCAACCAACTAGGATCAATGGCCCTAGGAAAAGATTACTAAGAGGGTATCGTGGGTATGGAATAAATAATAACATATATGTAATAACTACTTTTGGATAGAATAACAAATATTAAAGTCACATAAATAATCATATCTAATTTAACTCAATCTAAAATTGATAAGGATTAATACCAATATCCTTTATTAACACATCACATATGAGGGAACTTGATCACTTATTAACAATATTACGAAGGTATAATCCACTCAAATCCTATCAACCAAACAAAGGAACATACCTACACCATCTAATAAAATTACATATGAATAAACCACTTATCTTGTAGTAAAAATATAAAAGAATCATCCACTCAAATACTATTGAAAATATATAAATTTAATATTAACTTTCAATCAAAAATACTCAAAAGGAATACAATCAACACCTAACAACAACACAAAGATGAAATACACTCATCTACAAACAATAATACAAAGAAGGAATCCACTCATACTTTCTCCCAAACATGAAATTCTTACAAAGGATCATTATGTCAGTCTTGTAACTTCTTAAGAATCCATCCTTAGCTATTAATCAAAGTATCATGGAAACTAGAACTCAAACCAACCCTTGATGATAGTGAAATTCTGATAAGGGATCAGGGGTTGTATTAGTCATCATGAATTTTAAACATTACCTTAAGGATATTGGTGAAAAAGTTATAGAAATAATTCTTCTTTGGAACTCATAACAGACTCCATGTTCTCATGATAATCAAAGCTCTTTTGAAATTATATCATCCTAAATGGTATCTTGAGGATCCAATGGAACTATTCCATAGAGAACATTGCAACTATCTGAGTTCCAACTAACAAAATTTCAACCAAAATGGAAGGTCTTAAAATGGTTTTTTATATTATTATGAATTTCATAAAAAATTGATAACACTAATGGAACCATAAATCAGAAAAATTAGAGAGTATAAAAGATTGGGAAAACAGAGAATAACCATCCCCATGGTAAATGATATAAATTCCATTAAAAACTAATCTTTTCTTACCTTTTATTAAAATAACAGTCAAATCCCACTTCAGTAACCCTTTATAATATGTATCACATACTAAATTTATAAAAAATGGACTTACTCTAAAATTAAAATAATTTATCCCTTAGGGAACACTCCCAATTACCTATGTTATTTCTCACCAAAAATAAAATAGGTCATTTTAATAGAACCCAACCCTGTGTAAGAAAAAATAAATTCAAAATAAATTCTTTGAAATCACCCCATTTCCTTTGTAAATACATTATCAACACTGACTACCTTAAAAATTAATTTATATATTAATCATCGTTTAATTAACTTTTAAATAATTTAATCCATCACCTTTAAATTTCCACTTTCAAATAATGCGCTTCAATTTCCTTGTAATATCCATTTTTAACAAACTATATCAAAAAATATTATTTCATTATAATCCCATATTTAAATTTAATTTAAAATGTATATACCATTTCCAACAAAATAAACTATAGAAATTTACTCATTCCACCAGGAAAACCCATAAAATGAGTTCATGGGGTGATGTCACACAATATCATACAAATTGACATAATTTTAATAATAATAATAATATTCTTATTAATAGTCAAATTTACTACATAATAAAGTCAAAATATCAAGAGAGTAATTATGAAAAGGTTATCCACCTCATTGATGATTCCATTAAATTATGTACAATATTTTATTAATCATTACTGAGCCAAGAAACACATATCTCAACCGTAAAAACTCATATATCAACCCTAAAATCACTAAAATCTGAATTTACAATTTATCGTAATTAGTAAAAAACATATGGGGTGGTCACCCATTTCCAAAAATTATTGCGATATATTTCAGATCTATCTTGAAATGCCTCTTGGCCTATGATGCAAAAAATTCCACAGTTCCTCATTCTAGCATACTCATCGATTTTACCCAATTCAACTTATTTTAAGGAATAGTTAAATAATCACATTACCGCTCACAAACCTATATGAAACTATGTACTTTACCCACCATTAGCCTCCCTAAATGTTTCTAGATTAAATAGCTATGAAATCGATACAATTCCACCACGATCTATTGGAATCATATCAAAATCGACAAATCCTTCACGATAATAATATAAGGAGGTGGAGGATTAGATAAGATTGGGAGGTGAGGGAAGATTACTCATTTATATTGAGAAATAACCCAATTTGAGACATCCTATTTTTATGGTGAATGAAAACAGAGTGGAGAAATCCAAATGAAATCATATATCCACCATTTAGTATTTTAGATAAGGAAAACATCAATGAGGGTATAAGAAGCCCAAAAAAATATTATTTTTCAATAGGGTTAGAAGCTCTATCATGTTTCCTATAGAAAATAATTACTCTTCTAGTGGGCATCCTCCAAATTTTAGTTGGCTTCCCTCTACTACTAAATTCTTTCATCCCACTAATAGGATGCTAATATATTTTATTTCGGTCTTTTCAACCTAATCATCCATCATAAAATATATTTTTTATTTTTTTAATCCCTTATACCAAATAAGTTTAATGAATTCGTCTCAAAATCATATGTTCTTCCATTTTCCAAATAATAAAAATTTAAAATAACATCTAATTTATTTATATATAATGTTGGGGTCATTATTATCACCCCATTATGACACATCTCACCTTTATGAAAAAATTATGATCATTTTTCTATAATTATTGACTTATTCTGGTTAATAATTTACCACATTCCACCATGTTCTATAATAATTTTTTTTCATACTTCAACAATGTGAGTCTATGAACCAAGAAAATTGTTAACTAAAAGGTAAATCTTCTAATTATTTTGGTCCCTTCTAACCATTCCATGATCAACATCACCTATATAGAATCATTTTATTATATGTTTCCCATTAGTTCTCTAATAATTCATAACTAATCTTTTATGCACCCCAGTCACAAACATAACTATATTACTAATATGTCATACTCCCAAAGTGAAAGAACACTAGCATTTTATAGGGTTCATTCAGTTGCTTCCATAACACAAAATCTGAAACAACTGTACCCATTGGATGTTAGTGTGACAGATCATGAATGAAACCATAATATTAATAAAAATTAATAGAAATCCAATGAGTATGAACCAACAGTTTTTACAAAATTCATAGTCTTTTTTTAACAAATGGATAATAATTGGTCTCCAATGGTAATGATCTAGCATTATGTGTAATTGTATTATTATCAGTAAGAATAATTAATTGGGTAAGATGATGGTCCTTAATTCCTAGAAGAATAAATGTCTATACATGTATCAATAATTTTATCAATATTTAACTTCCTTTATCAAATGACTCTATGTTTAGATCATGTAAAATCATTTAACACTCTCTTAAAATTTAGATTATTCCAATTCAGAATTCTCTATATAATGTTTCCCAAATATATCATTTATTTTTAGTACCCTTCCACATGAAACAAATCATGTATTTGTTAAAAAAAAATCACCATAGTATGTTAGGGTTATCCTTGTTGTAGTGCTGATGAAATCATTCATATCTAAAATATATATTTAGATATTTCTCTTTATCATCCCAGTTCTTAACGTTATATTGAATCATTATATATATATTAATAATATATCATTGTGGAATATCACATTTAGCCTTGCATTCACAATCTTTTACGTCATATCAAAATGTCCATTGTTGTAGGTGTTTACTCTATGGACATGGTTAGTGTGGATTTATAATTTCACAATAGGATAAACCATGCCCATTTTCAATAAAACTCCCCATGGTAATTATCAAATATATTCTCTAAATTTTCCAAAACAATGTCTCCACGCAACCAATCCACTTCATCCGTATATAAAAATATAGTGAAATTCCTATATTCCTATTTATTTTCATCCTCGTAGTCTATCGTCATGAATTTTAAAAACCATGACTTATTTACTCAAGGATTCCAATTTATAGGCCATTTTCAGGTCAATAGTAAATTTTTTAGTATATTTCATTTGAATAAGAAATAATAAATTATAATTCATCCATTCCCTTTCTTCCTCTCATCACCAAATCGTTTATCAATTTTCTATGAGCATGTTAACAACAAAGACAATAAGAAATCACATTAAAAACTTATTAATGAAATATTTCATTAAACAAGTCATATTAATGTTCTTATGTGGATGTTGTACAAATACCACACTTTTGAATAAAATGTTGTTTTAATGTGTTTTATAACTCTTAATGTAAAGATAAATACTAATTTGATCATGTCTCAAAATAGATTAAATCACAATACCAAATTTTTCATTTCAATTAATTAGGTTTCTTAAACATATTACTAACTCATAAACCCCCTAATCACTATTTTTACTTCAACCACCTCATTTTTTGTGGATAATTTAAATTTTTTTTATTTCATCTCACTCCATGATTCATCCCCCATCAGCTCAGGCCTTCCCTTATAAAGAAAAACTTCTTCTTTTCTACACCTTTTTCATCAATATTAAAAATAGAAATATAGACTCTCTCCCTGCGTAATAAGATATCATTTGATATTATCCTTGTTATACCCCAGTTATGTTGCAGTTCTATTTGTTTTTAATGTTTTATTGTTGATGAAAAATGATGAAGTTGAGAAAAGTTAAATATATGGATTATCATAATCATCGTCATAATTAATTATTGGACACACAAATATTAATATGTCCATTTGCTTGTGAATATGTGTTCCTAGAAGAAATGTTCTATCGAAATCACCTCATTTTTTGAATGAATTTAAGATCATATTGGGAAGAAATATCAGAGACTTTCTAGCTCTGATGTAAACTTGATTATGATTTGCTATTTTTTAATTCAGGAGTATAATAAGTCTTAACAAAAACATATAATGTAATACATAAAAAGGAAATGTGGGAGATGGCTCTTCCAATTATATTGATTGTTGGTAGGAAGGAATGATGTTGATTGTTGTCTGGAAAGCAATAATACATTCCATCATAAGTCATATGATTCTATTTTGATCTAAAACATGGTCAATGTCATGAGGATGGAATGATTATAATCTAATGTTTGTGGAAGAGATGAGAATTTGATTTTATTTATTCTAACATATTATCATTGGTAATAAAATCATCAATGTTACAATATAAGAATGCTAGAAGAATGATCCTTATAAACTAAAAAAAGGTCACTAGTGACAACAATCCATCGGACATAGTATTCCACTGATCCATCATAATGGATTCTAAAATCGATTTTTTATGACATTTTTGTCTCTTCAAGACATCGAATAAAGAGTTTCATCAGAGGTGGAATTTTTTAGATTGTTTGAATTGTATTTCATTTTGGTCATGAAAAAAAAATAATTCATACTTTTTTATATTACAATTGGAGAAAGAAAAAATAACAAAAGTATTGATTGTTTCTTGAATAGATGTAGACTTATCAGACTAGAGCTAACAGTGTTCATTTGAGTGAAGAAGATACTGATCTTTTAGGCATATTCTGACATTGATAAACTCTTCATATGTGATATCATAAATCATATTAATTGAAGAAAATGAAAAATACTATGAATATATTTTAAAATTGTATTCAATGTCTTACATTTAAGAGTTAATAGAGAGCATCATCATGAGAATACATTCATTGTTTGCAAGAAGTCATTGTAGTGTGCCTTATTTAGTATTATATGTGTTTTGATCATAATAATAATTCATCTAGGTTTCATATGTGATCATTCAGAATAATGGATCATAATAAATAATTCTGTGTATTCCTTCTTTGTTATGAATAATTAGAATGGAAAATCATAATGAATAATCAAACAGAAGAAATGATTGCAAAACTGGAGAATTGTGATATTTTGAGAAGATCCTAGAAGTATTATTAAGTCGTTAAGAAGTTAAATATTTATCCTATATTTAACGGAAATTAATTATTTAGGAAATATGGTTGACAAAGACTGATTTTTAGAATCCTTCCCAAACCATATCTGAGTTTCCTAAAAAATGAGAGCATGGTTCATTTGTAATGTAGTACAAATCCTTGAACTTTTCATGTATCCTAAAGCTCCAACAATTTAGTAACTAGAATTTATTTTCTAACCTATGTTTTTTTAAGTTTTAATTAAAGGATGTTCCATCATAATGAGTTCAACAGATTGAGGTTCAATCTAATATATATAGCAACTTCCAATGGATTATGCATCATCAAAGAAAGTCCATCATATTGAGACCATCAGAGTGACATTCTTCCAAACAAGGTTCATCAAACCATGTTCCATTAGAGATAGGTTTTTTGGTCTACCAATTTGTCTCCTTCTCAGTTGAAGAAGGAAGAACAGAAGGATAATTGAACTGGAATGACCATCAAATGAAGACCATCAGATAGAGTTTACTAGTCTAGGAATATTAGGCTAACTTTTTGGAGAAATAATTACAGACTGAGTATCTAGAATAATATTCAATACAAAAAATTACTTAGAAATTTGTTGAGTTATTGAAGACTGTGCATAGGTATTGTTTTATTTACATTACATATGATGCAAGTGTAGAATTCCTGATGTGGATCAAAAATGAATAATGAATGTGAATCATGTAACTATGGATACTTACCATTTGTTGAAAAGGATTGTTTTTGTAGGGTGTATAACAAACTATGGTAAAAGGGATACTACCTAACAAAAAGTTACTTTTTTATTCAAATAGGGTAGCAAGACCCATTGAAAAACAAATCCCCCTCAAGTTGGTCGGAAATGTTGAAGCCCCATAGCATCCCCTTAAAAACATATTTTTCATTCCATAGGAAGAGACCCCTAGCCATAAAATATGACGACAATATCATTCAGATTCCACACATGAGAATGAGTATCTACTGAAAATTTTTATTCTCTCCAGATATGCCTTACCATCTGGCTACTATTATTATCCAATGAGAATATTCTAGATAAATTATCTAAATCCCTAGGGATATCGCCTTTCCCCTGAAGTATTCTAACTAGGATTTCTGAGTCTGACTCAACTTCCTTCATATGAAGGTCAAGCCTTTGACACAACTTGATACCAGAATTAGGAGACCTGATTTCTGATCCCAATGAATCAAATTGACTATAGAAGGAACTAAAACCACAACAAAATAAGCCTGCAGAATCTCTAATGAGCACCCACATCTCATTTGACCATTCAATAATGAACCACCAACATTATGTTTCAGACCCACCTGAGGCATCTCCCTCTTAATCCATCACCCTTTGAAAGATTCATCCAAGCGAAGACAAATCCTCCCCCCAGAGATGCTGTCATGACCCCCATTTATTAGGGAACTCAATTCCACCACCAAATATTTTACCTTAAATGTAACAAAGTAATAGAGTGGCTATGACCCAATATAACATGATTTCGAACATCCCGGTCAGTCCAGTAGATATCTATAAAAATCGTACAGTGCCTCTTGAACTCTAGGGAATTCAAATACACCCTAAAAATAAGAAACAATAAACAACATTAGATCAATGTTCCCCTCTCTAAAGTTGATCTTTTATCTAAAGAAGTACCAAAGAGAAAACACCTAGTCGCTAAGAAATAACAGGTTTTTAGTGGATTCGGTATTAGAGACATTATAGTAGAAACATCAAGAAAAAAAATGAATCCCCTTCCTATGGGCATTCTCATCAGATGGTAATGCTCGATTCCTAATACACCAAACTAGAAAATTCATCTTCCTCAGAAAATCCTGGCACCAAAGCCCACCCAACCATACCTCCTTCTCCACTCCAGTATGATGAAATTTAATATATTCCTATGTAGTGAAAAAACTAGAACTCAATAAAATAAAACAACATCTATCTATTTACTCATTAAGGATAATATTACCAAATATCCCTTGTTGTTATTGGGAGAGAAGCCTAATAACCAGGGTTGGGTGACCACTTGCTTCTCCAAAGGAGCTGATTTGAGCCGAATATTAAGGGAAAACCACATCTCCCTCTCCTAGTTCATAGACCAGAAGTTGATACCACCATTCTCTATCGCCCATTATGAAGCACCATGATGCCCATTTAGAAGGGAAAGCAAACACCTCCCCAAGTGAGAGGGACATCCACAACAAGTCACGCCACCCACCCACTATTATTTATATGTTCCTCTGAAGAAGGTATCCCACATAGAGTGACCTTCGATAATATCACATGTAAGGAAGGAATGCCTAGAATTCATGGTTCGGAGATGTCCAATATCTCCATGTTCCCTTCACATACTGGAAAGTCCATGAATTTCCAAGAGGCCCAAGGATAGTTCAACATCTGATTTGTGTTCCACAAGAAAGTTGATGTAACCTTCTCTATCCTATCAACCGTTCATTTTGAAGGAACCCTAGATAAAATAACATTCTTGGGGATGAAGGATAACATTAAATGATTGTATAATCATTCCATTCTTATTACATTGTATTCAAAAAATATCTTATTGAAATAATCCATGTTAGTGGAACTATCCAACATGGAAAAGAGTATGTCTTTATAAAAAAAGTATTAAATATAGTTTGTTTCTTTCTCTATATATTTTTTCATAAGAAAGGCAAATAATTAAGTTATATTTGAGAGGATCAGAACTCTATCATGTTTAAATTCTTAATAAATTTTTTAGATAAGGAGTTAGTAAATTGTCTTATAAAATAAAATGGAACCACTAATTCCACCACCACCCAGTGGTCTTGATCCAATTTTGGAACAAGAATTCGTATCTGGTCCGGGGATCCCTCTGAAGGATCCCTATATAATAATGAAGAATTTTAATTCACTAAACTATAAGGGGATTTAGGTATTCAATGGTAAGAATTTTTCTTTATAGGAATATATAATTCTTCCATATCCTATGTCTATTGGATATGATTTTTTTTAAGCAAAGAAAAATGGATTTTTTTCCTTATATTAAGAATAATCCTATTACTATATCTGATAATAGAAATATTGAGAATGATGGTTGAGCTAAAAAATGATTTACTCTCATCACTCGCTAATAGTGATTTTCTAAGGGTAAAGGGAGTTAGAACATCCAATGTTATCAACAATAAGATTAAAAATATTTGTGAAGTCAATAAAAAGGTGAAGAAGAAAATGTAACAACTTTTGAGGCTAAAGTATGATGATTTGAAAATGGATGTGTATGAATCTGTAGGTGACTTATTTATTAGGGTAAATGTTTTTTCATCACCATATGATGTATTCCTGACAAACATGAGAATAATCCATTGTTGAAAAGATCATGACAATTATTCCTAATAACATTGACACTAATGATTCATCTTTTGATGATAGAAATTCTAAAAATAAATATTTGGATGATCTTCATGATACTCGTATTACATACAAAATGAGAATAGTTTAGCTTATAAAACATAAAGAAAATGGGGACCATGAAATGGACTTCAAATATTTTTTAATATAGAAAAACAAATATAAAGAAGTTGATGAAGAATCATGCGATTCAAAATTATAGAAAAAAGATAAATATTTTTATAAAATCGTTTCCTCCTTTTATAGAAATATAATATTGGAAAGTGGGGATGTAAAACTATAAAATGTTTTAAATTTTAAGGGAATATATGTTTATAAAAACATTTTCAAAGAATGAAAATTGGAGAGTATGAGTCTGAAAGATATAATTGGAAACCTAAAAAACAAAATTGGAAGAAACATCATGAAAATTTTACTTTTGATAAGATTAATAAAAAACATTTGACAAGAAGAAATAAGGATTTTTCCTTATCCAATGATGAACATGATTATCATATTAAATTTATGACTCATTTTATAAATGTAAGATATTCATCTAGTGGTGACAAAGATTACAAGGAGATGATAGAAATGGAATGGATTCTTAAGTGGAATTTGGATAATTCATTGGATCAAAATACTTAGCTCAATAAAGAAATAATGATGTTTTTGAACAATTTTAAAGACATACCTTTTGAGAAATATTATCATGAATTAAAACTGAAGTTTTATAATGAAAATTCAGTTAGAAATAAGAATCTAAAAGTTATATAATATACCATTTTTGAATAAAGTAAATAAAAAAATTTGTTGATATCTGAATTAAAAAAATCAAAGATGATCTGAAAATTATGATGGAAGACAAATAATTATTATTTTTAGAAACACAATAAATGATTCATAAAACATAAAATGTGGTATGAATTATGCAAGAAAACATTACCAAAACATTTAATGTCAATGGTGAAACTTATAAAACGGTAAAAAAGAAATTTTTATCAAAGAAGGTTTGTGAGAAAAAATCATTCATGAAGAAAGAAAATAAATATTTAGTAAAGTACCCCCTAAGAAAATTGGTCCATAATGTATGATGAAAGAACCATAACAGATATATAATCATTTTTTCTCTCAATACTAAGATCAATATTGAAATTTCATAGTTTGTGTTGTGGAATATTCAAACACAACTATTATTCAGTTTCCTACAATATGTCTCTACCATGAAAAAGGTATTGATCAATGGGTAGATTAAATGATAAAATAACATCAATGTTTTCTAAAAAAAATTGAGATAAAAATGGAAACAAATAATAAAATGAAATATAATTATGTTGAGGTAATGGAGAAAAAAACATATTGAGTCTGAAAATAAGGAGTGTATAGTTATTTTCCAAACTCAATTTTATATGTCTAGGAAGTTAAAAAACATAAAAAAAATCATCTGAAACAATAGGTAAGAAAAAGGATATGGAATATGTGAGAAAAATATAATAAAATATATTAATATAATGTGGTTTAAATTTTCTGAAATAATGAAATAGATATGAAAAATATGGGAATGTTACTAAAAGATGTTTAAATATTCAGCTGGAACAAGAGGACAGAATGAAAGAATTTCTATAATCTCAATGTAACAAAAAGTTCTATAAACTTGAAAATAAGTTAATATCCTTATTAGAACAATATTTAGATGAAAATAAACTATTTAAAATATCTTAGAAGGATGATATGAAGTAATTAAATACATTCAATGTAAAATAAAAGAAGAAGAATAAGAAAAAGTCAAGACTGAGAGAGGACTCTTAATCAGAAATTTGATTCTAGTAAACTATTAAGGATCCTCCTTATTCCAAAAATATTTTTATTTGTACTAAATTCTAGGGAACTGAGGGAGTTTACATAAGGATTCTTATGTTGTATACTCTAAAACTATTCTTACAAAAAAATAACGAGGATACAAAATGTCAGTTTTTAAAATTTTTGTTTATACACATAAACATTATGATATGTTTGCTTAGATGAGTGTAGGTTACTTTTATCTTAAAAAATCCTTTTAATATTTCTCTTGAAATTAAAATAATGAATGAAAAATGAAAAGGGTGTTATATGAATGTTTTCCAATGGAAAACATTGACAACCATGATTATTTACTCTTGTTTTCTACCCCATGTTTTCCAACGTAGACTTAGAGTTATTTAGTTAATGTCGATTTTTAATAAAATCATTTGGTACTTATGTTCTGTTCACAAAGAGTTTCAATATTTTGAGATTAGAAGTTACAACCCTTTTAAATGAGATCATTTTTAAATGAGGGGAAAACTTTTCATGATATCCCCTTTGAATTTGATTTTAAATTAGGCGGGATAAAATGAAAGGGGGAGAGATAAAAAATTGGTTGAGAAAGAAATGAATGGCGAGACAAACAGATGAGAAAATAAAACAAAAAGTGGATTGCTTTTTAAATGGTTGAATTTAGTATTAAATATAGTGGGTATTGACAAAAAATCCAATGGGTGATATTTTTAGACCACAGTTATGATGTGGTAATATTTATTGACAATATATGATAACAGATGACACATGGTTTAAAATAAAAAAAGATAAATATATAGATCATCATACTCACCATATTAATCCATTAATAAACACATAAATCATCAGAAGTGCATCAGAATTTTATGATTCTTCCTTGAATAAATAGTATATCATACTCACCTCAGTTCTGTAATGAATGGACGATCATATTGAGAAGAATTATTTAATTATTCCAGGGTCTGATGTAAACAACATGATGCTTTTTTGTATTGTAATTAAAAAATATCATAAGTATTTTAGGAATATTTTTATGAAATAACTATAAAGGAAAGGGGGATATAGTTCTTCCAATCGTATTGAAGCTTTGAAATAAAGAATGATGTAGTTGGAAGGTTTTAAAGTTCTAATAATTTCAATCATAATGCAGACTATACTATGCCAATCTCAAATCTATTCAATTTATTGAGGAATTAATTATTACAAGTTAAGGTTTGGGGAAGAAGGGAGAATATGATGTAGAGTATTGTAGATGTTTATCATCGGTATGAGACTCATCGGTGTGACAATGTCAAAAATATAGATAAATTATCTTGATAATGTAAAGAATACCACTGCCGACACCAGCCCATCAGACCCAGTATGTCAATGATCCATTGTAATAGATTATGACTGAATCTATTTTATTAAATAGTTTAAATCATCAATATATATGATACAATGTTTTATTAGAGGTGTAATGTATGAGAAATTTTGAATTATATTATAATTGGATTAAGAAAAACAAGGAGTCATATGTTGTTCTCAAATAACTGTTTCATGAAAAAGAGCAGAAAATTTTATCTTTCTAGAATAGGGGAAGACTCATCGAACATTAACTAACAACATACATCTAAGTGAAGATGAGACTGATCCATCAGGCGCATCCTGACACTAATAATTTCATTAGATGTAGGATAATAGGTATGTGGAATTTAATAAAATGATAAATATTTTGAAGATATTTTAGAATGGTTTTCAATGTATTACATTAAAATGTTGATATAGATATTCATCATGAGAATACAAGATGTTTTTACAAGAGGCCATTGTAGTTTTCCATATTTAGTATTACGTGTTTTTTTATCATAATGAGAATTAATATGGTTTTAGTATATGATAATTTTATATGGAACAATTTAATGAATAATATGTTGTATTCCCTCATCTTAATGAAAAATTTGGATAGAAAATAGTAATGAATAATCAAACTATATAAATGTTTGTAAACATGAAGAATTATGAAGTTTTGAGAGTCTCCAAGAAGTATTTTTAAGCTTTTAAGAAGTCAATGATATATTTAATATTCTTGGGAAATTGATTATTAATGAAATATGGTGGAACTCGAAATATTTTCTTAATCCCACCCAAACTATATCTGGTTTGCCTAGAAAACGACAGCACAGTTTACTTTTTAAGTGGTTCAAAACATTGTATTGTTCACATATTATAGAGCTCTAACAATTGTGGAATAGGATTTGGGTTTCCAACCAATGTGTGTTTTTATTTTAATGCTTAAGAAGTTCAATATGATAGAGTCCATTTTAGTGTGGTTTAATCCAATCAATAGAGTAAGTTTAAATAGAGTATGATTCATCAGAGAGATTCCATTGAATCAACATCCATTAGAATGAGGTTCATTAGACCAAGTACCCTTAGACAGACGAATTGGGAGCTTCTAATTGAGTTCCTATTTAGTTGAATAGGAAATAGAACAATGATGATCAGACTGAACTAACCATCATATTGAGACCATCAGACAGAAGTTACCAAACAAGGAAGATCATACTAAATCTGCTAAGAATGAATCTCACACAAACCTTCTAGAATAATTTTCAATACCAATAAGTTTCTTATAGAATTCATTAAGTTATTGAATATTGTACATAGTTAAATATTGATTCATCTTAACTATAGTGGAAGTTATGACCATTTGAAGTGGATTAGAAAAGAAGGAAAGTGAAGCTTATAACTATGGATACTTATCAGTTGTTGAAAATCATATTTTTATGAGGTATATGACCATATATATTAAAGTGGATGCTAGAAAGGATTGTTGGGGAGTATAAACAACTATACATAGAATTTTTTTACTATGATTTTAGAATTTTTCACTGTTTGTTCCTCTGATTCCAAAAATAAGTTATTAAAAAATCCATCTTTTTGGGACTATCCAATATTGTAAGTAGAATTTAATTTTATCTATCATTGTAAATATAAATCACTACCTTTCCTTTACATTTTTGGAAAATAAAATTTGAGGTTGTGAGTTATATTTACATAGATTGTTACTCTAAAAAGTTTTTGTGGTTAAGAATGTTTTGGTTTAGGATTTAATGAAATTTCTTATTAAGGAAAAGGGAATCGTTGATACCCCCAATTAGCGGTCTCGGTATAATTTAGGACCAAAAATACCCCATTTTTCAAAAAACTAAATATAATTAAAGATGAAATAATAAAATAGTAAACGTATAAGAATTTTTGGAGATAATTCACTCCAAAAAACATTGTCACGTGCTGGAGGGAATCCATAGTAAGTGTATTTATCAATATATCAAAAACATAATAATTTATTAAAATATATTACATTAAAATAACTCCAAATTACACATTATTATTAATAAATTGGTTCTTGATGTTGATATTCATTAACATCTAATATTGTTTTTTATTCATTAATAATTTTATTGCACATTGATTATACCACCCAACCCCCAAAAGGTATGAAACCTCTAGCCTAGTATGTTAGACATGTGGTTCCATCGACAAAATATTTGTGGTGTTGTGTTATTCTACAACATAGTACATTTATTTTGTAATAAGGGTGATTGAATTTTACTTCATGGAGTTCCATGTAACACATATTCCCTTAATAAATTGTGTTCCTATGGAATTTAACTTCCGGTCAAAAACATCACCATCCAAATCTATATCAAAAAATATATATAAATATATATATATATATATATATAAGAAACTTTTTCATACCTAAATATATAATCAAGGGTTCCGTTTATATAGAAAATTATATCATCAACATCAATAAAACTGTACTACTTAGTAATCAATTGGAAACATGCACAAATGGTAACGAAAAACATGATATGTTATCCCAATGATATCAAGTAATGTCGGCATCCAATAAGTTTTATAACTCCACTGGACCCAAAATATTTCATTCTTTATCCTTATAAAACATATTCCCATTATGTAATATAGTGGTTAATTTTATTGATTTTTCCATTTTTAGTTAGATTAGTATTTTACATACATTTTCTTCATATGATGGAAGTGTAAAATATATTGTATTCATGACTTGAAGACCCCAAAATAAAATCATCTCTTCAATAATTGAACTAAAAAATTGTTTCGTAATTTAGGGAAAAAAATCATCACATTTTTTATAGTAAGTAAAAATTCACTAACATACATGATCACAATGATTGAATTTATTCATTTCCCTTGATATAAAAATTATTGTAAACATTAATTTTTCAAAACATATTGTTATATAATCTATTATAAACCTCTGTATACCATGATTTAGGATCCTTTTTAAACCTATAAAGTGATTTCTTTAGATTATAAACTTGAAAATTCAATTCCTTATGTATAAATCCTTCTAGTTTTCAAATTAAAACCACTTCCTCAAGTCTACTATTAATGAATTATGCCTTCACATCCATTTAGAAAATATTAAAATTCATTTGAGAACATATTTTATGATAAATATTAATAGTTTCAAGATTTTATATCATATAAAATACATTATATAAATATAAAACCACAATTTGATAGTATCATTTGTAAACAATATGATATTTTTTTAATTTTATATCTCATTTAGCATTCAGTTTATTTTTTAAAAACCCTTTGTTTGGATAATATTATTATATTTTGAATGTTACACTAACTCCCATGTGTTATTATTAAAAATATTTTTTATCCCTTCTTCCATCACTACGATCAAATCATCATGATACAATGCCACTTCAACACTCTATTTTAACTTTTGAATGAATGATTTTTATTCGAATTTCTTAGACATCTACATATTATAATATCCTTTTGTAGTATTGGAGGATTAGTTTAATTCCAATTTTTTTCATAATAATTTGGTTGATATATAAAAATTACTTTTGGTCTTTCTCATAACTAGTAATTTCATAATTAACATTATATTTTTGAAAAACTACAGCAATATTCAAATTTATCCAATGTTTTACAGTAATTTCCACAAAATAATTATAAAAATCTTCACCCAGAGCATTAGATGTTTAAAATTAATTTTTTTATTCTAAAATTATAACAACATTATAATCAACAATATTACTCAAATTTTTTTAAAACATTGTTCACATATTCTACCATATGTATATCTTTGTAGTATTCCCTTAATGAATATCTCATTAAACTATAAAAAATTTCTTTTATTGATCTTGATGTAACATGGTACACCCAATAGCATTATGATTTTGTAGTCTGTTTTCATACTAAAACACATATCATAAGGATTATTCATTTAATATTTATGAAATAATCATTATTTTAAGATATATTCAACCATTGTGGTGTCTAGTCTAAAAAATAATATTGAGGGTCCATTATCTAATAAACTAGTCCATATCATGTCCACTAAACGTTAATTCTTTCTTTTAACTACCTCATTTTGTTTCAAGTGTGTTTGGATCACTATATTCATGCCTTATTCCACTTTTATAATGATATTATTAAAACTATTCATTCTGGAATTTTGATTCTTTTTCAGACTGAAATCCTTTAATTGCACATCAAATTTTATTTCATGCAAGACATGAAAATTATTTATACCACCCCTGACTATATGATTTACTCATCATAAAATAAATAATATTAATATTAATAAAATAATTAAAAAATATAATGAAATAATTTTCAGTGTTCCTTGGATTCTATCTCATAGAACTATATAGATCAGAATATATCAACTCAAGAGGATTTCTAGTCTAGTTCTTGATCTTATTATGACTCTTCTTCACTATCTTCCCATTATAACATTATTCCAAAGTACTGAATATCAAATGATTATGATATTTTATATTTTTTACATCTTCAATTCTGATAATATTATAAATATTATTTCATACCAATTTAATAGGTATTCTTTTCCAAATATTTTTATCCTCCTTTATGTTCCTGAATCATATATTTATATAATTTTATATATGAAATATATAATCAATTGTATATTATACATTTATATTTTTGTGAAATCTATTTATCCCAATAGCTATATGGTAGATTTTGACTACATGGGGATATTTTTTGGATAATAAGTTTCCACTATGTTTTCGTTTTATTTCTAAAATAGAACAAATTGTCTTGGGATACCAAGATTTGTGATCTGCCATCACAATATAATAATAAAAAAATGAGATATTGATTTGAATAAGGTATGTTGTGTAGAATTTTGTTTTCAATTCATAAATCATATTAAAAAACTGATATAACATGTTGTTATGTATTTTCAATGTTTAGATATGTTTAAATAATTTTTAAAGAGGTATTTAGATGATGTTAAACAATTATTCAATGAATGACTGCAAATTTTAGGATCTCATAAAAAATATTAGGTCTAAGTTTAAGACAATGGATCGACTGTAATACTTTGGGTCTACTATAATACATTGAGTCTTCCATAAGAAATCCATCTTACTTGTAATTCTATATGGTCCATCTAGGAATTTAGAATTAAAATTTTTATTCACTCATAAGACATTAAATGCGACATATTTGTTATCATACATTTCATAATATGAATTTTTTTCATATGAATTTTATAATCCGATTTTTCTTTTGAGTTTTTCAGAATCTTGTAAAAGGATATAATTCCCTTTCTACGTCATTGAATTTCTTATGAGTTTTTATAAAAAATTATATGGTTAAATAGATTTATGCCTCATGTAATAATTTTTTGAGTTGTGTAAGAAATTGTATATATAGGAAATATTCTATAATTATACTGGAGAAAATTCAGCTATTCCATATTTGATTATATTGAATGAGGATGTATTCAAGATGATTCTAACGCTATTTGATTACTATTTAAATAATACAAAACGGATTTCCTAATTTATTCCAAGGGAGAGTGAGGTTTTCACCATGGATGAAATATTACATAGAAGAGGAAATAAAATGGTTGTGGAATAACTAAACAACCAAACTATATCAAATCCTTCAATTTCATGGTGACCTAAATTATGGTTTCAATATATGAAAAAAGAATGGTGAATAGATAGAATAAGTTGCAAAAAAAATTGAGGAGAAATTTTTTTATTAGTTATAAATTTCAATTAAAATTTCAAAAGTGTTTTGTTTCGGGATTGTGATAAAAATATATATCATGAATGGATGATCTCTCTATAAATAATAATGAAAAAACAAAAGTAATATATTGAAAATACCAAGGATTATTATGGAGTAATATAATTTTATGAACACTAATGATGATGTATATAAACGAAGAGGTGAATTTTTTTTATATTTTGTTAGGATATAAATAAAATTGTATTTTCTCTACTATGAACTAATAGATGAATAATAAAGACACAGTATAATAAAAAAGTTGAGAAAAATGTATTTTGTATAATATTATTCATTTTGTTCTTATATTTTCTATAATTTAAATGTGAATTACGAAATTTTGATTTAGATTCACTGGAAAAATGTCAAGATAGTTGTAACATGAGTAAAAGATAAACCATACACATTTGTACATATAAGTTGATAAAAGCGGATCTTTCGATCATGGGTTTCATCATATCTCACTATGGATTAGCCTTCTCATTTTGAAAGGTCAACCATATAAATTATTTTCCTCTTTATGGTTCTACGTGTTGGTTAATTTTTAGATAAAAAAATCCCTCAATTTAATTAGTGGTGAATTTTATATTAAAATAAAGATTAATATAATCAATAACATTTATACCCCCCACTCAGTGATCTCATATATATCCTTTTGAGGCTTCTAAAAGTTGTATCAAGGTCTATTTCCCTTAATTTTTTATTGAATAATTTATTTTTATAGTTAGAAACACACCTCTTGTTGAGAATTCAACAACTGATTTTTATTTTCTGTTATGGATAATTTGAATTCAGTGAACAATAAGTGGATTCCAATTTTTTATGGGAAATATAATGATATATGTAAGGATATGATATTGTTATACCTTTTATCAACCGGTTTTATTGTCAAGGAAGCATCAATTGACGGATTAATTCCTTGTACTAAAGATGATTTCTTAATAGTGGAAGAAAATAAGAATCTAGAAAATTGTTGACCTTTTAAGAATGTCAATTTACTTTTCCTTCCATATAGTGTATTTTTTAATGTCAAATGAATCATAATAGTAAAATTTATCTAGTATAAGTTTAACAACATTTATAATGATAATAGTAAATTTAATCAATAAAATATACAGATTTAGAGGATGAAGTTTAAATGAATTTTAAATATTGATGATAATCTTTTTGAAAATTTATTCACAAGAGTGAATGAAATTTTTAACATGATCAGAGTCATTGGTGAAAACATTTAAATATATATAGTCATAGATAATATATTGTCTATCATCATTGGAAAACTAAATGCAAAATTGTAAAATTTTATGATAAAGATCCAAGTAACATTCTTCTTGGTTAGATACACATCATTTTAATATCTTTTTAGATAATAAGAGATAATGTTTTCATGGAGAAGGTAGATGTTGAGATGGAATTTTTTTGAAGAATCAAAAACAATGAATTGGAAAAAAATAATTTATAAAGATTAATATACTTGTTTTTATTCCCAGGAATATTTTAAATAAAAATTTCAAGAGTTTAAGTCACATATTTTAGGGAATGTGAGAAGAGATGAATTAAAGTACATGGTGAATCTCTTATAAAACTATTTAATATATGGACATAATAGGAGATTCATATTAAACTACTCATGGTCAAAATATTAATGAAGGCTGTGATAATGAAGAATAAAATCCTATAATATTTTATAGGAAAAAATACATCTTGTTTGACATTTATTCCAATTATAAGGAAAATAAGTTCCCTAAATATAAAAATATATATTAGTTAGCAAAATAAAGTGATGTAAGTTCATATGAAAAGTATGATGAGACTTATAGAGTGGAAATTGATGATAAATAGCTCATTATAAAAGAGAACGATAACAATATCACATGTAATTAAAGTGATTGTTTTATAATTTAAGAACAAGTTACTAATATTCAATTTATATTATAGATATAACTTAAACTGTATTCCCTAAATATCTTTCAATTAGAATTGGAGACAGAAATATTGTACAAGGGTAATAAGCATTCTTATATAAATGAATCTATCTTTATAGAATAAAAATTAAAATTTCTAAAAGATATTAATGACCTAAGGAAGTTTCATAATGATGATATAAAAATATAATAATGATGGAAGAAATAGTTAAGGATAAAGATAAATAAAATTAACAATACCCAATAGAAACTCGTAAAAATTTAATAAGAACTAAAAAATTCAGAATCTAGATGTTAGAATTAAAATACTAAATTTAGGGAATGTCAATAGATTAATAAGACATAAGAAAAAACAAAATTCATCATTAAAAGGAAGAAACAAAACTAAATATTTTTTGGAAGAGTCAAATGAAATGAATCCTTTCATGAATACCATAATTATAGAAACATCTATTTACCCACTAAAATTAGAAAATTTTGAGAAAACTAACATGATGTTAAAAATAGTCATAATTAGTTTCCCTAAAATGGTTGTTGAGAAACATAATATGTAGAAAAAATAATTTAATAGCTAAAAATTCCCAATAATGTTAAAATATTTTTGACTCAAATGATGAAATAATACATGTATTTAATTATAGACAGTATTCTATTTACCAATATAAGTATGCTTTCAATGGATTTCCTTTGTACTACATAAACTTCATGATTATGGAAAAAATGTATCAGTTTACTAACCAATGTCACAACATAAACAAGAATGCTCATAATGCAAGGTTTGAGGGAATTTGTTTCTATTTATATTAAAAAATGTTCAGAAAAATTTATAAATATTGGAAAAAGTTCTTTGAATTTGATGGATGTGATTCAATAATTCTTAAGAAGATATACCAATAACTATCACTAATAAGATTAATTCTTCATCTTATTCAAGACCAGAAATATATGAGTTGAAATACTCAATATAAAAAAAATAAAAAGGTAATAGTAAAGGTAAAATCTATAGTTTTGGAAGTGGTACATAAAGAAATAAAATGGGATGATACATAGATTCTAGATAGTTTATTTACACTACTATGAAAATATATTTACAACGAAAAAAAATAATATAGAAAATAACGATCAATTAAAATTTTAAATTATGGGTCACTCAAAATCAAGGTATTTGGTTGTGTTGTGATAGGGAATGAAAAGATGAAATTCAGAAGAAAAAAACCATTCATGATTATGGATTGAATCACAATAAATTAATTTTTTCACAACCATAAAATAGAATAAACAAAGTGGTATTTAATTGGGATTGTATCTTATTTTCTACCCTAGAATATGGAAGAGTTGTTATAATAAGAAAATCAACAAATGGGAATTTATTTCAAATTGGATATGTTGTAATATCATCTTATTAGAACATGAGGGAAGATAATATTTTATGGTATTAATGGAATATTTATCTTTTAAAAATATATATGAACTAGATCAATCAAATTTAAAATGATGATAGTTTTCATATTATGAAGAGAGAATGAGAGTAGATGTTCTCAGCATATCAAAAAAGGTATGATTGATTACTCTTTACTTAATGAGCTGGTGACTCAGTATACTCAACTATTAAAGTTAATTAATTCATCTATATGTAGCTAATAATGAAGTAATAAAATAATTAAGAAAATTAAATTATTACATTTATTTATTCTTTCACGCATATTTCTTATGTTCTATTCATTAACCATAAGTTATAGGTGATAAAAATGTTTATAAATTTTCAAGAAGTGTATAAAAAGTTATGTTATTTAATTGAAAAATATATGAATAGATAATGGAATTTATTTTAAAAATTGAATGTTTGAAGAATATCATAAAACTAATGTCATATAAAAAAAGAAATTAGGGCCCCATTTACATGAATGAAAAATATTTTGGATGAATGAACGAATAAAATCATGATGGATAATGTTCAAACAATGTTAATATATAAAGATACTTATCGATAATTTTTGGTTGAAATCTATTAGTGTAATAGTTAATATTAAACATCATTTTTTAAATATAATAAAATCTTATATGTTCCCATATGATAGGTATTAAAAAATAATATATTTTTTAATTCTATTCAGGTGTAGCGTAGTCCTTTTGTTATAAAAGTATAAGGTTAAAATATTGGGATGTTTTATAAGAGATGTGTGGATGAAATATTCCAAAGATATCATATAAATAGAAGATGATACCATTTATACAAAAAATAATATAGAGATATTTTTTAGGGTGATGATGTGAAGGTTTTGTAACATTTAAATAAGGTTTTTAAAAAGGATGAAGAAACATCTAGACCTGGTGATGTTTTTTTGTCAAAGTGCGTGAAGACATTTTCCCAAATGAATAAAATTGAATTAATATTCATGTTGTATATGGATATTCATCCACTTAAAGTTATTATGAAATAATTATTCATCCCATACATGTCTAATAAGCTTTTTTGATGTTTATAACATCAATTTAGATCATGTACAAAGAGTTCAAACCATGATATCTTTGAGGTCATCATTATATACCACAACTTTTTTCATTGTTATCCATGATATGTTAAAGAATCCTTGGAGAATCAAGAGTTGTTTTATGTTTTGAATGAATAATTTAAATAAATTTAGAATAAAAATACATTTTATTTATTACCCATTCTAAAAAATAATAATGTTATCGGTACAAATTTGGATTTCAGAAACAAGTTAAATGTGAAATGTGAATTTATAATAAACAAAGAAAGACATGTGTGTAAATGAAATGTATTTGTTGAATGAGATAGTTTTTAGGATACATTTTGTCTTTTTACAATTCTAGACACTATAATAATATTTCTCTCTATTTTAGGTCAAATTAGAAATATGATTTTTTAACTTAATGTCAAGTTATCCTTCCTTGATAGTGAAATGTAGGTGGAGGTATACATTGATAATATTTATTGTTTAATACTTTGAGGATATCTGAATTAGATTTTTTGGATAATTAAATTTTTTAATAGTCTGATACAATTCTCCAGAACCTGGTATTCTCGGATGTACACCTACTTGATGATGTTGAAAATATGAAAAGGAATAGTGGATAGAAGCTTCTACATTAAAGTTGATAAAAAGGTATTACATGTTGTTTTTTGTATTTGAAATCATTTTTATTTTCAACTATAGATAAGTTTTTAAATATTAATCCTATTATAAAAATATAGTCTTTGAAATTTCCATTATTTGAGAGATTTTTTTATTTCATGGCATACAAATTTCTCAAGATAGACATCAAAAAAATTTCTTAAGAGAGGAATGCTTAGGAACATCTCAAAATGTCGTGTATGGTGGATTAAATGATGGATTGCATAAAAATATAAATAGGAAATTTTTTTTTTCAAAATTATGATAAGGGAAAGGAATGGGATATAAGGTAATTATGAAATCCAATTGTAAGTCTTTTTTACTTGACATCGACGGAAATTGTTTTTCGATAATACATTATACCACATTTCAATGTGAAATAAAGGGGACATATTTTAGATCTATAAACAGGTTTGTTAGGTATAATAAATGTGTATTAGGGATTTCATTGAAATATTAAATTATAGGGAAGCTTTATCTTTTGGGTTATAAAATTGAAAATTTGGTAGGTTGTGTTGATGATATGAAGTCTACCTTCAATGGAGCATCCAACCATGGTTAAAGGTGTGTTTTTTAGCATAAAAAAAATAAATTTTTGTTACCTTAGCAATTAAAACGGAAGAATATATGGCTTCTATTAAGTCAATATCCTAATAAATGTGGTTGCAATTTTAATTAGAATATCTAATATTAGAATTTAAATTACTTATAATTGTCTGATGTTATAATCGTAGTGCTACAAATAATTCATTGAAACTGGATTGTCATTCAGGATAAAAAAACAATGAATTATAATTTCACTTCATCAATGATATTGTTTAAAGAAAATAATTTATGTTGGAATTTTTTCCAAAAAATTTGAAAATAATTGATATATTCAAAAAATTATTTCTTAATGTTTAATTTTATAATTGGGGATTTATTTTTAGATTTTATGTGCACTATTCTTGAATATAAGGTACGGTTCTTCATTCCCCACTATAATATTTTTATTTTTATTATTTTTGTGAAGTGGGATAACAAAATAAATCTCATTATTTCAATTATATATATTAACAATTTGTATTTACAAATAGGGAGTTTACCAAGTCATAAAATAAATTAGTATGTGTTTTCCAAATTGGGGAGAGACATTTTACAAAGGGGAGAGTATATTTAATGTTTGTTATTAAAGGGGGAA
The DNA here is from genome assembly GCA_963277665.1 of Viscum album. Lineage (NCBI taxonomy): Eukaryota > Viridiplantae > Streptophyta > Magnoliopsida > Santalales > Viscaceae > Viscum > Viscum album. The sequence continues at coordinate 972,480,325 of OY728133.1, forward strand.
TTTTTGATGTATTGAACATATTGAGTGGGTCATTGTGAGGGACAACATGTTATGGGCGAGCCCTTATGAACATTTTTATTAGTTTTGATGATCATATGTGATGAAATATGTTGGAATCTATTTTTATATTGGTTTAAAAATATTTATACGATTTATCAATAAAGGTTAGATATTTTGAGTGGAAGAAGTTATAATTGTTAAGTATCATGTAAATTTATGTTTTACATTCTATAAAATAGTTGATAAAAGTTAACTATATTATTAATTTGTATCAATCGGATCAAAATATATGAATATATGATTATATGAATGTATATCACTATTTTATAGAAAATAATGGTATTTTTATTCTATTTTCTTGTCTCCTATGTTGATATTTCTCATATATGGTAAAATTTATTAAATAATAATTATTTAGATTGATTTTAGAAGTAATTTTTGTACCTTGGTTTAAAAAAATCCCATCGGGGGATCGTTGAGCACAATATATCATTAACAGATATTGAATATTTTGAGAGATTTTTAGTTAATAAGTTTCTTCTAAATTTTTTATTATTTATATAGAATAATATATGGGGTATTTTAAAGTTGATAGGGTCTATTTTTTCATTTTTTTTTCAATGAATAAATAATTTTTAAACTCACATGATACATATTGAGGTGGTAGTGTTTGGATTTTCAGTGATATTTTTATAAGGTTTGAAGTGGTTTAGAGAATAATGAGTAAAATTCTAGAATGAAATAGTAGAATGATTTGGATCGCATAAATTTATTTGGGTATGAGTGTAAAACATTGGGTCTATATAAAACATTGGGTCCACTATAAGACATTGAGTTTTTTTGTAAGACTTGAAGTATGTTTCTAATACACTATGGTCTATGTAATAAGTTTACCATATAAAATTAGATCCTGATAAATATATTTTATCTATTTTATTACTTTTTTCCATATGAAATTTTTTTTATATGACATTTTGTTATATTACTTTCATAATCATGTATATATTTTGTGTTTTTTGAAATTTACAAATATAAAGAACTAATATTTTGTGTGTATGACTTTCATGTGATATCATGTTATAATTTGAATATATTTTTGGATTTATGTACCATATAGAAAATGTTTTATATATACATGACTTATATTATATATGTATAATGTTGGACATAGAAAATTATTGACAAGTTTGTTGTAGAAAAATTTTAAATTCAATATTTAATTATTTTGAAGAAGGAAATATAATAAGAAATTTTGAATTTGTTCTATTAGTACTTAAACCACACAAAATTGATTTTTTATTCAAGTAAATTTAGGAGAAGGCTTATTCAATGGTGTATTTTTTCTCAATAATGAAAATAAATAAATTGTCGAATAACTACTCAACCACGTTATTATGTCACCTATTACATTATTCAGGCCTGAGAAAACATTAAAAAGATAAAGGAAGAAATGTGATGATATAGAATAAGTATATAAAGATTTAAGAATAGGATATTCAGTTGAATTTTAATTTGGAATTAAAATTAAAAATTCATTCCTACAGGTGTGAAGTAAAAAATATCATGTATACAAGAAGGAATAACAGTAGATCCTTTCAGAATAACCATGTAAACCAAGAATAAATAAGTGAGGTAATATATTAAATAAGAAGTTGATACTATTTCTTATTAAGAAAACTACTGATAAGGATTATGTATAAAGTGGTGGAAGGTTTTCCATGTTTTAGTGTGCTTGAAAATTAAATAACATTACTACTATTACGAATGAAAAGAATAAGAATAAGAATAAGAAAACACACCACGCCATATAAAACAGCGATAGTCTATTTAGTGGATGATACTTATGTTTTTTACCTAGATATTATATATTTGTAAAATGTCGGATGCACTTGTATGTAGGAAACACCAAAACACTATTGGTAGATGTGAATACTAATTTCAAGGCTAAATTATGGTGTTTTATACATATATCATGATAGTAGTGGTTTAGTTGATCATAGGTTATTTCAGATCACACCACAGATTAGCCTTCTCATATTGAGATGTTAGACATGTATATTATTGTGATCCTTATATTGGTATGTTCTTGGATTTATATAGATATCAAATAATTCTCATTATAAATAGTGGGAATTTTTATTTGAAAAGAAACACAAAATTAAATTAAGAACACTGACAAACGCCCCAAAAATGATCTCTCATAGATCCTATATGTGGTTTCACACTACCCTTCATCCTTCGTATGAAATATAAATTTATTTTAAGATCATATCATTATTTTTATTATAATATTTAATGATTATAAAGAAATTATGACTCAAATTATTGACAAAAAACGTTTATGTATTTAAAAATGATTTCACTAATTTTGGTGTTTCAAACTCCAATCACATTGACTGGTTGATCATTTCTAAAAGTGAAATATCATCCATGATACCTTTTCTTATATTTTAATATTTTATTGGTTATCATCATGTATGATGATAAATTACTATTATGCAATCATGTTTTCCTATCTATTACTTCAAATTCACCTCAAAAACTAATTATTTTTTAGGATCACTCCTCAAATTGATTGATTTTAGGTAGTAATTACTCTTTAATATCTATATATAATATTGTGATGAAATTTTTATGAGATATTTTTACTTTTAAATAACCTCCCATATGTCTCCTCATTAGAATTAAAAGTATTATGTAATTGTGCCTTCCCTTTTTTATGTTATATTTTCTAGTTTCTAGAAACAACACATCGATTCCCCCTCCTCTCTTCAATTTTTTAATGAAATTTAGTAGAATCAAAAATAGGATTTGTGTAAATATATTTGAAAGAACCAAAAAACTTATTTAAAATGAAATTTACTCAGATAAAAATATGATTTTGATAATTATTCTTTTATGTTTTCCTTTTGATTTGAAATACATTAACTTTTTTCAACATACTAAATCTTAGAAGAATTTTAATTTATGAGGGCCTTTACCATAATCATATCCATAATTTATTTCTTTTTCCAATCATCATTTTTTAGGTTTATCAAAATGGTAAATTTAATTTAAAATGGGTTTTTTCTCTTTATTTGATTATTTAATCACCTTCTTCCCATGATTTTAAATACTAACACTATTTTATATGATATATATTTTATCTAAAAAATAATTCTATTTACCATAGTAAAATAAATTAGATTCACAGTAACAATAAAAATTTCATCAATTTATTTTGAAGATTTATCAACTTCCTTTAAAGATTTATTAAATTCTATGTGATAGTTCTTCAATTAATTATCTTCGTTAACTAAATTTTCCACATGATCCTTTGCCTCTTTATTTTTATAAATTAGATTTTTCAATGTAATAAAAAAATCATTTATCTTGCTTCAAGGACATCACTGATATCTTCCATGTTTTATATGAGTTATGTATCTATAGTGGAAATATCCTTAGAATTTGATTCATTTGGTATATTTCTTTGATGAAAAATTTGTACCATTAAATTCTATCATTTTTATCTCAAGATGTGATATTCCTTTTGAGCACACCATCAACTCCTTCTTTAATTGACATTCCCTTGGTGTCTTTTCATTCCTACTCTCCAACACATTATTGTTATACCCTACAATTTTATTATATATTTCATTCCAAATGACTTTAATTTCATTAATAGCTTGATAAAAATAGAAAACCTAGGGTACAAACCCATGAAATTCTATAACAAAACACTTTTAGGTTTATTATTATAGTTATATTCCTTAAAAAATAAAAAATAATTTTTAAATCACAATGAATTGAGTTTTAAAAACTCATTTATTATAAGTTTTTATATAAAATATCCAATTAAAAATATATAATTTTAATTTCAAAAAATAAATTTAATTTTTTAATTCATCGCATAAAATTTTTTTTGGGTAAAATTTTAGGTTTTTTTGGAAAATATTTATTTTTCAGCGAATATTAAAAAATGCTAATATTTGTACAAACATCACTTAATTTCAATATATTAAGTAAATTAAAGTCCCATTATTTTTTAAATAGGATTAACTGTAAAATAACTTTTATTTATTCTATTTAACAAACATAAATATTTTTGATTCATATTTACATTTTATTTTATTATAAGTTTGTTCTTGGGTTTAAAAATGGGTGTTTTAGAAAAATATTTTAATGTTCATAATGTTTCCAGATTTTAATTAATTATTATAATCCATAATGATGAGTTTTCTAAAATAAATATAGATATTTTATATCAATAAAAATTAATTTGTATAAATATAATGATTATAATTATTCATAGAGTTTATATAAAAATATATTTTCCTTTGAAAAATAGATTTCTTGAAAACCTTCTCTTTCATCGCGTACGAAGGTTTCGTTTTAAATTAAAAATTTTCATTTATATAGATTTATATTTGACAAAACTAATACTATATTTGGAGTAAGAATAATTTATATTTTCTGATAACATCAACATAATTTTTGGCATAATTTATTTTGAAAATAGTAAAAAATATTTATTGTGGTCAAGGTTAAAATGGAATTCACAGAGGTTGAAATAAAATGATAAGGGTTAATATGACACAAACACTTGTTTAAATAAAATCTATAAAAAAAATTCGACCTTATAATATTTATCTATATAAAATGGTCCATTTTGGATCCATTTTTCAATTGAAAAACGTTCATACACCTTTTTTTCAAAAATTACAAGTGTGACACTCACATAACTTATAAAAGGACACCCCATCTACTATCCTCTTCAAACATTTAAAGCAGATTGGATCAGCCATGACATAAAAAAATACATTTTTAAATTCCCTAAAAATTACCTTGATCCATTAATTTGATTATAAATCCAAACTAAGACGAATTATTGTTCTTACCTAAAGAGATTTTCCGAAGAAGTGGTTTAATGCTTCACCGAGCATCATTATTTAATTTCTTCTTACAAATCCTTAAAATATTATTAAATTATGATTTTATAATTAAAAGTTTATCCCAAATTTTTATATATTTTAATATCAATAGAATAACCTAAATAAATTTCCTCTACCATTAAAAGAGATATGTGATCAACCTTCATGTTTACGACGGACCACTACCTCTCAAACAAATGTCGTTTGTATTCAATCATTGTCACCTGGGATTTTTTAGTAACTTATTTAAAGTAAATATAATATGATTTTAATGTATTTATACTTATTTAGTTATGATATAACTTATATATTCTCTATTTAATTTAAAATGGGTTTACAATAATGTCACTCATGTGTACAGTATACTACACCCTCATGAAGAGATGTGATTCTTTTTTCACTAATTCATTACATATAAGGGAATGATGATAAGTTTAATATATATTTTTAGATAAATTAAATAATTATAAAATTATTGAAATATTTTTCATTCTAAAAATATTATATATCATTTATATTCTTCAACTAAAAAATATTAATGTCTTATGTGCGTACATTTGGACTAACACCTCTATAAAGCGATGTGACTCGTTTTTCATCACTAAATGTCATATATGATATATATAATTATATTAAATTAAAATATAAAATAATAAATACCATTTTTCCATAATGATAGTTGAAAAATGGAAATTTTACTCATGTTTACATAGGACTTATTCTCTACATTATCATAAAATAGTTCTTTTTTCATAACTATCATTAATGACTGGTTTAATAAAAATTATGTTTAAATCTGATAATTATATCATGATTATTGTAACACCCATATATTTTATGAGATAGTTTATTTTTAATTTATTTTATTTCTTCTATTGTACACAACACTAAGATTATCTTTGTGCTATACGCAATACCGTATTAGCTTTAATTATATGTAACACTAATCTTAGCTTGTGTTGAACACAATTTCATGTTCTTGTGATATAATTCATGTCACGCAACACTGAATATAGATTTTTTTAAATTTCTAAATAAACTATGTTCTTATTATGTTATACACAATACCAAAGTAAGCTTCCACTATACGCAACAATGACTTGTCATGCGTTACATGCATGAGCGACATTCCTCGATAACTTTCATTGTACATGATAACGAGTTTCACTAAACAACAATATATTATTAAAATATTTTTTTATAGTGGGATATAAACTTGGAGTTATGAATATAATTAACAAATTTTTTTAATTTTATAACATTATCATTTATCTTACTCATTTTCAAGAATATGGTATGAGAACAAAATAAATTTTTTGGACAAAAGAAGTATTTTTCAAAAAATGCAGTTTTACCGCCTTTTGACGGAACACCAATTTTAAATATATTTTTCACACATTTATTAGTTAAATTTCTAAAGATAAATTTCTTATTTGTTAGAGGGAAATAAAAATTACATTATGTAGAATTTTTGGTATTTTTATGATAAAATTCAAATTTTAATGAATAGTGAAATATAATGCATTTTAATTCAAAACTACATTTTCATATAATTTATTTATATAGTGAGATTTCATTTTCAGTTTTTTTAAAGTGTAGTTGGATTATGTTTTTATCACCTAATCAAATGTTGTCTACTATAAGTAATTTCACATTTAAATTGGACATAAACATGTATCAAACTTTTGATCGTTATTATTTCATAAAAACCGGCTTTTTTTTGTTTTTACAATGGGAATAAATTTTAAATTAATTACTGAAACTTCTGTGTTATGAATTTGGGAAAATGGATTCCAAATTTGGAATCATAATGTTTAAATTGTACCAATATGTACCTGTTATTTTTTAACATTGTGAATAGTAGCTTTAGTAATTTTTTTATTTACCATGGTTAAATGGTAAATCTTGTAAATAAGGGTACAAAATAAAATTATAGTAATATTAAACAACCTTAACACATGTAATAATCCTATTGGATGAGATATATCCAACCATTGGAATCTTTGGGTAGATTTTGGGACCCCATGGATTCACTTGGAAGTGAAAATGACATTTTATAAGTATTAATTTATTGTAAGGATAATTATAACCAAAACATTTATATTTTACTAAATCAATTTTAATATAGGGTTATATAACAAATATATATATTTACAAATATTCATTATAAATATATAATTATTTCTTACATCATGGTATTTTATTAATATTTTAAGAAATTAAATTAATATATTTAATAATGAAACAATGATGATTTAGTGATTGCTTCATTAATAAAGGATTCAAAGAAATGATGTTATAAATGTTAAAATAAATATAATTTGGTAATTCTTATGTCATAAATGAATTTTTTGGACTATATTGACACATTATAATTAATTTAATGCCTTATATTCGACGGAATCAGGTATTTGTGAACTTTTAAAAAAGTCATGTATGAATAATGTCCAAAATTGACATAATTCGGAACATAAATCATAAAATACTTTATCAAATGAAATTAAATTCCTAAAAAATAATATTAGGATAAATGGTTTATATAATTCCAAAAATGTCTTAAATAACATTTTTGGGTCGTTTGTCATGATATTGTAATTACATGAACCCACAATGTGAAAATAACATGATATCAGAGTATGATTTAAAGGGGTAAAAAAGGAGTTAAACCAAAAAGATAAGGATAAAATAATATATTCAAAACCTATATTAAAATAATGTTAAGTTGTTTATTAGAAGAAAAATCATCTAATCATATAATTAAATATGTTTTTTGGACCATTTTTTATTGAAATTGAATTTATAATAAATTAATATTTTCAGAATTTCTTTAAGTGCCCCTCTCCTCTCTTATAAAATGGCACCTCATCCCTTTCCACTTCAATCCATTTTGAGTCTTAAATCTATGACAAAACCTGCCCATTTCACTTCTCAACAACCCTAGTAAAATTATATAGGTTATGTTCTTCTTAAAATTCTAACTCCAGTTCCCTAAGATGAAATTTAAAGGAGGCACATTGAGGAAGAGGTAATCTCTTCTACCAATTCATTAAATTTTTCTTCTTCTTCTTCTTCCTCCTCGTGTGTTGATTAATTATAAAGTAATAAAATCATGATAACTCATATACTTGTATTTTATTATAAATGTTAAACAACCCTATTTCTCCTTCAATCCATCCAACAAAACACAAAATCACCGCGCTTGTGTACGTAGGTCTTACTGTCTCTACGTCGTGGTGTAATCTTTTTTTCACCACCACCTTACTCAGATAGGTATAATGGTGTAAATAATAACTACATATAATTATTATAACATTATTCTAATTGTGAGATATTATACATCGCCCACTTCAATACCATTTAAAAATTATGGGAATGATATCGTCGCTTGTGCGTACGTATGACATGTCGTCTACGCAACGTGATGAGATTCATTCTCCACGTTTACCATTCACGAATGATTATAATATATATATATATATAATAAATAATCATGAAATATATGACAGAATAATTTTAATGTATATATATATATGTGTGTTTTATTTACTTACTTCCATTCAATTTAATAAGGAAATGAAAACAACGTGCATGCGTACGTACGTCCTACCGTCTCCATTAATTGTGTATTCTATTTCATTTATCTATCTATTAAGTATATTTATATAATGAATATATATGATATATAAATCATTTTTTACATCCTAGAGGTAATTAAATCATGATTTGAGTGATAATATCTAGAATTAAAAGTCCAAACAAGCACGAAAAATAAAATGATTATTACCCAAAATGTTGCTTTACCATGGAATTGACAAATGAACGGGTAATATAAAGTCATGAGTAATACATATATGATATGATAAATATTATTATGGATCTGTTACAAGTTAATAATATTTTTAAACTAACTATATAGGAGTTTCGGACACATACAAATCATATCAGACCTAATGTAAGGGATAACTTCGCAAATCTTGTTTTTATCTGAGATTATTTACACGTAAGTATTTACTGGGGATATATTTGTCATCCATGACCATGTTTTCCAAAACAAATTCATAAAAAGTTTAATATTTTTCTATGTATTATTAATTTCATTGTATACTTTTAATACATTTTTTGGAAGGAATCATTCTTTCAATTACCATATGTGTAACTTTTTGACTTCTCTGAAAAAAGTACAAGGATGATGTTTTTTTAACTTATACGACATGAACCGATTTTTACATCTTCATAACACCTTATTTACATGAATCTTACTTTGCTCATTTTCAAGTTTATTTTCAAGTATATTCTTTTCATTTAAAATTGTGTGGAATCATGGAAAAAGAAGACTTTTTTGAAGAAAAAAAACAATATTTTCCTCAAGAATTAAGTTCAAGTGTTTTATCAAAATTTAATTCCTTTTAAAATGACGCTCTTAAATAGGTTTATGTTCTTATCCATATTATTACTATGATTTTATTGAGTTAAAAATGGACTTATCATTTATATGGATTATATTATAATGTAATTATTTTTACGAAGCCCATTTTATTTCTTGGGTTATGCTATGATGAAGGATTTATGGTTTGTGGAACATATAAGAATGATTTCATTATGATATGGGTGGGACATTTATCTCCCTAAAATGCATTAGGTAATGATTTATATCTAATGAGATATACATGACTAGAATGACAACTAAATCTAGTTCAGTAATACAAGGTTTGTATCGCAAGAAAATATGGGTCAGTAATATATGGCTGAACGGAAAGTAAACTCGTTTTAGTATTTGACTTTGGACACTACGATACTCTTGTTATTAATGCCTTGGATACTATATAAATCCAATTATTTTCTTATTATTTTTCCATAATTACATGTTCTATTTCAATGGAACATTCTCATGGTTATATTTTGTTTATGATTTATGCCTTATGTAAGGCTATGCTTTATGTTATTTCTCAATATATTGATGTTTAAAATTTATATTCTTGTTTTTTATGTTCAAATTCTTATAGTTTTTTAATGATAACCATGTATTCCCTTACTGATCATTTGAGCTAACCATTTTTATGTTTTCTTTTCCCCATGATATAAATAATGGTTTTAGGTAGGAAAACAAAAGGGGAAGATCTTAATGGGATATGTTGAAAATCATTCACCATGATTAGAATATTATGTTCCGAGTTTCCAAATAAACTAAACTATTATGGTCTTTGTGATTATGTTTTTCTTATGTATTATGTATCCCAAAAAAAGAAATGTAATGTCCATGTACATCAATCTTGGGTCTCTATAGTTGGTATCTGAGCGAAGGATTAGTTTACCTTTGGAAACATGGATGTGAATACATTAGTGAGATTGTTAGAGATATTTCTGATGTATTTCTAGGGATGTCGCTATAGTTAAGTATAACTACAGGTTATAGTACTAGAATTTTGTTAACATTCATGAATAACCTAGGGTGAACATAAGGCGTCATGGAATAAAGAATGTCTCATAAGTTAGAAATCTTAAAATAGTCTTTTTATGATGATGTGGTTCCTCATTATTTTCATTGTTTCTTACACTATGGTATTAGGTTTTATTCAATGTAGGGAACCAAAAGGAATTGGGTTAACATTGAAACTGATGGAAAAATTTGGGAATATGATAAATGAAATTCTGTAATGCCTAGAGAGAATGATATTGTGATTATGACCAATCTATACTCGCAATATATGATTAATTAGTTGAGCTTTAGTTGTATTTATAAGTCATGAAATAGGAGGAAGATGAACATTTATGCATTTTCACATGTTGAGGAACCTAGAGAAAGGAATATTATGCTTTCTACTTAGCAAGAATAAGGGAAGAAGATCCTTGAATAATACCTCAATTGGAGGGGAAGATGTTATCTGTGGGGGGAAAAGGGTCATAGAGTGACGTGCTATCATGGAGTTCAATGTCTTATATGTAGAGAACACATGAATTACCCAACTCAATGACTAGACCAAAGAGGTTACTCCTAAATTAATGAAGTACCTATTCTATGTCAATCATTTAAGAGGATAGATTTAAGTGATTATGTGTTGGTACTCAAGAATAATTCTGTAGAGGTAATTTTATGGTATTTTGGAATATTGTAATATCTATGTACTATTGTGGTCTTTTATAAGAATATGGCACCGATAACCATAAAAAGTTTTATTCATATTTTTAGAAGGTACATTATATGCACATAATGAAGGGATAAAGAAATAATGAGGTGTTTGATAGTATTAATGACCTCATGAATGATATATGGAAAAAGTGATATCATAGTTCAATTATATATGATTTTTTAGATTTTTGTGTGTGGAAAGAGTTAATTTTTAAATAATGAATGTTCTCACTAAGGTTCTATGGTAATTCATGTTATTACCTTGTTTCAAGAGAATACATGATTATGGTATTCACATGTTTGGAATGTAGCAACCAAGGAAATTCAAATGAGATATGGGAGACAATTGTTAAGTCAATTTTGTTCACCTCCTAAATTTTTATATTTTTAGTTTTTTGGAGGATTTTAATGTTATCCATTTATAGATAGTGTAGGTTATTTTGCATTTTAAGTTTGTTAGATTAATGTATTATCTCACTATAGGTGGTCTTATGCATATTTGATTACCCATGCTAAACATTTTTTGAGACAGATGGAATGAACTATTATTCTATAGCATGATCTGCTAACACTTACATAATTACAAATTCAACATCATTTCTTTTAATAAGAGATAAATTGTAAATTGTTCAAGTAACAGACAATGGTAAAATTTTACAAAAATCCAGTAAGTATTTATTCTCATGAAATATTTTTCAACGTTAGGAAAATGATCTCGAAAACCAAAAATGTTATCCTAGTACCTTCTTATCTGATTAATCAGATGGTCTCTTAAATCATAGCCTATTTACAGATTTCTGGTAGTTATATTTCTCCAAACCTTATTCGATATCACTATCCATTAGAACATGATGGTTATATTTCTCTTCCATAACCATGTTTTCACATCCCAACTATGTTCTATTATGTGGTAACCCAGTGATGAGTTACTTGGGATAACTATTATGTTTCTAAATTTCCTTTTTAAAATTATGTTTTGGTATCCCCTTTTATGATGTGGGTTTCTATGAAAGAAAATTTCATATAGAAAATCTTTTATAATACCCAAGAATTTTGTTAAAGAAATTAATTTTAATGGGGGGAAGAATGTTACACCCCAAGATTTTCTGAGACATATTCTTTTTAATTTCCTTGATTTCTTGTGTTGTATGCTACACCAAGAATAGATTTCTCTATATGAAACACTATATTAGGTTGCAGTATACACAACACTATTCTTGGCTTCTAAAAATCAAAATTTCATGTTCTTGTGGTAGAATTTATTTCATGCAACACGGAGTATAGATTTTGTTCAATGTATTAATGAACTATGTTTTGATTATGTTATACGCAATACTAAAGGAATATTTTACTACACGCAACACTAACTTTTCTTGTGTTACATGCATGAGTGACCTTCCTCGATAGCTTGTATTGTACGTGATACCGAGTTACACTAAACAACGATATATTATTAAATAAATTTGTTTAATGGGATAAAAACTTCACATTATGAATAGTGTTAACAAAATATTGAATTTTATAATATTATCATTCATATTTCACATTCCTAAAACATGGTATGAGAACCAAATCAATTTTTCAGGTAAAGGACGTATTTTTTAAAAAATGCAGTTTTTCCACCTTTTGATGGCGCACCCATTTTAAATATAGTTTTTGACAATTTTATAAGTAAAATTTTACAAGATAAATTAATTATTTAGAATCGGGATATCAAATTTTTTTTGGAATTTTTGGTATTTTTTTGATAAAATTCATAATTCAATAAATAGTGAAAAATACTACAATTTAATTCAGAAGTGCATTTTCATCTAATTTATTTATATATTTAAACTATATTTTCAATTGGTTTCAAATTGTAATAGGATTATGTTTTTTTAAATTAATCCAAAATTGGTCATTGGAAGTAATTTCACTTTTAAATTGGACATAAACACAAGTTAATCTTTTGATAGTATTTATTTTTTGAAAACTTGCTTTTTGGTTTTGAAAACAGGGATTAGATTTAAATTACTTACTTAAAATTATGTGTTTTGAATTTCAATAAATTTATTGCATATTTGAAATCATATGGTTAGTTTTTTTAAAATATATACCTTTAATTTGTGGACATTATTATTAGTAACTTCATTAATTATTTTATTTACCGTGGTTAGAGGGTAAATCAGCTAAATAAGGGTAAAAATAATATTATAATAAAATTATAAATCCCTAAAACATGTCATAATCCCATTTTAAGAGATATTACATACCATGGGAATCCTTGGGTCAATTTTCGAACTCCATGAATTCACAAGGGTGTTAAAATTACATTTTATCAGAATTAATTTGAAGTAAAGATAATTATGACCAAAAAAATATATTTTACTAAATAGATTTTAATATAAGGTTATATTAATGATATCTATATATATAAATATTTATTATAAATATAAAAATATTTTATACATCATTTTATTTTATTCAAAATATTTAGAAATTAAATTAAAATATTTAATAATGACAATGATGATGCAGTGATTGCTTCATTAATAAAGGAGTCAAATAAATTATGTTATAATTGTTAAAATAAATTTAATTTGGTTATTTTAATACCATCCACTCATTTTCAAGATTATATTGACATATTATCTATTATTTAACGCCTTATGTTCAAAGGAATCATGTTTTTAGGAATTTTAAAAAAGTGGAGTACGAATAATGTCCAAAATTGACATAATCCTTATCTTAATACATAAAATATTTATCAAATGACTTTAAATTCTTAAAAATATAATATTTGTCAAAATAGTTAATATAAGTCGATATATGTTCTAAATAACTATTTATGGGTCGTTTGACATGATATGGTAATTACATTATCCCACAATGTGTAAATAACATGATATCACTATATAATTAAAAGGGGTAAAATAAGAGATAAACCAAAAAGATAACGATAAAAGAAATATATTCAAAACCTATCATAAATTTATTGGATGATGGGTATTAAAAATATAATCATATTATCATAGAAAAAAATATATTTTGGATCAACATTAATAGAAATTGAATTTATAATAAATTAATATTTTGAGATTTTCTTAAAATGCCCCTCTCCTCTCTTATAAAAGGGAACATCCTCCCTTTTCTCTTCACTCAATTTTAAACCATCATGCTCATCCAAACCCTACCTATTTCACTTTTAAAAATCCCTAGATACATTATATAGGTGATTATCTTCTCATAATACTATCCCTAGTTCCCTAAGAGGAAATTTAAATGAGGCATGTCGAGGAAGAGGTAATTTCTTCAACCAATTCATTCAAAATTAATTCTTCTTCTACTTTCTCGTCATGTTTTGTTTCATTATAAATTAATAACATAAGTATAAATAATATAAAAATATGTTTTTATAAATATTAAACAACCCTATTTCACCATTTATCCATCCAAAAAAAAACCAAATCACCACACATGCATGCGTACAGCTTTCCATCTCCACGCTATGGTGTAATATATTTTTCACCACCACCTTACTTGGATGGGTATAGTGGTGTAAGTAATAACTATATATGATTATTATATCATTATATTAATTTTGATATATTATACACCATCCACTTCAATACCATTCAATAATTATGGGAATGATATCATCGCTCATGTGTGCGTACGGCTTGTCGTCTCCACGACGTGATTAGATTAATTCTCCAAGTTAACTATTCAAGAATAATTATAAAATATATATATATAATAATAATGAAATATATGAAATAATAATTATACTAGATTTATGTATATATATATGTTTAATTTACTTACCTCAATTCAATTCAATATGGAAAGGAAAATAGTGCTCATGCGTACGTACAACCTACTATCTTCATGAATGGTGTATTCCAATTCATTTGTCTATCTATTATATATATTTACATTCTGAATATATTTTATATATAACTCAGGTTTTATATTTTGGATTTAATTAAATCATGATCTATGAGATATTATAAAGAATAACATGTCTAAATATGTACGATAAATAAAATACTTATTACTCTTAAAATTGCTTTAACACGGAATTGAAAAATGAACGGTTAATATAAAGTCATCAGTAAAACATATATGATATCATAAATTTGATTATGGTTATATTAAAAGTTTATAATATTTTTAAACCCAAAATACAGGATTATCGTACACATACAAATCATATTGGGCCTATGGTAAGGGATAACTTTTCTAATATCAATTTTATCTGAGATTGTTTAAACGTAAGTATTTTCTAGGGATATATTTTTCATCCATTCCATAATTTATAAAAAAATTTACATAAAATTTTAAATATTATTATATGAATGATTAATTTAATTTTATACTTTTACTACATGGTTTTGAAAGAATCTTTCTTTCAATTACCATACAAGTTGCATTTTGACTTCTCTGAAAAATGTATGTGGAGAATGTTTTTTTAACTTATACAGAATGAACAAATATTTAAATATTCATAGAACCTTATTTCCATAAATAATCATTTACACGTTTTAAAGTTTTTTTTCAAGTAAAATTTTCTATTTTATAATTTTGAGGAATTTTTGAAAAATAAAAAAAATTGAAGAAAAAAGGTTATTATCCTCCAGAATTAAGTTCATGTGTTTTATCAAAATTAATTTCCATCTAAGATGACACTTTTAAATAGTTGTATGTTTCTATCCATATTATTAATATGATATTTTTGTGTTATTTATGAATTAAAATTTTTATATGGATTATGTTATGAAGGAATTATATTTAAGAAACCCATTTTCTTTCTCGGGTTATGCTATGATGAAGGATTTACATTTTGTCGAACATGTAAGAATAATTTTATTATTAGATGGGTGCGACCTATATCTCCCAAAAATTCATAGGGTAATGATTTGTATCTCATCATATAGACATGACTGGAATTAAAACTAAATCTAGTTCCATAATACAGGGTTGGAAGGGCATGTTAATACGGTTCAGTAAAACATGGCTGGAACGACATATAAACTTGATTCAGTAATAGACATTGTCCACTATGATGGTCTTGGATACAATGAATTGGCTACTATGGAAATCATATTATTAGATTATTGGTTTTCAACAATTACATGTTTTAGGTCAATTTTATTCTATTATGGTAAATGTTCATTTATGATATATGCCCTACGTACTACTAAGATTTATGTAAATCCTAAAGATAATGATGTATAAACATTATATTCTGGTTTTTTTACATTCAACTGCTTATGGTTTGTTTAATTTTCTCCATGTTTACCCTTACTAATAATTTTATCTTACCCTTTTTATGGTTTCTTTTCACCATGATATAAATAAACGTTTTATATTGTAAAAAAGGGGAAGATATTTATGGGAGATGTTGAAGATGATTTTACCATGATTAGAAGATGATGTTCTGAGTATCCAATGACACTGAACTAATATGGTCATTGGTCATCTGTTTGTGTTAGTTATTATGTATTCCACAAAAGAAATGTAATTTCCATGTATGTCAATCTTGGTTCTATAATGTTGGTATCAAAATGAGGGTTTTCATAACCTTTGGAAACTAGGATACAAGAACATTATTTATTTTCCTAGAGATATTTTTGAATTATTCTTAGGGGTGTCCCTTAGTTTAAGTATAACTATAAGTTATAGTCATAGAATTATGTTAACGATCATGAATATCCTAGGGTAAACCTATGGTGTCATGGATTAAAGAATGTGGCATATGTTATACATCTTATAAATGACTTTTAATGATTATGTGGTTCCTCATTATTTTATCTGTTTTTTATAATATGGTTTCTGGTTTTAGTCTATGTAGGGAACCAAAATTAGTTGGGATAACATTGAATCTGATTGAAAAATTGATGACAATGAGCAATGAATTTGTTTAATGCTTTGAGATAAATATATTGTGATTATGAAGAATCTATCATTGTGATATATGATTAACAAGGTGATATTTATTAGTATTCATATGTCATCAAATAAAAGGAAGATAGACTTTTATGCATGTTCTCATGGTGAGGAATATAGAGAAAGGATGATTAATAATTCTACATATAATTAATAAGGGAAGAAGAACCATGAGAAATACCTCAAATGGAGGAGAAGATTTTATCTATTCCGGGAAAAGATCAGAGAGTGACAGACAATCATGGAGTTCAATGTCATATACGCAGAGAACAAGGGAATTACCAAAATCAACACCCAGACCTAAGAGGTTACTCCTAAATCGAGGAAGTACATATTCCATGACAATCATTGAAGATGATAGATTAATGATTTATGTATTGGTAATCAACAATAATTTTGTAGAAGTAATTTTATGGTATTGTGTAATATTGTAATATCTATTGTCCATTGTGGTTTTCTATATGAATATGGTACCGGTAACCATGAAGAGTGATATTAATATTTTTTGAAGGTACATGATATGAACATAGTGAAGTGATATGAATATAATGATATGTTTGGTATTATTAATGACCTCATGAATGATATATAGACAATGTGATATCGTGGTTTGAGTATATAGAATTTTTTGTGTTTTTGAGTGTCAAGAGAGTTAATTAGAAAGAATGAATGTTTTCAATACGTTTATAGGGTAATTAATGTTACTATCATGTTTAAAGAGAATGCACGATTATGGTATTCACATGTTTGGAATGTGACAACTAAGGACTTCCAAATGGAATATGGGAGACAAATGTTAAGTATCTTTTGTTCACCTCCTCCAAAAGTTTTATATTTTTATATTTTTGGAGGATTTTAATGTTATCCATTTATGGATAGTATAAGTTATTTTCTATTTTTATTTTTTTAGATTTATGTATTGTCTCACTATAGGTGGACTTATACATATTTTATAACATGTGATATCCTTTTCATTGAGATATATGGAATAACCTATCATTATATTGCATGATCTACTAACACTTCCCTAATGAAAAAATCATCTTCATTTCATTAAATAAGATATGAAGTGTAAATTATTCAAGGAATGAACAATGGTAAAATTGTACCAATATCAAGTATGTATTTATTCTCATGGAAAATTAATCAACATTAGAAATAACATCTTGAAAATCAAAAATGTTATCCTAGTACCTTTATTTTTTATGAATCGTATTGTCCCTTAAATCATCACATATTAATGGATTTCTAGTATTTAACTTTCTCCAAACCTTATTCTCTGTCACTATCCATTAAAACTTGACGGTTAGATTTCACTTCCATATTCATGTTTTCACTTCTCAAATATGTTCACTTATGTGGAAACCCAGTGATGAGTTACTTTTAGTTACCATTTTGTTCCTCACATTTCTTTTTAATGTGATTCTTTAGAATCACTTTTTATGATGTGGGTTTCCAAGAAAGCAACTTTTAAGTAGATTACTATTTATAACACCAAAAAAATTGGGGGCGAAATTAATTTTAAGGAGGGTAGAATGTAACATCCCAAAATTTTACGAGATATATTTTTTTAATTTATTTGATTTCATGTATTTTATGCTACACCAAGATTATCTTTCTCTATATGCAACACTATATTTTCATGCAATATATGTAACACTATTATTGGCTTGTGTTGAGCACAATTTCATGTTTTTGTGATAGAATTAATTTCATTAAACATTGAGTACAAATTTTGTTCAATTTATAAATTAAATAGGTTTTGATTATACCATATGAAACACCAAAGGATTCTTTCACTACACACAACACTCTATTATCTTGTGTTACGCGCATGAGCGACCATCCTCGATAGCTTGCATTGTACGTGATACGGGGTTTCACTCAACATAAATATATTATTAAAATAAAATTATTTATGGGATATGAACAAGAAGATATGAATATTATTAACCACATTTTGTATTTTATATCATTATCATTCATCTTTCATGTTTTCTAGAACATGGTATTAGAACCAAATCATTTTTTTGGATAAAAGAATAATATTTCCAAAAATGCAGTTTTACTTCATTTTGATAGCGTACACATTTTAAATATAGTTTTTAAGACTTTTATAAGTTAATTTTGACACAATAAACATGTTTTTTATAGTTGGGACATAAAACAAATTTATTTTGAGTTTTTTGTATTTTTTGGATAAAATTAAAATTTGATGAATAGTGAAAAAATAATGCCTTTTAATTCATACCGCCTTTTCATCTATCTTATTTATATAGTTAAATTATCTATTAAATTGGTTTTAAATTATAATAGGATTAATTATTTAAAATTAATCCAATTTTTTTTGTTGGATGTAATTTTACTTTTAAATTGGTCATAAACGTATGTCAATCTTTTGATAGTTAAAATTTATTAAAAACCCACTTTTGGGTTTTGACAACGAGGAATAATTTTAAATTAAATACTGTTATGTTTGTTATATGAATTTCAAAAAAAGGATACCATATTTTCAATCATAATTTTCAAAAAATTTAAATAGTTACCTTTTATTTTTTGACATTATGAATATTAACTTTAGTAATTATTTTATTTATCATGGTTAAATGGTAAATCTACTAAATAAGGGTAAAAATAATATTATTATAATATTAAACTACCCGAATACATGTCCTTATCCTATTTGATGACATATTTCAGACCATGTACAGCCTTGATCTATTTTGGGACCCCAAGTATTCACATGGATGTCAAAATGACATTTTATATTAATTAATTTAAAGTAAAGATAAAATAACCTAAACATATATATTTTACTAAATCAATTTTAATATTAGGTTATATAACTGATCTATATAACTATAAATATAATTTAGAAAGCTAAAAAAATCTACATAAGGCTATTTTATTAATAATTTTTAGAAATTAAATTAATATTTTTAATAATGACACAATGATGATGAAGTGATTCCTTTATTAATAAACGGTTTGAATAAATGATATTATAATTGTTAAAATAAATATAATTTGGTCATTTTTATATCATACACTAATTTTCAGGATTATATTGAAATATTATATTTTATTTTATGCCTTATGTTCAAAGGAATCAGTTTGTTATGAATTTTTTAATAAGTGAAGTATGAATAATGTCTAATATTGACATAATTCATAACTTAAAACATAAAATAGTTTATCAAATGATATTAAATTCCTAAAAATATAAGATTTGGTAAAATGGTTAATATAAGTCCAAATATGTCATAAATAACATTTTTGGGTATTTATATCTGAAATGGTATTTATATTAACCCACAATGTATACATAACAAGATATCAAAGTAAGATTAAAAAGGGTAAAATAACAGTTAAACAAAAAACGATAAGGATAATAAATTATTTTCAAATCATGTCATTAAATTATTTGATGATGTTATTTCTAACCATAATAATATTATCATAGAATTAAAAAAATTTGACCATCTTTAATCATAATTGAATTTATAATAAATTAATGTTTTGAGAATTTCCAAAAGAGCCCTTCTCCCCTCTCATAAAAGGGCACAACCTCCCTTTCCTATTCACACCATTTTGAGCCTTCAACCATGTCCAAATCAGGGATATTTCACTTATCAACTTCCCTAGTCACATTATATTGGTGATGGTGTTCTCAAAACACAAACTCTAGTTCCCTAAGAGTAAATTTAAAGGAGGCACGTCGAGAAAGATGTAATCTCTTCAACCGATTCATGCAAATTTAATTATTCTTTTAATTCCTCTTCTTGTGTTGTTTCATTATAAATTAATAAAATAAGTATCATTAATATACTAATATGTAATTATAAATATGAAACAACCCTATTTCACTTTCTATCCATCTTATGAAAAACAAAATCATCGTGGGTGCGTACGTACGACCTACCTTCTCTACGTCGTGGTGTAATTTATTTTTCACCATGACCTTACATGGATTGGTATAATGGTGTAAATAAAAACTATATATTATTATTATATCATGATACTAATTATTAAATATTATACATCATACACTTCAATACCATTCAATAATTATGGGAACAATATCGTTTCTTGTGAGTATTGACGACTTGTTGTCTCCATGACACAATGAGATTCATTATCCAATTTAACCATTCAAGAATGATTATAAAATATATATAATAAATAATAGTGAAATATATAACATAACTATTGAAATGTATTTATAAATATATATGTGTCATTTAATTACTTCCATTCAATTCAATAAGGAAATCAAAACAACGTTCATGCGTACGTACGACCTACCCTCTCTATGAATGGTGTATTCCATTTCATTTAACTAACTATTATATATATTTATATACAGAATATATATGATATATAAATCATGTTTTAAATTTAATAAGTAATTAAATCATGATCTAGGTGATAATATCAAGAATAACAAGTCCAAACACGTACGACAAACAAAACGATTACTACCCAAAACGTTTCCTTTACATGGAATTGACAAATGAATGGGTAATATAAAGTCATAAGTAAAACATATATGATATCATAAATGTTATTATAGTTCTACTACAAGTTAATAATGTTTTCAAACTCACTATACAGTATTTTCAGACACATACTAAGCATATCAGACCTAAGGTAAGGGATAACTTTGTTAATCCTGTTTTATCTTAGATTGTTTAAATGTATGTATTTACAGGGGATATATTTATCATCCATGTGTATGTTTTCTAATTTTTTTTGTCAAATGTTTACAATCATTATATGTATCATTCATTTCAATTTATACTTATACTACGTGGTTTGAGAAGAATCTTTCTTTCATTTACTATACGAGTTACTTTTTTACTTCTCTGAAAAAAGTAAGAGGATAATGTTTTTTTAAATTATAAGGCACGAACGGATTTTTACATCTTCATAACACCTTTCTAATAGAATAATAATTTATATTTTTTCAAATTTATTTTAAATTAAATTATTTTCTTTTAAAATTGTTTGTCATTTTGAGAAAAGAATGTGTTTTTGAAGAAAAAATGATATTTTCTTTAAGAATTAAGTTCAAGTGTTTTATCAAAATTAACTTCAATCTAAAATAATGTACTTCAATAGGTGTATGTATCTATACCTATTATTACTATGATATTATTGTGTTAATGATGTTGTGATATTTTATATGGATTATGCTATGATAGAATTATTTTTTAGAAATCCATTTTATTTCTTGGGTTATGCTATGATGAATGATTTATATTTTGCGGCGCATGTAGAAATGATTTCATTGTGAGATTAGTGGGAACTATATTAAACTAAAATGCATGAATAAATATTTCTATCTCATGAGATTTACATGACTAGAATGGAAACTAAATCTGGTTCAGTAATACAAGGTTGGAATGGAAAGTAAATCTCGTTCAGCAATACATGGTTGGAATAACATGTCATCTCAGTTCACTAATGGAATTTGTCCACAATGATGGTCTTGGAAGAAATGAATTTCCAAATAAATAAATAATTTTATTTTCTTATTAATTTTCCACAATTACTATGTTTTTTTCAATGCTATTCTATCATGGTTATGGTTCTTTTATGATTTATGCCATACATACTGCCAAGATTTATGTCATTGCTCGATATTTTGATGTTTAAATTTTATATTCATGTTTTTACGTTAAAATTCTTATGGTTTGTTTAATGTTCCCCATGTTTACTCTTACATAGAATTTGAACTCACCATTTTTATGTTTTCTTTTCCCCAGGATATAAAGAAGGGTTTTAGGTAGGAAAAAAAGGGAACGATCATTATAGGAGATATTGAATATCTTTCACCATGATTAGAAGATTACGTTTTGATTTTCCAAATACACCAAACTAATACGGTCTTTGGGCATCTTTTTGTGTCATGTACTCTATATTCCACAAATTAAATGTAAAGTATATGTACGTCAATATTGGGTCTCTATGATTATTATTCTAGAGATATTGATTTATTTACCTCGATTACCATACACTAATTCTATAGTCATTTTTGACATATAATATGAACACCATTTAAACATCCAAAGTAAAATAAAATTATTATATAATAGAGTATTTATTGGTAAAAGATTAAATCCAATGGATAGTAGAATTTAAAAAAGTTCTTAAAATAGTAAGTAATTAACATTGTTTTTTCTTGTAATATAAATTACATATGTGATGATTCAGACTCATGGTAAAGGATTTACCATTATAGACCATGAAAAATAATGAACTAAATATAGATTAAATTAGGGTATATCTCCATTATAGGGAATCAGTTCATTCGTTAGTGTTTCTTTTCATAATCAGCACGTAAGAGGGAGTTACAAAACGATTTTATTATGATTTAATAAGGCTCAAGTTACTTCTGACATGAGTTTGAAATGGGAACTGAATTCTATTATATTATTTTCTAAAAATTACAATGATTTCATTTATTTTTGTTTTAATTATTTATCTTTAGAAAAAAGTGTCAGTATTTTTCATTTGAAATTTATTTATTTCTTTTTATCAAAGAACATTGAGATAAAGGTAAAATATTTCATTGGTTTTCATTTTTTTCAATGGTAGAATGATTTTTTCTTCTTTTTTGTGTCCCTTAATGAGTTTTTTGTATTCATCAAATGTTTTAAATTGTTTTTAACTGGTTTTAATGATGGCTAATTCTACATTAAATTCATGATGATTTCAAATGAAAATAAATCATGCTTTATTTGAAATGTTTTATATTATTATAAAAATGGATACTAATTAGAAGTTTCCACTATTTAATTTAGGGGTTTTCAAATATATTTGTTATTAAAAATTTTAAGAACAAAAATACATTACCATAGTTTCATTTTAGAAAAAATTTAATTCAGTTGATAGCTTATAGTGCATGCAACACCGGGTTTTAAAAAAGCACTATTTAGTCATGTTTTTCATAGTAAATTAAATTCTATCACTTATAATGAATTTATAAAGTTAATTTATATATCATATATCCAATAATATATGTTTACATTAATCAAAAAATATTATATAGGAATAAGATAAGAACAGACACATTGTTACACATAATAATGTATATTTTATAAAAAGTAGTTTACTTCCTTTTAATGGTGTGCCTATTTTAAATCCATTTTGTAAAAATTTTATAGTTTTTATTGAAAAAAATATTATTTTAAATCAGAATAAAATAATTTACTTTGGTTTATTTTTTTCACATTTTTGATAATTTTCATTTTTTGATAGATAGTGATAAAATACTGCATTTAAATTGAAAATAGTTTACTTGAATAAATAATTTTAAGTGATAAATTATATTTTTAATTTGTTTTAATGTATATTTAGATAATGTTTTTATAATTTAATCTAATTAACTTATTTTAATCAATTTCTCAATGAATTTTGATATAAAAGTTTATTAATCTTTCAAATGATTTTAATTTAAAAACATGTATTCTCGTTTTATAAGCGGGATTACTTTTTAATTGATGTTAGACAATTATTTGTTTTTAATATTCAAAAATGAGTTCCATTTTTTAAATTATAAGTTAATAACTTATTTAATATGTCCATTTTTATTTTGGACATTATGATTAATAACTTTTATATTTTTTTAATTACCATTGTTTGGATTCTAACATGTAATTAAGGGTAAAAATAATATTATAAGTTTTATTAAATTATCATAACACTTATCCTATCATTAAAAGATGAGTGATTTTAAAATAAAATAATCATGGTAATTATTTTGTTACCTCTTGGATCCAGTTAGATGACTTTATGTCTTTTACAATATTTTATTCTAAGGGAAGTCATATATGCCACACTCATGTTTTTAGTAAGTGTTACATTTTTTATAATATTATTCAGAATATAACATTGAATATAAATATTAGTTTGTAATATAAAATTGCAATATTCATCATGAAAATTTATTTTTAATTTTTAGGAAATAATTAATTAATTTAATGTCTTTCACAATAATGATGCAGAGATTGTTTAATTAATGGACATATCAAATAAATGTCATTAGAAATACAAAAATATTTATAATTTTATATAATTAGTTCCATGAATTGATTTTTCATAATATATAGACATATTATGGAATTATTAAATGTTTTTTTTCGAAGTTATATTTTGTATTTGTGTTTTTTAAAATGTAAATAAATGAATAGTGTCAAAATTGACATTAATGATATTTTAAAATAAAAAATATTTTATTAAATGACATAACATTCATAAAAATCTAAAATTATACCAAATTATTTTTATAATGTATAAAATTTAATCCATCACCCTTCTATGGTTTTTTTGGTATCTTATATTAACTATATAGACCCTTAAAGAGTAAAAAACAAAGTTGTCATGGTAAGAGTGAAAGGGTTTTACTAATGCTTAACGAAAAAATAAAACGGTGAGAATTTATATAAAACGTTCTTAAAAGTTATTGGATGAGAGTATTTAAACCCAAAAATATCTCATAAATTAAATACCTCAATTTTTAGACATTTTTAATTGAAATTGTGTTTATATTAATGTGATATTTTGGGAGTTTCAAAAAGTGCCGCATATCTCAATCATAAAAGGCACCTCTTCCATCACTTCCACACACAACATTTATCATTATAGCTCATACCAAAACCCCCCAAATATACTCCCAACTTCTCTCTACTCAGCCTAGGTTCACAATTTTTGTATAAATCTAACAAAGATTGTCTTTTGGTATAAAATAAAAGGAGTTCCCAAAAAAATAAGGTAACATTCTGAAACAATCAATTTTCATTTATTTCATCACCAAACCTTTCAAATATTCTTATTAAATGAATATATGATAACCTATTTATATTAAATATACATATTAGTTGTAATTAAAATATTTTACATACACTCTCACGCACATCAATCAAATGGGATACGGAGTCATCCTTCGTCTATACGGCGGACTACCGCCTCGTGAAGTGATGTGATTCATTATTCTATCTACCATCATTCAATGTTGGATAAATTATAGATATATAGAATATATATTATATATATAGTATTTATAATTTCACTATGCTTCCTAAATTATTATATAACATCTAACATTATGAAATCCATTTGTGGGAATACGATAACATTGTTTGTGGGCTTGTGGACTACTGCCTCTTAAAAGTGATGTGATTTATTCATGCTATACATGTAATGTAGGATGATTCTAAAAACAATGTGTAAAAATATATGAAAAAAAATTATACTATAATTATAATATAAATATATATCATTCATTTTTCATTCTTCCAATATAGTAAATAAATTTAAGTAACATTCATGGGTACGTGCGCCATAACATCTCCATGAATGATGAATTTCATTACCTATCTCCAAATTTTAGGGATGATCATAAATACATATATAATAAATATATATTATATTGAAATAATGGTTAAAATTCATTATATAATGAAATCATGATTTAATTAATAGGAACAATAAGTAACAAGTCAAGACATACTCGAGAAGCATTGTAATTACCATCTAAAATATTGAAAATAATGGATGATTGTTATCAAAATGGTAATAAGATATTATAAGAAGTTAAGATATGGTATTATAAATATGATTATTATTCCTTTATATGTCAATTACATGATTAAAATTATTTCACATGATAATGTAATTCTCCTAAAAGGAAATGCAAGGTAAGGTATTTCACTGCAATTTCATTTCATTGAGGAATATTGTAATGTTATGCACATATATTATTTTATAGGGTGTATATACTACCATTTTAACATGTTATATCATGAATATATATATCTTCATGGTATTTTATGTTTAATTTAATGTTTTTATCTAATGGGAGTATTAATTCAAATATTTCAATGTGGTTTGGGAGAATTTTTAATAATTAAAGATTATTTTCTTTTTGAATGTATTTAATCATATTTCCATAGTATTTCAATTTGTAAAAATGAAAACCCTTTGTTTTTTATTCACTATATATGGTTAATTATTTATCAATATCTATTATTTATTCAATAAAAACATTTCATAAGGTATATTAATTATTAATTAAATTGATTACTCAATATGATGAATGCTTTGGTTTGGAAATGATGGGGGGAGCCTGGAACTTATATAGCTCATCGATGCATCAACATGTTATCATGAAACAAAAATGTTGGAATCATTAAATGGGGTTCTACCTATTGTTTTAAACCATCTTTTAACCGATCTTCACAGTACTCATTTTCATGTGCCCCCTTCAAGATGTCCAACAATTAATCATTTCCTTCATTGATATTTTAGTTATCATTGTCATAGTAGATGTGGTTTTTATATGATAATATCTATGGATGAATTTTATTCTCATTTTATTGATTAAAATGTCATTGTTTCCAGTTATTTAGTTAGCTATATTTATTATTCCTTATCAAGTTATTTGTGTTGAATTTGTTCACATTTATTTACCTTTCCATATATATCTATTCTCACTAATTATTTATTGATTCATTTATAATAAATATTACTAATAATTTAAGATCAAATTTATTTTGATTAATTTCCTCATGTTATGAATAGTAATACTTTCAATTAAATTCAAGGATGTTGAAATTTTATTTATTTTTCATTATTTTATTTTACCAATTTATTATGGGTATCATATTTGTAATCTAGTTTTCCTAAAATTATAAATTGTTTCGTCCTTTGGGATTTGATTCCTTGTAATAATTACAATTTAATAAAACAATGCACCAACTCTAGGCATCTGGGGTCAGAGAATTATAGTTGGTATCATAGGAACATTAGTAAAACCATGGAAACTATATTCTGAAAACCTAGAATATGGAACATAACCCTAAGATAGACATTGAGGATTAGTATATAAGAACATCCAAGTATTTTATTAAGGGAGAAATTATGTGGGTATTATTTGAAATACTTCCATGTCTAGATACTAAAAATGGATGTGGTTTTTGAATAGATGTACCTAGAAGTAACAACTCAAAAAATATGTTTCGAACCTGACATGATTATAACCTAGTTTTTAAAAACGGGCCTTCTTGCACATCTAGTTTGACACTACAAGGGGATATGCTAAAGATGATTCATATTCTGTTTGAAAAACATTATGATTGATTTAAAAGTAAATATATCCCCAATGAAACAAAATATTATGATTCAAATATTTACAATTTATAAATAATATTTTTTCTTGATTGTTATACCATGATTGTAATTATACATTATGATTTAAAATTCATGATTTTATGAGAAAATCCAGAATAATAAATTATTCAAAAATGGTTCATAGAAGGAAGATTGGTATTAATAACAGTAGAAATTGTAGAGGTGTCCTTATTGAAGAAACCAATTTAGTTTGTATTGGAATGGATCAAATTATGTGTACACTCGGGTAGCTTTTTCATTTTCTGGTAAATGACCATGCTTGAATGGAGAAAACATTTCCATAGAGATAATATCTTATACTGGATCACATTATACCATGGAATCCACCATAGTTTAGTATGACTACTAATATAATTATATCAAAGAAATGGATTATGTATTTGGAGAAGATATTAATAGCCTTAGGATGCTGTGAAATGGAAAAGCTTACACTTGTAGCCTATTGTCTCAATGGTGATTTTGATCAATAGTGTTCCTTGATACATAATACTATAAAGGAAGAAGAAATACAACTCATGTAATGGATAACGTTTATGAAGATATTATTAAATAAATACTTCCCTCTTAATTAATAACATCAGATTAAGATGAAGTTATTTAGCTTAAAGAAAAATGAATAAGAGAGTTTTTCTAATTATGAATCTTTCTTTACAAGGATATCTATATATTATATATATTATATATACAACACGGAGTACAATATCGATCACTTCTAATAAGGACTTATGAAAAATCTAGCAAATAATTCTGAAGCTTTTTCTTATTTCAAAAGTTTTAGAGCCCAAGTTAAAAATGAAAAAAACCTTCCATTGAAAACTATTCATAGTGATCATGGAGGAGGATTTCAAAATCCTGATTTTGAAACTTTTTGTAGTAGAAAAGTTATTACTCATAAATTTTCAGCACCTAGAACTCCTCAACAAAATGGTGTAGTTGAAAGAAGAAATAGAATTCTTCAGGAGATAACAAGAACCATGTTGAGTGAATATTCTATAGCTAGACATTTTTGGGCTGAAGCTGTAAGTACTGCTTGTTATACAATAAATCAAGTTTTGATTAGTCCTTTTCTTAATAAAACTTTTTATGAGTTATGGACTAGTAGAAAACCTGGAAATTCCTACTTCAAGGTTTTTGGATGCAAAGTATTAATTCTGAATACCAAGGATAACTTACACAAATTCGCACCAAAATATGATGAAGGAATTTTCTTAGGCTACTCTACAACTTCTAAGGCTTATAGAGTTTTCAACAAAAACACTTGTACTATTGAAGAAACAGTGCATGTAAAATTTGATGAATGTGATCCTTTTGTTTTTAAATCATCCCAACCTACATCCTCAGATGTGTTTTCAAAAACTAATTATCAACCATTGTTATAAGATCCTTCTGATAAGGAAAATGTTCAAGAAAATATTTCTGAAACATTTTGCCCCGAAGACTTTATACCCTATGTTGATGAATAGGTTTTACAAAACTCAAGTCAAGTGTTTCTAAAGAATCATCCCAGGGATAGTATCATTGGTGATGTCAATCAACCTGTAAGGACTAGAAGATGTTTAAGAAATTATGTAAAACATCTAGCATTCCTTTCCCAATTGGAACCAAAAAGCACTGATGAAGCTTTAGGTGATGGTGATTGGATAAAATCCATGCAAGATGAACTAAATTAATTTGAAAGTAATAAAGTCTGGACCTTGGTTGAAAGACCTAAGTAAACTTCAATTATTTGAGTGAAATGGGTCTTCAGAAATAAGTGTGATGAAAATGGAGTCATTGTTAGAAATAAAGCTAGACTAGTTGATAAAGGCTATAATCAGTAAGAGGGAATAGACTATGAAGAAACCTATGCTCCAGTAGCTAAACTTTAATCTATTTGTATTTTACTTGCCTTTGCAGCATTCTTTAATTTTAAACTTTTTCAAATGGATGTGAAATGTGATTTTCTTAACGGCTATGTTCAAGAGGAAGTCTTTGTTGAACAACCTCCTAGCTTTGAAGACACAAAATATTCTGATAATGTTTTTAGACATACCAAAGCATTGTTTGGTTTTAAAAAAGCCCCACGAAATTGGTATGATAGACATACAAGATTTTTGCTTCAAAATAACTATGTTAAGGGAAATACATATCCAACCCTCTTTAAAAAGAAAGACAAGAAAAATGTTTTGATTATTCAAATATATGTTGATGACATAATATTTGGTTCAACTCAGCAATCATTAACTGATTCCTTTGCAAGTCTAATGAAATCTGAGTTTGAAAGGAGTATGATGGGTGAGTTAATATTTTTCAATATTTTTCAAATTTCTCAAAAACCAAAAGGAACCTATATATCTCAACATAAGTATATTAAAGATATTCCTAAAAAGTATGGATTTGACAACACTAAAAGTATTAGTACTCCCATTGGTACCACAAACACACTTGATCTTGATGATGCTGGGAAACCAGTTGATCAATCATCTTTTAGAGGTATGATAGGAAGCCTACTATACTTGACAGCTAGTCATACAGACTTAATGTTTTCAGTGTGACTATGTGCCAGATATCAATACAATCCTAAGGAATCTCATGTAAAGGTAGTGAAAATAATTTTTCACTACTTAAAGGGAACCATGAATCTAAGATTATTTTATACTTCTGGAAATGATTTTATCTTAAAAAACTTTTTGGATGCTGACTTTGGTGGATGTAGAATGGATAGAAAGAGTACATCTAGAACTTGTCAATTTTTAATAGATTCATTAATTTCTTGGTCCTGCATGAAGCAACACTCAGTAGCACTCTCCACTGCTGAAGCTGAATATGTAGCAGCTGGAAGTTGTTGTGCTCTAGTGTTGTGGATCCAACACACACTCATAGACTATTGTTTCAGTATTACTACGAATAAAATTTTTTATGATAACACAAGTGCCATTACCCTTAGTAAAAATCCTGCACATCACTCCTGTGAGAAGCACATAGATATCAGGCATCACTTTCTTAGGGGTCACACACAAAAAGAGATATTATTCTACAATTTATCTGAATGCAAGATCAACATGCTGACATAATCACAAAATATTTAGCCTACAATAGATTTGAATACATTAAAAAGAAGTTAGGAATCATAATTGGGAGGTAATCCTCCTTTATTAACTTCTTTTTGAAAAATTATCCTTAGATTAATAAACTCCTTTTCATAGGGGGAGTAATTTTTCTTGTTAGCATAGTCAAAACTTTTGTAGTCAGTTTTTTTTTCAAGCTTTTTCAATAAAAATTTTCATAGTCAGTTTTTTTTCATGCTTTTATATTCAAAAATTTTCATTGTCAGTTTTTCAAACTATTGTAACTAAAATTTTCATAATTTATTTTTTGGAACTGAAATTTTCATAATGGAAATTTTTGGAACTGGAACTTTTGTAATGAGAATTTTCATACTCGGAATTTTCGTAATGAATTTTTTCATACTCAAATTTTCATAATAAAATTTTTCATACTCATACTTTTCATACTGAAATTTTTCATACTCAATCTTTTCGTACTGGGATTTTCGTACTCATACTTTTCATACTGGAGTTTTGGTACTCAATGTCTTTTCAACTTTAAGTTTTTCATAGTTAGTTTTTCATAGTCAAATTTTTCTTCAAGAAGAATATCACCTATTAATAATAAACTTCATGGCCAATCTGAAAGGTATGATTTCTTCACTTAAGTGTTAGTATTCATATTTTGCTTGATGGTATTTTCCTATGAGTTTTAAAATTTCTCGGATTCTTGTTTTCTTAAATCCGATTGTTTTTCTTAAAACCTCAAAAGATCGGATTCAAGATTTCCTTACGGATATGTTTTCAACTGTCACATCTGATCAGAGAGTTTTTCAACCATTAGATGGTTTTTGGAATCTCAATGGTCAAATCCATTGCATATATAAAGGGTACCCCTGAGGGTTGTCCCACATCGGATATCAAGCTTTTGCGTCTCGAAGCTCTGTCCTCCTTTATTAAGGTCGTTCCAATTTCTTCCAAGACCGTTTGGAATCCTTCCGAAGCATTCAGTTCTGAATGTCTGTAGAAGAAAATTCTCATAATATGTCAACTATAAAGCCCATTTCTAAATGGTTATTTTACAGGGAGAGGTTAGTGCATCAAAGTTTCTACAAGTATGATTCTCTTATATCTAAGAATATCAGATTGAATGGCTGGGAGGATGTTTGGTTATCAAAGCCAGCGAATCAGGATCTAGTTTATACTAATTTGCTTGTTGTGTTTTATAGGTCTGTTTCCTTCCTTAAGGAAGATGGAAGAGATAATTTTTCATTCAAGACTTATGGGAAGGCTTATATTCTTTCTTACACCAAGGCTTCAAGCTTGGTGGGTCTATCTTATGAAGGTGAAGTTGAGTTTTGGTCACATAAGCTTCCGGATGAGCAAGGATGTTTCAACAAAGTAAAGTCATTGAAATTTCTTGGACTTAAAGATGCCAAGACTGCCAAGATTTCTCATCTCTATTTGAATAATCAGATTCTAAAATTGTGGGTACAAGGCTTTTTCGTACCGAGAAGGGGTGATAATGATAATCTCAAGAAGAGTGATATATATATCGTAGATTTTATGGTAAATCTAAGGAAGTTGAATTTTTTGAGGCATGTTTTGATTACAGTTAAGAATATTAAAGAAGGGAATATGAAATCTCAGATTATAATGTATTCAAACTTGATTTCTAAGTTTATTATCATATGTCTTGATTCATTTAATGTTTCTTGCACTTACAAGCAAATAAATTGAAAGGTAATGCTGGTTAGTGATGATACATTAAAAAGGATGAATATGGGTTTTTCTGTTGAATCTGGGGAATTCTACCCTTTACCAGAGGAAGAGTCTAAGGCAGCTCAGAAAGATCAAAAAACTCCAGAACCATCTAAAAAGGCAGGGAAGAAGAGAAATTTGAAAGGAGTGGTTGTTGAAGACAAGATCCGGAAAGCTGAGGAAACTCAATCTGCACCACCCAAGCTAAAGAAACAAAAAGCCTACCCAGATGAAGTGGCTGCTAAGTGGAGGGAAGACAAGGATAAGGGAAAAGTAGGGGACCCTCAATTCAGATTAGATCCTGCTAAGGCTAAGGCCTTAAAAGATAAAGCTTATGATGAGTTGGAAAGACAAGAAAAAGAAAAGAAATTGAAGAAGAAGATATCATAAGAAGAGATTGTTCAATATCTTTTGAAAGCAACAGAGATGGTTTCTGAGCAGAATCATGTTCCAGAAACATTACTTACTGATCCATTACCAGAGACCCCAGGAAAGAACCACTTCACTCAGGAAAACTCTTAAATAGAAAGAATTTTTTGAAAGAGCATAAGAATAAGTTATTGAGAGAGTAAAAGAAGGTGTTGCTGAAAGAGAAGAAGAAGTAGTAGAGGAAGAAGAATAAGAAGAAGGAAGTTCTGATCTAGATGACCTAATTAAAATAGTTGAGGATTATCAACAAAAGGATGAATCTGCAAAACTTTTCACTCCGGTAAAGGGTGTTGAGAAAGAAGGTAACAATGATGATTATAAGGAATATGAAGAGAAAGAGTATGAATTGTCTGAGGAAGAGACCTCTGAGAAGAATTTTCTTGAGGAATGAGAAGGAAATAGGAAAATTGATGAAGACAAGATTGTTCAACTATCAGAGAGTGAGGAATAATCTCAAGATGATCAACCCATTCAAAAAACTGATAAAGGTAAGCAAATGCTCATGCATACACCAAAAAAAGATATCATCAGGAAGAAAGAAGTTGGTTGTTCTTCTAGAAGAAAGCAAGTGAAGGTTGAAGAAGAGAATTTACCTAGAAAAGTTTCTGATTTGGAGTCATCAGCTTTGGGTCATGACTTTGTTTGTTGAGTCTCTGAAGAAGTTGGTGGACACCATTTTGATATTTCCCATTATAGACTTCAGATGCCAAATTCTTCAACATAGCATGAATCAGAAGTCAGAATCCATATCTATGGTGATGGATAAGTGTGTGAATATTGAAACAGATCATTGAAATTTCCTTATAAATTATGATGTTCACATGAAATCTTGCAGCAAGGTGACTTTGTGGTATAAGAAAGTTCATGAAGACATGGCTGAGTTTGATCATTTTCAGAATGATGTTAAAGATGCTTTTGACACCGAGGACTCCAAGATAAAGAATCTTCAGGATAAGCTAACCACTGAGAAAAATTCTTGGGATCAACATGTAAGGGATCTGAATGGGAATCTCAACTCAGTATCTCAAAATTGGAAAGGGGAAAGAGATCTTTGGATTGAGCTCGAAGAAAAGCTTATAAAGTAAGATGAGTTAGTTAAGATGTTGGAAAAGGCCATGAAGGCTCAAGCAGAGGTGCTGAAAGCTCAACAAGAATGGATGATAGCTTTGGAGAAACATGATAAGGAGGATCAAAAAATATTTGTAGAAGATGAAAACCATGTTGAAGAAGCTAATCCTGATGAAAAAGGAAGACAAATAGACTCAATCCGATCTTTTGTTGCATTTGTCTTTCCTTGTAATTTTTTTTAACTCTAATGAATATTTTATTTGGTCGTATCATGTGTTGTTATGTACTAATGTTTCAGGTACTTTATTTCTTTTCCATTCCCTTAAATTCTTTTTGAAAATCACAAAGGGGGAGAAGGAAAAAGAACTACTCCTAAGGGGGAGAAGGAAAATTTTTAAACTAAGAAGAACTATCCTTAATTAAGTGGGAGTTATCATTAAGATTCATTCATTCTAATGAAAATTACATTTCGGAAATTCAGAATATAATCCTTAGAGTTCCAAAGCCTATGGGGGAGTTAGTTGTATTCCACTATCATCTATGAATAAAGGGAGATAAGTTTTAATTTCAATGTCTAAACAAATTTTTCCAAATTATTTTATATTATTTTTCATAAGGTTGTTTGTGCTTTCCAAAAATGGGGAGATTGTTAAGTCAATAAGGTTTTCTTTATGACTTTTTCCATTCCTTCTAGTTTTCAAAATCACAAACACCCTATACTTAGGAAAATCTACATTTTACATATATAAGGAAAATTTCCTTCTCAAAGGAATTTACCCATACCATGTTTTCATTGTTCGTATCAATATTTTTCTTAAGTATAAAAACCGGATTCATATCAAAAACCTAGGAATCATATAATACTTAGATATGAAGAATTCTGTTTTAGGATCTGAATTCTGGATATGAACTATAATGAACTTCCACTCCGAATTCTTGATATGAACTGTAATGAAGTTACACTCTGAATTCTGGATATAAACTATAATAAAGTTCCACTCCGAATTCTAGATATGAACTGTAGTGAAGTACCACTCCGAATTATGGATATGAACTATAATGAAGTACCACTCCGAATTCTGGATATGAAATGTAATGAAGTTCCTCTCCAAATTTTGGATATGAAGTGTAATGAAGTTCTACTCTGAATTATGGATTTGAACTGTAATGAAGTTCCACTTCGAATTCTGGATATGAACTCTAATGAAGTTCCATTCCGAATTATGGATACAAACTCTAATGTAGTTCAAATCCGAATTCTGATTACGAACTTATCTATGTTATGATTCCAGGTTCTCTGAATTCAGACTTCGAACTCTTATGAGTTATGAATCTGAATTCCCATGAACTCTGACTCCGATCTTTGTAAGTTCTGGTTATGAATTCTGATGAAACCAGATTCTGGATTTCTAAAGAATTATGGTTCCGAATTCCTACAAAATAGAATCTGAATATCCTTTTATTATAGACTCTGAATTCGATTTTGGATAGACTCTAAAATTTTATTTTCTTACATTCCAAACATAAATTTTTCTTATTCTTACACTCGTTTCATTATAAAATGATGTCGTACCTTCAGTTACAGATGTTTTGTTATAAAAAAATGTCGTCCATTCTGTTTCTAACTAACTGTTGTTTGAGTGACATGTGTACAGGTCCCTCTGTAATTCATGGAAAATATGACTGTTGGAGGAGGGATCTGACCGTTGGAGCTTCTCATATAAATATGAACTCATTTTAAAACAAGCTAAAACTTTGACATCGGTTCATACATGCTGTTGAAGTGCTTCTAGAGAGAGAGGCTCTTATCAACTCTCAAAGCTTCATGCAGAAAGTTTGAATAGCTTGTTCAAAATTTTCCTTGTGCAGACATGCTTCGCGCGACTCTGATTGTTGGTGATTACAATCAAGGGCTTCCATGGATAGGAAGACAGAGGTTACAACACCTTGAAGTTTGGGGCTTTCATACTGAGCAAGACAGAGGTTCCAACTACCTTGAAGTTGAGGGCTTGCGGGGATAGCAAGACAGAGACTCCGATCATCGTACCGAGGGCCTACCTAGGTGTGGGTAAGACAGACTTTCATGAAAGTATAAATAAAGGGACCTTTATCCAAGGTTGTAGGATACCCTTTCTTTGGGTTAAAAGATTTATATCTTATTACTAGTTTTTGTTACAAGTTTTTCCGCAGCATTTTGTACTGTAAGTAAAGTATAATATTCTTATATTTCCTTACACTTGTACTCTGATTAATTTAGATTCTATACGCTTTAAGGTAGAATCTCATTTTTTAATCTTTGGTTAAGTTTCAATTTCTGGATCCAAATTTCCGGAACCAATTTTTCGGAATCACTTTTCAGATTTAAGAAAGAGTATTGAACTAGAAGTTTGTAACTTCATACATTGACTCAATCTTTTAATTGGTGTTAGAGGTGTTGTGAATTTTATTAGTTTAATTTTGGTAAACATAGTTCTTTCCTTGTTTAAATAAATTTTTCAAAGTGTAAAATTCACCCACCCTCTTGTATATTGAGCATCTACATCGTTATATCGATCCTACATAGAAGTCATGGGTTTATTATATATTGTGCTGCATCAAATAAAGAACATGGTTGTGTCCTGATATAAATTTATAATGTTATCACATATGCATCAATGAAATTAAATACTTTCGAATAGAACTATCTAAACCCTAATCTTGAGCAAGTAGCTATAATCCTAACATTAAAAGTATTGATATATTATATCAATGGTGAATGATGCGAGATATACACAGATCAAAAAAATCCCAAAATACATCTTCAGAGATAATGTGATCAACATAAGAAAATATTAAGGCTCGAGATACTCAGGGATTAAGATTAATCAATAAAAAACCACCTAGGGATTGAAAATAATGTAAATGATGCATTTAGGGGGAAAGATCATGGAGTTCTAAACCAATTTAGGATTGATAATGATCATATGATCATGGATCTAATGAATATGGATATGGGAATTTCTATGGAAGGTGAGACATCCATAATTTATCAAATTATTGAAAACCCATCATTATTAGAGAAGATAATTAATTCTCAATATGATGATGAGAACCTTTAGAAAAAATTAATGGTTGAATGTAGAAAAATTATAAGGAATTTTTTTTGTAGATAGAGTTATAATATATAGAAGGAGGGTAAGTGTTCCATCTATACTTGATCTAAAAATTGAATTGTTGGATGTTGATCATAGATAAAATTTTTCTTTAATCCCTGATAGCATAAAAACATATAAGTAATTGAAGGAACATTTTTGGTGGGATAAAATGAAGGTGGAAATTAGTGATTATGTGTCTAGAGGTTTGGTTTTTGAAAAAGGTAATGTCATGAGGAAACATCCTTAAGGGGTCATGCAACCACTTCATATTCCTATGTGTAAATGGTATAAAATTACTACATAATTTGTTATATGAATAAAAAATAATCCTATAAAGAATGATTATATATGGGTTATCATTGATCACCTAACCAAATATGAACATTTCCTTACTACTAGGTAAGAGATACCTTTTGATTGTTGCAGAGGGATCTATTTTAATGAAGTTACAGGCCTTTATGGTGCACCTTAGTCACCCATTTTTTATCAAGGCTCCCAATTTACCTCAATGTTCTGGAAGATTCTTATAAGACTTTTAATAATGAGTTTCATTTGAGAAAAGTCTATCATACTCAAACCGATGGACATTTGAAAAGAACAATCCAAGAAATAGAACATAGATTGAGGTCATTCTCGTCATTCATGGTATATTACCATCCTTTGGTATAATTTTTTTTATAATAATAGTTTCCATTCAAGTATTCATATGCAATTGTATAAAGAATTATATGTAAATACATGTCATAATAAAACCTTTTTAGATAAAGTTAGTGAAAGGAAAATTATAGGACCATAAATTTTTGAATAGATGAATATAAAGTTATATGTTATTCAGGATCATATTAAAGTAGCACAAAGTAACAAAAAGAATTATGATAATAATCAAAGGAAACATTTAGAGTTCCAAGTCGAATATTATGTTTTCTAGATAGTATCTCCCTAGAATGCGGAAATAAGGTTTAGTAAAAAAGGGAAATTGAGTCCTATGTATGTTGGATACTTGGAGATTCTTTAAAGTGATGCATTTGTTTCCTGTCATTTGGAAATGCTCCCAAATCTCCCAAATGTACATGATGTGTTTTATATATCAATACTATAGTAGTAAATTCCTGACCTAACACAAGTTCTCACCTTTGAAGAAATGTATTTGGAACCATAATTTTTATACTATGAAAATTCAATCCATATTAAAGATACCATAGAGCATGTATTTAGGAATTATATAACCCATCTAGTAAATTTACTCTAGAGATATCACATAATGGAAGAAGAAACATAGGAACCAAAAGATTCTATAAAGAAGAACTACCCACATATTATTTTAGAAGGTAATACCTCAAAACATTCAATAAAAAAATTGGAGGGAAAATGTATCACCCCAAGACTTTACTACAATTTTATTTGAAAATAAATTTAATTTTGTTGATATCTTACAATGCACGTAACACTGGGATTAAATGAAGAAACATTTAGTCATGTTTTCACAGTAAATTAAATTATAACAGTTATATAGAGATTGAATATTTAATTTATATGTTGTATATCCAATAAAACATTTTTATATTCATCCACCATATTTTATAGAATTAATATAAGAAGAAACCCAATATTACACAAAAAACTATATTTTTATAAATTAAATTTTAATGGCTTTTGATAAAACACTAATTTTAAATATCATTTTTGAAACTTTTATATATTTTATTTAAAAAAATTGTCTTCTCCTTATAATGTAGAATATAAAAATATAATTTGATTTATTTTTTGGTATTTTTATAATAATTTTTACATTTTGATGAATAGTGAAAAAATATTTCTTGTTAATTGAAAGATGATTTTTTATCTAAATAATTTATAGTGGTAAATTATATTTTTAATTGGTTAAAATGATAAATAGATCAATTTCTAATCATCTAATATTATTTATGTCATTATAATCAATTTATCAAAGATTTTGGATATAAAAATGTTTCGATTTTTTTTCATGTTTCCACATTAAAAACTCATTTCCATGTTTCGTCAACGGGATTAATTTTAAATTAATTTTTTCCAATTATATATTCTGGTGTTTTTAAATGGATTCCATATATTTTATTTTATTTTTAAAATTTAGTTGATAGGTCGCTTTTATTTTTGTCCAATATGAATTGTAACATTAGTATTTATTAAAATTTCTACGGTTAAGGGTACATCAGGTTATTAAGGGTAAAAATAATATAATCAATATTATAAAATTACCATAACACTTGACCAAATATTATCTAATGTGTGCATACTAAAATATAATAATCCTTAGGCCGATTTTATGTCCTCTTTGATCCACTTGGATGACTTTAAGGATTTAATAGTATTTTATTCTAAGGAAAGTCAATTACGTCATACTCATGTTTTTAAGAAGTGTTGTAATTATTATATAGATCAGAATACATTTTAGAATATAAATATTCACTTGAAATATAATATTTGTATCTTCACTATGAAAATTTATTTTAAATATTTGGGAAACAAAAAAACAAATTAAAGGGTTTCACAATGATAATGTACTGTTTGTTTAATCAATGGATATATCAAATATATGTTATTAAATATATTAAACAGATTATAACTTGGTAAAATTAATGAACTCAATAAATTTTATATAATCCCTATAAATATTAGGTATTTATGATATTTTTTTTGAATTTATCTTGTGTATTGTTATTTTTTAAAAATTAATGAAATGAATAGTCTCAAAATTGACATTAATGATATTTTAAAATAAATAATATTTTATTATTTGATATAAAATTAATAACAATTTATTATTTATCCAAATAATTTTTATTTGGTTTAAAATGTTACCAATTACTCATTAATGGTTCATTTGGCATCTTATTATACAAATATTGACCATTAATGTGTAAAAGACTCATGTTCTTAAGGTAATAGTTGACGAGTTTAACTAATGGTTACATCCAAATGAGATGGGTAATAATGTTACCTAAATTTGTCAAAAAAAATATTATTTGAGTGTATTTATACCAATTATCATCTTTTCTTCTAATTATTTCACTTTTGAGAAAATTTTTATTCAAAATTTATTTATATTAATTTAAAATTTTGACACATTCCAACTGCCCCTTACCTCAATTATAAAAGAGAACTTCTTCCATAACTTCTACATACCACATTGATGCTTCTAAAAAATACTTCTTATACCAAAATAAGATCCAAACATCCCTCCCCTAATCCTATAATCTTTTTTTTGGTCATAAAGCATACAAAGAAAATCATTCTTTTATAAACAAAAAAGGAGTTACCCAAAAACGTCATAACATTTTCCAACGATCACATTCATTTTATATATATTCAAAACCAATAAATTATTATTATTCCACGATTATATAATAACCTAATTATCTAAAATATACTTATATGTTGTTATGCTAATATTTTAACCTAAACTTTCACACACATCCATCAAATTGGATAGGCAATCACCGTTCTTGTGTACATCAGACTACCGCCTCACGAACTAGTGTCATTCGTTTTTCCCTTTACCACCTTTTATGGTTTGAATAATGATGGATTTATAGTTTATATATAATTTATTTATAATTTTTAAAGTATTTATTCTTCTATATTCTTTATATAATAGATAATATTGTGCACTCCATCTGTGGGAAGATGATAACATCATTTATGGACGTGTAGAGTACTGCCTCCTCAAAGTTATGTGATTCATTCACAATATACATGGAATGTATTAGGTATGAGTTTAATAAACCTATGTGACATATATGAAATAAATATGATATGTTTATTTCTGTATAAATATTTATCATTTATTTTTAATTCATTTAATACAGAAAAGGAATGGGAGTAGTGTTTATGAAAATGTACGACCTTCAATCTCTATGATTGGTGGTTTTCATTTCTTTTCTCCAAATTTTATTAATTATCCTAAATATAATTGTAATCAATATATATTATATTTAAATCATTTCATATATTATTTAGATCATCAAATATTGATATATTTAATAGGAACTGTATGTAACAATAAAAAACATACTAAAAAACTAGGCAATTGCCACCCAAAATAATAAAAATAATGGACGATTATTAACAAAAGGGTAGTGAGATATTATAATAAGTTAATATATGACATTATAAATATGATAACTATTTTTTTATAACTTAATACATTCTTAAAACCATTATACACGATGTTAATGGTTTTTAACCCAGAGAAAATTCAGGGTAATATATTTTGTATGTATTTCATTTTATTTAGGCATATTTTAATTTTATGCACCCAATTTCACTTATTTGGTGTTTTTACTTCCATTATGATATGTTATGTCTTGAATATACATATTTTTAGGATGTTATGAGTTTTATTTAATGTAATTTATTTATCATAATTATGATTCAAATGTTTCAAAGTGGTACGATACACTATGGAATGTTTAAGGATTATTTTACTTAAGAATGTTTTTGGTGATTTTTCAATATTATTTACAATCATCAACATAAAAAATACATTTTGAAACATATCATCCACTAGATAATTATTGATAAATAAATATTCCTTATTCAATATGGTTATATTGTCAGGAATATTAATTATTAATTAAATTTATTACTCGATATTAGGAATGCTTTGGACTGGAAATGATGGGTGGGGCCCAAAAATTATATAGACACTCAATACATCAATAGGTTCTCATGAGACCGATATTTTTTCCAAATTAAACATGTTTCTACCTATGGTTTTAAACCATTTTTCAAAAGTTATTGATGGTATATGTTTTCATGGACCTTATACGTGACGTCCCATAATTAAGC
Source organism: Viscum album (assembly GCA_963277665.1). Lineage (NCBI taxonomy): Eukaryota > Viridiplantae > Streptophyta > Magnoliopsida > Santalales > Viscaceae > Viscum > Viscum album. Next base: position 972,522,731 of record OY728133.1, read on the forward strand.
ATTTATTTCATAGATATTTCATCCATAATTATTATTATCCATGAGTTTTGAATATGATAAAATCTATGGATTCATTTATTTATTAGTTTATTTATTAAATGGTATGCATTTTTAGTTATTTGCCTTTCCATATTGATTAGGCAATATACAATTATTTAAATTATATTTGTTTTTGTTTTTTTAACATTACACATGTATTTTTTATCATTGATTATTTATTTATTCTGTGATACTTATCCTTACAGAGAATTTGAGCTCACCTTTATTATGAATTCCTTCCACACGTTATGAATAAAAATACATTTAATGAGTTTCTGGGGTGTTGATATTTTACTTATATTAGGTTTTGTTTTCTTTCCCAAATGTATTATGGGTATAATATATGTAATCATATTTTCCTAAACTGATAAACTATTCTATTCATCAGGATTTCATTGCTTATAATCATTATAATGTTATAAAAAAATTAAATGGATCCGACAATCTAGGGTTAGGGCATTATATAATTATCTAGAACTATAAAATGAAAAGGACCCTAAAATATAACAAAATTAATTCATATATTTACATAATAATTATCTAATGTTTAGTGTTTGGTCATTATAGTTGGAATCAAGACAAAGGTTTAGATAAATTTACTATTTTGGATAATTACAATACATTGGATTTGGAATATTTTACATTATAGCTAAGTTAAAATGATTGAGAATTTTGAGATTACCATGTTGCTTCATATAAACTATATTTTTTCAAAATTATTTTCCATATAAGAAACAAGGAAGCTCAATTGGGAATGAATAGAGAGGAAAATGTCATTCAAAATCAGAATCCGGAGATGGATGGAATTAGAATAGAATATTTTTACACAATTATGGAATATTTGACACATGTTATAAATTATGGCAGTATTAATTCTTGGGAGTAGCTAGATATACCAAATAGAAACATGTCAATAGTGGATATTTTCATGTGAAAAATCCCCCATAATTTAGTGGATCATTTATCCCAATGGTAGATGAATTATGGATCAATTCATTGGAGAATATATTTGAAGTCATGGGGAGTTCCAAATGATCCATTGAATTATTCTGGGAATCTCTGATGCCCGGATGGATCAAAGTGAACATTGATGGTGCTTTTAAAGGCTATCCAGGACCTTCCAGTTGTGGTGCTATCTTCAGAAACTCAGCTGGCCAGTGTCAGGGTTGCTTCTATGTTGGATGTGGTCACTCTTTATCTCTAGAGGCAGAAATTCTTGTATTCATTCACGCTATTGATTTTGCGCTTCAAAGTGGTTGGAGAAAGCTTTGGATTGAAAGCGATTATACTACCATCATTCATACCATCTGGAATGGCATCATTCATTTGGCTTGGCCGCTCACTACTCGCTGTATGAATTTCTTGAAGACGTTCCATGGGATTGATTACATTGTTACTCATTCCTACCATGAAGCGAATGCTGCTGCAGATGCTCTTTCTAACAAAAGAGTTCATCAGAGCATGACTTGGATGGACATTCTACCAGCTGATTTATCTTATCTTTTTTATAGATATTGTAAAAAAATATCATCTTTCAGACTCTTGAAACCTTTTTTATTAAAAAATTGTTCATTGGTATTTGACCAAAGCATTACCTTTTAAAAATCCTTTTATGAATATATTAGTTAATAAATATGTCCCTAAGGTTGTTTGACTATGGATAGAGAAAAAATTATAATAATTGAGGCAAAAAGAACAAATATTTTGTAGATTAATATGTTTAAAAACTCAAAATATTTCCCAGGTATTTTTAAGATGTATTTTAGGACACTGATAATAAAATCAAAATATATTACTCAAGGTTGAAACCATGTTTACAAATATATTTTTTCGCAAGATAATTTAAATTTTATGATAATTTATTTAATTGTGATTCAAAATTTGAGATGGAGTTTTTTTATGTTTATTCTCCTCGAGAAGAAAAAATTAAGAAATGATCAAGGTCGAGTTCATCATAGAATCAACCAACTAATAATTATAAAGCTAAGACCCCAACATGTTACAAGTTCTTCACAATTCATTTTATGTAATTTCTATGGATCTATAAAGTAATACTAGTGTGGTATGTTTGGGCATAGTGATCGTTATGACAATAAAAAGAATCTAAAACAATCAAATAGTGAGATAAAAGAAATATATTCATTGGTGAGTTGTTTTATCATTAATGAGTTGGAAAATTATTCCAATGTGTGTCTGAAGTTACTTACTATGGGTGGAAATGATCATGATCAGAAACATAATGGTGTAGAAAATCATTTTCTATAACCACGGTTGATGTTGGGTCATCCAGCGAAGTAGTGATAGGTATGTTTCTTGTTTATTCAAATTGTGCCAATATCCATTTTGACTCCGAAACATCGTATTCATTAATTTTTAATAAATTTACATGAATACTATGAATATATAATATTTAATATATGATTGACCTTTTGGTGAAAATTTCATGGGGAAATGTTAAAGAAACTATGACTTATAGTAATCATCCTATTGTTTTAAGTGGGATAGTATTTCTTGTAAATTTTGTTCAACATGAAATAGTATAATTTGATATCATTCTTGGTATGGATTAGATTTAATTTAATCACTCTATGATAGATTTCAGAGCTATGATTATTATTTTCAATGAATGTATACCTTTAATATCGTACCAAGAAACTATCAAATTGATTAAAGATGGAAATGAGAGTTATGTTCCTTATGTTTATCAAAAGTTAGAAACTGTTAAAATTAGTGATATTCCAGTATTGAATGAATTCATGGATATTTTTCATGAAGAATTTTTGAGTGTTATTCTTAATAATTGTTTGACTATATTTGGGGATTAGTGTTAGATGCAAAGCCTATTTCTAAACACCTTTATCTAGTAACTAAAATGGAAATCTTTTGATTCAAAAAGAAGTTATAAGAGTTGATAAAGAAAGGATTCATTCATAATTTAACTTCTCCATGGGGTGATCCTATTTTTTGTTAAAAATAAATATGTTTCAATGGGCCTTTTCATTCACTCTAGATATTTTATTAAAATAAATATTAAGAACATGTATCATTCTTTTCATATCAATGCTTTTTTAATTAGCTCTAGGGAGCCAAATATTTTTACAGGTTGATCTATGGTATGGGTATCATCATCTAAAGTTATTCGATGAAATTCTAAAGAAATAAATTTTGTGTAACACCCCAAGTATCCACGGTACGTTTCCCATTGAATAATGCAATAGATTGCGTTGTACGCAACTTGGAGTTTTAACACACCACTACAAATCAAACTAGCCATTATGAATATTAATACACACTTTTAGAAATTTAATAAATTTTTTTTTTAAAAATGAAATTCATTTTTTGGATTCGGAATATCAAAAATATCTTATGGTGAATTTTTGGTAATTTTCTGAAAACATTCAATTTTTGATGATTAGTGAAAAACACATTGTTGTTGTTTAAAACCGAATTTTTATTAAATTAAATATTTAGTTTATTTAAATTTATTTTATGTCAAAAAAGATACATAATACCTATTTTAGTTTAATGAGATTCATAGGAGTCATTTTATATTAAAATTAAGAGTATAAAATTTTATTGAATTTTTTAACCTCTTTTATCCACCTTTTAAACACGTTAGTAAATTTGACTAAAACATAATTTTACCACTTTTGTGAATTGAATTTCAGAAATCTAAGAGACATCATTGATATCAGTATGTAAACTGTGGTTCAATAAGAAGAAAATATTTTTTTGTCAATAGTAACTTTTGACTTATTTACCATGGTTAAAAGTAAATAGGGTAATTCAAGGTAAAAATAATTATATTATTTCCCTAACACATGTCATAATTATGTTGGATTAATTTATATCAGCCAACATAATGCTTAGGAATAAAATATCATCGTTTTGGTTCACTTGGATTTGATTAAGACATTTATTATTATTTTATTTAAAGAAGTGTTAAAAGTGTTAAATTCTAATTTTCATAACTAAAAACTTTTTAACATAGGGTTATAAATAAGATAAATTAGACCATAAATATTCATTAGAAATATAAAAATATTCTTCCATAATGGTATTTTATTTATAATTTTTATACAGTAAATAATTAAATTTATTTATGACACAATGATGATGCAGTAATTACCGTATTAATGATTGATTTAAATAATTGATATTATAAATATCCAAATAAATGTAAATTGAGAAATTTTATGAATTCCACTAATTTTATAATTTAATATGACATGTTATGGTTGATTAAATAAATTTCATTCAAGGTGCTAAAGTTGTTATTACTTTCACAAAAACAAAATACAAAATAGTGTCAAATTTGACATAAATGAGTTTTAAAAACCAATACTATATTATTAATTGATATAAAATTCCTAAAAATATATGGTTCAGAAAAAAGAATTATATAATGATATATATTTAATTAATTAACCACATGGGGTTCTCTTGGTATTTTATATTAGATTTAATAACCAAGTAATATAAAAATACAACAAGACATTGTAAAAGTTAAACTATTCAACTAGGTGTTAAATCTAAATGATAAGGTTAATATGGTCACCTAAAAATGTCTAAAACCTATTTGTAGAGATATTTTCGACCAAGACACACCTTATTCTCAAAATAAATCCTTTTTTAGATATTATAAATCGAATATTATTGTATAATAAATTAATATTTCACGCTTTACCTAAAGTGACCCTCACCTCTCTTATAAAATGGTATATCCCCTTCTCTCAAAATCACACCTTCAGATCCATTTGGCTTAGCCAACCCCTTCACAAATATCATTCCAACAACCCTCCCTTATACTTAGAGGCCTTGCATTGATCATAAAACCACGATATGGAGGCCTTTTGAACAAATCAAATAAACACCCAAAGAAGAGGTAATAATTTCACCACCACTTTCAAAGTTCTTTTCTTCTTCCACTTCCTCTTTATTTGTTGTTCACATACCAAAATACTAACTCCAGTACCTTATACATACTGTGATTTTATTATAAATATGTTACTACAATATTCATTATTCTATCTATCCTATGAATGACAAGTAACCATACATGCGTACGTACGACATATCTTCTCCACGTCATGGTGTAGTTTGTTATTCAAACACTTAATTATTTGGATGGGTATAATAATGAGAATAACTGATGTAAATAAAAAATATAACATGTTAAATATTCTTTACATATGATATAACATCCAATTACATATGATTTCACCATCAATATAATGGTATGTTTGCTTGAGCGTGCTTACGGATTACCATTTCCATGAACGTGATGAGATTTATACCCCATCATAACCATTCAATAATAAATATCATTTTATGATTAGAAAATATGGTTTAAGAACATAATATAAATATGTATATTAATCAAATATATCTTACTCATAACAAACATGGCTTACGTAAACAATCATATAAAGGAAAATGAATCAATTAACACCTGAAACAATGATACTAACAAAATATTATTAACAAATCAATATTAGAAGATCATATATGATATCATATTTATTTATGTGTTTCTTCTATAATTTAATAACATTTATTTAATAGTTATACATGATTTTAATGTAAACTTAACGAAATAAAGGTATAAGGTAAGGGTTAATTCTACAATCTCTTCATTATCTGTGGTTTTTTATACTTGAGTATCTATTGGGACCTCTTTATCATCCACACCCGTGTTTCATGAAAATTTATTTCAAAACATTTTTAATATTTCCTAGAATATGGGTTAAAGTTATTTATACCCTTGTTTCAATTTTTATATAATTTTTATAAATTAATATTTTCGTTGTTTTTCAAAAAGGTCATTTATGACCTTTTCAACAAAATAAAGGAATGAATGTTTTTTTCATATACAGCGAGTGCAACTATTTTCTGTAGTTATAAAATCCTCAAATATTCCCTTACAATCTTATAATAATATTTTCAAAATAAATGTTTTCTTTTATAATTATTTAACTTTTAAATGATTTCAAAAGAGAAAGAGATATTTCTCTCAAATAGTTTTGATTTCATATATGTCAACATCCTTTGATAGATTTTACACTTGTTTGATGTAAATTTATTATGATACAATCTTCCATATTTTATTAAAGGTTTTGTGATATTTTTGACTATGGATGTGTTATTTTTATACCATTCATGGTTTATGGTTAATCTATTAACATTTCGTATGCATGTTTTAATATGAATTTTTATGTTATATTTTAACCTTTTAATATGAGGAATGAATAGGAGTTAGTAAGGGAGTAATAGAGCCCACAATAGCTCCTCAATACATCGGTAGGTCTCATTAGACCGACTAGTGTCTTGGAACAAAGCCTTGACAAAATATTATTTGTAGCCTTGGAACGAGGCCTTGACTATGTGGTTATGAAGTCTGGTATTATGCATTCCATCATTATGAAATTTGTATTGAAATTACATGTTATTATTTGACTAGTAGAATATCCATGTGACTAAGTAAATGAATTATTTGATTTAACTTTTCCATATTTTACTGAATTTTATGTTTGAAAGTATTTGGTTTTAGTCTAATACATTTCCTTAAATGTTTATGCATATTTATGAAAGTTTATGAAATGTTGTTATCATTAATGATCACCAGATCTCACCCCTTTCTATGTTTTATTTTTCCCAGGATATGAAGAAGTATATTATGATTGAACAGCAGGGATAGTCTAAGGTATATGAATGTGTTCAAAGGAGACAATGTTATTCTTGTTTTTCAATTATTATATAATGTATCACTTATGTAGGTATCTAGAACTTCTAGGGCGACTAAACTGATCAGTCTTTCATGATTTAATAACTTGTGATCATGCCAATGTTATTTAATAATGCACCGACTCTGGGTAACTAGGTTCGAGGCGTTACATTTGGTATTAGAGGAAGATTATTTCAAACTATGGAAGCTATATTTAGAAAAACTCTGATTGGATAACATTACCCTAATATAGATGTTGAGGATTAGTATAAATGAACTTCCTAGAATTTTGGAAATGTAGATATTTTGTGAATTTTCCAAGAAATACATCCATGACAGAATACGAGCAGGTAGAGGTGACTCTGGCACAGATGTACGTAGGATTTAAAACTCTAATAAAGAGTTTCGTGTTTGAACTGAGGTATTCTTGTACACAACGACGGGCCTTGCTTCCCTCTTTGTTACGACACTCTTGGGGGATATGCTTAGGATAATTCACATTTTCATTACAAACCATTATGAAGGATTAATGAGCATATACCTCCTCAATGAATATATTTTTATGATTATGGATTATATCCATAAACTCTTCAATTTATGTTAAGAGTTTTAAAATTTTGTAATAATTTATTGTGATTCATAAACTAATCTAGTGTATGCCATTGTTTAGAAATAGGGCCTAGTCAAAAGAATGGAAATTATATCAACGCATGTATTCTATGTTGGGATTTCCCACCTACTCAAGATATTTATAGTGGAGCTGGTGATAATACTAGTTCTGATCAGCTTATCACCATAATGGGATAACTCACTCCGATAATGAATAATAACCATACCCGTATGGAGCACCCTGATCCACGACAAAGAGGATAATTGTTAGACCGCATCATGAGGCAATAACCACCAACACTCAATTGGACTACAAATCCATTTGTATCTAAGAAATGAATAAGTTCCTTGGATAAAATATTTCATGCTTTGGGGAGTAGCGAAAGGGAAAAAACTTTCATAGCAGTTTATCGCCTAACAAGAGATGCAGATATATAGTGGTAATTAATTCTAAACAAAAAGGAGGATGAAGAACTATCAAATTTGTAATGGATGGTGTTTAAAGATATTTTATTAAAAAATTCTTTCCTCGTGACCATCGATCCGATATGGAAAGGAAATTTCTTATTCTGAGGAAAAAGGAGGATGAGAATGTCACAAAGTATAAGGCTAACATTACATGGTTAGCAAGGCATGCAGCAAATTATATATGTAACCCAAGGAGAAATATTGATCAATTATTTGATGGGTTAAAACCATTTCCCCATTGATCATTAGTCTCATAATCATTCTCATAATATGAAGATATGTCTCATGTGCTGTCAAGATTGAAAAGGAATTCCCTATGTCTGAAAACATTAAAGAAAAGAAAGAGAAGAAGAGATCTGTTGGAAAATATTGAAATAGAAATAAGGGGAAGAAGGTAAAAGTTGAATATCTATCCTGTAGTAAATGTGGGAAGAAACACCCTGGTATGTTCCTGAAGAGAATTAGAGTCTGTTACAAGTGTGGTGAAAAATGCCACCATGATCGTGATTGCAAGGGAAACAAAGAGGTTGTTAATGCTGAATGCTACAATTGTAGAGAAAAGGGGCATTATGAAAATAAAATTCCTAATCACCATGGAAACTTACCTCATAAAAGGCCAAGGGAGAAAATCCAAGCTTATGAAATCACTAATGTTGAGGTTGAAGCTCTAAATGACATGGTGGATGGTAATTTAATGGTTTCCTGAAGTTTATTCAATGCTTTATTTGATTCTGGATCATTGTATTGTTTCATATCTTCCCAGTTTAATATGAAAATTAGATATTTCCAATTTTATTAAAAAAGGGAGTTGTCAGTTAAAACTCATAATGGAAGTATCATTGCAATAATATTTTCTTAATCAGTTCCCATTAGGTCATATAAATATTTTTTATCTACTGATCTCATCATCATACCCATGATGTAATTTGATATAATCCTCATAATGGATTGGATTTCGGACCATGATGAAATAATTTATTGTATGAAGAAGGAGGATACAATTTTCAATGATGATAATGAGTACCTTATCATTAGAACAGAAATGTCACCACCTGATTCTTATCCAGATCCACCCCTAGTAGCTTTACTAAATTAAATTATTGGGGAGGAAAATAATGAAATAACTATGGGTGAGGAATGTAATGTTCATATATAGGATGTACCAATTGTGAAATAATATGTTGATGTGTTTCCAGAGGATTTAAATAAACATCCTCCAATGCGATAAATTGAGTTTTCTATTAATTTAATTTCTAGTTCAAGGCCCATTTCAAAGAACCCTTATAGAATGCACACTGTGGAATTTGTGGAACTAAATAAAAAACTATAGTAATTGAGTAATAAGGGATTTATTAACCCTAGTGTTTCTCCATGGGGAGCCCCTGTTCTTTTTGTTAAAAAATATGGATTTATGAGGTTGTGCATTGACTATAGAGATATCAATTCTGTAATAATAAATAACTTGTATCCCATACCTCACATTGATGATTTATTCAACCAGCATCACGGAGCACAATATTTTTCAATGATCGACCTTAGATCTGGATATCATCAGTTGTGTGTGACAAAGGAAGACATTCTGAAAACTATATGTCAAACCAGGTATGGGCATTTTGAGTTTACAGTAACTCCTTTTGGACTGACTAATACACCTTTGTTTTCATGGATATAATGAATATAGTTTTAATGGATCTTTTCTTGTCCATATTATCTCTATGGATGTAAGTTATGTTGATCCTTCAGAGACCAAGGCAATCAATTAATAGTCAGCACTGACAAGTATAAATAAGGTATGAAATTTTATTAGTTCAACAGAGTATTATGAGTGCTTCATCCATAATTTTTCCCAATTGGATAACCTATTAACCATGCTAGCACATAAAGGGGTTAAATTTCTTTCGAAAAACCAGTGTGGATAATTTTTTGTAGAACTGAAGAGAAGATTACTCAATGCTCTTATATTGACTCTACCATCGGGGAATGATGATGGGTTTGTTATTTAAAGTGATTCTTCAAAAAAGTACTTGGTTTTGTCCTTATGCAGAATGATATAGTTATTTCCTATGCATCACAATAGCTAAATATTTAAGAACAAAACTCTCCCACTCATGATCTTGAGTTAGAATTTGTAATCTTTTCTTTGAATATTTGCAGACACTGTCTCTATGATGTAAAATGTGAGATATATACCAATCACAATAGCTTGAAGTATATTTTCTCATGAAAATAACTTAACATGAGGTAAAGGTGATGGATCAGACTACTAAAGGATTATGATTTCACTATACACTACCACCTGGGGGAGGAAAATAAGATGGAAGATGCTTCTAACAAGAAGGACCATGGAGTTTTGAACAATATGAGAGTTGAAAGGGATCCTATGTTCAAGGCTCTAGTAATGATGGATATGGGAATAATCATGGAAGGTGAAAAATCAATACTTTTTAAAATCGTTTCGAAATAATCATTACTAGAAAGGATAAAAAGTTCTCAGACTAATGATGAGGAGCTTAAAAAGAAAACTAATGTTGTGAATGATAGGAGATTGATGGACATCATATATGAAGTTGGGATTTTGAAATTTGGGATGACACTTTGTGTTCCAAATATACCTGATCTAAAAATCGAATTTTTTAATGATTCTCACAGCTCCAATTTCTCTATTCACCCTGGTAGCACTAAGATGTATATATATTTGAAGGAATATTTCTAGTGGGATAACATGAAGAGGGAGATCGTTGATTATGTGTCAAGATGTATGGTTTTATAATAGGTAAAGGCTGGAAGACAACGTCCTAGAGGAGTCATGAAACCTCTTCCCATACCTGAGTTGAAATGGGATGACATTATGATGGATTTTGTCATGGGGCTATAAAAGACACTTAGAAGGAATTATGCAATATGGTTCATTGTTGATCTTCTCACCAATTCAACACATTTTCTTGTAAGAAAATAAAATTTACCACTTGAACATTTAGAAAGACTATATATTAATGAAGTTGTAAGACTTCAAGGAGTACCCCTATCGATTGTTTCTAATCATGATCCCCATTTTAGATCAGGATTCTAGAAAAGTCTTCATAAGTCCTTGGATACTGAACATCATTTGAGCACTGCCAGCCACCCTCAAACTGGTGGAAAATCAGAACGGACAATTCAAACTATAGAAGACAAGTTGAGATTTTTCTCACTTTATTTTCAAGTTATGTGGGATCATTATTTACCTCTGGTAGAATTTTCCTATAACAATAGCTTCCATTCATGTATTCAAAGTGCACCATATAAAGAATTATATGGAAAGAGATGTTTCACACCAACTTTTTGGGTTGATATTGGAGAAAGAAAACATGTAGGACCCGAACTTATTGAGGAAACAAGGGAAAATGTGAAGCTTATCCAAAACCACATCAAAGTAGCTCAACGTAGGAAAAAGAGATATGCTGATTACTGAAGGAAGGATTTGGAATTTCATGTAGGAGATCGAGTCTTCTTGAAGATATCTCCATGGATGTTTGTTATAAGTTTCGGTAAGAAGGGTAAATTGAGTCCCAGGAACATCGGACCATTATAAATTCTTGAAAGAATTGGTGTTGTCTCTTATCATTTGGAAATGCCGCCAAGTCTCTCCAAAGTTGATGATGTGTTCCACCTATCATTACTGAGAAAATACATCCCTGGCCCAATGCTTGTACTCACCTATAATGACATTGAAATGGAACCCGACCTGTCTTATTGCGAAAATCATATCAGAATTCTTGATTCCAAAGAACAAGTGTTAAGAAACGGGATGACACGTCTTGTGAGAGTTCTACATAGAAACCGTAAGATGGAATAGGCAATGCGGGAACCCAAGGAACATATGATAAAGAACCACCCAAAATCATATTATGTAGTAATATTATACAATTTCAAGGACAAAATTATTTTAAAGAGGGAAGAATGTAACACCCCAAGCATCCATGGTGTGTTTCCCTTTGAATAAAGAAATAGCTTGCGTTATACACAACATGGATTTTTAACACCCCCTGACCAATCAAACTAGTCTTTATGAATTGTAATACCAACTTTTTAAAATTTTAAAAAATTTATTTTCGAAAATGGAAATCATTTTTTTATTCGGAATATCAAAATTATCTTAGGGTAATTTTTTGGTATTTTTCTGAGAACTTTCAATTTTTTATGAATAGTGAAAACACTGTGTTATTGTTTAAAACCAAATTTTTATTTAAATTATTATTTATTTTAATAAAATTTATTTTATGTCAAAATAAAAACATAATACTTATTTTATTACAATGCTTTTAATTGGAGTCATTTTATATTAAAATTAGATATATAAAATTTTATTGATTTTTTTAACATCTTTTATCATGCTTCTAGGCACGTCAGCAAATTTGCATGAAATGTAATTTTACTACTTGAGTGAGTTGAATTTCAAAAATCCGAGAGACAAAGTTTTTATCTGTATGTAAAATATGGTGAAATAAGATGAAAATATTTTTTTTTTAATAGTAACTTTTGACTTTTAATTACCGTGGTTAAAAGTAAATAGGGCACTTAAAGGAAAAAATTGTATTATTATTACCCTAACACATGTCCGAATTCTACTGGATAAGTTGATTTCGACCAAAATCAACCTTATAAATAAAATATTATCCTTCTGGTTGACCTAGATTATATTAAGACATTTATTATTATTTTATTTAAAGAAGAGATAAAAGTGTTAAATTCAAATGTTCATAACTAAAACATTTTTATTATATGGATAAAAATAAGATAAATTCGACTATAAATATTCATTAGAAAGAAAAAACTATTTCCTACATAATGGTATTTTATTTATATTTTTTAGATGTTACATAATTAAATTTATTTATGAGAAAATGATGATGTAATAATTATCTTATTAATGAAAGATTAAAATAATTGATATTATAAATATCAAAAAAAGTAAATTGGGACTTTTTATGAATTAGACTAATTTTATAGGTAAATATGACATTTTAGGTTTGATTAAATAATTTTTTTTAGAAATTATTATGTTTTTATTACTTTAAAAAAATACCAAAGTGTGTCAAATTTGACATAATTGTGTTTTTAAAACTAATACTATATTATTAATTGATAAAATATTCCTAAATATATAAGGATTGGACAAATGACTTATATAACAATATAAATGTCATTAATGAATGACATGGGGTTCTCTTGTCATTTTATAGTAAGTTTACTAACCATGAAATATAAAAATACAAGAATACATTGTCAAAGTCAAACTATTTAACTAAGAGTAAAATCAATATGATAAGGTTAATATGGTGACCAAAATCTATCTAAAACCTATTGTTTGAGATCCATTCGGACCAACCCCAACTTATCCTCTAAATAATTTCTTTTAGAGATATTATAAACTGAATATGTTTGTATAATAATAGAATAGTTCATGCTTTTCCTAAAGTGACCCCCATCTCTCTTATAAAAAGGTTCTTAACCTTCTCTATAAATCACACCTCCAAATCAATTTGGTTTGGCCAACCCATCACAAAATATCATCAAAACTACCCTCCCTTTGACCTAGAGGCCTTACATTGATCATAAATCATACCTATAAATCCCTTTTTATCAAATCAAAAGGAAACACCCAAAGAAGAGGTAATAATTTCACCACCTCTGTTAAAGTTATTTTCTTCTTCCACTTCATCTTTCTTTATTATTCCCATACCAAAAATAATAACTCCAGTAACTTTTACATGCTGTTATTTTATTATAAATATTGTACAAATATATTAATTATTCAATCCATCCTATGAATGAAAAGTCACCATACATGGGTATGTACAACTTATTGTCCCCACGTCGTGGTGTAGTTTTTTTGTTCAAACACTTTATTTTTTTCATAGGTATAATAATGAGTATAAATGATGTAAATAAAAAATATAAAATTATAGGAATTATTTATATATGATATAACATCTAAGTACATAAAATTTATCCATTAATAGAATGGTATTGTTGCTCGTGCATATGTACGGGTTACCGTCTCCATGAACGCGATTAGATTCATTCCCCATCATAACCATTCATGAATAAATTTCATTTAATGATTAAAAAATAATGTTTAAGAACTTAATATACTTCTATATATGAATTAAATACATCTTATCCATAACAAACATGACTTATTTAAACAAGAATATAAAGAAAACGAGTCTGATGACACATGAAACAATGATACTACCGAAATATTATTAACAAAGAAATATTAGAATATTATATATGATATCATATTTATATATGTGTATCTTTTTTAATTTAATAAATATTTATTTAACTATAATATAGGATTTTAACATACTCTTGACCATGGAAAATTACAAGGTAAGGGTTAATACTACAATCTCTTCATTATCTGAGGTTGTTTATATATGAGTATCTACTGGTACATCTTTATCATCCACATCAGTGTTTCTAAAAAATTTCATTCAAATAATTTTTACTATTTCCTAGACTATGGTTTAATGTCATTTACTCCCTTTTTTGAAATTTTGTAGAATTTTTATAATGGAATATTGCTGTCATTTTCCAAACAAGGTCATTTACTACTATTTTGACAAAATTATGGAAAGACTGTTTTTTTAACTTATACGGCGAGTGAGTATATTTTCCGCCGTTATAACATCTTCAAAGCAGCCATGACAAGATTATACAAATATTTTAAAAATAAATGTTTTATTTTATAATTATGTTACTTGAAAAATATTTCAAAATAGAAAGAGATATTTCTCTCAAATATTTTTGTTTTATTCTCTTTCAACATACTTTGATGGGTTTTACACTTGTTTGAAGTAGATTAATTTGATACAATCTTCCATATTGTATTAAAGGTTTTGGGATATGTTGGAATGTGGATGTGTTAATTTTATACCATTCATGGTTTATGGTTAAAGTATTAAAATTTTTCATGCTAGTTTTAATATGAATGTTTATGTTATGTTACAACCTTTTCATATGAGGAATGCATTGGACTTAGTAGGTGACGGATGCAGCCTGCTATTGCTCCTTGATGTATCAGTAGGTATCATGAGACAAACTAGTGTCTTGGAACAAGGCCATGAAAAAATCTTATATATATTCTTGGCATGAGGCCTTGACAATGTGGTTATGAATTCTGGAATTATGCATTCCATCATTAAGAAATTGGTTGTTGACATTACATGTGATTATTCGACTATTAGAACATCCATGTGTATAACTAAATAGAATTATTTGATTTATATTTTCCATATTATACTGATGTTTATGTATGAAAGTCTTTTTTAGTCTTATACATTGCCTTAAATGTTTATTCCTATTTGTGAAAGTTTCTGATATATTGTTATCCTTACTAAGCACCTGATATCACCCATTTCTAGGTTTTATTTTCCCAGGATGTGAAGAAGTGTATTATGAGTGACCTGGAGGAATATTCTAAGGGATACGAATGTGTTTAAAGGAGACATTTTTGTTTTTGTTTTTAATATTATATATAATGTAAAACATATGTATCTAGTACTTCCAAGGATACTAAATCGATCGGTGTTTCGGGATTTGATCCCTTGTGATCATGCCAATGTTTTGTAATAAGGAACTGACTCTGTGAAACTAGGGTTGGGGAATTAAATTTAGAATATATATATATATATATATATATATGGGCTTTATTAGTTCGTAGTTATGTTGTTTCAGATTTTGGATGCACTTTTTGAATTTATGGACCTTATCAATAGAATCTTCCATGAATTCTTGGATAGGTCTTTTAATTGTGTTTATTGATTAAATTATGGAATATTGTAAAATTTAATAAGATTGTGAATGACACATAAGTATTGTCTTCAAACATTAAAAAAATAAATTTTATGGGAAATTTGATATATGTCAATTTTGGTCTCAAAAAAATCCGTTCCATAGACATGTAATTTTTAAAGACGAAATAACTGTTTATCCTTCAAAAAAATGTTTTTAATGAATTTACAATTCCAAAAAATATAACATAGATTCATTATTTTCATGGATTAGAAGCTTATTACCATTTATTTGTAGAAAACATTTCTTGATTGTCTTTCCCACTGACTACCTTAACTCAAAAAAGAGTTATGTTCATCTGGAAAAAAATTATTGTGATATTATTTTCCAGAACTGAAAATAATATTGTTCAATGCTTTAGTTTTGGACCAGCCTACAAATAATGGAGAAATAATCTAACGTGATGCTTCATTGAAATAATATGGTTGTGTTCTAATTCAGATTGATTAGGTGATTGGATATGCTACCCTCTAATTTAACCCTTTTGGGTTTTTTATTTAATGAATAGTCTGGAATTAGCTACTATAGTTTATACATTGAAAATTTTGATGCATCATTTTCATTGAGTAAAGTGTGAAATTTATACTAATCACAAAAGTTTGAAGTATATAGTCACATAGAATGAATTGAACAACAGATATATAAGATGGATACAAGAGATCATGTATTATGATTTCACGATTTATTAACATCCTCAAAAAAAAGTGGTTGATTCTTTGAATAAAAAAAAGCTAAATTAACCATGTTATGTTTGGAATGTGACCCTTTGGTTAACTATTTGATAAATCTTTTTCTGGAAGGTGATAATTAAGTTAAATAGTATATTTGTTTCAGGTTTCAGAGTAATTGACCTTTTTGTACAAAGTTATGAATGTTCTAAAGGAGGATCACACTTGCAAGAAAATGTAAAATCTATTGAGAAGGGTAAGTTACCTCATTATAATTTTTATAATGATGTTTTTTAGGATTTAGAAAAATATTCTATTTTACCAATTATTATCTATATAATAAAGTGTTTTTTTGAATCTTATAGCTCTCTATTCTCCATTCATCTGTGTATCACTACGATGTAAAAAGACCTTCTAGAGTACTATAAATTGAGAATAATGAAAAGGGAAATTTCTGACTTTACCATGAAGTGATTGGCTTATTAAAAGGTTAAAGAAGAATGAACATCAATGAAGGGAATGATTCAAAACATTTCTAGTTACAAAGTGAAAATTAAAAAATAAATCAATAGATTTCATGTTGGGATTATTAAAAACTTTTCGAGGTAATAATTCGATTTTGGTTATTACTGATCGATTAACGAAATTAGCTAATTTTCATCCGATTTCAGATTTTGGGTCCTTAGATCAAATTTCTAAACTATAAATAAAGGTGATAGTGAGGTTACATGGAGTTATAATCTTGGTTTTACCAGATCATGGTCCCATATTCACATCGAATTTTTATAAAGGACATCGAAATTCATCAAATAATGAATTAAATTTGGAATAAATTTTCATCCTAGATCTGATGGAAAGTAAAAATAGAAATTTATACCATGAAGGATATATTGAATTCTTGTTCAATGGATTATCATAGATGTTGGGATAATCATATTTCTTTATTTTAGTTTTCTTAAAACTATCATTCTCATTCTAGTTTATAGATGGAACCATTTGAGGCATTATATGGAATGTGGTGCCAAATTCCATATTTTTCAGTGGAGTAGTATAGAGGACGTTAAAGGGACCCATGTTATTTGAGGAAATGGATTTATAAATTTTAATTAATTCTGAAATATTTGTGGATTCCTCATAATTAGAAGAAAATTTATGTAGATAACAGGGGGAAATATCATTCCTTTAATGTTTGTGATCTTTTTTTAATAAAGGTATATCCATGGAAAATTGTTAAGTTTATTAGTAAAAAGAGGATGATATGTCCATATTAAATTTTACCATATGAATTCAAAAATAATTTTGGATTGGTGGCCGAATGAATTTCATTTCACCTTTGTTTATCATAGGTACACTGCCAATTTCATGTTTCAATGCGAAGAAAATAGGTTCCAAAATCATATCATGGTTTGAGCCCGTGATTATTTAATTTAAAAGAGAACATTCATAATGAAGAATATCATATTAATATTCTTGAACATATAGAGAATGGTTTTCAAAATAATTTGATTCATCATGTTATGGTTTCAAAGAAAAATCATATGTTTGAATTTGCAACATGGAAATCTGAGAATTCTAAAAGGAAAGGACATCCCCACTTGTTTAATAAGTGAATAAAATTGTGAGGGTAAAATTTCAAAATGGGGGAAAATGTAACAACCTATTTAATTTTAGAATAAATCACATTCTTATTTTTTAATATAGTTACATTCATTATAAAAATATAATGTAATTTTTAAAAAATAGAAATTATATTAAATAAATACATTTTTAATATTATATTATTTAAAATATCTCATTATAAATTATATAATTTGATTTCAAAAAAACTAATTTAATTTTTTAAATCAATATATAAGAATTAAATTATATTAAAACTTTTGTATTTTTAATAAAATATTGATTTTTCATTGAATAGTAAAAAAATACCGATTTTTATAAAAAAAGTCATTTATTTTAAATAAATTAAGTAATTAAAAAGTAATATTCTGTTTTGAATATTATTTCATGTAAAATATGTATTTTTTATTTATATTTAATCTACTTACTTACTTTTTAATAAAATTATATATTTTATTTTAGATTATATTTATTTTTAGTTTAAAAAACGGGTATTTCTAAAAACGTTTTTCAAGTGCATGATTTTTTTTCCCATATCAATTAATTAAGATAATCCCTATGAAGGAATGTTCTAAATGAAATTTATATATTTTATATCAATGATTATTATTTTTAATTCATAAAAGTTTTATTATTAGTCATATAGTCGGAAATAATCTTTTCTTTGGAAAACCCCACTTCTGGAAAACACGCTCTTTCAACCCATGTGTGGATTTTGTTTGATATTAAAAATCTTTAATTATAAAAATTGATTTATATAAAATATATTAAATATTTTTTATAATAATATTATATATTTTATTAAAATTTCAACTTAATTATTGAGTGTAATGAATACTGAAATGAAAAAAAATTAATTTTCGTGGTTATGGTGAAAATGGAATTTCTAGGGGATAAACGAAGAAGATAACTGCTAAAACTACATAAAAACTGGTTGAAAATATATTTTATGCACATATTTCAAACATAAATCATATAATTGTTCATAATGGTTCGTTTTTTTTCCTTTGGTAATGTGAAAAACGTGGGTAAACATTTTTCTTTTCAAAATATACAAATTTGCCCCACATCTAACTTAAAAAAGTCCACCAACTATCATCTCTTATCCACTCATTAAAATAAATTTTTATAATATAATACCTACTAAAATAAATTACAAAATTCCATAAACACTACTTAAATCCATTATGATGATAATAAATTGATCCTAATATTTCTTTAGGGGTTACCTAAGTAGGTTGTCTGAATAAGAGGTATTGCGGTTCACCATATATCTTTGATTTCTTTCTTCTACCACCTCCTAGAAATATTCATAAATTATGATTATATAAAAATAAAAGTTTATTCTATATACTTAGATGTTATTATTTAACAACCCAATCTTCCACGATACATTTCTCTTTAAATAATACAATAGCTTTTGATTTACGCATCTTCGAGTTCTAGCACACCACGACCAATCAAACAAGCTATTTAAAAGCATTTATGAATACTAATACCCAATTATTGAAATTTTATAAATTTTATTTTCCAAAACGGACATCATTTTTGGATTCATGATATCAAAATTAGCTTAGGGTTATTTTTTGGTATTTTTCTAAAAACATTCACTTTTTGATGAATAGTGAAAAACACTGCGTTTTTTAAATTTATATTTTATTTAAAGAATTATTTTTAAAATTAATTTTATTTTAAAGTCAAAATTAATACATAATCCCTATATTAATCCAATTTTATTCTTTAGAGTCATTTTATAATATTATTTGCTATATAAAATTTTATTGATTTTTTTAACGTCTTTTACCCAACTTCTAGGAACATTGGATAATTTCCATAATACGTAAATTTAAAAATTTTATTAATTGAATTTCAAAAATCCAAGAGACATAGTGAAATAATTAAATATAATGTGGTTCAATATGATGAATATAATTTTTTTAATGGTAACTTTTGAATTTTATTTACCATGTCTAAAAGTAAACATGGTAATTAAAGATAAAAATGATATTAAAATTACCCTAAAACATGTACTAATTCTATTGGATAAGTGTATTTAGAAAAAAATCTACCTTATGAATAAAATATTATCCTTTTTATCTACTTGGAATATATTAATACATTTATTATATTTTATTTAAAGAAGAGTTGAAACTGTTAAATTAAACTTTTAATATCTAAAATATTTTTTATATAGGTTTATACATAAGATAAATTAGACTATAAATATTCATTAGAAATATAAAACTATTAACTACATAATTATATATTAATTATAATATTTAGACATAAAATAATAATATTTATTTCTTCCACAATGATGATGAAGTAACTACCTTATTAATGAAGGATTAAAATGATTGATATTTTAAATATTAAAATAAATATAAATTGAGACTTTGGATGAATTCCACGAATTTTATAGGTTAATATGAAATTTTTGGGTTCATTAAATAAATTTTTTTTGATGTGATAATGTTTTTATTACTTTTTCAATAACCAAATACCAAATAGTGTCAAAATTGACATAAATGTGTTTTTTTAAACTATTTTATTAAATTATATAATAGTCCTAAAAATATATGGTTCTATAAAAGGACTTATAAAATGATAGATATTTAATTAATAAACCACTTGAAGTTATCTTTTCTTTTTATAGTATATTTATTAACCATGTATTATAATAGTACAAGAAGACATGGTAAAAGTCAATCAACTTAACAAAGAGTTAAATCTCAAAGATAAGGATAATATGGTGACCTAAAATTGTATAAAACCTATTGGTTGAGAGGATGTCGACCCATACCCACCTTATCCTCTAAATATATCCATTTTGAGCCATTATAAACCTAAAATTATTTTATAATAAAATAATATTTCATGATTTTCCTAAAGTGACCCACACCTCTCTTATAAAAGGTTACTTCCCCTACTCTTAATTTTACACCTCCAAATCCATTTGGATCTGCCAAAACCTACTCCAATATCATCCAAAATACCCTCACATAAACCTAGAGGCAATATTTTTATCATAAATCCAACCAAAGGATCCCTTTTGTTCAAGTCAAAGGGAAGAACCCAAAGAAGAAGTAACTATTACATCACCTCTTTCAAAGTTCTTTTCTTATTCCACTTCCTCTTTCATTGTTGTTTCCATACCAAAATTGTAACTCCGGTACCATAAACATAATGTGATGTTATTATAAATATGGTACATCCATATTCATTATTCTATCCATCCTATGAATTAAAAATTCACCATACATGCGTACGTATGGCTTACCGTGTCCACGTCGTGGGGTAGTTTGTTATTCAGCACATAATTATTTGGATGGGTATAATAATTAGTATAATTGATGGATGTAATTAATATAAAATGTTATTTATTATGTATATATAATATACCGTCCAACTACATACGATTTCACCATCAATAAGATTATATTTTCGCCCGTGCATATGTACGGAGAACCATCTCCACAATGCTATGATATTTCATTCCCCATCGTAACCATTCAAGAATAATTTTCATTTGATGATTAAAAAAAGTTTAAGAACTATATATAATTCTGGATATGAATAAAATACATCCTATATATAATAATAATTACTTACGTAAAAAAACATATAACGGAAAAGGAATCAGTTAACACGCGAAACAATGATACTACTTAAATATTATTAGCAATGAAATATTAGAAGCTCATATATGATATCATATTTATATATTTGGATTCATGTATAATTTAATAACAATTATTTAACCATTATACAGGAGGTAAAAATACCCCCGACTAAGGATGAATACAAGGTAATGGTTAATTTTATAATCTCTATATTATCCAATGTTGTTAATACGTATGTATCTACTGGGACCTTTTTATCATCCACATATATGTTCCTTAAAATTGTGTTTCAAAACCTTTTTACTATTTACTGCACTATGGGTTAAATTCATTTATAACTGTGTTTTAGTTTTTATAAAATCATTTTAAAAGAATATTTCGTTCACTTTCCTAATAAGGTACTTAATGACCTTTTGAAAAATTAAGGAAAGAATGTTTTTTAAATTAAATGGTGGGTATGTCTATTTTCCGTCGTTATAAGACCTTAAATGTTTCCCATAAAAGAATATAAGAATATTTTCAAAATAAATGTTCTCTTTAATTTTGAGTGATATCAATTTAGAGAGAAATATTTTACTCAAATTGTTTTTGGATTGATTTCATCTATGACAACATCCTTCATTGGATTTTACATTTTTTCTAGGTCAATTTATTATGATACAATCATACATATAGTATTGAAGGTTTTGTGATATTATTGATTGTGGATGTGCTATTTTTATAACATTCATGGTTTATAGTTAATGTATTGATATTTCTTATTTTTGTTTTAATACAACGGTTAATATTATGTTTCAACCTTTTCATATGAGGAATACATTGGTCTTAGTAAGTGATGGGTGGAGCCCTCTATAGCTCCTTGATGCCTAGGTGGGTCTCATGAGACAAACTAGTGTCTTTTCACAAGGCCTTGACAAAATCTTATTTTTATTCTTGGCATGAGGATGTGACTATGAGGTTACGAATTCCAACATTATGCATTCCAACATTATGAAAATATCTATTGATGTTACATGTGATTATTCAACTAGTAGAATGTCCATGTGAATAAGTAAATGGTATTATTTGATTTATCATTTCCATATTATACTGATTTTTTTTTAAAAATGCTTGTGTTTTAGTCTTATAAATTGCCTCAAATGTTTATGATTATTTCTGATAGTTTCCACTATATTGTTATCTTTACTAAGCATTTAAGCTCACCCCTTTCTATGATTTATTTTTTACAGAATGTAAAGATGTATATTATGACTAACATACATGGATAGTCTAATCGAAATTAATGTGTTAAATGGAGAAACAAAATTTGTTTTTTCATTTTATAATGTAATGTTGAACTTCTGTATGTATCTAGTACATCCAAGGCTACTAAACTGATCTTTCATTTAGGATTTGATCCCTTGGGATCATTCCAATGTTTGGTAAAAATGAATGGACTCTGGGTAACTAGCATTGTAGTGTTACATATTATGTTAATTTAATAACCTAAATACATATCCTCTTCCATAAAATGGGATAGGAAATCATCATTTGTGTGTACGGAAGACAACCGCCTTACGAACCGATGTTATTATTTTTCTATAATTACCTATTATGGATAGATTTAATTATTAATTGAATTGATATATAGTATATTTGTAACATATTTTTACTTATGGATTTATTATATCTCAAATACATTCTTAATTTCCATTATGTTGGTGATACGATAATGTTGCTTGGGTGTACAACGGACTACCGCCTCATAAAGCGATGTGAATTGTTATTCAACAACTATATAAATAGAAGGTAATATGGGTAAAGGTAATGAATATATGTGATATAAATTACAGAATTAAAATATTACATTTATAATTTTCATTCTTAAAATTTAGTATATCATTTTCTTTCATTACTTCAAAAATGAAAACTTCATTAGTGCATACTTATAGACTACCGCCTCTACAAAACAATGTGAGTTTTCTCATAATTAAATAAAATAGATGTTAAAAATATTTATATTTATTGAGATAATATGGTAGTTAATTTTTTATTAACAATCCTTAATGACAAAATGGTATAAAGCTTCTTTCTATGATGATCATTGAAAAATAGAAATGTTACTGATGTGTATGTACGACTTTCTGTCTTTATGATCATAACATAATGAATTTTTCATAACAATAATCCATATTGGTTTTAAAAATATTAATTATGTATGTATATGATAATCATTTCATTATTATTATTCTGTAGATGTTGAAAAAATAACCACATTAACTGTTGTCAATCGACCATAGTCATTTTTTTGCATATTAGCCTAATGTCGTCAAGACAGCCGAAGTGAACTTAAATCATTAAATACTAGTGTATATCCAAGGAAAAACACAAAATAAAAGGGATAACTAATGCAAAAAAAATTCTGCAATTAAATAACTAGCATACTTGTGTTCTACAAGAATATAAAAAACATATGTGAAGAGTCAAACCCAATATAAGGGACTTCATCTCAATTTCATTCTTGGAGGCTTATTTTGATGTTATACACCATTATTCCATTAAAATTTGTATATAAATCCCCTTTTACATGTTATATAATTATATTATTTGTTATATCTTTAATTATAGTTTTATTTATTGTTATTATTTCATGGGGATAATGATTCAAATATTTTCTATGTGATAAGGCACTTTTCTTTTAATTTTTTTTGTTTTCCTTCAAACCCTTTTTTATTACGTGTCCATGTTTTGTAAAATGACTTTATTATGGACATGATAGTTTTATAAATATAAATTTTGTATTTATTTCAAATTTTTTGAAATAAATTAATCTTTTAATTTAATTTTTTGAATTTTTTTACAAATGAGAAATAAAAATTTCTATTTTAAAAAATACTATAACTATGAATTTGCACCCAAACATTCACATTATTTGAATCATGGATTATTTAAAATATTTCATGCTTTATTATAAGAAACAATATCCTGCAATTTTATGGGAATATTGATATTGAAAATGGGTTTTCAAAATAATGGTGGATTTTGGTATATAAAATTATATTTAAAAAAAAATTATTTTGATATCCGAAAGTATTTTTATATGGGTTAAAAAAAATTACAATGTTTTTAATGGTTAAAGGGTTCAAACATAAAAAAAATTAGTCTTGATATGGTACTTCAACATTAAATGTATAATTAGTGATATCGATACATCTTAAAGGTTGGGGTGAGCGCCATTGTCAATCACAGGGAGGCTGATATTGATTATACGATGGGTTGAAACCCATTATTGATCATGAAAAATAGATGAGCCCAATATTCCTTATATGAATGTTGATAACCAATATAGTTCTCCGATGAATTGGGTAATTTTAATTGTCTTGATAGGATATAAATTGGGAGTTGCAAAGGGTTTTCCTATGGATTTAACTGGCCTCTAGTTACTTCTAACATAGGCTTAAAACATGTTATGAATGTGATTCTCCAAGTTACGAAAAATGGTTTGAATTTTCATGAAATGGGTTTAAATTATTTTCTTTGAGAAAAACTTGTGTGTGTTTTTCATGTGAAAATAATTTCTTTCTTTATCTAAAATAACACTCAGTCAAATTTAGAACATTTAATTGGTTTTCGAGTTTTCACTAGACATGTGTTTTTTCATAATTCTTTTATCCCTTGCTATGATTTTTGTGCTCATAACATGCCTTAAAATTTTCCTCACGGGGTTTATGTGTGGGAATGGAAAATTAATAATTTAAGTTGAAAGGATTTATGATTTTACATGAAAAATAAATCATTCTATATTTGAAAGTTTTTATATTATTGGAAAGATGCATACAAATTGGATGTTCCCCCTTTATAATTTTTGGTTATATTTATATATGAGTTATGAAATAATTATATGAAACCATAAACCAATGGATACTCAAATGAAATAGAATAAATTATTGACCTAAAACTCAAGATTATATATTTATTAAGGTTGTGTTTTTTATCATGTTTAAATGAACCCTATATATGATTAAAATTTTATTAATAATGTGATTTTTATCTTTAAGATGTTGGATTTCTTATTATGAATATAAATAAATAATTTATGTAAAATTAATTTATCACATATTTATAAATTGAATTCATTTTTTATCAATTAGTAATAAATGAAAATAAAAATCATTTGAAAATAAATGTGATTCTTTTATGAAAAAACAATTTTTATAAATACAAATTATTTTATATTAATAAATTAAATTAATCTCTATTACTGATTATTTAGTTAAATTTATCTCTTATATAATAAATAAATTTTTTAAATTTAATATAATGTTTTTTCTATGAATGGGAATGGAATAAATATGGTTTAGTGGTTAAAAATAGTATTTTTTGGAATGTAGTTTTTATTGTGTTCCACAGAACTATTTTTAAAATAAATTTATACCAATTATAGAATATAAATTTCAAAAAAATAATTTAATTTTTGGAATTAGGCGTTTCATATTCAATGAATAAGTACTTTTTATTTTTTTTAATTATTGATAATAACTATAGTAAAATTTTTCCACCAGAGTGAGGGTAAAATCGAAAAAATATTGTCAAAACATTGGGATAAAGAATTATAATTTTTCTAAAACTAGACTTTATCCTATTGTATGAATTTATTTCTTCTATTTACTTCAAAGACTCTAATATATTTTCACTTGTTCCCATATTTCATTGATTGTTACATTTATATTAAAATTTTAATATAATAAATACAAAATGTTACTTTGTTGCCTTTAATATAACTAAATTTATTACAAAAAGACAGACATGGATAATATCAGTTTTAAATGTTTATTTTAAATATAAATTTTTTATTTCATAGTAGTTTATTTATTAAATTTATTAGTTAAATAATTACCTTAAATTATTATGAAAAGAAAACACGATATTTATTAAAATAATTCAAAAATAAAATAAATGATTTAAATATACTAAAAGTATGAAACATTATGTTAATTATTGCTTTAAAAAAATTATAAATATAAATATATCATATTATTGGTGTTTAGAATTATTATATTATGATTACATTGTTTATTGGTGTATTTAAAGTCAAATTAAATTAAAATTTCCAAAATTGTCATTATTGATATTTTTAACAAATAATATATTATTAAATGATTTAAAATATTCAAAATTCATATACTCATCCAAGTGAATGAAATATTTTTGAAAATATCAATCAGTTCCATATATTACTAAATTTTTCTTTTAAGGTGCATTATTAACCCTTTAAGATTTCAATATTTGGTAATGCGGTTATGATCAAAAATGGCTAAGGAGGGTGTTAATAAAAAATATATAGTTTAAAATCACACAAAAACCAATATAAATTTAATTTATTAACATTATATAGACTTTATCCTATATTCATTCAAATTAAAGGTCATTGGGAATAATTTTTCTAATGAATAACTTAATAATATTTCAATCTTAATGAAATTCTAACTGTGACCTCTCCCACCATTATAAAAGGAAACCCCTCTGTAATATTCTTTGAACAACATTGAGAATTATATAATTGCAAACCCCGCAAAAATTAGGTTACAAAATTCTGTAAAAATTTATATAGTTTTTGGTAATTCCCAAATTCCAAGCCTAGTGTATTTAAGAGGATATCAAAAGGAGTTATTTAAGAGAAGAGGTAATCCCCATAATAAAAAAATTTCGATTTTCTTTTTACTTTACGTATTATAAATATAAGGTATTTACCATAAAAATTTTAAATATAATAAATAAATTTACATTTAATTATTTTTATTTTTATGAAACCAGGATTATCTACCCCATTTTTTAAATAATGGGATGTGAAAATATCATTTGTGCGTACATAAGGCTATCGTCTCCCGATAAAGATACATTTCATTTTACCTCACATTTTTTATGGATGGGTATAATGATGGGTTTAATTTTAATATATGATATTAATGAAATACTTATTAATATTTAATGATAATATCATATATACCTTATAATAATACAATCCATTTGAAAATGATAACGTCGCTTGGGCATACCTGTGGGTTGTCACCTCCACGATGTAATATGATTCAATTTTTGATTTTGATTTATATTGATGGAAATATTGTTGTATTTTATTAATTTTTATGATATATATGATATAATAACAATTCAAAAACTTTTATTTTAATTTATCTTTATTTCATTTCATCCATCAAAAAGTGAAAACATCATTCAAGCCTACACACAACCTACCATATCTATGAATGGTGTAATTCATTTTTTCTATCTGTATATTTATGTGTGAAAATAAATATAAATATATAGAATATATATATAATTTATATAATTATTTAATTTATAAATATTATGGAACCATGATCAAATAATAAGGACCAATATTTCATAACCAAAACAATCATGAAAAATGATGTAATTATCGCCGAGAATAGTGATTTAAATAACGATTTGTTAAAAAATGGGAGAAAAAATGTTATATATAATTAATATATTATTATATACATATGAATATAATTATAAAATATATTAATAACATATCTATAACATTTATATAGGAGTTTCCAATGCATAAGACAGAAGACCGACTAGATGTAACAGTTTTATGTTACAATCTCATTGTTTATTGGGATTGTTTATGGTTAAGTTATACTAATGAAATATTCTTGTATATCTCTTGTTAATACAATTAATTTTATAATCTTAAGGTTTTTTATATATATTACATGTTTTCCATTTATTTCCCTCTCTTTAAGTACTCTAGAGGCTAAAATAATTTTTATGGAAACTCGGCATTAATTCTCTCTTTCGTTGAAAATACTTTATCTTTCATGTCAATGTTTTATAAAAATGTTTTCAAGAATAATTTAAATTTTATATAATTAATTTTTAAATAAATTTTTAACCATATATGATGTTTTAAAAATATTAAAATGAATCATCCTTTCATTCTTTGAATGAGGTTCATTTAAGTTTATACAAAAAAAGTTTATTAGAATCTTTATTTTGACATACACGTATTGAAAGAAATTTAAAGATTTCATAATCTCTCAATGATTTGAATCATAAATTACATTTTTTCGTTTTTATTTTCAATGATAAGATTTTATTTAACATTTACAAAATTATTTTATTTTAAATCAATGGTTTCTAAATGAAAAGTGTATTTTTTTCAATAAGTATTCCAAGGGATATATTAAAATTATTTTTCATCTAATATGAAAACCTTTAATGTTTCCTAATCATTTGTAGAATATGATTCAATGATACTGTTCATATTATTATTATGAATCGTTTATTATTATGAAGACAACAAGTTAATGCTACATGTTTCCTTTCCACGAGTTATACTATGAGGAAATGTTTTTTTGTAAAAACCCAATACATTTCTATCATGTATGTTCTAATCTTTTCATTTGTTTTATTTTCCCATTTAACATGTATTTCCATACTCAAAGATGGAGGGATACCTATAATGTTTGAGACTAGGATTTTTTGTAATTTTCAACAAATAACCTAGACTTTTTTCTAATCGATGGGAAATTACAAACCATGTAAGTTGAATACACAATGTGTAATTCATTCTATGAAGAATCCATGAAATGGATTCAAAGAGTGAGTTGGTTGTACATTATTTAATAGCTACCCACTTTTTACATTTAAAATTATGTTTTTAATTAAAAAGGAAATGATTTTTCATTGTATACAGAACCCTAGGATTACATGATGTGTAAATTAGTTACATTCCATGTAAAAGTTTTGGTGTTGGTTTTTAGGGTGTCATTGAAATAAGATAATTCATTCTTCCCATATTGAACCCTTGTCTCTCAAAATTGAATTCTCTTTGATCAATGTTTCATGAATCCTTTCAATCTATATTTATTTTTTCAATTATAGATTACTAGGGCTATACACTTCATATCTTTGGGTAAGCCACTCCTCTAGGTGTCTCTCTAGTTTGTAGTTGTGGAAACATTTATGGTTGGGATTGTTAATGGGATTATTTTTTCTATCAATATATTTCTTGTAACACCATAATATTTTTTTGGAAAAATAGAATTAATTTAATATTATTTAAATATTATTATTTCACATAACACTAATTAGATATTTTTTTATTTGAGAGTACAATGTTTGGTTTGCTTTATATGCGAAACTTTGTGAATTTTGAACTCAATGAAATCGTAAATTTATCTTAATGTACATATAACATTATGTTTGGAATTTATCACACACCATATTGAGTCCCTTCTATTGCATTCATGACATGAAAATTCGAGTTTAATCAATTAATAATATATTATTATTATTATTAAAATATTATTATAGAAACTACCTAGACATTGGAATGGAATTTATGAATAATATTAAATAAAATTATGAAAATATGATTTAAACAGGT
Source organism: Viscum album (assembly GCA_963277665.1). NCBI lineage: Eukaryota > Viridiplantae > Streptophyta > Magnoliopsida > Santalales > Viscaceae > Viscum > Viscum album. Next base: position 972,552,719 of record OY728133.1, read on the forward strand.
TTGTAAAATGAATCATTTGGTTATCAATCAGATATAATATAATGTTAAAAATATATTAAAATAATGTAAAAACATTTCTAAAAAGAGCATTTTTCTTTTTACAAACACAATTTTATCTGAAAAAATGTAAAAAAATTATTCTAAAGAGAATTTTAAAAAATATTATATATTATATATTCAATAAATATTTTTTATACTCATCCAATAGGTTTGATGGATATAAGATAAGAATAAATCCAATTTTTTGAATAAAAATGGGTATTTTTCTAAAATGTAATCTTACCACCTTTTAATGGAGAAAACATTTTTAATATATATTTTTTCACATAAATAATATTTATTTGAAAAAAACATAATTTTTTATATTGGAATATCGAAATTTACTTTGGGTGATTTTTTAGTATTTTTCTAAGAAGTTTCATTTTTTGATAAAAAGTGAAAAATACTGAATTTTAAATAGAAATATATATTTTGTCTATTTTTTTAAAGATAAAATAAAGATTAATTTGAATATACTTAAATAAATAATTCAATAATTAATCCATTTTACGTTATTGTATCAAATTTTTCATAGAAATTGAATATAAAAATATTTCAATATTTTTGACTTTTTCACTATAAAAACTCTTCGTCTCATCCCATATACAAGATTAATTTTTTATTAATTGCATCCACTTATTTTTTAAAATTTTTTAAAAATTTAGTCTGTATTTTAGGTCATAAAAATTTTACAATTCTAACAATGTAATTTTTTTGATATAAATGATTATTGAAAGTGATTTAAAATAATTTTAGTGATGAAGAGAAAATTATTTTTATCAAAATAATAAAACATAAACATAAGGCCCAAAAATGACCTGTAGACTTTTCAAAAAATCCATTTCATGTTGTTATTTATAATATATCATCTCATGGATTGGATTCAAGAAATTATTGGAGCCACATTAGATTGAAAAAATGTGGGTGGAATTACATTTTAAAAATTTTACAAGAGTAACATTCTTCCTCCACTATAAAAATTAACTCAACCCTACCACATGTTCATACCTCTATGGAACTTTTTCAAAAAATATATTCCTGATTCTCCAAAAAAATTCACTAAATTCATCCTATAATCCTCCCTTTGTTCACAAATCCAATCAAATAATCCCTTTGGAGAAAACTAAGAGAAGATTCCCAAAGAAGAGGTAACATCCTTTCACAATCTATTTTGTTTCATATTCATTATCAACCAAATCAATTGTCCTTTTTATTTGATTAAATAATAACCTCATTATCATTAATATTATGATATTTTTTAATTATAAGGGTTCAATCTACACTTAGACACACTTCCATCAAATTGGTAATGAACTTATCCTTCGTGTGGAGGGAAGACTACAACCTCACTAAAAAATGTTGTTCGTTCTTCCATTACCACCTCTCATGGTTGGGAATTATGAAGTAAAATATGTATTTATATTCTATTTATGTTATTTATGATGTATTTTTGCTTATTTAATTATTATACAAAACATATTTTCATTCGTTCCATTTTGTGTAAAAATGATAACTTCATTTGTGTACATGTGTACTACCACCTCCTCAAAGTGATGCGATTTTTTCTCTTTTTACATGGAATGTATTAAGGACGAGCTTAGTGAGGTTATTTGATATATATGATACAAAAATTATACATTAGTTATATTATATATATACATATATGGCAAATTTTTCAATATGACAATAAAACTGAAACAGTGTTTATGCGTTCATATGGCCTACCATCTTCCTGAACTGTGTATTCCATTTCATATTTATATATTTTATATATTATTATAAATATATATATATAATGAATATGTATGATATTTTTATAATGTTTTACATTAATTAAATATGTATATCATGATCTATGTAATAGGATAAAGAAGAATAAACCAAAACATATATGAAAAGCCAAGAAGATATTACCCAAAATGTAATATTACCATGGAGTTATTAATAAGTGGGTAATATAAAGTAATAATAAAGTCCTATATGGTATTATATATTATAAAAAAAATTGTGTTATATTGTTAAAAAAATTATATTTATTATTCTAGAGTTCTGAATATGTAAGAAGAATGTCAGAACTTAAGGTAAGGGCATTTTATCTCACTATTTGTTTCTATGAGATCCATGTTGTATTTACCACTCGAATCTATTGTGTGATTTGTATATTGACCTATGAAATTTTATATAATTAATTTAATGTATTTAGTTGTATTAAAATATTTAATTAATGTGACTTCTCGACCCTAGTTACCTAGAGTCGGTGCATTATTACATTACACTTGTGTGATCACAAGAGATCAAGTCCTGAAAGACCGATTAGTTTAGTAGACTTGGAAGTACTAAAAACATACATAAGTTTTACATTACATTATGAAATAGAAAAAACAACAAAATTATGCCCCCTTTTAACACACACATATCTCTTAGCTTATTCCTGTAGTTCAGTCATAATATACTTCTTCTCATACTGGGAAAAATAAAACATAAGGAAGGGGTGAGCATAGATACTCAGTAAGGATACAAATATAGAAGAAACTATTATATTTAAGCATAAACATTTAAGAAAATGAATAATTAAAAAAATTCCTTTTAAACATAAAATTCAGCATAATATGTAAAAGATAAAACAATTAGTTCCATTTACATATTCACATGGATTTTATACTAATCGAATAATCACATGTAATATCAATATCTAATTGCATAACGATGGAATGTATAATGGAGGATATCATAACCACATATTCAAGACCTCGTACCAAAATAAAGAAAATTTGTCGAGGAATTCTTTCAAGACACTAATTTATCTTATGAGATCTACCGATGTTTCGAGGGGATATAGTGGGTGTCGCTCGTCGCTAACTAAGTCCAATGAATTCTTCATATGAAAAGGTAGAAACATAACATAAATATTCATATTAAAACTACCATAAAAAATGTACATAATTTAACCATAAAACATGAATGATATAAAAATAACACATACATAGTCAAACATATCACAAAACCTTCATTATAATGTAGAAGATTTTATCATAATAAATCAACATCAAACAAGCTTAAAATCCAACAAAAAATGTTGACATAGATGAAATCAATCCAAAAACTCTTTGAGTGAAATATATATTTCTAATTTTAAATCATTTAAATGTAAACTAACCATCTATTTTGAAAAGTATTCTTATAATATTGTTAGGTAATCTTCTATGGTGTTATAACAGAAGAAGATAGCCACTCTCGGCGTATAAGTTAAAAAAATATTATTTCGTTAATTTGTCAAAAAGGTCATAAAGTACCTTTTATGGAAAATGATGGAAATAATTATCTCAAAAAAATTATAAAATTTAAAAAATGGTATAAATGACTTTTCCTATATTTCAATAAATAGTAAAAAAAATTGAAATACCTTTTTAAGAAACACATATGTGGATGATATAGAGGTCCCAGTATATACTTACATATAAACCACCTCAGATAAAGAATAGATTGTAAAATTTACCATTAACTTGTAATTTTCCTTAGTAAAGGGTAAATTAACCTCATGTACAATAGTTAAATCATTTTTATCAAATTATACAAGAACCACATACATAAATATGATATCATATATGATCTTCTAATATTGTTTTGTTAATAATATTTCAGTAGTATAATTGTTTCGGGTGTTAACTGATTCATTTTCCTTTATATGTTTTGTTATTTAAGTCATGTTTGTTATGGATAGGATATATTTTATTAATATCCATTATGATAATAAGTTCTTTAAACATTATTTTTAGTCAACAAATGAAAATTTTTCATGAATGGTTACGATGGGGAATGAAATTTCGTCGCGTCATGGATATGATAAGTCGTACATACGCATGAATGACAAAATCATTATATTGATGGTCAAATAGTATTTAATTGGATTTTATATTATATATAAATAATGATTTACATGTTATATTTATTATTTATATCATTTATACTCATTATTATACCCATCCAAATAATGAAGTGTTGAATAGAAAACTACACCACGACATTGAGACGGTAAGTCTTATGTATGCACATATGGGGACATTGTCATGAAAAGGATGGATAGAATAATGAATATGGTTGTTTCATATTTATAATTACATATAATTATGTATAGGGTACTTGAGTTATTGTTTTGTTAGGGAATCAATAATGAAAGAGGAAGTGGAAGAAGAAAATAACATTGAAACAGGTGAAGAAATAATTAACTCTTCTTCGGGTTCTTCCTTTTGATTTGAACAAAAGGGGACCTTAAGATGGATATATTATAAAATTAAGGCCTCTAGATTTAATTGTGGGTATTTGGGAATATATTTTATTGGGGGATGGCCGAGCCAAATCGCTTTAGATGTGTGAATTTTAAGAGAAGTGAAAGTAATCCATTATAAGAGAGGTGAGGGGATCATTAAGAAGAGATTTAAATATTAATTTATAATACAATCCTTTGCGGTTACCAATATCTCAAAAAGGATTTATTTCGAGTATAATGTGGTTATGGGTCGGAAAACTTTCAAACAATAGGTTTTAGACAAGTTTAGGTCCCCATATTAACATGGTCTTTTCGATTTAAACCTTAGTTAAATAGTTTAAATTTTACCATGTCTTTTTTTATTATTATAATACAAGGTTAATAAACATACTATAAAATGACAAGAGAACTTCAAGTGGTTCTTTAATGAATTATCTCTCATTATATAATTCCTTTGGTCGAAGAATAGATTTTTAGGACTATTATATAATTTAATGAAGTATTTGTTTTAAAAATCCATTTATGTGTATTTTGACACTATTTAGTATTTGGTTTATGTGAAATTAATAAAAAATTTACTTATAAAAATTTAAATTTAATAAACCCTAACATGTCATATTTAACAACAAAATTTTTGGATGACATCAAAGGAATCAATTTAAATTTATTTTAATATTTATAACATCAATTATTTTAATTAATCATTAATATGATAATTAATGCATCATCATTGTGTCAAAAATAAAATTAATTATTTAATGGTTAAAATTATAAATAAAATACCATGATATATTAAATCTTATTATCTTTCTAATAAATATTTATAGTATAATTTATCTTATCTGTAACTCTATATTAAAAATGTTTTAGTTTTTAAACGTTGATTTTAAGACTTTTAACTCTTCTTTTAATAAAATATAATTAATGTACTAATATAATACAAGTGGGTAAAAAATTATCATATGTTATTTATAAGGATTATTTTGGTCTAAATACACTTATCCAATAGAATTAGGACATGTTTGGGGGAAATTATAATATCATTCTTACCTTTAACTACCCGATTTACTTCTAACTGCAGTAAATAAAATTCAAAAGTTATTATTCACCAAAAAATATTTTCGTCTTAATGAACAAAATTTCACTTACAAATGTAAATATTGTCTCTCATATTTATTAAATTCAATTAATAGAAGTGGTAAGCTTTTTTATATCCAAATTTGAAAGTGTGCCTAGAAGGTGGGTCAAAGACGGTAAAAAGTTGAATAAAATTTTATATGCCTAATCGTATTATAAAATGACTTCAATGATTTACATTGGAATAATATAAGAATTATGTAACTATTTTTTCCTTAAAATAAATATAAATTAAAAAATTATTTAAATAAAATGTCGGTTTTAATCAATAACACATTGTTTTTCACTATTCATCAAAATTTGATTGTTTTCAGAAAAATACCAAAATTCACAATAAGCTAATTTTGACCTTCCAAATCCAAAAATGAACTCCATTTTGAAAATTTAAATTTTTAAAATTTTAAAAAGTTGTTATTACTATTCATAAATTCATTTTAAATGGATTGTTTGATTGGATGTGGTGTGCTTGAACTTGAAGGTGTGTACAACGCAAGATATTACATTATTAAAAGAGATTCATACCATGGAAGCATGGGGTATTTCATTATTCCATCCTTTAAATAATTTCATCTTATAAATTTATAGAATAATATTTCATAAAAGATTATGGTGGTTCTTCAACATAAGTTCATCAGGTTCCCACATTGCCTCTTCCATTTTATGGTTTCTCTAAATATCATTTACTTGGCGAGTTGTCCGATATCCAACAATTGTTTTCTGGTATCAAGGATCTTGATAGGAACTTCACAATAAGAGAGATCATGTTCAATTTATAATTATTTGTAGGTGTGTACATGAACTGGTCAGGCATGTATTGTCTCAAAAGTGATACGTGGAACACATCATGAACTTTGGAGATACTTGGAGACCTTTCCCAATAGTAAGCTACAACTCCAATTCGTTCAAGAATTTTGAATGTTGTGATGTACTTGGGACATATTTTACACTTCTTGTTGAATAGTATAACATCCTTCCTTAGATATACCTTCAATAAAACATGATATCCTACATGAAACTCCAAATCCTTCCTCTGGTTATCGACATAGATCTTTTTCCAAAATTGATCAACTTTAATGTGGGTTTGGATAATCTTCACCATTTCTATTATTTCCTCAACAAGTTCTGGGCCTAATAGATTTCTTTCACAAATATCATCCCAACAAGTAAGTGTGAAACATCTCTTTCCATATAACGCATAATATGGTGCCATCTGAATATTTGAATGGAATATATTGTTATAGGAAAATTATGCTAGAGTTAAATATTAATCCCACATACCTTGAAAGTCAAGTGAGAATGATATAAACATGCCTTTTAAGGTTTTAATAGTCCATTCTGATTTCCCATCAGTTTGAGGGTGGTAGGTTGTGCCCAAATGAAGTTCAGTATCTAGTGTATTCAGAAGTCTTTTCCAGAATATTGATGTAAAATGGGGATCACGATCAGAAAAAATCGATAGGGGTACACCATGAAGTATTAACACTTCATTAATATATAGTCTTGCTAAATGTTCAAGTTATAAATCTTCTCTTATTTCAAGAAAATGTGATCACTTTTTAAGACGATCAATAATGACCCATATTTCATTATTCCTTGTTTGAGTATTTGGTAACCCCATACAAAGTGCATCATAATATCATCCCATTTCCACTCTGGTATGGTAAGAGGTTGCATAACTCCTCCCAGATGTTGTCTTACAGCCTTAACATGTTGATAAACCATATATCGTGACACATAATCAGAAATTTCCATTTTCATGTTGCCCCCAAAAAATGTTCCTTCAAATCTCTATAAATCTTAGTGCTACTAGGGTGTATAGATAAATTAGGGATATGGCCATCATCCAAAAATTCTATTTTTAGGTAATGAATATCGGGAACACAGAGTCACTTCCAAAATTTCAAAATTAAATCTTCATATATGAATTCAATCAATCTATCATCATTCACATATTTAGTTTTCTTTTAATACTCCCCATCATCAGTCTGAGAACTTTGTATCCTTTATAGTAAAGATGGATTGACAACCATTTGAAAAAGTGGCAATGTTTCACCTTCCAATATTATATAAATGTCCATCTTTACTAAATCTCTGAATATAGGTTCCATTTTGACTGTCATCTTGTTCATAACTTCATAATACTTTCTACTCAAAGTATATGCTACCTTATTTCCCTTTATTGGGTGGTAGTGTGTTTTGCAATCATAATCCTTGAGTAGTTCATTCCATCACCTTTTCCGCATATTGAGTTCTTTCTGCGAGAAAATATATTTCAAAGTCTTTTGATCGGTATATATCTCACATTTTTCACCATAGACATAGTGTCACCATATCTTCAAAGAAAATATTATAGCTGCTAACTTAAGATGATGAGTAGGATGGTTTTGTTCATGACTTTTTAGCTACCGTGCTGCATAGGCAATAACTTATTAACTCTGCATAAGGAAACAACCATGTACACTAGTGTAGAAAATGTTTTTTACAGTTGTTATTTTTTATTTCTAACATCAGCTTTTGGCTGACGTTATTATAGGAGATGTTATAAATAGAGTATTTTATGTTGGTTATTTTATAACCAATGTCAAAAAACACAAATCTGAAGTGTTTTTCACACCAGTTGATAAAAACTCAATGAGTAAAATGCTTCAGATGAATTCTTTATTACATCGGTTATTTAATAACCAATGTGATATATACCCTTTCAAATCGGTTATTATATAACCGATGTCATAAAGCACTCTTCCGAATCATTTATCACATCAGATATTTTTATAACTGATGTGATAAACCTGTTTTCTAAGAGGTTTTCAACATCAGTTATATAATAACCGACGTAAAAACATATCTACGACGTCGGTTATTTTATAACCAACGTAACAGACTATCGATTTCAATTTATTATGTCGGTTTCCAAATAACCAACATTATAACAAATACTAATGCATTTTTTACGTCGGTTATAAAATAACCATTATAAAAAAAATTATTAAACCCAAACCACTGATATGCCCAGCCAAATCTCATATAACAGAGAAAAACCATAGAAAAAATAGACCAGAACCCCCCCCCCCCACCACCACCACACCCCTGGACACCCCCCACACCCCTGAACAGCCCCCACCCCCTGGACAGCCCCCCACACCCCTGGACATCCCCACCACCCCCTGGACAGCCCCCCACACCCCTGTAACCCCCCACCCTCCTGTATACCTCCCCCCCAGGAAAGCACTCCCACACCCCTGGACAGCCCTCCCATGCCCCTAAAACATGCCAATGAGTTACCAAAAATAGACTAGAACCCCCTCACCCCACTGGATAGCCCCCACCACACCCCTGGACACCCCCCTACATCCCTAGACTTCCTCCCACCCCTGGACATCCCTAAATACCCCTGGACAACCCCCCCCCCCCCCCCCCTCCTGGACACCTCCACACCCCTGGACTACCCCACCACCCCCTGGACAGCCCCCCACACCCCTGGACAACCCCCACCCTCTTGGACACATGCCACACCCCTAGACTGCCCCCCACCCCCAGGACTTCCCCCCACTATCCTGGACACCCCCCCTACACACCCCTAGACAACCCCCACACCCCTAAACAACCCCCCCACTCCACCCTTTTAGACACGCCCCCACACCCCTAGACTTCCCCCAACCCCCAGGACTTCCACCCACCCTCCTTCCCCCCCTACACACACACCCCTGTAATCCCCCCCCCCCACCCCCTGGATATCCCCCCCCCCCCCACACCCATGGACACCCCCACCTTCCTGGAAACCCCCACACCCCTGGACTTCCCCCCACCCCCACCCCACCCTCAGGACTACCCCCACCCTCCTGGACACCCCTGGGACATCCCCACACACCCCTAGATTTCCCCCCACCCCTGGAGATCCCACCCACACCCATGGACACCCCCACCCTCCTGGAGAACCCCCCCCCCCCCCCCCACACCCCTGGACTGCCCCCACCCACGGGACTACCCCACCCACCTAGACACCCTCCCACACACACAATCCCCTGGACTGCCCCCCACCCCCTGGACAACCCCCCCCCCCCCCCCCCGAATAAACCCCCACCCTCCCGGACACCCCCCACACCCCTGTTCTGCCCCCCCCCCCCCACCCCCGAGACTGCCCCCACCCCCCCGGACCCCCCCTGGACAGCCCCCCACACCCTGGACACCCCCACCATTTTGGACCCCCCCACACACACACCCCTGGACACCCCCACCGCTAGGACTACCCCCCACCCTCCTAGACACCCCATGGACATCCCCGAACACCCCTGTACTCCACCCCACCCCCATGGAGCTCCCCCCACACCCCTGGACAACCCCCCTACACCCCTAGACTGCCACCCATGGGACTGTGCCCCACACCCTTAGACACCCCCTAGACATCCCCCAACTCTCCTAGACATAACTCCCACCCTCATGGACACCCTACCACCTCACTGTATAGCCCCCACCACACCCTGGACACCCCCACCTCACTAGACACCATCAAACCAAAACCAGACGAGAACCCCCCACCCACACACCCCACTGAATAGCCCCCACCACACCCCTGGACCCCCCCCCCCCCCACACACCCCTAGACTTCCCCCCCACCCCTTGGACAGCCCCTAGACTGCTGGTGTTGGTAGAGGAGGTGCTTCCATCCCTCGGGGGACACACCGCTATAATGTACTCATCACTCCCACATGTGAAGATTGTGATCTCAAAATGTATCACATGTGGGAGTGATGAGTACCTTCCAGCGGCGTTCAGCCCCTTGAGGGATGGGGGCGCCTCCTCTCCCACAACCCTATACTGCCCCCCCAGACTTCTCCCCACCCTCTCGGACATACCCCACACCCCTGGACATCCACCACCACCTGGACATCCCCCCACACCCCTGGACAGCCCCCACACCCCTGGACAACCCCCACCCTCCTGGAAACACTCCCACACCATGGGCTTCCCCCCCCCCCCTCGGGGACTACCCCCACCCTCCTGGACACCCCCACACACCCCTGGATAGCCCCCACCCCCTGGACATCCCCCCCCTCCTGGACACCCCCCACACCCCTGGACTACCCCCACCCCCGGGAATGCCCCCACACTCCTGGACACCCCCACACCCCTGGACTACCCTCACCCCCTTGACTGCCCCCCACACCCCTAGTCAACCCCCCCCCCCCCCCAACCCAGGACTTCCCCCCACCCTCTTGTACACACCCTAGACATCCCCCCACTACCCTGAACAGCCCCCACCCCTGGAAATCCCCCCACACCCCTGGACAACCCACCCCCCACCCACCCTCCTAGACACCCCCCCCTCCTCACCAATGGACTGCCCCCAAACCCTTGGGACTTCCCCCACACCCCTAGACACCCCTGGGCATCCCCCACTCTCCTAGACAACCCTCCCACCCTCAAGTACACCCTCCCACCTCACTGGACAGCCCCCACCACACCCCTGGACACCCCCCCCCCCACCACACTAGATTCCCCCAGACCAAAACCCACCCAAAACTAGACAAGAGCCCCCCCCCCCCCACCCCCACGCCACTGGACATCCCCCACCACAACCTTGGACACCCCCCCCCCCCCCCACACCCCTGGACTAACCCCCACCCCCAGGACAGCCCCTGGACAGCTGGTGCTGGGAGAGGAGGCACCATCATCCCTCATGGGGCACGCCGCTTGAAGGTTCTCATCACTCCCACATGCGAAGCTTGAGATCTCAAAATGTTTGACATATGGGAGTGATGTGTACCTTCCAGCAGTGTTTATCATCTTGTGGGATGGTGGTGCCTCCTCTCCCACCCCCTTGGACTCCCCCCCACCCCACTAGACAACCCCCCCCCCCCCCACTGAACATCCCTTCCACATCCCTGGAAACCCCCCCTCACCCCACAGGACACCCCCACACCCTTGTACACCCCATGGAAAGCCCCTCACTCCCCTGGACAGCCCTTCCAACCTCCTGGAAACACTCCCACATCCATGGACTTCCCCCCACTCTCATGGACACCCAGGATACACCCCACCCCACCGAACAACCCTCCCACACCCACGGATACCCCCCCCCCCACCACATTGAACACCCCCACACCCTTGGAACCCCTCCCCCATTACCAAAATCCATACCAGAAAAACCATCATAAGTAGACCAAAATAATAATTAGAGAAAAATTAAACATTAACATATATAACATTCAAAACATTCAATGTCAACTTAAAAAAAACTAAGTCCAACCTAAATGACAACCAAATACACAATTACAAAGACAATATTCATAATTACATTTTACACTACAAACAACTAAAATTAAATCAAACCGGTAAAATTATTTGACCATTCAACTTGTAAGTGTTTGACATCTTGGGAACTATAGGGTTGAGGGTCATAAAATAGATACAAATTAAAAGGATAGTATTTAATGTGTATAATTAATAAATCAAATGAAATTTTATGGCAACGTATAAGAGGAAATCTTACCAGGTCAAAGTTCACAACTGTCCCAGTTGTTATTATTTAATACATAAATCTTAACATATAATATCCGCATTAGGTAACGCCTTGTTGTTCATGAAAATTTGGTTTGAATGAGTATAAATCTAATATATTATTTCTATGTAATAAATCAAAAAGTACAAATTATAAATGGATATTTACCTTTACATTTACATATTAGATCTTCGCACTCCTTTTCATTGTGTTTTTTCTAAAGTAGACCCATCACCTATTAGAGAATAATATGAATGGGATAATTTTAAAATTAATTATAATATATAAAACTATTGAGAAATTGAAACATACTTTTCCAAATTTTAATTAAAAATTTCTCGCACATCACCATGGACAGAGCATATCCAATAAAGTGTCTTCTCCTTTGGGAAAAAAACCCTTAACCTCCAATGATCACTGATAGAAGAAAATTTAAATTTACCAGTTTTTTATGTTAAAAGATAATGAACTATTCGAGAGAGATGTGTTTCATACCTCTCACAAAAAGGCATCATCCAACATTGTCTGACTATATTTTCTTCAAGTCTTTCAGCCATATAAATCATTCTTTGTTCCTCATCCAATGCACATGCGGGTCCATGAACCCATATAAATCTTTCCTCTCATTCTTATCATAAATGTTATAAAGATACCTAATACACAATAGAAATATGTATACATTTTTAATAAATTTAACGCAGGGAATAGGTGTTAAGACTTTAATGGAAAAAAAATTCACCACAGTGATGACCAACTTATCTCTAGTAATAAGCTCTATGATATCAGCTTTCATAATCCCAAAAGTTATTTCACATCCACAAACATGAGTTTCCATTGGAAACTCATAATGATCCACCAACAAATTTGAATATCTTGACAATTTGTCAAAACTACTAGAATCTGTATCTGATTTCATAGCCATTTGTCTTTTTTGTTTTCCATACAGTATTTCTTTACCTTTGAAGTATTCCTGTAAAAATAAATATAAAAATATATTATTTCTAAAATGATAATGCAACTTTAATAAAACAGTAAAATAGAAGATATAACATGCATACCTCTATGGTAATGAGTCGAAGAAGTACGGATGGCCAAATTAAAAAATGGTTGATACTATGTCCAATAGTCATCACCTCATCTGTAGGTAATGGAACACAAGCTGATCTATCTATAATATCATGTACAGTGACCCACTTATTATCTAACTCTAATTTTTGATGATGAACTGCATCTCCTATACAATATAACTACTCATATGCAACTATAGGATGTTGAGGATCATCAACATAAAACTCGAAATAAGTAGAAAGTTTCAATGGAGGGGTAGGATATAAAATGGGGTATGTGGGCGGAGGTGGGGGAGTGGGAGAAACTGGAAGAGGTGGAGGATAAATAATGGGGTCTTCAGGGGTAGGTGTGGGAGTGGGAGCTACTAGCGGAGGTGGAGGGTAAATAATGGGTTTTGCAGGGGGAGGTGGAAGAGTGGGAGCTGCAGTCTGAAATTTTCTTTTCATGTCTAAAAACATAGACTGTACCGATGCTGTAATAATATCCTCTGTCGTTGTATTAATATTTTGAACTTCAGCCTCTAAGGATTCTATTTTTTTATAAACACCCTAAACATAAGTTGTTGAAGAATGTGGAAACACTTTTCTTACTGATATAGCTGCCGGATATCCTCATACACGACCACGATGTTCGGGATTTCCCAATGCTGCAGATAAAATATCTTGCCTCCGAGTAGCTGTAAATACCTCATGTGTGCTCTTCCCTTCAAGAAAATCATGTATTAATTAATTGAACATTTCTGTAATGATTGAAATTATATGAAGAAATAGTTAACTTAAATAAATAAAATATATATCTTACAATCCTCTCAGCTTCGATTCTCTAATCTTCCAAAAGTTATTGCCCTTTTTTTCCCATCCAAGATCTCTTCCATTTTTCATGTCTAGATGGAGGGGATGGAGGTGCCACCTCTCCAGAGTTTGAAGACTTAGCTCTTGGTTTTTGTAATTTTACCGCCATTATTTGTTCTTTCAATAGTGTATACCCTCCCTGAGAAAAAATATGAGGGTATACATTTTTAGATTGAATATCCTGATGAGATTTCATAGTTTTTTGTAAATTAAGAATAAGAAATCATTTACAAAACAGTAATAAGATCATTTATATAAGAAAGATTATAAAATTTCACATTTCCCTTACCAAAAATGAATCATTTCTTCTACTTTCAACAAACTGTCTTCATGTGTCTTCATTTATGAAATGATATATACGACATGGATTGTCATGACTCCTATGACCAAAAATGAAATCAGATGTGAGGGTTGATTTGAAATCCATCCATCTCTTGGCAGCCATCAATAAGCATTTCTTTCTGACTCCTCCAGTGTCAAGAATATCAAATGTCATCTGATAGAGAAGAGGATAAATATATTATATATACTAGAAACATTTAATGAATATGAAAACAATAGAAAAAGATCTTACCAAAATCATCTCCCACAACTGAGAGATTATCGATTTGTCCACACTTCTCCAGTCATCGTACAAGATGATTACTTTTCTCTTACTTTCAGTTGATACTAAAATCTTAAAATCTTTTTCATTTGGACCTCTCGGAATATCATCCTCATCAAACTCAATGAGTATCCTCTGATCCTACGTATGGGCTAGTGATAAATTTGGTTAACGTGTGCACCCACGTTTACCAACTCTTTACCTCTTTGTAGTAATGGGAGCACATGAGGAAGATTGGGAAACATCAAGAAGAGCATGTCAATGTTCCTCCCTAGATGTATGACCAATATGCTCATCTCCAGAATCATGTGGTTGATCAATTGATTGATCTGTCATTATCTTTCAAATAAAAAAACAAAAATTAGTTCACAAATAGACATATTCAAATATTTTAATACTACTGTAATTAGAAAGAAGAAAATTGTACTAAGTTACGTAATAGTAAACTGGGTTAATATGGTAAGAATGTTAAACAATGGTAAAGATGGTAAAGATGGTCAAGACGATAAACATGGTAAACATGGTAAACCTGTTAAACATGGTAGACAAGGTAAAGTAATTTTCACTAAACAAAAATAATAGATATATAATTTATGTAATGGTAAACATGATAAAGTAAACTAAACAAAATTAAAACATGTTAAACCTGGTAAACATGGTAAACATTGTAAATTAATTGTCACTGAACAAAAACAATAGATATATAATTAATGTAATGGTAAACATGATAAATTAAACTAAAAAAATTAAAACAAACAAAAACAGATATTTATTCTGTTTTAATACTTGTTTTAATAAATAAAAAACTTACAATATCTACCATTTTATGAAAACAATAAATGTAAACATGAAATAAACAAATTTTACCTATAATTTTAGGAATGTACATATAGAGACCCATACTTTACATACACGGTTAATACTTGAAAATTGAATCATACTTATTACAACATATAACAAAACCATTAAAGGACCGTATAGGTATAGTGTCTTTAGAAACTGGGAAACATAAACAACTGGTTCATAAAGCATCTATACTATCTCCCATTTATTTCATCATATCTATAGTCCCTTTTTAGAATATCTTACTTAATAACCTTCTTCCTGACTTGGGGAAAGAAAACATACACAAGGGTGAGCTCAAATGCTCAGTAAGGGTAAACAAAAGAAATATCAAACACACCATATTCATAAGAACATAACATTTTTGAAATCTTAACCTGCAAAAGAGATCATAATATCATAACATAGTACAAATAATAGTAGTGAAAGGTAATCCCAATAATCATAACTTAAAATATGAAACATTTTGGCATACACACATATTCATAGAGAATCATTTCTTTTTATTCAAGACTCATTTCCAAGACTATGTTAGTGGAGAAAGTCCATTTCTGAACCGAGTTCATTCCTCGTTTAAGTCCTGTTTCACTGAATCGGTTTAACCTGTCGTTCCAGCCATGTCTATCTCATGAGATATAAAATATTTACCCAATGCATTGGAGGGAGATATAGGACCCACCCATCTCATAATGATACCATTCTTATGTGTGCCACAAAATCATAAATCATACATCATTGCATAACCCATGTAATAAAAATGGGATTCTTAAACAACATGACATCATAAAACAATTCATATAAGACAAAGGAATTCATAAAAATAATTCCATCATAACATAATCAAATCAATGTAATAATAGGGATATAAACAGAACACTATATTATCATAGATGGAAAATAATTTTGATAAAACACTTGAACTCTATTCTTTAGAAAAATATCCTTTCTACTTCAAAAATTTTTTCCCTTTCTTAACATCTCATACAATTGTAATCTAAAAGAAGTTGATTAACAAAAAATTGAAAACTTGTAAAGGAATATTCTTGGAAATAATGTTTTTAAAATCCATTCATGCCGTATAAGTTAAAAAAACATTCTTCTCATACTTTTGTCGAAAAAGTCAAAAAGTACCTCATACGAAAAATGACAAAAGATTCCTTTCATATATTTTACTAAAAACTCACCGAAGGGTAAAATTGGATTTAAACAATTTTAGGTGGATGGAAATAATATTACATATTGAGGAAACATGGATGTGGATGATAAAATACACCCCAGTAAATACCAAAGTATAAACAATCTCGGAGAAAATGAGATTGTGATATTTTCCCTTACCTTAGGTGAGATATGCTTTGTACATGTCCAAACCTGCTATATAATGATTTAAATAATGTCATTGACTTATTACAGAATCATATTCATTATTATGATATCATATATGGTCATATTCTTAGCTTTTATTAGTAATATTTCATTACTACTTGTTATTCGAGTGTTTATTACTTTTTGTTCTTATGCGTGTTTTGTCGAATAAATTCTTATTCCTATTTATAGGATATAGATAAATCATTTACAGAATGGTATTAGTGTAATATATATCATATTAATTCATTCAATTCATTTATATAATCATTATTCAATGAAGATCATATAGAACGAGTCGCCTCACATCGTGGAGACGGTAGGCCGTACGTATGCACGAGCGATGATATCGTTCCCATGGTAGTGGAATTGTATTGAAGTGTATGTATACTATTTAATAATCAATATCCCTTTAAAATAATCATATATAGTTATTCTTTACACCATTATACCCATCCAAGTAAGGTGGTGGTGGAAAACAGATAACACCACGGCGTGGAGACGGTATTCCGTACGTATGCACGCGCAGTGATTTTGTTTTTCATAGGATGGATAAGAGGTGAAATAGGGTTGTTTCATATTTATAATATCATATCATTATATGAGGGATACTGATGTTATTACCTCATAATGAAACAACTAAATAAGAGGGAGTAGAAGAAGAATGGAACTTGAAAAAAACCGTAGAAGGTATTACCTCTTTCTCGAAGTGCCTCCTTTAAACTATTTCTTAAGGCACTACAGTTGGTCTTTTGATAAGACCAGTACCTCTAGTAGGTTTATAAGGAATTGGGGAAGTGAAATGGGCAGGGGTGGGACGAGCATGAAGGCTAAAATTGGTGTGAGGAAGAGAGGGTGGAGGTGCCCTTTTATAAGGGAGGAGAGGGGCACCTTTGGAAAGTGTGGAAATATTATTTTATTATAAACTTATCATCGTCTTCCAAAGTTCAAAAAATCATTCAAGATGAAGATAAGATGACTCATGGTCGAAATAAAATCATCCAATCAGAATTGGACATGGTTTGGAAAATATTTTAATCATTATAATCTTATTTATTTAAATCATTTATTAATGAGGTAAATACTTCATCATTATTGTGTCATAAATAATTTAATTTATTTGGTCTCTAAAAATTATAAAAAAATATCATTATGTAAGAAATCTTTTTAGCTTTCTAATTAATATTTATAGTCGAAAATATAATTTATATAACCCCTTATAAAAATTAATTACTAATAGATTTTTGTTAATGTCAATTTTGTATTTACATTAAATTAATTAATCCAAATTGTCATTGTCACTACCAAGTGGCTCAATGGGGTCCCAAAATCGACCCAAGGATGCCCATGGTCGTCCAATACTCATCCAATAAGGTTAGGACAAGTTTCAAGGTAATTTGGAATTATTATAATATTCTTTTAACCTTAAACTACCCTATTTACCTTTAACCGTAGTAAATTAAAAAAATTATCGTAGTTACTATTCATAATATCAAAAAAATAAAAGTAACCTATTAACATAATTTAGACCCACTGATTCCAAATATGAAATCCATTTTTAAAAATTCAAAACACAGAAGTTGCAGTAATTAATTTAAAATTAATCCCGTTGTTAAGCAAACGGGTTTTAAAAGTTAAAACATTGCCAAAGATTGAAATGTTTTTACCTATGAATTCAATGTAAAATTAATGCTAATGACATACATTATATTAAATGGTAAAAATATATTCTATTTATACTTTAAAAACAATCAATATTATAATTTAACCATATAAAGTATTGCGATGAAAAAAGTTGTTTTTAATTAAAATATAGCGTGCTTTTTACTATTCATTAAAATATGAAAGTTATCAGAATAATATGAAAAATTTATCAAAAGTAAATTTTTATATCCTGATTCTAAATAAGAATTTTATTTTGTCAAATTAAACTTATAAACTTGTCAAAAACTAGATTCAATGGGGATGCTTTATCAAAAGGTGGTAAAACTGCATTTTTTGAAAAATACTTCTTTTATCAAAAAAAAACTGATTTTGTTTTCATACCTCATTCTAGAAAATGTATAAGATGAATTAAAATGTTATAAAATTAAAAATTCAGTTAATACTATTCATAACGGCTAGTTCATAATAATATTATAATAATATATCGTTTTTAGTAAAACCCGGTATTGCGTACAACAGACGCTATCGAGGAAGGTCGTGATTGCGTGTAATGCAAGCCAAATCAGGGTTCCGTGTTGTGCAAGAATCTTTTATTATTTAGTATAACAAAATCCAGCCATATTTCATATATACATTTAATATATATATATACACTCAATGTGGCGTAGAATGACTATTATAGAACAAACTTGAAATTGTGTGTAACACAATCTAAGAATAGTGTTGTGTATACTTCAAGCTAATATAGTGTGGCGTATAGCACAAGATAATCTTTTTGTAGCATAAAACACATGACATAAAATAAATTAAAACAAAAACTTATCATAAAATATCGGGTTGTTACATTCTACCCCCCTTAAAATGAATTTCGCCCTCAAAATTCGTCGCTTCGTAACAAACAGATGAGGATTCCTCTCCCTTATCATATCCTCAAGTTCCCATGTATCTTCTTCTAATTGGTGGTTCCTCCATAAAACTTTCACCAAGCGAGTGGTCTTGTTCCGTAGGACTTCTTCTCTACGATCCAGAATCTCTATCGGATGTTCTTCATAAGAAAGATCTTGTTCCAGCGGTACAACTTCTGAGCTGAGTACATGTGAAGGATCAGGTATGTACTTTCTCAGGAGAGATACATGGAACACATCGTGAACTTGAGAGAGATTCGGTGGAAGCGCCAATCGGTAAGCTACCTTCTCAATACGATCTAGTATTTCGAAAGGACTGATATATCTAGGGCTCAACTTTCCCTTCTTTCCAAATCTCATGACCCTCTTCCAGGGAGATATTCGTAAGAACACTTTATCACCCACTTCAAACTCTAAGTCTTTTCTTCGATTGTCGGCATAACTTTTTTGTTGACTCTGAGCTGCTCTTATGTGTTGTTGAATAGATCTGACCTTTTCTGCCATCTCATCAACAAGATCAGGTCCTAATAGCTTTCTTTCCCCAACTTCATCCTAGCAAGTTGGAGTCCTGCATTTCTTTCCATAGAGAGCTTCATAAGGATCCATCTGAATACTGGAGTGAAATCTATTATTATATGAAAATTCCACCAAAGGTAGGTGTTGATCCCAACCACCTTTGAAATCCATAGATCAATCACTTAACATATCTTCTAGAGTTTAAATTTCCCTCTCAGACTGACTGTCTTTCTGAGGATGATAAGTAGTGCTGAAACTCAACTCTGTATCCAGAGTATGCTGTAGACCTTGCTCGAACTTTGAGGTAAACCTCGGATCCCGATCAGATATAATGGAAAGTGGTACTCCATGCAATATTACCACTTCGTTTACATATATCCTGGAAAGCTGATCAAGAGAAAAATCATCTCTAATAGCAATGAAGTGTGACGACTTCGTAAGACGATCAAATATAACCCAGATAGCATTATTGCCTTTGGATGTTTTAGGAAGTCCGGTGAAAAAGTCTATAGTGATGTTTTCCCATTTCCATTCGGGTATGGGTAATTATTGTAACATTCCCTTAGACTTCTGTTTCTTAGCTTTAACTTTCTGACAAACCAAGCATCTAGAGACATATTCAGCAACATCTCTTTTCATTCCATCCCACCAGAAGTACTCTTTCAGGTCCCTATACATCTTCTTGCTTCTAGGATGAATAGAGAATGAAGAACTATGAGCCTCATCCAGCAGCTCCTTCCTTAATTCAGGGATGGGAGGAACACAATCTCGATTCCTGAACTTTATTATCCCATCACAATCAAGGTTGAATTCAGGAACATTTCTCACCTTTTTTTGTAACTCGACATCTTCTTTCCGCACCTCTTTAATCTTTACATGTATATATGGTTGAGCATTCATTTGAGAAAGATACGATTTTTCCCTCTTCATTATAATTCAAAGATCCATCCTTTGTAAATCCATAATTATAGGATCTTTTGTGATCCTCATCATGGATAAGCTAGCATGGTCTTGTCGACTTAATGCATCTGCCACCTTGTTTGCTTTCCCAGGGTGGTAATGAATTGAGCAGTCGTAATCCTTAATCAGCTCCAACCATCTTCTTTGGCGCATATTCAGCTCCTTTTGTGTGAAAATATACTTTAAACTTTTATGATCAGTATAAATATCACACCTTTCACCATAAAGATAATGCCTCCAAATCTTTAATGCAAAGATTACCGCAGCTAACTACAAATCATGAGTTGGGTAATTTTTCTCATGTATTTTCAACTGTCGTGTGGCATAAGTTATCACCATATCATTTTTCATAATAACACACCCCAATCCCTTCTTGGATGAATCACTATAGATCACAAACCTTTCTCCACTACAAGGCAGTGTGAGCACAGGTGCACTGGATAACCTTCTTTTCAACTCCTTGAAATTCTCTTCAAATTCCTCCATCCAAACAAACTTAACTCCTTTCCGAGTCAAATTCGTGAGTGGATTAGATAATCGTGAAAAATCATTCACAAAACGTTGATAATATCCAGCCAAACTAAGAAAACTCTGGATCTCGGTTACTGTTATTGGTCTCGACCATCTTTCGATAACCTCTGTTTTTGCTGGATCCACAGATATCTCCTCTTTTGAGATTATGTGACCCAAAAATGCAACTTTTTGAAGCCAAAATTCACACTTGGTAAATTTGGAATAAAGATTCTCCTTTCATAGGGTCTTTAATACAATTCTCAAGTGATCTTCATGTTCTTACTTTCCCTTTGAATAGACAAGAATATCATCTATAAAGACTACCACAAACTGATCAAGATAGTCTCTAAAGACTCTATTCATCAGATACATGAAGATAGAAGGGGCATTAGTAAGACCAAATGGCATCACTATAAATTCATAGTGTCCATACCTTGTACGGAAAGTCGTCTTTGGTATATCCTCGCTTTTGACCCTTAATTGATGATACCCTGAATGAAGATCAATCTTGGAAAAGTATTGAGCTCCGCGTAGTTGGTCAAATAGGTCATCAATGCGTGGGAGAGGATATTTGTTCTTGACAGTGATTTTGTTATGTTCTCGATAATCAATGCAGAGTCTCATTGATCCATCTTTCTTCTTAACAAACAGAACAGGAGCTCCCCAAGGTGGCACACTAGTGCATATGAGTCCTTTATCAAGATTATCTTGGAGTTGCTTCTTAAATTCCTGTAACTCAATTGGGGCCATTCAATAAGGTGTCTTTGAAATAGGCAAAGCACCCGGTATGAGTTCTATTGAAAACTCAACTTCACGATTTGGTGGAAGACCCGGTAATTCCTCCGGAAAGACATCGTCAAACTCCTGTACAATGGGAATATTCTTAATCGTGAGTTTCTCTCCAACCATTTGAGATAAATAACCATCATTTATTGGAATCAAGACCCATAAGATAGAAGAAATTTCCACTAGAAGGTTATGTTCATACTTGCATCAATAGACGATCATAGATTGATCGGGAATATGAAATGTGACTTCCCTTATTTGGCAATTGATATGAGCTCCATATAAAGAAATACAATCCATGCCAAGAATCACATCAAATTCCACTATAGGAAGGATCACAAGATTTGCAGGAAGCACTTCACCACAAACTTCAATCAGAGAAGAATTGTAAACTTTTGATGCAACTGTAGTGCCATTAGGAGTTGTCACAGCCAAATCAACATCTAATTGTTGAGGTAATACATCGATACCCTTAGAAAATTCTTCAGAAATAAAAGAGTGGGTGGATCCAGAATCAAATAAAACATTTGCTACTTTATAGTGGATGGTAAGTGTACCTTTCCCCACTTCGTTGTCGTACTCCACATCGCCCATAGTAATTTCATGTGACTTTCCTTTTTCATTGGCCTTATGAGTTTGTTGACGTCGATCATCATCATCAACCCTTGGATTTGGGCATTGATTGGCATAATGCCCCATCTCCTTGCACTTGAAACATTGAAGTGTAGTAGGTTCATTCTGTGTATCCCTTACTTTGTTTGCATCATTAGACATCTTCTTCCCATTATTTCGACATTCAATTGCCCGATGACCTTCTTTTCCACACTTATAACATTTTCTTGTCCCCTTAAGACAATTTCCTCCATGTTTCTTTCCACACTTTGAGCATAAGGGAAAACTCATCTTCTTTTCAATGTGGTCTTTAGAATTTCCTTTGAATTCCATTTTCCTCTTCTTATCAAACCCATATGACTGATGGGTTACTCCAATCTCCATCTCAACATTGAGAGCACATCGAATGATTTCCTCGTAGCTATTGAAGTCCCTTATGGATAACACCCTTCGAAGACTTGGTTTTAAGCCACTAATGAATCAATCGATCTTACTCTCAGGTTGGATAATAATACCAGAAGCATACCTTGAAAGTCTTGTAAAATTTTCTTCTTAGGTACCAATAGATTCATCATCCTTTTGCATTAGTTCTAGAAACTCCTTCTCCATATTTGTTCGAAGAATACGAGGGAAGTACTTATTGAAAAATATGTTCTTGAACTCGTCCCATTCTATGGACTCAATTTCATCTCTTTGCCTCATATTCTTGATAAGATTCCACCATTGATCAACATAACCTTCCAAATGATACACTGCTAAGATGACTTTATCATGTTCAGAACATTGAAGAACTGAAAATATATTTTCAGTGGTACTGATCCATTATTCAGCCACTAATGGATCAGAAGACCAGCTGAATGAAGGTGGATACTGCCTCATAATGGATTCAACAGAATGTTGCTCCTTCCTTTGCTCATTTGGAAGTCCTGCATGATTCATATCTTGAGAAAGTTGTCTGAGCATGGATACAAGATTTTACAGTCCAGCTCCCATGTCGTTTGGTTGCTCAAGGGGACAATCATTGCATTGCCCATTGCATTCCGTATTAACACGGTTCCTTCGGGTTCCAGCCATTGACTAAAACCAAGAAGAATAGTGTGAGCAACAATAATTATAAAAAGAAAACCACATAATAAAGAAGAAAATTTTACAGCTAAAGTCTTATCATAGAAAGTTCATGGCAATTTCTAAAACACTATGATTGTGTTCTATGCTTAGACTTATCCTTAGGGTTCTTACTAAGGCTTTCACATCCTAGTTTCCAATGGTTGACTATACCTTTCCTCTGATACCAACTATAGAGACCCATACTTTAAAGACATGGTTAATACTTCAAAATTGAAGCATACTTATTACAAAATATAACAAAACCATGAAAGGACCGTATAGGTATAGTGTCTTTAGAAACTGCGAAACATAAACAACTGGTTCATAAAGCATCTACACTGTCTCCCATTTATTTCATCATATCTATAGTCCCTTTTTGGAATATCTTAATTAATAACCTTCTTCCTGACCTGGGGAAAGAAAGCATACAAAAGGGTGAGGTCAAATTCTCAGTACGGGTAAACAAAAGAAATATCAATCACATCATATTCATAAGAACATAACATTTTTGAAATCTTAACCTGCAAAAGAGATCATAATTTCATAACATGGGATAAATCATGGTAGTGAAATGTAATCCCAATAATCATAACTTAAAACATGAAACTTTGTGGCATACACACATAATCATAGAGGATCATTTCTTATTATTCAAAACTCATTGCCAAGACTATCTTAGTAGACAAAGTCCATTTCTGAACCGAGTTCATTCCTCGTTTCAGTCATGTTTCAATGAATCAGTTTAACCTACCATTCCAGCCATATCTATCTCATGAGATATAAAATCTTTACCCAATGAATTGGAGGGAGATATAGGTCCCACCCATGTCATAATTATACCATTCTTATGTGTGCCACAAAATCATAAATCATACATCATTGCATAACCCATGTAATAAAAATTGGATTCTTAAACAACATGACATCATAAAACAATTCATATAAGATAAAGGAATTCATAAAAATAATTCTATCACAACATAATCAAATCAATGTAATAATTGGGATAGAAACAGAACCCTATATTATCTTATATGGAAAATAATTTTGATAAAACACTTGAACTCAATTCTTGAGGAAAATATCCTTTCTACTTCAAAAACATTTTTCCTTTCTTAACATGTCATACAATTTTAATCTAAAAGATGTTGATTAAAAATAAACTTTAAAACTTATAAATTAAGATTCTTGGAAATAATGTTTTAAAAATCCATCCATGCCGTATAAGTTAAAAAACATTCTTCTCATACTTTTGTCGGAAAAGTCAAAAAGTACCTCGTACAAAAAACGACAAAATATTCCTTTCATATATTTTACTAAAAACTCACCAAACCTCCTGTATAATGATTTAAATAATGTCATTTACTTACTACATAATAATATTCATTGTTATTATATCATATATGGTCATATTCTTAGCTTCTTATTAGTAATATTTCATTACTACTTGTTATTCGGGTGTTTATTACTTTTTGTTCTTATGCGTGTTTTGTCGAATAAATTTTTATTCATCTGTATAGGATATAGATACATCATTTAAAGAATGGTATTAGTGTTATATATATCATATTCATTCATTCAATTCATTTATATAATCATTATTCAATGAAGATCATATAGAACGAGTCGCATCACATCGTGGAGACGGTGGGCCGTACGTATGCACGAGCGATGATATCGTTCCCATGATCGTGGAATTGTATTGAAGTGTATGTATACTATTTAAGAATCAATATCACTTTAAAATAATCATATATAGTTATTATTTACACCATTATACCCATCCAAGTAAGGTGGTGGTGGAAAACAGATTACACCACGGCGTGGAGACGGTATTCCATACGTACGCACGCGCGGTGATTTCGTTTTCCGTAGGATGGATAAGAGGTGAAATAGGGTTGTTTCATATTTGTAATATCAAATAAGTATATGAGTGATACTGATGTTATTAACTCATAATGAAACATCTAAGGAAGAGGGAGTAGAAGAAAAATGGAACTTGAAGAAAACGGTAGAAGGTATTACCTCTTTCTCGAAGTGCCTCCTTTAAACTTTCTCTTAAGGCACTGGAGTTGGTCTTTTTATAAGACCAGTACCTCTAGTAGGTTTCTAAGGAAGTGTGGAAGTGAAATGGGCAGGGTTTGGCCAAGCTATAAGGCTCAAATTGGTATGAGTAAGAGAGGGAGGATGTTCCCTTTTATAAGGGAGGAGAGGGTCACCTTTGGAAAGTGTGAAAATATTATTTTATTATAAACTTATCTTCGGTTTCCAAAAGACAAAAAATCATTAAAGATGAAGATATGATGACTCATGGTCTAAATAAAATCATCAAATCAGAATTGGACATGTTTTGGAAAATATTTTAATCATTATAATCTTATTTATTTAAATCATTTATTAATGAGGTAAATACTCCATCATTATTGTGTCATAAATAATTTAATTTATTTGGTGTCTAAATATTATAAAAAATATATCATTACGTAGGAAATATTTTTAGATTTCTAATGAATATTTATAGTCAAAAATATAATTTATATAACCCCTTATAAAAATTAATTACTAAAAGATTTTTGTTAATGTCAAATTTGTCTTTACATTAAATTAATTAATCCAAATTGTGATTATCACTACCAAGTGGCACAATGGGGTCCCAAAATCTACCCAAGGATTCCCATGGTCGTCCAATACTCATCCAATAAGGTTAGGACAAGTGTCAAGGTAATTGTGAATTATTATAATATTCTTTTAACCTTGAATTACCCTATTTACCTTTAACCGTAGTAAATAAAAAAATTACCGTAGTTACTATTCATAATATCAAAAAAATAAAAGTAACCTATTAACACAATTTGGACCCACTGATTCCAAATATGGAATACATTTTTCAAAATTCAAAACACAGAAGTTGCAGTAATTAATTTAAAATTAATCCTGTGGTTAAGAAAACGTGTTTTAAAAGTTAAAACATTGCCAAAGATTGAAATGTTTTTACCTATGAATTCAATGTAAAATTAATGCTAATGAAATACATTATATTAAATGGTAAAAATATATTCTATTTATACTTTAAAAACAATCAATATTATAATTTAACCATATAAATTATTGCGATGAAAAAAGTTGTTTTTAATAAAAATATAGCGTCTTTTTACTATTCATTAAAATATGAAAGTTATCAGAATAATATGAAAATTTATCCAAAGTAAATTTTTATATCCTAATTTTAAAGAGGAATTTTATTTTTTCAAATTGAACTTATAAACTTGTTAAAAACTAGATTTAATGTGGGTGCGCCATCAAAAGGCGGTAAAACTGCATTTTTAGAAAAATACTTCTTTTATCCAAAAAAAACTGATTTTGTTTTTCATACCTCATTCTAGAAAATGTATAAGATGAATTAAAATGTTTTAAAATTCAAAATTAAGTTAATACTATTCATAACGGCTAGTTCATAATAATTTTATAATAATATATCGTTGTTTAGTAAAACCCGGTATTGCGTACAACACACGCTATCGAGGAAGGTCGTGATTGCGTGTAATGCAAGCCAAGTCAGGGTTGCGTGTTGTGCAAGTATCCTTTATTATTTAGTATAACAGAATCCAACCATATTTCATTTATACATTGAATATATATATATATATACACTCAATGTTGCGTAGAATGACTATTATAAAACGAACTTGAAATTGTGTGTAACACAATCTAAGAATAGTGTTCTGTATACTTCAAGCAAATACAATGTGGTGTATAGCACACGATAATCTTTTTGTAGCATAAAACAGATGACATTAAATAAATTAAAAGGAATACTTATCATAAAATATCGGGTTGTTACAGTACAAATGGATTTTTTTCCCAAATTCCATCATTATGATCATTCCTTATGGCACAAACCACGTCTTCAACATGATCATCATTATGTTTTATTAATCATTCCATGGAAGTAGGGATCTCACATAAATCAGTATCTTCATCAAGTTCATCCTCACCAACATATTGTTTTCCCCATGTAAAACAATAGCCCACTGCATATCTGATTGATCTACTACATAGAAAATTTGTTTTGCAAGTGTTGCCATTATAAAAGGATCAGTTGTGTCTTCCAATCTATTCAGATTAACAACTGTCATTCCAAATTCATCATGTCTGACACTATTGTTACCAATAAACAATTTCCAATTAAAAACAGGAATGTGAATTTTAAATTTATCCACCTCCCATATGTATTCAATCTCTCCATAATATGCACTTGATGCAGAAATTGGGTTTTTGTCCTTAGCACTCGAAAAATGCATTGATTCTGAAAACACCAATACACAGCTATTCTGAACTACACTTTTGTTGTCCTGATCTTTCATATGAAAGGTATAGCCATTAATGTCATAACCGTACCATGTTATCATAATTAAACATGGACCACCCGCTATCCATTTTATTGTCTCTGATACATCTGATCTACCAAGCAAGGTCTTTTTAAACCATGACAAAAAAGTTGTGCTCATTCAAAATACAAATTCCTTTCGTCTTTGGATTAAATTGTTTCAACTCATTAATATGCAATGTAATATATAGTTGAGCATCAGCTATGTAATTCAAGTTGTATGATTCTAAATTCTTCATCTTTTCAGCTGACAACGATTTGACTTTCAAGCCACGAATCCCCTTTCCATCATTATTAACTCGTTTATGGCGAGATGGAGGCAAAACAATGTGCTACGCCGAAGCCTACCAGCTCGTACAAAACTCTGCAACCTCCTTAGAAATATACTTTTCAATAATGGAGGCTTCAGGTCGATATGGATTCTTAACATACCCCTTCAATATTTTTATATACCATTAAAAAAGATACATCCAATGAAGATATACAGCTCCATAAAGCTTTATTTCTCGAACCAGATGAATCATTAAATGCACCATTATATCAAAAAAATTGGAGGAAAATACATTTCTAATTGACAATGTATATAAATTGCATCCTTTTCCAAAATTTTCAAAGCATTAATATCAATCACCTTATTATAAATTGAATTGAAAAAATAACATAATTTCATTATAGTATTTCTGACATGGATGGGCAATATTCCACGCAATAAAACTGGTAGATGTTTTTACAACATGATGTGACAATCATGAGATTTCATACCTATCAACTTCAAGTCCTTTAATGAGACAAATTTTTTTACATTTGAAGAATAACCATGAGGCACTTTAATATCATGAAGACACTAACAAAAATCTAATTTTCTCCCTCTTCGATAATGTATGACAAGCCGAGGGAAGAAATGTTCATCTAACATTAAGAGTGGGAGCTAACTACAAACGTATTCCCATTGATAGTAAGTCTAATCTTGCATTCAACCCATCTATTTTCATTCTTTTAATATCTGAAAATGTTACAATAAAACTATCATAGATATTCTTCTCCACGTCCATGACATCAATATTATGTTTAACTTCATGATATCTCCTATACGGTAGCTCAAAAAATATTGACCTTTTATTCTAGATATGTCTATCATTACCATATTTTTGTGTCTTTCCCAATTTCACATCAAGGTTTTTCACCCACTCAAAATATAGATCCAGGGATAATGGTTTTGGACCAATATCAAATTATTGTGAGCCATTGAATACTTTTTTTAGTCTTCTATAAGAGTGATCCATAGGCAAAACATTCGATGACCCATGTACAATTGTTTCCTCCCATGACAAAATTGACAATATGACGTCTGTTGTTCACAAATTGGACAAGCTTTATTCCCTTTAACACTATATCCAGACAAATTTCCATATGCTGGGAAGTCATTTATAGTGAAGAAAATCACTGCATGAAGTTGAAAATCATCCATTTTATAAGAATTATACACCCTAATACCATCCTCCAATAAAATTTTCAAATAATCAATCAACGTTGATAAGAAAACATCAATATGATTGATGGGTTGCTTCGGACCATAGATCATTATAATCAACAAGACATATTTGCGTTTCATTCAAACATTTGGAGAGAGGTTATAAATTACCAATAAAACAGGTCATGAACTATGTGTGCTACTGAGGGTTCGATATAGATTCATTCCATCTATGCACAACCCTAGTTTGATATTTATAATTTCATTTCCAAATATAGGATAATACTCATCAATTTTCTTCCATTGTGGACAATCCGCTGGATGACATATTTTTCCATCACATAACCACTCATTAGCATGCCATCTTAACCTTTTTGCATCATGTGAGTTAGCAAATAAATTTTTGAAATGACGAATTATAGGTAGAAACCAAAATACCTTTGAAGGGATCTTTGTAATCTCTACATCAACCTGTGATTTTTCTTTCACCTTATACCGTGATGTCCCACATTTAGGACACTCTAACAAAAATTCTTATTCCTTCCTATATAGAATATATTCATTCGGATTGGCATGTATTTTCTTGTATCCCAATACCATCAAGGATAATATTTTCTTGGCCTTATAATGTGAATCTGGAAGATCGTTATCTTTTGGAAGAATGTCTTTCATCAATTGTAGCTACTCTATAAAACTTTTGTCACTCCATCCATTTTTCTCCCTCATGTTAATCAATCTTAACACCGCCGACAAAACTGGAAAATTTGTACAACCAGGATATAATGGTTTTTCAGCATCACCACATTGATTTTCAACTATCAGTTCTATCTCAATTTGTTCTACTGCTATATTGAAAATTATTTCTTCAATTACATCGGAGTCACCATCTTGGGAATTATCATCATCAGTGACATTTCGTCCAGTTTCACCATGCCAAATCCAAGGGTTGTAACTCGGATTAGAACCATGCCAAATCAAATGATCTTTTATCTCTATAATTTTCAACATCTTCATATTCAAACATTTCAGGCTTGGACAGAAAAAAAAAGTCACTACTTGGAACATTTTGTTTAGAAAATTCCAAAAAGGCATCAACACCTTCCTCATATTCATTACTCATTCAATGTACCATAATTCTTGTTCGACTCATTATTACCTATAACAAATAACAAAATTATACATCTTTTTAAGATAAGACAAATATATGTTTATATGAAAAAACTCATAATTTGAATGTAAAATAATTTTGAAATATAAAACAAATCGATGCATATTTAAACAAATATACTTGAATATGATTTCAAAAAGAAAATATAGATAGATATAACAGTTTTAAATTCATCTTGCATCCTTTCTTCTTAAGGTTCACAAGGATTACATCATGGTGCAACTAGAAACCAAATTCACCCTTCTGTAAAAAATAAATATGAAGTATAAATATTAAAATATGTATTCAATCACTACTGAAAATTTCACAGATCCTAAAGATTTGAAACCTCTGGACAACCCCCCCCCCCCACCCCTCTAGACAGCCCCCCTGGTCACCACCCCCACCCCCTGGACATCACCCCCACTCCCTTGGACAACACACCCACCCCCTAGACACCCCTACCCCCTTGGAAAACACCCCCTACCCCTTGGACACCAACCCCCACCCCCTTGGACGCCACCCCCACCCCCACCACCTAGGACACCCATGGACACCACCACCCCCTTAGACATCCCCCCACACCCCCTAGAGACCTCCCCCACCCCCTTGGACACCCTCTGGACACCACCACCCCCTTGGAAAGCCCCCCACCCCTCTGGACAGCCCCCCCACCCACCCCCTGGACATCCCCCACCCCTCTAGACACCCCCACCCCCACCGCCTTGAACACCACCACCCCACCTAATAACACTAGAACATATCTATTAAAATTAAATAATCAATTTAAAGATGACCAAACATCCCTAGTAATATCCATTATTTTAGTCATGGGTCATGATATTTCATTCCCTTATCATTCCTTGACTTTAGAAGTTAGATCTTCTGGTTTCCACTACCCATTATTAGAGGTCATTTGGTTTTTACATCCTTGAGTTATGTGGATCTGTTAAAGTCTTCTAAAATCCTGAATTTATTTTAGATATTATTGATTCCCAAATATTTAAAATGGAGTGACATGTGTTGAAATTAATATGGTAATGTATTTTATTTAGAAATGTATTTTTTATTTAAAAATAGAATTTATTTTCTTTGAAATGGAAATATGGACTCCCAAACCATGAAGCCTAGTGAATTAGATTTTAAATGGATTTATAAAGAAATGAGGTTATGGTTTTTCAAATAGGAATTGAAAAACCTTGCACATAGGGAACCTTGGGGCATCGAGAAAGTGACACGGGTGGACTTAGTGTGTGTGGGACCACAAGGAGATAGTTGTGGATGTGTCAATGGTTTATGGAAAGACTTGATGTTATTAGGATCCAACCATAAGCCTCGTTATTCTTTGTGATTGTCCATTATATTTTTTCTCATTGGCTAGAGACCAATTGGAAGGTACATTGTTGTTTCTGGTTATTTATTACATAGGTTATTTCATAAATGTTTGATCTCATGGATGTTTATAATTAAATATCATTACAAACTTTTATCTAGATTTAGAAAATATGACAAGAAATTTGTGAAAATGTAAGGATTTTTTGAAAAAAAAATTCCATTTTTTTACTTATAAATAATCGTGTGAATTTTTTTTTTGTTTTAATAATTGAAATTTCCCATTATTTTAATTATATATTGTTTATATTTTTGCTAGTATCTTACGGGAATCTATTTCTCACACCCTACTTATACACATTAAATTACCATAGACCTTTTTTTCCATGATATAGGTAAATGGAAGAACATTATATAGTATTTTGGATTCTTTTTACATCACTGTTTCTGTTTAGGGATGGTTTGGTGGTTAAATTTCGTCACATGGAGACTAGTTTTTTCAATAATTCTCATGATTTTTATTTTATCCTGATTGGATCGACTGTATCAACCATATTTACACCTTGAACACTCATTTATTATATTTTTTTCATTATATATGAGACTTTTTTATCTTTTTTATAGAATACCCCATAATGGGATGACTTGTGTGATTGGTCTGGTTAGACGGGGTTGGTCTGTTAAAATTTTAGTATTAGATGGGTTACTCAGTCTAAAGACTATTTGCACTATGTGATTTGGTACTATGTATTTGGTAGATTGGAGTAGGATCATCAGAATTTTCATAGTATGGGATAAAAGAGGCCTAGCCAGCTCAATCTGATGACTAAATCTGAGCTTCCATCGATGGTTGTAAAATCATTACTAGGTCCAAAACCTGGTATTTTGGATCATTTGATTGAATTGTATAGAAAATTTATTGAAATTATCCTATCTAAATAGTCTAGTGACATTGTTTTTGTTAATTAATTTGAATTAACTATATTTGGAGTTTATTTAGATGGACATGTTCCTTACAAAATGAATTTCCTTTTTTTGATAGAATTCATAATTTTATTTAAATTATTAACATTTTATAAAATTGATTTGGAAACAAGAAGTTAGTTAAATAGTTATAAAAATTTCCTCATGACTCATTGGTTATATTCTTATCTTTATGAGATAATGAATTCTAGAATAAGTCTTCCAAATATGAAAGGGGATGTTGCAAGTTACATTTTGCATGTGGATCCACCAGTGGAACATTCTTTGGTTGAAGCAGTGATTGGTGCCATTTTAGTGGGTGCAGATAACCCACATTGAGTATTATATCATGGTTCTGAATTTATCAAGAAATATCCACATGTAATCTATGGTGACAAAGTGACCCAATAATGAGATCAGTGATTGAACAGATTGAAAGGATCTTGAACATTTTGAATATTTTTGAACACTCATAGGTGAGTTTTTTATGTATATTCCCAAGGGAGAAGAAAACATATTGTGGGATTCTATAGTAAAGGATATGTTACGTGAATGTATTTCCTAAGTTTCATTCAAGAAAAATTTATTTTCTAGTTTTATCTTGATATTTTACATGAAAAAAATACTTGTTAGTTTCATTCCTTTGAGAGAAGGGAGCATTCCATTCTAGAGTAATCCACCCATTTTGTTGAGTTGGTGCATCTAGGACCATATCTTGTAACCAATGATTACATAAAGGATCAGATGTTTGAGATGAAGATGAGGGCCAATATTCAGTTGATTATATTTATTTTTTTACATACAACATTTTTGGAGGTAATCGGTAAAGAATATTTTTATGATGCTTACATATTAGGAAGGGAAGGTTTGGAGAGCGATTTAGTTTGTACAATAGTTAGCTTGAGTGCATCTTATTATTTAAACAAGCCACACAAGACTAGTCAGTTCCCTATGGGATCAGTTTATGGGGATCCCATATAGAAGTAAAATGTACTTTTTCAACCAGTTTTGGAGTCATTTTCATTGTAGAAAAAATTGTTCACAGGATCCTATGACTTTTCATATTTGTGGGAGATCTATCCATCTAAATCATATAAATGATAAGATTTCCCTAGGCTATAAGGTGGGATCCACATTCAGCAAGGGATTATAGGTGTAGGTTGATTCTTCCAAGGGTGGTGGGTCTCATTCTCATACTAAAGGGGTTGTCCAAAATTATTAGTCTGGATAGCTATATGTAGAAGAATTTGCACCACAATAATTTGAAGCAGGGTTAGCT
Source organism: Viscum album (assembly GCA_963277665.1). Taxonomy (NCBI): domain Eukaryota; kingdom Viridiplantae; phylum Streptophyta; class Magnoliopsida; order Santalales; family Viscaceae; genus Viscum; species Viscum album. The sequence goes on from OY728133.1 coordinate 972,587,032, forward strand.
ACAGTGAGAGGTAAGAGGTTTATCTCGCCTTCTATCATTCAAGATATTTTTGATATGGGTTCTACTCAATCTTTTATATCATCAATGATGGATGGAATGTTGTTTTTTCATTCGAATCTTATGTATTTTTTGTTGGAACTTCTATAACTTCGGGAAATATGTACGAACAAGGTTTCAAGTGCACCATGTGTCGGGTGTCGAAAGTCGGCATTGTTGTGGTTTAGGATTTATTCATCCCTGATCTTGACATATTTGACTAGATTATAATCATGTATTATATGATCATATTGAAGAACCCGATATACTTTTAAAACTATCTGGTACAATTTTTTTCTTCTAATGGGTCGCTGATGTTTTCCAGGGAGATTTGGACTCTTTAATGGGATGGGTGGGGAATGTTGTTCCCTATGACAATATAACAACATGCTAGTTTTCAGAAATGTTTCCTAATAAAATTGACCTATTCATTGGTGTTTATATAGCTGATATTGTATGTACATAACCTGAGGCCATTCCAAATTATTTTTCTGGTTTTCTATCACAAAGAGAGGTTGAGTTTACTATTTACCTCCTCATGTGAATGATTCTCATTTTTATGCCACCCAATTGAATGGAACCTGCTGAGTTGGTGGAACTAAAGGACCAAATTTATGACCTTGAGGGATTTATTTATCCTTTTATTTCTGTAAATTCTTATATTGTACTTCTTTCTAATAAGATATACGGGAGCTTAGACTTAGTATTGACTATCAAAAGTGGAGTTGGGTGACCATTAAAAGCATGTATCCTTTAACTAGAATGGATGATCATTTTGACCAACAGATAGTGGATCATTGGTTTTTTAGGATTGACCAATGGTCTGGGTACCACCAGTTGAGTGTCTGAGAAGATGAAATACAAAATACAATGCTTTAGAGTTAATATGGGAATTTCAAATTTATAGTTTTTTCATCCGGTATCACTAAAAATCCTATGGAAATTGATGAACAAAATATTTCATCGGTTCATGGAACTTTTTTTATAGTGTGTGTAGATGATTTATTGGTGTACTCTAATAGATAGGATGAGCATAGTAACCATTTAGGTATCATTCTTTAAACCCTTAAGGGAGATCATCTATATGTTAATCATTCCTATTGTGAGTTTGGCATCCAAGAAATTATGTTTCTTTTTAATGTGATATCTGATAGGGGAGCCTCATTGTATCTTTAAAATTTATAGGAATGTATGTCATAAAATTAACCTTGAATAATTTTTGATATATTTAGATTCTTTTGATTCACTAGTTTCTATAAATGGATTTTTTGGGAATTCTCCAAGATCACATATTTGATGATAAATTTATCTCAAAAGGGTGTAATGATTGAATGCAATGAAAAGTGTCTGATATCTTTTTAGGAGATCCATATATTGTTTAGTTAAGCACTATGTTTGATTCTTCCAAAACCAGGGATGGGTTATGAGGTTTTCTATGATTCTTTCAGTGAAGGTTTTGGATATGTCTTGATGTTTGGGAAATAGTTTGGGGGATATGCCACTCACTAACTACACCCTCTGTAGAAGAACTATGCTACTCATGATCTTGATATTAAAGCTTTTATGCATGAAATAAAACTATGTCATCGCAATCTCTTTGTGGAATGATTCATTTTATATCCTAATCATAAGATCCTGAAATATATTTTTACTCATAGAGGTCTAAACATGTGAAAAAGACACTAGGTTTAGTACCTTTAGACTTTTGGTTTTGATCTCGTATATACCATTGGAAAAAGAAATGTAGTTAATGATGCATTGTGAAAAATAATTTTGACACAATCCATGCAGGAATTATTAGATCAGTGGTCTTTGAGGATTTTGTTTTTTGAGATTATCGTGAGAGTGATGGAGGTTGGTGGATAAGTTTTTTTCAGATTCGATAATGTTTGAATCATATTTTAATGAGTGATTTCTACTTGAGAAGAAGATAGAAAATAAAAACTATCACTTATGATAAATCCTAAATGGTGGGGAGACCTCACGTCAGTGGTCTTGGTCTTTCAGTTGAGCTTTTTACTTCCAATGTAGGTGCTTGTTTCTATTTTCCTTGAGGCAGGAGATTCAAGATTGTGGAAAATGTTCAGGTAGTTTCATTCACATTAGGGAAAAAATATGTACCACTATATTATATTTCATTGTTAGAGGTCGGGGATGAGGTGATTAGTTATAGATTTTGTATCACTATGTCTCACTTGTCAAAGCGTAAAGGTTGAACATTAGTGACCTCCATTTTTGTTCCAACCTCATCCATTCTTCTATGTAAGTTTGATAATATTTCTATGGATTTCCTAATTAGTTTACTATAGAATTATAGAGGGAAGGATGTGATTTGGGTGATTGTTGCAAGACTGACAAAACAAGCACATTTCATTCAAATAAATGAAATGATAAAAGTGGAATACATTGTGGAATTATATGTATGAGAAATTTTGATACTTTATAGGGTTTCCTCTATTGTTGTTTCTAACAAGGATTCAAGGTTCAAATATAGATTCATGAAGGATTTGTATATGGTAATAGGTTCCAAGCTGAAATTGAAAATGTATTATAATCCATAGATGTATGGAAAGAGAAAGAGGGCCATTTAGGTTCTTGAGGATATGCTCTGGAATTATGTGCTCAATTTCAGTGGATCTTGGGAAAAACATTTTCCTTTTGTTCAGTTTTCCTAAAACAATTTCTATTAATATTTGATTATGATAGAATCCTTTAATGATTTATATAGGTGGCCATTTTGATCTCTCTTGTTCTTGGAAGAGTTGTTTGAGAGGTCCTTGGTTTGGCCGAGTGTTGTTCCGAAGATGACAGATGTGGTGAAGTTGATCCAGATGCATTTGATCTTGGTATACAGTAATTAGAAATCTTATGTAGACTATAACCATTAGCCACTACAGTTCGACTTTGGTGATCAGATCATTCACATATTTTCACCTCTCTAGGGAACACATCAGTAGGATATGATGGCATGTTGGAACTAATTTTTTTGGCCACTTAAAATCATTGACCGACTAGGGCGGGTGTCCTATTGGGTTTTTTACTATCTTAATTTGTTTTAATATACTTTGTTTTCATGTTTCCCAACTATGGAGGTATATTCTAGATCCTTTCCATTTGATTTCTTGTAATATATTGATATTGAGCCCGATACCACTTTTTTTTAGAATCCAGTTTAGATTATGAATCACTAGGATAGGGTACTAAATTGTGATATGATCTCCATGGTCATGAGACTATCGATGTGTGGACTGGATCTCCTGGAGATTGGGAGTGGGAGTCACGGATGATACTGCAGTGGCCTTCTCCTTTTTTTGATCCATGATCATGAACTCTTTCCAGGGAAAAAAATCTTTTGGTGGTGAGATTTTAATGCCATGTTACATTTCATTCAGGTATGTTCTAATATTTTATTTTACTTTTTTTTCAAATTGAATATGTATTTCCAACCTTATAATTAAGAAGATACCTTTAACGGTGAATTTAAGGAATTTTTGGAATTTTCAACATAAATCAAAAAAATTATATCACTTTTTCAGAAATTATTTGCCGTGTATGTTTAATACACACCATGTAATGGTTTCTCAGCAGATACCATGAATTGGAATCACATCATGAACTCGTTACACATCATGTAATAGTTACACATCGTGTAGGTATAAAATCTGGTTTTTAGTAAAAATAATTAGATGGATTTTTTTTTGAAAATATGGGCCCGAAGGATTACACAATATGTAAACTAGTTACACTCCATGTATCTTTCATGGTGTTTGTTTTCAGGGTATCATACAAATGATATGTTTCACTCCTCCGTCATTCCTTCCTCCTCTCTCAACTTGGAATCCTCCCTAGTAAATTTTGGGTTACTCCATTCCTCCTAGATCAATTTATGCAGCAATTTATTAGAATGGATATCATCAAGTGGTCCTTTCCTCTTGTTTTCCTCTCATATTTGGTAGTGGCACAAATTTTAGTTGGGATAGGTAATCATATTATGTTTTATATCATTCCTTTTTAGTATATTATCACGATTTGTCATTATAATGTAGAACATATGGTATCCAGTCCCCACTATCAATGGCGGTTATCTTTTCTATGTCCTTGAGGTAGTTGGATCTATTCATGTGTTCTAATTTCTTAAATTTCTTATAGTTTATGTAGATTTCATGATATTTAAAAGTGATTTTCTTGTTTTTTAATTGAAAATGGTCCGGGTTCTCATTTGGAAATGATTTTTTTCTTTAAAAATGGAATTTACATGATTTGAAATAAAAAATGTATCTTTAATCACTCAATCATATTTCATTGGCTTTGAAATGGTTTTATAATGAAATTGGAGATTGGTTTTTAAAATAGAAAGTGACAAACATTTCACATAAGTAACCTTGGGTCTATCAAGAAAGAGGCATAGGTATAATTTATATGTGTGACCCCATTAGGAGGTAACCTCTTGTATGTCGATTTTATATAGCAGTACTCAATTTTAGTTGGATCCATCCATATTCTTTGTTAGGTTCGTGTGTGTCTAGTATATATTGTCCCATAGGCTACAAACTAGTTGGATGGTGCATTGTTGTTTTTGGTTTTTTATTACATGACATGTTGTTTCATGGATATGGGTTCACATGAATGTTCCTATTTAAGTATATTTACCTTATTTTTCTAGCTTTGGAAATTTCGACTTGAAATTTTTGAAACCTCAAGGATTATATGATAAAAAACTATTTTACATATAAATATTCTTGTAAAACTGGTTTTTTATCTTGGTGATTTTCATTCCTGTTATTATAACATGTTTACATATTTTGGTGGTATCATATTTGGACCTATTTATCACACCCTACTTCTACACTTTGGGTGATTCTATACCTTATTTTTAAAGATAGTGGTAAAGGGGAGGAAGTTTTGTATTAGGAAGGATTCTTTTAACATCATCATTTTTGGCATAGAGGTGGTTTGGAGGTGAAGATTAGTCACATGAAGACTAGTTTTTCTATACATTTCATACATTATAGTTTTGCCTATTTGGCTTAGTCGTATCTCCCTTCTTTAAACATTGTACTATGGTTTTGTGCCTTTTTTCCTTCTATATGAGATATGTTTTATTATCTTTGTTATACCTCAACCCATAATGGACTGACTTGGGTGACTGTTCTGGTTTCCATAGGATATTCAGTTACATTTATGAAACATATTTCTTCCTCAAGGGTTATGATACAAAAAAAGTTTAATGATCTTATAGTACACATGTGAATCGTTTTCATTATGTTATGTACGAGATTATAATTATATAGTCCCCCAATGAATTGGGTTGAGAAGTATATCTCATGATATAAATATGATTAAAATGGGGAGTGAACCTAGTTAGGTAAAGGACTCAATCCTCTGTAATAATCTTGGGAGTGAACCTAGACTGCTACAATAGAATCGGGAGTGAAAAAAATCCAATATATTTTCATTTATGTGATCCTTGACTACTAAAGAAATTATTTTCTATGATTATGTATGTACGAAATATTTATTTTTTATTCCAATGTTATTCTATTAGGGATCATGTTACTTTATTCCCTAATGATTCGTGTTTTATAAACTATTATGATATATTCCATTATTAAAAATTCTGGTCTATGATTTTAGGGTACAATTTTCAAATTTTAGGTACATATTCTCATACATATAGGATTTTTTTTATGTTTAATAGATAATTGATATCTCATTTATTTTCCCTTATTGTTCATCTCAAAATTTCTTATGTTTCCTTTCCCTGGGTTAAAAGAAATGGTATTAAGTATGATATGTCTAAGAAGGGTGATAGTTATGAAGAACAAAGTAGGAGGTGATGCATTAAACCTAGGAAACAATTGTTTATGCATCTATGTTTACAATGATACTTGATCAATATTATTCTATTGAGGATCATTATCTTATATAATGAATATTCCTATAATAATATGTAATATCTATGTATGAATATTTTGGGTCCCTATAGTTGGTATTAGAGAAAGGTTTAGTTACCGTTAGAAACTGAAATGAGAAAATATTATTATGAAGCTGTGGGAGAAGACTAAATATAATAAAATATCCTAATTTTAGGTAACAATCATTGATTTTCAAGGTTGAAACATTATTCTCATAGATTAAAAAAAGGTATTTATTTTGATGTCCAATAAATTATTTTTCATGATTATGTGGTTTCTCACTATGATTCTTGTTTCTAACAATATGATTTTGGTTTTCATCAGTGGATTGAACCTAAACAAATTGTGTTAATGATTAAATTGAAATTCATTTCAATTATTTTCCACTTGAGAAAACAAATTTTATAGGATTATGATTTAAAAATATTATTGCCATAATTAAACAACTTTCTCAAAATATGAATCATAATTTTCTTCCAAATGAAAAAAATGAATAACCTCCTGTTGAGTCCTTCATGAGGAAACATATACCTTTTTTTATTTTTATTGATCCCTTTTTACTGAGAAATGGACCAGTTCCACTAAAAAATATAATCTTATATACAAGGTTTGTGATATAAATATATTATTTTGTCATTTTATCATTTGGATGGTGAAGAAGATCAATAGAGTAATATTATAAAGATTAAGAGGCAATGAAAAGAATATGTATTTATTGAGTGGGATGAGTTCAGGATCTTATCATTCAATAATCACTATCCTTGTATAATTCATAATAAAATTTATAAATAATTCATTCATATAGTGTTGAAGGATGTTGAATTTTTTAATAACTATGAGTAAAATTTTACAAGACCTGTGAGGTATCCTTCCAGTATTTTCATCCAACCTGAATGTAAGTTTGATTGATTCTTCACTAGCTTACAACTATTTATCTAAAGGGAGTTTGACATAATATCCATGAGTAGATATGAAAAAATTCTTCTACGTACTATCAATCTGAAAATTCATATTGGATTTACCCATCAATATCAAGGTTTTTTTAAGAAATGAATGATGAAATTAAATGGAAATTATAAAAACCTTGGAAAGAAAAATATCATCTTTTCATTATACTTTATGTGTGCAAGTAAACATGGTGTAAATTGTCTTAAGGGTATTATTAAATTTTTTATGTTTATAAAATAATGTCATAGATCTATCAATTGATGTAATTATGAGAAAAAGTTAAATTATTATGGAGGAAAATCACCATAGAATGCACCACTGACACTATAGTGTTTCTAATTCAAGGTGTATGGGCATTATTCTATTCAGTTTTCAAAAATAAAGATTAATTAATATGATTGATGTCAACAAACTCTTAAGATCTAAGACAAAGGTAAATCTAATTTGATCACTATGGATGATGTGGAGTATGGTAACAATGTGGTAAAAGGTACACTTTCTATACACTCTGGAGCTATTGCTATCATATTGGAATATTGATCTACCCATCCTTTTTTCAATAATTAATTTTCTAAGGATTTCACAGTACCACCTCAGTGATAGGATATTGAATTTGTAACCCCATAATGTTTTAAGGGTTTCATCACAAGTCTATAAATCTTTTCTTATTGATGTTTTTGGTAATGTTATTCATATAAATCTTGTTATTATCCCTATATTTAAATTCAATGTTATTTGGGGAATTGTTTTAATTTCATTACATATGGCCCACATCAATTGTTTGGGAAGGAAATTAACTTTTTATATTCTAAAATAACCTATGATAGTCTATAGATGCAATGAAAAATATGAAATTCAAATGAAAATTGAATCCATTGTATGGGTCTTGATTTCTATTCAATAGGATATTTTTTCAAATATGATTGGGGAGAAACAATACATCGATGATATAACTATTGTGTGAGAATTTTTTTGTATTTCAAAAAGTGTCTCCTAGTTTTCCACTGAAACATGAAGATGATTTCTCAATAGAACTCACACATAGGGATACACCTATTTCAAAAATCCATATAGAATATATTCTATTGAGTTAAATGTATTGAAAAAAACACCAATATAATGATAAAAATTGATTTATTTGGCCATCAACATAACCTTTGGGTTCACCAGTTCATTTTTATAAAAAATAATGATCTATCATTGAAACTCTACATTGATTATCATGAACATAATAGGGTAAAAATATAGAATAAGTATCATCATCCATGTATTTATGACTTGTTCAATAAACTTTTTCAAGGTTAGTACTTTTACAAGTTTGATATTCATTATAGATATCATCAATTGAGAGTAAAAAATCAGGATATAATCAAGATATATTTCTTCATAAAATATGGTCACTGTGAATAAAAATTGATTCCATTTTGTATTACTAATACTCCCTACATCTTTATAGATTTAATTATTATAAGCCGTATATACTACCATGTTAATTTTGAGGTAGAATTTATAGATGATAAAATTATATATTTTAGAAGAAAGTAATAGAATGAATATCACTTGAGGATTATACTGAGGACACTAATCAAAGAGAATTTATATGAAAAAAATTAAAAAGTGTAGATTGTTTCCAAAAAAAAGTTTCATTTTAAGGTCATATAATATCTAGATAAGTTCTATCATTTGATAGTTATTGATCATTATTCAAGACCAACCATTGTGACTAAAATATGTATTTTATATCGTTTGGCTAGATATTATTGACACATTGTGGATAGTTTCTCCAAACTGACTAATCGACTCACCGTGTTAACATGTGTGGGAACATTTTTCCTTTAGAGAGATAAATTTGGGGAAATTTTCAGGGATCTAAAGAGGAGGGTAGTCGAGGAATCTAGGGTTACATTACCTAGTATTAGATAAGGGTTTATAATCTAGATTGATTCATCAAAAAATGGAATTTGATGAATCCTCATCCATAATGATATAGTTTTATCTTATGCGTCATGACAATTGGAGGTTCATGAGAAACATTACCCAATTAATGATTTGGATTTCTCTATGGTAATTGTTTCATTAAATATATAGAGTCATTATTATATTGGTTAAATATGTGATATATATATTAATTATGAATGTTAAAGTATATATTCACAGAAAAAGAGATCAATATGTACCAGAGAAGTTGTTAAGAGTTAATTAAAAATTATATCTTGTTTAAATATTACAACACTTGTAATGTGAACAAGGTGGTGGATGATTTAAGTTGAAAAAATAATGATAACTTATCTAGGATGAGGATCACTGAAGATTAAATATTTCTAGATTTTCATGTATGGATCTGGAAATCCTGAATTGTGGAGATAATTCTTATCTTTCTCAAATGAGTTTCCAACCATCAATTTATGTAAGGATTAAAAGAATGAAAATTGAAGATGTGGAGATGTATACAAAGGTTAAAATATTCATGATTACAGATATGATAATAATGGAATAATAAGGTTCAAGAACCATACTTATATTTTTTTCATACCATATTTGAAGAAGGAGTTATTGTATGAGGCTCATAGATCATCATTCTACATTTATCTTGGATGTGAGAAGATGTATAGAGATCTATAATGGTAATATATATTAGAATTTCATAATAAAATATATTGATTAATATGTATTTTAATGCTTTGAACATCAGCGATCCTAGGATGATAAATATAAGTCTAAGAGGAGGTTATAAGTTTTAGCCAGACCTAAATGAAAATTTGGAATATTACCAAGCATTTCATCATCAGATATCCCCAAAAATATAAAGGAAACACTTCTATTTGTGTTATTTCTGATCACCTTATTGAGTCAGAATACATTATTTCTATTAGATAATAATTCTATCATAAACATACTATCAAAATATATGTTAAACAATTAGTAAGGTTGAATAGAGTACCATATTATATTATATATGGTTGGAATCTGAGGTTTCCCTTGAAGTTCTGGTGAAGTCTTCAGCGGGATCTAGATATAGTATTCTAATTCATTACAAAATATCATCATGAAAAATATATTTAGTATGTCTGTTACATTAAAAACCTAGAGGATATACTATGACTTTTCTCTATGTATTTTAAAGGTAGATGGGATCAGAATGTTCCTCAAGTTGTTTTTTCTTACAATAATAGCTTTAATTCATGCATTGAGAAGGGACCTTAGGAATCTATCTATGGAAAGAAGTGTATAACTACAACATGTTTGGATGTGGTTGGATAAATAAATCTATTGGGACATATCCCAACTTCTGAAATGGTAGAAAATTTAAGATCCATTTTTCTGTATATCAAGGAAACTCATATTTTCGAGAATCATTATGCTGAGAATCATTGGGGGATCTGTAGTAAGTTGTTGGTGAGAAAGGGTTTTTGTGAAATTATCCATCAAATATGGTTACGATATTTGATCATAAATCAAAAATAAGACCAAGTTATAATCGCCCATTTGAGACTCTTCGTTCATTAGAGATGATATCTTAACACTTGATTCATCCACTAAACCTCTCTCAAGTTCACGATGTGTTACAAATCTCTCGCCAGAGATATTACATACATGATCCTCCACATGTACTGAACTCAGAGGTCATACTAATGGATAATGGTATTTCATATGAAGAATAAATGGTAAAAATATTAGACCATAAAAATAATGTTTCACATAACAAGACTAGTCTTATGGATAATGTTCTCTAGAAAAATTAGCAATTTGAAGAAGCTATTTTGGAGCCCAATGTTGTAATGAAACATAGTTTTCCTCCTTTTTATATAGAATTAATGTAATTTCGATGGTGAAGTTGATTTCAAGGGGGGTATAATTTTACTATATCATATTTTATGATATATTTATTTTCAAATAAAATGTATTTCTTCAATAACATGTGAAACACACAACACTAAGTTTAAAAACATCAATATACTAATAGAATATATTAATTTAATGTAACAGTTATCACCAAGCCATTAAATTGGTAGGTGTGAATAATAGTAAATAAATTACAGGATTTTTATGGATTATATATGTAGATTATTAATTCATTTACTATAAATTAATTATAAATGAAAATAAAAATCCTTTGAAAATAATGGATTTTTCTAAAATAATATTTCTATGCACACATTGGGTTTTTAACATAGTAAATAAATTAGTCACTATTAGTACATGTTTATAATCAATTATATATATTATAATTGAAAATAAATTTTTTTACATTCATCAAATAATTTTAATAGTCAGGAAATGGTAATTAATCTAATTTTTTACTTAAAATATATATTTCTGAAAATGTTTTTTGTCGGGTTTTTATCCCATATTTTTAAAATGAAATTATTCAATTTATAGAAATTTAATTTTAAAAAATGGATTCCATATTTTGAATCAAAAACATTAAATTTGTTAAAATTTTCCCTTTTATTTTAGTTTTATATGAAAAGTAACCGTATTAATGTATGTCACCCATGAAAGGGTAAAATAGATAAAATATGGTCAAAACATTAGGATAAGGCTATAAAATTTACATATTACGTGAATTTATACTATTTAATAACTTCATTTTTACAATTTTCGTACAATTATCAAATATATTGTCACTTGGTTCCATATTTCTTTGATTATGACATTTATATTCATTTAAGAAATTAATTAATATAAAATGTTACTCTTTTTGTTATTAAATTTTATAAATAAAGATTAAAGGGGGATAAGTGTAGTTATTAATGATTATTTGAAATATAAATTATTTTTTAATCATGGTAATTTATTTATAATTTACATAATTCAATAATTACATTGAATTTGAATGCAATGCCATCATAGTTTTTATTCAAATTATAGAGAAAGAAAATAAATGATTTAAAAAAAATAAAATTTAAATATTTATTGTGTTATAATAAATTTTTAGACAAATATAAATAATTATTTATGATTTAAATGATTATTTTCCCATTACATATTTTTCAGGGTGTCATTAATGTAAAATTTGATGAATAGTTTTAAATTTGGCATTAATGATATTTTATGATAAATAATATTTTTTTATGTGATTTAAAATTTATAAAAAAAATATTTTAATGAAATTGAATTAAATATGGTTGAACATATCACCAATTTTCTATTTATGAGTAAATTTTTCATTTAGGGTAAAATTATTAACCATTTAATATTGAAATACTTCTTACTATGGTTACCATCAATAACAGTTAAAGAATGGGGTTAATAAAAAAGATTAAGGTTTATAATGACACCAAAACCTATCTAAAATTTATGATATTAATTTATTTAAATAATAGAATATTTATATTCAAATTAATTTATTTTTGAAATATTTTTTTATTTATAACACCTTTATTATATTTTAATAGTCTATGAAATTCTATGTGTGTCCTCTCCCGCCCTTATAAAATAACACCATTCCTTTTCTTCGTTACATAACTGTGTGCTCAATAAATAAACAGAACCCTAACAATATCACTTATTGAAATCCCAATAAATATTAAAATGGTAGTTTTATCCCCTAATTACCAAACCTAGGGCCCATAATATTATATCTGAATGAGTTCTTTCAAAGAAGAGGTAATCACTATAACTGGTCACTTTATTTTTTTTACTTCTTATTTTACCAACTATATATCTGGGGAATTTATCATAAAATAAAAACTCTAGTGTCATAAATATACTAAAATTGTATTATAATTATGAAACCACCACTATCCGCCTTCTTTTCCATCAACTGATTAGTGAAATAGTAACCCGAATGTACGTACAACTTACTATCTCCAACTAGTAATATAATTCATTTTCCATCACCATCTTTTATGAATTGGAATTATGATTGGTTTAATGATTATAAATGATATTATTGAAATAATTATGAATTCTTGATGATAAAATAAAATAAAACATATAACACAATAATATTTTAGAAAATATTTCTCTTTAAATAATTTTATTTCTTCGATATCTTATGTTATATGAAACAACAAGTTTTAACGGATATTGATACACTATTAAAATATTATTATTTATGTTGATATTTATAAACAAAATGTTGATTTTTAAGATGGGAATATAAAATAATTCATACTATATATATATCCTACTCAATATAAATATAATGATAAATTCATATTAAATAATCACCCAATTTTAGTAAAGTTATTATTTACCTAAAAAATATGTCCTCTTCAACAATGATTATATTTATTTTTCTGAGAAAATATTATAATTAATTTCATTATCATTTTAAAATTATATTTAAGAAAAAAATTAAATTTTTAAAGTCATAATATTAGATTTATATTAGGGTATGTTTTTGTATTTTTTGGGAAAATATTGATTTTCAAATGTACAGTAAAAACTATTGATTTTTGTTGAAAATAATTTTTTTTTGTTTCAACCATTTACACAATTCCATTTCTTTAAAAAAATCATTTCAATGTAAAATTAATTATATTATATTATTATTAATACCATTACGTTCATTATAATCAATTTTATAATTAATTTTTTATAAAACCATTTTTTATATAAAAATTCATGTTTAAGAAAAATTGTATTTTTCAAATTAAATGATTTTCATCATGTTTTTTGCCCTTATTTTAAAATTAATTATTTCAAATTATAGGTATTTAATTTGATAAAATGTATTTCAAATTTTTAGTCATGAGTTTTAAATTTGGTAAATTGGTCCCTTTTATTTATAGACATTACGAATTATAATTGTAGTAAAATTTATCAACTAAGTAGAGGGTAAATCAGCTTAATCTAGGTTAAACCTAAGGGATAATGGAAAAATATTTTATCTTATTTATTATTTCATTATTTTAATTAGAACAAAATCACCTTAATCTCCAAATTAAATTTTATTAATGAAAACATTTAAATGAAAATGACCCTTATAATAATTAATGCAATGAAAGTTATAAAATATCACTATCATAATATTAATTATCTATTATTTTTCCATAGAGGTAATAAAGAAAGATATGAGTGATAGAAAATTTAAATTTTGATATTAATGAAACTATTTTGATGAAATAAATTTCAAACATGTTTTTCGAAATTATATAATTACTATAATTTTTTGTGCAATGGTGATACAGTTTTTTTAATTAACAAAAATAATAAAATAAAAGATTTTAAAAATACTAAAAAATTATAAATTGATTGAATTAAGGTTTAATTAATATTTGATAGATATATATAATATTTTATGCATTTTTGTTGGATTATATTTTAAATTAATATTTTTTATGTATTTAAATTCAAATTAAATGAATTGTGTTAGAATTCACATTAATTGTATTTTATCAAAAAAATATTTTATTAAATTATTTACAATTCGTAAAAAATTAACTTTCACCATGTAAATGGAATATGCTTACTCCCATAGTCCAATATCCATTAATCATTCACATATCCACTTATAGTAACATTATTAACCCTCTGTGATTAAAATATTGGTTACCACGGTTACGGAAAAAAATAATTAACCAAGTGGGTAATCAAAAATTTTAATTGTTAAAATGATATTAAAACATGTAAAAATTTTATATCTACTTTTATTTCAATCCTATAACAATTTTCATCAAATTTTAGACCACTAGAACCATTTATCAATATAATATTCATATTACATATATTTTTTAAGAAATTTCATAAGTTCCTCTCACCTCAATTATAAAAGGGGACTACCTCCCTCACTTATTTACACCACTTTGAGCCATATAACTTGATAAACCCTACTCATTCATATTTTAAACATACTTATCCATGTTTTTGAGGTTCAATTATTCTAAAAATGTTATCCTTAAGTTCCTTAATGAAATATTCCTCCAATATAAGATGATATTTTAACGCGAATGAAGAAAGATGAGGCTTGAGTTAAGAGGTGTATTTCACAATCTCTTCAATAATCATGAACTCATATGTTTAAGTATCCTTTAATAGAATTATTTGATATTTATCTTATATATACATGTTCTCTAAAATACCATGAATTATTTTACTATTCTCCAATTATTATTAAATTAATTTTTCCCATGTTTTTCTTTTTACAAAAAAAATTAAAATAAATATTTTTTTCAATTTCAGAATGATGTAGGTTTTGAATTTGTGAAAAGAATTTTATTATCTTATACATCATGAACATATTTTTCCACATTCAGAACATATATTTTCTATGAGGTTTTCTTTAAATGTTTAAAATATTATTTTCAATAAAAATGTTTTATTTTATATGTGTGTAAATTTTTATAAAATAAGTGATTTTAAAATAGAATGGTTTTTTTGAACAAAAATTATTCCAAGTGATCTTTAAAAATAATTTTCCAGATAAGATAGAATCATGTGTTGTTAAATAAAATTTAATGGTGATATTAACTAGGTAGATCATCCTTATTCATTTTCTTTTTGGTATTTTTTTAATCAAAATATTTTAATGAATCCCATTCCCTTTTCACTAGGTTTTACTTGAATAAAATTTTTATGAAATATTATTTCTTTTTATATGATCTGAGTTGATGTATTTTTTTGATCTTTTGGAAGTAATATGATTTATTTTATTTATATGACTAGTGGTACCTATATCTCCCACCAAATAATTGGGTATATAGGGATAAATCATGAGGGTAATATGTTATGTGTGAAGTTGATTTTCATATACATAATTTTATGCATGGGCTAGGTTTTCATGTAATAACCCAAATTTTTGTCAATTGAAATTTTGTTCTTATAAATATTTCACTTGAAATCATAACACAATGAACTAATAAGTATTATGTGGCCATGAAATTGTTTTTCACTTTTATGGTTTGAATTTCGAAAATATGACATACACGGTTGTGATCTGTAAGTTATTTGGAGTCTAATATGACCAACATAATTTTTGTTGAATACTAACATACCAAAATGAATTGTAATTTTAACCTTACAACTAGTGAAATACCCAAATGAATATTAATCATACCTATTATTGTATATAAATAATATTTAAGTGGGAGTACGATATATTTATATCTTGGAATAAGAAAATAATTGTTTTTAAAATAGTTATTTAGAATAAATTATCATTTAAATTAAATATTGAATTAATTTTATTTATAAAATTATTATTGGAAAATTTATTTCATTTTCTGTTTCTACACATCAGAAAATGGTTTGGGTTAATATTTGGGATTTCTCTAAAATACCTGAAATTTTTTGTGAATATTTAAATTCGTTAATTTATTGTATAAATACACTATAATTAAAATATATTATTAATAACATCATAAGTGATGTAAGCACCAAAATATAAAACTCACATGAATTAATTACTATTCTAGGTCATAGAATACAAACTATCTCTTATCTGGTGATGAAATAATAAATTAATTATTATAATATTATGAAAACCCTACTCCCCTCAACTATAAAAACCATTCATCCTTACCTCTTACCTTCACTCCTCTCAAGCCTCGTAACTTGCCATTATTCAGCCGAAATGTCTTCCCAATCCACTAATACACTTCCCAAATACTATAGTATCTTCAATATACAAAATCCTCTCCCCTTGAGAGGCTCTCGTATGAGGTAAAATCATGAGGTAAATTCCTCCTTCCAATTATTTTATTTATTTTATGTTCTTTTCATTTCATGTTTCTTTCCTCACATACATTCACCAAAATGGTATGATAACAACAGTAATGTAAATGTACTAAAATTATATACTTCTAATGGTTTAATTCATTATCTTCTCTCCTTTCCCCATCTTTTATTTGAAATAAATGCAAACACTATTTGAGATGTGTTAATTTTGCACAATCAAGGATGATAGGTTACAACTTTCCATTACCGTCTTTAATTCTTCTCATTTAACCATTTTCATGGTTTAAACAGACCATAATATATGTATTATTACTCATCTATGGTTATGGAAACCTTGTTTACACATGGTTTTGGTTTGTAAAAAAATTTGTTCTTTGTTGTAAAAAAATTCTAATTAACCCAAAAGGATGTCACTAATGTTTTATATAATGATTCATCTTTACTTTAATTAAAAAATTTTCAGTTTACAATAATGTAACCTTCTGAATTTTCAATAATAAAATAAAATTTCAATTCTATACAACCACATTCATTATAAATTCTTATCTGAACCATAACTGATAATTAAAACCAAGCCAACAAATAGCCCCGAACAATGAAATTGAACCTCCTAACCAATAAGAATGGTTAAAAATGAACATTCAAAGGATATGATAAATATTAAACATATATAATTGGTTCTTTAATTATTAATTAATGAACCTTATTTTCTTGTTCGGTTCATTGAGTTCAAGAAAAGATTACCATCATACTTAAGGTAAGGGATCCTCTTCATTTCACTTTTATTCAAGAATGTCCTCTATGTTATGCCATTTTATTTGTAATCCCTAATGATGGGGAATGATTTCTCACCACACCCATACTTCCCTCATTATTTATAAGTGATGAGAAACCTATTTCACCCTCATGAATCCCTATTATGTACACTTGATTCCATGCCGATAATCCGTATGGAATTCTACCAAAACTGCCTTTATTCTTTCGGGTTGCTCTATATTTATTTTTACAAAAATGAAGATTTATTTTTCATTTTATTTAAAACATATTCAGGATTTTTATATTATCCAAACTCTGTTTCAATACCCATCCCTCATTATCTTTTAGGTATATAAATGATTTTAAGTAAATCTATCTTTAATACTTCTTCATAAGAAAACTCATTTTAAGAAAACATCCCAAAATTTTAACCAATTTCAAGTGCACTGTATCCTCTGTTTTAAGACACCGATATATTTATAAAATCAACCTTTTATTATTAAAACCTTCTTGTTTTACTTATAGTTTTATATAAAAGATTGTTCTCTATTCTATTTTCAAATCTCTATAGTATTTTCCTTAAAATTGCACAAAAATGTTTTAGTGCTAAAATTTATCAAATACATTTCATAAATATAGTCACTTATGCCTGATATCACATTCAATGATATATGATTATTTCACCTTATGAACATCCATGTATGTTCTAATTCCTTTCTTCATTGAATCTTTCATGATATTCACTCTGGTTATGCTTCATGTCATGATTGTGGTACCCAATTCTTTCCATGGGTAACACATATGTGTATATAAGATTTATTATGTATGATTACTTATGTGGAAAAAATATTCATGAAATTTAATATGGGTGTACCTAGTTACTTGTCCACTTCATTGGGTAAATTTGAGTCTCATGAGATGTTATGTGCGATAGTCTTGGTTGTTAGCCTTTTCTTCTGCTACTATGTGCAACGGTCCTGGCGGTTAGCAAATATTGTTCTACAATGGGAAACGGTCTTGGCGGTTAGCCATGAATCGTACTAAATAAATGTTTTATGTTTCTTCCACATTTCAATTATTCCATGTTTAAATGGTCCATTTTTTATATGTAATGATTCCATATGTTACATGCCTTTCTATATCATCATGTCATGCCTTCCTTCCCATGTGATAAGGCTTTGTCCATATGGTTATTCCCTTACTAGGCTTTTAGCTCATCCCATTGTTAATGTTATCCCGAAATTAACTTATGAATATATATGAGCATAATGGGATATAAGAGATCATTGAGGATTTTAAATAAAAATTTGTTTTCACAATGTTCTATTATGTACCTATTCTTCCAAGACACTAGAATTTATGATCCTTGGCTCGTGATATGATGTATAATTATAAGTAAAATCATGTAATGTTATGTGTAAAAGGCTAGGGTCACAATAGTTGCAATAAAAGTGTGGTCTAATTATTTTTGGTGATTATGAATAGATCACTTTAGTAAGAACGTTATGGATGAGATGGAGTATACAAAAAAATCCATAAATTTTTTTAACTATAGAGTAAGTGGATTATCAAGAAAATACATCCCTGTCATGATATAGATAGGTAGAGGTGGCTCTAGAATAGATGTACCTATGGGTGAAAACTCTGACAACAAGTTTCGGGCATGACCCGGGGTATCATGGTACACGACAATGGGCATTTCTTCACTCTTGGTTTGACACTACCATGTGATATTCTTTGGTTAATTCATAATCATAGTGAAACCCATTTTTAAGGGAATAAAAAAAGATCCCATAAGAATAAAAGTTATGAAATTTATCGTGGATAACCTAGATTTAAACCTAAGGAACTACAATTTAAGATATACTTCTCCTATACATGTTCGTCCTTCTATGATCAAAAGTTTCCTTTTTATGTTCAATAACTAAGTACTCAAAACCTATAATTATATGTTCTCTTTCATAGTTAATGGAGATAAATATAATAACACATTCCAACAACTAATGTGGTGGGAAATTTGATTATTTCCCTAATAAAATTCTTCATATGATGGGAATGGGTTCTCAAAATTTCATCGAAATACTTTCTCATCTAGCTCAAGTTATGATTAATATTTTGAACCATATGGAACGACCTCATCATCCAAGGAAAGAGAAATTTGTTGTATAATCCTTCATACAGAAAGGTCCTCCCATATTTAGTGGATCTTATGAACCCCCCCCCCCCCCACATAACACTTTATTAACTCTATTGAAAATATATTATATGTCCTTCATTGATTGGAATAAGAGAAAGTTATTTTGGTGGTCTACAATTTTGATGGGGATTCTGATCAATTGTGGGCACTGATCAGAAATACAAAGGCCTAAGAAAAAATTCATTCCCTGGATTGGGAGGAATTCAAGAGGATATTTTTAACAAATATTTTCCTCAAACACTCCATCTCAAGATGCGAAGAGAGGTTCTTAGTCTCGAGCATAAGTAAGATGAGTCCACTGGGGCGTATGAAGAAAACCATAAATGGAATGCAAGGTACACCTATGGAATTATCATGAACACTAAAATCAAGGTGAATTTATTCTTTAGTAGACTAAATATGATTCTGTAGAAGGTTTTGGTTATTTTATACTTCGACAGTTATGAGAATATTTTCTATTTTACCCTCAAGGTTGAAATGGATTTTGGAGACTCTCAGTGTTCATGTAGGCTTGGTGAAAAGAATAAAAACATGGAGAAATACATTGGTGGATCAGTAAAAAAATACCATGATGGAAAGAAGCCTGAATATCCCAATTGTACATTTTGTTGGAAGAATCATCCTGGGAACATCCTAAAGGGAACTAGGAATTGCTTAAAATGTGGAAAGTTGAGATATCTGGTGATGAACTGTCTAAGGGATATGAAATATCTCGCTAATGTGGACGAAGAAAGGAAGGTTCAGATCAATGCTTAGCCAGTTGTGAAGTGTTAAAAATACAAGGAGGATGGTCATTTTGAAATCAATTTCCCAAATCCAATGTTTTTTTGGTGAAATCAATAATAACCTAAATGAAACAAGGAAGGGATAATGCTTTCACTACTACTGAGGGGGATCCGGAAAATGATAAGGTGACAAGTACGCTATTTATTCGTTCAACAATAGCAAATTTACTATTTGATTCTGGTTCTACGCATTGTGTCATATCTTGAATGTTTATTAGAACTATTCAAACACCACCTCCCAATTTAGAGGGAAACTTATCCGTGAGAATAGAAATTGTGGATATCATTGAGTCCATGGTTTACATCTCCTCCTTGGTTAATGTTTGTAGACTGAACCTCCCAGAAAATCTTGTCATACTTCCTTCAGTAGAGTTTTACAATATTCTAGGCATGGATTGGATATCTTTATACAAAGCCAACATCAACTATTGGGAAAAAGAACTTATTATTCTCATCCAAAAGCATCCTCCAATTCATTACATATGTAAGGAGGGAGATGAATCTCATTTATAATAATTTCCACAAGTGTGGATATTTTATCTTTATGATCAAACATATCTATCCCAAATGATTATGAAAAAGGAGAGAATACTGAATGAATACATGCCCATTACGAAGGATTACATTGATGTATTCCATGAAGAGTTTCCAGGTCTTCCTCCTGACTGAGCGGTTGAGTTCTCAGTTGAACATTTTCTTGGATCTCTACCTACATCAAAGGCACCTTACAGGATAGGAACAATAGAGCTATAAGAGCTGAAGAAGTAGTTACTGGAAAATCATAAGAAGGGTTTTATATGGCCGAGTTCTTCAGCGTAGAGTGCACCATTTCTCTTTATTAAGAAGAAATAGGGATCAATGTGCCTCTTCATTGATTATTGTGAACTCAAAAAATCAAGATAAAGAACATGTATCCACTGACATAGATAGATAACTTGTTTGACCAACCTAATGGGGATAGTTATTTCTCTACGGTGTACCTTCAGTCGGGATATAGACAATTAAAGTTGAGGAAGGATGATATTCCTAAGACTTCCTTTCGAATGAGGTATAGACACTAAGAGTTCATAGTGATGCCCTTTATACTCAATAATGCTCTATAAATTTTATTGGATTTAATGAATAGAGTCTTTAGAGATTACCTCGACAAATTTGTGGGAGTCTTTATTGGCGATATTCAAATATGCTCCAAAAGAAAGAAGGAATATGAGGAGCATTTGAATATTGTGTTAAAAACATTGCAAATAGAAAAGTTGAATGAAATGTACCTCAAATGTGAGTTATGGATGGATGAATTATCATTCATGGGGCATGTTATCACCAGCAAACAGATATCTATGGACCCTTCCAAGAAAAGGTAATTAAAGAGCGGCCCAGGCCAACATCTGTAGTGGAGATCTGTAGCTTTTGGGTCTAGCTTGGTATTATCAACAATTTGTGAAGAAATTTTCACAGTTATCAAACATAATGACCTAGCTAACATGGAAGTGTTTAAAGTGTGTCTGGACATAGGAATGTGAAGACTCTTTCAAGGAGTTGAAAAAGATTCTTATCACTACACCAGTACTCACTCTTCCAATAAGTCGAGAACTATATGTGTCATAATGTGATGCTTCAAATAAGGTACTAGGATGTGTGATAATAAAAAATTATAAATTGATAGCCTACACATCAAGGCAGTTAAAAATCCATGAGAAAAACTATCCCACGCATGATCTAGAGTTGGTAGCCATGATCCTAGCATCAAAAATCTTGCGGCATTTTCTCTATGGGGAGAATTGTTACAAAAATACTGATCACAAGAGTCTCAAATACATATTCACATTGAAAGAGATTGACATATTCCAATAAAAATGGATAGATCTCATCAAATATTATATCTACTCAATCCACTACCATCTTGGTAAGGAAAATATAGTGTCAGATGATCTAAATATAAATGACCATGCATTTTTATCAATGATGAGAATTTAAAAATATCTTCTCTTCATAGATTTGGATAGGATGGACATGGAAATCATTAAGGGAGGAAAATCATAAAAATTTCTCAAATGAATACTCAACCATCCCTTTTGGATAAAATAATGGATGATCAAAGAAAAGATGTGTAAATTATAAAAAAGGGTGGAAGCTATCAGAAATGGGAAATCCAAAGAGTTCATGATTGATGAAGGAGGAGTTATAATATTTGGGTCATGATCATGTGTATCATCCGATCTAGAGATAAAGAAGGGTATTTTCAATTACACACATAGCTTGAACTTCTCTATTCTCCCGAGGAGCACAAAGATGTATTTAGATCTCCGAGAAACTTTTGGTGGAACAATATGAAAAGGAATATTGTTGAATATACATCAAAGTTCTTGGTATGTCAGCAAGTGATGTTTGAGAGGAAAAAGTCTAAGGGAATTATGTATCAACTACCCATACCAACATGGAAGTTAGAGAACATCACCATGGACTATTTCATTGAACTTCCAAGGAAATATAGAGTAAACAGTAATATATGGGTCACTGTGGACCATCTTACAAAGAAAACTCACTTTATCGCAATTTGATAGGACTTCTCATTGGATCAAATTACATGTATTAACATCAAATAAGTGGTAAGGGTACATGGAGTATCACCATCTGTTGT
This sequence comes from Viscum album, assembly GCA_963277665.1. NCBI lineage: Eukaryota > Viridiplantae > Streptophyta > Magnoliopsida > Santalales > Viscaceae > Viscum > Viscum album. The sequence goes on from OY728133.1 coordinate 972,609,931, forward strand.
AACCAATCATGATTCAGGATTCAACTTGAAGTTTTGGAAAAGTCCCCAACAATCTCTTAGCACTGAACTGAACTTCAGTATAGCCTGTCATCCTCAAACTATGAGTGAACTATTTAGATACTGGAAGATATGTTCAGAGAATTTTTTATGGACTTCACTAGAGGATGGGAACAACATCTTCAACTGGTTGAATTATCCTACAACAATATTTTCCACTCGATCATCCAAATGGAACCATATGAATCCCTTTATAGGAAAATGTGTAGAACATCGACGTGTTGGGATGAAGTAGGCAAGTGTAATCTTCTAGGACCTGAAATGGTTGAAGAAATGGTGGAGAATTTGAAAACCATTCACTAGAAAATCACGGTATCCTAAAGTCGAGAGAATAGTAATGCAGACAACCGTCGATGAGGCCTTGAGTTCAAAATTGGATATGTGGTATTTCCACACATATCTCTATGGAATAAGGTCATGAGTTTTGGAAAGAAATGGAATTTAATTCCTACGTACATCTGCCCCTACGATATTCTTGATCGTGTTCGGGTTGTGGCCAATCAACTAGAACTTATACCTTCCATGTCCAAATTACATGATTTCTTCTATGTTTCCCTCTTAAAAAAGTATATTCCATATCCTTCACATGTACTCTCTTCATAGGTTGTCCAGTTAGAGGATGATCTTTTTTATGAGAATCAACTAGTGATGATCATGGATTGAAGAGATAATGTTATATGCAACAAGACTACTCAACTGGGAAATGTACTATAGCGAAACCACACGTACGAAGATGAAACATGGGAACTAGGGGAGGAAATGAAGGAAAAGTACACACAACTATTTATAGTTTAGAATGTAAAACGAAATTTCTAGGGTGAAATTTCATAATGGGGGAGGAATGTAACGACCCAATGTTTTATGAATGGAAATTTTTTTATTATAATTATGTCACATGAAATCACAACACTACAAACTAATATGTATAATCTAACCTTTAAACATAAGTTTGTAACTTCTGTGTTTTGAATTTCGAAAATCTGATATACACGGTTGTGATCAGTAAGTTATTTGGAGTCTAATATGATCAACATAATTTTTGGTGAATATTAACATACCTTTATGAATCTTAATGTTACCCTTATGAATAGTGACATAACCTAATGAATATTAACCATACCTATAATAGTATATAAATAATATTTAAGTGGGATTACGATATACCAACATCTTGGAATAAGAAAATAAATGTTTTAAAATTGTTTTTTCAAATAAATTATGATTATAATTAAATATTAAATTAATCATACAGAGGAAATTATTTTTGAAAAATGGATTTCATATTTGGTTTCTACACATCAATAAATGGTTTAGGATATTTTTTGGATTTTTCTGAAATACTTTACTTTTTTGTGAACAATAAAATATATTTATTTACCTTATAAATGCATAATAATTTAATTCCACTATTCCTAACATTATATGTGATGTAAGAACACAAATATCAAACTAACATGCATTTATTACTATTAAAGTTCATATAATACCCATTATTTCATGTCTTGTAAAGAAATCATTATTTAATAATTATAATATTATGAAAACCCTACTCCCCTCTACTGTAAAAACTGCTCATCCTTACCTCTTCTCTTCACTCCTCTCAAGAATTGTTCCTTGAAAATATTCTACCCAAATCACTTCCAAATATCCTTCACCTCATCCAATATCCCCTAGTCTCTTCAATATAACAAATCACCTCCCCATAAGTGGATCTCAAAGGAGGAAAACTCAACAAATAAATTCCTCTTTTCAATTCTTTTGTTTCTTTTAAGTTATTTTCTTTTCTTATTTATGTCCTTAATTACCTTCACCCAAATGGAATGATAACTCCATTTAAATATATAAAAAAATTATATTATGATAATGGGATAATTATTTATCTTCTCTCTTATCCGCATCTTTTATTTGAAGGAAATGATTACACCATTTGAGATGTGTCACTTTAGCACAATCAAAGATGATGGCTTATCTATTTTCATTACCGTCTTCAATTCTGGTCATGAAACCATTTTTATGGTTCAAAGAGACTTTAAATTAATTATTATTCCTAATATATGGTTCTAGAATCATTTTTTACACATGGTTAGGGTTTATAAAACAAAATGTGTTCTTTGTGTTTCAAAAAAATGCCAATTAACCCAAAACGATGTCACTAATGTTTTATATAATGATTCAACATCACATTAAGTGACCAAATTAATTTTTCATTCATGTAACCTTATTAATTTTAAATATTAAAATATTACATCAATTTTCGAAAACCATTTTCATCATACATGTTTATCCTAAAATAAACCTATCAGTATAACCAACCAAACAAATAGACCCGGACAATGAAATTGAACCTCATATCCAATCCAAATGGTTATAAGTGAACATTAAAATGTTATGAAAAATATTTTAACTATATAATAGGTTCTACAATTATTAATTGACGTACCTAATTTGATTTTTTAGGTAATTAAGTTCAAGAAAATATCACCACCAGACTTAAGGTACGATATCCTCTTCATTCCACATTTATTGAAGAATTTCCTCTATGTTATTCCATTTTATATATAATCCCTAATGATGGGGAATGATTTTTAACCTCCCCCATAATGACCAAAAAATTTATTTGTGAAGATAAATCCATTTATCTCTCAAGAATCCATGTCATGTACACCGGATACCATGCTGATAATTCGTAAGGAATTCTACACGAACTTCCTTTATTCCTTATATTTTATCTATCTTTCTTTTTCCCAAATAAATTTGTCATTGATTTTTATGTACAACTAATACATGATGTTTATATGCTTAAAACTACTGTTTCAATATCCATCCCTCATTATTTTGTATGTATATATATACTTTTAATTAAATCCCTCCTCGATACTTCCCAATAAGAAAACTCGTTTTATGGGAAATTCCCAAATTTTTACCCAATTTAAAGTGCACTTTACCCTTAGTTTTAAGCCACCATTGTCTTTATAAAGTCAGTATTTTTATTATCAAAACCATATTCATTCACTTCTGGTTTTATATAAAAGATTTTTCCTTTTTCTTTTTTGAAATCTCTTTAGTATTTTTCTTAAAACCGCACCAAAAAATTTTAATGAAAAAATTTATCAAATACATTTCTTACATGTTTTTAATTATGATTGACATCACATAGTAGAAAATATTCATATTTTACCTTATTAATGTTCATTTATGTTTTTATTTATTTCTTCACAGACACTTTCATGATATGCCTTTTGATTTTTCTTTATATCATGATTGTGGTACCCAATTCTTTCCACGGGTAACCCTTATTTTTATGTAAGATTGATTATGTATAATTATTAATGTGGAAAACATATTCATGAAATATAATATGGGTGCACCCGGTTAGTGCTCCAATGAATTAGGTAATGTTCAGTCTCATGAGATGTTATTTGAAATGGTCTTGGTGGTTATCCTTTGTTGTGCTACTATTTGTGACGGTCTTTTCGGTTAGCCTTGGCATGTTCTAGTATGGGAAATGGTATTGAAAGTTAGCCTTAACTCATAATAAATACATATTTTATGTTTCTTCCATATTTTTATTATTCCTTTTTAAAATTATCCCTTTTTTATATGTTATTATTCCATATGTTACATGCCTTTTTATATCATCTTGTCATTCCTTCTTTCGCATGTGCTAATGCTTTGTTCTTATGGTTATTCACTTATTGGGATTTTTTTCTCGGACCTTTTTTCCTATTATCTATAGGTTATATTATGTACTTGTATGATCACAATGGAATCTATGATATCATTATGGATTTTAATTAAAAAGTAGTTTTCATAATGTTTGATTATGTACCTAGTCGTTCAAGACTGTAGACATTATGATCCTTGGCTTGTACTCTAATATATAATTAAGCATAAAATAATGTAATGCATGGTCTAAAATTCTAGGTACACTCTATTTCATGTCCATAATATTATCTATGGACCTAGATTTCATGTCCAGAATATCATATATGGAACTATATTTCTTTTCAATAAGATCATCAGGGGCATATTTTTAAGTCTATAAGTTGATGGAAGGTTTTTATTTCATGTCCTTAACTTGATAAGTCAACCTATTTCGATTTAAACATGTTTTCAAAGTTATAATTTTATATGTATTCTTAAATTACATGTTGTATTCCATTAATAGGATCTTATAGCTAATGTTCATTGCTACTTTTATGATTCATGGATTGTGAAGAGATAATATTTTTTCCATGACTCAAGATTATGATCTACTATATGCAGGGTGAAGATTTAAAATGTTTTTTCCATTTTATCACACCCTTATGGACATTTTATGATTATATTATCATTGAAATATCCATTTTTTACCCTTACAAAGAATCTTAGTTCACCCTTTCTTATGTTTCATTTTTCCCGGTTAGGAATACTGGTTTCAGAAATGATGTATCAAAGAAGGGTTCTAGTTATGATAAACTTAGTAGGAGACGATATATATCATTTAGGAAAGAGTTTTTTATGTGTTTAGTATTCCAAAGATACTAAACCTATATGATTATATAATGTATTGAAATGTAATTTCCACTATATGTATGTAATATCTTTGTTTTAAATTTATGGGTCAATATAGATGGTAGAAAAAATGATTTAGTTAACTTTCGGAAATTAGTATGAGAAAGCATTAGTTATAACCATCGGGAGAGTTCTAAGTATATGATAACATCTGAAATAATTTCACTATGGATGGAAAAGGATAAATGTAAGGTGTTAATCATTAAAAATAATGTTTCTTGAATTAAACATCCATTGAATTATGATTTATGATTATGTGGTTTTCCACTATGATTATCATTTCTCATAATATACATTTTAGTTTGGGTCAATGGATGGAACTTGAAGGAATCATGTGAAAAATTAATGTGATGGACAGTGTAATGAACACCCTCATGAGATATCACAGATCATAAGAGCTTGGATTTAACATCTTATGACTACGATCAATAAAATATCTAAATATATTTTTGGAAACATGAATCTTGTTTAACTTCCTAATACACCAAGGAGGGAGAAACATGTTATTAAATATTTTATGTGACAATGAACCCCATCCATTATTGGTATTTTTATCCACTAGTTACGGAGAAATATATCAATGTAGTGGAAAAGATATTTTCCATTCCCGAGTACTTCGAACATTAAAAATTTGTCCAAATTTTTTATTTTTTGTTTTAATTATATTAAGAATATGAGGAAATAAGTAAAAATTGGATCTATGGAATGGGATGAGTTTATGGGAATATTTTCTAGTAATTACATCCCTATTACTATAGATATAAAAAAGAAAAATTAATTCATTTATATTAATAAGAAGGATGATAAATCTATTGGTGCCTACAAAGAAAATTTTACATGAATTCATGGTATGATTCTGGTTTAATCATCAGCCCTAAAAATTGATCAATTATTCTTTTGTTTGAAACCATTTTTATTAATGAAATTAGCGGTATGTGACTTCAGATTCTATTAATAAATAATTATATTTCATTGAACGAGGAAATTGAATTTTGAAACCCTAAAGGTTCTGATGATAAGAAAAGGAAGATAGAGCTTTATATAAAATCCATTGTTTTATCACATGGATAGAAGATAAATATTCATCCTCTTATATTCCATGATTTTTAGAAGGAGAATTTAGATAAATTCCTAAAAAAAGAAAAAATTTCAACAATGGGAAGTCTATCCGTAGAGAAAATTAATGTCAGAGTGACGTAAATATACATGACAATGAAATTAATGGAGTGTGATATAGAAAAAGTAAACCACACACACTTCAATATAATAAATTAAAATATTTTTCCAACCATACTAATAAATTCCCTAATCCAATGGAAAATGAAGATAGTAGGCCCTAACAACCTCTGAATCCAAAAGGAAAATGAAAATATAATGAAATTATAATAGTTGATGTGAATATTTAATGTTATGAAACATTTATCCTCTACTCTAGAATAAAGGATTCCATATTGATGTTTTTTGAAGAATCCCTATGAAAATTATACCATTTATTGAACTTTTATGTGACTTATAGAATTTATGTGCTCTCCCTACATAGATTACATATATATTTCAAGAATAAATAAATTATATTTTATATTTTGAATCAAACTATGATCGTATATTAGTGTAATCTTGAACCAAAACCTATAATGAAAATGTTTATAGCTATGATATTATCTTATTAAAATAATAAGGGATGAATTTTATTTTATAATCATATATGATTTTATAGCAACCTTGTAGAAAATTATTAATACTAATTAAGAAATATATCATTAGGGTATATACATTTTTCTATGGTTATTTGGGAGTAATTAAAATTATTGTTATGTGGAACATCGAAGGATATGAGATCAAATAATTTTTGGGTTTTAAATATGGTTGGAATGATTTTGGAGTAGTTTTATGGAGGAATATTTGTGGAATAAATTATTTTAAAATTTGGATATTATTTTTTGAGGTTAAGTTATAATGTATCATAACTTGTACCAATAATTTTGGTTTTTATGAATATTTATAGGCTGAAGGAATACCTTATCATGATTCGTTAAATGTGCTTCTAGTATAAAAAAATCATCAATAATATTCATTTCAGGGATTAAGATTTGAATTGGAAGTATATTGATGCATCCAATGGATGAAATTATAATTTTAACATGAAAATCAATCAAGTAATATTATTTTTCTTGATGTATTTACTTTTATAGTAAAATAATCCATCAAAATTTGGAAAAAGGACTTTGAAATAAAAGCATTACCCATTTACATTTCTGACCAATAAATCAGTGGTATTATAACCAATAATAGTTTTGCAGTTTTATGACGGTTAACTTTATCTTAACCATGTTTTCCAAGACTGTAAATTGGTCCTTGGGAGTTATATTTTTCTTCCATATCAATGTTTTCTCATCCCACCTACTTTATCATATTTTGAAACCTAGTTATATTTCCATCTATATGACCTTCAAACTTCTCATTCACTGTTTTTAGAGGATGTTTTATTAATCCTATTATGGTGTTGGTTCTCAACAAATGACATTTCAAATATCAAAACTTTGATTGATTAGCACAAGATCATATTATTAGAAAGAAATTTTTAAAAGGGGGTGATAATGTACCAAATTGATATTTATGAAAATATTTCTATTTAAATTATTTTATTTTTTTGATTGCTTTTGTTACAGGGAACACCGAGTTTAAAATAAACATCATATTCAATTAAAATATTATTATTTATGCTGAAAATTATATCATAGTCATTAGTTATTTTATTGTGACTATGATTAAATACTTTATAAAACACATATAAATTCCATACTCAATATAAATGTATTGATAAATTCGTTGTAAATATATCTCATTTTTTAGTAATTTAATTTTATGATTACAAATATGTCTACCTCAAGAAATGTTTTTATATCTTTCTATAGTAAAATATTATAATTATTTCTATAAATTATAAAAAAATATAATTCATAAAAATAAAATAATTTCTTAAAAATTCATATCAAAATTATCTTATAGATAATGTTTTTGATTTTTCTGAAAACATTTATTTTCTTATAAATAGTGAAAAATACCAATTTTGATTGAAAACTATATTTTTTCAACCATTTTCCTAGATACATTTGATTATAAGATAATTTCAATGTAAAATTACATATACTATATTATTATTAATCCATTTAGGTCCATTGGAGTCAATTTTATAATTACATTTTGTATAAAAACATTATTTATAAGAAAATGGCATGTTTTAGAAAACTTTTATATTTCTAAAAAGTTATTTTCATAATGTTTTTCGAAATTATTTTAAAATTAATTTCTACCAATTATATTTATTTAATTGGATAAAAATTTATTCCATCTTTGGAATTATGATGTTAAAATTTGGTAAATAGTTCACTTTTACTGATATGTATTATGAGTAGTATCTGGGTTAAAATTTATCACATAAGTAAATGGTAAATCTGGTTTATCATTGTTGAAACTATGTTATATGACCATAATTTTTTATCATAATTTTTATTTTATACATCTAAATATACACTAATCACCTTAGTCTCTAAATTTGATTCTTTAATGGACTATTTTCCGTGGAAATGGCCCTTATAATAGTTAATGCAATGAAACATAACAAATGTCACTCTCTTAGTTTTAAATGGCTATTATGTGTCTATAGAGGGGAAAATAAAGAGATGAATGAACATAAATTCTAATTTTAACCTTAATGAAACTATTTTTATGATATAAATTTATTTATAATTTTTATAATTTATATAATTTCCTTAAATTCTTATGGAACGCTGATAATGTATTTTTAATTAACTTAAAAATAATATAAATGATTTTAAAAATACTAAAAATACTATAATTTGAACGAATAATTTATTCCCCTGAATTTTATAGATTTATATGAAATGTTAGGGGTATTCTTGGAATAAATTATAACATCCCATTTTAAATGTATTTGAAGTCAAATTAAATTATTATTTTCATAATTGGAAAAAAATTATCAAAATTTTTTTTTATTTAATTACAAAAATTAATAACAAGATTATATTAAACCATGTGAATAGAATATAGATGAACACAAAATTCATGGTCCAATTATGAGTAAATTATCAGTTTTTAATTTCATTATTAACACAATGTGATTAAAATTTTAGTTTCCCCTTTATTTGTAAAAAATAATTCACCAAGATATTAATAAAAATATAAGTATTAAAATGATATCAAAATATTTATAAACTTTATTAGATGAATTTACTTTAAACCTATCCACATTAGCTTCAAATTCATTACCATTTCAAAGTATTTTTATCAAGAATGGTCTTATTATATTTTTTTATTTTATGAAATTAAAAAATGGATCCTCACCTCAATTATATAAGAGAACCACATCACTCATTTTTTGACACCACTTTGAGACATATTGTGTGAATTATATATACCCATTCCTATTATAAAGGTCATTATCCAAGCCTTAGAGGTTATAGTTTCCTCAAAATACTATTATTGAATAAGAGGAGGTCCGAATTTGAATGGGGAATAGCGAGACTTTGGGTAAGGGTTTTATATCACAGACTCATCAATGTTTGAGATTTTTTTATTTAAGTCTCTTTCAAGAGAATTATTTTATATTTATCTTTTCTATCCATATTTTCTAAATCCCTTATGCTCATGTTATGATATATGATCTCTGAAATATCCTTAATTTACCCTCATCGAGAATATGATCTCCACATTTATTAAATTTTTTATACCCATGTTAAGAATAATGATTTTACAAATGATATTTCAAAGAATAGTTATAGTTTAGAAAAACTTAGTGGGATATAATATAAATCATTTCTGAACGAGTTTTTATGTGTCCATGTTTCCAAAGGCACTGGACCTATATAATTCTCAAATATATTGAAATAATATTTAATATGTTTGGATGTAATAAATGTTTTTGGAATTTATGAATCCTTATATTCCATCTAACAACAAAATCTATTCAAAAATTATAATGCTTCTCGTGTGTACCAACGGACTACCACCTTCACCAAATGATGTGATTGGTTTCTCAATTATTCATTAAATTTAATTTAATATGGACTGATTTTATGAATATAGACGATTTATATGAAATAATAATGATAATGTAAATAGAAATTATTACTTACCTTTATTTTATTTCATCCATCAAAATGTGAAAATACCGCCCCTACATACATACAGCTTACCATATCCATGAACTGTGCAATTCATTTTTCAATCTATACATCTATAGATAAATCTATAAATATATATATATATATTAGATACATATAAATTTTATATCATGATTAAAATTCGTTCTATGAAAGAACCACGATCAATATATAAGGGATAAAACTAATCAACCTAAAAAATACAAGAGAAACGAAGTAGTTATCTCTAAAAATAGTGATTTTAAAAGAGAATTATTAATAGTTGGTGAAAGGTTATAATTAAATTTTATCCGGTATGATATATGTGAGAATTGTTCTTGAATATATATATATATAATAAATCTTTATTTATTATATAGGAGTTTCGAACATGTATGAATGGAGTTGTATAAAAGGTAATTCTTTTTTGTTAAAGTCTCATTATTCATCAAGATTGCTAATAATTAAGTTAAATTGATGAAATATTATGGTATGTATCTCAAAAATACAATTATATTTATCCTTATCTAGTTATATCAGAAAATTAAATATTTTATTTTAATTTTTCTCTCTTTTAGTACTCAATAGAAAAAAATATTTATTTTAATGAATCCCGAATTTAATTCCCTCTTTGTTATAAAATTATTTATCTTCAATGTATGTTTATACTAAAAATAGTGGAATGATTTTTCTATTCATTAATTATTTTTTAAGTCATCTCTAAACATATTTTAATTCGTATAAAATGGATTGAAATTAATATTATTTTTTTTCTGAATCAGTTACATTGAACTTTTATCAAAAATGTAAATGGAATTATTGTATTTATATATACCATGTGAGAGGAATTTCCCTCCTTTATAACCAATGAATTACTTCAATATTCCTTTACAAGTTTCCAGTTATCTTTTCAAATAGAATAATATCTTTTATATTTGGGGATTTTTTAGATTTTAAATATGTGATTTCAATGTTAAAATCATATTTTCCTCATGAATTATTCCAAGTGGTCTCTAAAAAAATTCCATCTTAGATGAAATCCCTTAATGTCACCTATAATTTATTAGGGATATAAACTAATGAAAAACAGCTTATTCTTTCTCATTATGGTTTATGATTATGATGACATGATGATTACCAAACCCATTTCTTTTACATGGGGTATGCTAGAATTAAATTTTTATAAAACCCTTTTATTTATCATGTGTTATGATAGAAAGTTAGGTGCAGAGCCAAGCTATTACTATGCCCAAAAAATTTATTAGAAACAAAGGGGACAATGCAGACAGGAGTGAGAATAGAAAATAGACCCATACCCAAAGAAAAGCACCAAAAGGGAAAATAAATAAGGAAAAGGACATAGGAGAACAGACATAACAGCAGTTTCAAGACATCCTAACCAAATTTAGAAATAAAAGGGAGGATCGTAAGGGTCACCCTCTGCACAATAACCAGAAGATGTGCCAGCATCCACCGACTCCCACATAGACTATTATTTCTTGAAGATTTTCATTTACATGTTATTTTTTCTTTTGTTGTTCTGCATTGAGCTACCTCACAGGGGGATGATCACCAGACCACCCTTGCTTTTTAGTGACATTCTTCTTTACAAATTTATATGAAACTCAAGTGGACACGGTCCTATGTAAATTTGAATAATACTTCCTCAGCCTCCTCTTCGTTATAGATTAAACACACACTGTAGGAAAATTCTCTTTCCCAAGTGCATATGAGTACACAATCTAATCCATCTCCATCATAATCTGAGCCAGGTTGGATTTCATCATACTATCAACATAGAAACCCGCCCCCCAACATGAGGCCAATCCCTCCTGAAAGAGATAGTGATGTATATCCATCATCACAATTTGATCCTCCACCACCATATCCCACATCATCAAGCAGTTCAGATTCCGAGTTGATGCACCCAGTTGTACATCTACCTTCCCATCACAGGAAACCTGGTCAACTCCCTCATGCACAACCATGGCACTCAGCTTTGGTTCCCCCCCAAAATCTTGAGACCATCTGGCCATCACCTCATCCTCACAAGTAGAGGATTGAACAACCCCCAGTGCCATCCCTTCCTCATTCCCATCACTAGCACCAAAGGTTTGAATTGGAGGCAGGTCCAGCACCCCCCTCTCATCCTTACCAGCAGAAATTAGTGCGCCAACCCCAGGCTCCAGCCCCTCCTCACTTCAAGCACAAGCACCATATGGGGAAAAGACTAGCACCTCCATCTTCACCTCACCATCACCGCTACATATCAACACCTAGACATTTGAAACCGACCCTTGTAACTGAAAATGACATCCATTTTCAGAACCAATTCATTCCAGCATATCCACATGATCCAAAAAAGCATCATCCCCCAGCTCTCCTTGACTCAGAGGTTGGTCATGCACCTCACTCTACACATCATCCTTACCATTATGCAACAGACCCAACCCATTTACAATAGTTCCTTCAAGATGGATTAGATGACCAACTACATTAACATTTTCTACATGCATTTCAATTAGATCCACATTATCATCATCACCCCTCTCCCTTTCACCATCTAGCACAACCTCACCAGATATCAAGCCCTTAGACATCCCATCACACCCATTCTAGGAGAGGGCATCTCTCCCAGGTTGTTATCCATCAAATCCAACACCATCATCACCCCTCTAGCCTACATCATGCCTCAAGAGCTTTGCACCATTATCAGGATCAGTAACATTATCCATCTTCTATTTTACAGGTTCCTAGGCATGATCACTGCCTTTCCCCCCATCAGTTTGCGGCTCCACCATCTTCAGACTGCTACACTCCTCATGATCAAATATCACTGTAGTGGCATAACCCTTAGTAGCATTCCATGCCCCAGCCTCTCCATTACAAATCCCCACATCTTCATTACTCCTAACCCCACTCCTGTAGGAAATAATGAGATGAACCATACTCTTTCAACTAGCGCAAAAATCCATCGGCGATTCAAAAATAACTGGTTGCTTGTATCAAAATTCATTTCCAACAGCAATCCAAAAAAGGTCCACCAGTGCCTTACAAACATCAACTTCAACACAAAACATTGGAGCAATAGGATAAAAAATTTCATAAGTCCTGATATCATAGCATAAAAAACGATCCATCATGTTCCAGCGCACACCGATAATATATGGATTTTGAAATGGAAGAGGAAGTTCTAGAAACCTAACCAATGAATCTTACATCGTCCGGTCGTGGTTCATTGGAAGATCTAAACCCCACTTGATGAGGAAGAATATGACGCCATTAAAACTTCGAGGAGCAAAAGACCAAGAAAAAATCAAATCCTTCTCTGTCGAGAAGCAGATCATAATGTGGAGACCATTAAGTTACCCTACCATCACTCGATCCCTTAGATTCCAATATCTAAAAATAATTCTATCAAAAAAGTCCACCGAGGGATGATGATTCAAATATTAGGAAATCAGAGTCAGGTTGTGAAGAGCAGAAGCAGCATGAAACTCTGAAACCAAAATTGCTAATTGTTGGTGGCCTTTATAAAAATCATGATCCTTTTGGTATAGCTCAATGAGAAGGAAAGGGGAAAGAAGATCGGGTTTAGGTGGTGTGATGAACACCAGATCCTAAGAACCATTAGGCGAAGATCCCTCCCCCACACGGGGGAGGAAGGGTCATAGTGAGCAGAAATGTCAAGGCATACTCTGAAAATCACCTCCTTCCTCATTATCTATCATGTGTGTTATGATATGATGAATGATATTTTATCATTTGGAACACATACGTATCAGTTTCATTAATTTTTTATCAGGTTCATCATTAAATATCCCTAAAATGTATTGGTTAATGGATGATATGTAATTAGATAAGAAGAACTCAAATTGGTAGTGAACCAAACATTGTATGAGATTATGTCCACTATGACAGTCTTGGAAGTGATCCATGACTTATACAATGGGATAGGGAGTAAACCCATTCCACTATGATAATATTGGAATTGATCCTTGACTAATAAATAAATGATTTTATACGCTTATTTTTTATCCGAAAACTTACTACTTGTGGAAATGCAATGCTCTCAATGATCATGTTGTTTGATTCCTTTATGATTTATGTCTTATGAACTATCAATATTTATTCAATGATTAATGATTATGAACTATGATATACAGGGTACAGTTTTCAAATTTTATGGTCAGGTTTTCATACCATTATTATAATTTTATATCTAATTGATCATGGAAATCTCACTTGTTTACCCATAGAGAGCATCTGATCTCACCATTTCATATATTTTCTTTCCTCATGTAAAAGAGAAATTTATCAAGTAAATATATCTATGAATGGTTCGAGTAATAAATAACTTAGTGGGAGATGTTGTATTTTACTTATGAATCATTTATATTTAATTTATGTTTCCAAATTAAATAGACCTATATAATTATGGAATTGATCATTTTGTTATGTAATTAATATTCGTATATTAAGATGTAATATCTATGTGTAAATAGTTCAGGTTTCTATAATTATTACAATATTTTTTTGAGAGTTACCAATGGACTATTTTGATATACTTTTAATGTCTATGGGGTCTTAATTCTATTACTCCTTCTCCTCTATTTCAATTTTCTAACCATAATGTGTAGCATCATGTTAGGAGGTAAATTTCATATTTTTATTTTTTTAAACCTTCTATTTCCCTTAAAGTATTTTCATCCTCCATAACCCCTTTAAGAGTAATTGTTCTATATGATCTTTTGTATTTATCATTATGTTCCTCTTCTTGATAATTGTTAAGGAAATTTTTAAAAAACTACATTATCATTCATTAATTAAAATACTAAAAAATAATTTCACTCAAGTATTTAATTGTAACTATCTACATTTCATTTTAAAAAACTAAAAAACCCCCATTTAACATATTATCATCACCCTCAAAATCAGATTCCCATATAAGAAAGATAATAGGATTAAAGTGATTCAAATAATTTAAATCTTTTAATGTTGTATTATTTTAATATTTTTCTTTCTTTCATATGGATTTACCCTCATCATTTAAAATTTATTAATGAAATTATCGTCATTATCAATGTTCCACTCAAACAATATTTGATCCTCATGGGAGAAAATCATTAATTCAAATGTATCTAGGATAATCTCCATAATTTTTATAATTGTAAGTTAATTCTCAATAGTTTCTCCATAATGTTGAATTAAGGACACTATTTTCTTCACATTAATGAATAATTCATCAACCAACTCAACTTATACCATTATAATATCTTTATATTTTTCAGAAAATGATTTTATTCATATCTCTTTAACATTATTTTATCTCATAGAGATTTCATAGTGTTTTCACAAAATTCATTTATCTACCTTTAAACCAACAACTTGTGTTAAATTTTTATCTAGAGAGGGTTGAGACTAAAACATTTATAAATATCCCATAATCTAAATCATTCTTCTCGAAAAGAAAATTACAATTTATCCCATCATCAATAAAAATAATTTCCTTCTAGAAAACATCAAGATTATATATGGTAAGAGGTAAAATAATATGGATCCATCATATAGTTTTAATGATGAAATTTATCTAAATTAAACATAGGGACTCCTTTGTTAATGATTGTATTACTAGTCTCCATAGATATTATTTATCAAAAGATGTTACTACTTTTTGAAATAACATAGATCCTTAAGTATACCTAAAATAAATTTCCTTGATACAAACTTTTATAGGATATGAATTGATAGACAATGAATTTTGTTTAGAAAAACCAATCTCTGATACTAAATGATATGTGATTGGTGGGACAGAACGACCACTGGGAGGGGTATGAAATATTGGTTAAAAAATAATAAATCTAAAAAAATATTATTTTATCCTTTTAATCATAATACCATTAATGAAACTATGGGATGAAATGGTAAAGGGGGAGAGAATGGTTATGGAACAAGAGTTTTTACAATGTTTAAGCACTCTCTTTATCAAATTGATAATCCTCGGTGTCTAGTTGTTATAATACCACTATACACATTCTTATATTATTATCAATAAGAACAAGGAATGGGAATGTAATATCATAATTAACTTAAATTATAATAAATTTAGAAATGATAAAATTGAATTTGATCAATATTTCTCTTACCTTCTCAAGTTTGTCAAAGTTTGGATTAGTTGAACTCCATTTTTTCTTTTAAAATTTAACCCAATACTCACTAAACAACACTATAGAATGTTTATGTTATTATATAAATTTTTTATCATATCACTCTTATTTAACTACATTATTCATTTTTAAAAATAACTCCACGTTATAGCATCGGGGTTGGCCATGGTGTACTCTTTCTCACACCATCCTAATTCAAGATATATAGTTAGATATGTCTCTCAATATTTCATTTTCCTCATGTTGTATAGATTTAGAATATATATATCTAATTTATTTAAATGATATAGTTAATTTTTATATTTCATAATAGTATTTCACTTTAAATAAAAATTCCTAATTCAATAAATACTTCTTATCACACTATAGGATCATCCAAGCCCTTTATCACTTTGGATCCCTATGGTCACTCTCTAGTAACATCCATAACTTTTCCAAAACAATGGTCATTCTCAACCTAATCATTTCTACCATATTAAATAGAATAGTAAACATCCTCCACATACATTTTTTCCTTCCCCATGGTCTAACATTAATAATTTATGAGACCAGAATTTTTATAATAGTAATTTCCCCTTGAAAATATATTTTAGTCATGATCACAGTAATATATTAAGTATATTTCCTTGACATAAATAATGTAACAATGAAATTATATCATTCCCTTATTTAAATCATACTTACAAATATTATCTTAGTTGTCCATGAGAATGGTAATGATATATAAAATAGAAACCCACATTCCACACTCATGAATTAATTCCCTCAAGAATGAAGTCATAGTATGTTTCCAATGTGAAAGACATATAAAGGCCACACCATAGGATAGAATAATGTTTATATGGGTTCATGAATTATTTGTGTAAAGATCAATACTATACTATCCATATCTCAAAGGAAATTAACACATAATTACCCATTTATTTATTCACTTCAAGATGGATCTTAAAGATAAATAAGTCTCATTAACTCCACAATCCCCAATAGTACTTCAAGAAATTGCACACCTTAAACCATTGATTTCCAAAAAACAAAATACTAATAATTTGTTTACCACCCCTACCCACCCCAAATATTATAATTCTCCTCACATTATGGATTATCTAAATAAAGGATTATTTTATCTAACAGTTATCCCCACTATATTCATAGCATACCTAATCTAATTCCAAATTCTATAATCCCAAAAACTAAAACATTTATAATATATCTACTAAATATTATGATCAAACACCAATATATTGAGTCTAAATCAATTTGGTATCTCAAGTATATCATTATACGCAAATAATAATATGTTCAAAACACTTGAGTCACTCAAATTTAAAAAACTAAATAATTTTAACCCCAATTTAAATAGGTACCAACATCATATCTTAAAAATCAAGAAAAGACAATTTTCTCATAAACGTTTTCTCAAAACTGATGGTTTTTAAGGATGTCCCTCAAAAATTAAATTTTTTAATTCTTCATACTTATTCCATTTTCAATTTTTGAGATCCATTTTTCCCGTTTAAGACTTTTAAATATTTCGATATATATTTCTGGATCAAGGAATTGATTACCCTAGGTGAAATCAAAAATAGGTCAGTATCTTAAAAATAATATCATTTCATTAATATAATACTGATTTTGAGTCTATAATGCATTGATTACCCTAGGTGAAATCAAAAATTGGTCGGTGTGGTGAATTCGGACATCTCGCTTGTTTGAGATACCTTCAGTGGATTAATTAATTATTTAATTAATTAATTCAATCATTTTAACCAATGTTAAATAATTATATGTATACATCCATGATGATTATCGTAGGGTTAGTCTCATAACCTTGAGAAATTCAAGAGCTTCTCATTCCTCCTTCCATTGGAGGATTACCTCAGGCAATGATAAAATGATGGATTAGAGAATTTTAGGTTGAATTGTCCATAATGCCTTAATTAAATCATTAGTGGGTTCATTATTTGATGAATAAAAATACAATCTCCAAGTAGGACTATCCTACTTGTTGTTTTTCCCTTTTTTTAAATTGATTGATCAGATTGATCCTATTCAGGGATCTATACCAATATCATCCTTTCTATGTGCCTGAGTACCGATTAAATTTGTTTTTTTTAAATTTTTTAAACATTGTATATCTTTATTATTTATAATTGCACAATATATCTTTCAAATGATCTATAAACCATTGTTATTTTTCCTTTCCCCCTTTAATATCTTCACGTTCTTCCCTCATAGGACCCTGTTGTCCTAGTTCGACAATGCCAGGTGGTACTGAGCCCGATCAGAACCCCAAAATCGTGATTGATTCATAAGATAGGGATGGATTAATGAATAAGGAATATACATGGGAATTTTTTAGGTTATTTGTGTTTATTTTAATGATTAAAGATCAAATTTTATGGTGATGGAAGGTGTGGAGACAGAAAGATTGTCCAGTGAAACTCTTGTTGGTCGATGAGATCTGATTTCTAGCCACTATATGGCCATAGATGATGAACGATGATAGTTACACCCTTTTCTGGAAGAGATAGAGTATAAATCTATGTGGATATTCCATATTTGATGTGTAGATCTGAGATCATGAAAATTGTGAAAACCCCAACTACATGCCATGTGACGTGATGAATGCACAACATGTATCCCCTTGGCACTGAAGGTTAGGGATTCAGAAAATCATAATGATGGAATGAAATGTATCTATTTTACACATTATGTACCTCATCCCATGATGTAGGATTCATGTGGCATAACACATGATCTAAACTATTTATGGGAGTACACAACTATATATCGAACTATACGGACATGGCTAGAAGGACATGTTTTGGTCCATGATTGTTTAGACAGGACGTTTAGTCCACTAGCATGGTGTGTACTTCTACATGGGTTGAGATTCATGTGATGTTTGGGGACATAGCTAGGTAGTGGAAAAGAACCACATATCATGTATTATTTTATTTCTTTTGAGTAAATTTTACATCTCTATATCTCCTTCATTTAGATTCAATTTTTTCCCATGAGTTTCCTATCTTGAGTGTGTTTCTACGTAGTAAATAGTGGATCTTCTTATAATGCCTTTGGAGATATGATGTGAAGTTTTTAGGGCATAATTATTATTTTATGTGATGCTTGATGGTGGTAGTGATCAGGTAGAGGATCATCAAAGATTATATAGTGGAAACCCCCATCATATTATGCATGGGTCCTCAGTATATGATTACTGAGTGGGACCCATATCTAATAAGGTGTGGATCATCAATTACTAGAATTGAACACCCTATCACACTAGGGCATGGTTCCTCAACCTATAGATTGGAACCCCCCTAGATGCGGGTCCTTTACCTTCTTAGTGGAACCACCCTATCAGATAGGGTGTGGGTCCTTGATTACCAAAGTGGAACCCCCATATAACAATAGGCATAAGTCCTCAATCAATAGTATGGAACCCTCTATCTTTATGGGTTCATTTCCTCTACCTGTTGAGTGGAACCCCCCCAATTATCTTTGGCATGGGTCCCCGTGACAATAGAGTGGAACCCCCCCCCCCATTTGTTTGGGAATGGGTCCTCTATGGATTATTAAATAGTGGATCCCCCCTGACACACTAGAGAACATGTCCTCTAATTCAAGTGTGTCAACCCTCAGTTGTCTGGTAGAGTGGCGAGTTATGGTATTTTACATGGTTACTTCGGTATAGACGTGTGATATGATATGCATCATTGATGGAATTTTTGATCTCAGGAAAACTCTATTTCTTGGGATGAGATATGAGATAGATATCCCCTTACTCTATCATTTGGGATTCTTTTGATTGAGCATATATATATACACATAAATCCATACCTTTGGATTCATTTAATCTATTTTAATGAGATGTGATGATTTGTTGGGTATGCCACATGTTTTTTTATCTTCTTATGGTGGGATGAATATAATATCTTGTTAAAGGTGTAAAAACTAGACATTTAGTTTATTTACACACCATGTTGATCTCCTTAGGTTGGGATGAGGTTTATCCCTCTTAGTTTGGTTGAGCTATTATCTTCAACTATATTCGGAATAATTTGTTCTATCATCAAGTATTTCTATTCCAGATGAATCTCTTACAACTACACATTAGTATTTTGAGGAACCCTATGGGTTATGTATATACTCACCACTACGTGGGATTTTATGACTCATGTCATGTCTTACGTAGAAGATGGGAAGGTCTGCGGTGACTTCATAGGAACATAAGGATGTATGGTACTTTGGACTGTATATTGTGGTTGTATCTTGAAGGTCATGAATTGGTACCTTGAACCAATTTAATTTCCCTAGGTTTTCATGTTGGCACAAGTTTCTATTTAGGTGTGTATTTTTTCAATTTACTTTTCTATTTTCCCTATCGTACACCTGTACATCCAAGATATTTTTCAACAAGGTTTACGTTATAACAATTTCATCTGTATATTATTACTCCCAAAAATATATAAATTGATACTGTCAGGTGTGTGTGAGTTTGTGTGAGTTTGTTTAGGAACTTTGGAAAAGTCCCCCATTTAGGATATACCTTTTTGAGGTTTCCACCACCCCCTAGTCCTTGGAGGTGTACTTTGGGTAGTTGTGGCTCGAGCCTAAACATGGGTTGGGTCATGACAGATTGGTATTAGAATGGTTCATTCTTTCAGATGTTGTTTGTAGTATTCCCCTTACAAGGTTTTGGTTGGTATTAGTGAAAACGTTTCATAGTGACTTATGTGTGGCTCTTGGATGAGGGAGTTCTGTGATGGAATGGGCAGTCAATGTATCAATTCACAATGACATTGACGAGCTCCATGTCAACTCAGCATACCAAGCAATTGGTTTCTAGTATCAATGGTACTTGCATCATATATGATTGATTATTTCACTTTATTTCCTAATTCATCTCCCCATTTTATAAATATATATATATGATCATATAACTGTCGTATAACTTAATAAATGGAAGTATGAATCTGTGATGACAGCTAGCTAGGAAACTAGTTCCAGATCATGACAAATATAATATTAGTGATGAGGCCCCCATCCAGGGTCCATCTTACAACCCCCTTCCTCTAGGTAGGTAGGTAGTAGGACCTCCCTCTATCCAACATCAGATCATCCCGACAGAGTAGGTTGAGGATGTTCACAAGATTATCACACTCGGCATGTTACTGTTTCAATGGCCGCTGAGGTTCCACAATGATCTAGATCCTCACAAAGTAGAGGATTAGATAGATTAAGTGTTTTGTGTCCTCAGGCTCATCCAAACACTGATGGATCGTGTGGTTCTATTAGAAACAATACATTTCCACAACGAAATTGGGCATAGTTAGAGACTTGCTATCCCTATGCATGACAAGTTTACACTCTCATGGATTTACATAAAATAGTTTTATCATGAGGATTATTACCCCTCCTTTCACTCTATTTAGATTCAAGATATTCTGGAGCTTCTATTAAGAGGGATTGCAGTGAATGAGTCTGCAGTGAGGTTCAAAGACCTTACATTGTACCCCCTTGATATGATCCTGAATTGATACATCCAATCATGGAAGTCTTAGTAGGTACTCCATCCAAAGATTCATTCCAGCATAGTACCCATGTGTTTCCCCACCTATTCTAGGGTGTTGGATTGTGCACTGGTGACAGAGAGACTTCTATCATAGGGGTGTGAGGCAGATCGATTTGGCAGTGGGCACCACTAGGTTGGGTCATCTTTAGCTGCTAGTAGAAACTAGACTACATGATCTTGATGTAAGAGACCTCCCAATGATCAAACCCATTAATGTTTTTAAGGGAATCATATAGCATTAAGGAATCTCGGAGAGAGAATTTTCTTTTCTTATAATCAGCATGGTCATGTCACATGATACTACCAGACTAGACTCAGTGAGGAGCGCAGTAAGATATATAATGTACCACCAAAGTAGTGAAATAATTGTGACTAGGGAACTATCGGGTGAGGGATAGGTGGTCCCCAAGGAGCTAGAGCTAGTATATTAGCAGAAGTATCAATGGTTTGTGGATGATGTTATCATATCCCTCCACCACAACCACCTAGAATCCCACATCAGGCTTAGGCTACCTTTGGTTGGGACCATAGAAAACTACAGGCTTTGGAGTCTTATGATCTTGTATCGCACGATATGGTCATTGGAACAATATATTTTTATTCTAATATTTCTTAATTATTAGTAAAAAAATAGGTCCCATACATTCTTTCATCTTTATACTACTTGTGTGAGAGCCAGATCTCCGAGTCAAGGTGTTGTCCCAGCATCTTAATCTTCAGGTTCCTATAGAGAATGCTTCTTCTATATCATTTATATTTCAGTATAGTGATATAACACTTGTTAGAGAGAGGTTCATATAGAGCATTTTTTTGTCACGATGGAACACTATGTTGACATTTTGAGTATTGATTTTCTCTCCATGGTCCAAGACCAAATTGGCTATCACTATAGATGAGTATGATGCCTATGAGTTGATGGGATGAGATTCTACTTTTATGGAGAGAGATAGAGAGAGATATCATGGAGGGATGAGTGTGTTCTATGAGTGGAAGGTTTCAACCCAAGACCCATCAGTTGGAAATTGTTTCCATGGGTACCGGAGGCCCTTAAAGATTCAAGATTCCTTCAGTTGTGGACTGTTATATGGATGTCTCCCCTGATGACATTCATTGACTACCATTGACATGAGATATGGAGTTTTTCATCAACATGATTCTGATGACCACACTCATATGTTATGATAAATGGTACCTAATTTTGTCTAGGAGGTATGTTTTTAGTTGGAAGTCCTTTAAGATAGGGGTTTTATCAGAACCTATGTGTCTCCCTAGGTAGCTCCAGTATTATTTGTGAAAATGGAGAAAGGGAGCTTGTGTCTCTGTGTGGATTATCATCAACTAAACCAAGACATGATAAATAAACCGTACATATTTCCAAGGATTGATGACCTCTTTGTCCAGTAGTTAGGTGTGACATTGTTCTTGAAGATAGATCTCAGGTTCGGTAACCACTTGTTTAGGGTTCATCAGGTCAATATTTCAAATATAGAATTTGGAAGTTGCTACAGACACTATGAGTTCCAAGTGATGCAATTTGGTGTGATGAATTCCCACACTATGTTTATTGCATTAATGAATCAGGTAATGCATCTATACACGAACAATTTTTTGGTATTCTTTATCTACAACATACTCAAATACTCTTCCTTGGAGAAGGAACATGAAGATTACTTTAATATGGCTCTATATTTTCTTTGATAGAAACATCATTATGTGAAGCACCCTAAATTCATGTTCTGGATTCATGAGGTTCTCAATATGGGTAATGTGTCATATGGTCATTTTTAATCCATGTACCTAGTGAAGTTATATTTTTTCAATTCATGGGAACCACCCAAGTGCGTGTTAGAGGTGCTGGCCATTCTTGGTTTGGCAGAGTACTTGTTGGGTTTTGGGATGACTTGTCCAGGAATACAGCCAAATTGAAAAACATGAAATGTAATGGGTAGATAGATACCTGGTATGATTATTTCCATAGGTCCTTCAAGGATTTTAGGTTCAGGATGATGAGTGGTCCTATGTTGAGACTACCATAGGAGGGCATGTCGTACATGGTGTACTCTGATGCCTCCGTAGCTGGGCCAGACTGCATGTTAATGGAGCACTGGGTGATTATCATATACATGATATGGAAGTTGATATTTCAAAATAAAAACTAAATGAATCATGACCTATATCTAGAAGCGGTATTCATATCCCTGATAATGAGGATAAACTACCTTTTGGGGAAGCACTTTATGGTTTACTCAATACATCAAAGTTTTAGGTATGTCTTCACGTAGAGGGACTTGAACCAAGGAGAGTGGTGATGGTTATATTTACTATAGGAATATGAATTTATGATACTATATAATAAATGGATGGAAAATTAAGTAGCATATTCCCTTAGTAGGAAGTCTGAGGCTCATTTGGTGCAACAAGAATTGAAGCAGTTGGCCTCCCTGCAGCTGACCCTAGTAGAGCGAGAGGGGACATATTTTCTTCAGTTGATAGAGTTGACTCCTCCACATATAGAACATGTGAGAGAGTCCCAGCTGGGAGACATTCATTGGGAGGCCTTATGTGACCTGATTCCTATAGGGGACTCAACAAATGGATATTCTAATGGTGGGAATCATTTCATTAGTTTTTAGGGATAGACGGTGGTTTGAGTCACGGTGAGGGTGGAGGTGATTCATTATTTCCACACATTTCACCTAGTTGTACATCTTGGTGTAGGGAAAATGTGAAGAGACCTTCACATTAATGTTTTTCTGGTCTAACATGAGAAAGAGAATAGCTGATTTTTCTCTCAATTTCTTGCCTGTTAGCATGTAAAGGATAAACACATGTTCTAGAAATTTTGTTGCAACCCCTGGATATATCGAAGTGGATTTTGGATGGAATATTCATGGAATTTTTGACCGTCCTTCCAAACACTGAGAAGGTCCAAGATTCCATCTGGGTGATAATCAACTTACTCATGATGGGCGCACTTCCTTACAATCAGGGGGAAGAGTTCAGTGGATATATCTTGGCAGGTGTACAAACAAAACATTTTTCTCCTTCTTGGGTTTCCCTCATCAATTGTCTTTAATTGTGATGCATTCTTTATATAAGGGTTTTGTAGAGGATTGTAGGAGGAATTTGGGACCCAGACAAAGATGAGTACATCCTTTCATCCCCAAATAGATGGGCAGGCAAGGCATACTATCTTTTTTTTATAGGATACACTGACGGCTTCTGTGTTAAACACTGGTTAAATATAATAGGATCACATTACCATTATCAAGTTTGCATACAACAAAAGCTACCACCATACCGTCGATGTGGTACCTTTTTAGACCCTTATAAAACACCCTAGAGGTCACCCTTGTGCTGGACAATGATTGCTGACACATTACTTACAGATCCATAGTTGGTGAAGGAAATGGGAAAGAATGTCTAAATCAACTATGAGCATATGAGGACGGCTCAGAGTAGGAAGAAATTGTATGCAGATCATAATCATGGGACCCTGGATATCGAGAAATGATACCATACTATCCTAATATTCTCCCCATGATGAAGATCATGGAAGTTTAGTTTGGGAGGCATGTTATCCCTAAGGTTTATCGGGACAATCAAGATCTAGAAGATGGATGGGGAAGTTTCTCACCACATCGCGATATCCCTATAGCTGGAGAAGGTTCATGATGTCCTCCATATGTCACAATTGAGGGGATACATACATGACCCCCTGAATTTCAGCTACTATGGAAATATAGACACTGAGGATGGATCCACCTATATAGAAAACCTGGTGGTGATCTAGGATTGACAGGAGATAACCACGTGTGGATGGACAATCCCCTTGGTTCACATGTTGTGGTAGCATGGGAACATGTAAGAGATCTCATATCAGGGGTAGATCCTGATTGTAGCTCAATATCCATATTTTTTTCAGTTTTTTATTTTAGGGATAAAAATATGGAATAAGGGAATGATGTAGAAACCTCATTTTTTTCCTTGTAATACATTAAAATATTTCAACCTAAATTTTTTGAGATAACCACGAAAACAATGTTCACTTATAAGGCCCAGTGTTCCCTGATCTAATTTTATAAAAATATTAAACACATTTTATATTTTGCGTGCACAGTTTATTAAATAAAATGGGATTGCTCTAAAAGGGAAGCTCAGATCAGAAATCTAATACCTTGGTTGAGCCCATAATGATTTTTTATAATAGTAATGACTGAAAAATGGTTGATGCAATGCATTAATACATATCTCCCATTTCAGTATGTTAAGTGGATTAATTAATTAATTCATTCATTCATTCATTAATTATAAAAAAATATGATTATTAGTGTACTTACATGGAAATTTTCCTAGGGTTGGCCTCATAACCATAAGACCATTGAGAGCTTCTCCTTTTATCTTCAATTAGATGATAACCTCAGATTAGAAAGGAACACTCGATAATAGAAAATCTAGATGCAGTGAATGAAACACCATTCTTCAATAGTTGGGGAGTGTGTTCTTCGATGAAGAGTTATTAAATATCTATGTCTGACTCATCAATTTTTGTTTTACAAACATTTTTTATTAAATTTATTGAGTGTATTTATCCCTTTATTGGATCTATGTCAATTACATCCTTTGAATTCATTTCGGAACCAATTAAATTGATTATTTCAATTTTTTTAACCTCTTATATCCATATTCTTGATCATGGACCATTTAAGATGGGAATAAAATTTAAAACATTTGATTTATGCCTCCCTCCCCCCCCCCCGCAATTTATTCATGTACTTCCCTGGTTGCACCCCAATATCCCATTTTGATGTGTTTAGGCTATACAGAGCCCGATTTGATCCCAAGAATCACAACAGATTCACAAGAGAGGGATGAATCAATGAATCACACATAGATGTAGGAATGTTTTGGGCCTTTGATGTTTTTTAGATGGTTAGATATCAAATATGTGGCTAAAACAGGTGTTGAGACATGCATAATGCTTGAAAGAACTCATGTAGGTCGATAGGATCGATTTTTTACCCACCAAGTGGACTTAAATGAAAAACAATTCTAGATCTAACCTTTTGGAGTAGATATAGGGTGTAAATTTAAGTGACAAGGCTAGACTGGAGGCATTGATTATAGGTTTGTAATATTTTGAAAAACTTAACTACACGTCGTATATCGTGATGAACACATGAAATGTATCCCCTTTGTGGTAGATAAAAGGGTTTCAGAAAATCATAAGGATGGTGTGTCATGTATCCCTCCTAAATGTTATATACATAATCCCTAGATAGATGAGTCATGTGGAATAATAGACTGGTACGACCCCATGTGGGAGTACACAACTAGGCACATGGACACATACCAAAGTATGTGTACATGACCATTAGGACACATCCCAATCTCAGAAATATTGCACACACCATATAGTCCAAGTTCGTGGAATGTTCCTCTACATTTATTGGGATCCCTAAGTTATCTTGGGACAAGTATAGGATATGGAGGAGGACCACATGTCATTTGGGTCCCATAACATGCCTTGTTTAACTTGTTTAATTTTGATGAAAGTTGAAGGATTTGTATCTCCTTAATTTGGGCATGGATTTTTTCACATGAGTAGTATATCCAGAATTGTTTTGACATATAATGATATATTTCATGTTTTTGTAATTGTCAATATATGATTTGAATTTTTTTTTGGAATGGTTATTATTTTAAGTGACGCCAGACGATAGTAGTGATTCAGTAAAGGATTATTAGATATACTAGAGTGTAACCCCCCCCCCCATCAACATGGGTGTGGGTCCTCTATAGATTCCTACAGATTAGAACCCCCTATTAGATAGTGAATGGGTCCTTGATTACCATAGTGGATTCCCCATGTCAAACTAGGGTGGGGGTCCTAAACCTATAGTGTGGAACTCCCCCCCCCCACCATCAATGTGGGTGTGGGTCCTCTACATCCTTATTGAACCACCTATTGGATAGGGCGCAGGTCTTCCATGACCAGAGTGGAACCCCCTTTCACGCTGGGGAGTGGGTCCTTTGCTTATAGAGTGGAACCCCGGATCAGTATTAGTGCGGGTCCTCTACCTACTGAGTGGAACACACCCATTATCTTGGGCATGAGTCCTCATGACACTAAAATAGAACCCCTCCCCTCCCCCATCAACATGGATGTGGGTACTCTACATATAAATAAATTGGGGAATCCCACTAACACACTAGGGAATGATTTCTCTACTCAGAGTTTGTGACCCCTCGGCTATGTTGTAAAATGGAGATGTTTGGACCATCACACAGTTACTTCTAGGAAGACACATGATTTGGTTGGAATTTTTTATGGACTTTTGGAACTATTGGTGACTCTTCTTCTTGCTTTGATCTATTAGATGGAGATCCCCTAAATCTCTCATTTGGTTTATTTTAATTAATATATATATATATATCGGTATATATAACTTTATATTTGGTTACTCACTTTCTATGATTTAAGATGATGTGTGGGGTATGCCAAGTGCTTTTTTTGTTTAGATTATCAAGTTTTGATGAGTCTACTCTCCTAATATAAGAGGAAAACACTCGAAGTACAGATCATATACATTCCTTGTTGAACCCCTTGTGTTTGGATGCAGTTACGCCCTCTTATTTTGGGTTGAGTTGTTCTCTTTCACTATATCCAGCATCTTATGTACTATCATCTATATTTCTATTCATGTTCTATATCTTATTGATCCCCTTAATCTTTCGAGGAATCCTACTAGGTATGTATATACTCAACTCTTCATGGTATTTCCCCACACATGTCATGTCTTATATAGATGATTCATAGGCCTGTCATGACTTCATAGGATCTTTGTGATACCTACTACTTTGGACTACGTACAATGGTCATAGCTTGGATATAAGGAGTTGTGCTCTCATAGAATTATACGTTTCCTGTTTTATCCGGTAGGGACATATTTCTGGTTGGGAATGTATTTTTCCTTCAATATTTAGTTTTTCATGTCATACTCTTGTACATCCTATAGGTTTTTCATGATTTGTTTTACTTTATAAAGATTTAATATTATTTTTATTATTCCTCTTAACATATTTATTGTGATGTCTAGGTGTGCGCAGATAGGTACATAAGAATAGGCCTCCCATTTAAGATATGCTTTTTAGAGCTTTTCACCACACCCTGGCCTATGGAGGGGCCTCAGTGTAGTTACGGATTGAGCCTCAGCTTGGTTTTGTTCATGAAAAATTTCCAAATATCTATTTTTAAATCCAAATTCAAAAACAATTTTATTTAATTTCTAAAAAATAATATAATACAAAACTAGCTATAAAATATCTATTACATGATCTATTCTAAGTGAAACATGTAAATACGTCGACCATAGTATCCCAAAACCATTTCCTTGGTTTAAAACATTATTACTAAGTACAAACGATTGCATCCAAAAGGAAAGAATAGTTTAGTTTTATTT
Source organism: Viscum album (assembly GCA_963277665.1). Classification (NCBI taxonomy): domain Eukaryota; kingdom Viridiplantae; phylum Streptophyta; class Magnoliopsida; order Santalales; family Viscaceae; genus Viscum; species Viscum album. The sequence continues at coordinate 972,638,912 of OY728133.1, forward strand.
TAAAACCATATAATAACAATTGTTTTACATTACATCCTTAATTGAAAAACAAAATTGAATATTTATTTTGAAATATCCCTAGTATCCTATATTATCCATGTATTTCAATCATAATATACATCTCAGAATCCTAGGGAAAAGGAAATCATAATAAATTGGGGAGCTCAGATGCTCAGTAAGTGTAAGGAAACACAAGAATCTATCATACCAAATAATAAATAATAAGAGAAAGTGGATAACTAATGACACATTCCATTAATACATAATCTTGATCATAATATGGAAGGGATAAAATATAATCAAATATTTCCATATAAATAATCACATGATATTTAAACAAAACCATGGATATTCTTCTTGTTAAATAATCACATGGATTATCAATAACTATTCTCGTAAGGATGGAATGAAAAATGTTGGACATATAAAACAACCCATCAAGGGATAGACCTAGAAATCTCTATAAATGGGTAAGTCTTTAGCAAAAACCTGGCCAAGTTTGCTTTATGAGACCTATTGATTCATCAAGGGGCTATAGTGGGTCACACCCATCACTTAGTAAGTGAAATTCATTATTCATATGAAAGGAGTGAAACATAATCAACATATACATTCATATTGAATAAAATTTATGAAATGTTAATAAATTTCCCTAAAAATAAGCATATTCATAAATTACCCAGTTTAATATGATGAATGGTATCAAAATATTACATCTATAGTCAAACTGATCCTAACTGTAACACCCCTTGAATTTTATAGTATGCCAATTTTTTAATTTAACTTCTTTGATAGCTTAAAATATTTAATAGATGATATAAATATTATTATTTAATTATAATAGTTATCTCCAAGATGTTTGGAATGGCGTGAATGAATGACATTTAGTAAATTACTAAAATAAATATTATACATGTCTATAAAATTAATTAATTGGTTACCAACTAATTAGAAATGAAAACTAATTGAATATAAAGGATGTATTTTAATAAAAATATTATTTATGCCCATAATGAAAGTTTATATTAAAAAATTAAATTAATCAATATTAGTTAAAGATATTAATAAAATATTAATATAATATATTCAATAAAAATATTCTATATTCAATAAAAATATTCTATATTAATCCAAAATATTTTTATAGGCTTAAGATAAAAATAAATCAAATTTTACACATAAAAGGATATATTTTTCTAAATATGGTTTTTTTTCCATTTAATTGAGAAACTGTTTGAAATAGAAATTTTTGACACTTTTATAAATAATATTTGACAAAATAAACATTATTTTTTAAATAATAATATCAAAATTTACTTTGGTTAAATATTTGTTATTTTCTAATAAGTTTCATTTTTGATGAATAATAATGTGACCATTAGAATAACAATGCAACCTTTGGGAATAGTAATATGGACATTATAACAATTTCCTGACCTATAAAATTTTAAATAAAATTTATTCATATTATAAATGGTAAAATTATTTTATTATATCATAGTTATATAAATAAATATTTTAAAAATTATTAATTACATATTAGAATTTTCGATTTCATAAATACTTAATTATAATTTTTTTACTAATAAAGTAGTTTAAAAGAGAAATTATTTTCATAAAAAGTATTCATATATTAATATTTTTTTATTATGATTTTAATATAGTTTTATGAGACATTAATTAATTTTTTAAATTGTTGTAATGTTGGGTATAATTTAAAAATCTGAATTTTATGAGTAAATAAGAATTTTATTTAAAAATTAAATTTATCATATTCAGAAAATTATTTTCATAAAATAGAGTTCATTTATTAATTCAACGAGTTGTAAAATTGTTAGGTTGACTATTTTGGATTTTTCAAAAATAGTTGATTTTTTGTTGAATTATAAAATACGATAATTTATGGTATCTAGCAAAACACATGAATTGTCGAGCCATAAATGGTGTATAAATGATGAAAACCCATAATATCAAACAATAATTTATTATTTTTATATATTTTGTGATAATTATCATAATATTCATAGTCTTCACCCAAAATAAAAAATAAATGAATAATATATTGAAAAATCACCCCTCTCTGCCACTATAAATACCACCCCTCACCACCTCTTCGCATTACACCATCCCTTCCCTTAGAAATATCTAAATTCTTCTCCATTATCTTCCCAATACCCTACCCCACTTCCAAGATCTATTGGCCTCAAAAAAATACCCAAACTAATCCCCTTAAATATTTTCTCAAGGAGAAGAATTCAACAGGTAAGAATCCTCTTTCTTTTCTTTTAATTTCATTTCTATTTATTTTATTTTTGTATCCTTCCATCACCTACCCTATACAAAGTGACATGATAACGAAATTATAATTTATATACTATAATAATATCATTTTAATGTAATATCCATCATCAAAATCTTCTCTCTCTATCTTATTCTATAAATTAAGACATCACCTATGATGTGTCAATTTTCTGAAATCACTGATGATGTGTTTTTATTTTCTATCAATGCCTCCAAGTATTTTCATAAAACTATAATTATTGTTAAAATATATTTTATTATACATATTATATGTTATTTATTATTATTTAACTAGTATATATAGATGATATTAATTAATAAGACAAAACTATTTCATGACGATCAAAAAACAACCCAATTGAACTAATTGATTATCATTAAAGTTATATCTAATGAATCATCCTAATATCTAGAAAAAAAGATATAAAACCATTAAATATTATATATTTTCATTAATAACATATAATTCTAATTATGGATAATTATACCAATTTAAAATGAACCACATTACTTATAAACAAGTGAAATGATCATGAAAACCAAGGAAACGAACACTCCCAAACGATAAACTTGTATCTTATAACTCATCAAAAAGACCATAAATAAACTTATTAAAATTATAATAATTAAAATACATGTATAAAACGTTATAAATTTACATGTTAATTGATTTAATTTGATTATCGAGGATGTTATGGTCAACTGAAGAACACTTTGAAACATAAGGTAAGTGTTTCATCCCAAATCTCAATTTTTAATATAGTTATACTTTCTCCCTCTATACACTAGTGTAATTATTAATTATTTTTATATTAGTTAATTAAATTATATTTATAAATACCAAAATAATGTATCAATATCATTTTCTCATTATTTTATGTGGAAATACATATTTTACAAGATTGTCTTGTCAATTCTTCTTGATATGCAATCCCGATTAAAGGGAATTTCCTGATTTCTTTCCCATTGTAGATGTACCATCCATAATATGATTTAAGACACCATTATTTTTCTAAAATCACTAATTTTTTCAAAAATAATATTTTTTTTTCATTTTTGGTATTCTAAAAATAGTTATTAAAATTATAAATTATTTTTCCAAAAGAAATCTTCTTTGAAAAGTAAATGGGGTATTTTTCTCAAATATTCATCAATGAACTATTACAGTATTTTAATCTATTTCAAAACATTTATTTAATTTTATTATATTTTTAGATTCATACCCTATGATTATCATCTACCATATTTTATTATATGGTTTATGATCAGTTTGAATGCGGATTTTCTATCTTAATGGAATTCACTATGTCACTCTGAATGGTCAGTGATTATGTTTTAATTGGGAAAAGATATTTTAATTTCCTATCTATATATTATTTATGATTAACTAGATTCATATGTTGAATGAATTGGAAATTGAATTTTTTATGGGTCTCGCTATATCACATCAATGCAATGGTAGGTCTCACGATACAAAACAGATATGGACTTGTTTGTGGCCTTTCTCAATTTCAGATCTGGTTTTTGATGAGGCCTTAACCATTTGTTTTCTAGTGTCTTGGTCGAGGAAAAGATGATATATTTATAATACACTACATATGAATTCTCAGATTATTATTAGTAATTGATTATCCTTTTGAATATTTGAGTAGTAGAATATCCACGGTTAAGCATCATTCTCATGTGATATTTTATATAGAATTATTTATTCATTTTGCATCCTTTCCATATCATGTTCAAAATGTAGTTCTAATGGAAACTATTTTTAGTGATGCACCATTCCATATAGATTATATTATCTTACTTTATGTTATTTACCCTTACTATGAATCTATCATCACCCCATTCTTATGTTTTATTTTTTCCCGGGATATGAAGATGATTATTATGAATGTCTTTTAGAGCTAATAAAAGAGTTCTGAGTGTTACCAATGGATTTTATATGTTTTTTTATTTGAAGACACAATGTAAACATAATGTATGTAATTTGGATTCCAAATATACTAAATTTATTGGTCCTTTGGTATTCTATTCTTGTATTTATTCTAATTAATTAATATAATTTACTAACTCTGGACTACTTGGTTTGTGGTCTTTATAGTTAGTATGGGAGAAAGCTTAGTAGAAACATTCAAAACTATATTTACAAAACATAGATTAGGAAACATAACCCCATGATATAATATTATGATAATAATTTAACAATATCCAAGAATTTTGGTAAGGTATATATAATATTGGTATTTCTAGAAATAAATCCATGTCTGGATAGTACATGTGGATGTGGTTCTTGTATTGATGTACCTAGGGCTATGAACTCCAACAAGGTGTCCCAGGCCTAACTCGGGGTGACCACGTACATGAAAATGGGCATTACTATTCACCTATTTTTACATTCCTAGCTTATATTCTTGATATAATTTACATTTTCTTTAAAAATCATTATAAAGGATTTAAAAAGAAAATATTTCCACAAAAAAACCATGTCTATGATTATGTTATTAGCTACACAAAAATTATTTAATTTATGTTAATTATTTCAAAAGTTTTTTGGATTATTCATTATGTTTCAAAATTTTATGATATACTCTATTGTATTCTATTTCATATAAATAGCACCAAGTGGAAGGAATGGGAACCACATCATTGCACATAATCCAAATAGTAAAAATGGTCATTTCTTTGATGGTATTATGCCAGTAATTTGATGAGAACTAGTATCTAAAACAATATAATCATATGAGGTTGTAATATCATGTTCAATAGGAAATAGAAATATTTTTCTATGTATTATGTATTTTGAGGGAAGCATAAGAACAAGATTATAACTTGGAAAACGTTGGATAAAGGAATGAAGATAAAGTTGTATTTTCTTATGTGTGATAATTGTGAGAAGAATAAAATTATTACATTCCTAATAGGAATGGGATTTTTATAAGACTGTAGATTGAAATTACACCATGATACTTATTTCAAGGGTAAGAAAAAATTTCCCAATGTCCAATACTTCAACTACAAGGAGATGGGGAACTATGAAAATGAATTTCCCAAACATCAAAGTAATATAGCTGAGAAGAAGAAAAGGGAACATTTTCAATATTATGCTAATCCCTCATATGAAGAGGAATTATTAAAATTATTAAGTTTGGATTCAATAATTGTGATTATTTTATCAATAATTCTTTGGTTATATGAATCATGAGATATATAAGTATTCTACTTGTGTACCTTTTCATTAAGGATTTCAATGTGTGTGTTGAATGGAATAAAGAAAAGTAATTCGGTGGAAATTATATCTATTGAAAACACATGAATAAGTAATTATAACCATAAATATGTTATTGATGATGATAAAATAATAAATTTATGTTCATGGGATATAATTCTTTTTTCATGAAGGTTGTTATTGATTTTATGCTTTATACTATCTTTACTAGGATTATTAGATGCTTATCTTTAAGGAATATATCCTACAACATGAGAATTTTACTATTGGAAGCATGCATGTTTTATGAAGGTGTATAGGTGATCAAGGTAATTATATATTTTGTATGTAGATTAGGATATAAATTATTTGGGAATTATTATGTTATGTTGGTTTTGTAAAATTAAGGACTTTCCTACTAAATTTAGGTGGTTGAGTGTGGATAGACATTCTTTAGAAGAGTCATATGGTTAAATACTTATGGAATGAAACACTTTAAACATTGGAAATTATTTTTCTTTGATAAAATTTGATAAAATTATTGGTTCAGTAAAAATTTTATTCTCAATGTAGAGACTTGAGGATGAAATGATTCGTAAAAAGTGCATCTGGTGAGGAAAAATAATATTGAACATTCATTTATATGTGTAAGGGACAATGTAAAAATAGATAGAAGCACAACCAAATGATTATATTTTTCTTATAAAATGGAATGTAATAAAGCAATTTTACTTTTTTAATTTCTTATCTATATATTAAAATAATCCCTTAACTCTAGCAATAATATTTATAAAACAAAAATTTTATTTGTGTACTTTTCATTCTGAGAAATCAGTGGTCTTTTAACCAATAATAAGATTTATGGTTTTGTGTTGGTTAACTTTCTAAAAACATTTTTATCTACTACTCTCCATAAAAACTTGATGGTTATATTATTATTCCATGTCAATATCTCCACATTGCACAAATGTTATCTTATTTGAATTCCTTGTTTCTTGGTGACCTATAAATTTCCCTTTAACTCTTACTAAGATGATATTTAATTAATCCTATTTCTGATGTGGGTTTCATACAAAATAATTTTCAAGTATCATCCTTTTATTATTTAAAACAATTTCAAATTGCGAGAATGAAATTTATTTAAGCAGGGAAGAATGTAACACCCTAATAGTTTAAAATATGACACTTTTTAAATTTAACTTCTTCGATATCAAACCAACATAAAAATGATTTAAATATTATTATTTAATTATTGTAGTAATATCCTAGATGATGGTAATGGTTGGAATTAATGAGATTATGTAAATTATGAAAATATATATTACACATTTTTATAAAATTAATTCATTGGTTACCAATTTATTAAAAATGAAAACCAATTTAATATAAAAGATGTAGTTTTATAAAAATGATTTTTATATCCACAATGGAATTTTGTTTTAATAAATTAAATTAATCAATATTATTTAAATATATAAATAAAATTTATATTATATATATTCAATCAAATATAATTACATTCATCCTCAACATTATTTAAGGGCATAAGATAAGAATAAATCGAATTTTACACATAAAAGGCTATATTTTTCTAATAGTGGTTCTATCTCCTTTTAAAGGACAATTTGTTTAAATTTTAAATTTTGAAACTTTGAAAAATTATATTTGACAAAATAAGAATTATTTTTCAAAAAATATTATCAAAATTTACTTTGGTTAAATAATTAGTATTTTTGGATAAGTTTCATTTCTGATGAATAATTTGAACGTTGTAATAACAATATATCATTTATGAATATAAATATGGAAATTATAACAATAAGCTCACCTACAAAATTGTAAATAAAATTAAGGCATCATATAAATGGTAGTGTGGTATAATTATATAACTATTTAAGTAAATAAATATTTTGAAAAATATTAATTTAGTGTTGGTATTTTTTTTATATAATAAATATTTAAGTAAAATGTTATATTTAATAAAATTATTTAAAAGAAAATTTATTTTCATAAAATTTATTCATAAATTAATAGTTTTTTATCTTATTTTTTAATGATAATATTATGAGACATTATTTAATTTTTCAAAGTGTTGTAAAATCCGTTATAATTTTAAAATTTGTATTTTATGAAAAAATAATGATTTTAATACAAAATTAAATTTACCATATAAAGAAAAATATTTTCATAAAATGTGGTTAATTTTTTAATTATACACATATAAATACTTTTATGTTGAATTTTCTGGAATTTTTGAAAATAGTTGAATTTTTTGTGAATAGTTAAATACTTTAATTTACAGTATTTTACGAAACACATGAATTATAGAGTCATACGTGATGTATGAATAATTTAAGACCTTAATATCTATCTATAATTAATTATTTTAATATATTTTGTGGTAATTATAACACTATTTAGAGTCTTGATCCAAAATGACGAACAAATTAATAAAATATTCAAAAATCACCCCTCTCATCCACTATAAATACCAGTCATCACCACCTCTTTTCCTCTTACCATAAAAACCTTGATAATTTAATAAATTCTTCCCAATATACACCCATGACCCTATCTCATGTCCTGGAGCTCTTGGTCTCATAAAAAGACAGAAACCAATCCCCTTAAGGAGGTTCTCAAGGAGGAGAATTAAAGAGGTAAAAATCCTCTTTCTTTTCTTCAATTTTATTTTCAATATTTTATATTTTATTATCCGTCGCTCACCCCCTATATATAAAGAGACATGATAACTCCATAATAATTTATATACCTGAATTATACCATTTTAATCGATTATCCATCATCAAACTTCTCTCTCTCTCTCTCTCTCTCTTATTCTATAAATGAAAACATCTCTCGTGATGTGTTAATTTACCAACATCATGGATAATGCATTTTCATTTTCCATTAACACCTTAACTGCTTTTCATAAAACCATATTTATGTTTAAAAAATATTTTATTATATATATTATAATATATTTATAATTCTAAAACTAGTATATATACATGGTATTAATTAATAAGACAAAACTATTTCGTGACTATCGAAAACCCACAAAAATAATCTAAATGATTATTATTTAATTTCTATATAATGAATGATCCTTATATATAAAAAAATTATAAGACCATAAAATGTCTGGTATTTTCATTAATAATATACAATTCTAATTCTGGAGAATTATACACTCCTGAATGAAAAAATTGTATTTTATAACTCATCAAAAAGACCATAGATGAACTTAATAAAATTATAATAAATAAAAAATAACAATAAAATTTTCAAAATTAAGTAACTAATGGATTTAATTTGATTATCCAGGATGTTAAGGTCAAGTGCAAAAAAAATCAGACATAAGGTAAGGGTTTCTTCACAAATCACTGTTTTCATTCGGGTTATGATTTCTCCCTCTATACAATAATTAAATTCTTCATTATTTTTATATAATTCTTCTAAATTGTGTTTATAAAGTCCAAACTCATGTATCTATATCAATTCATCTTTCATTTATAGGAAATACAAGTTTTACATGGTTCCTTTCTCAATTCATCCAGAAACAAAAGCCCAATTAATGGGAATGTCTTTCTTTCTTACTTGATATTCAAGTATCATCCATAATCTGTTTTAAGACACAATTATTTTCCTGAAATGAATAAGTTGGAAAAAAAACTATAATTGTTCATTTCTTTTTTTAAAAAAATAATTATCAAAATTAAAAATGATTTTTCCAAAATAACTCTTCCTTGAAAAGTAAAAGGGGTATTTCTCTCAAGATTTCTTTAATAATTTAATAGAGTATTTCATCTATTTAAACACCCATGTTAAATTTTATGATTTATTGAGATTTATCTCCTATGATTATAATATTCCACATTTTATTAAATGGTTTATGATCAATTTTATTGTGGATGTGTTATCTTGGTACCATTCACAATGTTACTCAGAATGGTTAGTCATTATATTTATAGATTGGGGGAACTTATTTAAATTTGATATATATATGTTGTTTCTATTTTACTCTATTAATATGAGGAATTAATTAGATGTATAATGTGATATATTGGTCTCTATATATCCCCTCAATTCATCAATAGTTCTCATGACACAAAATAGATATGGAGTTGGTTGAGGCATTTCGCATTTTTAGATATGGATTTGGCTAAGGCCTTAACCATTTCTTTTCAGGGGTCATAGAGGAGGAATCAACAGTATATTTATGTTTTCCTAAAAATTTATTCTCTAATTATGATAACTAATTTATTATACAAGTGATTATTTGACTAGTAGAATGTCCATGGTTATGAATCATTCCCATGTGATTATTTATATAGCATTATTTATTTAGGTTTTATCATTTCCATATCATGTTCAAAATTTTGTTATAATGAATGTGTTTTTATTCATTCTACATGCCTTATTTTATATATTATGTTTTATTATATTACATACCCTTACAGATAATTTCCCCCCCACATTTCTTATGTATTATTTTTTCCTAGGAAACAAACATGAATATTATGAATGACTAGCAGAGTTAATATAAGATTTTTTAGGAGTTACCAATGGATTTTCTATGTTATTTTTCCTTTAATGTTTTAATGTAAAGTTGATGTATGTAATCTGGATTCCAAAACTACTAAACTGGTTTGTATTTTGGGATTCAAGTTTTATATCTAAGTTAATGAATTAATATAAGGCACGGACTCTGGGCTACTCGGGTTGGAGTCTTTACAATAACCCAATAAATAAAATATGGTAAAAATTATAATAAGATATCAATGTTAATAAATATTAGGACACATTAAAAGATTTTTACATAGATATTATAATAAGATCACTGTAAATTTCTTGAGGAAAATACCATTTTAACTTTGAACTCGCATATTTCTAAAAATATGTGAAATTATAAAAAAAACTATTTACCATTTAAATAACCTTATAAAATTTTAAATGATTACTCAAGGAATTAAGGAATAATTAAAGATGAAAATTTCCTCTCATTACTTATATATATAGGAAAACATTTCAATTACATTTTGATAAAAAGTAACATTTAAAATTGTATTTTTTAAATAAAGTGTGATTATCAACCAAACAAATTGATTATATGTATCAACTATAAATAAGAATAAAACAAGAGTAATTAAAACATAACATAATAAAATATTATTTTACACATAATTATATCATAACATAATGGATGGAGTATAATTTTAACCCAATGAATATAAAAGGGTTAAGAATTCCCTTAACATTTCATAAATAGTCAAATTGTATGCCCTATAAAAGTAATGATCATAAAATGAAACATTTAAAAACATGAATAAAAATATTTTCATGATATTATATATTAATGTGTTGTATACATACACCCCACCAAAGAAAAAAGTTATGGATAAGGCATATCACATAGAAGTAATGGTTAGATGATAAACCCTTACCTGGTGTAAAAAAATTATATACTTATAAATAATGTCATGTGTAAAAAAATTAGATTAATTAAGTACTCAATTAATAACCTATTAAACATATATTTAAGTTATTATAATTTTATTAAGTTCATTTATGGCCATTTCTAGATATTGAAATGTTTAATTTCATTGTTCAAGGAGTGTTCGTTTTCCAGTTTTATGGTCGGTTCCCTTGTTTTTAATTATGGGAGTTCTTCTCAAGTAGAAGAAAAACAACAGAAGTGTAATGGAATTATTTTAATACCCTTATAATATTTTAAATTTTACTCAAATATCATTTGGTTATATGTTATGAGTATTATTCATGAGATAAAACGTTAATGAAAAATATTTAGTTTACTTTGGTGGTTTTTATGACCATCACATAGTAGAATCATTTTCATTAATAATATAATTTCATACTAGTTATAGAACATTAAATATGATATAATGAACATATTATAATTTTTTTTAACAAAAAAATATTAGCCATCCTTGAAGGAAGTAATGAAAAATGAAAACTCATCGTTCATGATGTCGGTGAATTGACACCTCACGGATGAGTTTTTCATTTTTAGGAAAAAATGAAAGGATAATAGATTTAATGAAAGATATTAAATTAACTCATTAAAATTAATATATATATATATATATATGATACTGGATTTATCATGTTACTTATTATAGTTTAGGTGAGGTAAGGATACGTAATTAAAAGAAACCAAAAGAGAAAGAGGATGGGTTTTAACTCTTGAATATCATCTCCTCGAGAACCTCCTCATGGAACATGGAAATGGAATATTGAAGATACTAGTAAGACTAGATCATGTGGAAGAGGTTTTGGAGATGAATTTGGAAGAATATAATAAAGCTCCATGTCTTATAATGTATGAGGAGAATTGGTGGTGAGGGTGGTATTTATAGGAGAGAGGGGTGTTTTTTGGTTATTTTATTCATTAGTTTATTATTTTTTATCAAGACTATAAATAGTGTTGATTATTGTGAATAATTACTATAAATAGTGCATTTCAGTCTAAACTAATTGGTTCCTACATCATCCATAACTCATAAATTCAAGTATTTGGATTAAAATTCTAAATACCATAATTTAACGTATTTCACTATTCACCAAAATTTTAAATCTTTTAGGAAAATCCCCAAAAATCACCCTAACTATTTTTCAACATGTATTGTTAAAAAATGGACACCATTTATTGAAAATATTTTTTTAAATATGATATAGATAATTTTTAAATAAAATTATCAATTATTTTGAAAAATATGATTATAATATAATAACCAATTTTTTACACTTTGAATAATTAATTATGGTATCAAAAACTTATCTTATAAAATATTTAGTATTCAATATATTATATGAAAAGAAGATTTCTTTTTAAATTATTATATTTCTTTTATAATTGTTAATGAACATTTTCGTTTCATAAAAATACAGACACTTAATTTTTCATTTTTGAAATATTTATTTACTAATTCTATTATATAAATATATCATATTTTAATTTATGAGATACCTAAATTTTATTTATAATATCATATTTTAGGTTATTATTATAATATTTGGATTATTATTTCTAATGTTCACATCACTATTCATATAGTTATGTTAATATTTAATAGTATATCGTGGTCTTAAACTTTGTATTTCATTAAAAATAATCTTTCAAAGATGTTAAATTTAAATGATATATACCATAAAATATTAGGGTGTTACATTATACCCTCATTGAATAAATTTCATCCTCATTATTTGAAATTGTACTTAAAAAATCAAATTTCAAAACATGAAAATTTCTTTGTGGGAAACTCAGATCATAAATAGAATTTATAAACTATCCTATTAATATGTGGAAACGGGAAATGTGTAGATTAAAAAATTTAGGTTTTAGAATAAGAGAACATTTGGGGAAACTGAAAATATAGTCATAGTGGAAAAATATACCTATCACATTTGGATAAAGATTGATAGAAAATTTAGTCAATAGGAAGTCTACCCTCACAAAACCATAAATTTGTGATCGGTTAAAATTCCATTTATTTCTTATTTAGAAAAGTAAATGATTAATGTTTTTGTTCCAAAGTCATTCTTCTAGGAGTTGAGTGATTCTTTTAATATCCCTAGAAATCATTTACAAAATAATCTATCTTTATTTCCTTCCTCAATATAATAACAATCCATCTCTATTTTTGGTTTTATTATATTTCCACTTTATTCCGTACACATGAAGATGGATATTCAAGATTAATTTTTCATTCCTGAAGCACTATTAATGAATCATATTGTCCTAAAGACATTCCATTGTCCCTAAAATATATATCAAAATCAAAATGTTTAGCACAAGTTATCAAAAAAGATAAATCATAATTTCTCCTCTAAAAATATTGTTCAAAGATCATCTTAATCAACTCCATTAGTAGATAACATAAGACTCATTCAAAATTCATTTTTCAAAATTCAAAGTCCCAAAGAAAGGTCACTAAACATCCAAATTCTACTAAACATAAGATTTCCCCTAAACAATGTATCTCTTTTTTCACGTACCAAATATATTAATACCATAATCTCCTTTAAACCTTTATGAAACATGCATGATTCCAATAGTAAAATCTCAAGTAAAATTTATTCTTTAAATCTAAACATCAAATAATTTCAGCCTACCATAAACCATAAAATTTTTAACCACCTTCTTGGTAAACAATAAAATCCCATATATATGTAATTTTTATTATCTCAATATTTTGAAAAATATTTAGGGTTATGTTTCCAAAGTCATGTTTTATCATAAAGGTCAACTTATAACAGAATAGCCTTTCTTGATTACTAGTGAAATTCATTATAAGATTCCAATTCCTTAATAATAAAGTATTGAAGTAAAATAATTATATTTCACATTATTCTTAAAACCAAAATATCATTTATAAAATACTTTTTAAAATAACTCATTAACCCAAAAACAAAAAATATTTTAATTATTCAATATTGACTATAGTAACAGCATAATATTGACGTTGATCCATTTTCTCTTTCTGATATATATTACCTTGATGATTGGGGAATCAATTTTCATTATGCCTCATCTCCTTATAGTTGAATAATTGGATTGTTTCTTTCATTGATTTTTAATCATGGGAATGGTGGCCATTTTCTCAAAACTTGTAATAAACTCCCATTCTCATCAAGAATGTATCCAGGTGTTTCATTCCACAATTATCACATGTGGAAAAATCTTTCTTTCACTTCTTCTTTTATCTTTCATTCTCTCTACCATCCTCCAATTCTTGTTTTTTCCTTTCAAAGTCATAAATAATAAGGATTTATGTCTCTTTATTAATAGTAAATTATATTATGTCCCCTTATGATGATAATTTTTGGGAGACTAATTCCCTTCGATGTGTTGGTCTTAGACCATCAAAGAGATGGCCAATATTGCTCCTTGTATTTCATATATATTATGTATCATGCCTTGATATGATTATAAATTTGGATTCATACTTAGAAATGTTTTCATCCATTTTCTATCTCAATATAAAAAATATCTTCTCCATGTTTTCTTATTTTTCATGAGGGATATTTTTTCTACGAAAATTTCTTTAAAATCATTTCATTCAATATTTGAAATTTCATCCTTCTCATTTTTGTTTTGAATTAATGACCACCATTGATTATAATCTCAGGAGATATGATTAATTACTATGATAACCTTCACCCTTTTATTTTTACCCAAAGTGATAAATATATATTCTGAAAAACTTATTCATTTATTAGCTATAAATGAGTTTATAGTCTAATTAAATGATGGAGGTTGTTGTGGCATTATGTAGTTTAATCTTGTTACTATAATGCACCATGACTTTGAAAATAAATTTAATATTTAATTCATAAAAAATTTAGTCTCTACAAAACACCACTTTTTTATAACCTATCATGTAAACATAATTTTTGACCTATTTGATTTTAATTTCATAAAACTAACATACACTGTTGCATTAAGTAAAATATTTAGAGTCTGAGAAGACAAACATAATTTTTGGTGAATAGTAACATACCCTTATGAATATTAATATGGCCCTTATTATTAGCAAGTCATATTAGTATTTTAATTTCTTATGGATATAAGATAATGAGACCTTGATTAATTTTTCAAGGTGATATATAATGAATTACAGTTTTAAAATTTTAAATTTTTGAATAAATTATGATTTTATTTAAAAATTTAAATGATAGTATTTAAAAAATTATTTTCAAAAAATGGAGTTCGTTTTTGAATTATACACATTGAAAAATGTATAGGGTCAAAGTTTTTTTTATTTTTCTAAAATACATGAATTTTTTAGGAATAGTAAACTATGTTAATTTGTTGTATATATACATTAGCAGTTAAATTCACAATTCCTAGCATCATGAATGATGTAATCATGATTGGTTCAAACTCACTTGCGCATATTGTTATTATTGGTCACAAGAATCAATGATATAGGGTGGATTTGGAAAAGTAATAAAATAATGGGAAAACTCTCCTCTCCATTATAACCCCCCCCCCACTCCCTCTTTTGTTCACTCATATAAGGCCTTGTGTCTTGTATAAATTATTCTCAAAAATCCTCCAATGATCTTCTGCATGTCCATCATCCTTTGGTCTCAAAAAATACCAAAACCTATCCCCTAAAGAGTCTCCCAAGGATGATTACTTCAAGAGGTTAATTCCACTTTTCATTTCTTTTATTTCAAGTTCATTTATTTTCTTTTTCTTTACTCACCTCCTTTCGTCAAAATGTTGTGATGACCCCATTATCATACATGTACTGTAATTGTGTTAGGATGAAGTAACAATCCTTTATCATCTTCTCTTTCCCCTTTGTTTATAATAGAAATGAAAACACCATCTGAGATGTGTTAATTTTGGACATTCTAGGACCATGGGTATTAAATATCTATTACCATATTCAATTATGGTAAAGAAACCATTTTGATTGTTGAAATAGACTGTAATATATATATATATAAATATATATTAATACTTATTTATGGTTATGGAATCCTTTTTTACACAAGATATTAATTTATAAATAAAAATAATTTTGTTGTGATCAAAAAATCGTCAATTAACCCAAAAAATTGTCATTAATGTTTTATATAACGATTCATCTTCACTCCCAATAAAAAAATGACTTTTTAACCATTTAATCTTATTTTTTTCACTAATAACATTCATCTTCTATTCTTGACAATCATTCTCATTCTACATGTTTATTTGTACATGAATATAAGTAAATCGATCATGAAAACCAAAGAACAAAATGCTCGAAAACAATGAAATTGAATCTCCTAACCCATAGAAAGGCCATGAATGAACCTAATAAGGTTATAATAAATAAATTAAATGTTAAGAGTTTTTTAATCATTAAATTATAAACCTAATTTTCATTATTCTGTTAATTAATATCATGTGAGGAACACCTTCAGACTCAATGTAAGAGTTATCCGACCCGAACCTCCATTTTATTTCTGGTTACTCTTTGTCTCTATTTATCCCAATTAAATTATTTGTTATTGTTATATACTCTTCATAAATTTTATTTTAATGATCTAAGTGAGTGTTCAAACAATAATCTTTATTTATTTTATGGTAGTTATATGTATTAAAAGGATCTTTCAAAAACAATTTCTGAAATTCATTCTTAACTCATGGGAATTTCTCATATTCTTACCTATTTTTAAGGGAACTCTACAATCTGTTTTAGCAGACATTATTTTTCTAAAAATAACTCATTTTATTATTAAATAATATCATAATTTTCTTCTAGTTTTATATAATAAATTTTCCAAAATAACTCTTCTTTTCAATGTAAAAAAGTATTTACCTCAATAGTTACTCGATGATTTTATAAGATTATATTCATCTATTTTGACACTCTTGTTTATTCTTAGGTAATATTCAGTCTAATATTTTATTATATTGGATACCATGTTATATTGAATGGTTTATGATCAATTTGACATTGTATGTTCTATTTTGATACCATCCATCTTACTACTCAGAATGGATAGTGATTATGTTATAGATTAGAGAAAGTTATTAACACATCATGTGTATATATTGTTTATGCTTATCCCCATTCATATCTGGAATCAATTGGGATTAATAATTGATAGGTGTGACCTGTTATAGCCCCTTGATGCATCACTTGGTCTCAAGATACAAATATATATGGACATGTTCGAGGCCCTTCCCATTTTTAGATATAGTTTTGGTCGAGCCGTTAATCATTTTTTAGATGTCTTATCCAAGGACGTGATGATATGTTTTAGAATCTCCATCATATGAATTTTCTTTGTTATAAAGATAGAAATTCATTTTTCATGGGGTTATTCAACAATTATAATACCCATGATTATGTCTTATTATGCAAATAATTACTTAGATCATATTCCCACTATAATGTGGTCATGTTTATTATTTTTAAAGGCATGTGTTTAAAATTATTCACCAAGCCTAATGATTATATTTTTGATATCTTATATTGTATTCATTCCCCTTACATAGCATCTGAGCTCACCCCTTCTTATTTTTTATTTTTTCTCAGACATGAAGAGGTATATTTTGATTAAATTGTAGGGATATTCTTTGAGTGGTGGATGATACCAAGGGAACTTATTTTATGTTTTTCATTTCATGTTGTAATGTTGAACTTATTTATGTATATGTCTTTCCAAATATACTAAACTATTTGATCCTTTGGGATACAATTTTCTTGTAATAATTCCAATTTAATGTAATAAATCACCGGCTTTGGGAAATTGGGGTTGGGTCATTACAATTGGTATCAGAGGAAGTTTAGTAAAAAAACATGGATACTATATTTAGAAAGCATTGATTATGGAGAAACCCCTAAATGGACTATGAGTATAAACAAATAATAAAATATTATAATTTTGTTTAGGAATATATTATGTGGATCGTTCTAAAAAATAAAACCCTATAAAGATACTACAAGTGGATGTGGTTCTAGAACAGATGTACCTTGGAGTGAAAACTCTATAAATGAGTTTTAGGCTTGACTCAAGGTATCCTGGTACATGAAAATGAGCCTTACTATGCACCTGGTTTCAATCTACCATGGGATATTTTTAGGATAATTCACATTTTCGTTGGAAGACATTATGAAGGATTTAAATGTAACTTTTTCCTCAAAGAAACCATAATTATGATTATGTGATTATTCGTGTATTGGATTTCAATGTTTGTTATTTTTTTCTTAGTCAGTATAGTACATTAGCATTCACATACTAATCTAGTGTATCCCATTATTTTGAAATGGCACCTTGTGGGAGGAATGGAAACTGCATGAATGGGTGTATCCCATGTAGGGATTGACCACATGTGCAAGATGATGATGTTTTCTCTGGAGCTGCGACAGATGTGGAGAAACTAATAACTGTATTAGGATAACATACTCAAGTTATGAACAATAACATTACTCATATGGAGCATCTAGATACATAATGTGGAGCTTCTATGTTAGATCACTTTATGTAAAAACAACATCCACCATTTAATGGGACTACAAACCCATTTGTAGTGGAGCAGTGGATAAGTTCTTTATAGATGATATTTCTTGCCTTGGGAAGTAACTAAAGGGAGAAGTTTTTCCGGGATGTTTATCATCTTTCAGGATATGTTGATCAATGGTAGTCACTATTTCAATAAAAAGAAGGAGTAAGAGATTGAAAACATTAAATGGAGTATATTTAAAGAATATTTCTTAGATAAATAATTTCCTTGTGAACAACGATCGGATATGGAAAGGCACTTTCTGAATATTTGAAAAAAGAAATATGAGAATGTTGAAAAGTATGAAGCTAACTGCATAATGTTGTCAAGGCATGTTGTCGAATCTATACATAATACAAGGAACAAGAATTATTGATTCTTTGATGGCCTAAAGCCATTCCTCCGGGGGGCCTTGGCCTTTAAAACATTCACATCATATGAAGAAATAGTATCATGTGCTATCAAGATAGAAAAGGATTTTTCAGAGTCTTATGAATTTAAACTAAAACCGAGAGAAGAAGAGGGTTATTGAAAACACTGGAAATGGAAATATGGAAATGGGTAATAAGGGAAGAGTTGAATTTCCACCCAGTGATAATTTTGGATGGAAACACCATGGTTCATGCTTAAAAGTAAAAGTGGTATTCTATAAGTGTGGTAAGAATGGCCATCATGCTAGTGTTTTCAAGGGGAAGAAATAATATGATAATGTTAAATCCTATAATTGTAGGTAGATGACACACTGTACTAATTATTTTCTAAAGTTTCAACGAAATTTTCCTTAGAAAAGGACAAGGTAGTAGGGACAAGATTATGTGATCACGGCTACAGATATTGATGTTCTTAATGCCATGGTGGTGAGTTCTTTTATCATTTCCTAATAACATAACCAATGCATTATTTGATTTCAGATCATTGATTTCTTTCATATCTTCTCGGGTTTCCCAGAAAATTATATATTTCCAGTTTGATTAAATAAGGGAGTTTTCAGTGAAAATTTCTAATGGAAATATCATTGTAAAAAAGTTATGATAGGAAGTCCCCATTATAGAATATAAATATAATTTATCTATAGATTTTATTATCATACCCATGATTGATTTTGATATGATCCTTGGTATGGATTGGATTTAGAACCGTGACGTGAAAATTTATTACAAGAAGAAGGAGGTTATAGTTTTTTAGGATGATGTATAATCCCTTACCTTCAGAGAAGTAACATCCCATAATATTCTCATCTAGATCCACCCCCAATAGCTTTACTGAAATAAATTATTGGGGAGTAAGGGGGTAAATAACTACGGGTGAATAAAAGAATGTTCAAATAGAGCATGTACCTATTATTCAAAAATATGTTGATGTGTTTCTAGAGGATTTACCTGGACATCCCCAGAGTGGGAAATTGAGTTTTCCATTGATTTAATTCCTGATTCAAGGACCATATCAAAGACCCCATATAGAATGGACACTATAGAATTAGTGGAACTGATGAAAAATAGAGTAATTGAGTGAAAAAGGATTTATTACCACTATTGTTTCACCATGGGGAACAATTTTATTTTCATTAAGATGAAATATGTATCCATGAGGTTGTGAATTGACTACAAGGAGATCAATGCTATAAAAATAAAGAACAATTATCCTCTACCTTGTATTGATGATTTATTTGATCAACATCATGGAGCCCGATATTTTTTAAAGATTTATCTTCAACCTGGATATCATCGGTTGAATGTGAGGAAGGAATATTTTCCAAATACAACATTTCGAACTAGCTACGGCCATTGCGAGTTTACAGTAGTCCCTTTTGGACTCACTAATGCACCCTATATTTTCAAATATCTAATGAATGCAGTTTTCCTGGAATATCTCTATGACTTTGTGGTAGTATTTATTAATGATATCTTGGAATACTCAAAAAGCTATGATGATTATGAAAATCACTTTCCCGCTGTTCTAAAGACCCTTATAAGAAATGAATTATATGGGAACTTTAGAACGTGTGAATTTTGGCTTCAATAAGTTTCCTTTCTTGGCTACATTATCTCTATGGATGGAATATCTGCTGATCCAAAAAAAGACAAGGGGTGTTCTAGAATGGCCTACTCCAATGAACATAACTAGGGTATGTATTTTTATTGGTTTAGAAGGTTATTATCAGCATCTCATTTAGAACATCACCTGTTTAGCCAACCCAATGACCAAGAATACATATAAAGGGGATAAGTTCATATGGATAAAATAATTTGGGGAATATTTCAAAGAATTGAAGAGTATATTAGTGAATGTTCTGATCTTAATGCTACCATCAGGGAGTGATGGGTTTTTAATCTATAGTGATGAAACAAACAAAGGAAATGGTTGTATCCTTATAAAGAATGATAGAGTTATTGTCGATTCATCAAGGCAGTTCAAAATTCATGAACAAAACTATCCTAATCTTGATATTGAGTTAGCAGCGGTAATATTTTCGTTGAAGATATGGAGAAAATATCTCTATGGAGAAAAATGTGAGATATATAAGGATCATAAGAGTCTAAAACATATCTTATCACATAATGAAATCAGCATGAGGAAAATGATATGGCCCAAACTACTGAAGGATTATGATTGTTCCATACACAACCACTCAAGAATGGTAAACATGATAACGGATACATTGAGGAGGAAGGATCATGGAGTTCTGAACAAAATGAGGATTGACAAGGAACCTATGTACGTGGATATAGTGAGGATGGATATGGGAGTTATCAAACAAGGTGAAACATTACTACATTTTCATATAGTTTCCTGACCATATTTATTATAAATAATTATATCTACACGTTTTGATGATTAGAATCATCAAAAGAAAATTAATTTTGTGAAATATGGGAAGTTGGATGACTTCATGTGTGATGATGGAATTATAAAATTTGGGAAGAGGCTATGTGTTCCCTCTCTACCTAAGCTAAAAAGGGAGTTATTTGATGATTCTCATAGATCAAATTTCTCTATACACCTTTGGGAATTAAAATGTATATAAATTTAAAAGAACATTTCTAGTGGTATAACATGAAGAGGGAAGTTACTGATTATGTATCAAGTTGGTTAGTATGTCAACAAGTGAAGGCCGAACAAGAAAATCTTATAGGAGTCAGGAATCCTCTACACATTCCTACTTAGAAATGGGATGACATTGCCCTAGATTTTGTCACTGGATTATTTAAAACACCAAGAAAGAATGATGCAGTATGGGTAATTATTGATCGACATATGAAATCTGCACATTTCCTCAATATAAGGGAGGATTTTAAACTGGAGCACCTAGAAAGACTCTATATCAATGAATGGGTGAGACTTTATGGAGCACCTATCTCAATTTTTTCTGATCATGATCCATGATTTGCATCAAAATTCTGGAAATGTTTTTGGAAATCTTTGGATAATGAGTTTCGTTTAAGTACTGTGTATCACCCACAAAATGATAAAAATTAGAAGAGATCATCCAAACCATAGAGCACATTTTGAGGTCATGTTCACTTGACTTTCACGGTATGTGGGATCAGTATTTAAATTTAGTAGAGTTTTACTACATTAATAGTTTACATTCATGTATTCAAATGGCACCATATGCAGCATTGTATGAAAAAAGATGTCATACACCAACTTGTTGGGATGAAGTCGGAGGAAGGAAGCTTGTGGGCCTAGATCTTGTGGAGAAAACAACAGTGAAGGTAAAGACTATTCAAGGATATATCAAAGCAGCTCAATGCAAGCAAAAAATATATGCTAAAAATCAGAGGAAGGATTTGGTGTTTCTAGTGGTAGATCATGTTTTCTTAAATGTGTCTCCATGGAAGGGTGTTATAATATTTAGGAAGAAAGGGAAATCAAGACCTAGGTACATAGGCTTTTATGAAATTCCGGAGAGAATTGGAGATACTTCATATCATTTGGCTCTTCCAAATAGCCTGTATAAATTACACAATGTGTTCTATGTCTCATTATTGAGAAAGTACATGTGAGACCCAACACATGTCAGCACTTCTGAATGTATAGAATTAGAACCTAACCTATCTTACTTTGAAGAGCCTATTCGGATTCAGGACACTAAAGAACATGTTTTTAGGATTTAGATGACTCAAATAGTAAGGATACTTTGGTAAAATCATAAAATCGAAGAGCCAACATGTGAGACTAAGGATATTATGATGAAGAACTATGAAAATATTTTTATTTGGTATAATTATGGTAATTTCAAGGAATTAATGTTTGTAAGGATGGAATAATGTAACAGCCCAAGATATTGCAAATAAATTTAATGTTGAATTCAGAAAAACTGAGTCTCTACAAAACACCACTTTGTTATAACCTAGCTAGTAAACATAATTTTTCCACCTCTATTATTTGAATTTCATAAAACTAACATACACGGATATATTCATTAAGATATTTAGAGTGTCATAAGACAAACTTAATTTTTGGTGAATAGTAACATAGTCTTAAGAATAGTAATATGAATAGTAATATCACCCTTATAAATTTAAAATCATATTATTATTTTATTGTCTTATGGTTATAAGATAATTATTTCTTGATTAATTTTTTAAGGTGATATAAAACGAACTATAGTTTTAAAATTTTTACATTTTGAATAAATTATAATTTTATTTAAATATTAAATTAATAATATTTAAAAACTTATATTTAAATAATGGAGTTAATTTTTTAATTCTAAAAGTTTAAAAATTGTTAGGTAGAATATTTTGTATTTTTCTGAAATAGTCGAATTTTTGATGAATAGTAAAATATTGTAATTTAATGTATATATACAATGTTAGTATAATTCACTATTCCGAGATTCATGGATGATGTAAGAACAATAGGTTCTAAATCACATGAAAATATTACTACTTTTGGTCACAAGAATCAATTCTATTGGTTGTCTTTGGAAAAATAATAAAATAATGAGCAAAATAATGGGAAAACCCTCCTTTCCTCCACTATAAAAACCCCCTAACTCCCTCTTCTATTCACTCCTCTCAAGACTTTTTCCTTTTCTAAACTCTATTAAATTATTCTCCCAAGATATTCCCCCAAAACTAGAATCCCATGGTCTTATAATAACACCAAAACATCTCCCCTAAAGAGACTCTCAAGGAAGATTACTTCATGAGGTAATTTCCTCTTTTCATTTCTTTTATTTCAAGTTCTTTTCTTTTATTTTTTTTACTCACATTATTTATTCCAAATGTATTTATGACTCTAGGAACATACATGTATGGTAGTTTTTTTTGATAAATGAGTAATTCTTAATAATCTATCATTTCCCCTTCTTTTATACTAGAAATGAAAACATAATCCGAGATGTGTTAATTTATCACATTCTATGATGATGGGTTTTCAATTTCTATTAGTGTCTTCAATTATGGTCATGAAACCATTTTTATGATTGAAAAATGATATAGTATATATATTATATCTTATTTATGGTTTTTGAATCCTTTATTACACATGATATTAATTTATAATTCAAAATGAGTTTGTTGTGATCAAAAAACAGCCAATTAACCCAAACAATTGTCATCAATGTTTTATTTAATCATTCATCTTCACTGACAATAACCAAAAGAATTTTATTCGGATTTAATTATATGGTTTTTCACTAATCACATTAAACTTCTATTCTGGAAATCCATTCTCATTCTACATATTTATCTATACAAGAATATAAGTATATCAATCATGAAAACCAAGGAAGAAAACGCTCCCAATCAATGAAATTGAATATCCTAACCCATCAAAAGCCTTGATTGAACCTAATAAGTTTATTATAAATTAATTATATGTAGATTAGGTTTGGTAATAATTTATGAACATAAATTTTAATATTCAGGTAATAAAGATCAAGTAAGGAACACCATTGGACTTAAGGTAATGGTTTTCCTACCCAAACCTCTAATTTCTTTCAGGTTACTCTTTACCTATCTTTATCGTAGTTAAATTATTAACTATTCTTATTTACTCATAATAAATTATTTTTTTATTGATTTATGCATTGTTACAAACCATAATAATTGTTTATTTTATGGTGGGTATATGTTTTAAAAGGATCATTCAAAATTTCTTTCCGAAATACAAGCCCGGTTCAAGGGAATTTCTTATATTTTTACCTATATTCAAGGGACCTCTACAATCTATTTTTAGAAACCATTTTTTTCTAAAAACACTAATTTTGTTATTAAAATACTATCTTACTTCACTTCTAGTTTTATATAATGATTTTTTCAAAAAAAAACTCTTCTTTTCAATTTCAAATATTATTTAACTTAAGAATTACTCGATGATTTTATAAGAGAATTTTCATCTATTTCAAAATTCGTGCTTATTCTTATGTATTATTGATAATAATATTTTATGATATCATATACCATATTATATTGAATTTTTTAGGATCAATTTGAATTTGGATGTGCTATTTTGACACCATTCATCTTACTACCCCGACTGGTTAGTGATTTTGTTACAGATTAGGGAAATTTATTTACATCTCATGTGTATATATAGATTATGTTTATCCCCATTCATATGAGGAACACATTAGATAAATTATGTGATGGGTGGGGACCATTATATCCCCCATAATAATTGGTAGGTCTAATCAGACAAATAGACATGGTCTTGTTTAAGGCCTTTCCCATTTTTAGATATGGTTTTGGCTGAGGCCTTAATCATTTTTAGATGTCATGGTCAAGGCCTTGACGTTATGTTTTATATTGACCAGAATATGCATTTCTCCCATTATTAACCTATAAATTCATAGTTCATGTGGTAATTTTAATAGTATAATATCCATGATTATCTTTTATTATGTATATAATTACTCATTTCATATTCTTTCCCCAATGTATTCAAGTTTATTATTTTTAAAGGTTTGTGTTTTCAGATATTCACCATGCCTAATGATTATGTTTATGATATCTTTCACTGTATTTCACACCCTTACTATGCATCTAAGCTAACCCATTATTATGTATCATTTCCAAATACATGAAGAGGTATATTATGATTTATTTTCAAGGATAATCCTAGAGTTGTGGATGTTCCCAATGGAATGTATTTGTTGTTTTTCAATTCAAGTTGTAATGTGGAACTTATGTGTTTATTTGGATTTTCAAATCTGCTAAAATATTCAATACTTCAGGATATGAATTTCTTGTACTCATTCCAATGTAATTTCATAAAGCACCAGCTCCAGGAAACTGGGGTCTGGTCTTTATGGCCACACCAAGTTGTGGATTGGTATGGTCCATACGAGAAAGGTTACTGCTCATAAGCTAAGAAAGGTGTCCCAGTATATAATAAGTTATTCAAACCCAGTTTTTCTCCAGCTCCAACATCATTATCTTTCATAGGAGTAAATTCCATACATGGAATATGTTCATTGATATAGTTTTTATTCCATTAACTATGATCCATTTCAAAATAATCGCATACATCAGATTAGATCATAACATTATAAAACAATATATATAATATATATCTAGTGAAAAAAAACATAAATTATAAATTTTGTTATAACTAATATTTTATCGTAATATTGGTTTATTTCAGAATATTCTCCAATTATTTCATAGGGTTATGTTTACGAAATCTGTTTTTTTTTCTAAATATAGTTTCCAAAGATTCTATTAAATATGATCTGATGCCAACTGTATATACCCCTACCCCAATAGCCCAGATCTTTTTCTCTACATTATTAAATTGGTACTATGTACCATCCATCGCATCCCAATGAACTGAATAGTTTAGTATCGTCAGAAAACCAGATAAAAACATGTGTTTTAAAGTACAAATTCAATTGGAAAAAACATAGAATCTCCATTGGAAACATCTCTATTCACCTATAATATCCATACCATTCATTCATAACATATCGTTGAATTTGGGGGAAAATAAATCATAATAAATGGGTGATCTTAGATTCTCAATAAGGGTAATAATATAGTGAATGTTATCATTAATAAACATTAACAATAAAAAAGTTGATTAACTAAAAACTCAATCCATTAAAACATAATCTTGAGCATAATGTCGAAGTAAAATCTGATCGAATATTTCCATATAAATAATCACATGACAATAAAACAAAACAGTGGAAATTTTACTGTTAAAATAATCACATGGATTATAAATAACTAACCTCAAAATGTGGTAATGAAAAATTAAGGATGTCTAAAATGTATCGTCAATGTCTCGGCCAGAAAAACTACACAATTGGGTTAGGCTTCATCCAAAACCATATCTAGTTTTTTTTATGAGACCTAATGATGCATTGAGAGGATATAGAGGTCCCTAGACATAACTTACCAATTCCAATTCATTCCTCATCTAAATTAGGTGAAACTAAATAAATATATTCATTCATATTGAAACTAGAACATGTAATCTTAATAACTTTCCAAAAATGATAAGCATAGTAAAAACCATTAAGTGTAATATGATTGACGATATCCAAATAGTATATCCACAGTGAAACTTATCATAACACATTAAATAAAATATGTTAAATGGTATAATAAGATATCAATTTCCATAAATCATATGATTCAACAAATTATGTGGACATAGATACTTTAATAAGATCACCGAAAATTTCTTGATGAAAATACCAGTTTTAACAATAAAATCACTTATTCATAAAAAAGATGTGACGTTATAAAATAAAAAAAATTATTTAGGAATAACTTTTTAAACTTTTAAATGATTCCTCAAGGAAATAAGGCATCATGAAACTGAAAAAAGGCCTCTAATTTTTTACATGGTTAAAAAAATTTCTTTAAATCATGAAACAAAAGAATCATTTAAAGGGGTTTTTTAAAAGAAAGTGTGAGAGTTAACCAAGGGAATAGGTTATTTAAATATTCTATAAATAATCATAAAAAACTTTAAATACAACATAAGATAATACAAATTCATTTTACACATAAAAAATCATTACATAATCAATGGAGATGAATTTTGACCTAATGAATGGAAATAGACTTAAGAATTCCCTTACCACATTGTAAACAGTCGAACCATGTCCGAAATAAAATTAATGATCCAAAAATGAAACATATAATTCCATAAATATAAAGAGTTATATTATATGATATATCAATTTTCAGTATGAATACAACCCATATATGAAATAAGTGATGAAAAAGGTATATCTCTTGGAAATAAAGTGAATATGAGAAACCCATAACTTAGGTCTCAAATCATTCTAAACATATACTTAATATCAAAAATAATAATATAATATTTATTAATTACTTAATTAATAACCTATTAAACATATATTTTATTTATCATAATTATATTAAGCTCATTTATGGCCATTTTAATGGGTTATAGTGTTTAATTTCATATTTATGGGAGCATTCATTTAATGGTCTTATGGTATATTCCATTGTCTATAATTATGGGAGTTTTATAAAAGAGAAGGAAAACACTGTATTTGTAATGGAATTATATTAATACAATTATATGGTTTTAAATTGTCGTCATATATAATTTTTTTACATTTCTTGAGGAAAACTCCTTAGATAAAATGTTATTCAAAAATGAATAGTTTATTTTGGCGGTTTTTATGACCATTATTAACATGAATCATTATATTTTATAATATGTATATATAGTAGTTAAAGAACATTAAAATTGGTCTAATACTCAAATTATAATAATTTTTCACCACAAAAATGGTTTCATGACTTTCATAGAAGGAGGTAATGAAAAACATAAACATGTCATCCATGAAGGCATTGAATCGACCATTCATGAGTGATGTTTTCATTTTTCTAAATAAAATAATGGAGAATATATTTGATTTTAGATATTCCATTAACAGGGTAACATTATAGTATATATATAATATTATATTTATCGTGTTATTTTAATAGGGTAGCGGAGGGTAAGATAACCAAAGAAAAAAAAAATATGTGAGGGGAGGGTTTTACCTATTAAGTGTCTTCTCCTTCAAAACCTCCTTCTGGAACATGGAAATGATCTTTTGGTGATACCAAAAATACAAAAACATGGGGAAGATTTTCCTAGAGGAATTTTAAATAATAAAATCAACATCCAAGTCTTAGAAGGTGTTATTAGAAGAGGTAGTGATGTGTGATACTTTTTTGGAGAGGATAAGGGTGTTTTTATTATGTTATTATTTAGTTTATTATTTTGAATCAAGACTATGAATAGTGTAAATTATTATTACTAATTATAGTAATTATTTTATATTATTTTTAACTAATGGGTTCTTACATCATCTATGACTCAAAAATTTATACATTTGGCTTAAAATGCTACACACCATAAATTAACATATTTCACTCTTCACCAAAAATTAAAATATGTTAGTAAAATCCAGAAAAACCATCCTAACCATTTTTTCATGTGTAGATTTAAAAAATTGAATCTAGTTTATGAAAAAAATAATTAAATAAGAAAATTTTACTTTTTAAATAAAATCACCATTTATTTGAAAAATACAAATTTTAATATTATAACTGATTTTGAGAAACTTTGAAAAATTAATTATCGTCCCATAAAATTATATTATAATTATAATTAAAAAAATCAACAATACATTTAGTGAAAACAAATTTTCTTTTATTTAATAAATTATTTACAAAATTATATGTAAAAAATTAAATTTCATAAAATACCGACAATTAATTTATCATTTTTAAAACATTTATATACTTAGTCAATGATATAAATATATCATATTTTCATTTATCATTTACCTAATTTTTTTTATAATATCATAAATGAGATTATTATACTAATTTCTAGATTACAATTTCAAATTTTCACGTCACCATTCCGATGGTTATATTAATATTTTCTTATATATCATGGTTTTAAACTCAATGTTGCAAGAAACATATGATATCAAACATGTTAAATTTAAAAGATACATACCATAAAATCATGGGGTGTTACAAACGATTTCAACAAACCATTTTATGAATCCCCCAATTTACTAGACATGTTTTCTTTCAAAAAGATGGTTTTCCCGAAGAAAATAAAATCACCCAAATCCATTTTCTTATGATTTATGAAGAAAAAAACATCCAATTAACCAATTCAAAAGAGTACTCCTATATTTTATATTAATTTAATCACCCCATGTAATATTTTCTTAAAAATGAAATATATTATAATTAATTTCAATTAATAATGGATCATGATGATGTAGTATTTCCAATAACACACTCGAAGTAATGCTTATTATGGATTTCTCATTCCACTGTGATTATTTCTGGAAATTTTTTTTAGATCATATTCATTCCCTATGACTTATAACAAGTATCATCCTAGTCATAATATGATTCTAATTTCAATACGACACTCAACCTATAGTTCATAATCTCAATCACTGTACATCCTAGAGTAACTTGGGTTTCAACCAAAGGAATGTTTTCTAGGTCCACTCCCAGTCTACCTCTTATGACCTGACTTCTTATCTCCATTTCTAACAACCACTATTCCTATAAGAAACATGCCTCAATTAGATTTTGTAATTTCTTGAACCAGATCACCCAAACAGTAACTGTGTATGGGTATTTACATCACCTTAGGAATGCCACCCCATATTCCAAACTATGCTGACTAGAGGAACGGTCCTAAAATATCCAATTGTAAAATGTTCACTAAAATATTAATAATATGGGTAATTTAAAAATCAATAAAACATTTATCATGACCTTTGTCTACAAAATATAAATAAAAATTCTATAAAAAATTTGGGATCCAAGGGGGAATCCCATAGTCTATAATAAAAATGTATAATAGTTTAAATGGTATAAATAAACTATAATAGTGAAAAAAATATAATTATTTTCATCAAATCATGAAAATAAATAATCAAGAATGTTCTTTGTCCAGATTTATTTTTTGTATAACAACTAAAAGATAAGAAAATAGCATCTAAAATATACAATAACATCTCCTACTGAATTGTCAGCCTCTAAAACACTTCCCAAAAAAATTCATGCAACCAACTCTAACATAATAAAAATTATTGAAAAGGACAGTAATATCTAAACATATACATCAAAAATCATGTTTTTTATGTAGGTGAAGTGTGATCCAATGTCACATTAGGATTCCCTCACTGACATTGAAACACTGAGTTCTAGTGACTATTTAGATCTAAATGAAATCCTTTGGGAATTTTATATCATTGATAAGAATAAATCCACCACATAACAAAAAAACCCATCCATGAACATGCCATTCATACTATTTTTTTATCATTATTCAGTGACACATGCACCCCATGAATCAATATAGAACTACCTAGCTCTGGATAGGTCTACATACATATAATCGGTGAGTCATATACCATCATGAACCAATAAGGTATAACCCATAGTAACATTTAACTCTTAAAATGTAATCTTAAGAATGTATATCTTTATCAATAATTATTTTCTATTCAAGGTCCTTCCTAAACCACCAGTCATATCACAAACATTCAAATAACTAAAATCCAAAATATAATTGAATATGATGATAATATAAATAAATATAAGAAAATATAAATCATGAGGTAACATAAAATTATTTAAAGAATAACTAAAATGACACCATGAACCTTGGAGAGATCAATTAATTTGGTACCATGTCCCTAGAAAAATATAACTAATGGGTAATTATAGCCCTAGGAAAATAACAACTAAAAACATACATTTTCATTAGAATAGGTCACCTAAAAGAGTTACATGTACCTAAGGAATGAATAAATAATGACGCACCTCAATAATGGGGATTGAATAACTAACATTGTACAATGGTCATATGAAATGAATAACTACAAAGGTACCACATTCCTACTAGAGATCAACCATCCAAGAATTATAGAATCATGAAAATTATAACTAATTGGGTATAACATCCTTGAGAATGGAATCACTGATGAGGTGACATAGCCGAATGGGAGAATAACTAAAACATAATTCATGTGAATAATCATAGCCTTTGACACTTGATATATCATCTATTAGAAGGAAACCCACTCTCTTCCAATCTCACATCACGGAGTAGGTAACCTACTCACTTATTTTGAATACAAATAAAGTTGAATCTACTCATATCCTATCAACCATATAAAGAAAGTAACTTACACGTTCTATTAAAAAAATCTATAGGGGTTTTCTCAAATCTTATTGATAATAAAAAATAGTCATCCACTCATATACCAAAAATAATAAAAAAATATGGAACCTACACCTTCTATCAAAAATAAAGAAATCATCTATTTGTCACCTTTAAGTAATAAAAATGATACATACAGTCATCTCCCAAACCAAACCTAAAATCAATTGCAAGGATTGTTACTATAGTGGGATCACTTCTTTGGAATCTAATAGTAGATGGGAATAAATACCTCAAGGAAATAATCCCTCACCTCATCCATTTATGTTAACATTGATGCACTATTATATATGAATAAGGATTCATGACACTTCAATATATCAAAAACCATCACCTAAAGGGTATTTGTGAATAACACGCCCAATAAAAAACTCAATGGAATAAAAAACACACTCAATGTAATTTTGATAATCAAAAAAACATAGTGGTTATGTGAAAAAATAATATGCATATAAGGTATTAATAAATGCTCAGAAAAAGAATTGGGAAAGAAAATACACACTTAAATCAATTCTAGATAAATGTAATGAAATCTATTGAACTTCGAGTTGTGTGAATCCAACACTAGAGCCACTTTAAAAGGATAAATATCAACATTCACCCAGGACCCCATAAAAATAATATATCAGAGAAGTTCATAGAACACAGAGTTTCACAAATACCAAATTCAAGGTTCCATGTCAGTCTAGTCTTTCAAGAAGACAAATGATCTCCTTTAAAAGAAAATGGTGGGAATCTCACACAACTCAAATTTTCCGGAAAAAATGTTGTGTAATTCTGTACCCCATGGTTTCATTATTGTGAAAGAGTTTCATGAAGC